>CM077158.1:95038348-96310021 GCA_039583875.1 Platanthera guangdongensis | reverse complement strand
GTTGATCAGATTAACCAAGACAATGTCCCTGAGGATGTCATTACCAGGGAAGAAACTTTGGAATTTGAAGGAGAACTAACTGCTAAAGAGACAGTTTTACCTCCCGTACAAATGCAACAAGAAGTTACTTTAGAGGAACTTTTTCCTGATTTATTAAATGCAAGAAATGAGGGGGAGCTGACAAGGACTGAAAAAGAGCTGCCCTCTAGTCCAAAAAAACAGTGGACATAGAAAGCTCATCTGCTTTTGATGATGTAGAAGCATCCAACGCAAAGAAGAGGAAACTGATGGTCCTCAGAAAGAAGAGCTTAGGCTATAAGAAAGCCTTGCAGACTGTCTCCCAACCACCAGCTCCAACAGTTAACTTCAGCTCACTGTTGGTGGCACTGCAGTTAAGATGGATGAGTAAAGAATAGCTCTTGAGAAGTATGTTGATGAAAGTCATAAGGAACTCCAATTTACATTGACTCAAGATATCAAATCTATCAGATTTGCGGTAAATCTGCATAAAAAGGAGATGACAGATTGCTTCCATATGGGAGGTAATGTTGTAGTATACCTAGCCAAACAACAACAAGAGGCCAAAACTCAGATAGATGATATTGCAATAAAACAAGGATATGTTCTGGAGAATCAACTAAGAATGAATGATAATCTCACAGAATCACATAATATGATTGTCACAGAACTTAAGAATAAAGCCACTGCTTTAACTAAGCTCCTTGTTAAAGAAAAGTCTGAGTTTGATAAACAACTCAAAGAAAATTTGACTGCTGTTAACACTGCTATCCAGGCCTCTCAGAAGGTAATTTCTAATCAGCTGCAAAAATTTAGGTCATTCTATAAAGAAGGCACAAATTATCTAGCTAATCAGATAAGGTTTCAAAAGGATGATCTAAGAGACCTTGTTGAATGAGAAGTCATAAAGGGGGAGAGAGTGTTAGTCAATGCCGACTCTGAACATGCTAAATGTATATCTAATACTATCAGAGCAACTCTTGGTTAACCACCCCTTTTTGATGATGACAATACTTCTGAGTCAGGCATTCAACCTGCTGCCAATGAAGGGGTTCAGCAGGAAGTGGCTCAAATTATTTATCCACCTGCTAATTTTGAAAGCATTCAATCTGCAGTACAACAAATGTACAGTCCTCCACAGGAGGTTTAGAATGTGATTATTGAGAAGGTTGAGATGTCTGAAGTAGACTTGAAAAGAGAGCAAGAAGCTCAACTTTCTAAGAAAAGGTTTAGAGAGTAGGCTGAGTTAAAACCTGATTTTAAAAGATGGAGTCCCACCTCTAGGAACATTATTTTCACTGCCTGGCAAGCTGTTAAAGATAACATGCATGATAGAGGTAAATGGTACTCTGAATAAGAATGGAGCAATTATCAGAAATGACAAGATGCCATTTTTCAATTCAGAAGAGATATTAAAGCTGGAAAAATACCTGCTAACTCTGTGGAGCCTAGCAAGTACTTTTCAAAGCCTTATCATTATTTTGAAAGGCAAAAGGTCAAGGCTGAAGAACTCAAGAAAAAGGATCTTAAAGGAAAGAAGCCAGCTGAAGACTCTGAAGCTAACGTACAAGCAAGGATTCAGTCTGGCAAAGGCATTGTCGCCAAGTAGCCTGATCAGTCTTAAATTAGATTGACTAGATTTTAGAACTATGTAATCTTTTGTTTTAAAAATCTATGTAATCTGTTGTTTCAAAAACTTCTTATAATACAACAAAACATTGATTCATGTTCACTATATTTTATCATATTTTGTGATGATATAATATGTTATTTTGTTTGTGTGTTATCCTGTCTAAATAACGCTTTTATACATCATACTGTGTTTTTTATTATAAAGTGATGTATATCATTGACTAAGGGTTATGACTTCTCCAAATGGGTGGAGATTGTTGGGTACATTGGAAAATGTGTATCAGATTTGGAGAAGCCTCACCTAACTCAATGATAGTCATCAAGGTGTATTTGATGTTGTTTTGAGTTTGAATGTGCATGTTAAGGAAATGCAGAAAACGTTTCTAAGTACAAGTTTCGACACTAGAGAAGAATTGTGTCGACACATGGGAAAGACTGTGTCAACACCAGGAGCCAGATTGTGTCGACACACAGGACTTGTGTCGACATACAGAAAATCTGTTGACAACAACTATGTAGACACACAGGACTTGTGTCGACACATTCCAGAATTCTGTCGACAACAACTGTGTCGACACATATCAGAATTCTGTCAACACCAACTTTGTCGAGACTAGAAGCTGTTGTGTCAACACACAGGAATTGTGTCGACACATTCCACGAAAGCTGTGTTGAGAAGATAAAGAAGGGCTGAGTCAACATTATGTGAGCTGTGTCGACAACACCAAGGATTGTGTAGACACATGATCTATTTGTGTCGAGACATTTGAAGTATTGTCTCGACACTTTGCTACTGAGTTAAAAAATCAATGAAGTATCAGATGTCTTGACTGGAGACTTGATAGCTGTCATAACAAACAAAGTTGTTGCATCTGTCGGAGCTGTCAGAAGGCCGTTATGAACTAGATCAGCCGGTAACCTCGGATGGAGCCTATATAAAGACATATTTTATCATCAGATAGAAGAATTGAAGAAGTTGTCACAACCAATAACTAAGAAGAATAAGAGAAGTCTTCATCCAGAAACCAACAAGTATCTGGCAGATCCTGAACAAGTCTGCAAGAAGAATTCAGATCCACATCTGAAAATAAGAAGGAAGCTGGATTGAGGATCACCTCCAGCTTCACAAGAAGATCAACCTTACTTTGTTCAAATTCAAGAAGCTTTGAAGAAGCTAAGACAGGTTGGATCTAAAGCAGTCAGATCTATCAAGAACTGATCAAGAAACCTTCAACCCATTCTCTTTCAACCTGGGTGAAGGATTTATATTTTTTATAATCACTTTTCTCTGTAGGATCTTATATAGATCTACGTGTAGGAGAGTTATCTCTCTGTGTTGTAAGCCTAAATCTATAAAGGCTGTGGCAGGGCTGAGTGCCTGAGGTAGGGGATTAATTTCTCTGAGTTGTAGGCCTGTTGAAGAGGCTGAGGTAGGGTTGAGTGCCTGTGGTAGGGGATTAATTTCTCTGAGTTGTAGGCCTGTTGAAGAGGCTGAGGTAGGGCGTGATTGCCTAAGTTGTAGGAGTGTGGACTCACTCTGAGGTAGGATTATCTGAGAGGATCTGAGCTGTAGGACTTGCTGAAGTCTGAGTTGTAGGAACCATTCAGGGTTCTGAGTTGTAGGATCTGAGGATCTGAGAAGGAAGAAGGGAGTTAGGCCGAATCTAGTATACTGCTAGATAGGCGAAGGGGGAAAGTGGATGTACCCATCACTTGGGGAACCACTATAAATCTATGTGCACTCTGTGATTGGATGTGATTTCTTTTATACTGTGTTGTGTAAATTGCTAAATAATTTGTGTTAGCAGTAAAAATATTGTCAGCCTTAAGGAAAAAGAATTGAACCTATTAACCCCCCCCCCCCTCTAGGTGTTTAGGATATCTTGAAACCAATTCTTTCACATTGGTTGTGGAGGTGTCGTCGGAGCTCTTCAACAGCACAGTGAACTCGCTTGTCTCCTTCAGGTAAGGTGTGGAAAAGCTTGCCCTGGATCCAGGGATGCTTTTAGGTGAGTAAAAAGGAGGAGGGGAGGGGCCAAGCTGGAAGTGGCCATTAATGACCCCTTAATATAAATTTCGGCCATGGTACGGGGGAGGGGGGGGGTGAATCTGGGCTCAATCCAGCCAGGAAACTGCTGAAAACTCCTCCTCTCCCTCAGAGGAGTTGAATCTAGCCCTTAATGGGGGGGGGGGAGGGCCTTCCTTCATGGCACCATTAATGCACAAGAATTGCAATTCTCGCCATGGTGGTTCTCCTCCCCTAGTCCTGAACATTCACCAGGATGACCCCCGACCTTCTCCACACTAAATGGGGGAATGAAACAAGCAATAAAAGGGGTGGTCCTTGGCTTCCCAAAGCCATGAATGGACTAACTCCTTTTCTCTCTCCTCCATTAAAGAGACATTGAAGCTTTCTCTCTCCTGCCCCTCATGGCCGGTTTTGTTCATGGCCCTAGCCTAAATGCAGCCCACTAAACTAATACAAAGTGGTTAGGAGGTGGTTAGCCCAAGTGGCTTGGGGCTTGAGCTTGAGTTAGGCTTTTGAACTAAGTTTGACTTGACCTTAGCTTAGGGTTGTCTTTGGTCAAATTGACCTTTTGTGTCACCATCAATGGGTCCATGGTGTCCCATTGGACTCTCCTAAGGTCTAGATAGGATTGGGTAGGGTTGACTTGGCACCTTGGAGGTCACATGACCCTTAGTGAGGGCACTTTTACCACTTCGGGGCAAGAGTTGACTTGGGTCAACTTGGCCAATAGGGTTGACCACAATGCCTTGGTGACCTATTGGGCGCCCCTAGAGTCTAGGTAAGGATGGGTATGGTTGAATTGGTACCTTGGAGGTCACTTGACCCTTAGTAAGGGCACTTTGACCACTTTTAAGCTAGAGTTGACTTCGGTCAACTAAGCCAGTAGGGTTGACCCCAATGGGTCCTTGATGACTCATTGACCTCACTTTAGGATCAGGAGGGCATGGGTAGGGTCCACTTGGATAAGGGAAGGTCAATTGACCCTAAGTAGGCTAGTTTGACCCATTTGAGATTAGGGTTGACTTAGGTCAACTTAACCACTTTGACTGCCCACAGTGGGTCCTTAGTGGCCCTATGGACTACCCAAGATGTTAGGGGTGTGTGGTAGGGTCATAGGATCAAGTTGTAGCCCTAACGTCAAATCTTAGTTCTAAATGTTGAGCATGAGCTATAGACAAACCAAGGTGATTTTTTACCTTAGGCATTGCCCACTTGGTTTAGAGCTTTTGATGGTTTTGTCATGACCTAGTCATGACAAAACAAAATCACAGGGGTCTAGTTGTTTGAGGGATGTTACAAATCCCAATATATAAAAATAAAAATTTTGTCCCCAAAATAAAGGTTAAGACTACGGGGGTTTCTACTGAAATAAAAGAAACTTGTGACATCCCTAAGGTTTAAGGTATACTTGACTCGAAGAGCTCCGGGTACTTTTGCTGCATCAAGTCCTGTAGCTCCCATGTATGCTCCTCCTGTCCATGGTTTCTCCACAGAACCTTGACTAGCGAAACCTTCTTACATCGCAAGACCCGCACTATCGTGTCATCGATCCTGATCGGCTCCAAGCTGACTGATCGATCTGAGGCCACCGGACCGTCGGCTGTGGAAATCAGCTGCTCAGGGTGTAGTAGAGCCCTCTGTAGTGAGGAGACGTGGAAGACGTCATGCAATCCCGCTAACTCCGGCGGTAGCTCCAGACTATAAGCTATGGGGCCAATCCGCTCTAGGATCCTGTAAGGCCCCATATATCTCGAAATGAGCTTCTTCTGCATGCGAACCTGTGATACACCATGCATTGGCCGTATCTTTAAGAAAACTTGGTCTCCCACATGGAATTCCACCTGACAATGCCTCACATCGTAATATTTGACCTGTCTGCTCTGGGCTTCCAACATCCTGTCCCGGATCAATCTAACCTAAGCAACAGTATCCTCCACAAACTTCGAACCGAGTGCCTCCAGATCTTCATCCTGAATCCATGATAGTGGGGTCCTGCACCCTCGTCCATATAATGCCTCGTAAGGTGCCATGCCTATGTTGTATTGATGGCTGTTGTTGTACGCAAACTCGATCAGCGGCAACAATCTCTCCGAAGGCTTGCCGTGGTCGAAAATACCTAGGCGCAGAAGATCTCCCAATGTACGGTTGGTGCGCTCCGTCTGTTCATCGGTCTGAGGGTGAAAAGCCGTGTTGAATGTAAACTGAGAACCCAGATGGGCCTGAACTGACCTCCACTCCTTGGGCGCAAACCGCCCATCGCGATCTGAAACGATAGTCCTGGGTACTCCATTATAGCGCACAAACTGCTCAATGAATCTTTGTACTAATACACTGACCAGAGAGTCCTTCACCACTGGAATGAATCTGGCCACCTTCGTTAGTCTGTCCACGACCACCCAGATCGAGTCATTCCCCGCATGAGACCGGGGTAGCCGATGTACGAAATCCATGCCTATATCCTCAAACTTCCACTCCGGCACCGGAAGTGGCTATAGTAATCCGGTCGGATTCTTGCACTCTGCCTTTACGAGTTGGCAAGCCTCGCAATGTGTCACAAAATACATAATGTCCTTCTTTATTCCTTCCCAGTACATCGTCTTCTTCAAATCTGCTGTCATCTTGGTGATCCCCGGGTGCACTGGGTATCTACTACAGTGTGCCTCTGACATGGTATCCTCCCGAATCTGGCCTCCTTCCAGTATATAAACCCTACCTCTGAAACATAGGAGTCCATCCCTCAAGGAGTAATCCCCTGCCATGCCTTCCTCCAAGGCTCTGAATATAGGCTCTGCCCTTACATCCAGCCTCTGACCATATCTTATGCGATCCTTAATGTCATCGGTGGCAGTCATCGATGCCCGGTACTCCGTATGTAACTCCGGATCATCCTCGGACACTAGTGATACCTGCATCTTCTTAAACGACTCAACCAACTCCAAAGCCATCATCTACGGGCCTACTCCTGACATACTCCTTCTCCTGCTCAGAGTGTCCGCAACCACGTTTGCTTTCCCGGGATGGTAGTTCATGGTGTGCTGGTAGTCCGACAGAAACTCCACCCAGCATCTATGCCTGATGTTCAGCTCCTTTTGCATGTCCACGTACTTCAAGTTCTTGTGGTCTGTGAATATATTGCAGTGGACCCCGTAGAGGTAGTGCTGCCAGATTTTCATGGCAAAGATGACAGCTCCCCTCTCCAAGTCAAGCACCGGGTAATTTTGCTCGTGTTTCTTCAACTGACGGGAGGCGTAAGCTATCATGTGCCTGTTTTGCCTCAGAACGGCACCCATCCCCTGGTAGGAAGAATTTGTGTACACCTGGAATACTTCCTTCCCTGACGGAAGAGCAAGGATAGGGGCCAAGGTAAGCCGACCCTTTAGCTCCAGAAAAGCAGCCTCGCACTGTGGTGTCCAAACAAATGGAGACTCCTTCTTCGTTAGAGATGTGAGAGGGAGAGCAATTTGTGAGAATATCTTCACGAACATCCAGTAGTATCCGGCTAGTCCTAAGAAACTACGAACATCTGTGGCCCGTCTTCAGTGGTGGCCAATCTCGTACTGCCTGGACCTTCACCAGATCTACTGCCAAACCTGCTCCACTGATGACATGGCCCAAAAGGCCACCTCCTTTTGCCAGAATTGGCACTTGCTGAACTTAGCATACATCTTATGCTCTCAAAGCTTCTCCAAAGTCAAAGCCAGATGCTTCACGTGCTCCTCTTCAGTCCTCGAATAAATAAGAATGTTGTCAATGAATATGATGACGAAGACCTCCAGATATTCTTCGAACACCCAGTTCATAAAGGTCATAAACGAGGAGGGTGCTTTTGTGAGCCTGAAGGGCATCACAGTAAACTCGTACAGCCCATATCTACTGCTGAAGGCCGTCTTCGGGATGTCCTCCTCCTGAATGCATAGCTGGTAGTACCCCTATCTCAGGTCCAGCTTTAAGAACCAATGAGCTCCCTCCAGCTGGTCAAATAGCTCTTCTATCTTTGGTAAGGGATACGTATTTCGGACCGTCAGCCTGTTCAGGGCCCGGTAATCAATACACACCGAAGTGTCCCGTCCTTATTTTTGACGAATAACACCGGAGCTCCCCATGGTGAAGAGCTAGGTCGGACGAAGCCGGCTTCCACTAACTCTTGAAGCTGGCTTCGAAATTCCACCAACTCCTTTGGGGCCATTTGGTAAGGAGCTCTAGATACCGGCTTAGCCCCCGGCACAAGCTGAATCTGGAAGTCCTTCTCCCGGTGCGGGGGTAGCCCTGGTAGTTTCTCCGGAAATACATCGGCAAAGTCTCGCACCACTGGAATATCTGAAATAGAATACTTGACCACAGCCATCTCGAAAAGAACCTAATAAACTTTGTCTCCCTGTAGGTGGGCCTTGACGGCCTGCACAGACGATAATAATATATGGGGGGGGGCTGGTATAATATCTTCGATAACAATAAAGGAGTCACCGTGCCTCACGGTGATCCTCTTTGCCAAGCAGTCAATCTGGGCATGGTTCCAGTGCAACCATGTCATGCCCAGGATCAGATCATAATCTAGCATCCTCAGGATCGTCGCTGGTGCGCCTTCCCGCCGATCTCCGCTGATCTCCGCCGATCTTCGCCTCCATTTTGCAATGAGAAGAGGTCATTAGCTCTGATCCATCGGGTAGACACACCCTCATCATCCTTCCTGTGAATTGCTCCATGCCTGCCAGTCCTTTCACAAAATCTTCTGACACAAACGAGTGTGAAGCATCAGTGTCGAAGAGTGTGTGATTGGGCTTGCCGCTGATGAAAACCACACCTAAGGTAATTAAGTGTCTTAGTGTTCTAGCTATTATTTTTCTTTTCTTTATTTCTAACTAGTCTATGTCTATGAAAACTAGTTCTTAGGAAGGAAGGAATTTAAATGTACTGGCATACCTGCTATAACCTGCTCCTGGTTCCGGGGTTGTGCCAGATCTAGAGCATACACTTGCTCCCTTTCTGGCCTGTGGCCTGTGGCCTCTGCCCTGATATCCCCGTCCTCGGTCGTGTCCTCGGCCACCAAACTGCCGAGGAGGTGGGGCACCCTAAAGTGCTAGTGGGGGTGCTCGTCTCATGGGACAATTCCTCTTAAAATGTCCCGGCTGATTGCACTGGAAGCATACCGGTGCCTTCTCTATTGTCCTCGGTATCTCCAGCATCTCTAAAGGCTGGGGAGCCAATACCCCGCTGGTTCCTGTGCTCCTATCCAATCTCCTGATGGGGTTGATCCTCGTTCCTTCTTTAACCAATGACCTGGCCTCGAGGACGGTCTCTACGACCTCTAATCGCTGCATCGTCAGCCGGTCTCTTCCAGCTGTTGACTGTAAGCTGATCTGCTTCCCTTTTCTTGGCCATTTCCTGAATCCTAGCCAGGCTTCCCTCGGAGACGAAGAGGAGGGCCTGCCTTATGTCGTCGTACAGCCCCTTGTAGAACCTCCTAGCATAGCCAACGTCGTCCAACTGATAAGAGTCTGCATAGCAGGCTAGGTTAGTAAACTCCTGGTAATACTCCAGCACTGTCTTGTTGCCCTGCCTCAACCGCAGGAACCTATACTCCAACTCGTCCCTTGCCGACTGAGGTACGAAATATCCCAGAGGTGCTGCTCTGAACTCTCCCCAAGAGATATCTGCGCAATCCATATCCGCAAAAGTGGTGTCCAGCTGTGACTTCCACCACCTCTTTTTGTGTGACTCCAGGCAGGAGACTTCCAAAGCAACTGCCTCCTTAGTGGGGCATCGAATCCCCGCAAGCATCTCATAGATGGGATCTAACCATTCCTCCATGCGAACTGCAGACTCCATCCCCGGGTAGGATGGAGGGGAACGTCCTAGGAAGACACTCATCCAGTTGGCCTCGGGATTTGGCTGTGGAGTCGGGGCTTGCTGAGCTCTAAAGGCCTCCAGAATGACCGTCAGTGTTTGCCCCATCTCCATCTGCTAAAACAGAACTGGTGCCGGTGGAGGTGGAACTATATTCGAAGCCTGAGGTGTCCCCCGCTGTGGAGTAGGGTTCGTCGCAGGCTATGAGGAAAATTCCAATTGTTAGATAGCGTACGAATGGAATAAAAGAAGAAGAAAAATGGACTTCTACATGTGATTTCTCATATGGGCACACCACTGCTTCCGCTGCTAGTTTGTCCGCAAACTAAGCTCACGCGGGGGTGGCCTAAGGTGTTTTGTGGACTACTTCTCTTTCGATCGAGGTTGGCTCTGATACCACTTGTAAGACCCCATTTTTTTATTTTTCAAACCCAGGGGTCTTATGCCCAGAACCGCCGTTTTGCGGTGGCCTCGACACTCGGGAAGGCCGCCACTACAAAATGCCGATTCTGCCAGCCTTTTCGATCATCAAAGAGAGAGTAGTAATCATAAACTGAAATATAATTGAGTCCAGAAACCTCATATATAAATGAGAAACCACAACATGTCCATAAATATATAAAAGAGAGAGTACTGTAATAGAACAGTACAAATGAAATATAAACGGGCTTAAGCCCGGTACATCAGATCCTCACTACAATCTCTCGTGGAAGCTATAAGTAACTAATCACTCAAGAAACCAGTAGCTGGTGCTCCTGTGCTAGATTTGCCCACCTCCAAGAGCACCGTACTCAGTTGGTGTTGTTTCCCCTGCTGCTGCTCCCTGTCTCCCATCCAGAGCCCCTGTAATGTTATGGTCTGAAAACTATTAGTCATAAAGACCAAGTCCTATCAACCCCTACCCCTCCACCATGGCTCCTAGGCACTGAGCGGGGAGGAGGAAAGGGAAACTATGAAGGTGGAGAGTAAGCAAAGCAGGTGACGGTGGAACTAATCTAGCAGTTAATTTATAATGTATGAACAGCTAAGGAAGAAAGGTAAAAACTTATAGTTCTATAATAGTAAGAAGTAAAGTAAACAAGTAGAATAAACAGCATATGTAAGAAAGACATGGTAAAAAGTAAATAACCTTAAATTATATGAATGTCCATACAAACTTATAAGTTAAGCGGTATTCTGTGAGGCTCCCATCGTATCAAAAGTCCCATACTAATTTATACGTTGGGGTGTCGGTTGTATGCAAGTATGAGTGTAGTGATATGTTATACCATGATTCATGAAAGTGCAACTCACACACACGACTCTATGCGCAAAGATCTTTAGTTCCCCCTATTTGAGCAGCTAGCTTCAGTCCCAGGAACCTCCATAGTGGCAAACGGAGACAGTGGGCCGGACCCCCCACTCCTAGGCGGGTATCCAGACTACCAGGCCTAGCCCTTACGTACGCCCCTAGAAGGACACAACCTAGACTCTCCGCGTACTATGCTATCCATATCCACCAAACTTTCTTTGACTAATTGTCCCACACCCGCCGAGTCAACGTATCGAACGTCGGTGTGAACGATCGTCCAATACCGAAGACCCACCACCTTAATTTGTATCCAAATCCTTCCGATCCACCGGCTCCCCGGACTATCTCGTCTGTTACATCTACCTTCCGAACCTACCGTCTGGATGGTTAATCAAACCAACCTAACCAACCTCCCGAGCTATCGAGCTGCGTGATTGTGAAACCCTTGTTATACTAGTTACTCTTGTAGTTCATTATTCCTACTATTTAGGTTATCCCAGGACAACCCAAGGTATTGCCCGTGAAGGGCTCTCGAGGGAATAAGGAACTATGATGGTAGTTGAAGCCCTTTGTTCCCTTTCGCAAGGCACTTACTATTATTGGTTGTTACCCAACTCCCAATCCGTTTAATGTTGTTCTGGATCTAACCCTAGTGTATTTGACTCTTTCTCTCTCCACGGGGAAGACGATGTTTCGTCGACCCCGAACACCTCTTAACACTAGTCAAACCTCTCACTCCTCATCACGACTCTCGATGATAATCTCATTTCACTTACCAGATCAATACACTAATATCCCAACTCCCTAAGTTCATTTTGCACCATATTAGGATTTTGCAGTTTTAACTAAACACAGACCATCCTAAGCTATATGATGTATACAATGGGAGGTACTCCAAATTATCATCCAAAAATCCCTATATATTTATTGGAGGTCTATCATGACATGATTAGCATAAATCCAGAAGTTTATAATTTTCCTAATTTACTTGATAATTTATTAAATTTCAAAGAGATCCAAATGTCTTAGTTTGAACATGAAGTACTATTTTCAGGCATGAAAAGTGCTCCACAAAATTATGATAAATAAAAGAAAACTATTTATCAGTAAATTCAAGGTCTCCAAATTTTCAGTAACACTTAAACCTCGAAACATAATTTTTGAACATAACTTAAATTAACCAAATTAAAGAAACAAGTACTGCCAATATACTTCTATAAATTCTGAGAAAATTTGAGGATGAATATAAAGACATATAAACACACCAAGTCAAGTTTCACAATTTATCAGTGAATAATGAACTCTATACTTGTTTTTCTCATAATAATCCAAGTTAACAGGTTAATGAACTAAGTACAACAATTATTCATCTAAAAATTACAATAAAATTCTCATATGTGCATATTGACCTAGAAACAATACTGATCAAATTTCATGATTTTCCAATAAAAAAGGAGCTATAAATCTACCATTGATCATATTCCAGTATTTATACACTTGTGAAGTAAGTACTGGAAATTTACATCTGAAAATTACAATAAAATTCATGTGTGATCATAATGGTCTAAACCTCACTCTTCCCAAATTTTATAATCATCTAATGGACATTAAAATCATAATAAAAACTTAATTAATTAGGGCTAATACTGGTATTACAAAGGTGATACTAAAATTATTAATCTGAAATTCCCAATAAAATTATCCAAGGCTTATAATGACATTATGAATACACTACCCGAGTTTCACAAGTTTTCATAGAGTTTTAATTACCTACCCTTCAAATTTAAGGATAGTGACCTAAACTAGGGTTAGGGTATTGAGGTGTTTTTCCATCTCCAAATCCTCTAAGATTTTTACCAGAGGACCTTAGCTACCCTAGAGTCCTCTCTACTGAATTTCAAATCCATACAAGGGCATTTGACGACATGCCCTTTACAAACCCCCCAAAGTCCAAACTTAGGGTTTGAACTTGGGTCCTAAGGCGATCCTACCCCAAACCACCCCATAACCCATATGAGGGTGTACAAAGTCATGACAAACTTGTGGACAAAGTTTCAGCCTCTGTTGAGGTGATTTGGCCACCCAATCCCACAAAGTGCACTTTTGACCTAAATACCTTTTTAGGGAAAAATTAGGGTCTGCTCATTTACAAACTCAATCAACTCAAAATGAGGTGAAAATTTATGCAGATCCTCCTGATGACCCTAAGGACCACTCACCAAAATTTGGGAGGGTTTGGAGTTATTTAGGTCCCTAAATTAATTTACCTTAGGATATTTAAATGATTTTGAAAACTATAGAAAAATTGTCCTCAAAAATTCTCATTTTTGGGCAGGACCTAGGTACAGATTAGGGTGACTCCCTGTCCAAATTTCAGGTCATTTGGATAAGGGATGAAGTGGTGTAGGGATGTTTGTGAGATGGACGTGCTTACGCTAACGGCGGGTACCCATCACAGAACATAGAAAAAAAGGAGAGTGCTCCGACCAAAAGCGAACGAAAAGGGGTCGGTTGGCTCTCAAAATACGGGACTCGATACAACGTCCTTAGGACCTACTCTCCAACAAGCACACAACTCGCGCCTAGCCGGACTCGATACCACGACCTTAGGACCTACCTCTCCAACAAGCACACATCTCACCGCACCTACACAAACATCTATTCTTTTCACAATAAGCCGTCAATCGCAGCAAAAATATATTTAGGAGCGGCGGTAAACGATAAGGAGGGATCAAGAACAAGTTGAGATTAACTCCCTTGTTAGCACAAAGCGTGCCCAATCTTGGAGAACAAGTCAAGGCTTGGCCTAGTTTGTTCTCTAGCGGATCTTCCAATCCGGAAAACAAGAGGGTCAATAGCAACGTTCGATTCAGATTTGCAAGCGAAAAACACTTTAAAATCGCGGAAAGACGGATGAATAACCTCCACAAAATTCTCACAGCAAGAAACACAAAGATAGGGAAGAGATTACCCAACCAAGAAGAAGATCACACAATATTTGTGGGAGAATCACTCTCTCCACGGTTCCACCGGTTTCACACCGAAGGGGCTGCTTCCTTCTTCCACGGAGTCGCACCGAGAGAAGCCACGCCGGAGTCGCACAGAACGGGGATGGAGGAGGCAAGGCTTGGCTTCACACCAAGGGGAGGAGGTGGCTATGGCTTCCACCATGGTGGCCGAAATTCCTCAAGGGGGGTTTCTTTAGGTTTCTTTTTCCAATGCATAACTCATCATAATAGCCTCCTTTAAATAGGAGTTACAAAAGAGATCCAACCATCCATGATGGAGATGAAATCTCATCCATCCGGGCGGTTACATACACACCAAGGGTTTAATAGCACACCAACATGAAAATAAAAATAATACAAGCCAAATGTTTTAAGCAATTAAAATAAAACTAAGTAGAATTATTAAGCAAGCTTTGCGCGCCGCGGACGGAGGTTGTATCGCAGCTTTCCGTTAGCGTCCGTGGCGTTGTCATGACGCCGCAAATCTTTAACTTGTTGCGCCGCAGCAACCGGGTCATCATCAGGAAGTGTTGGAGGGGCCGCAGCAACCGGTCATCATCAGGAAGTGTTGGAGGGGCCGCGCCATCAATCCTCCCCCACTCAAAATCGCGCATCTCCGATGCGTGGGCTGATAGAAAACGGCGGAGAAGCTCGACATCCAAACGTTGAAGCTCTGTCGCGAGTACCCATGAGTCGTCCGACGGTGGGCGGTCACGCCAACGGATGAGGAAGCGGTAGGTAGCACCGTCAGGAGTAGTAAGTGGCTCAGCAGCGAGTATCATATCTGGATGGAGAAACGTCTTGGGAAACCTGGGAAACATGTCAGCAGTAGGAATAAAAGAAGGCAACGTACCATCCGATGTTATACCTGCGGGGACCGGAGGAGAGAGATCATCCAAACTACCACTCCCCAACCCATTAGAAATTTCAGTGGAGGGAGAAGACGACAAAGAAACCAACTCTTGTGGAGGCGCAACAAACAACGTCAAATCCGAGACATTAAAAATAGGGAGATACCCCATTCAGCAGGCAAATCCAAAACGAAAGCGTTGTCACCTAGCTTCTTGATAATCCGAAAAGGACCGGCGCGTTTTGGAGCTAACTTTTTAACGGTGCCAGTTGGCATTCGTTCGGGAACTAACCGTACTAAAACCAGATCGCCGACCTTAAAGTGTGACACCTTCCTATGTAGATTAGCGTGCGCTTGATAAGACTCATATTGAGCAGTCAAGGTAGCTCGTATACGTGCATGTAAGTCGCATGAATATGTTGGGCGAAGGATTATGCAAATTGACTTGTTTTGTATGTGGGAGGTAAGGGGACCAAGTCAAGTGGCACAGGGGCCTTATACCCGTGGACAATTTCATTCGGAGACATACCCGTGGACCGATTTTTAGAATTATTGTAAGCCAGTTGTGCATGTGGAAGCAGTAAATCCCAAGTGCCTTTATGGTCGCTCACGAGACATCGAAGAAGATTTCCTAGGCTCCGATTGACTACTTCCGTCTGGCCATCAGTTTGTGGGTGATAAGCCGCGGAGAATAATAATTTTGTGCCCATAAGAACCCACAAGGTTTTCCAAAAGTAGCTAGTGAACTTGACGTCCCTATCTGAGACAATAGTCTTCGGAACGCCACGATGACTAACGACGTCTTTAAAATACAGTTTCGCAATGTGAGAGGCGTCGTTGGTCTTACTACAGGGG
This sequence comes from Platanthera guangdongensis, assembly GCA_039583875.1. Classification (NCBI taxonomy): domain Eukaryota; kingdom Viridiplantae; phylum Streptophyta; class Magnoliopsida; order Asparagales; family Orchidaceae; genus Platanthera; species Platanthera guangdongensis. Next base: position 96,294,494 of record CM077158.1, on the reverse strand, counting down.
AGGAAGTACGCCATCTTGGAGAACCTATCCACAACAACGAGTATAGAATCATGACGTCGCAGGGTGGGGGGAAGGCCTAATACAAAGTCCATGCTCACGTCTTCCCACGGGACGGACGGAATAGGTAGCGGAGTGTATAAACCTACATTGGACTTAGTACCTTTAGAAACTTGGCACGTACGGCAACTGCTCACAACTTTCCCAACCATCACCTTTAGTTTAGGCCAAAAGAATTTCTCCTCCACGAGCGTTATCGTTTTGTCTCTGCCAAAGTGGTCCACTCAAGCCACCACTATGTAACTCCCAAATGATGTGGAGTCGCAAAGAGGAGTGGGGGATACACAATTTTCCGTGTTTGAATAAGTATCCGTCTCTAAGTGAATAGGCCGTGATGGTCGTGGGAGAGCTATCCTGGGCAGATAAGTATGGCTCCTGAAAATCAGGGCATGTGGCGTATTCATCCTTTATGCGCTCGAACCCTACCACGTGGACTTGCATGGAGGAAAGTAAGAGGGTGAGGCGACTGAGTGCATCGGCAACTCGATTGTCGGTCCCCTTAAGGTGCTTGAGAGTAAATGTGTATTCTTGCAAGAAGGATACCCATTTAGCGTGGCGCGGGCTGATTTTGTGCTGACCATTGATGAATCGCAACGCTTCATGATCAGAGAGGATCACGAACTCCTTATGAAGGAGGTAGTGCCTCCAATGATGCAAACATCTAATGACCGCATAAAACTCCCTATCGTAATTGGAATAATTTAATTTGGCACCCGCTAACTTCTCACTAAAATAACTAACCGGGTGACCCTCTTGACTCAAGACACCTCCAATCCCTACGCCAGATGCATCACAAGTAAGCTCGAAGACCTTGGTGAAGTCAGGGAGACGTAACACCGGTGCTTCGGTCATAAGCTCCTTAATACGATGGAATGCAAACGTGGCGGATTTGGACCATGTGAATTCTCCTTTCTTCATGCAGTCCGTAATGGGTGCCATAATGCTACTAAAATCACGTATGAAACGACGATAAAAGGTAGCTAACCCGTGGAAACTACGCACCTCACGAAGGCTAGTGGGCTCGGGCCAGTCTCTAATCACTTGAACCTTTCCTGGGTCAACACGAATTCCTTCAGAGCCAACTATATAACCTAAGAATTCAACCTCCGAAACATAAAACGTGCATTTCTTTAGATTTAGATATAAGGTTTCAGTCCTTAAGGTGGAGAGGACTACTTTGATGTGAGAGAGGTGTTCGGCGGGGGAGGTACTAACACTAGGATGTCATCAAAATACACTACAACAAACTTCCCCATATTTGGCCTAAAGATGTGCGTCATCATCCGGAGAAGGTGCTGGGGGCATTGGATAGCCCAAAGGGCATCACAAGCCATTCATACAACCCGTCCTTAGACTTGAACGCCGTCTTCCACTCATCCCCCTCTCGGATCCTGATTTGGTGGTAACCACTCCGTAAGTCCAGTTTAGAGAAGATAGTGGCACCCGATAGGACATCCAAGAGATCATCTAGTCGCGGAATTGGAAACCTATATTTTATAGTAATTTTGTTGAGAGCTCGGCTATCAACACACATGCGCCAGGTGCCATCCTTCTTAGGGGCAAGAAGAGCAGGGACAGCACATGGGCTCATACTCGTCCTAATAAATCCCTTATTTAACAACTCCTCTATCTGGGTTTGTAACTCTATGTGGCAGTTGGATTAAGCCTATAGTGTGGTTGGTTGGGTAAGGACGATCCGGGGATAAGGTCTATTGCGTGTTGTATATCTCTAAGCGGTGGTAACGACAAGGCAACTCCTCCGGTATACATCCCTAAACTCATCCAACAATACCCGTAGCTCTCGGGGTAAATCTTCCAACACGCCACCGTCAGTTTTTTCACTCAGAAGTACAAGAGCGTACATTATTCCCCCAATAAAGGGATCCTTCACAAATTCCTTCCTACCAACTAAACTCAAGGCTTTCCTCTCAACTGGGATGGTGGTATCCTTAGCCAACACTACCGGCTCTTTGGCACAGTCGGTCTCAAGGTGACGATCTTGCCATTGAATTTAAACTCATAAGTGTTGGCACGACCATAGTGCGTCACATCACGGTCATATAGCCAAGGGCGGCCTAATAACACATGACAAACGTCCATTGGTAGGACGTCGCACCAAACCTCATCCGAGTAGGATTTGAAAGACAGGGGGACTAGGCATCGTTGGGTAACCTTAATAGTAACCTTACTAATCCAAGCGACCTGGTAGGGGGTCGGGTGCGGCTCGACAGTCAAGGACATACGCTTAACGGCATTCTCAGAAAACAGCGTTTACGCAACTACCACCATCAATAACTAATTTGCAAAGTTTTTCTCCACTCTTAAAGATCAGGGAAAAGATGCTCGTCCTCTTCCAGTCGTCTACAGGACGAGGAGTGGTCATAATGCAACGCATCACCATAAGGCGGTGATCGTCCTCCAAGTCACTAGGGACTCCGTCAAGGTCGCTCTCCTCTTCGGCCTCATGGACATAGTCGTCAGGGTCGGTAGTGGACTCTAGTAAGGCTATGGCCTTCGTCTTGGTGGGGCATTCGTAGGCATAGTGGCCTTGAACACCGCATGAGTAACAAGTGGTGTTAGCCTTGCTAACCTTTCCAACGGGATACGCTCACTAGCGGGGTTCTTGGTATTTCTCGCGGTAATCACAACGGATTTCGACTCGGAGGATCTAAATTTTTCCTTTATCAGGAAAAGTGGAAGAAGATGCCCCAGCGGTGGACTTATTCTTCGCATTAGAATAACGGGAGTGAGCTTTAGATGCTAGGTTCTTTTCAATGTCCAAGGCGGCATTGAAAGTCGTATTCAAGTCCGTGTGACCATAACGCAAGAGTTTCCGCTGAATGTCGGGGTGAAGTCCCTTTTGAAATCTAGATAAAGTTACTTCGGGGATCTCTCGAAGGTCACATCGTACCATACGGTCCTTAAGTTCTCCCATATATTCAGCAACAGACATTGAGCCTTGCCGAAGGGTGGCAAGCTCATCGAACATTTGCGTCCGATGGTACGCGGGAACGTACTGATCGGCTAGCAGGTTCTTCATAACAGCCCATCCAATGAGTGGGACCCCGTGCCCAGCTCCTAACCTACGTTCTTCATTCAGCCAATAGGTTTTGGCACGTCCCATTAATTTCATCCTGGCAACTTGAACCTTTTGGGGGTCCGTGAGGTTGTGCCATTCGAAATAGCACTCCATGTCTATAGCCCAATGGAGGAAGATCTGGGGATCTACCATGCCATCATAGGTGGGGGCATCTATCTTGATAGCCCTCGTGATATCAAAGCCTCGCTCGGGGCGGGGTTCTCGAGGGGGCATACGGGGAGAGTTTCCCTCAGAATCCGAATCAAAGTTCGGTTGGTGCCGTTTGGGCTGCGCAGCATTAACGGGAGGTGGGGGTGGCCTTGCTTGATTTTGTAGGATCTGGGCTAAGGCGTTCCTAAGCTCTGTCATTTCGGCACGAAGACCTGCTATAGCCTCGGTATTGGGATCACCATGCTCGTTCGCAGCCATCCTAGACGTAGACGGGGTTGCGTACTCCGTTCCTAGCCTAGTGCGCATTCAGGTTTGGAGGCCCCAGGCAGATGAATTTTCCTAGGACGAAGCTATATTGAAAATAAGATATTTTTATATACTCCCGTTGTGAATAACACGTAGTTCGTTAAAAAATTTTTTTTTTGAAATTTTGCTGAAAAATAAAGATTTCAGCCCGCTATTTGCAGACCACAGAAAATAATTTTCTTGAGTTCTAACGATCGGATCTCTAACAAGGAACGCAGAGAGGATGTTTGCAACGTGAAGTTGAAACGACCGCCTCTGATACCAAATTGGTGTAGGGATGTTTGTGAGATGACGTGCTTACGCTAACGGCGGGTACCCATCACAGAACATAGAAAAAAAGGAGAGTGCTCCGACCAAAAGCGAACGAAAAGGGGTCGGTTGGCTCTCAAAATACGGGACTCGATACAACGTCCTTAGGACCTACTCTCCAACAAGCACACAACTCGCGCCTAGCCGGACTCGATACCACGACCTTAGGACCTACCTCTCCAACAAGCACACATCTCCCGCACCTACACAAGCATCTATTCTTTTCACAATAAGCCGGCAATCGCGGCAAAATATATTTAGGAGCGGCGGTAAACGATAAGGAGGGATCAAGAACAAGTTGAGATTAACTCCCTTGTTAGCACCAAAGCGTGCCCAATCTTGGAGAACAAGTCAAGGCTTGGCCTAGTTTGTTTCTAGCGGATCTTCCAATCCGAAAAACAAGAGGGTCAATAGCAACGTTCGATTCAGATTTGCAAGCGAAAAACACTTTCAAATCCCGGAAAAGACGGATGAATAACCTCCACAAAATTCTCACAGCAAGAAACACAAAGATAGGGAAGAGATTACCCAACCAAGAAGAAGATCACACAATATTTGTGGGAGAATCACTCTCTCCACGGTTACACCGTTTCACACCGAAGGGGCTGCTTCCTTCTTCCACGGAGTCGCACCGAGAGAAGCCACGCCGGAGTCGCACCGAACGGGGATGGAGGAGGCAAGGCTTGGCTTCACACCAAAGGGAGGAGGTGGCTTATGGCTTCCACCATGGTGGCCGAAATTCCTCAAGGGGGGTTTCTTTAGGTTTTCTTTTCCAATGCATAACTCATCATAATAGCCTCCTTTAAATAGGAGTTACAAAAGAGATCCAACCATCCATGATGGAGATGAAATCTCATCCATCCGGGCGGTTACATACACACCAAGGGTTTAATAGCACACCAACATGAAAATAAAATAATACAAGCCAAATGTTTTAAGCAATTAAAATAAAACTAAGTAGAATTATTAAGCAAGCTTTGCGCGCCGCGGACGGAGGTTGTATCGCAGCTTTCCGTTAGCGTCCGTGGCGTTGTCATGACGCCGCAAATCTTTAACTTGTTGCGCCGCAGCAACCGGGTCATCATCAGGAAGTGTTGGAGGGGCCGCAGCAACCGGGTCATCATCAGGAAGTGTTGGAGGGGCCGCGCCATCATGAAGTGGGGGCACAAATTTTAACCTTTGTCTAGCCCTAAGTATAGACCCCACCAAAATGAGTGCCCTAGTCAAACCAGGCACCTAAATTGGTTCAAACCAACTTTAAAATACAGTACATCCTAGGGATACAATTTTAATATTATCACTTTTCCTATAGGTGCCCCTAGGTATTTTTAATAATTAAAAACATTAAATACAAATAGTGTGACAGAAATGAAATAATATGAAAATATATCCTATAGTTTTAATCGATCACTAGCACAAATCTTAAAGCACATCCAGCGACACTGGCTTATCTTATTCCTCTAGCCGACGGGTAGGATTGACCCATCCTAGAGCTACTTCCAGCCGCCACCGCAGGCCACCCGGCCACCTCCCTGGCCGGCCACCGCCACTACCACCTACGTTGAGGTGGTGGCTATCGCCAGGCGACGGCACAACCGCCGGAGGGGCCTATTCCGACGAACCCGACAAGTTCAAAATTGAGGAAAAACCAGGAGAAGGGTTCTCCCAATCGGGCTCAATTGAGCCCGAATCTTGGCCCTAACAATTCCTATGATTTATCCACAGTGAGAGAGGAAGGGGAGGACCTTGCTTACAGCTTGGAGACGCGTGATCGTCGGGATGCCATTGGTTGTGGAGGTGTCGCCGGAGCTCTGCAACAGCACAGTGAACTCGCTTGTCTCCTTCGGGTAAGGTGTGGAAAAGCTTGCCCTGGATCCGTGATGCTTTTAGGTGAGTAAAAAGGGGGAGGGGAGGGGCCAAGCTGGAAGTGGCCATTAATGGCCCCTTAATATAAATTTCGTCCATGGTATGGGGGGTGAATTTGGGCTCAATCCACCCAGGAAACGGCTGCAAACTCCTCCTCTCCCTCATAGGAGTTGAATCCAGCCCTTAATGGGGGAGAGAAGGGCCTTCCTTCATGGCACCATTAATGGCCAAGAAATTCATTTCTCTGCCATGGTGGTTCTCCTCCCCTAGCCCTGAACAGTCGCCAAGATGACCCCTGACCTTCTCCATACTGAATGGGGGAATGAATCAAGCAATAAAAGGGGTGGTCCTTGGCTTCCCCAAGCCATGAATGGACTAACTCCTTTTCTCTCTCCTCCATTAAAGAGAAATTGAAGCTTTCTCTCTCCTGCCCCTCATGGTCGGTTTTGTTCATGGAACTAGCCTAAATGCAGCCCACTAAGCAAATACAAAGTGGTTAGGAGGTGGTTAGCCCAAGTGGCTACTGGCTTGAGCTTGAGTTAGCCTTTTAAGCTAAGTTTGAGTTGACCTTAGCTTAGGGTTGACTTTGGTCAAATTGACCTTTTGTGTCACCATAAATGGGTCCTTGGTGACCCATTGGACTCCCCTAAGGTCTAGATAGGGTTGGGTAAGGTTGACTTGGCACCTTGGAGGTCACATGACCCTTAGTAAGGGCACTTTGACCACTTTGGTGCTAAAGTTGACCTGGGTCAACTTAGCCACTAGGGTTGACCCCAATGGGTCCTTGGTGACCTATTGGCCTCCCCTAGAGCCTAGGTAGGGATGGGTAGGGTTGAATTGGCACCTTGGAGGTCACTTGACCCTTATTAAGGGCACTTTAACCACTTTGACACTAGAGTTGACTTGGGTCAACTTAGCCACTAAGGTTGACCCCAATGGGTCCTTGGTGACTCATTGACCTCACTTTAGGATTAGGAGGGCATGGGTGGGGTCCACTTGGCTAAGGGAAGGTCAATTGACCCTAAGTAGGCTAGTTTGACGCATTTAGGGTTAGGGTTGACTTAGATCAACTTAACCACTTTGACTGCCCACAGTGGGTCCTTAGTGGCCCGATGGACTACCCAAGGTGTTAGGGGTGTGTGGTAGGGTCATGGGATCAAGTTATAGCCCTAAAGTCAAACCTTATGTCTAAATATTGAGGATGAGTTATAGGCAAACCAAGGTGATTTTTCACCTTGGGCATTGCCCACTTGGTTTAGAGCTTCTGATGGTTTTGTCATGACCTAGTCATGACAAAACAAAATCACAGGGGTCTAGTTATTTGAGGGAAGTTACAGTCCTCCTATCTAATGGGCAGTACCTCCTCGATCTGCACTTCCTGGCAGTCCTACTGCTGCTGCTGCTCCCTAGCTCCCCTCAAATCTAGGAAATCTGGGCACGTGGCCGTGGCATGGCCCTCCTCCTGATGGAAGTCGCAATATGGCAACTTGATGGCCCGCGAACAGACTCTTATTATGGTTGGTTCGATGATTCAATCGTCGCGGGCTTACTAAGGTAGTCAAGTGCACCTATCGCTAGTAGTACTCGATATTCGGGAGAATACCGAGGTCGTATTGTTCTCGGGGTTGGGTTGATTATTCTTACTCCTCTAGGTGGACTATAATTTTACTGAAAGTAAGGTGGAGATTTTAATTAACTAAAGAAGGAATAAATAAAAGAGCGAAAAATGATTTAGAAATATTCGATGAAGGGTTAAAGCTCGGCACCGAATCGAATTAAGACTAAAATTACTTTTAATAATTATTGAACTTAGATTTCAAATTCATAAAAGGTAACTTGGCCATGGAGGTTCCATAGATATGAGCTCACATAGCTATAGGGATATCGCTCACCTGAACGCTAATACTATTCGAACGAACATTAGTCAGACGAAGGATTCCTCTTAACACCCGCTTTACGCTAAGAACCCCGTTATTGGGTGGGGAACCAAATCCAGAAGAATTACGCTTGTCCTCTCTCGAGGGTATGAACGCAACTCTCTTTACCCAAGGGTGATCTGTCCATACATATGGCCTCTCGGCTAACTAGCGTATGGATAACGGAAATAGGTCGCACACATCAATTTGTGGTCCTACACGTCGTTAACCCGGGGTAAACCTTAAGTCCTAAAATTAAAGTGAAAATTAAGAACTTTAATTATTTCGAATCATTTTTTAATGTCCCAATGCTCTTCGATGCCGAGGCTAATAATGATTAGCCACACATCGGTATGGGGACGGCTTTATAATTTGATGAGGCGCGAGTTCGTAATTAAACGCTAAATGATTATAAGAAGAAGACATGAAAATAACAAACATTTAGAAAACAGAAAAGTTTCCTAAAAAGAGAACTCACACACACTTCAAATTATAAATAAACAAAAAAACTAAGTTACAAAAAAAAGAAAAATTACAAGTCCTACTCAAACGAGTAGGCGGGAAATAAGGGCACGTCATTTAACTCTTAACGAGTAGGAGAAAAAGAAAAAAAAAGGAAAATTGCAAGTCCTACTCGAAGGAGTAGGCGGGAAATAAAAGCACGCCATTTAACTCTTAATAAGTGCGCGGAAATAAATAAGCACACACACACACACACTCTACACAAATTAAAAGAAAGGAATAAAACTATCTCCTACACACAATGCACTCTACATAATTTGAAGAAAGCGATAAAAGAAATGTTGGGTACTACATCCACATTAACCCAGATTTGATGAAGTCACCCTGGAACTAAGATGAATTAAGCTGTATTTGATGCTTGGTTTGAGCTATATGTTTGCAGGAATTTCACTGGGAAGTGTAGACCAATGTCAGCTCACAGTGGGTCACCAAACACAGGAACTGTGCAATGTAATCCCTCATTGCATATTCCAAGGTGTTGACTCATGTGTGGTCTCTCTATTGGGATACACTTCATATTCAAGCTATTGGACTATGGGAAAGGAATTGGGTGTTGACTACTCTAGAAGAATCAGTTTTTCCAACATCAGAAATTTTCTAAGTGTTTGACTCGAGTGGAGCTTTCAACTACTCGAGTAGTCTGAGTATAATATACTTGAGTAGCTAAGTCACCTACTCGAGTAGATATATTCATATACTCGAGTAGCATGCTTATATACTCGAGTAGATTACTCTATACCCGAGTATTAAAGGGTTTCCTCTTCAAAATTTCTCCAAGTCATGGACTCGAGTAAGTATAGTCATATACTCGAGTAAGTATACTCATATACTCGAGTAAGTATACTCACTTACTCGAGTAGATAGAAACATACTCGAGAAGTTCATTATACCTACTCGAGTAGATCATGTGTCACTCGTGTACCCTGATATTTCCCTTCTCCAGAAAATTTTTTAAGTCTTTCACTCGAGTAGATCTTTCACCTACTCGAGTAGATTACTTCCTCTCGAGTAGTTTAGTTCAACTACTCGAGTAGCTGCTTGCTGTCATTGTCAAAATTTTTCTAAGTATCCCACTCGAGTAGTACTTCATATACTCGAGTAGTTTATGTAATATACTCGAGTAGTTTTCCAGTACTCGAGTAGATCCTCTATGTACTCGATTAAGTCTCTATACATACTCGAGTAGTTCTGTCTACTTACTCGAGTAGTTGATTTCTATATACTCGAGTAGTCTATCTATACATACCCGAGTATGTTTCCCATCATATACTCGAGTAGTTATTCAACTACTCGAGTAGTTATTGAATTACTCGTGTAGTTGGCTGAATCTTTCCGAAATTTTACTAAGTCCTTTTTCTGACGGGATTTTTTAAATCACGCGACATGATTGGTCTACGTGTACATCATTATGACCGATTATGACAGTTAGTCTCTCCTATATAAGGTCTTATCAGAAAATGACAAACCCTAAGTATTCTCCAAGCTTTCTTGTCATTCTATTTCGAGAAATATACTTCAGCCGTCTCCTCTCTGATTTTAGCAAATCGGAAGCCGCCGCCGCCTTCTTCTCCGGCCAAAGCTTCTCCTTTCAGAGGATTATTCTGAAGAAAAGTTATAGATCGAGATCGACTTCGCTGATCATTTTCTCTCTCGATCTCTGTAAAAGCGAGTAAATCCAGATCGAAGCCGAGAACTTCTTCACCGATTTCTGAAAGTGCTACAAAGTTGAAAAGAAGAAGATCCTGGCCGTTTCATTCAGATCTGAGTGATTTACTCTTTGTATTCTTGTAAACACTTTATTAATCTTGTAGGAGAAATCTTCTCCGAGCGTAGGAGTTTTTCACTCCGAGTTTGTAGGAAGTGCTATCTTCTGAGGTGTAGATTCTTTTGTTTGGATCGAGTTTGTAGGAACTTTGTTCCGAGGGTAGGATCGATTTTTGATCCGAGATAGTGGAGTAGCCGAGTCTAGTTGATTGCTAGATCGGTGAGGGAAAGTAGATGTACCCAAGGTTGGGGAACCACTATAAATCTTGTGTCGTCTGTGATGTTGGTAGAATAGTTTTGTGTCGTGCTCTAATTATTTTTTATTCCGCAAAAAGACGCACAAACCACCTATTCACCCCCTCTAGGTGATTTAGGTCGTCAACCATTTTCTTTCAAGAAAGCATGAACATTTTTCTCCTACACACACACTCTACATAATTGAAGAAAGCGATAAAAGAAAGCATGAAAATTTATCTCCTATACACACACACTCTACATAATTGAAGAAAGCGATAAAAGAAAGCATGAAAATTTATCTCCTACACACACACACACTACATAATTAAAGAAAGCATTAAAAGTTATACTCATACACTCACACACACATCATGAAAATTAAAAAGAACAAAATGAAAACCTAACTCCTACACTCACACACACAAATTAAAAGCAAAAAGAAAGTTACCTAAAAATTAAAACATCTACTTTTTATACTTAGATTTTTTCAAAAAACACATAAAAAGAACACATTAAGAAGTAAGAGAACAAAAATTTTTCAAAAAAAATCAAAAGCTAAACCCTTTCAAAAATTAAAATAACAATTTTTCATTCTTAGGTTTTCATAAAAGTTATTAAAAAGTGAAAAGAAATTGAAAAGAACAAAAAAGGTTTTACAATCCTAAAACAAAGCTAAGTAAAAAAACAATTTCACTTTTAACATCTCTTTTACAAATACATAAGAATGAAATTTAAAAAACAATAAGGAAGAACATGGAGAAAAAGAGATAAACATATCATACCATATTTGGAAATAAAATCTATAACAAACTCTAACATTGAGACAAGTGAAAGAAAAGATATGAAACAAACATGTTACACTCATATACACACACACACACACTTTTCATAAAAGAGAAGAACAAAGATGGACAAAGAGATAAAATGAGAAAGAAAGTGAGCACACAAGTTCATTCCAAAGCCATTTAAGAAGAGAAAAACAAACATATTTTATTGATGAAAATGAACTATTACAAAGCTAATACAAAGCTAATACAAAAATAAAGAGAAAGGAGGAGAAAGTTCTCCTTACATGGCAAAGGAATCCACGGATGCAGCCCAAAAAACACACTAAAGTGGCTCAAAAAAGTGAACCCTTGGACCTTACAGAAATGGGCTATTTATAGGAAAAAAAAATCAAAGTACACGCCCTCCTACACGGGCGTGTCGGGGGGGAGCGTGTCACTACTGTTTGCGATGTGATCCAGCGATTTGACGGCATAGTTGACTTCGGGCTTCATACGAGTATGTCACGCCCCAGGTCACGGGCGTGACTCTGGGCGTGTCGGGGAGGTAGATCCGATGCGGGTTGCGTAAAAAGTCACCGGCAGTGTCTTGTCGGACAGACAGAGGAGTACACGTGGCGATCACGCCCGTGTCTCTGTCTATACGGAGCGTGTCGGGTTGGTCTCGACGAATGTTGAGAGCGTTGTGTCGAGTCTGGAAGTTGTCGAGCAGAAAATGTCAAGAGCAAGTGACACGGGCGTGTCGATTTGGGTGACACGGGCGTGTCAGGTTGGTCGACGATCGTCGAGAGAAATTCGTCGAGCTTGAGTGTCACGACCACGGTCACGGGGCGTGTCAAATGACACAGGCGTGACCTTGGGCGTGACTAACTTTTCTCTTCAAAAACAGCAGCTTTCCACGGGTTTGACGTATCATGCCCTGGTCACGGGCGTGACCTAAAGTACACGGGCGTGACATGGCAAAATTTTGACTTTTTCCTGAAAATTTCAGAAATCAAAATTATGGTTATGTTAGGTAAATATTTACAAAAAGGAGCAATTTATTAAATAAAACTAACTAAAAAAAACACAACTAAACTAAAATATCATAATAAAAACATAGAAAAAATGTGTATAATTACAACTTATCACAACTCCACCTTGACACCTTGCCTTCTCCTCTGATGGACTCTTCTCCTCCTCCCAGGGCTATCACCATAGCCTGATGTTGATCGGGGAGAGGAGGCCTCTGGCCTTGCCTCCAGCCTGGGGGTTGAACTAGCCCTGGCTCCCCTAGCGGTTGTCTCCTCTATGGAAAGCTCTCTGCTGGCCTTGGTCTTGTCACTCCTGCCTCCAGCCGAGCCGATTGTTCGGCTTCTGGCCCCCGTACCTTAGCTGTTGCTTCTGATATTCCCTTTACCTGGGTTTTGCTCTCCTCACCTCCTGACCTCTACCGCCTGTTGGCTCCTTCTCCTCCTCCACGGCCCACTTGGCCAACTTCCTGGCAAAGTCCGGGTTTGACGCCTCCTCGTCGACCTCCCTCATTGCCCTCTCCATCAGCTCCTCAATGGATACTAGGGGCACCCTCTTCAACTCCATCCGGAAGAAACCTTGTTGCAGCCCCAAGGTAAAGGCCACCATGAGGGTGTGCCCCGACATCTCCTACACCTGGAGGACCTCCTCTTGGAACTGGTCTACATAGCTCCCCAGGGTCTCGTTCACCACCTGTTTGATGAGAAACAGGGACTCAGACTCCTTCTTCCTCTTCTTAGAAATGGTGAACCTCAACATGAACCCCCGACGCAGGTCCTTGAAACTGTAGATGGAGCTGGCCGGTAGCGGGTGGAACCAATCCCTCGCCTTCTCTTTGAGGGTGATGGAGAAGAGCCTACACTTGAACGCATCTGACATCTGTCAGATCGAAACCACATCCTCGAACCATTGGAAGTGTCGGACCGGATCTTCCTTCTCGGTGTAATTGGACATCTCCGACTCACAAAACCCCTATGGAAGTGGGGTAGATGAGACCAACTCACTGAAAGGGCTGCTGAAAATGTCTAGTTGTCTACTTAAATCACCTAGAGGGGGTGAATAGGTGATTTCTACGTATTTTTGCAGAATAAAAAATTATACAAGAGATGCGCAGAAAATAAACAAGCAATCCACAGACGACACCAAAGATTATTGTAGTTCCCCAATATTTGGTACATCCACTCTCCACCTCACCGATCTAGCACCACGCTAGACTCGGCTACTTCACTATTATCTCAGATTGGAAAACAATCCTGCAACTCGGAACAACATTCCTACAACTCGGTATAAAACCACTCCTACAACAACTCGGAGAACAACTCCTACAAACTCGAAGAATAATTCCTACACAAATAAAATGGAATTACAATAAAATACACAAACGTGTCTTCACAGATCTGATTGATTCTTGGCCTCTTCCTTCTTGAAAAATTATAAAGTTCTGTCAGAAAAGTCGAGGAAGAAATCTGAGAACACTTTGATCTGAGAACGTAGGATCACCATGATTAGGGAGAAGATTTGTAGATGTTGAAAAGCTTGATCGGTTGAATCCATCTTGTTAGAATTTCAGGATCGATAAGTTTGACGATGAAGAACACGTCTAGTCTGCTGCGGCGCTTCCAGATTTAGAATCTTGAAAATGATTTAGAATTCTGTAAAATTCTTCTTAGGGTATGTGGATTCTGACATGACCTTTTATAGGTCTTACATAAAGGTCGAATATCATTAATTACAATCCACGTAGACCAATCAAGAGTTAATTACATTTGAAATCAAATCCGTGTGACACTTAACAAAATTCAGATTCAAAACTCTATTTCTCGAGAGAAATAAAGATTACTCGAGTACGAGTTCTGTTTCTCGAGAAAAGATATAAAATTCTCGAGAAGAAACACTTGAGAAAAATCTAGAAGATGATTTCTGGTTTCTCGAGAAAGAATAAACTGTACTCGAGAAATTTTTTTCTGTTACTCGGGAACAAGAAAGCAGCTCAAGAAAAGATTTTTGTTTCTCGAGTAAAAACATCTTGTTCTCGAGAACTAACCTTGGCCTTCTCGAGAAATATAATGCGCTTACGGCAAGTGTACCGCTCGCATAAGTAATATAAAATGGGGGAGGCTTTCCCAAGTATCGAATCTCTCAAGGAACACCGCAAGGGGGAGTTGTCTAACAAGGAGGACTTGAGATTGAAGTCCAAAGGTCTAACCTACAAAATAGGGGGTTTGTTTGTTTGCGAAAAAATAAAGTAAAAAAACTATAAACTACTCCTATGCAACGCCGCTATGCGATGCTTTGCCAGGCGGGATGGAAGACTACACGGGCCGCTATGCACCAAATCGCTAGGTGCATAGATGAGTAGGCTTGCGTATCAGGTGATGAGAACGGCGGAATGAGGGTCGTGAGCACCTCTTCGCTACGCACGCCTCTAGCAATCACTAGAGTGACAAAACGGGATGTGGTGGCGGATGGAAATGTGGGCGCTACTCAAGCAACTAAAGCGGTAAAACAAAATAGGTTCACATAGACATGAAATAAATAATGTTTACAACAAAAGTGCACATCATCTACATAAACAGTTTTAAACATGCATATTCAACAAGAAAGCAAGAACAAGTCAAGAGATCGACCGAATCTGAAGGCTCATTGAGGAGTCGTGGAAGGAATCACCGGGTTGACAGTCCGCGTCCAAGCTCGGTCCTCAACTACGTCTAGGGTAGAAAAGGGCTGTCACTACCTTCCAATGGACCTGTCTTCTTCGTGTCACGATGCGGAAGAAAGTTGCAAGCTTCCCTTTTGCTTGATGGATACTGCGTCAAAACTAGAAATGGAGCTTAAAAGATGATGGAGAAGGCCGAGAGCAAGCACCAACACGGTATAGGCTTTGCTAGCATGGCCGGAGCTTCTCTCCTTGGTGGAGCATGGAGGGCGGAGATGGAAGGGCGGAGCTTTACCCTAAAAAGGCGTCTGGAATGTCTGAACTATGGATCCTCCTCAATGGTGGGAAATCTGTGCATTAAATACAAGCATGTCAGAAAAATATGCACGCACGATTTGGCGTATGACCGTTTGTTAACCGTTCATTATTAACTTCCTGGCCAAGCTTGCGGATGAAGATGCGTTGACCCGTGCGTTTTACTCGTGCACGGGCACTTCCGCCCGTGCATGAAGGAAATCGCACGGGTAAACACAGAGCGCAGGAAAACAAGATAATACAGGGTAACCATGTGTTTTACTCGCACATGGGTGTGTCCGCCCGTGCGTAAAGGAAACACATGATTAACCACAGAAAACTGAAACACATAAAAAAATATGCAGACCGTGCGATTCCTTCTCGCACGGCTTAGCCGAAACCGTGCGTGAACAAAACACACTTGTAGCCACAGAAGTCCCCAGAATTGCCGTGTATAACGCACGATTGCCATGAGATCGTGCGAAAATAAATTCGCATGACCGTTCGGTTTACACAGAAACTAGAAAATGAATCCGGGACATCCCAACTACCTGCACAGCAATGAAACCAAGCTAGAGCATAAGTTCCCAACACCAAAATGCAATCCCCAACTACAGAAAGAGCCATGAGGAGCACCATGTGCATACCCCCAATAAAAGAATGTGCAATTGCAGACCCATGGGCCAAAACAGTGCACAATGTGGTCAATGACCGAACAATGCAAATCTAATGGATAACCGGTTGAAATACAGTGCACGCGTGAGAAATCCAGCCCAGATGAGTCTGAAAACCCCTATAAATATCAGACTCATCAGACCCCCAGACTTACCTGTTTGTGCGTCCCAAGCAAACAAAATCTATGTAGATAGGGAAAATGACTTAGCTAACATAGAAATTGAGATATGGAGTACCATGCGAAGTCTCATGCTCGCACGCATAAAAATATAATAGAGGAAATTTCTAAGTATACAAAATAGTTAATACTTTTCACAATGCGTATCAAAATTTTATTACTACTCAAAAATGGAATCACGGTGAATCTTCCGGTCATGCATAGGGAGAAAGTAGGCAGGCCACTAAGGTGAGCTTTGCCAAAGACCGGGTCTCAGGATCACCTCCAAAGGAATCCACCAATGTCGGTGACCATACGCTTGCCCGTTCACACTCTCTCCATGGTACTAGTTTGACTCAAGCGTGAATCAGTAGGACTTTTAGGATAAGAAATGAGGCTTGTGTTTCAGTGAGGTAAACAAAGATAAATAAAAAGGCTGCGCACCTAACCGAAAAGAGCTAGCATAAAAAAGAATCCATCCGCTAAAAAATACATGTGGGTACACCACACCCCCAGACTTAATTTTTAACATATAGATGTGTGCACGGCCTACTCCAAATACAATCCCATCTCAAATAGAATTTTCAATTATTTTTTTTCTTTTTTACTTTTCGTTTTAACATATATTTTTTTTTCAAATCATCTTTTTCTTTTAATAATTTCAACAAATAAAAACTTTGGATCACATCCACATATTCACAGGGAATATCACCACATCAATACCCCAAAATGAAAATGTAAAACACTAAAGCTCGACTTGGGTGTGTGACTAGGATCAGCTACGAGGCTTTGGTGAAATATTGGTGGATCTGAATCAAAAGAAGGGGTAGGCACAACGGGGCTTAGCGAGGATAAGATGTTAGGAATGGTACAAAGCTCAATCGAGCCAAAAATGATTTCCTACATCACGCTTACGCTTGACTAACCATGGACCAATGCTTCGAGAGTAGCTTAGGGCAAGTTCTTAGCCACCGAGAAAGATGATCCTTCCTCCCGAATCGAGAAAAATGAGTTTAATGACAGCTACATACATCCCTACACTATCGTTTGATTCACACCAGATTCACCAACTTTTGAGTGGAATAAAGAGTATTTACGCAAATAGAAAAATATAAAAATATAAGCATACAGAAAAATTTAGTCTACTCTAATTTCTACACGGGACGAGAGCACTCGACTAGGAGCACTGCAGGAATCAACATTTTACTCTGTGTCACAATCCTATGCCAGCACAATAATTTTCCCAAATCATACAAAGAAAAGAGTTTAACTCGCAGCATGCTAACACCTAAGGACGCCCTCATATCGGTGCAGTGGTGTGCGATGCAATGAACTAATCAAAATAAAATAATAAAAGGTTCTAGTATGCAAGTGAAATGTGCACATGCAAAAGGTAACAAATGCTGGCTCTCCCCCAGACTTAAACTAAGCTACACAACATATGATATTGAAATTAAAATCGGATAGATACAAGGGGAGAGGTTATCCAATGCTTAGCTAGTGAGCATACCAGAAGACGCGTGAAAAATCAGAAGCAGGTCCGCCAAATGAAGAATCGCAACTCCGTCAATATGATTTTGCCATGAATACTTGCAGGGGTGAGCTCTGCAAAAACAAAAAATATATATATAAAATACAAAGAAATACTAAAACTAAGATAGACATGAAAAATAAAAATGCAGGAAATGTAAGATAATTACTGTGGTTATTGTCCTCCCAGCACGACTTAATAAATTTTATACATTTCTAGCTAATGGGCCTATGAAAAGAAAAGTGCACAGGTAATTGTTCCATTATTCGTTGCGGTAGCGAGTACCAATACAGAGATAGAGCAGTTACCCCTCTACATAAATAATAATACCTATCCAACACAGGTAGAGGAAATAGGAAATAAGAAGAGGAGGAGCGCTGGTCCTCGCTCATCTTATCACAAAATAAATCCTTCCCTAGCAAGGCGTCGTCAACCACAGATTTGTAGGAAGCAATGGTGACGGCATAAGCATCAGGCTCATCGTCATCCCAAGGTACCCATGGAGACTCAACCGGTACAGGCTCAGATAGATAAGGGGGATCCAGTAATAAAAGAGAAGAAAAACTAAAATAATCAGAACAAGAGAGAGTGTTCCCGGTATCACTCTCAGCAGGATCCAAGCATAGATCATCGTCGGTATCATACGAGTCGTATCGCAGGGAATTCGAGAACTCGAGTTTTGCAGTGGTAAGGGGAACGATCTCATCCAATAAAGAGGTGCAAACCTCCGCATCGGAAGGGGAATATTCCTCATCCCACCGAGGTGCATAAAAGTGTTCTGAAGATCCACATTCTCCGTCGGAGATAAAAGAATCATCATCCCACTTTGGCGCAACATCGGTCACCGAACCACCCATGAATACAGCATCATCAACCAACTCACAGGAAAAAGGATTAGCACACTCAAGCAAAAATTGCAGAGGGGCGAATCTGCTCTCAAAATCAAGCACTGAATGAGCAGGCCCCATCACAAAATCATTCGCAGACGCCATCCCAACGGAAAGAACAATCTCTTCGTCCCACACAGGAGCGCCAATGGGTTCCTGTCCACTTTTTGCTGGCTAACACCAGAGTGATCGTCATCACTCAAGGGAAGCTCGTAAAAAGGGAGCGAGGGACCCATGCAGGATCTGTATGCAGCGAGACATTCTTTGGTAATCTCAACGAGTAAAGAACGAGCCAAATGAGCGACGTCAGTGTATGGGACAGGCAACACCCCGGTAGGCCTGTCCACAACAGTCTTCCACATATGGGAGGTTGTTGCACACACACCCTCAGAGGGAGAAGGCTCGCACAAGCAAGGGAAATCCTTCACCATGTGGCCGACACCTTGGCATAGCAAACACCTAATACAGTGCTTGACATTCATAACAGCCATGGCGTCGATGCATCGGCCCAAAGTGTCATAGAGACGACACTCGGCTATGGAATACATCGTGAACAAAAAAATTTACCAAAAGGGTGCTACATATTAGAATAAAAAAAATAACATGGATCTGCTTTATAAACCAAAAATCAGACACGGGCAAAAAGAAATAAGCAAAATAAATGGAAAGCAGGAAAATAAATAAAAATAATAAACAACAATCACAAGATCTCCTTTCAGAAAACTCACACGGCTGTGTTCCCCGGCAGCGGTGCCAAAGACTTGATACTCTTACGGCAAGTGTACTGCTCGCATAAGTAATATAAAATGGGGAGGCTTTCAAAAGTATCGAATCTCTCATGGAACACCGCAAGGGGGAGTTGTCTAACAAGGAGGACTTGAGATTGAAGTCCAAAGGTCTAACGTACAAAACAGGGGGTTTGGTTGTTTGCGAAACAGAAAGTAAAAAAACTATAAACTAATCCTATGCAACGCCGCTATGCGATGCTTCGCCAGGCGGGATGGAAGACTACGCAGGCCGCTATGCACCAAATCGCTAGGCGGATGGACGAGTAGGATTGTGGATGAGATGATGAGAACGACGGAATGAGGGTCATGAGCACCTCTTCGCTACGCACACCTCTAGCAATCTCTAGAGCAGAAAAATCGGATATGGTGGCAGATGGAAATGCGGGCGCTACTCAAGCAACTAAAGCGGTAAAACAAAACAGGTTCACATAGACATAAAACAAATAATATTTACAACTAAAGTGCACATCATCTACATAAACAGTTTTAAACACGTATATTCAACAAGAAAGCAAGAACAAGTCAAGAGATTGACCGAATCCTAAGGCTCGTTGAGGAGTCGCAGAAGGAAACGTCGGGTTGTCAATCCGCGTCGAAGCTCGTTCCTCAACTACATTCGGGGTACAGAAGGGTTGTCACTACCTTCCAATGGATTCATCTTCTTCGTGTCACTATGCAGAAGAAAATTGCAAGCTTCCCTTTTGCTTGATGGATACAGTGTCCAAACTAGAAATGGAGCCTAAAAGATGATGGAGAAGGCCGAGAGCAAGCACCGACAAGGTATAGGCTTTGCGAGCATGGCCAGAGCTTCTCTCCTTAGTGGAAGATGGAGGGCAGAGGTGGAAGGGCGGAGATTTGCACTAAAAAGGAGGCTGGAATGTCTGAACTGTGGATCCTCCTCAATGGTGGGAAATCTACGCTTTAAATAGAAGCAGGTTAGAAAAATAGGCATGCACGGTTTGGCGCACGACCGTGCATTATTAACTTCCTGGCCAAGCTTGCGGATAAAGATGCGTTGACTCGTGCGTTTTACTCGCGCATGGATGCTTCCACCAGTGAACGAAGGAAATCGCACGGGTAAATATAGAGCGCTGGAAAACAAGATAATTCAGGGGAACCGTGTGTTTTACTCGTGCATGGGCGCGTCCGCCCATGCGTGAAGGAAACACACGATTAACCATAGAAAGCTAAAACACAGAAAAATATGCAGACCGTGCGATTCCATCTCGCACGGCTTGGCCGAAACCATACGGGAAAAAAATGCACGGGTAGCCACAGAAGACCCCAGAATTGCCGTGTATAATGCACGATTGCCATGAGACCATGCGAGAAGAAATTCGCACGACCGTGCGTTTTACACAAAAACTGGAAAATGAATCCTGGATGTCCCGACTACCTGCACAACAATGAAACCAAGCTGGATCACAAGCTCCCAGCACCAAAATGCAATCCACAACCACAGAAAGATCCATGGGGAGCACCATGTGCATACCCCCCAACAAAAGAATGCGCAATTGCACACCCATGGGCCAAAACAGTGCACAATGTGGTCAATGACTGAATGATGCAATATAACCGATAATCGGTTGAAATGCAGTGCACGAGTGAGAAAACCAGCCTAGATAAGTCTGAAAAACCCTATAAATATCGGACTCATCAAAATAACTTTTGCTTTCTTGAGAAAAAAGACTTAAAAAAATTATGAGCTTAATTTTACGGCTACTCTAGAAAGAGTCAAGATCTACCAGAGTAATGCATGGCTTTCTCCAGAACTACACTCGGCTTTCTAGAGAACATCTTCTGTTACTCGAGTACCTAACTAAGCTAACTTGAGTAATAAATTTAATCTTACTCGAGTAATAACTAATCTTTCTTGAGAAAAATACTTAGAAAAAATTTTGTTAACTGAAAAATGATTTTCTTCTAAGAGACCAGCAACCAGCCTTTCTCCCATAACTTTAGTACCTAAAAATGAAGTGTGTCCCAATAGAGAGGTTACATATGAGACAACACCATGGATCACATAATTAGGGATTACATTGTATGGTCCTGTGTTTGGTGACCTATTCTAAATTGACATTGGTCTACACTTGGAAATTATAACCTGCAAGCACTCAACTTGAAAAAGGCATCAAATACAAACTTAATTCAACTTAGTTCAAGGGTGACTTCATACAAATCTAGGTTATTGTGGATACAATACCCAACAATATCCCCTTATTTCTAAAAGTCAGAACCCTCTACACTAAGATGAATTACATCAAGATAAACAAATAAAATAACCAATAAATAGAATAACAGGAAGAAATTCTATGTAATAGAAGATTTAGATCATCAAAATTTAAAGATTTATATATACATAGACATTGTCCAGGAAAAGGTCCTATTGCACAAAATCTCATATAGGAAACTTTTGATCATCTTCAATTACTTCTTGTTTTGTGGTTGATGCGGCCTCTGATATTTCTCTTCTTGTCTCTATAAATACATAAACGACTTTGGAAAGTACTTGGGTGGTCTGGGAGAAGTAGTAGGGTCTTCACGACTATACGTTTTATCATGAAGCCTTCTTAGAGTCATATATTTATCATACTTTTCCCATCCAGAGTGTGAGTAATATGTATCCTTGTTCTCTCTGAATTCCACCACTAATCTTAAAGTATCCAGAATAATTGACTTAGATGTAGGGCTCCAAACTTCAGCATGTTCTCTTTCTGCATGTTCTGGCATAGGAGTGGACCTGCTTGCAGAAGCACCTTCACCATACTTTCTACTCTTGGGTATCTGTACTTCAAGAGGTTTTTGTTGAGGCACATCAGCTTGTTTAGAATTCCAGACTTGTGAATAAAATTCAGGAGGTGGAGCTTCAGAGAATTCAGGCCTTGGAGAGAATATAGGCCTTTGAACATTGACATCCATGCTAGCAGGAGGGGCTGCAGTGGGATCAACTGAGAAGTCAGGTAAGATCTGATTATGCATCCACATTGTAGTGTCATAAGTATAAAGCTTTGTACTCTTAATTTCTTGTACCACTGATGTTTGAATCTCTTTAATTTGATTGTCCCATTGATCTTTCATCTTGTTGATTTTATTATCTAGCTATTCCTTTACTTTCTCCTCCCCCTTTCTGACTTCTACATAGAGGATGCTTATGGCGTCATCTTTGAAAGTGCCAAATTCCTCACAAGTTTTGAAGTTCAATTCCTGTGTTTTCTTTAGTAAAAGAATTTGATTGTTGGCTACTGTGAGAGCTTGGTCCATTAGCTCACCAACACTAGTGATAGTGTGGTCTATAACTTTGCCTCTGATTTGCAGTAGCCTTTTGAATTCATTAGTATTGCTCTCGATTTCTACAAATCCTCAGCTCATTTCCTTTTCTAAAGTAGAGGCCTTATTTGAGACAACTTGAATGGAGGTATCAAAATACTCTCTTTTCTTAGCCAACATGGATTCTATTTTACTTAAGATATTGTCTTCAGCAATGACTTTAGTCTGAGGATGTGGAGGAGGTAGAATTTGAGCTGTCCAGGGAGCTACTTCTTCAATGAGCACAATAGATATGGAGGTCTGTTTTCTTCTAGTAGTTGTTATATCATCTTCAACATCATCACCAGTGAAATTGGGAATGTTAAAGTGTAGGCTTGGGAGATGTCGTTCAGCTGCTTCAGGAGATAATTCTTCAGCATCAGAAATTGAAACTATCTCTTCATCTTGCATACCCTCAACAGGAGATTGGGGTTGAGAAGATTCTAGTTCAGATGGATTTTCTGGTTTAGATGGTTCTGGTTGAGAAGATTCTGGTTGAGATGGATTTTCTGGTTGATATGGTTCTGGTTGAGAAGATCCTGGTTGAGATGGATTATCTGGTTGAGATGGTTCTGGTTGAGAAGATTCAGGTTGAGATGGATTATCTTCAGGAAGAGAAGAGAGAGGTTCTTTAGAGGTGAGTTCCTCTATCATCCTATCAATGTTAGCTTCTGTAGATATTACTTGATCATCTACCTGGGCATTAGTAAGAAGTTCTTAATCAGAAAAGTCAGCTGCAATAAGACCTGTGCCATCTTCTTGGACAGAAGTGCCCTTTGCAGAGCAGATGGAGTTGTTGCTTCTTCTATGACTATATTTTTAGCAACTGGTGGAGTTGTGACTTGGGCTTGAATATTAGTTTGGACTGTAGCTGGAACTGGAACTTGAGCAGACTACACTGTCACTTGTACAGATGGAGCAGGCTCCCCCTCAATAACTGGATTAGATGTGTTAGTTATTTGATGAGAGAGGGGAGATGGGTTCCTGACTTCATCTATAATTATTGTTGGAGCTGGAGGTGCTTGGCCTGGCCTTTGAAGTTTGATTTCCCATCTCTGGATGGATGTAATTGAAACCTTCTTCATGTGATAAATGGTCATGCCCTTTTCCAAGTTAAATATATCTGGCCTCAACTGATTTAGATAGAGAGACAGAATTCTTCCATAGCTGGGGCTTTTTATACTTTCTTTGATCTTGTCAAAAATCATCACCCCCCATTGAAATTTCTTTCTACAGATTATTGCAGTCATCATGTCAAAGAAATCTGTGGTGATATAGCTTATTCAACTGGTGCGGCAGAGAAGAACCTTTCCCAGAATATTGGCAAGTAGTTTCCTCTCTACATTCATGTGTTGTCGGCGAATTGTGAGGGTTGAGTCGGGAAGGCCACAGAAGCTGAGAGCATTATCATAGTCTGGGATTTCTAGGTCATCTTCCTCATCAATCACCGGCAGCCGCAGAAGTTGAGAAACAGAGGTTGATGTCATCTTAACGTTAATGTTGTGTACCTTTTTTTCAGAACTTTGCCATTGCGCTTGACCTTGGCATTCTGGAAGAACTCTTCCACATCAAAAATAAGAACTTTGCATGTATGTTGAAGAACATAGGTCAGTCCATCGGTGTCGAGCAATATAAGAACATTTCTGAAGCTGTCAGAGATATCAGCGATTCCAGTTGAAATCAGTTCACGGCCGATGCCTATCTTTGATGTGGGATCCATTGATTGAAGATTTGACGGTCTGCTAACCGACGAGAAGAAGAACAAGGTTGTTCACGGGAGGAGCAGCGGAGATGAAGAAGATAAAGGGTTTTCTCGAGAAGTAAATTTTAAAAACTGGGATTTGGATTTTTTTGGACTTATTCTATTTATATAAACCCTAAATCTTGATGACTAAGAAAAGGAATAATAATAAAATACCTGAAGTATGGCGGTTGGAGTGCTCGGATGCCAATATCAAAATTTGATCTTTGAGAAAATTCTGCATCTGATTTCTCGAGTGAAAGACATTTCTCGAGAAGAAGCTCACATGGTCTCGAGTAGTGATATCATTTCCGAGAAGCAAACCTGATGTTCTCGAGAATAGACTAAGTACTCGAGTAATGAAGTTGTTCTCAAGAAATGAAGTCCTTACTTAGAAGTTTTCTTGATTTTGAAGGGTAATCCGATTATTGAACTTTGCTGTGAGGCCCTTTTCTTCCTTATTCCTTGTTGAGCATGCTAAGTTCTGTTTTAAAGAACGAGAACTTGGCCTTGTCCAGTGGCTTCATAAAAATGTCTTCAACCTGCATGTTAGCTGGAACATACTAGATATTGATGTGTCCATTCTCCACATGCTCCCTGATGAAATGTTACCTCAGCTTTATGTGCTTTGTTCGACTGTGAGAGACTGGGTTGTTGGCTATTGTAATTCCACTGGAGGAGTCACAGAATAGTGGGATGTCCATGACCTTCGAGTTATAGTCTTCAAGATGATTCTTGATCCAGAGTAATTGTGCACAACAACTGCTGGCCAAAATGTATTCTGACTCGGTCGTTGATATTGCGACACAATTTTGCTTCTTGCTGCTCCATGAGATGAGTCTCCTTCGAAGGAATTGGCAAGTCCCGGAGGTGCTCTTTCTATCCTCTTTACTACCGGTAAAATCTGCATCTGAAAATCCAATTAGCTCGCTATCATTACTTCTTGGGTACCATTAGACAAGATTTGGTGTACCCTTAAGGTATCTCAAAATTTACTTTGCAGCAGTGTAATGAGATTTCTTAGAGTTCACCTGATATCTAGCATGCACATATGTTGAAAACATGATGTCTGGCCTACTAGCAGTAAGGTAGAGCAAAGATCCAATTTTGCTTCTGTACTTGGTTTCATCAAAAGCTTCGCCTTTCTCATCTTTGTCCAGAGACATAGCTGAACCCATTGGAGTCCTCATAGAGGTTGCATTCTCCATTTCAAATTTCTTAATCTAATCGTTGGTGAATTTCGTCTAAGAGATGAAAATTCCATCCTCAGATTATTTCACCTGAAGTCATAAGAAATACTTCAGCTCTCCCATACTGCTCATTTCAAACTTCCCTTTCATAAGTTTAGAAAACTTCTTGCAAAGGTTGTCTTCAGTAGAGCTAAAAATGATGTCATAGACATAGATTTGCACTAGCAAAATCCTGCATTTTACTTCCCTAAGAAATAATGTCTTGTCTATCTTTTCCCTTGTGAACTTTTTCTCAAGAAGAAAGTTAGACAACGTTTCATACCAATCTCGTAGAGCTTGTTTCAAACCATATAGCGCTTTAAATAATAAATAAATAGATTCAGGATTTTCAGGATCAACAAAACCTAGAGGTTGTTCTACATACACTTTTTCCATTATGTCACCATTAAGGAAGGCTAACTTCACATCCATTTAGTAGACAGTGAAGCCTTTGAGTGCAGCATATGCGAGGAACAACCTGATTGCCTCCAGTCTTGACACCGGAGCATATGTTTGATCAAAGCCGATCCCTTGTTCTTTCCTATACCCTTTGGAGATGGGTCTGGCTTTGTTCTTGATTATGGTTCCATCTTTATCCATCTTCTTCTGGTAGACCTACTTTGTTCCAATCACATTCTTTCCATTGGTTCCTGGCACAAGCTTCCAGACTTGGCAACGTTTGAACTAATTTAGTTCTTCTTCCATTGTCATTACCCAAGATGCATCCATGTTTGCTACCTCAAACTTCTTTGGTTTAACATGCGAGAGAAAACTCAAATACAAATTCTCATTAGTTGTACCTCTACGAGTTCTGACACCATCACGAGGGTCTCCTATGATTTGATCAATTGGGTGATCCTTCAAGTGTCTGAGCTCTAAAGTCCTTACATCTGGAGCTTCCCCTATCACTAGAGTGACTTCATCAGCTTGAATGACATCTTCATCATGGTGATCAACCTCTCCAATTGAGGTTAGAGTGGTGATCTTGATGAACTCTTGACCTTTTTCTTTAACTGGCTCATCCAAACTTAATTCCTTTAGTTTTGAACCTGCATCTTCAACAAACACACTAGAAGAGCTTCTTTGTAGCAAGCTCGTCTCATCAAATACAACATTAATAGATTCTTCTACGACTAGGGTTTTCTTGTTGAAAATCCTATATACCTTACTATGGTTACTGTATCCTACGAAAATACCTTCAAAGCTCTTTTCACTGAATTTAGTTGTGTGATACTTCTCATTGTTAAGTATGAAGTATTTACTACCAAAGATTCTAAAATATGAAATAGTTGGTTTCCTGCCCTTTAGTAGTTCGTAAGGTGTTTTATTATGGTTCTTATTTATGAGTGCTCTGTTTCGCATGTAACAAGCAGTGTTGATGGCTTCCACCCAGAAGTATTCTAGTAGTGAGGCATCACTCAACATGGTTTTGCATGCCTCTATGAGTGTTCTATTCCTTCTCTCAGTGACTCCGTTCTTTTTAGGAGTACAAGGGGAGGAAAACTTATGAAAGTTACGTAGGCATTCACAGAATTCTATCATGGCCTCAAATTTGAACTCTGTTCCATTGTCACTCCTGATTTTGACAACTGAATATTTATATTCATTCTGGATCTATCTGACAAAATTAGTTAAAATATCAAAAGTATCCGACTTGTTTTTTAGAAAGAACACCCATGCAAAATGAGAGTAGTCATCTACAATAACCAGTGTATAATCCTTACCTCCCAAACTTCTAATTTGTATGGGACCGAATGTAACACCCCCATCCGTCGTATGACATAAAACAAAAGGTCTAGCTAGAACCCGACGCCATATACCACGGACAGTCGGAAGGGTTACATAAGAATACAGAAACCATACAACAATAACTACACGCCCTACACAGAGCATTCTAGCAGAAGCTTTTAAACAGTTATAAAGAACCCATAATTGAATTATCAATTATCATGAATATCCACAACTACACAGGAATGAAATAACAAATACACTGAAAGTATTTGGCCTTATGGCCTTACAAGAATTTCACTTAACAAAATAATGTCTTACATACATCGGCTCGCGGGCCGGCCACACATGAAAAAATAAAATACAACTATTCGCTTTGGCCTTCGAAGGCCAGCTCAGCAACATGGGCTTCAGCCCGCTATTTGGTACTCGACTCCGCAGCACCTGCAAGCACATTCCACTGCACGGTGGCAAATAAAGTAACGGTTAGCCAAAGCGGACCAAATTATAACGACCCCTCCCCTTACTCGGGACGACGGTGCTCCTTACCTGCATTATATTAGCCCAGCTAAACAATAAAGTACAGACATACTTCGCCATAGGTGTAGGCTCGCACGACCAAACACCTCGTGCACTCAGGGCACATTAACGGTGAATCCGGTCAATTCCGTGGCTTCACCACCATCCCCGGGATGGCAATAACGTGAGCATTTTTGCCTTTCTGACCACTTTCTAAGGCTCCCGACTATGCCAACGGCCAGTACCTCTATGGGTCTCTCGCAACGAACCACATAGCCCGGGTCCGATTCCACTTGCCCGTTGCTCACACCGCGTAGTTCACCTTAAGACGTACGTACGAGCCAAGCTTCTCTCGGATCCCGCAACAAACCAAACATCACATAACCCAGTTATGTACAAGGTCGGCTCCCCGACTGCCAAATTAGTAGAATTACGTTTCCGCTCAGTTTTCTGGGTGTGCCTTGGAGTTAATCCCCAAGGATCCCTGCTGCAATCTACCGTGTAGAAACCCGAAAACACAAAACACGGAGTCTTCTCCGGCAAACCATACAAAATGCAACATCACCGATCCAGACCAACATGTCCGGTTAGGCTTCACAAACAATGCCTATGTCCGTACTTCGCTTTCGGACTCTATATGCAACACAAGGGGGACTATTCCTGTCAACCCCAAGGAACACCGCACACTCACCGCTCACTCGCGGGAGCGGGTTTCCTTATGCAAAAGAAGGAGAGCTTCACATGCTCAAGTAGAGAATCCTTACCCTTTTAGTACTCTTTTGCTCCATGGAAAAAATATATAGATAGAAGGCTTTGCAATGAAATTTCCTCTGCGGATCCGCTCTCGGTTCTCAAAAAATGCTCCAATGCTCCGCTAGCGGCCGAAATCCTCCCTTTCCTTCCTCCTCTCTCCAACTCCTTATAAAGAGAATGGTAAAGAGCAAATGAGGAGTTAAACCTCCATTCCCGACCTTATTAGAGCAGGAACACATCTGGGTCGTTCGATCTTAATTAAAGAAAACGAACGGCTCAGATCCGCCCAAAAATCCTCAAACCTGGGCCGAACAAGGCCTCGCATACGGCCGTGTCCCAGGATGTGTGCCTCGATCCAAACACGATCGTCGAGCAGAGAAGAGGAT
The DNA here is from genome assembly GCA_039583875.1 of Platanthera guangdongensis. Lineage (NCBI taxonomy): Eukaryota > Viridiplantae > Streptophyta > Magnoliopsida > Asparagales > Orchidaceae > Platanthera > Platanthera guangdongensis. The sequence continues at coordinate 96,265,821 of CM077158.1, read as the reverse complement.
ACAGGTCGATACACTCCCATGTCTCGACCTGACATGCCCGTGTCGGTTTCCGACACGCCCGTGCACTAGGGTCGTGTCACCAGTAACTGCCACGCCAACCGACACGACTCTTGGGAACACGGGCGGTGACACGGGTATCTACACGCCCGTGTCATTTGACATGCCCGTGTCATGCTGCCGTGTTTCCTGCCGTGTCCTTCTCTGGACACAGCCGGCCAACACAAAGAACCACACGGCCTTGGACATGCCCGTGTCCTAGGCCATGTACCCCTATATAGGCACCAAAAATTCTCTTGGACACGACCAGCTCGATTACGATTTTCGGGGCGTTACAAATCTCCCCCACTTAAAGAATTTCGTCCCGAAATTACGTAAAGGTACACAAAAAAATTTAAATGTTACCTGAGTGGAATAACTCGGGGTATTCTTCCATCATAGTCTGCTCTCGCTCCCAAGAAACCTCCTCACGTCCACAGTTATCCCAACGGACTTTAACCATTAGGATTTCCTTATTGCGGAGTCGTTTAACCTCCAAGTCTTCAATGCGTACTGGATTGACCTTCATCGTCAACCCATAATCAACTGTCACTTGTTCAACCGCAACGACCTGCGAAGGCTCTTGCACCGCCTTCTGCAACACCGATACGTGGAACACATCATATAGCCCACTCAACTCCACTGACAGCTTCAATCGATATGCGTCGTCGCCAACACGCTCCAAGATTTCAAACGGTCCAAGGTATCTCGGATTCAGCTTCTTCAAGTGTCGAACCCGCGAGACACCCTTGAACGGCTTGATTTTCAAATACACCCTGTCGCCAACATCGAACTCCATGGTCCTATACTTGGCGTTATAGTATTCTGTCTGCCTGTTCTGAGAGATCTTCAACCGTTCCTAAACTGTACGTATCATTGAAGTGGCGTCTTCCACCGCTTGATGTTGTATAACTTCGATTCGCCAGTCTCCAACCAAGATAACGGTGTGTGACACTTTCTCCCATACAAGGCCTCGAAAGGCGCCATTCCAATACTCGCCTGATAGTTGTTGTTATACGCAAACTCCACCATGTACAGGTGATCTTCCCACTGCTTTTCGAAATCCAAGACGCACATGCAAAGCATGTCCTCCATCGTCTGGTTGACCCTCTCGGTCTGACCATCCGTCTGTGGATGAAAGGCTGTGCTGAAACTCAACTTAGTTCCCAACAGACTATACACCAGCCTCCAGTCGTTCGACATGAAGCGTCTATCTCGGTCACTAACAATACTGCGGGGCACACCATGGAATCGTATAATATTATCCACATAAAGTTTGGCTAACTTTTCCACCGGATTTTCCTTCCTGTTTGGAATGAAATGCGACACCTTTGTCAATCTATCTACGACCACCTAGATGGCGTTGTTTCCCCTCTGCGACTTTGGAAAACTATGTACAAAATCCATAGAAATGTCGTCGAATTTCCACTCCGGGATGGGTAGGGACTTCAAGAAACCTCCGGCCTTATGACACTCCGTCTTTACCAAGGCACACGTCTGGCACTTGGCCACATAAATTGCTACATCCTTCTTCAATCCTGGCCACCAGAACAACTTCTTCATGTCTTTATACATCTTCGTGCTCCCCGGGTGGATTGAGTACTTGGTATGATGAGCCTCGTACAACAACTCCTCCCGAAGATTACCTGCACTAGGAATGTATAGGCGACCGTCCCTCCTTAGCAGTCCATCCTCAACAACAAATTGGGAATTTGACCCATCCAAAGATTCATCTAAGATCTGCTTCATGCTGCTATCTTGAACCAATGCCCGCCGAACTCTATCAGCTAGGTCATGCTGCACCTCTGTCCAAAACAATTTTGCCTCGGCACTAGACTGCTTGTCGACGCAAGTTATCTCCAATGCCTCAAATTCACGGACCAAACTCTCATCATGTACCGACAACCAGCTGGCTCACGCAGGAACCATGCAACTCAACGCATCTGCCACTTCATTTCCTTTCCCAGGCACATAATGTATCTCGAAGGTGTAGTCCCCCAAGAACTCCATCCACCTCCGCTGCCTCAGGTTCATGTCCTTCTGATCCATCAGGTATTTCAGTCTCTTATGATCGGTGTAGATATCGACCTTCACACCGTACAGATAGTGACTCCACAACTTTAGAGCAAATACCATGGCCGCTAACTCTAAGTCATGGACTGGATAATTCCACTCATGAACCTTCAATTATCGTGAACCACAAGCTATCACGCTCCCATGTTGTAGCAGAACACAGCCCAAACCATTTCCCGAAGCATCACTATAGATTTCGAACCCTTCCACCCACTCGACGAACATAAAATAGGAGTCGTGGTCAACCGCCTCTTCAATTCTTCAAAAGCCAGCTCGCACTCCAACGACCATACAAACTTTGGATCCTTCCTTTTCAACATTGTGAGTGGTAGCGCTATTTGCGAGAAGTTCTCTACGAAGCGCCTGTAGTAGCCAGTAAGCCCAAGAAAGCTACGGACTTCCGCCGCTGTAGTAAATACAGGCCACTCCCGTATAGCCACTATCTTCACTGGATCCACCGCTATCCCTTCTCCACTAACAACATGACCAAGGAACGCTACTGAGGATAACCAGAACTCACACTTGGAGAACTTAGCATACAACTAATTTCTTCTCAACATCTCCAACACCATACGCAGAAGCTTGTAGTGATCATCATCACACTGCGAGTACACCAAGATATCGTCGATAAATACTATCACGAAACGATACAGGTACTCTTTGAACGTCCTGTTCATCAGATCCATAAACATGGATGGCGCATTGGTCAACCCAAACGGCATGACCGTGAACTCATAATGCCCAAACCGCGTGCTGAACGCTGTCTTTGGGATGACGCTTTCCCTTATCCTCAGCTGGTAGTAACTAGATTTCAGATCTAATTTCGAATATACTGTAGACCCAACCAACTGATCAAATAGATCGTCAATCCATGGGATCAGATACTTATTCTTCTTCGTAAGCTTATTCAACTCCCGATAGTCAATACAGAGTCGCAAGCTCACATCCTTCTTCTTAACGAAGAGGACCGGTGCGCTCTGAGGCGACGAACTAGGATGCACATACCCTTGCTCCAACAACTCTTGCAGTTGCACCTTCATCTCTGCCATCTCTCTTGGCGTTATCCGATACGGAGAGTGTGACACCAGTTTGGCACCCGGCACCAGCACAATAGTAAAGTCAATCTCCCGCTGAGGAGGGGCTCCTGGGAGATCATCCGAAAACACATCAGGATATTCGGATACAATTAGAATACTGCTCAAACTTGGCTTAGGCGTTGAAGTCTGTACTAATGTGACAAACAGCTCTGCCCCAAATCGAACTGCCTTGATCACCTGAAGGGCTGACATCAAAACCTTACCCACCCCTTCATGCCCGTGAACGTAGTCTCCCGATCAGTATTCAGTCCCAAATTAACCTCTTTTCGGTTGCAATCAATACATGATTGCTGCTCCGAGAGCCAGTCCATACCAAAGATTATGTCGAACTCCACTAACGGTAGTACCGACGCTAACGGTAGTCCTGGGACTCGACTTGTGGTTGCCCCCGTCACACCAGATGAAGGCACTGAGCTCGAAGTCTTCAGCTTCTTGTTCCATCTGCAGAAACCCGACTTTGCATTTGGCACTTTGAACTCTTACTTCTTTTCCCCTAGGTCCTTCATCTCTTGCACTTTCTTCACGACCTTTTCCAATGACCGGGCCGAATTGACCAAGTCTAAGAAGTCTTGCGCCTTAGGCCCGGCAAAGAGAAGCTGTAGGTAGCCACGTAGACCCTTGTAAAATCGGTTGGTCTTCCGCTCCTCTTCAGTAAACATAGCACCAGCATAACGACCCAACCGCGTAAACTCGTGGAGATACTCATCCACGCTTCTGCCTCCCTGAGTCAAACCAAGGTACTGATTCTCCATCTCAAGCTTCTGAGCAGAGGGTAGATATCTGGCCAAGAACAACCTTGAGAATTCCTCCATAGGCACATCTGCAAGTTGCCTTACCACTAAGAAGTGAACCTCCAACTCGTCCCACCACAGCCTCGCCTCACCAGCCAAAAGGAAGGTCGCTATAGTGGTCTTCTACCACTCAACAGTTTTTGTGGCTGTCAAGACCCTCTTTATCATAGAGAGCCAATCCTCAGCTTGAGTTGGCGTTCCAACCCCGTCGAAGCTCGGAGGATTAAAGCTCTTTACATGCTTGAGCTGCTTCTCCGTAGCTCTCCTTGTGCTACCTGATCAACTACAGCGTGCCCTACCACTCCCGGCTCTGCCACCCTAATCAGTTCTTGCTCATTAACGGGTGGTGCATGGTGCATTTGCCCTGCAGGTTGGGCATTAATCATAGCAAAGACTGCTTCAGCAACCATTCTGATGGTTTTTGCTGAAGGAGGTGTTGTAGGCACGTCCCTCAGTGCACTACTTCCCGCCGATTGCGGGCATTCCGATTGCCCAGCACCGCTCCTATCCGCCTATAATAGCAAAGACCCTTGATTAGACGACAAATAGATTGCTAAAAACAATTATTGGAACACTTAGATTCGACAAAACAAGTGCATTTTTCATTCCTAAATGAATATTCATGGGTTCTTTTTGATGTTATAACAATGACACACACATGTGCTCACCACCCCTTAAAAGAATTCGTCCACGAATTCATTTAAGTTGACCGGAACCAAAAGTCTGATACCAAATTGTAACACCCCCATTCGTCGTATGCCATATAACAGAAGGTCCAGCTAGAACCCGACACCATATACCACGGACAGTCGGAAGGGTTACATAAGAATACCAAAACCATACAACAATAACTACTCGCCCTACACAGAGCATTCTAGCGGAAGCTTTTAAACAGTTATAAAGAACCCATAATTGAATTATCAACTATCATGAATGTCCACAACTACCACAGGAATGAAATAACAAATACACTAAAAGTATTTGGCCTTATGGCCTTACAAGAATTTCACTTAACAAAATAGTGTCTTTCATACATCGGCTCGCAGGCTGGCCACACATGACAAAATAAAATACAACTATTCGCTTTGGCCTTCGAAGGACAGCTCAGCAATATGGGCTGTAGCCCGCGATTTGGTACTCGGCTCCGCAGCACCTGCAAGCACATTCACCTCACAGTGGCAAACAAAGTAACAGCCAGCCAAAGCCGACCAAATTATAACGACCCCGCCCCTTACTCGGGACGGCGGTGCTCCTTACCTGCATTATATTAGCCCAGCTAAACAATAAAGTACAGACATACTTCGCCACAGGTGTAGGCTCGCACGGCTAAACACCTCATGCACTCAAGGCACATTAAAGATGAATCCGGTCAATTTCGTGGCTTCACCACTATCCCCGGGAAGGAAACAACGTGAGCATTTTAGCCTTTCTGAACACTGTCTAAGGCTCCCGACTATGCCAACAGCCAGTCCCTCTATGGGTCTCTTGCACCGAACCACATAGCCGGGGTCCGATTCCACTTGCCCGTTGCTCACACCGCGTAGTTCACCTTAAGACGTACGCACGAGCCAAACTTCTCTCGGATCCCGCAACAAACCAAACATCACATAACCCAGTTATGTACAATGTCGGCTCCCCGACCGCCAAATTAGCAGAATTTCGTTTCCGCTCAGTTTTCTGGGTGCTCCTTGGAGTTAATCCCCAACGATCCCTGCTGCAATCTACCGTGTAGAAACCCGAAAACACAAAACACAGAGTCTTCTCCGGCTAACCATACAAAATGCAACATCACTGATCCAGAGCAACATGTCCGGGTAGGCTTCACACACAATGCCTATGTCCGTACTTTGCTTCCGGACTCTTTATGCAACACAAGGGGGACTATTCCTATCAACCCCAAGGAACACCGCACACTCACCGCACACTCGCGGCAGTGAGTTTCCTTATGCAAAAGAAGGAGAGCTTCGCATGCTCAGGTAGAGAATCATTACCCTTTTTGTATGCTTTTGCGCCATGGAAAAACTATACGGATAGAAGGCTTCGCAATTGAATTTCCTCCGCGAATCTGCTCTTGGTTCTCAAAACGGTGCTCCGATGCTCCTCCGGGGGCCGGAATCCTCCCTTTCCTTCCTCCTCTCTCCAACTCCTTAGAAAGAGAATGGTAAAGATCAAATGATGAGTTAAACCTCCATTGCCGGCCTTATCAGAGCAGGAACATATCTGGGCCGTTGGATCTTAATTAAAGAAAACGAATGGCTCAGATCCGCCCAAAAATCCTCAAACCTGGGCCGAACATGGCCTCGCACACGGCCGTGTCCCAGGCCATGTGCCTCGTTCCAAACATGATCGTCGAGCAAAGAAGAGGACACGGGTCGAGACACGCCCGTGTCTTGACCTGACACCCCCGTGTCAGTTTCTGACACGCCCGTGCACTAGGGCCGTGTCACCAGTAACCGCCACGCCAACCGACACGACTCTTGGGAACACGGGTGGTGACACGGGTATGCACACACCCGTATCATTTAACACGACCGTGTCACGCTGCCGTATTTCCTGCCGTGTCCTTCTCTGGACACAGCCGACCAACACAAAGAACCACACAGCCTTGGTCACTCCCGTGTCCTAGGCCGTATACACCTATACAGGCACCAAAAATTCTCTTGCACATGACCAGCTCGATTACGATTTTCGGGGCGTTACACCAAACATGTCCATATGAAGTAGGTGTAAACACTTGTTAGAATCTTTGCCAATAATGCTCTTAAAGGTAGCCCTTGTTTGCTTTCCTTTTATGCATGCGTGACACGGTCGATCTTGAACGCACTTAACGTTGGGTGCATCGCATAGTAAATTAAGAGAAAATAATTAATTAATAGTTTTGTAATTTATATGTGCTAATCACTTGTGACATTGGTCACCAAGAGACGCACTATCTTTTGCCAAAAAGCACACTGGTGTAGAAGAGTCTATGCAAATAAAATTTAAACAAAATATATTTCTACTATGAGTTCCTCATAGAATCATTTCTAAGTTATCGACTTATTTTATCAAGCACTTGTCTGCATGAAATTCTACTATGTATCATTTATCACAGAGCTGGATTATGCTTATAAGATTAAGTTCTATTCCTTCAACATAAGCCACATTTGAGAATGATACACTACCGTTAGTGATCATACCGTAGCCTCTTGTGATTCCCCAGTCAGAACTTCCAAAGATAACCTTTGGACCGTTCACAACTAGAGAGTACTTCTGAAGAAGGTTTCTTGTCCCGGTCATGTGCTGAGAGCATCCACTGTCTAAATACCAGATAGGCGATTTGTCAGCCTTTGGACATACCTGTAAAAATAGAATAAGTTTACCTTAGGAACCCAAATGCGTTTGGGTCCTTGGTTGTTTGCTAGCATGCTCCCGCTAGGAGTGTTAACATTACGAGTGCTCTGCCTCGTATGATTAACTAGAGGAGTTTTATAGCTTCTGGGATTAAACCAGCAATCTACAGCAAAGTGACCAACTTTACCGCAATACCAACAGTCAAACCTGTTGTACCTTTTCCAAGTCTCCTGCTTGACCTTTTGAATGTGTGGTCTTGCAGGGGTGGCTGATTTGGAGGTAGAAGCCTTATGATTATGGGACTCACAAGACTTTTTCACTTCCTTTTCCTTGGGTACAACTGGCTTAGCCTTTGTTTCCTTCTTAATATTATGGTCATGAATGTATGGACCATAGTATTTCATTTGTATTCCCTCATAAGGTGCCTTCAACACGCTTTCACCAAAGTTTCAGGGATGTGTCCAACCTTGGTACCGTGACTTAGGCTCTATATAAGGAGGCCTGGTAAAATGAACGTAGGATGAATCAAAATCAAACTCGTTTGTTGGGAAGATGACCTTCTTAAATGAAGTTTGATCTAGAGGAGCTTTCCCCTTTTCCTTGGCTAAAGCTTTCCTAGCAGACTTATATCTTCTTTGAGCTTTATTCCTCCTAGAAGATTTACTAGGAGCAGCCTCATGGCCTAAGCCAGCTCCTTTAGCATGAGTAGAGAATTTAGCAACAAATGGAAGGACTGTCTTGGGCTTGAAGAAAATTTCAACAAGTTTCTTTTCAGCGGCAAGTTGTTCTTCCAACTTCTCAATGATTTTCTCTTTCATGTTTAGGTGCTCGAGAGCTTTATTATATTCTTCAATCGCGGCATGGAATTCATTTCTGAGTAAGTCCATCCTTACGACTTCCTCCCTCAAAGTGCTCTCGTCAGCCTTAAGAGATTTGATCTCCTTGGCTTGAGTTCTCGTGAATTTTTGACATTTGTCGTAAGCCCTGATTAATTCCTTGTATTGAGTCATGAGTTCAAACTCGTCATTAGAAGAGCAGTCCTCACGATCATAGTTCGAAGCATCAGATTCTGAGAGAGGGGTGTGAGAATTTACCTTCCCAGTATACTGGGGTTCTTCTTCCTCGTCTGTCTGTGCCATCAGCCTAAAGTTGGCTTCCTCTTCCTCGCTTGACTCAGATGAGTAAGTCTCACTTAGAGTCTTGGCCTTCTTGGCTAGTAGGCTTCTTTCAGATTTCTTTTTACTATAGGAAGACTTCTTTTCTTCTCTTATTCCACCCTCTTTCTTCTTGTGCGGGCAATCAACATTTACGTGCCCTGGCTTATTACAACAGTAACAAACAATGTCAGATGAAATATGTTTGTTCTGTTTGGAGTTATACCTGTCGTGGATACTTGAGCCTTTCTTATGACGATCACCATCGTGACGTGATCTTCTGGAAAAAAAAGTCTTTGCCTTTCCATTGCTTCTTCTTACTCAGGAACTTTTGAACTGTATATAGAGTGGGGAGATCTCTCCATCTGATATCTCTGAGACCAAGATGCTCGGCTCTGAGTCTTCTTCTTCACTTTCTTCCCTTGCAGGAGCACTAGATGCAGCTTAAACCTTCCTTGAGTTGTCTTCCTTTAGTATGACAGACTTCTCCTTCAATGAGGATCTGCTTCCCTCTTCTTCAGCTTTTCTTGTATTTATTTGAAGCTCATATGACATCAGCTTCCCAAAGAGGTTCTGAGGATCAGTCTCAACTAGCTTTCCAAACTCCCTTATGGAACATATTTTGTTGACCCATTCATTAGTTAAGGATCTTAGGAGCTTGTCGTTTAATTCTCCATTAGTGAAGACTCGGCCATAGTTCCTCATGTCGTTGACGATCTTGAAAACATTTTCGTAAGTGTCTGCTATAGTGTCTTTGGGGCCTGGCCTAAAGGCCTCATACTTCTGGTTCAAAAGGGATCTTCTATCATCCCTTACTTCTTCGGTGACCTCCATTAGCACGATCAATGACTGCCGCATCTCTTTGGCAGATTGGCAGTGGATGAGATTTTGTAGCATCGAGCCATCGACTGCACTTACGATGATATTTTTAGCCTTCTTGTCTAGAGATACAAGTGCAATTCCATCTTTATCTAGATCCATCAGCTTCTTTGGTACTTGTTGTAACGCCCCGAAACCCAAAAGAGGGACGGGCAGCTTTTAGAACCAAGTTTGGTGCTTGGTAGGGGTCATACGGCCTAGGACACGGGCGTATCCCAGGGGCGTGTCGTGCTCGGGTTCGACGATCTGGCCGAGTGGTCGACGAAAATGCAGTCGACGATCGTCGAGCAGCGAACACGTCCTGAGACACGGTCGTGACCCAGGCCGTGTCCTGCTTGGGTTGTGAGGCGTGTTGTGTCGGGAGAGGAACACAGCCTGGAGCCCAGGCATGTTCTATCTGACACGGGCGTGTCAAAATCGACACGGGCGTGTCGAGGACCCATGTTCTCTTCGGGTTTTGTTTGGTCCTGTGTCGATGGAGGAACACGCACTGCAACGCAGGCATGTACTGAATGACACGGGCGTGTCTGGTGCTCGTGTCCTGTTCTGGGTGCGACGGTTTCAGCATCGATTGAGGTATACGGCCTTGGACACGGGCATGTCACAAGCCGTATTCGGCCCAGGAATTGGATTTTAAGTGCGAATCGTGGCCGTTCGTTTCCTTTTTTGGGATCCAAGGGCCCAGGCGGGTCCAAGCAGGGTTTAATCTTGGAATAGGGTTTGAAACCCTCATTCTACTCCAAGCTTTCTCTTTCTAAAACTCTAGAGTGAGGGGAGAGCAAGGAAGAAGGATGAGGAGAGTTCCGGCCGCCGGTGGAGCTTCGGAGCCCCAAATCGCTAGCCGAGTTCGGATCTATGAAGGCGAGGCCATTGCGGTGCTTTTCATCCATCTAGATCTTCATGGAGCCAAAGAGAAATGCTAGGGTAATGATTCTCATCTTTGACATGTGAAGTCCTCTTTCCCTTTTGCATAGGAAGCCCGCTCTCGCGAGTATGCGGTGTAAGACCCGTCCCCCATACCAAGAAGGCTCCCGGTCTTATGCCCAGAACCGCCGTCTTACGGTGGCACTAACACACGGCTTAGTCGACACCGCAACACGCCGATTCTGTCGGCTAGAACGATCACATAACCTGTCGGTCAAAAGAGAGTAAGAATTATAGCAGTAATGTAGAAATGAACTACAAACCAGTCCACAGTCACAGTACATATCATATAGTAAAATGAAAGTACATCCAGTCCACAATGAGTAGCAATAATAAGAAGAGGAAAATGGGCTTATGCCCAGTACATCATGTCATATATCTCTCTCATAAATAATAACAAGAGGAAGCTACACTATCCTCAGAGAACTCGTCCCACCTGACTCGGGCTGCAGTAGTAGTACTAGGTGGTGGTGGTATCAACTCCTCACGTCCTGTAACCCCGTCCTGCCACTCGTGCTGGTGCTCCATCTCCTCGAGCTCCTAAAAATAGTTTGGTCACCTACCATTAGTCAAAAATACTAAGTCGTTTCCTCCGCACCTCGCCCCGCAACTCCTAGGCACCGTGCAGGAGGACGAAGCGGAGGACAATAAGGGGTAACAAAAGGGAAGCAGGTGACATGGAATCTATGCTACCAAGTATGAATGTAAGAAATAAATCTACACTAGTAGTTCTACGTATATAGTCCAAATGTAGTAGCATGTACATTACAAAAGTAAGTAAAACTGGAAGTAAGTAAAGTGCAGTAAATAAAGTATTAAAATCTACTACTAATATACATCACAGAGGTACCCTAACTTATATGAGTGCCCATACAAACATATAAGTTAGAGTTTCCAAAATAACTTATCATATAAAAGAGCCCATACTAATTTATATGATAAGGATCCATGAAGCGTATGTCCTAATATGAATGAATGCATGCAGTTATTTGTGAGACATGCAAGTGCAACTCAAACACAATGACTCTGTGATCACAGACCTTTAGTTCCCACTTTTTGGAGCTAGCATCACTCTCTGGTACCACCGTTGTGGCTACAGCAGCAGTGGAGCGGGCATCTCCACTCCTAGGCGGGTATCACACTACCAGGCATAGACCTCTCATACGCCTCTATACACGTCCTAGGTGCACTCTAGAGTCTCTGCGTACTATTTGCTGGCTACCCACCAGTCTTTTTGGTCGAGTGTGCATTTTCGGGGATCATCCTCTAGACTGCAGCGTAAAACAACCCACTGGCCCATCAAACCATCACACCTCGCTAGAGCCACCGTACTGCCATCGGTGTGACGATTGGCCCAGTACCGCACGACCCACCACAAGTTTATGCACATACAAGATATTCCAACCCGAGCCTCCAGCTCGCATGACCAACCCGTCCTGAGTCCCTCTAACCCATCACGGGTGAGCTTGCACATCAGTGCCTTAGTTATGAATCCCTCCAACCCTCCACGGGTGATATTGAACATTTGTGCGTTTATTCAAATCCCTCAAACCCATCACAGGTGAGAATGAAACATAATGACTTAACCTATTAGACTACTCATGTCTAGTGTTAGTTTCACCTAGTCGTTTAGGGTTGATCGCAGGACTTCCCAGGGTATACCCGGTGAAGGGTTCTCTGGGGCACTAGGAACTACGATGGGATTATGCCCAAAGCTTCCTTTCTCAAGGATATTTACTTTAGTTGATGACTACCCATAATTCTCCCCCAGCTCTTGTTGTTTCTCTGTAACAATCCTAATGGCTTAAGATATTACCGGGAAATCGGCGGTCTTCTGTCGATCTCCGTTTAAACCACTGTCCTTATGGTTTGCACTCCACCCCTCGTGATCTAGTAGTGAACTATAGGAGACCCACCAGGGCTTATTCCTCTAATACAATTCTCACCTCAATGGTTAATCATATCCCCTGTAGTCCTAGTAGTTTAGGCTAACTGTGCTAGTCACTACTCATGACTCAATACCACCCGTATAGTCGGACTTCCAATTCTTTGGTCACCATAACCCTAAATATTTATCATAGGGTAGTAGGATGTGTACTGTTGACCATATGAAATTTTACTATTTTCCCACGTCATTATAACCCTAAATTAAATTCTTTAATTAAATGGTCTATGTCACTTTATGCATGATATACTATGACAAATGGTTCTATGAGTCTAATAATTTTTCTTGAGAATCATCTAGGTTAATTTTGACTGGGTATCAAGAATTGTGATTTTCTCATATATATTTCCATTTAATTCTATTTATTGTTAAATCCATTAATCGGCCACTTTCCAAATGAAGTACAGGAAATATGTTACTAAATATTCTATAAAAATTACTGTATATGTAAATTACTGGAATAATAATAAGTACCAAAATTCATAGCTTTAAACAGTAATTTGATCTTTTATTATCTCATATGAAAATATCACTAAAATATCATTCCTTGAGTTTTAAATTTAATGAAGTATCCAAAAATTCTAAGATAATTACACCATGTCACTATCTCATAAATTCATCACTTTAAAGTTTTCCAAAATATTTTTATTGTAATTTCCACCAAAGATAAATAATTTCCCCAAAGGAAAAAATGGTCAAAACTACATAAAATCATTATAAAGTCAACTAATCAGGGCCATAAATTTTCCAGGGATTAAATATGACTCACTTGAGCATGTGTCAAAATCCAAGGTTTTAAAATCATCAATTTCCCTATTTTCAAATTTTTGAATATAAATGGCCTAACTTTCAAAAATTCAAAATAATGTGATTTTTTATTCCAAAAATCCCAATATTTCTATGAGAGGTAAACTCCAATCGTATGAACTCATGTCCAGAGTTTTGTAGTCATACCATGTGTAATAATTGGTAAATTCACATTTTGGTAAATATGGCTATATGCACCCCAAGCCTATGTTAACCTTTCACATGCAAAAGGGAATACCCATCATGTAGAAGTCAAACGTTACTTAATTTTTATCAAGGGCCTATAATGAACCCAAGGACATGCCACAAAAATTTGGGGCCATTTGGAGTTGGAGTTTTCCAGATATTCAATTAATTTAATTATATGTATTTTCACAAAAACTTCAGAAAAAGTTTTTCCAAAAAATTTCATATTTTTATAGGGACTAAGTTTGACCTAATCAAGCACATATCCAAAATTTTAGGTCATTTGGACTGCTGGTTTGGCATGGGCATTCAATTATATTTTTGCCATAGCCTACGACCAGTCCTAGTATAATGGCCCTACAGGGAGCCCTACAGCTCCAAAACTCATATTTATGGCGGCAAATTGAAGGTAAGACATAGATCTATTATTTTTATGTTGGTGACCAGTTCGGAAATTGCATGTAAGGGGCCTATATTTAACATGCAAAGTTCTGTATAAAATGTTACAGAAATTGAATGAAATTAATATAACACTATAGTTTAATTTGATTAAAATGGACGGCATCCCATCATCATCCCCGATCAGAAACGGCTGAGATTGAGCCTGGTTGTGTTGGGTATTGTATCCACGATTACCTAGATTTGAGGAAGCCCCCTATCAAGCTAAGATGAATTCACAATGTATTTGATGAAACATTTTAAGTTGTACTTGCAGTTCCTCCACGCTAAGTGCACACCAATGTCAGGGTGCAGTAGGTCAATATACACGGGTCTGCACGACGTAATCCCTCGTTGAGCAGATCAGTGTGTTGGCCTATGTGTACTCTCTCTATTGGAGTGCACTTACTTTCAAGTACAGGGTCGCTCATATGCAAGAGAAGACAAGGAGCACAGAGGATCAAGGAGCAACTCCTGGGGTGGAAGACGAAAAATCTTCCAAGGCAAATTCGACGAGAATCACCAAGTGATTCTCGCCGATTCGGCGAGAATCACTAGTGATTCTCGCCGAATCGACGAGAATCATTAGTGATTCTCGCCGACTCCTTCTGGCCATCACAAAATGGGGCCAAGTAAGATTCGGCGAGAATCACTTGTAATTCCTGCCGAACCAGTGGCCAAGCAGCCCATGTACACAGTAAAATTCGTTGAGAATCAGTAAGTGATTCGACGAGAATCACAAATGATTCTCGACGAATCGTCGAGAATCACTTGGTGATTCTCACCGATTCGTCGAGAATCGTCTGCGATTCTCGCCGATTTTGACTTGGCGTTTTCTCAGAATGCTGCTGGACCGGATTCTGCTTCTGGACTTGTTTGAACCGGATTTTGGGGATTTCTTTTGTGGGTCCCACAACGGTCAAATTAGTTGTATCTACAGGGTATAAATACATGGGTATTTTGAACAGTAAACCACGGATAAGGGAGAAAGAAAACCGAGCCGCGACGGAACCCTAAATTCGCGAAATCGCTCCGCTCCGCCGCCGCCGCTCGCGTCAAGTGGTCGCCGCTGCTGATCGCTCTTCTTCCCGATCTCCGGTGACAGAAGCTTAGCAAAGCTTGAGTCTCACGCGTCTATCCGGAGATCTCTTGTCTCTTGATTTGTTGACCGGGAAAAACTCCCCCGTCCGAATCGATCGAGACGACTGATCCTAGAGTGACCGTTGGTAGACCTAGCTTGCTTCGCTACGAAGTTTAGATCTCCAAGTTCAGCAGCCGCTCTTCATCGTAGCCGCCGATCCCGAAGCTAGCCGCCGCTCGTGTGCCGCCGCCGGTTCCGGGGAGATCTTCTCCAAGAGAGACCGAGGTTGTAGACTCTTCATCGACTTCAAGAACACGTCGTCGAACGAAGAGGAACACCGTAGTCTCCAAAAGAAGTTTGTATCTCGTGTACATTCTATATTTTCTTTTGTTGTAAAGGAACTTTTGTTCCGTGTTGTAAGGGTTGGGTGCAACCCGTTTTGTGGGAGTGTTGACTCTCACGTGTGGAAGGGCTCCTTCCGTTAGTGAAGGGATTGGATTTCAATCCCGTTGGAGAAGTGACCGAGTCGTCCCTTGTTGGGGAGATAGGTCGAAGGGGGAAAGTGGATGTACCCAAGTCGGGGAACCACTATAAATTTGATGTGTATTCTGTGTGCTGTGCTTGTTGTTTTTATTGTGCAGGTACATCCGTAAATTCCGCAAAAGAACCACACGTCACCTATTCCCCCCCCCCATAGGTGCACATAGCTGACACTAGGTGGACTTTCAAGTGGTATCAGAGCCAGGTTACTCTTCAAAAAGGTTAACACCTTGAGTAGAATCCTGCCACCAGTGTCAGAAGCATGGATCTGGATTATGACGTATTGCCACTCAAACTCCATGCATGCACAAAGGATTATTATCCCATCTGGAGGATGAGAGTGTTATTTCACCTGGATGCCATCGATCCACGAGCATCCCTCATCCTGGAAGAGGGTCCGTTTATCCCCATGAAGACCTCCGACTCTGGGATCCAAGTGCCCATGTGCATTGCTGAGATGTCAGAAATGGAACTCTCACTTTTTCAGCTGGACCAGAGGATTCGACAAATTATCATGGATGTCTGGTCTGGAGCCTCTCGCTCTAGATTGGAAAAATGTAAAACGGCTAAATCTCTGTGGATGATGATCTCAGAACTGATGGGGGGGTCAGAGAAAGCTGAAATATGCTGCCAATCAGAGGATGAAGCGTATGTGGGGGTTCTCACTTCTGAAGATGAAGGCAAGGATCCCTCGGACTGCATCAGAGCTCCCGTGTCCGTGTCAGAGACTGACGAGACTAGTGAGGAAAGCAGCTCTGATGAGGATGAAACTATGGTCACTGATTCTAATGACAATAACTCAGATGAGCAGGTAACATCTTCACCCTGCCCCATATCTTTTGACCTTTCTGAAGACAAAAACTGCTCTCCCCCAGAAAATACTGATTCCCTGAAGAGAGCCCTTCAGGAGAGCAATCTACTTGCTGAGGAGCAAGCTCGAGAGATTGCTCGACTGAAGATCTTGTTGGTTCTCCAATTGGCGTCCAACAAGGTCAAGGACTCTAAGATCTCAGCTCTAGAGAATAGTCTAGATAATGAGAAACGTATAGTATCAAACTTTTCCAAAGTTGATGCTATAAAGAGAAAGCAAGAAACCGGGTGGATTTCCCGGATTATTCAGGGATGGAGAAATGGGGAAACGGTGTTCCAACCCCCCACTCCAAGCAGGAAGGCAACTCATCATACCTTCAGGTATGACCACAGGAGTAATCGTGGTCACTGCAAGGGTGATTTGTCCCCATGTGGAAACGTCCATAGTGCAATAGGCGTCATGGCCACCCATGAGGAAATACCTAAGGCTCATTCTGAGCCCTTTGTATTCACGGCCACTGCCACAACACAGTGTGGATCTGCATGTCCCAGCTCACAAAAGACTTCTCACCATTCGAGGACACGGGATAGGGAGGATAGAGGTCATGATGTCAGGCTTCATGGGGCCTCTGCAAGGGAGATGCCTGAAAGAATGGCACCACCTTCTCGGCCTCATAACGCTCACATCATGCATTCGTTCCACCCTTCCTCGTGTCACGATGGAAGAGGAATTTGTGTGACAAGAACATGCCCTATCCCGTTTAGACCTAGGACCGTGACTTCATCAGTCACTAGATCAGGTCGAAAAAGGCGATACAACATTCACCCTTGTTGGTGCTGCGGCAAAGTGGGGCACTTTGCCATTGACTGTTGGCACAACCCCTCTGTGCCCACAGCAAGGGCTTATCCACATTCTAGGGACAGAGGTAGTCTTCCAGACAGGTTTTCTGAAGGAAGGCAGTTGCGTGCTTATGCTAATAGAAACCTAGGACCCAATATGATTTGGGTTCCTAAGGTAAAGTAATTCTGTTTTGCAGGGTAGTCTAGGTCCCCGTGAATACTATGGGAACTAGACAGTAGGTGGCTCAAGGCTAACTTGGAACAAGCGTCTGCAATAACAGATGTGCTACCTGTTGAGCATACTCACTTTAAGCTACTAATGTGTTCTACCTGTGGGACTAAGACGATGACTCTCCAAATCCCAGGTAATTTTGATCAGTTCAAGGACTTGTGTCATGATGCATCCTCATTCAAAGTAAATATATATATATATATATTTCTATCCTTGTGTATACGTATACTTATGCTTATCACGAGGCATGCAAACCATTACACATCAATAAAAGGTTAACAAAGATATGTCATTGCGAATTTCGACACATCACAATTGACATCAAGAAGTGTCTGGAGAAGTCTCGCTCAAATCCGAATAGATTGTCGTTATAATGAACATGTATTTATTAATCTTGTATTAACTTGACATTCGAAGAATTTGAAAATGGTGCAATGCTTCCCAAAGTAGTCAAGAAAAACATCAATATATACTCCGAATCCCGCCGACCCATTTTATATCTCGCCGAATTAGACAAACGGTATTATAAACCAAATTAGACAAATCCCGCCGAATCCCGCCGAAGGAGCTCGCCGACCGCTCGGCTTCCTTAAGTATCTCGCGGCATCAGAAATCTTCTTATCCCCGAATCCCGATGACTTATATAAATCCCGCCGAAAGACTATCTCCGCCTGTTCGCCTTCCTCACGACTCGCGCAAGAGAACACCCGACGACCCTCGCGCAAGAGAACTCCCGACGACTCGCGCAAGTGCACTTCCGCGGATTCGCTGAACAGCCCTCCGACGCTCTCGTCGAAGTGAGCGAATCGCCGCTGTGTTTCCATCTTCTTCCCGTGAGACTCTAGCAAGGCCGAACCCCACAGGATACTCTTCTATCCACCGAAGATCTTCCCGACGCTCATCAACTCACTTGCGTGTAAGCCCTTAGGTAACCTCCTCCTCAATGGCTCCAAGGACGACTGCAGGCTTGATTTCTGGTTACGAGCTGGTTCGCACTGGTTTTTCTCATGCCTCGGACGAGTTCCGAAATATCATTCTAATGCTCGAAGAGGCTGGGCTAACCTTCGTCTTGGAGCATCCTTGCAAAGTCCTAGATAAAGAAGTGCTGGAGTTCTTCTCTACCGCAAGACTCCGAGACAGAGACTCCGTCATCAAAAGCAAGGTGGCTGGGACAAAAGTAAAGATGTCTGCCAGTAAGCTAACTCGCTACCTGCAGCTTTCAAGTTCGGAGCAGGAAGACTATCTGGAGGATGAGGACAAAGCCAGAACCCTCTTGTTCTGCGGTCTACCAAGAGGCACTCGATCAGTAAAGAGAAAAGAGATGAATGAAGAAGGGAAGCTCCTATCTGACATCATAGGAAAAGTACTCATCTGCAAGCCAGGCTCCCATGATCATATCTCCGGAGATATGTTCAAAATTCTCATAGCTGTGGTCTGCAGAAAGAGGTTCAACTGGGGGGAGTTGCTGTTCCAAAAGATCAAGGACACTCTGGGCACTCCAAGCTTCGGCCGCATCATCAGTCTATATCTCAACCAGCTCAACGGAGACAAATTCGACATGAGCAAAGGAGTTCCTCTCCATTACTTGAAAAAGATGGATGCTACTGTGTTTGATCGATGGGAGCGGCGCATCGGGCAGCCTGATGTGGAAGAGCACGAGGAAGTATCTCACGCAGCATCCCCCGGTGAAATTCCTGATAATGTGACTGCAGGAATCGAGGGGGAGACTCTACCCTCTCATATGGATATAATATCTGACATCGCCCAGGTGGCCAGGGATGCGGTGGCCGAAGTTCATGAAGAAAGCGAACCTGGGTTGGAGGATGAGGAGGTCTTGAACAGAAACACTCAAAGAACTGAAGCTGAAGCACTGGACACTGCTGATCAAGAAGTGGAAGAAGCTGCTGATATGGATGAATTTTTGGATGAGGACGGAGAGGACGATGAGAATGAGGACCATGAAGTGTTGGAGACTCCGGATCCCGTTGAACCTCCATCTGATAAGTCTGCACCAGTGGAGGGGGAGTTTGATAAACCTCAAGAGGCCGCCAACATTCCTTCTATAGAGGCTGTGATTGTATCCAGCTCTACCGATGCATCTGCTGCAGAGCACGAGCAAGGGCAAGAAGTACCTCAGACCATACCGTTGCGAGATGAGCTGGCCACTCACACCATCAATGTCATTCAAGGAATAGTGAACGAGCTTAAAGATTCTTTTGATACAGCTCAGAAAACACTGCTGAAAAAGATCAAGACTTCTGAAGATCTCATGCTTAAAAATATGGTAGAGATCAACCACAAACTGGATGTGATGGAGAAGAAATTCGAAGAAAAGTATAACGCGGCCGGCGAAGCTGTCACACTGTTAATGGCCGGCTTGAAAAAGAATACTGATACTCTGGCTGTTGTCAATCAGAACGCACACGTTGTAGCCAACAATATTCAGAAATTTGATGGTAATATGGTCACTTTAAATGCAAATCAGCAGGCCCTAATCACTGAATTCAGCAAGACAACTAAGCATATTGATGACTCTCTGCACTCATATGCCAATTGCATAGCTGACGAAGCCAAAAAGGGGGAGAAGGAGTATATCGCTAAGTTGGCCGAGCTCCAAGAAAGCATGGATGCAAACTTTGCACAATCAAGCAAATACGTCTATGAGAGTTGCTGGTGGATGCTACAACAGGCACTGGGCACGTTAGGCGTCGTCCTACCTGACCAACCTGCCGGTATTCAGGTTCCTGAGACTTCTAAGGCTGCTGAGGATGTAAGTACAAGTGCTGCAGAAATTTTCACTAATGAAGCTGATGCTAGGGCCATCTCCAAATCTAAGCTGAGGAGTATGTTTGATCAGGAGGCTTTAGCTAAAGCCAGGGGAAAGAGGAAAGTTCAGGAAGGGACATCCAAGGAGACACAGGCTGCAAAGAGAATTCGAATGAATGAGGAGGATGTACGAAATGAAAGGTGGAGTCCAGTTTCAAGGAACATCATCTTAGACACCTTCCGGCTGTACGAAAGAGGAGAGATCAATCGAAATGAAGCATATAGCCAGTACGAATGGGAAACGCACAAATCATTTGAAGCGAAACGCAACATCTTTTTCAGAAACAACAAGGATCCAGACAAAGTTGCACCTCCTAGGTACTACCCGAAGCCCAAGGAATACATGGAAAGGCAAAGCAAAAAGTACTTGGCTCAAACTCTGAAGGGTGACGTAGCTAAGGACAAATAGTCATTATTTTATAGCTGGTCACTGTGTCTTAAGAACGTTTAATGATTATTACTGTCATATGAACAATTCTGAATTATATGTGAATATATTTCTCTTGGTATATATATATATTCTTGAATGTGTGAATGACTCAAGTCCTGTTCTGATTGCATATATTCCCGTGTGTTGCATATTTAATTTTTAAATGCTATAATTATTATTTGATAGGTGTTATTCATCTTAGCTAGTAGGGTTTTGGCTTCGTCAAATAGGGGGAGATTGTTGGGTATTGTATCCACGATTACCTAGATTTGAGGAAGCCCCCTGTCAAGCTAAGATGAATTCACAATGTATTTGATGAAACATTTTAAGTTGTACTTGCAGTTCCTCCACGCTAAGTGCACACCAATGTCAAGGTGCAGTAGGTCAATATACACGGGTCTGCACGACGTAATCCCTCGTTGAGCAGATCAGTGTGTTGGCCTATGTGTACTCTCTCTATTGGAGTGCACTTACTTTCAAGTACAGGGTCGCTCATATGCAAGAGAAGATAAGGAGCACAGAGGATCAAGGAGCAACTCCTGGGGTGGAAGACGAAAAATCTTCCAAGGCAAATTCGACGAGAATCACCAAGTGATTCTCGCCGATTCGGCGAGAATCACTAGTGATTCTCGCCGAATCGACGAGAATCATTAGTGATTCTCGCCGACTCCTTCTGGCCATCACAAAATGGGGCCAAGTAAGATTCGGCGAGAATCACTTGTAATTCCCGCCGAACCAGTGGCCAAGCAGCCCATGTACACAGTAAAATTCGTTGAGAATCAGTAAGTGATTCGACGAGAATCACAAACGATTCTCGACGAATCGTCGAGAATCACTTGGTGATTCTCACCGATTCGTCGAGAATCGTCTGCGATTCTCGCCGATTTTGACTTGGCGTTTTCTCAGAATGCTGCTGGACCGGATTCTGCTTCTGGACTTGTTTGAACCGGATTTTGGGGATTTCTTTTGTGGGTCCCACAACGGTCAAATTAGCTGTATCTACAGGGTATAAATACATGGGTATTTTGAACAGTAAACCACGGATAAGAGAGAAAGAAAACCGAGCCGCGACGGAACCCTAAATTCGCGAAATCGCTCCGCTCCGCCGCCGCCGCTCGCGTCAAGTGGTCGCCGCTGCTGATCGCTCTTCTTCCCGATCTCCGGTGACAGAAGCTTAGCAAAGCTTGAGTCTCACGCGTCTATCCGGAGATCTCTTGTCTCTTGATTTGTTGACCGGGAAAAACTCCCCCGTCCGAATCGATCGAGACGACTGATCCTAGAGTGACCGTTGGTAGACCTAGCTTGCTTCGCTACGAAGTTTAGATCTCCAAGTTCAGCAGCCGCTCTTCATCGTAGCCGCCGATCCCGAAGCTAGCCGCCGCTCGTGTGCCGCCGCCGGTTCCGGGGAGATCTTCTCCAAGAGAGACCGAGGTTGTAGACTCTTCATCGACTTCAAGAACACGTCGTCGAACGAAGAGGAACACCGTAGTCTCCAAAAGAAGTTTGTATCTCGTGTACATTCTATATTTTCTTTTGTTGTAAAGGAACTTTTGTTCCGTGTTGTAAGGGTTGGGTGCAACCCGTTTTGTGGGAGTGTTGACTCTCACGTGTGGAAGGGCTCCTTCCGTTAGTGAAGGGATTGGATTTCAATCCCGTTGGAGAAGTGACCGAGTCGTCCCTTGTTGGGGAGATAGGTCGAAGGGGGAAAGTGGATGTACCCAAGTCGGGGAACCACTATAAATTTGCTGTGTATTCTGTGTGCTGTGCTTGTTGTTTTTATTGTGCAGGTACATCCGTAAATTCCGCAAAAGAACCACACGTCACCTATTCCCCCCCCCCCCATAGGTGCACATAGCTGACACTAGGTGGACTTTCAGGTTGGGTAACCTTATCTGGCCATTTCCAGCCACCTGGGTCGGCGCCACCGCCAGAGATTATTGCCACCACCTCCGTTTAGGTGGGGGCTAGCGTTTCGCGACAGTGACGCGCTCGGAGGAGGCTCCTTCGGCGATCCCGAGCAAGAAGAAAAGCTCGAGAATTTAACTCCATTCTCACATGGAATCTGGCTCAATTGATCCCTATATATACCCTAAATGATCTAGGAACCTAGTACAGGTAGAGGTGAGGTGAAACGATCCGAAAGTGCGGCTTGACGGCGAGTTTGGCGGCGGTGAGCCATGGCCGAGCTTGCTCCAGCAACTCCTCCCCATTTTCTTGATTCTCCAGCAATTCCCTTGCTCCAGGACTCATTCTCCAGTCGTTTACCCTCTCTAAAGCTGATGGTGTGGCTAGATTGGGCTGAGAGTGGGTATATGGGGAGATAAGTCCAAGGGGGAGCTCGGGTTGAGCTTTGGTTGTTTCACCCATGGTGCCAAGTGGCCACCATGCTCCAAATTCTTCTGAAATTGCTTGAGGAGGCCGTCCAGCATGCTTAGGCAGCTAAGTAAGTGGCCATGTGGCCATCCTTCCTCTTCATTCCTTTTCTCTCTCTCCTCATTTTTCCAAAGTTCCTTTTCTACCCCTTCACATGTAATCTCTCTCTAGATTTTAGGGGTTAGGGGCAAACTTTGACCACTTGAGCTGGTCATGGGCCAAGGTTGCTGGGCTTAACCCAAGGGAAATGGGCTTAGCCCTTATTTTCCTCTTTAGGCTACATGTTTGACCAAGTTGACTTTTAGAGTTGACTTAGTCAACTTGATGGGTGGGCTGACCCCACCTGAAGGTCAAGAACCCTATGACACCACCCAACTTGGGTTGGGCCATGGTGGTTTCCCACTTGGACTATTTGGGCCTTTATGTGTGGGTTTGACCAAATTAAGATTAGGGTTGACTTGGGTCAACTCCAGTCAATTGGTGACCTTGTGATATGTCTTATGGTTCCTTTAGGTTGGTGTTAGGGCTAGGGATGCAGTGGTGGAATCAATGTGTGGCTAGGACACCAATTTGGGCTGGTATGACTTAAATCATCTTGGGCCCTATTGTGGGTCCCTTGTGATTAGACCCAAATTCCATGGTTCAACCCAGTCTAAACCCATGTCCCCAATATATGTCCTAACCCAACCTAAGTAGAGGGGTATAGTTGAAAGTGGGATGTTACAAATTCCAATAAACAAAGAAATAATTTCATCCCCGAAATTTAAGTTCGGGTCTACGGGTTTCCAAGCATGAAAATTTAAGTACTTTAGCTAATAATTGAAATGTTACCTGATGTAAAAAGCTCTGGGTGCCGCTCTAGAATCAGATCCCTCGTCTCCCAGGTGTGCTCCTCCCGTCCATGGTTGGACCACAACACCTTCACCAGGGGAACCCTCTTCTTCTGCGGCACTCGGACGCGGTATAATCGATCCGGAGTGGCTCCAAATGAGCTGATCTGTCGGACGCTAGCGGGCCCGCTGCAGTGGCGATATGCTTCTCTAACCGAAGGAGAGCTCTCCGTAGCGAGGAGATGTGGAAGACGTTGTGCAAGGTCCCCAGCTCTAGCGGCAGCTCCAACCTGTAGGCCAAGAGACCGATCTGCTCCAGAATCAAATATGGTCCCATATATCGAGGGCTGAGCTTCTTGTGCCTCCATACCCGATAAATACCATGAACCGGACGTATCTTCAAGAACACTCTGTCCCCTACCTGGAACTCTACCTTTCGGTATCGTGCATTGTAGTACTCCGCCTGCCTACTCTGGGCGTCTTGCATCCGGTCCCTGATCAACCGTATCTGAGCGTCTGTATCCCCAATGTAGTCTGAACCAAGAGTCCTCGTGTCCTCATCCTGAACCCAAGACAGAGGCGTCCGAAACTTCCTTCCATACAAAGCCTCGTAAGGTGTCATCCCAATGCTTGCTTGGTGACTATTATTGTAAGGGAACTCGATCAGAGGCAACAGTCTCTCCCAGGGCCTCCCCGTATCCAGTATACATAATCGCAGCAGATCCTCCATGGTCCTGATGGTCCGCTCTGTCTGACCGTTGGTCTATGGATGGAAAGCGGTGCTTAAAGCAAGCTGAGAGCCCAAGTACACATGCACCGCTCTCCACTCCCTGGAAGTGAATCGACCTTCACGGTCCAAGACAATCGTCCTGGGGACCCCGTGGTACCTGACGAACTGCTCCACAAACAACCTCACCAAAATAGTAACTGGGATGTCCTTCCTGACAGGTATAAATCGGGCCACCTTGGTCAGTCTGTCGACGATGACCCAAACAGGATCGTGCCTTGAGTGGGAGCGAGGCAATCCATGCACAAAATTCATAGCAATATCTTCCAACTTCCACTCAGGGACCGGCAGTGACTGTAGCAACCCTCTAGGGCTCTTGCATTCAGCTTTTACACACTGGCATGTCTCGTAGTGTGCCATATAAAAGATGATATCCCTCTTCATCCCTGGCCAATACATGCTCCTCCGCAGATCTGCTATCATCTTGGTGATACCGGGGTGCACTGAGTACCGAGTGCTGTGTGCCTCCCTGAGTATATGCTCCCGGATACCACCTCCCGCGGGTATATAAACATGACCGCGGAAATGAACGAGGCCATCAAGCAATGAATAATCACCTGGCCTGCCCACTTCCAGGGCCCTGAATACCGGCTGCAAAGCTGTATCCAACCTCTATTGTACCCTGATGCGATCTCATATATCACATTCCACGATCAGGGAGTTCAAATACTCCCGGTAGATCTCTTGCTGGGACTCGGAAATGACTGAAATGTGCATATCTTCCAACATCTACAACAGCTCCATAGACATCACTCGGGGCTCCGGTCCAGTAGTGCCGGCTCTCTTGCTCAATGCATCTGCCACAGTGTTCGCTTTCCCCTGGTGATAGTGCAATTTGTGATCATAATCGCAGAGAAATTCCAGCCATCTCCTCTGCCGAAGGTTCAGATCTTTCTGCGTGTCGACGTATTTGAGATTCTTGTGATCCGAGTAGATATCACAATGAACCCCATATAAGTAGTGTCTTCATATCTTCAGTGCAAATACGACCGCCCCGAGCTCATCCCACGCTCCTTCGTGGTCCAGAATATAGCATCGGATCATATATTCCACAATCTGATTTACTCGCTCCATCTGACCATTGGTCTGTGGATGAAAAGCTGTGGAATACCTCAAATCTGTACCCAACCCCTCCTGAAGGCTCTTCCAAAAACGAGACGTGAACTTGGAGTCTCGATCCGATATGATACTTACGGGTACACCATGCAATCTGATAACCTCATCCAAATACATCTCGGCTATCTTTCTCATCGGATAATCGATCTAAAATGGTACGAAGTAAGCACACTTCGTCAATCTGTCTACGATCACCCAAACTGAATCATGCCCCTTAGGAGATCTCGGTAAGCCTGTAATGAAATAAATCGAGATACTCTCCCACTTCCACGTCAGAAACTCCAAGGAAGTCAGCTTGCCACCAGGCCTCCCATGGTCGGCTTTCACACGCTTGCAAGTGTGGCACTCAGAAACAAATCTGGCTATGTCTCCCTTCATCCCATACCACCAGACAATCTGCTTTAAATCATGATACATCTTGGTAGACCCTGGATGGTAGGCAACACTAGATCCGTAGACTTCTACACACCATATCCCGGATATCTCCAACAGCAGGGATGCAAAACCTGCCACGATACTTCAAGGTACTCGCATCATCTATAGAGAAATCTGGTAATTCACCTTTTTTAGCTCGAAGATACAAATGCAGAAGATCGGGATCATCCTTCTGATGCAGTCTCGTAAGTGCAATCCACGAAGGTTCTGCCACTGCCAAACTACTCTGCGAATCGTAGCTTCCCACAGAAATGTCCATCAAAAGGAACTCTTCCACTAGACGCTCGGCGGAGAGATTGAAAATTTTCCCTGACCTCCGACTCAGGGCGTCGGCCACCACATTATCTTTGTCAGGATGGTACTGGATTTCAACATCATAGTCGGCCACATACTCTAACCATTGCCGCTGGCGCAGATTCAATTCCTTCTGGGTGAAAACATACCTTAAACTCTTGTGATCAGTAAAAATCTTGCACTGCGCGCCATACAGCAAATGCCTCCATAATTTCAGCGCATAGATCACAGCTGCAAAATCCAGGTCATGCGTAGGGTAGTTCCTCTCGTGAGTCTTTAGCTGTCTTGACCCGTACGCAATCACCTTCCCGCACTGCATCAATACGCAGCCCAGTCCGACATGCGACGCATCCACATATATATCATACTCACAACCTTCAGTAGGCAAAGACAAAATTGGAGCTGAACATAACCTTCTTTTTAGTTCCTCAAAAGCCTCCTCACACTTGCCATCCCATATGAAGGCTACATTCTTCTGCGTCAACTTGGTCAACGACGCAGACAAGGTAGAGAATACCTCTACAAATCTTCTATAATAGCCAGCCAAGGCCAAGAAGCTTCTGATCTCTCTGGGAGTAACAGGCCTCGCCCATTCCATAACAGCAGCGATCTTTTCTAGGTCCACCGATATTCCCTCCTTATAAACCACGTGGCCCAGAAAATAAACTTGAGGCAACCAAAATTCGCATTTGCTCAGCTTGTCGTATAGCTTATGGTCTCTCAGAGTCGCTAAGACCAGTCACAAATGTCGATCATGCTCCTTCGCATCTTTAGAGTAGTCCAAAACATCGTCTATAAAGACAATCACAAACTTATCTAGAAAATCCTTGAAAACTCTGTTCATCAAATCCATAAAAGCTGAGGGTGCATTAGTCAAACCAAATGACATAACCAAAAACTCAAAATGCCCATGACGAGAGCAGAACGCCGTCCGCGGAACATATGACTCCCGAATCCTCAACTGGTGATAGCCCGAACGAAGATCAATCTTGGAAAACACGGCACTACCACGCAGTTGGTCAAATAAATCATCAATCCGAGGCAGAGGGTACCTGTTCTTAATAGTAACCTTGTTCAGCTCTCTATAGTTGATGCATAGCCTCATCGGCCCATCTTTCTTTTTAACGAATAGCACTGGTGCACCCCAAGGCGAAGAACTCGGCCTTATGAAACCTTTTGCCAACATCTCATCCAGATGGATTCGCAACTCTTCCAGCTCCCGCGGGGCCATCCAGTACGGCGCCTTCGCAATAGGACGTGTGCCTGGCACCACAACCAAAGGCACGGGAGAAGCAGGAGGGGCTGGAACAGCTACCCCCTCAGCGGGGTCCTGAACTCTCGGAGTCTGTCCCGCCACCACTGCTACAAGAGACTGAATCTGAGCCTGCATATCCACTACCTGTCTCGATAAGGCCTCATTACTCTGCTGCAGGATTTCTATCAACGCCTCGCTCTGCGCTCCCGACGACTCACCCTCTGATTGGGGAGTCGATCTCGTCGCAGGACGTCTCGCCATCCTATAATCACACAAGCTTTAGACAAAACCTAGCCTAACAGCTAGAACAAAACTACCCGGTACAGACAAACACACTTAAATATGAACTTCAACTGCTAAACTTGCTCTGGGATTTGTTTTTATCATGATGATGTTATGCTTAATCTAAGATGGTTCATCACCATCATACTAACTCATGTGCCTAAACCATGAATGCATGTATTTGTATTCTTTTTGACTCAAAACCATGCGTGTACATATGTCATCATGCAAATCTTTAGCTTGGCACGTTGTGCTTATGAAATGTTATGCTATGCATGATGTGCTATGCATTCTAAAAAAAAGCCTTAATGCATGCCATGGGCGGCGTACACATGAAAATGTTATGCATCTCATACTACATAACATTTCCATGCAACGAAAAAAAGAAAATATGCTAGCCGCATTCATGTGGTGAGGTTATGCATCTCATACTACATAACCCTCACATGTTGCCTCCTATGTTGGATCCATATACAAACACATATTATGCATCCCATACTACATAATATGCCTCGTATACTTCTTCATGCTCATGAGTGTAGTATTTGTGCTTTAGCTAAGACGTGCTGATGACATATCGGTGTGTGTATGGTATGACGCTAACTACTAATGCAAACAAGAGAAAGGTTGCCCGACCATTTGCCAAGCAACCTCCCTCTGATACCAACTGTCACAACCTGCATTTTCTCGACGATTACACCACATCAGAGCAAGATAAAATACGTGTCGTGATGCCACGTCATGCAGGGGATAACTGCACACGTTCAGGCAAAACTCAAACCTTAGATTTTAAGGAAAATCATAGTTTAATATGAAAGAAAACCAGTTATATCTAATGGTCGTATCCCTCGGCACAGTGGATCAGCTAGTCCATAATTAAAAGTATATTTATACGCAGTGGAAAATACTTTGGTTAAATTGAGTTGACACCCTAAATGAGCATAAGTGTCCCCGAGGGACGACTCATGGTATGCACGACTCTATGGTTAGTATGGTACATAAAAATGTAGTCTTTACGCTAAAGGAAAAGTAGTGCCTTAGTTTTATAAATATGACATGCATGAGATACATATAGTAACTCTTTTAGGGTTTAAAAATATCTAACATGCAACCTATCATAAAACATTCCCAAAAGCAAGTAAACAAACATAAATAGGCAAAAATAGCAGTTTTAGTTCATACCCAGCATCGCAAGAAGCCGCCAGTGGGCATCAACAACCTGACACGAACCCACTGGTGAGTATGCATGTCTATACAGAAAGGAAAAGAACTACTCACAAAAATCGAGGATCAGCTATCTCGGCTACCCAAGAGGCCACAAGCAAGCCCCTCCAAAAGAACTAGCCGCTCAACTGGCTACAACCTGGACCTAAGGCATTCAAGAAAAGAACACCTCGGCAAGAAAATAATCAAAAAGGTAAATAGAGCATTAGATTTATGAGCAAATAAGAAGGGTTTACCAACCCGGCAACAAACTGCTATCACTAAAAGGAAGGACATGACAGTAAGAAATGAGCACTGTCTAAAGAACAGCAAAGCACACCATGTGTGAAAAATAAAAGCAACAAGCCCTACAAAAGAGCCCGCAACAGCAACAAGACATATACATATATGCCAAGAGAAATAGCCATAAAATAGGAAAGGAACTAACAGTCCTAACTTGTGGGTTAATGGCAGGGGTCAAAACATGGATCTGAATACATAACCAAAACCAGATCCAAAAAGGGCTAAGGGGTCAAACAGTGGCAGCTCTAGGGTCCCACACACACCAACCCAACCGGGGCAAAAGGTGGTGGCCACAACTCTCCACATAAAACCACCCCTCCAGAGGCACCAAAACTCCATCACCTGCCACAACCCAAGAGTCGGCATGCAAAAACTAGCCGAACACCCAATACCCGCCCCCTAAGGAAAAGTCACACTAACAATCCTAAGAAAACACACGAACCCAAGGTAGAAACGTCGAGCCCACTTGACGCGGCGTTGAGTAAGCTCCACTCACTTGACGCCAAAATACTTAGCTGTAAAACCTATGCTGGATGACGGCATTGAGTGAACTCGGCTCACTCAACGCTGTCAGCGCTTTCTACTTAGGTTAAACATAAATTTTAGTTAAAACAGCAGCCTAAACTCTCTCAACGTGTGGAAACAGAGAGTTGGAAATTTAATTCCAACTCTCCCTTCTATCCTATCTACTCGTGGCTACCGCAACTATACTTAAACTACAACTAACGCAGCCATACCCTAACTCTAGCTACCCACTAGACCTCAAACCGTGAATAAAAACAAAACAAAACTAGCCAAAATTCCTAGACAACCTAAATTGAACATGGCTGAAATTTAAGAACAATATACAGCAAAGTAACTATGTAAAAAGGGGGTCAAATTGGCAAGGGCAAGGAGCAACTTGCCTTACTACCAAGATGCAGCGATTGCAACACGAAAACAGGCTTTGGCGGCAAGGTCGGCCACCTATGGGTCAAAATCAAAGATTTAGAGAAGAAGAAAAGAAATCAAAAAAAATTTAACTCCTGGAATCAGCCCTAGATCAAGAATGACTTATATGGAAGGGAAGATCTAGACGAGAGAAAGCCAAATCCGCTATCGCACGAGAAAAATCGAGCTCCCTCCCGCAATCGCCGGCCAAAATCCAACACCGCCTCCTCCCAAAACCTTTCGCTGGAAGCTTCTCCAGAATCGGGAACGAAGAAATGAGGAGGAAAAATGACTCACGGCATAAAAGGAAGCACTCAGGAGAAAAAATACGGAACACACCCCAGACACGCCCGTGACACGCCCATGTCCGGTCCGACACGCTCGTGTCACGAGGCATGTACTCACTCACCTACCCACTCGACGATCGTCGAGCTCAGCACGACGAAACAGGGGTCACGCCGTGTGGCACGCCCGTATCACAGGTCGTATACCAACTCAAACACCGCTCGACGATCGTCGAACGTCGATC
Source organism: Platanthera guangdongensis (assembly GCA_039583875.1). NCBI lineage: Eukaryota > Viridiplantae > Streptophyta > Magnoliopsida > Asparagales > Orchidaceae > Platanthera > Platanthera guangdongensis. The sequence continues at coordinate 96,235,062 of CM077158.1, read as the reverse complement.
GTCGAACAGAGAGAGACACGCCCCGTGTCACGCCCGTGTCAGATACGACACGCCCATGACACGGCCGTGTACTCACTCAAACACCACTCGACTATCACAGGCCGTATTCCTACCAAAAACACTCGTCGACTGAATTTTGTCGACCACACAACCGAGAGCTCTACCCGAGCTCGACACGCCCTGGGTCACGCCCGTGACCCAGGCCGTGTCACCCAAACATACAAAAAAACAACTAAACTCCTTAGCTAAAAAAAATGAAACAAGGCACCAGCCTAACAAGCTCGGCCACACCAGGCCATGCACAACACAGCAAACATTACAGCTAACATAACAAACGTCGAAACGACGTGAAAGCAAATGATCTCAGACTTCAACCAAAACCCGCACCATAGCTAAACACCCAAGCCACGAAAACAACGGTGAGGTCGAAAACAACATCTGACGATCTCACACTCGTGCTAACACCTCCCGAAGCCAAAACACAAGCATTCCCTAAGTGGCCCAACCGAGTCACCAAAATAGACTCCGGTTAGCTGGGGAATCTTGCTAACAGGCTACAACCAGGCTACACAAGGAACCTAAAGAGCTAAGACCACGCTCTACAACGGCGAAAGGCCGGAAATGTGTCATCGTAACACCATTCAAAGATCAAACAAAACACAGAAAAACCGGGGGCGTTACACTACCCATAATTCTCCCCCAGCTCTCGTTGTTGCTCTGGAACAATCCTAATGGCTTAAGATATTACCGGGAAATCGGCGGTCTTCCATCGATCTCCGTTTATACCACTGTCCTTATGGTTTGCATTCCACCCCTCAGGATCTAGTAGTGACCTATAGGAGACCAACCAGGGCCTATTCCTCTAATGCAATTCTCACCTCAATGGTTAATCATATCCCCATGTGGTCCTAGTAGTTTAGGCTAACTATGCTAGTCACTACCCATGACCCAATACCACCCGTATAGTCGGACTTCTAATCCTTTGGTCACCATAACCCTAAATATTTATCATAGGGTAGTAGGATGTGTACTGTTGACCATATGAAATTTTACTATTTTCCCACGTCATTATGACCATAAATTAAATTCTTTAATTAAATGGTCTATGTCACTTTATGTATGAGATACTATGACAAATGGTTCTATGTGTATAATAATTTTTTCTTGAGGATCATCTAGGTTAATTATTACTGGGTATCAAGAATTGTGATTTTCCCATATATATTTCCATTTAATTCTATTTATTGTTAAATCCATTAATCGGCCACTTTCCAAATGAAGTACAAGAAATATGTTACTGAAAATTCTATAAACATTACTGTAGATGTAAATTACTGGAATAATTCTAGGTACCAAAATTCATAGCTTTAAACAGTAATTTGATCCTTTATTATCTCATATGAAAATATCACTAAAATGTCATTCCTGGAGTTTTAAATTTAATGATGTATCGAAAAATTCTAAGATAAATACACCATATCACTATCTCATAAGTACATCACTATGAAGTTTTCCAGAATATTTTTATTGTAATTTCCACCATAGATAAATAATTTCCCCAAAGGGCAAAATGGTCAAAACTACATAAAATCATTATAAAATCAACTAATCAGGGCCATAAATTTTTCCAGGGATTACATATGACTCCCTTGAGCTTGTGTCAAATTCCAAGGTTTTAAAATCATCAATTTCCCTATTTTCAAATTTTTGCATATAAATGACCTAACTTCCAAAAATTCCAAATAATGGGATTTTAGTTCTGAAAATCCCAATATTTCTATGAGGGGTAAACTCCAACCCTATGAACTCATGTCCAGAGTTTTATAGTCATACCATGTGTAATAAGGGGTAAATTCACATTTTTGGTAAATATGGCTATATGCACCCCAAGCCTATGTTAACCCTTCACATGCAAGAGGGAATACCCATCATGCAGAAGTCAAAAGTGACTTAAATTTTTATCATGGGCCTATAATGAACCCAAGGACATGCCACCAAAATGTGGGTCCATTTGGAGTTGGATTTTTCCAGATATTCAATTAATTTAATTATATGTATTTTTACAAAAACTATAGGAAAATTTCTTCCAAAAATTTTCATATTTTTACAGGGTCTATGTTTGACCTAATCAAGCACATATCCAAAATTTTGGGTGATTTGGACTGTGGTTTGGCATGGCCATTAAATTATATTTCTGCCCTAGCCTAGGACCAGTCCTTGTAGAATGGAACTACAGGGAGCCCTACAACTCCAAAACTCATGTTTAGGTTGGCAAATTGAAGGTAAGACATAGATCTGCAATTTTTATGTTGGTGACCAGTTCTGAATTTGCATATAAGCGGCCAATATTCAACATGCAAAGTTCTGTATAAAATGTGACAGAAATTAAATGAAATTAATATAACACTATAGTTTAATTTGATTAAAATGGACGGCATCCCATCATCGTCCCCGATCAGTAACGGCTGAGATTTAGCCTGGCTGGGTCACCTTGTCTGGCTAATTCTAGCCACCTGGGCCGGCGCCACTACAGGAGATTATTGCCACCACCGCCGCTGAGGTGGGGGCTAGCGTTTCCCGGTGGTGAGGCGGTCGGAGGCGGCTCCTCCGGCGATCCCGAGCAAGAAGAAAAGCTCGTGAATTTGACTCCATTCTCCCATGGCATCGGGCTCAATTGAGCCCGATATCTCCCCTAAATGATCTAGGATCCTAGTACGGGTAGAGGTTAGGTGAAGCGAACCGATAGGGTGGCTTGACGGCGAGTTTGGCGGCGGTGAGCCATGGCCAAGCTTGCTCCGGCAACTCCTCCCCGTTTTCTCGATTCTCCAGCAATTCCCTTGCTCCAGGACTCGTTCTCCAGTCATTTTCCCTCTCTGAAGCTGATGGTGTGGCTGGATTGGGCTGAGAGTGGGTGTATTGGGGAGATATGTCCAAGGGGGATCTCTGGTTGGGCTTTGGTTGTTTCACCCATGGTCCAAGTGGCCACCATGCTCCAAATTCTTCTGAAATTGCTTGAGGAGGCCGGCCAGCAAGCTTAGGCAGCTAAGTAAGTGGCCATTTGGCCATCATTCCTATTCATTCCTCTTCTCTCTCTCCTCATTATTCAAAGGTTCCTTTTCTACCCCTTTGCATATAATCTCAGGTGACAACCATAAGGAGTTGGGTTCTATGAAACTTACTATCTATAAGAAGGAAAAATAACAGGTGACAGGGGTTCTACTCTATCATGAAATTAATGCTAACTAGCAGTTCTATATAGTATAAGGTGTAGTAAGTAAAGAATAGCTATACTGAAAAGAAGAGCAGTAAGGTAAAGTAAAGTAAAGAATTGGGTAGAAAGGAACTAACTGCAGTTATACTATCATCACATGAGTACCTTAACTTATATGAATCCCCATACAAACTTAAAAGTTAAGTTTTAGGGAATTTTAACTTATCATATAAAAGAGCTCATACTAATTTATATGATAAGGATCTGCAATAAGAATGTCCTAGTAAGTGTTTGTATGGTATGATATGTTATGCATGCTATGTTTCATACAGTGCAACTCACTCACATGACTCTATGATCACAGACCTTTAGTTCCAAATTTTCAGAGTTTGTTGAACTCTCTTGTACCACCGTTATGGCTACGATAGCAGTGGATTTGGTGTCTCCACTTCCTATGCAGGTATACACACTACCAAGCCTAGACCCTTCATATGCCTCTATATATGTCTGAGGTGAACTCCAGAGTCTCTGTATACTAATTTGATGGCTATACACACCAGTCTTTTTGGTTGGTTTTGCGTTTTTGGGGATTGTCCTCTAGACCGCAGTATAAAACAACTGGTTGGCCCCTCAAACCCTCACACCTCACCAGAGTTATCATACTGTCATCGGTGTGACGATTGGCCCAGTACCACATGACCCGCCACTAGTTTGTTTTTATGCACATACAAGTTTTATCAATCTGAGCCTCCATCTCACAATACTAACTCGTCCTGATATAAAATGCATGAGCCTCCAACTTTCAGGACTAACTCGTCCTAATATACAAACATGCGAGCCTCCAGCTCGCAGGACTAGACCTGTCATGTATCCCTCCAACCCTACACATGTGAGTTTGTCACATTGTTCCCTTAACATATTAGACTACTCTTGTCTAATTATTGTTATACTCAACAGTTTAGGATTAATCCTGGACTTCCCGAGGTCAACCCGGTGAAGGGCTCACAGTGGTACTAGGGAATACGATGGGCTGAAACCCAAATCTCCCTTTCAAGGACACTTATTCTTATCAGTGTCTACCCGTTATTAATAACCCACTCTCATTATTGCTTTTGAGTAACCTAATGATTTAAGGTACTTATTGGGGAAACGACAATCTTTCGTCGGACCCCGCCCTAGCTATTCTCTTTGGTGACTTGCACTCTAACACTCGTTACTAAGTAGTGACGTATTTATGATTCCGACCATGGTTTCAAACTTCCCAATGCATCTTTCAATTTAACTATATTCCATGACCTTGTGTACCCTAACGCTACTTGTCACTTACTAAACGCAGTACATGACCTAATTCTAACCCATATGAGGTGACTTCTGATTCCTTGGGCCAAAGGCCTCCAAATTTTTATAATGGGTTTATCAAGTGGATATTTTTGATCATTCAGAATTCCATAATTTTTCTAACTATTTTGGACCATCATTAAAAATATTTAATTAAGTGACTTAGGTCACATTGAACATGAACTACTCTAACCAGTTGTCTTTTATGTATAAATAAAATATCTGAAGTTCATCTAAGTTAAAAATATATATGTACCAAATATCCTAATTTTCCAACATGACTTGACCCTTGTTTTCTATTTATAATTAAAATCACATTATCTTCCTTTTTCAAATGAAGTACTAAAAATAATCATGTAAAAAATTCAGAGAAAATTTCTACTCACTAATATTAATAGGATAATGCTCAAAACAAATTTTCATACTTATATCCAGTGATTTGACGTAAGATATCCACAATTTAATATATCTACGAAAATGCTACTCTTAAAGTAATCACCGTAAAAAATCATCCAAAAATCTTAATAAAATTTTCATGGGTTCACAATAATGGAATACGGGTATAGACATTTTTTGCATAATTTTCGAATCATTATTATTCATGTTTTTAATCAAAATCACATAAGGGAAAAATTGTAATTACACTATTTACACCAGGAATAATTCTAAAAAATGATCATAAATTTTTACAGTGAAGTGAATGTCATTTTAGGGCTTGGGTCAACAATTTGGAATTTCCTTAATTTAATAGCCCTAATTTTCATTTTAACACCTAAATATGCTATTTTTGAAATAATTCTAACTTATGTGATTTTTTATTCCAAAAATCCCAATTTTCTCATGAAAGGAGTATTCCACCTTCATAAGCCTCTGTACAAAATTTCATGGACATGCATTGGGCCAAATGGGCTAAATTCCCAATTTTTTTCTCTATTTTACTATTAGCACACCATATTCATTTGTTCCTTCTCCATGCATGTTGGATCCTCTAACATGCAGAGTTCCAAATGGCTCCAAATTTTTACCAAACCTTAGAATGACCTTAGAGCCATGCCACCCGAATTTGGGGGCATTTGGAATTGGGAATCTCCCTAACTTCCATTTATTTAATAAATTAAATATTTACTAAAACTATGGAAACAATTCCTCCAAAAATTCTGATTTTTGGGCATGGTCTAAGTCTAGTATACAAACATGCATGACCTAAATTTCACTGCATTTGCACTTATAGTTTATCCTAGGCACTCCTTTGAATTTTTGCCCTATCCTATGAGCAGTCCTAGGAGAATGGCCCTAAAAGGAGCTATCTTACTCCAAATGGCTTGATTAAGGTTTCCAATTATAGTTAAGACGTAGATTTACAATGTTTATGTTGATCATAAATTCTGGATTTGCCTCTAAGGGCCTATATTTAACATGCAAGTCACTATAATAAAAGTGACAGAAATTTAAAACATAATTACTCATCCTATAGTTTTAATACGAATTAAGTCAATGACATCCCTTTATCTTCTCCACTGAGCCGACGGCTCAAATCAACCCGTCTTGTAACATAATTATCTCTTATTTTCGGCCACCTGAGACGCTGGCACCGCCAGCGATTGTCGCCATCACCTCCGTTGAGGTGGTGGCTAGCATTTCCTGGCAATAAGGCTGCCGGAGGCGGATCCTCCGGCGAACCCGAGCAAGAAGAAAATCTCTGTATTTTCACACATTTATCACATGGAATTGGGCTCCATTGAGCCTGATATCTCTCCTAATGGATCAAGAGAGATAGCACATATGGAGGGGAGGAGCAACATACCTGGATGCAGGCTTAACAGCGGGTGTGGAGGTGGTTTGCCATGGCTGACACTAGCTCCGACGATCTAACTCCAAAACTCATTCCTCCAGCTAAACCTTTGCTCCATTAGTCAATTTCCACTCCTCTGGATGCTCAGAAGCTAATGGTGAAGTCAAATGGAGGTGGGGTTGGCTGGTTGTGGAGTTTGGCATAAGTGATATTTCGGCAATGCCTTAGATGCTCCTCCTTGGCTCCAAGTGTCATGAGGATGGCTGGAAAAATGTTGGGAAAGGCTACTGGAGCTCAGAAGTGAGCTTGGGCAGAGAGGAGGAGGGACACATGGCCTTCACTCCCTAATTCCCTCTCTCTCCCCTCCACTTAGGAAAAATACCAAACTGCCCCATGCATGTCACTACCCTCCAAAACTAGAGGTTATGGGCTATAATTAGACCCTTGAGCTGCTAATGGGCCATGTATCATGGGCTTAGACCTTTGGAAATGGGTTTGGGTCTTATTTTTCTCCTTTAGGCCTTATGTTGACCAAGTGACTTTTAGGGTTGACCTTGTCAATTTAATGAGTGGTCTGGCCCCACATGATGGTCATGATCCCCATGGAACCACCCAACACGGGTTGGGTCATGGCTCAAGGCCTTAGACTATTAGGAATGAGCTTGGTTCTTAAATTCCCTATTTAGGCCTATGGTTGACCAAGTTGACTTTTAGGGTTGACTTGGTCAATTTGATGAGTGGGTTGGCCCCACTTGATGGCCATGGTTCTCATGGCACTACCCAACATGGGTTGGGCCATGGTGATGCCCTACTTGGGCTAATTGGGCCTATGTTTGTGGCTTTGACCAAATTAGGGTTAGTGTTGACTTTGGTCAAATTGGTCCAATGGGTGACCCCATGATGGAGCTTTTGGTTCACTTAGATTTATTTTAGGGTTAGGGACATAATGGCGAGGTCGACTTGTAACCATGGTTTCAATTTGGGCTAGTTTGACCTAATGTTGATTTGAACCCTATAGTGGGCCCAATGTGAGTCCACCCTACTCTCCTGGCTCTAGGGTCAAACTTAGCCTAATCATATCCTCTCACCATCTGATCTATCCTAATCTAAGTTAAGGGGTCTAGTAGAAAATGGGATGTTACAAGTCCCAATAAACAAAAAAAATTAATTTCATCTCCGAAATTCAAGTTCGAGTCTACCGGGCTTCTATTCATAGGAATTTAAGAACTTTTCAAACATACTTAAAACATACCTAAGGTGAAGAGTCCCGAGTATTGCTCCAACATCAGGTCCATCAGCTCCTAGGTGTGCTCCTCTTGTCCGTGGTTGGACCACAACACCTTGACCAAGGGAACCTTCTTCTTTCGCAGAACTCGAATCGATGTGTCATCGATCCAGAATGGCTCCAAACGAACAAATCTATCAGGTGCTACTAGGCCTGATGTAGCTGTGATATGCTACTCTGGCCGAGGTAGAGCTCTCCGAAGAGAGGTGACGTGGGAGACTTTGTGCAAGTTACCTAACTCTGGCGGCTGCTCCAACCTGTAAGCCAAAAGACCGATCTGCTTCAGGATCAAGTATGGTCTCATAAATAGAGGGCTGAGCATCTTGTGCCTCCGCACCCACGAAACACCATGCACCAGATTTATCTTCAAGAAAACTCTATCTCCCACTTGGATCTCTACCTTTTGATGCTCCACATCGTAATACTTGGCCTATCGACTCTGAACCTCTAGCATCCTGTCTCTGATCAGCCATATGTGCGTGTCTGTATACTCAATATAATCTGATCTGAGTGCCTGTGGATCCTCATCTTGGACCCAAGGTCGCGGCGTCTGACACTTCCTACCATATAGGACTCACGGTTGTTGTTATAAGAAAACTCTATCAGAGGTAACATTCTCCTTCTAATTGTATTTTCATCATACTTCGGGATACTCACCATCAAAGTTATGTGGACATTTTTCCAAGTTTTCCGACAGATTATCATTATAATAAACCGTAATCACACATCGGATTTGGAGTCCCTTACGACCAATGATCACCAAGCACGTGAAAATCAATAATCTTATATGTAGAAATCTTTTTTATTCCTGTCCACCTAGATTATTACCTATCAATCAATGTGAACTTACAATCACCCAAAAATTATCATACACGTTAGAACAACACTATTATGTATAGCAGTTAACCCACTTTCGAGATCATGATGTGATGAAAAGATCATCATTTTTATTTCTTTTACTCTCAAATTCATGACTTATTACATCTCTACTTTAACAACAACACCTATTTTGTAGAGTGTTCACCCTTCACGGGTACATCAAGCGATCATAAAAAAAACTCTCAATCACTTTCACATAGAGTCTAATTCATAAATTTATAAGTGTATCTTTTCAAAATGGTGAGGTATGTCACAAATCGATTTCATCATAAAGAGAACTTATTAAACACTCATTACTTCTCGTGTAATTTCATCGTATACACCTTTGCAAACCAAAATTGATCTCTTCATAGTCATGAATTTTCCTAAGGTGATGATGATGTTATCAAAGTATATGTCCCGATTCTTGATGTTATCATAATCAAGGGGTCATACCTATGTGTACGCTTCAACTAATCAACCATCCTATTTCAATTTGCTGAGTCATTACATTTTCAATGTCATGCCTTGACAAATTAATCTTTTATTTGCTCAAAGTTCTACTTAGGTATGCTCATAGTAACTTTCATATACATGTTCATATAGTTATCTTTAATAGGAAAGCATGGGTGAATACTCATCTAAATCCATTATACTCATGAGATTAGCTCAACTGTGTGTGGAATATGTAAAAGTAATCTTCAATCTAACCTCCAAAAATTATGGCATGGTAGAGACTATCATTTCTCTAAGTTCATGAATTATCACCACATATATATACCAAAAATATATAATTCGCACTATCTAATATATGCAAGGTTGAATTTATTCGTTCCTTTGTGCGTAGGATAGGCCTGCATTGTCTACTAATGATCAAATTTACTAAGTTCACTAAGCATGATAGTGCGTTTGTAACCCGCAAAAGTGAGCATTTCAAATCCTTCGAATTATTATAATGTTTGATTTTAAGGATAATAACATGTTCATAATCATAAGTTGCTCTCAAAATCCCAAATCTTTCTGAAGACGATTATTATATCATCAAATACTTTTATTTTGATTCTTGTGATCATCAAAGCCACATCCAAAGGATCGTACTTATAATATACATCTTCCAATTCAGTGTGATTTTTCAATTGATTTTAAATTTACTGGGGTCGTTATACTCTCAATGTCATAAACAAAATTATTCAAACATTTTGAATTCTCACTTTATGGACTCTAACCACGTAATAGTTAAGTCACGCAATCACTTCTGCATAGTACCATAATGTTAATCTATCCTGATCTATAAGTTCCAACATGACCTGGGTATGTCAGGTAGGCTCAAATAGCAGTGATCAATCATCATTTTTACTTCTCCCAATTCTACCCATTTAATATGTGATAGTCGTGGTCACTTTTCTAAGAGCCCTAGCTATGCAAAATTTCCAATTATCCTTCTAACTTGTACTGAATTCTCAATTCACATTGGCTCTCTCTTGCGATATATCTGAGTTCATTAATCAAATCCTTAACCGACAATATATTAATTAATCGCATGTTACATCGATTAGGTTAAGGTGTTAGAGCATCTAGGAGTGTGCTTTGTTGAAGTAGCACACTACTTTAGTTATACATAGAACCTTTGTGTCATCGAAACTGCTTTGATTTTAGTTTTTCGGAAAGCCAGATGTTTGAATTCGTGTGGATTGTACGCAACATGTTTTGTTCTTTGGAAATAACATATCATTATGCATCGATGAAATTACAATCTCTATTTAAGTTGTGCCAAGTAATCATCTGATTCACAAGCCGAGAAAGTTTCTAACGCCTCATGTCGACTTTCCTTGTTCTAGGGTTGTAATATATCCAAGCGGGCAATCCTCTGTGTATATCCCAAACTTCTAGGGAGGGTTGATCATCTTACCGATATGCGTATACACAACCTAATCTTTACTTGAGCAACATTTGAATAGATCAAGTCTTCTAGATCACTATGTTTGCGACACACATTTTATATACAGGGTCTAGGAAAATCCAAGTCATTACCAATTTAGCCCAATAAACAAAAGGATAAGCCCCCCATACATTTTAGGCTAAATTTCTTTAATATCAATAGTGCAATCATCTTATATATGCCTCAATCCTTAGGGCTAACAATCTAAGACTTGGGGTTTCACATTGGGACTTATTGATATGTTATATACCTTAGGCCCTTAAGGTTACTATTTACAATAATCTTCTCAAGGTCAACATGTGACCCAACCAAAATGGGTCACTTTTGAAACTTGAATTCTTATTCGACCTTTGGTATTTGCCATGGTGGTTGTCTCAACGTAATCAAGTCACCGGTATGAGGCCTATGTTTACGAGTACCCTACTATTCCACTAATATACTATAGGAACCAATTCTCCTTGACGCAGTCCTATCAGTTTGGGTAAGAAGTGATAATATCACTTGATATGTGGAGTGGAGACATCAGAATTTAAGCCTTAATCAGTGACTCTTGTATTAAATTCTCCCCTAGTACATTTGGGTATCTTCGTACCTTAACCAATCTATATCCGAGTTCGATCTTAAACTAGGATACTTCATGAAATCCTCTTGGTAAGTAAAACTAAAGTGGTGTTCTAATTGGGTTGGCTTAACTCATTGTTTAAATGGACTATTTTCTATGACTTTTTACACATGGGCACACCATTGCTTCCGCTACATAGTTTGTCCGCAAACTAATGCTCGAGCGGGGTCGCCCGGTGTTGTGTACTTCTTTCTCATATGATCGTTTGTCAAGTGATACCAGTTTGTAAAACCACTCCCCTTACCAACGAGTTACCCGATCTTATGCCCATAACCACCACCTTACAGTGACACAAACATACAGGCTAGTAGACACCTCAAGGCGTCGATCCTGCCAGCTAGTACGATCATTAAATTGTAGGCTAATTTGAGAATAGAAGTAATACAAGCAGTAAGTGAAAACTAGCAAGTCCACATCACAGAAATGAAATCATATATATATATATATATATATATATATATATATATATATATATATATATATATAATGAAAGTAGCAGTCCACAATGAGTACAAATAGAGAATAAGGGCTTATGCCCGGTACATGCCAAAATGAATAACAAATCTCTCTTACACACTACACTCTAAGCGGAAGAAAACTCTGAAACAACCACACTTATCATCACCTGATTGTACAACCCCGTGTTCACCGAGTGGGTCCACCAGGCCAGGCGAGCAGAGCCTAGTGAGCTGCCAGGCAGAACATCGTGGGGCCGAGCCGGGATAGTGTGCGGGCAAGCCAGGCTAGTTGGCGGGCAAGCCTTGCGAGATGGTCTCCCCCCCCCCCTCGTCCCCGCCTAGAGCTCGCTGGGCTAGGCCCAGCTTTTGTCGAACTGAGTCTGGGTGGAGCTCGGCATTCATCGAGCAGAGAGCTGAGTTCGTCGAGCGGAGCATGGAGTATGGTGAGCTAACCTCGGAGTTGCGACTCCGGGTTCATTGAACCCAAATCGGCCAGCTCCTGTAAGGCTTCGGTGGTGGTAATCTCAGACTAGCCAGCCCGTTCTCCCATTGGCAACCTGGCCGCCAGCCTGCCTCAAAGCGAGGGTCGGCAATCTGTGTCGGCCTGGCTCGCACTCGCCCAAGGCTAGAAGGCGAACTGTGGAGAGCCAGCTCGCATCCGCCCCGACAAGATGGAGAGTTGAGGCGAGCCAACTTCCTGATCCTTGGTAGCTACCCAGTGGGGCCCAGAGGAAAAATTACCTGGATGCCCTTAGGGGTCTGCACATAGCTGTTTAAAACAGCGGAGTTACTCAATTGGCAGACCCAGTTAGACTGCGTATAACCCTTCAAAATAGCGGAGTTTGGCTGTTGGCAGGCCCAACCCAGGGTATTTTGATAATCTCAGGTTGGTTTGGTTTGGTTATTGGTAGGTCAAACTTAGAGGCCTATAAATAGACCCAAGGGGACACCTCAGAAGGCACGCTTACCAGTTCATAGATCTTCTTGTGCTTTCTGAGGTAGCCTTAGCTCAGCATTTGGCTAAGGGAGGGGAAGTGCTCTAAGATATTTCGGGTGTGTGGTGGAACCTCCTCGCTGAGCCCTTGGGTCAGTTCCCTTTTCTTCCTTGTTATTTGGCTTGCCGGAGAGAAGTAGGTGTGCGATCACCCCTTCTCCAAGGGTGAACTCCACAGAGACCGAGTTTTCGGTTACAACATTTTGGTGCGGTGAGTGTGGGAAGTTGTCAGCATAGAAAATCTTTAGTAGGCTAGATGACAGGAGGACAGGGCTCAGATAGGTCTGACTCGCCGCCCCCCCCCCCCCCTGCCTCTCTCCACGGTGGGGATGTTCGCAGATTTCAGGCAGGAAATGCTCGGCCTGGTCAGGTTCTCACTCGGCGCACGTGATGAGTGCTCGACTCCAGCAATGTTAGTGCTCGCGGTCTTGACCCTTGGCGAGGATGCACCCCGGCAGGCAAGCCGGGAAGGAAGCTGCAGAAGAAGGTAGAGGCGGCGAGCCCCTGATGAGATAATTTATAGTTTTAAAAATATATCCAAACTATAATCTCGAAATAGGCAAGTGTACCCATCGAAATATAGTATAGGAAATTGTCGTATTAGACTTGGGGCCTGTTGAGTACTCCTACTCACGCAAATTAATATTATTTTATCGGTAAATAATAATAGAAAATTAATAAAACTAAGAACTAAGATTAACACTTGATCTAAACCTACTTTGAATTAAAATAAACTTTTCATAAAAGAAAATTTTTAAATATCCTACTTCAACCGTGGAGGTTCCTAAATTACAAGAGCGTCTCTCTCGAGAATACGCTCTCGACTAAACTTAGGTCGATCGATTAAGACCCCTCGGCCAGTCGAAACCCCTAAGCTTGACTTATACGGTGAACCCCGCTATTGGATTTGACTCCAATCCGGAAGATCCGTGTCATCCTCTCTCGAGGAGTGCATGCGGATCCTTTTACCTTTGAGTGTTCACTCGTATCCACAACCTCTCGATAAATCTAGGATACGGAACTAAGGGCAGAAATAAATAAATCAAAGATAGATTGAAGTGAAGAAATAATAGAGTTTTTGCTAAAGAAGAACTTTATTTTATTCAAAAGCATGTCAAAATCAAGTGGCAATAGAAAGAGGCTACATGTAAAGATAAACAAAAGAAAGCTTGAAATAAAAGTACAAGAATTAAAGCTTAACTACGAAATTGAAAAGTACATAAAATAAATGCATCAAAATAGAAAACTAAGCTACTGAACTACTCTTAGATTTTGCTCCCTTCAATCTCTCCTCAACTCCTGGCTTTGTCTGGTATTTATAGAAATATTTCTAGAAGGTCACGCCCTAGGTCACGCCCGTGACCTGGGGCGTGTAAGGCCAGAAAACTGCTGTCTTGAAAGCCCGAGAACGTTGGAGAAAACCAGCCAAAAGTCGCCATTTTGCGGGTCACGCCCCTAGGTCACGCCCATGACCTAGGGTATGTCAAGTCTGTTACTGGAAACGGCGGGAAGGTGAAACAGCGGGAATTAAGGCTCTATTTGTTTGAGTGTTTCACAACTCCGTTTTGGGCAAATGCTATTGGAATGAGGGTAAACAAATGAACCTCTGTTGGCGTTTGCTCTGTTTCCACCCGCCTGCCTTGAGAAATTCCCCCAAAAGCTTTGTTTGGAGCAGCCACCTACCCCATCCGGTTCGAACTCTCCGTTTTCACACTCCAGATTGACCCACCACTGCTAAAACAAATGAAGCATAAATCTGGCAGTTCCTAAAGTATCACGCCCCTTGGTCACGCCCGTGACCTAGGGCATGTACTGATCGGGTCAGCAAACGGCTGGAAACGGTGCATCTGGCATCAATTCGGCAGTTTCGGGTAGGTCACGCCCTAGGTCACGCCCGTGACATGGGGGCGTGCACTTAGAAAAAGTCCCAGAATTGTCCACGGAAGCTTTTTGCAGAAAATTGTATTTTTTCCAGAGACACGCCCCCTTATCACGCCCTGATAAGGCGTGACTCGGGTGGCGTGTACCTTTGAAACTCTCTAGATTTGTATATGACATTGTCCTCTTTCCGTTGACTGGTTGCACGTCTCGTAACTCTTCATGGTTTGAAAGTTATCATCATTTGAAGTTCAGCTATCTGCGGCCAAAAATGTTAATTTTCTCCAAATTGCCTCCAGAACATGGGCATGCACGTAAAATTGATATTTAAAGCCCAATTATACCTACAATTAGAAAATAAAGTAATTTAGAAAAATATTAATCTAAAGTAAATAAAAATTGATTCTCTATTTAATAAAAACTATATAAAAATAACTATAAATATTGACTTATCAGCTCCCCAGGCGAGTGCTCTTCCCGGGCTCGGCAAGCGGCGGCATGTTCGGCAAGATGAGGGTGCGAGACCCATCAGCTTGCCCGGTGGGAGGAGACAGCCCCTTCAGCGAGTTGGTCTCTTCCGCCCCAGTTCCGGAGGTGTTCCGGGAGCCCAAGATGTCTTACTACGTCGGGAAAGGAGACCCGATCCAGCACGTCCAATGGTTCGAGGACGTGATCTCAATCCGACAGATGTCGAATAGGTTCAAGTGCAGGCTCTTTATCATCACCCATAAGGAGAAGGCGAGAGAGTGGTTCCTTCAGCTGCCGGCCAACTCCATCTACTACTTTGAGGACTTACGCCGAGGATTCATGCTGAGGTTCACCACCTCCAAGAAGAGGAAGAAGGATTCGGAGTCCCAGTTCCACATCAAGCAGGGGGTGAACGAGACCCTAGGAAGCTACGTTGACCGGTTCTAGGAGGAGGTCACCCAGGTCTAGGAGATGGCAGGACACACCCTGATGATGGCTTTCACCCTGGGCCTGCAACGGGGTTTCTTTAGGATGGAGCTGAAGAGGGTATTGCCTCTCTCCTATGAGGAGCTGATGGAGAGGGAGGCGGGAGAAGTCGACGGTGAGGCATCGAATTCGGAGTTTACCGGGAAGTTGGCCAGGTGGGCCACGGAGAAAGAAAGGCCAAGGGGTGGCAGAGGTCAGGAGGAGAGGAGAGCTGAACCCCAGCAGAGGGAGCAGCCGCAGCAGCGGCAGCAGCCCAGGTGGGGGCGTCAAGAGCCGAACAATCGGCTAGGTTGGCGGTCGAAATGGCAAGACCAAGGGTCGCGGAGAGGTTTCCACAGAGGAGACAACCGCTACGAAGGCCAAGTCCAATTCTACCCTCCAGGAGGGAGGTAGAGACAAAGGCCACCTCTCCCCGACCAGAATCAGGCTACAACCATATCCATGGTGGAGAGGAGGAGAGCAGTATGGAGGAGGAGAAGAGAAGTCGGGGTGGAGTTACCCTACTGCAACTTCCATCAGGAAGAGGGGCATGCCACCGCCACGTGCCCGGAGTTCCTCGAGATGAGAGGGAATAGGGAGCAACAACTGCAGCAAGACTGCCAAGACGTGCGGATTGAGGAGGTCCTGCCTCGGATAGAGGAGGACAGATTTGAGGAACAGTCCGATGTCGGGGCCCGAGGAGGGATCGGGGTGATCCATGGGGCGGTGGCGGTCGAGGCTTCTCACAAGGCAAGGCTCCACAATATCTATCGCAGGAGCGTTGGCTCCACATCCCAGACACCACCCCCGAAGGAGAAGATCATCTTCTCGAGGAAGTATTTGCTCGACCATAAGGACCCCTTCTGCGACGCGCTGGTCATCCAGACAGCGGTCGAGAACTTCACCGTCTCACGGATCCTCATATATAATGGGAGTTCAGTGAATGTCATCTTCAAGAAGGTGTTTGACCCGATGAAGGTAGAGGCCAAGAGGGTGCTGGCCTCGGACAGACCCTTGTTCGGATTCTCAAGGGAGAGGAAGGAGGTAGAAGTGGGAGTGGGGCTTCACGTCACCCTGGGGGGGCAATCCCGGAACTGCAGGTTTGTCATCGTGGACATCCCCATCAGCTACAATGCCATCTTCGGGCGGCCCCTCATCAGCGCCTTCCGCTGCATCCCCTCATCCTTACACCAATGCTTAAAGTTTAACGCTGAGGGTATCCAGGTCCGGGTTCAAGGAGACCCCAAGGTGGCAAGGGAGTGCTACGTCACGGCGGTAAACTCCATCTCTTGGCAAGAGGGGGCCGAGGAGATGGGGTGAAGGATGGAGGCGGAGTAGGAGGCAGAGGTGGAGATGGAGGTAGAGGAGGACCGCACCAAGGTGGAGGTGGTGGAGGAAGACCAGGAGCCGGCCGAGGCAATGGCCATAGAGGAAGATGGGGAGGAAGTCCTTATCCCAGGAGGGGAGGACACTGGAGAATGGGGGGAGCAGTCTCGTCTGGAGGCTGCAGAAGAGGTGGTGGAGATGGAGTTTCTCACCCTGGGAGGCAGAGTGGAGAAGGTCCGCATCAGCGGAGGGCTGACCCTGGAAGTTCAAGGCAGGATGCTGGAGTGCATCCAGAAGAACATGGATGTCTTCGCTTGGAGCGCGGCGGAGATGCAGGGGATCGATGTGGACGTGGCCTGCCATCGCCTCAACCTGGACCAAGGAGCTCGCCCCATCTAGCAGAAGAGGAGGTCTACTGCGGACAAGATAGCAGAGCCCATTAGGTACGAGGTATCCAAGCTCCTCAAGGCTAGCTTTGTATCTGAAATACAATACCCCGGCTGGGTCTCCAATGTAGTAATGGTTAAAAAAGGAGACGGTCGGTGGCGTATGTGTATTTATTTTTCATTGCTTAATAAATCATGCCCCAAGAACTGTTATCCTTTGCCTCGGATTGACGCGTTGGTTGAATCAGCCATCAGTTTTCCTGTAATGAGTTTTCTGGATGCGTTTTCAGGTTATCACCAGATCAGGATGTACCCCCTAGACATCAAGAATGTCTCCTTCATCACAGGGGATGGATGCTACTGCTATAAAATGATGCTCTTCGGGGTGAAGAACGCAGGGGAAACATACCAAAAGATGATGGACAGGGTCTTCCGAGAGCAAAAGGGAAGGAACCTGGAGGTGTATGTGGATGATCTCATGATCAAGAGTCATGATGTGGACTCCTACCTTCGGGACCTGAAGGTGACCTTCACCACTCTGTGCAAATACAAGATGCGGTTGAACCCCCTGAAGTGTGTCTTCAGGGCAAGCAGGGGTAAGTTCCTGGGCCATCTCCTTACTCCTGCAGGTGTAGAGCCCAACCCTGACAAGGTGAGGGCCATCATGGAGTTGGGGTCGCCCCAGAACGCCAAAGAAGTGCAGCGGCTGACAGGGAAGCTGGCAGGATTGAGCAGGTTTCTCTCCCAGGCTAGAGAAAAGTGCTCCCCCTTCTTCAAGGTGTTGAGAGGAGGCCAGAAATTCGATTGGACAAAGGAATGTGAGGAGGCATTTCAGGCCTTGAAGAGGCAATTGACTCGGGCCCCCTTGCTCAAAGGACGAATGAGGGAAAGGACATGTCCCTGTATCTTGGGTTCAGAGCGGAGGCCTTGAGCTCTGTCCTGGTTCGAGAAGCGGGGAAGAAGCAAATCCCTATCTATTATGTGAGCCGGGTCCTGAGGAAGGCGGAACTTGACGCGTCTGATAGTTAAGCCCATTGTAGAAGATTTGGACCTGCAACCACGCAGGCAGTGCATGGTGCGGACACTTGCGGACGAATTCCATAAAACGCTCCCAAGTCTCAAAAAGAGACTTAGAATTGTTCTGCACGAACGAAGAAATGTCCGCCCGCAACTTTGCAGTTTTGGCAGGCGGAAAATACTTCGTTAAGAACCGCTCCGCAAGCTCGGCCCAGGTGGTGATACATCATCGTGGGAGGGAATTCAACTGTACAACCCCGTGTCTGGCGAGCAAGATCACCAGGGGCGAGCAGACCAGGCCAGGAGCAGCAGGCGAGCTCGGCAGCGGCAGGGGTGAGGCTGAACTCGGCAAACGTCGACCAGAGATCGACGATCGGAGACCCCCGAGCTCGGCGTTCGCCAGGCGAGCCACAGCTCGCGTCCTCACAGTGGAGCTCGGCAACGATAGGCGAGCAGTACATGCCGAGGTGGCCAGAGCTCCCAGCTCGCCTGGGTGTCTGAGGTACTTTTTACTGCTTTACCCCCGCTGGTCTGCCCATAGCCCTTCAAAACAGCGGAGTTTGGCTGTTGGCAGACCCAACCAAGGGTTTTCTGGTAATTTCAGGTCAGTTCTTTTGGTTATTGGCAGTCCGGATTTCAAAAGCTATAAATAGGACCCAAGGGGTACCCCAGAGAGCAGGTTCTTCCCTGTTCTCTTCTCCCTAAAATCTTCAAGTACTTTCTGAGGGTACCTTAGCTCGGCCTCAGGCTAAGGAGAGGAAGCGCTCTGAGATCTTCCGGGTTTGCGGTGGGACCTCCCTGCAGAGCCCTTGGGTCTGTTTCTCCTTGTTTTGTCTTTTTTCTTGCAGGAACGAAGTAGGCCCGAGACCACCCCCTTCCCCAAGGGCGAGCTCCACAGGAAGCCGGGTTCCAGTTTCAACATTTTGGTGCGGTGAGCGTGGAAAGTGGTCAGTGCAGAAAAGTTTCCACGAGCTCAATGACGGGACAAGGATCCGACAGGCCGAGCTCGCCGCCCCCCCCCCCCCCCCCCGCCTCTCGCAACGGTGGGAATGTTTGAAGACTTCAGAAACGAGGTGTTGACTCTGGTCAAGTTCGCACTCGGCACGCGGGCCGAGTGCTCGACTCCGGCAATCCAGATAGCGGCCGCCCCGTCCTTGGGCGAGGACGCTCCCGGCAGGCGAGCTGGGAAGGAAGTGGCTGAGGAAGGCTGAGGGTGCGAGCTCCTCGGGCGCGAGCTCTTCCCCGGCTTGGCAGGCCGAGGTCGCTTCGGCGAGTTGGGCCCGCGAGACTCGCCAGCTCGCCTAGTGGGGGGAGAGAGCCCTTTCAACGAGCTGGTCTCTTCAGCTCCAGTGCCAGACGGGTTCAGGGAGCCCGAGATGTCCTATTACACCAGGAAGGGGAGGACCTGTTCTTGTATCTTGGGGTCGGGGCGGAGGCCTTGAGCTCCGTCTTGGTTCGTGAAGAAGGAAAAGGGAAACTCCTTATATATTACGTGAGCCGGGTCCTGAGGAAGGCCGAACTCAGGTATCCGATTCTGGAAAAGCTAGCCTTCGCGCTTGAAAGATATGGTACCTAAACACCTAGAGGGGGGTGAATAGGTGACCTAATCCTTTTTACACTTTAATGGCAGCAAACAGTTCTATCATAAAATCTACTTTACTTTTGCACAGCAATAACACAGCATACACAGTCACAGCACAATCACAGCACAGCATACACAAGGTTTTATAGTGGTTCCCCAATCATTGGATACATCCACTTTCCCCCTTCGCCTATCTAGCAGTGTACTAGATTCGGCCAAACTCCTCCACTGTCTCAGAACCCAAATTGGTTCTTACACCTCAGGCCCAAAGCCTTACAACTCAGCTTTATCCCAAAGCCTACACTCAGCCAATCAAGGCCTACACTCAGCCAACCAAGGCCTACACTCAGCCAACAAGGCCTACACTCAGAGATCTCAATCTCCTACACTCAGGCTCACAAGCCCTACCCTCAGCCTTTATAGTTATAGGCTTACAATTCACTCAGATCCAAAGGATCCTACAAGTTAAAAAATGTATTACAGATATTAACTCTACAACTCAGAAATAAAAGAGGGGAGTTGAGAGTTTCTTGATGAGTTCTTGGAAGAACTCAGCTGGATCCAATCTGACTTAGCTTTCTTCAAAGCTTCTTGAGTAGAACTGAATAAGACTGAATCCTCCTGCAGTTGTTCCTTGAACTCTGCCACTTAAGATCCAGAATGAATCTGAATCCTTCTTCTCAGCCTAGTTCAAGAGGCTGATTTCAAGGATGGAGCCCTCTCTCCAACTTCTTAGATCTGCACTTGGACTACAAGATCTTCTTGTGTTGATACTCTTGGTACCACTTTGATAACTTGTTCTTCAATAATGTGATCCACTTGAACAACAATCTGAACAATAGTTTCTGTAAACTGTAGGTGCCTATTTATAGGCCTTCTTCATGGTAACCGGCTGGTTCGGTCCATAACTGACTTCTGATATCTCTGACAGGTGCTGTAGACCGGCTGGAACGGCAGCTGTCAAGTCATCCAGTCATTTCTTGAAAATCTCTAACTGTCTGTAAGTGTCGAGCCTTTCTGTCTTTAAGTGTCGATACTTATAGTCTAAGTGTCGACACATGTTGTGTAAGTGTCGACACAAGTCTACAAGGTGTCGACACAACTCCTTGTATGTCTCGACACAGTTTCTTCTGCATGTGTCGACACTGAAATTGAGTGTCGACACAAGTACTTGTTCTTCTAGCTTTTGCTGAATTCTTCTAAGTGTCGACACATCTCGTTTGTGTCGACACAACTTCTTGTGTTGAATCTGTCAAGTGTCGACACTGCTTCTTGGTGTCGACACATAGTCTTCAATGTCGATACTTGCTGAGTGTCGACACAGCTCCTTGTGTCGACACACCTTCTTCTTGTTGAGACTTCAGCTGAGTGTCGACACATTCCCTTAGTGTCGACACTTGTACTTAGAATATTTTTGTTGATCTTTCTGATCTTTGCTAAGTGTCGACACCGCTCCTTGTGTCGACACTTTCTTCAAGTGTAGAGTCTTTAGCTGAGTGTCGACACATTGTGCTGGGTGTCGACACTTACTTCATGTGTTGACTCGTCTGGTTGTGTGTCGATACATTGTGCTGGGTGTCGACATATACTTCAAGTGCTGACTCTTCTGTTGAGTGTCGACACATTGTTCTGAGTGTCGACACTTTAACTTAGTCTCTGCAGACTTTTGCTGAGTGTCGACACAGCTCCAAGTGTCGACACTTTCTGGTGTAGACACAGCTTCACTGGGTGTCGACACAGCTCCTTGTGTCGACACTTTCTGTCTGCACTTTCCTTCACTAAGTGTCGACACAGCTCCAAGTGTCGACACTTTCTGTCTGGTGTCGACTTTGCATCCCAGGTGTCGACACAATGACTCCAAGTGTCGACATTGCTTGTCTGGGTGTCGATACAAGTCTTCTTAAGTGTCGACACTTTCCCTCTAGGTGTCGACACATGGACTTAGAAACTTTTTGCTTCAGTCTAGTGATTTCTTAACCTACACAAGTAAACTCAACATACATCAAATACATTATGATGTATATCATTGAGTTGGGTGAGGCTTCTTTAAATCAGGTACATTTGACCAATGTACCCAACAATCTCCCCCTATTTGGAGAAGTCATAACCCTTAGTCAATGATATACAGCATTCAAAATTAAAAATTACAAAATGATGTAAAGCAGATTATTTATAGCAGGGTAAACATAAACATGTATTAATTCACACATGTATACACATTCATCATTTCAGAACAAACAAGAAATAGACACATTCACAAAACAATCATGAAATATATTTATCACAAATTGTTCTAACATTTTTCTTATACATCTTCAGTGGTTTACAAAAATGTTTTACATTTAAAAGATTACAAAATAATCTTCAAGTAAAATCTTAATCTAGTTCTGATCAGGTTCCTTGATTACTATTCCCTTGCCAGCTTGAACTTGAGCTTTGACAGGGGCATCAGCAGTTTTAGCATCAGCATGCTTCTTTCCTTTCAAGTCCTTCTTCTTAAGCTCTTCAGCTTTGATCTTCTGCCTCTCAAAATAGTGATAGGGCTTAGGAAAGTACTTGCTAGGCTCCACTGCAGTAGGAGGTAGCTTTCCCATCTTAGCCTTCCTTCTGAATTGAACAATGGCCTCTTGTCTTATTTCATGTTTTCTCCATTCAGCTTCAGAGAACCACTTGTTCCTGTCATGAGTATTGTCCTTGGCAGCTTTCCAGGCAGTTAAAATTATATTCCTAGAGGTAGGGCTCCACTGTTCAAAATCTGGCCTTTGTTCTGCTTGTTCCCTAAACCTCTTCTTGGACAACCTTGTCTCTTCCTCCTTCTGGAATGCCTCTTGCATGGCTTCAGTAATAGGTTGAACAACCTTTTCAATATGGACATGTTCCTTTCCCTCAGGTGGGCTATACATGGTGCTCACATCTGCTTGAATCATTTCAAAGTCTGGAGGTGGATAAATGACTTGGGCTACTTCTGGTGGCTCACCTCCAAAATAAGCAGGATTTAGTCCAGATTCAGCAACCTCATTGTTATCACACAGAGGAGGATATCCAAGTGTAGCTCTGATGGAATTTGATATCCATATAGCATGTTCAGAACTTGCCTTGACTAGTACTCTCTCCCCCTTTATGACTTCTCTAGCCATGTGATCTCTGACATCATCCTTTTGGAATCTAATTTGGCTATCCAAGTATCTGATTCCCTCTTTAAAGAATGGTTTCAGCTTTTGAAGTTGTTCAGAGATAGCTTTCTGGGAGGCTTGGATTGCAGTCTTCACAGCAGAAATTTCCTCTTGAAAGGCTTTGTCAAAGTCAGCTTTAGCAGCAGCAGTTGATGTAGAAGGTTCAGCAGCCTTGGTCTTCAACTCAGTGACTATAGCATTATGGGAGGCAGTCAAATTGGCATTCATTCTTAACTGATTCTCAAGAACATATCCTTGTTTCAATGCTATATCATCAACTTGGGCTTTGATTTTCTCCTGGTGTGTTGCCAAATACACCACTGCATTTCCACCTTTGTGGAAGCATTCATTCATTTCCTTCTTGTTAAGGTTCATTTCAAACCTTATAGACTTTATATCTTGGGCAAGATCAAACTGTAAAGCTTTGTGCCCTTCATCTACATAAGCTTCAATATCTTTTCTTTGTTCATCCATTTTAATCTATAGTGCAATCAGTAAAGCACTATAATCAACTGTTGGAGCTTGTTGAACTATAAGCTGTGGGGCTATAGATTGCAGAGCTTTTATAACTTTGACTTCTCCTTTTAAAAACATACAGTTTCTTCTTCTTAGCCCTAGCACTCTCCTCATCTTCAGAGGCAGAAGTGCTGGCTATGTCAACCCTATCCTTAGGGCTTTGAGGCTTCTCTTTCTGCACCACAGGTGCCTTCTCAGTTTCCAGCCTAATAGGCTCTTCCAGATCTTGTACCTTCTCTCCCTCAGCAGCAGCATTATCTCTTGCATCAGCATCCTTGTCCATGTCAAAATCTTGCTGGTCTAGATTAAGGAATAAGTCTTCCATTGTAAACTCTTGTGGATATTGTGCAGGGGAAGTTCTTGGGTCTTCAACCACTTGATTAGGAATCACTTCTTGTACAGCAGATGTATCTTCTCTAACAACATCTGGAACTGGACTATGCAGCTGAGTTTGCTGAGAAACATCAGACAAATCAGCATCTTCTTTAAGATATTCTAAAGTATTTAGGTCAGTGAGTACCTCTTGGATGATGGTGGTGGCTTGCTCACTGTCCAGTGTAGATGGTTCTTCTACAATTGGAGGCTCCCCCTGGCTTTGATCCCTGTGGATGGGGCTAGCTTGTGGTAGCTCCCCCTGGATCTCAGCAATTTCTTGAGCAGCAGGGGTCTTCTCTACAGCCTCTTCCTCATGATCATTAGGAGTGAAGACAACATGTTCTTCACTCCCAGAACTACTGGAGGACTCTTGTTTCACTGGAGCAGTTTTTCTCTTTTTCTTTGGAGGAATCTCCTTCTCAGTTACTGTCTTCTCTGGGGTTGGTATTTCCTTGGTCAATACCCTGTCCCATCTTGAAAAGATCCTTAGATCCATTTTCCTCATGTGGTTGATCTTGTTTCCTGCAGCAGTATTCATTACCTCTGGTATGGTACCAGCTAGGTAGAGACTAATGATCCTGCCCAGATTGGGCTTCTTCAAGCTCTCCTTAATCTTCTCATAAACCACTGTAGACCAATCTGTTTTCAGAGTGAATATTATCCTTGTCATGATTTCAAACATATAGGCAGACACTCTGTCATGCCCTCCAGGCTTGCTGAGTAAGACTTTTCCCACAATCTCAGACATGAACTTCCCTTGATTATTCATGTCTTTACTATTGAAAACAGAACCTATCTTCATCTTTGGATCAAGACCACATCAGGTTAAAGCTTCCCTGGTCTTTAAAGCAGTAACCTCTTCTTCATCTTGAGTTTTTGGTAGTTGGAGTACCTTCCTCAGACTCTTTGGTGAAACCTTGACCTTAGTTCCATGAACTCTGGATTTGATTCTGAATCCAGATTCATCTACTGCAGCTCCATTAATGAATTCAAGTACTTCCTTCTTCCAAATCTTTGTAGGTTCAGACAAGAGATATTCTAGTCCAGAATCGCCGACGAGAGTTACAACCGCCTTGATTTCTGCATCTGCATCGTCGAACGCGCCGCGCACAAGCTCATAACCCTCGTTAACGTTCTCCTCAAGCTTAGGAGCCATTAGGGTTTGTAGAATTTGTCTTTAGAAAAGAGAGGTGTCGACACAGTAGTTTTGGTCTCGAAACTTTGAAAGCGTGTCGACAAACAAAGACAGAACCATATTTATACCTTTCAGAATTTGAAGATGAACAGGCGGGACAGCTAACTTAAAATGTGTCGACACTGGCAATAAGTGTCGACAAAGACTTATAATGTCTCGACACATATGTGTCGACACAAGTTTAGTCAACAGATATTATGTGTCGACACTTGGTTATGTGTCGACACAACATAACTCGACACATTGTCGAGACTTTACTTAGAGAATTCTGAGTAAAACATAAGTGTCGACACCATATTGGATGTGTCGACACCTACTTGTCATGTGTCGACACTAACATTCTGAAGTGTCGACACTAACATCCTAGATGTGTCGACACCTTTTTCCTGAAGTGTCGACACCACTATTCTGTGTCGACATAGACTTGTCTATGTGTCGACACATTTTTACTTAGCCAATTTTAATTCTATAAACTTACTCTAAGTTTAACATTTCTAGTTCAATTTTGAATCTATTGAACTTAGCTTCTTCTAGGGGCTTAGTAAACATATCAGCTATTTGATTATCAGTTTTAACATATTCAAGTAAAATATCTTTTCTTTCTACATGCTCCCTAAGAAAATGATATTTAATTTCAATATGTTTAGTTCTACTATGTGATACAGGGTTATTAGCTATTGAAATAGCACTTGTAGAATCACAGAAAAGTGGAGTTCTACTTACCTGAAATCCATAGTCCTCTAGCTGATGTTGAATCCACAGAAGTTGAGCACAGCAACTTCCTGCAGCCACATACTCTGACTTAGCTGTGGAGATAGCCACACTGGTTTGCTTTTTGCTACTCCATGAAATTAGTCTCCCACCTAGGAATTGACAGGTTCCAGTAGTGCTCTTTCTATCCTCTTTGCATCCTGCAAAGTCTGCATCAGAATAACCTGTTAGATCAAAATCTCCATTCCTAGGGTACCAGAGGCCTAGATAGGGAGTGCCCTTTAGATATCTCAATATTCTTTTGACTGCTGTCAAATGAGACTCTTTAGGGAAGGCTTGATACCTGGCACAAACACATGTAGCATACATGATGTCAGGTCTACTAGCAGTCAAGTATAATAGGGAGACAACTATCCCTCTATACAAGGTTTCATCTACAGGTTTCCCTACATCATCCTTACTAAGAGACATACTTGACCCCATAGGAGTCTTCATGGTGCTGGATGAATCCATACCATATTTCCTTATGAGTTCTAGGGTGAACTTTGACTGACAAATGGACAAACCACTCTCAGTCTGTTTAACTTGGAGACCCAATAAAAACTTCAGCTCTCCCATACTACTCATCTCAAACTGACCTTGCATAAGTTTTGCAAACTTTTTGCAAAGGCTGCTTTTAGTAGACCCAAATATAATGTCATCTACATATATTTGGACTAGTATAACTTTGCATATAGATTCCCTAAGGAATAGAGTCTTATCTATTTTCCCCCTTGAGAACTTGTTCTCAATGAGGAAACTAGATAGGGTTTCATACCAAGCCCTAGGGGCTTGCTTTAACCCATATAAAGCTTTCCTAAGTCTATAGACATGATGAGGTAGAGTTGGATCAACAAAACCTGAAGGCTGCTCCACATAGACTTCTTCCTTAAGATTACCATTTAGGAATGCTGACTTGACATCCATTTGGTACACCTTGAATCCTTAATAGGTTGCATAGGCCAAGAACATCCTTATGTCTTCCAGTCTGGCTACTGGAGCAAAGGTTTGATCAAAATCAATACCTTATTCTTGCCTATATCCTTTAGCAACCAGTCTAGCCTTATTCTTAATGATGACCCCTTGTTCATCCATCTTATTCCTGTAGATCCACTTAGTTCCTATTACATTGTGGTCTTTAGGTTTAGGAACTAATTCCCAGACCTTGCACCTCTTGAACTGATTAAGCTCTTCTTGCATTGCTTCAGTCCATTGTGGATCTTGTATTGCTTCTTCAAACTTCTTAGGTTCAACTTGTGACAGAAAGCTGGAGTAGATTGCTGCATTCATGTTTCTACTCCTGGTTTGAACTCCTTGTCTTGGATCTCCAATAATCAGCTCTACTGGATGATCTCTAAGATGCCTGTGGGCTGGTGGCATCCTAACTTCTGGTTGAACCACTTCAGCATCTGCATCATGCTGTATTCCTTGTATTTCTTCAGCAATTGGCACATGTAGTTCTCCCCCTGGACAACAGCAACTTTCTTCTACTTGCTGTCTTGCAGCAGGCACTTCTTTTATAGTTAACTTGTCCATTTTCTTTGTTAAACCTGTGGGGCTGCATACACTACTAGACAACTCATTGTTAATAAGTTTAGTTTCATCAAAAACTACATGCACTGATTCTTCTACAACTTGTGTAGTCAAGTTGTAGACTCTATAAGCCTTACTATTATTGTTGTACCCAACAAAAATTCCCTCTTAGGACTTGGCAGCAAACTTAGTTAAGTAAGACTTCCCATTGTTAAGTATGAAGCATTTACAACCAAAGATCCTAAAATAGGATAGGTTTGGTTTCCTGCCTTTCACTACTTCATAGGGGGTCTTGTTAAGCCTTTTAGTGATGGTAGCCCTATTTATAACATGACATGCAGTGTTAACTGCTTCAGCCCAGAAATACTCTGGCAGTGATGTATCACTCAATAGGGTTCTACCAGCCTCTATCAAGGTTCTATTCTTCCTCTCAGCAATGCCATTTTGCTGAGGTGTTCTAGGTGAAGAGAATTCTTGAAATATCCCAAAGTCTTCACATAGTTTTGTCATGCTATCAGACTGAAATTCAGTGCCATGGTCACTTCTAATTTTGACCACTGTACTATTTAGTTCATTCTGAATTTGCTTGACAAAGCTATAGAAGACACTAGGTGTTTCAGATTTCTGTCTTAAGAAGAACACCCAGGAAAACCTTGAGTAGTCATCTACAACTACAAAGGTATAGACCTTCCTACCTAAGCTGTGAACTGGCATTGGACCAAAAAGATCCATATGCAAGAGGTATAAACACCTCACAGCATCTTTGTTCTCTATGCTTCTAAAGGTGGATTTAGTCTGCTTGCCCTTTTGACAAGCTGAGCAAATGCCATCTTTAACACACTTAACTTGAGGAGCATTCCTCACCAACTCTTTGCTAAAGAGTTTGCTAATAGTCTTGTAGTTAAGATGGGCAAGCCTCTTGTGCCATTTGACATAATGAGAGACTGTCTCATCAGCTACAAGACAAACTGGAGAACCATTGTTCTCAACCATAATGTCTAGACAGAGACATTCCTCTTCTTATATCCTGTCAAAATGATCTCTTGATCACTTGACCTCTTGATATGACAACCATTTTTAGCAAATGAGATGTCATACCCTACATCACTTAATTGACTTATACTTATTAGGTTGTGTTTCAACCCTTTAACATAAGCCACTTGAGTAATGGTAACTAAGTTTGTAGAAATGTTACCAAATCCTTTGATGATTCCTTTTTCAGAACCACCAAAGGTTACTTTTGGACCATCTTTTACTGGAATGTAGTCCTTTAGTAATCTTCTAGTTCTAGTCATATGTCTGGAACATCCACTGTCCAAGTACCATGTTGGGGTATGGCCACTTAGACTTACCTGCAAAACAGATTAATGGACCTTAGAACCCAAAGAATTCTTGGGTCCTTGGTATTTGTTAGTCTGCAATCTGATAAAACTACCTACTGGCTTTCCACCAGGTAGCTTACTACTCACTTTGGCATTAACATTGTGCCAACAGTCCACTGCAAAGTGGTCAACCTTGCCACAGCACCAACATTCAAACTTGGTGTACCTTTGCTTAGGTACAGCCTTTGCTGTCTTATCTTCAGCAGACTTGTTGAATGTTGGGGCTTTGCCCTTGGACTTGGACTTGGACTGCTCAGTCCTAGAAGGTCTAATAAAGCCCAGTCCAGCCTTGCCTTTATGATGAACAAAATCATCAATTAAAGGTAACACTGACCTAGGTTTAGAAAACCTAGCAACTAAGTCCTTCTCCTTCTGAAGATTGATCTCCAGACTCTTAATTTGATCATTCTTAAAAGTGATAGTACCCATCTGAATCACTGTTATGTGTTTCAGCCTAGCTATCTCATTCAGCTTTTGATCAAATTGCTTCTCAAAATCTGTTGCAGCAGCTTTAAGATCAGCAATTTCCTTTGCCTGACTTTTGGCTAAGGACTTGCTTTTCTTGTAAGCTTGCAACAGCACCTTATATTCATCTATAAGCTGATGAATATCATCCTCAGATTCAGATGCACTTTCATCACTTGATGAAGATGAATCTGATTCTGAACTAGAACAAGAAACTGAATTTAAACTTGAACTTTATACCTGACTGGGTCCTGGCTGCTCCAGGATTTTGGCACTCTCTGTCAAAGCCATTAGCCCTTGGCATTGACTGTCTTCTTGTTCATAAATAGACTCCATGATCTGCATGAATTCTTCCTCTTCTTCTTCAGCAAACAGCCCTATGTAGGCTTCAGCCTCAGACTCAGTTTCTGAAGAAGAGATATCTGATAGAGTCTTCTCCTTCTTGGCTACAAAAGACTTCTCTTTCTTCCCTTTGAAGTGAGTCTTTTTCCTGTCACCAGAATCCTTTCTCTTCTCTGGACAATCTGCAATAACATGGCCCTGTCTATTGCATCAATAGCACACTATCTTTGATCCAGTTGCCTTGCTTGACTTTGTCCTCTTCTTGTCTTTCTTTGAAGGCTTTTTCTCCTGATAAAAGACTTCCCTTCCCTTTTAAGTAGAAGGTCTTGACCTCCACTGTTTCTTCTTCAAGAATTTCTGAAAGTGTCTAGTGAAGGCAGCAAAGTCTTCATCACTTTCACTGCTCTCACTCTTTGTGTTGACTGACTCATCAGACTCTGAATCAACTACCTCTGGAGGTGGAGTTGATGACTTATTCCTGCACTTTCTGGGAACTTCTGTCTTGAAAGCAACTGATCTTTCCTTGTGTTCAATTCTTGTTGACTTCTCCTCCTCTTTCCTCTCTGTCAATTGCATTTCATATGACAACAACTTGCCAAACAGTGTAGGAGGAGGAATTTCTCCCAACTTAGCCATTTCTCTAATGGCACAGATCTTTGTGTCCCAATCTTTGGTTAGGGACCTTAAGAACTTATCATTTAGTTCATAGTTACTGAACTCTCTTCCATAAGACATGAGTTCATTAACTATTCTGTAGAACTTATAGCACTCAGTTATGCTATCACCTTTACCTTGTCTAAAACTCTCATACTCCTGATTTAGCAAGGATTTTCTATCTTGCCTAACTTCTTCAGATCCTTCCATATACACTATAAGAGTGTCCCACATCTCCTTGGCTGTCTTACAGTGTATAAGATTCTGAAAAGTTGCATCATCAATGGCACTCACTATAATGTTTTGTGCCCTCTTGTCCATTGTAGCTAGGACAATCTCATCCTTAGTCATCTCAGAGAAATCCTTTAGAGTTCTCTGATTTGCATCTAAAACTGAAATCTTCATGGGCACATAAGGCCCTTCCTTTACTGTGATGTAGATTCTAGGGTCTAAGGCCTCCATAAACAGCCTTACCCTTTCCTTCCAGATCCCAAAGATCTCTTTCCTGCATATGGGTAATTTCATGGAACCCAATTCCTTGTGATTCTCAGAGGAACCCATGTTTCTTGATTTTCTTGAATTTCTTGAATCTGTGTTTTGCCTTACACTGAATCTGCCAAACAGGATCTCCTCAGACTGTTAGTCCTTTTTGAGGAACCTCGCTTTGATACCACTTGAAAGATATGGTACCTAAACACCTAGAGGGGGGTGAATAGGTGACCTAATCCTTTTTACACTTTAATGGCAGCAAACAGTTCTATCACAAAATCTACTTTACTTTTGCACAGCAATAACACAGCATACACAGTCACAGCACAATCACAGCACAGCATACACAAGGTTTTATAGTGGTTCCCCAATCTTTGGGTACATCCACTTTCCCCCTTCGCCTATCTAGCAGTGTACTAGATTCGGCCAAACTCCTCCACTGTCTCAGAACCCAAATTGGTTCTTACACCTCAGGCCCAAAGCCTTACAACTCAGCTTTATCCCAAAGCCTACACTCAGCCAATCAAGGCCTACACTCAGCCAACCAAGGCCTACACTCAGCAAATAAGGCCTACACTCAGAGATCTCAATCTCCTACACTCAGGCTCACAAGCCCTACCCTCAGCCTTTATAGTTATAGGCTTACAATTCACTCAGATCCAAAGGATCCTACAAGTTAAAAAATGTATTACAGATATTAACTCTACAACTCAGAAATAAAAGAGGGGAGTTGAGAGTTTCTTGATGAGTTCTTGGAAGAACTCAGCTGGATCCAATCTGACTTAGCTTTCTTCAAAGCTTCTTGAGTAGAACTGAATAAGACTGAATCCTCCTGCAGTTGTTCCTTGAACTCTGCCACTTAAGATCCAGAATGAATCTGAATCCTTCTTCTCAGCCTCGTTCCAGAGGCTGATTTCTTGGATGGAGCCCTCTCTCTCCAACTTCTTAGATCTGCAGTTGGACTGCAAGATCTTCTTGTGTTGATACTCTTGGTACCACTTTGATAACTTGTTTTTCAACAATGTGATCCACTTGAACAACAATCTGAACAACAGTTTCTGTAAACTGTAGGTGCCTATTTATAGGCCTTCTTCATGGTAACCGGCTGGTCCGGTCCATAACTGACTTCTGATATCTCTGACAGGTGCTGTAGACCGGCTGGAACGGCAGCTGTCAAGTCATCCAGTCATTTCTTGAAAATCTCTAACTGTCTGTAAGTGTCGAGACTTTCTGTCTTTAAGTGTCGACACTTATAGTCCAAGTGTCGACACATGTTGTGTAAGTGTCGACACAAGTCTACAAGGTGTCGACACAACTCCTTGTATGTCTCGACACAGTTTCTTCTGCATGTGTCGACACTGAAATTGAGTGTCGACACAAGTACTTGTTCTTCTAGCTTTTGCTGAATTCTTCTAAGTGTCGACACATCTCCTTTGTGTCGACACAACTTCTTGTGTTGAATCTGTCAAGTGTCGACACTGCTTCTTGGTGTCGACACATAGTCTTCAATGTCGATACTTGCTGAGTGTCGACACAGCTCCTTGTGTCGACACACCTTCTTCTTGTTGAGACTTCAGCTGAGTGTCGACACATTCCCTTAGTGTCGACACTTGTACTTAGAATATTTTTGTTGATCTTTCTGATCTTTGCTAAGTGTCGACACAGCTCCTTGTGTCGACACTTTCTTCAAGTGTAGAGTCTTTAGCTGAGTGTCGACACATTGTGCTGGGTGTCGACACTTACTTCATGTGTTGACTCTTCTGGTTGTGTGTCGACACATTGTGCTGGGTGTCGACACATACTTCAAGTGCCGACTCTTCTGTTGAGTGTCGACACATTGTTCTGAGTGTCGACACTTTAACTTAGTCTCTGCAGACTTTTGCTGAGTGTCGACACAGCTCCAAGTGTCGACACTTTCTGGTGTAGACACAGCTTCACTGGGTGTCGACACAGCTCCTTGTGTCGACACTTTCTGTCTGCACTTTCCTTCACTAAGTATCGACACAGCTCCAAGTGTCGACACTTTCTGTCTGGTGTCGACTCTGCATCCCAGGTGTCGACACAATGACTCCAAGTGTCAACACTGCTTGTCTGGGTGTCGACACAAGTCTTCTTAAGTGTCGACACTTTCCCTCTATGTGTCGACACATGGACTTAGATACTTTTTGCTTCAGTCCAGTGATTTCTTAACCTGCACAAGTAAACTCAACATACATCAAATACATTATGATGTATATCATTGAGTTGGGTGAGGCTTCTTCAAATCAGGTACATTTGACCAATGTACCCAACAGCGCTAATCATCTCGGCTCGGAGGCTACGACCTTACTTCCAAGCACACTCGATCCGAGTGGTGACCGACCATCCCCTTCGCAACATCTTCTAAGGGGTGGAGCATTCAGGCAGGTTGGCTAAGTGGTCGGTGGAGCAGAGCGAGTTCGACGTCTCCTTCGTACCGCGGCTCTCAATCAAAGCTCAGGCAATGGCCGACTTCCTAGTCGACTATGTGGTTGAAGTAGCGGAGGAAGAGCTCACCCGCCCGACCCCTTGGAGAGTGAGGGTGGATGGTGCCTCGGGAAGACATTCCCTGGGAGTAGGGGTGATCCTAGAAAGCTCTCAGGGGACTCATATTGAACAAACGGTGGTGGTGTACTTTCACATTACCAACAACCAGGCCGAGTACGAGGCCGTGATAGCGGGGCTGCGCCTGGCCAGGGAGCTGGGGGTATCAGATGTGGAGGTCCTTACTGACTCCATGGTAGTGGCTTCTCAGATTAATGGGGAGTTCGAGGCAAGGGAGCCCACCCTGCGATCGTACTTAGCCAAGGTGAAGGGGGTCATTGGCACTTTTCAAACTTTCACCATCCGGCACGTGCCCAGGGAAGAGAATGAACAAGCCGATCAATTGGCTAAGCATGGTCCCCAGGTGGGGGGCACCATCACCGACCTGTTCCGACCCTCCATCGAAGAAGGAGAACTCATGAAAATCGATCGACAAGCTTCATGGATGGATCCAGTGGTGGTTCTTCTCTCCACGGGAGAGTATCCGGAGGGGGTAGACAAGAAGAAGCTGAGGCACAAGTCAGCATACTACCTCCTACAGGACGGGCAGCTATACAGGAAGACCCTCTCAGGGATTCTAGCCCGCTGCGTAACCGAGGAAGAAGCTTGAAGGATCTTGGAGGAAGTCCACTCCGGGGAATGCGGGAGTCACTCCAGGAGTCGGTCCCTGGAAGGGAGGGTAATCAGGCAAGGTTATTTCTGGCCCACCCTGGGCCGAGACGCGGCAGAGTTCGCGAGAAGATGTCATAAGTGCCAACTGTTTGCCCCTCTCCAGCTACAGCCGGCCCAGCGACTCCGAAGTATCACGGCCCCATGGCCCTTCGCAATTTGTGGAATGGATTTGGTTGGGTCGTTCCCCCAAGCCAGCGGCCAGAAAAGGTTCCTCCTAGTGATGATTGACTACTTCTCAAAGTGTATGGAGGTGAAAGCGTTGGCCAAGGTGACCTCCCAGGTGATCAGGAACTTTGTTTGGGGGGAGATCATCTGTCGCCATGGGCTGCCCCAGGCCATCGTCACTGACAACGGGCCCCAGTTCGCTAGTGTCGAGTTCACCAGCTTCTGCGAACAGCTTGGGATCGATCTCAGGTTCGCCTCGGTCCATCACCCCAGAAGTAACGGGCAGGTGGAGGCCGCAAACAAGATCATCGTCAACCTCCTCAAAAAGAAGGTGGAGAACCTAAAAGGGAGTTGGGTGGAGCAGCTTCCTGCGGTTCTTTGGGCCCTGAGGACCACCCCCAACACAGCTACAGGAGAGACCCCCTTCAAACTCTCCCACGGGTGCGAGGCAGTGCTCCCCATTGAATTCGAAGTCCGAACACCGCGAGTCGTGGCAACAAAAGAAGGCCGTGAGGAATGGCAAGCAGAAAATGAGGAGGAACTGAGGCTTTCCCTTGACATGGTGGAAGAGGTAAGAGACCTTTCCGCTATCCGGCAGGAGGAGGTGAAAAGAAGAATGGCCAAGTACTTTGACAAGCATGTCATGGTCAAGCAGTTCGTGGAAGGGGAATTGGTGCTGAAGAAAGTAGATGCGGCAGGGAGGTCAGCATCCGTAGGGAAGCTCAATCCCAGCTGGGAGTGACCATTCATTGTAAAGATAGCCTTGGGGTCAGGGGGATACCGACTCCAAAATGTAGAGGGCGAGACCCTGAGTCTCACCTGGAGTGGTGACGACCTCAAACGATTTTTCCCCTGAAACGTGTAAGCAGCACTTTGATTATAATAAACTCCTTCAAGCTCTCTAATAATGTTGTAACTAACCTGCATGGTAGAATATGATGTGTTTCGGACCCCAAGCAGATCCCGCTGTCAGGCTCTCACCTAGCTGGCAGGGCTGGAAGTCACTCGGTGTCATCCTTGGCCTCGAGCAGATCCCGCTGTCAGGCTCTCACCTAGCTGGCAGGGCTGGAAGTCACTCGGTGTCATCCTTGGCCTCGAGCAGATCCCGCTGTCAGGCTCTCACCTAGCTGGCAGGGCTGGAAGTCACTCGATGGTGGTAGTAGCGGACCCCGAGCAGATCCCACTGTCAGGCTCTCACCTAGCTGGCAGGGCTGGAAGTCACTCGGTATCATCCTTGGCCTCGAGCAGATCCCGCTGTCAGGCTCTCACCTAGCTGGCAGGGCTGGAAGTCACTCGATGGTGGTAGTAGCGGACTCCGAGCAGATCCCGCTGTCAGGCTCTCACCTAGCTGGCAGGGCTGGAAGTCACTCGGTGTCATCCTTGGCCTCGAGCAGATCCCGCTGTCAGGCTCTCAACTAGCTGGCAGGGCTGGAAGTCACTCGATGGTGGTAGTAACGGACCTCGAGCAGATCCCTCTGTCAGGCTCTCACCTAGCTGGCAGGGCTGGAAGTCACTCGTTGTCATCCTTGGCCTCGAGCAGATCCCGCTGTCAGGCTCTCAACTAGCTGGCAGGGCTGGAAGTCACTCGATGGTGGTAGTAACGGACCCCGAGCAGATCCCGCTGTCAGGCTCTCACCTAGCTGGCAGGGTTGGAAGTCACTCAGTGTCATCCTTGGCCTCGAGCAGATCACGCTGTCAGGCTCTCAACTAGCTGGCAGGGCTGGAAGTCACTCGATGGTGGTAGTAGCAGACCCCGAGCAGATCCCGCTGTCAGGCTCTCACCTAGCTGGCAGGGCTGGAAGTCACTCGGTGTCATCCTTGGCCTCAAGCAGATCCCGCTGTCAGGCTCTCACCCAGCTGGCAGGGCTGGAAGTCACTCGATGGTGTCGGCTTGGAAATCGTCAAATACGGGTCAAAGTCTAAGTGCCAAGGAGCAAAGGGGAAAAGGTTCAGTCAGGACGAGCTCGGGCTCGGCAAACCCATCTCGGCACAATCAAGAAGGCAAGCCGGGCTGGATGGCTCTGCATGGGCGAGTTCGGGCTCGTCTTCTCCAGCTCGGCATTGGCGGGTAGGCCGCAAGCTCGGGTCTCGCCAAAGGAAGACAAGCCGGACCGGGGAATCTCGCCTCCTTGGCCCATTACACTTCAAAAAATTATCCTTCAACGGGCTCAACCCGGAATGCATGCGTGCGAGCAATGGTAGTGCGATAATGGCGGAGAGCAACTCGCCACAAAATCGTTTGGGGCTCGGCGAATCCTCGAAACACGTCTCGCCCGCGTAATCGCTCTCATGATCACTACTCGCAGAACCTGTCTCTGCGAAGTCGCGGGAGGAAGCACTCGCATACAGTCAGAGCACAACAAGCATAGTAAAGAGGAAACGACACTGGTATGATCAAAAAAACTTTCATTGATTATTTACAAAGTTACAGGGAGCTCGCCCCGGCGAGTAATCAAAAAAGGAAAAATACAAGGCTATCCGCTGGCCTCGCCCCCTCCGCCGTGCTGGTCCTCGCCGTCGCCCGAAGGATCCTGGAAGCTCTTCCCGAACATTGCATCCAGGCTATCTTCCTTCTCGCTGGGCGGCGTCGGTGGAAACAGACTCGGCATCAGGTCCCGAGCTGAGATCTCCCCGCACCCTTCCACAAGCACCCCGGAGTCCTTCATCATTGAGAGGGTGCACTCGGCGTTCTGGATTGAGTTGATCCGCAATCTCTCGACGAGGTCGGCCTCGCCGAAGATACGCGGGCTCTTGTAGGGGAGGGTGGGATCGATGTCATGCGACGGGAAGAAGATCTCCGCCTGGCGACGCAGCTCGCCGAGAAGGTGCTGGTTCTCCCCCTTCAATTTCGCGTTCGGGCCCTCCAGCTCGCCAAGGCGTGCGCGCAGTCGGCCGATCTCCTCCCCTTGCTCGGCGTCGCGAGCCCGGAGCTCCCCAGTCGCGTCGGCATCCGCGGCCACTTGCACGCGCAGCCGGCTGACCTCTTCCCCCAGCTCAATGTTGTGAGCCTAGAGCTCGCCCGCCGCCTTGGCATCCTGGAGAAAAGCCCATTTAGCAGCAGCACAAAGCTTTCTAAGTAAAAGAGAGCGGTGCGTGACACTTACCAACCCGCCGGCAGCCTGGGCGAGGAGACCATCCGCGATGCCGAGACGCCTTGCCTGATCGGTGATCTGCTCCTTGGCAAGGTTGCGAGCCTGCTCGGCCTTTTCGAGCTGATGGCTGAGGACGAAGCTGCGGCGCGCCAGCATGTGGTGCAGCTCCAGGGTCCGCAGGTGGGACTGCAGACCCTCATGGCTGAGCTGCCGGAGGGTCGTCCTCTTGTAGGCCTCGGCGTCCTCCCGGCCATAAAGGCCAAAGCCGAGGGCATAAGCGTGACCGGTGGCAGGCTCGCGGTCGTGCCATGACGGGTGCAGAGTGGAGACGGAGATTTGATGAGCGAGCTCGTCCCACTGCAGCATGGGCTCGCCCGCAGAATCCTTCCAGCGCGCGCCGAAGTTGAAGAGGGGGTGCTGCTTCGGCGGCGCGCGCTCGCAGGCAGCCCTCTTCGCCGAAGGATGGGGGGAGATCGCGGCCGAGGTGGAAGGGCACTTGCCACCCTTTCGGCCCTTGCTGGTCGTCTCCTTCAGCGGGCTCTCCGGTGACGCGTCGGGAGGAGTCTCCGACGAGCTGATGTACTTGGGGCTGGGCTGATGTTGTTGTTGTTTCCCCCGCGGGGCCAACAGGGCCCTCCGCATCTTTTTCATCTGACGGGGGCCAGATGGCGGGTTCGACCCCGCATCGTCAGATCGCCTCTTGCCGGAAGAGGGCTGCGAGAGGGCCGCCTCGTCTCGGCAGGCAGCTGTCGCCGCCCTCTCGCGAGCAAGAGGGTCGGTATCGAGGCCCGGGCCCGCGAACGGCGGGTTCGCGGGGATTATTTGCTCCCCTGCAGGAAAACACTTGGAAAGGTTAGGAATTCAGATATGACGATGTGCCGAGTTCGGCGAGTAGGCGAGCTCGGCAAGATGAGGAGAATATACCTTCGTCGGGCAGAACTGGGAGGAGCGCGTCGAGGCCCCTCCGCAGGAAGGCGACCTCGAAATCTTTATGGAGGAAGAATTTGTGGAGCTCGGCGTCGTTGCTGGACACGGCTGGCGGGCGGTACACCTCCTCGCCTTTTTGTTGCGGCGAGTAGGGGATGTTGCCGAGATCGCCCTTGACGAAGGCGATCTTGGTCATCCAAGTATGGTGCTTGTTCGCGATCTCGCGAACTTTGATCAAGGAGCCGCCGAAGTAGGCGATCCCGTCCGTCGTCGCCTTATAAGAGAAAAGCTTCCTGAACACCGTCAGGTTGAACTCGATCCGCTCCCGCCGGAGGTAGCTCGCGAACTCCACCATCATTGCGATGGCGTTGGAGTTCAGCTGTGCGGGGACGGCCCCGTAGTACTTCAGGATCTGCCGGATCTCCGACCACAAGGGAAGTCACAGCCCCACCTCGAAGTGCGAGATGGGGAAGGCGAGCTCGTTCTCGTAGAACGTGTTGATGGCCTCGCCCGGCCCCGGCCTGCGTGCCTCAAAGCCCGGCGACACATACGCGGCTTTGAATTCCGCGAGCTGCTACTCGCTGGTGTGGCCGTCGAAGAAGCAATAGTCTGCGAAGTGTTGCGCGCATTTGGAGCGGCCGTCGGCGTCCGGGTTGGTCTTGCCCATGATCGCAGAGGAAAAGCACGGCGCAAGAAGGGAAGGAAGAAAGCAAAGAAAGGAAAGCAAAGCAATAAAGGCAGTACGGGGGTAGGTGAGGTGGGGGGCTATTTATAGGAAAGGAAATCTGAGGCAGGCTGTCACATCGGCGCAGCTCGCTGCCCCAGCTCGCCACCCCAGCTCGCCGACTTCCGACGCATCCCAACCAAGGCTAAGTCACATTGCAGCTTTTTATTTTAGTAACATAATTAAGAATGTTCTAAGAATTATTCATCACAGAAGTAAAAAGTTCAGAATTGAAAACGGGGCGCGCGAGCAGGAAGGGCACCGGGATCCGAACGCCGGTCGGCTCGGCAGAGGAGCCCGCAAACTTACCTACCCCGGCCTCACGACCCCCGCCCCCCAAGCTGTCGCGCACGGAGTAGCTCGCGGATCCTTCCAGAATTCCTTTGCGCAACCAAGAGACCGTCGTCTATCTCGTCCAGGAGTCGGGAGGGGGACATCAACTCGCCAGCTTGGACGAGGCGCACCTCCTCAGCAAGATGCGCGTAGTCGCGCTGCAGTGTCTCGTTGACCCCCTGCACCTCGCGCAGTCCGCACACCAGCTTCTTAAGGAGCTTGACCTCCCGCCTCATCAGCTCGCCTTGATCCACCTCCGGACCCAGGTAAGAGTCCAGCGAGCTCGGAGACGGGAGGGGAGAGTGGTGGGCTGCCCGCGAGGACTCCTCAGCAGCCGACTGACTGGGAAGAGCTGTAGAGGCAGATATCAGCGGAGCAAAAACTTATGAAGCAAAGGGTTGAGCAAGGCTGACCTGAAGAGCTCGGCGGTTCAAAGGAAATGCGGGGAGGGATGAACCTCAGGTCCTTCCCGCGACCTGGGCCGCGAGCCCCCGGCGAGATGAGCTCGAAGCCCGGGGTGGGAATGGACACCAGACCTTCCCCGGCGGCCACGTCAATTTGCCGAGGAGGGGAGCCCGACGGTGAAGTTGGCCTCTGCGAGCTCACAGGCAGAATCCTGAAGAGGGGCGGCGGATCCCGGGGTTGACTGTCCAGTGCCGAGAGCCGCGAAGTGGCGAACGTGACCTCGCCTCGCGGCGTGGGGACCCGCGGCACGGTGCCCTCGCCATCTGGTTGGCCATCATGATCGTCGCCGACTACGACGACCTCCCTATCCTCCTCCGGAATAGTTCGGGTAGAAGAGCCAGTCTCATGAGCCAGGGTGGCCCTCAGGTCGTGGAAGATGGGCTCGGCCGCCTCGGGGAATGGCTTTGTCCTCTTGGAGCTCGGCTCGGCAGAATCAATTTGGGTTGCTTTCGCGGGGGCTGCCGTCAGCGCGGCAATGCGAGCCGCAGAAGCCTGGCGAGCCCGGTCTATGCGCTCTTGAATCTCCTTAGGGAGGGGCATCTTGGCAAGGTAACAGGAGGAATGGCAAGAGCCAGGCAACAGAGCAGGTGCATATATATATAGCCGCAGGTGGCCCCCACCAAAAGATTCCCCCCAACTCGCCAGCCAGAGCTCGTCGAACACTTCGGGTTGGATGTTTCTTTCCGAGTTTTTTGACAAGCTCGAAAAGACCGGGGATTGTGTACAACCCCGTGTTCCGGGAGCAAGATCACCAGGGGCGAGCAGAGTAGGCCAGGAGCAGCAGGCGAGCTCGGCAGCGGCAGGGGCGAGGCTGAACTCGGCAAACGTCGACCAGAGATCGACGATCGGAGACCCCCGAGCTCGGCGTTCGCTAGGCGAGCCACAGCTCGCGTCCTCACAGTGGAGCTCGGCAACGATAGGCGAGCAGTACATGCCGAGGTCGCCAGAGCTCCCAGCTCGCCTGGATGTCTGAGGTACTTTTTACTGTTTTACCCCCGCTGGTCTGCCCATAGCCCTTCAAAACAGCGGAGTTTGGCTGTTGGCAGACCCAACCAAGGGTTTTCTGGTAATTTCAGGTCAGTTCTTTTGGTTATTGGCAGTCCGGATTTCAAAAGCTATAAATAGGACCCAAGGGGTACCCCAGAGAGCAGGTTCTTCCCTGTGCTCTTCTCCCCAAAATCTTCAAGTGCTTTCTGAGGGTACCTTAGCTCGGCCTCAGGCAAAGGAGGGGAAGCGCTCTGAGATCTTCCGGGTTTGTGGTGGGACCTCCCTGCCGAGCCCTTGGGTCTGTTTCTCCTTGTTTTGTCTTTTTTCTTGCAGGAGCGAAGTAGGCGCGAGACCACCCCCTTCCCCAAGGGCGAGCTCCACAGGAAGCCGGGTTCCGGTTTCAACATCAACCACGCCTTAGCTTTGGATCTGAGGGAGAATGGAAAAAGGCGCAAACGAATGGCGTCATCAGTGACACCATTGATCTTAAAAGTATCGCAAATCTCCAAAAAACTAGACAAATGAACGTTCGGGTCCTCATCCGGCTGTCCATCGAACTGCACGGCGTTTTGGATCATTTGGATAACGCTCGATTTGATCTCAAAATTATTGTTCGCCACCATCGGGCGAACAATAGTGGACCCA
The DNA here is from genome assembly GCA_039583875.1 of Platanthera guangdongensis. Classification (NCBI taxonomy): domain Eukaryota; kingdom Viridiplantae; phylum Streptophyta; class Magnoliopsida; order Asparagales; family Orchidaceae; genus Platanthera; species Platanthera guangdongensis. The sequence goes on along the minus strand of CM077158.1, from coordinate 96,193,997 downwards.
GTATCGTCCAAATTTGGCCGGGCGTAATATGACATTGTACGCTCAAGGGCCTAGTTCGGATTGGGGTCGGCCATAGCAATGGCAAAGGGTTCTCCGATATATTCTTCGGGATCCAAAGAGGGATTTTGGCGTTGAGACCGAATACGCGCAAGCAAGCGTTCGATCTCAGGATCGAAATCCAAATGTTCGGACTCCGAAGGCTGTCCACGGGTCATACACCCTAAAAGAGAAAGCAGAAAATTAACTTCTTTTTTGGATTTTGAAGAAAAGTTTTTAAGTTTTTTTTTAGTTTTTATAAATAAAGGTAAAAGTAATAGAGGTCGGATTCGGAATAACAACTCAAAGAGAGAGTTCCCCGGCAACGGCGCCAAAAACTTGATTGGCCCGCGAACAGACTCTTACTGTGATTGGTTCGGTGAGTCGATCGCCGCGGGCTTGCTAGATGAGGCAAGTGCACCTATCGCAAGTAGTGTTCGATATTCGGGAGAATACCGAGGTTGTATTATTCCCGAGAACGGGTTGATTACCCCTACTCCTCCGAAAACACTATTATTTTACCGGAATAGAAGTTGAGGGTTTTAATTAAAATAGGATAAAACTAGATTTTAAGAAAATAGTCGATGAAGAGATAACTCCCGGTATCGAATTGCGTTAGGATTAAAAATAGATTTGAATAACTAGATATCTAAAGTTTCAATTTAATTAAAGCGTAAACTTGGTCGTGGAAGTTCAAAATAATGAGCTCACCTATCTCTAGGAATGTCGCTCACCTAGACATTAAGGTTATTCGACCGGGCTCTCGTCCGACGAAGGATTCCCCTTAATGCCCGCAGTACACTAAGAACCCCGCTATTGGGTGGGGAACCCAATCCGATAGAGTAAGCGTGCCTCCTCTCTCGAGGGTTAGTGCGGAACTCTATTTACCCAGGGGTGATCTATCCATACGCACGGCCTCTCGGCCAGCTAGTGTATGGATAACGGAAATAGACCCCACACATCGATATGTGGTTCTACGCGTCGTTAACACGGGGTAAACCTTAAGTTTTTAATTAAATTGAAAAATAAGACATTTGGTTATTTAAAACATTTTAGATCCCAAAGCTCTTTGATACCGAGAGCTAAAAGCAATTAGCCACTCATCGGAATGGGGATAGCTTATATGTTTGGTTGTGCGAGTGTCCTAAACTATTCGCTGAAAGGTTATAAAGAAAATAAGAAGAAAAGTAAAATATCCTAACATTAGAAAAGTTATGACAAATAAACACACCCGCACTCATTTAAACATATAAGAAGAGATAAAAATAAAACTAAGTTACACATAAAAGCTGAAAATTGCATAATTGAAATTTGCAGGTCCCACTCAAACGAGTGGGGGCGGAAAATAAAGGCTGAAAATTGCAAGTCCTACTCAAATGAGTAGCACTGAAATGAAAGCGCGTCCTACTCAAACGAGTAGGAGAAAATAAATGTGATTACAGGGCTTTCTTAAATATTTACATCAAAATAAAGTCCGACCACTTAACTCCTAACGAGTAGGCGGAAAATCAAATCCAGCCATTTAACTCAAGTGAGTAGGCGGAAAATCAAATAATGAAAATTACAAGTCCTACTCAAACGAGTAGGACTGAAAATACAGTCCAGCCATTTAACTCAAGTGAGTAGGCGAAAAAAATAAAAGCTGCAAACACTTGCTTGAATAAAATCCAGCCAATTAACTCAAATAAGTAGGCGGAAAAATAAAAACAACACACGCACTCTACTTGAATAAAATCCAGCCAATTAACTCAAATGAGTAGGCGGAAAAATATAAACAACACACGTACTCTACATGAATATAACTACTCACGCACTCGCCATAAATAAACACACACACACACACTTGCATGAATTAACTAAGACGATAAAGATTATCTCATACACTCACGCACTCGGGCGAGAAATAAGAAAAACGAAGTTATCGAAAAATTAAAATGACTGCATTTCTACCGCTGGAATGCAGTAGAAATGCATAAAAAGGCAAAATAAAAATTGTTTGAGCAAAAAGTTTTCAAATTAAAGTGAGAAAGACAAGTGCCTGAAAAATTAAAACGTTTACATTTTACCGTTAGATTTTGATAGAAATGCTTAAAAAGTGAAAATGAAAATTGTTCGAGCGAAAATATTTTTTGTAATTACTTAAAATGAAAGTTGATGAAAAATAAAAATAACAATTTATACATTCCTATAGCCTTGTAAAATGGTTTAAAAAGTGGGAGTAAGCTAAAAAGAAGCATCGGTTTTATAATTAAAACAAAGTAAAAGCTAAGTTAAGAGGGATGAAAACCACTTTTTTAACGTTTTACAAGTTCGTAAGAACGCATTTTAAAGCATGAAAATCTTAAGTCTAACCAATTTTTAAGAGTTTGAGAATGAAATCGGCCATAATAACGACTATAAATCTTGTTATAATTGAAAGGAAAACAAGAACATTTTCGTTTTAAAACATAATTTTTGCAATTTTAAGCTCATACAAACACACGCATTATGAAAATGAAAATGAAAGTATATAAGATTGATGAAAAGGAGGCCTTTAGAGAAAATTCAGAGCATATAAGGATGAGAAAAATATCTATTTTATTAATAAAAGAAGTTGATTACAGGAGCTTAAACAAACTAGCTTCAAAAGGGGGGGAGAGAATCCTTACATAGCACTAAAGCAGCTCTAATGGCAGCCCTAAGTCATCAAAATGGTTCAAAAAAATTGGAACCCTGAACTCATACAGCAGCTGCCTTTTTATAGGCAAAAATTTCCAAGTACACGCCCTCCGACACGGGCGTGTCGGGGGGCGTGTCAGCACTATTTTACAGCAGAATTCGGCGATCTGACGGATTTGACGGCGATTTGACTTTGCGGCCGAAAACGCGGCGGTCACGCCCCAGGTCACGGGCGTGACGGTGGGCGTGTCGTTCGGCGCTTAAAGGCATTGTTGACTTCGGTATTCGCCGGCGGCAGTTTGTCGGGCGAGGTGGAGCAGTCACGCCCCAGGTCACGGGAGGGACGATGGGCGTGTCATTTGAGTCGACACTCGACAAACGTCGAGCGAAAATTGTCGAGAGATGGTCACGGGCTTCGGCACGGGGCGTGTCGGGATGACACGGGCGTGGCGCTCATTGGACACGGGCCTGTCCCTCTTAGGTCAACGAATATCGAGTTGAAATCGTCGAGCGGGATAGACACGGGCTTGGTCACGCCCCGTGTCGGATGGACACGGGCGTGTGGCCGTGCGTGTCAGGCTTTTCTCTTCAAAATTGGCTGCTTCACGGGATTTTGAGCTATCACGCCCTGGTCACGGGCGTGACATGGCGTTTTAATTACAAATTTTAGTTTTATCCTAAAAAATAAAATAAAACAAGTTAGTATAATATTTACAAAAATAGGAGCATTTTATTGAATAAAAACAAGTAGAAATGACAAAAATAAATGAAAACGACTTAAGTAATGTACATAAAAATAGGTATATTTACAATTCATCAGAACTCAAGTACCCCATCCTGGAAAAGCTGGCCTTCGCCCTGGTTGTCTCAGCCCGGAGTCTCCGGCCTTAATTCCAGGCACACTTGATCCGAGTGGTGACTGACCACCCCCTCCGCAACATCTTCGAGGGAGTGGAGCATTCAGGAAGGTTAGGGAAGTGGTCGGTGGAGCTTAGTGAGTTTGATATATCATTTGTCCCCCGCCTCTTGATCAAGGCCCAAGCAATGGCCGACTTCTTGGCTTACTATGTGGTCGAGGTGGCGGAGGAAGAACTCACCCGCCCAGTTCCCTAGAAAGTAATGGTAGATGGTGCCTCAGGAAAGCATTCCCTGGGGGTCAGGGTGATTTTGGAAAGCCCTTAAGGGACAGGGGTGGAACAAACGATAGTCATCCACTTTATTATTACCAATAACCAGGCCGAGTACGAGGCGGTGATCGCAGGGCTCTGTCTGGCCCGGGAGCTGGGAGTACACAATGGGAGGTCCTCACGGACTCCATAGTGGTGGCTTCCCAAATCAATGGAGAGTTTGAGGCAAGGGAGCCTACTCTTCAATTATACTTAGCAAAGGTAAAGGAAATCGTTGGTATGTTCCAGACCTTCTCCATTCGACACGTGTCAAGGGAAGAGAGCGAGCAGGTCGATCAGCTGGCCAAACATGGTCCTCGGGTAGGGGGAACCATCACCGACCTGTTCCGTCCGTCCATCAAAGAGAGGGAGCTGATGGAGGCGGACCAGCACCCTTCGTGGATGGACCCTTTCACAACGTTCTTGTCCACGGCAGAGAATCCGGAAGGGATGGACAAGAAGAAATTCAAGTACAAGTCAGCGTATTACCTCATGCGCGATGGGTAGTTGTATCGAAAGACCCTCTCTGGGATGCTGGCATGTTGCGTGGCCGAGTGGGAGGTCCCGAGGATCTTGGAGGAGGTCCACTCCGTGGAGTGTGGGAGTCACTTCGGGAGTCGGACCCTGGAAGGAAGGATTGTCATGCAAGGGTCCTTCTGGCCGATCCTGAGCCATGACGCCACGGAGTTTGCAAAAATGTGTAGTAAATGCCAGTTGTTCTCCCCCTCCAGCTACAGCTAGCTCAGCGCCTCAGGAGCATCACTGTCCCTGGCCCTTCGCTATCTGGGGGATGGACTTGGTGGGGCCTTTCCCCCAGGCCAACGGGCAGAGGAGGTTCCTACTTGTCATGATAGACTACTTTTCCAAGTGGTTGGAGGTGAAGGCACTGGATAAGGTGACCTCCCAAGTTATCAGGAATTGTGTTTGGGGGAGATCATCTACCGACACGGATTGCCCCAGGCCATTGTCACGGACAATGGGCCTCAGTTTGCTAGCGCCAAGTTCACCAGTTTTTTCGGGCAGCTTGAGATAGATCTCAGGTTTGCCTCGGTCCATCACCCTAGTAGAAACGGGCAGGTGAAGGCGGCGAACAAGATCATCGTCAATCTACTCAAGAAGAAGGTAGAGAATTTGAAGGGTAGTTGGGTGGAACAGCTCCCCTCGGTTATTTGGGCCCTTAGAACCACCCCCAACACCGCCACAGGAGAGACCCCCTTCAAGCTCTCTCATGGATGTGAGGCGGTGCTTCCCATAGAGTTCGAAGTCAGGACACCTCGGGTGGTCGAGGCAGGAGCAGATAGGGAAGAATGGATGGTCGAAAATAAATAAGAGCTACGGCTCTCTCTAGATATGGTAGAGGAGCTGCGGGATCTCTCCGCCATCCAGCAGGAGGAAGTAAAAAGACGAATGGCCAAGTACTTTAACAAACACGTCAGGGTCAAGCAGTTCGCGGAAGGGGACTTGGTCCTGAAGAAGGTGGATGCCGCGGGGAGATCGGCCGCCGTGGGGAAGCTCAACCCCAACTGGGAAGTCCCCTATATTGTCTAGGAAGCATTGAAGTCTGGAGGGTATCCCCTCCGGGATTTGGAGGATGAGACCCTAAGTCTCACCTGGAGCGGTGATGACTTAAAATATTTCTACCCTTGAGTCCTGTAAGTCGTGTTCCATTCTTCTAATAAAGTTTTTTGATGTGCCTGTGTTCCTACCATGATTCTTGCAAGTGGAAGTGTCTGTCGACTCAGACCCCGAGCATATCCCGCTGTCAGGCTCTCACCTAGCTGGCAGGGCTGGATGTCACTTGGAGGAGTCTATCCGGGCCCCGAGCAGATCCCGCTTCCAGGCTCTCACCTAGCTGGTAGGGCTGGAAGTCACTCGGAGGAGGCCAACCCAGATCCCGCTTCCAGGCTCTCACCTAGTTGGTAGGGTTGGAAGTCACTCAGAGGAGGCCAACCCATACCTCGAGCAGATCCCACTGCCAAGCTCTCAAATAGCTGGTAGGGCTGGATGTCACTCAGAGGAGTCTACCCAGGCCTCGAGCAGATCCCGCTGTCAGGCTCTCACCTAGCAGGCAAGGCTGGAAGTCGCTCTGAGTAGTCTACCCATGCCCCGAGCAGATCCTGTATAACGTCCCGATTCGCGCTAGGCCCCTCGTGCGCGCTTTTGAGTTAAAAGAGGTGATTTGGGCTCAGGGAAGTGCTGGTAGCTAGGCTTACACTAGTGTAGGGGAGGTGAAGTCAGCCTATATAAGGATACGGGTAGAGATACGGGCATGTCCCTACCCGTGTGCATCCACCTAGTACTCGAGTCGACGACTCGAGTTATCCCAGAGAAGGACACGGGTAGTGACACGGGCATGTCACTACCCCTATGTATGAGGACACGGTCGGGACATGACGTGTCCCTACCCATGTGCGTCGAGTAGAGGTCGACGAAGAGTGTCCCGAGAAGGACACGGGTAGAGATACGGGCGTATCCCTACCCGTGTGTCTCCATCCAGCACTCGAGTCAATTACTCGAGTAGTTACAGAGAAGGACATGGGTGTAATGCCCCCTGGGTCGTCCGCGGGCCTCAGCCCACTAGGCCTTCGTAAGACCGTTACAGGGCTGCAGCCCAAGCACCCCAACCCCTCTCCCTCCATAGGCGGGTTGTTGGTGGACACAGCCTCCATGCAGCTCAATTGATGATGAGCGTTGAAAGAACTCCATAGTTAAGCGTGCTCGGGCTGGAGAAGTCCTAGGATGGGTGACCTCCTGGGAAGTTCCCGTGTTGTCCGCTTAACGGGAGAATTTCACTCATCAAAGGGAGGTTGTGGCCACCAACAACCCGCCTGTGGAGGGAGAGGGGTTGGGGTGCTTGGGCTGCAGCCCGGTAATGGTCCGCCTAAGGCCTAGTGGTGTTGATCCACGAAAGGTGGAAGGGTACGTTACAATGGGTATGAACACTGGAGTGTCCCTACCCGTATGTGTGAGGACACTGGTAAAGACACGGGCGTATCCCTACCCATATGTGTCAAGTGGAACTCGACGAAGCAAGACCCGAGCAGGACACGACCAGCCATACGGCTGTGTCACTTGGACACAGGTAGAGACACGGGCATGTCCCTACCCGTGTTTGTGTATTGAAATAGTAGTCGAATGTCGATGATGCTTTGCCCGAGCAGGACACGGGTAAGGACACGGGCGTGTCCCTACCCATATTATTTTCACATATAAGGGGGAAGAGAAACCCTAGCCATTTTTCATTCCTATCCCAACACTTTCTGAGGGAGAAAACTGTTGTAGAAGAGGAAGGAGGTGCTGGAGCAACTCTTCATCCCGTGGAGAACCGTCGCTGCCGAGGCGAAGAAGATGCCGCCGAGAAGAGTGACAAGATCCTTGGCCGGAAATGGAGGAAACGTCGGAAACGAGGTGAGCTTCCTCTCCTCGTGCTTGGTGCTAGATCTTTAGTTATTTCCTAGGAGAGATATCGACTCAAGAGAGTCTAGATACGAGAGGAGAAGTTTTCTAGGGATGGCCATGCTAGGACTTGTGTCCTAGGGTTTAGATGTCTTCAACCTCCCCCTCCTTCTATGGGATGATGGAAGATGGTTTTGTGAAGAAAAGTGGCTTTTGAGGATGAATAAGGGAGGAGGAAGTCTGGAGGTGATTTGGGGAAGAAGGCTTGAGGAGGAAGATGAACTGATGTCGTTCGTTCCGCCTTAAGATGCGTGTAGAATCTGTGTTTTGCACGCAACGATCTTCTTGGCCATTTTCAGGTGTGATATAGCCAGAACTTGGCTTTTGACTAAACACAAAAGTCGAAGTCCTTGAGAATACCTTTCCAACGAGTGGTTTCAAGACTTCAGGCGAAGTCTGTAGCCATGGGAAAGTCTGAATTAAATTGATGGCCGACAAACCAAGCGTGCAGAAATTGTGTTCTGTACGTAGTGGAATTTAAAGCCGATTTCAAGTGTGTTACTCTCGGATCTGAGTTGTGGTCTGAACATGAAAGTTGTAACTCATGGAAAGATATTTCCAACGAGGGGTTACACGCCTTCACCGAATTCCTGTAGCCTCTGGAATCTCCAGTCGAAGCTATTGTCCGGTGTCCTATACTAGAAATTCTAGGGTTAGTGTAGAATCGGGTTTGGAATCGGTAGAGACGATGTAGCAACTTTACATTGAGGTTGGGTGAAATCTTTTATGTTTAACCATCATAGTTCCATGAATGATGAAGTTTGATGAATGGATCCCACTTAAATGATTGTGAAGTGAAGCGTACTTAAACGAAACGATTTGGTAGAAAATTGTGAACCAATAGAAATGTGCATCATGTTAATAATGTGTTGAAATCATTTGGAAATGATATGTAGGATGCTAATATATGGCCATGTGAATAATTGTTTAACGGAATGAATTTAGTAGTCCAATTCTTAGAGTGGCGTCTCCTACGGGTAGCATTGTGAAAGGATGTAGGTGCGGGTGTTTGACCGCACTGATTTGGATAGTGTTATGAAGAGACAATAATGGACGATTGGGCTTGGTCCTCGTGCTTTCTCCGAGGCTCCTTCCGTGCCACGGTAATGTGGAATTACATGCGGTGTGAGTCGACACGCGGTGTCGTAATCCTGGGTTAAGGATAGTGTGGCGGGTCTACGGGCTCGCCAGTCATCACACCGACGGGAGTTGACAGTTAGACTTTGAGAGGTTGGGCTTGGTCCTCGGTGCTCATTTCCAGGGGCTCCTTCCGTACCAAGTGGATGGTTGGGCTTGGTCCTCGTTCTTTTTTCGAGGCTCCTTACGGGTCACATAAGGCAAGTTCGGGGATTGGTTCTTGGTGCACATCTACCCGAGACTCCCGCTGGGCCGTAGTACGCATGGGGGCTCCATTGTTGTGTTCTTAGCATTGAGGCGTATGGAGGTCTAAGAGAAGTAGTGTGGATACCCTCTTAGTAGTTGAGAAGCCCGCTCTACTGTCACCGCATGGACATGATGGTTGACACCTGAGAGGCTAGCTACCTGCTCGAAAAGTGGGAACTACAAGTTTGTGTCGACATAGCGGTTGCATGTGCGTATTCATGGGTGAGCCATTGCATTGCATACATACGATTACAATACATTGCATATCAAGATCCTCATCGTATAAGTTTGTATGGGCACTCCTATACGATGAGTTACTTTATGTTAAACTGATTATTAACTTATAAGCTTGTATGGGCACCCTTATAAGTTAAGTAACTTTCCTGTTTTAGATTTATATGCTTGATGGATTGATATAGCTTGTGTAGAATTGCTAGCGTAGACTACTATTAATCATGTTATACATTTCTTCTATTACTGCACACGATATGTGTACTTAATTCATCTGCTTGTACCTGCTTATATTACTTATTATATATTGTACCCTGATTCCTTTCTCCGCCCGGTGCTGAGGAGTCGTCGGGGGAGCAGATGTGAAAGCCACTTAGTCTTTTCGACTAACAGTTGCTACGTCTTCCTTTTTAGGAGGAAACCACGCAAGTAGAGCAGCCGCAGACTACGCAACGGGATAGCTAGGCCAAGACGACAGGGCCTGAAGGGACGGTGCCATCGTTACCGTTAGTCACCGATGTGAGTTTTGAGTGGTGTTCATGTAGCCCCATTGGGCATGATTTGATGTACTCTGATACTTTAGATGCTTGTTGTAGCTTCTTGTCTTGATGTATTTTGGACTTATATTACATATGTGTGGATTGGCTTCTGTTATATTTTGGTTGGGTTGGCATTGTTTGATATTGGTTGTCGCCGGCAGAATAGGCGTCTTGTGGTACAGGTTAGCCCGTGTGCTAATGTTACCGCAAGGCGGCTGTTCTGGGCATAAGACCCCCTTCGTGCCCTATTTTATGTTTCGGGAGGGGGTCTTACATCCTGCTGCAAGGCTCTCACCTTGTTGGCAGGGCTGGAAGTCACTCGCGGGAGGCCAACCCAAACCCCAAGCAGATCTCGCTGCCAGGTTCTCACGTAGCTGGCAGGGATGGAAGTCACTCAGAGGAGGCCAACCCAAGCCCCGAGCAGATCTCGCTGCAAGGCTCTCACCTAGTTGGCAGGGTTGGAAGTCACTCGGAGGAGTCTAACCAGGCCCCGAGCAGATCCCGCTGTCAGGCTCTCACCTAGCTGGCAGGGCTGAAAGTCACTCAGAGGAGGCCAACCCAAACCTTGAGCAGATCTCGCTGTCAGGCTCTCACCTAGCTAGCAGGGCTGGATGTCACTCAGAGGAGTCTACCCAGGCCCCGAGCAGATCCCGCTGCCAGGCTCTCGCCTAGCTGGCAAGGCTGGAAGTCACTCGGAGGAGGCCAACCTAGGCCCTGAGCAGATCTCGATGTCAGTCTCTCACCTAGTTGGCAGGGCTGGAAGTCACTCGGAGGAGTCTACCCAGGCACCAAGCAGATCCCGTTGCCAGGCTCTCACCTAGCTGGCAGGGCTGGATGTCACTCAGAGGAGGCCAACCCAGACCCCGACCAGATCCCGCTATCAGGCTCTTACCTAGCTGGCAGGGCTGGATGTCACTCGGAGGAGTCTACCCAGGCCTCGAGTAGATCCCGCTGCCTGGCTCTCACCTAGATGGCAGGGCTGGATGTAACTCAGAGGAGTGAACCCCCCAACAAACCAGCAGGACGGGAAGTCCTAATCAACGCTCAGAATGCAGAGGCAAAGTCACAGTGACGTTGGGGTGACCTTAGCGGGTCGGGGAGTCAGGAATGCCGACTTAAGCCTAGAGTTCAGCGAGCTCCCGAAAAGAAGCCGACGAGGCTAGAGCTCAGACCGCCACGCGATCCCCGTGATCCCAGTTTGCGTAAAGCGAGATGACTCGGGAGGAAGCTAAGTCGGCTCGCCTACCCTACGCTGCGAGTGGCGAGACGAGCCCGCGCAGAGGATGCGGGTCGTCGCCCGCGGGATGGCCTTCTTTCATGCCTATCATTCTTAAGCTAACTCCGAACAAACGCGCGACCTAGCTAACAACAGCAGCATACAAGAGGCATCCAGAATGAATTGCGAGTACAGAAAAGAAAAGATTAACATTATAAATGTTCAAAGTTACACCCAAAAATGTTACAGCGAAAAAAAAAGACAGAGATATGTTCTCAAGCGGGGCGCAGGCTTTCAGCGAGGCGAGCCCCCGAACGGCGAGTCCCCATAAATGCGATGGAAGGACTCGTCGCCCGGCTTCGTTTCCGGCAAGAATAAAGCTAGCATGACTTCGCTCGCTGTAAGCCTCTCGCCCTAGCTTTTGAGTAGGTCGGCCTGCCGCAACGTCTGCCTCGTGTACTTCCCAGCGCTTGCGGAGTTCTTCAATATCAGCACCTCCAGCTCATAGTTAGTGTAGTGGTCGAGCTGACAACTACTGCTGGCTGGTGGCAGAGCGGCTGCAGCGGCCTCCAGCTCGCACACCCGTACCTACAGCAGTTGGTTCTTCTGGCCGAGGTTGGCGATCTTGGTGCCCGGGCGGATGGCCGTCGCCGCATCCTGTGAAGAAGAGGATAATTGAGATAAGCATAAAAAAGGAACGATAGTTTTTGAATGGGTGCGAGTTAAGGGATGTATCGCCCCTCCCAGGTATTGGGCGAGGGTAGCCCGGCCGCGTCGGCCCGCTTCCTCTGAAGGTCCGCCTCCTCCTGAGCAAGCTTGCGTGCAGCCTCTTTCTCATCGATCAGCTTTTGGAGCGACGGGGCATTCTTCTCCAGCTGAATGAGCTGCCTGCCCATCATGTGGGCCAGATACAGGCCGCAGAGCTAGTCCCACGTACTCTCATGAACGAGGACCCACGTGGCCTCCTCGTCATACACTACAGCGTCCTCCTGCCCGTACAAGCCGAAGGAGAAGTTGTAGGCCTCCCCGCTGATGGTGTCCTGCTCCATCCAGCTCGGCAGTAGGGTAGAGATGGTGGCCCGGTTCTATTCTTTGTCCCACCGGAGCAGGGGGTTCCCGAGCTCGTCGCGAGGTACCTGGCCATGGCCAAAGTTACGGTGCACCAGCGGCGTTGGCCCTATGGCGGGCTGTACCTCTTCCTGCGGTCCGGAAGTGCCGGCTACCCCATCAAGGGGGGCGCTCGGCGAGGCAGTCACGGGGGCGGGATCTCTAGTCAGTTGGCCCATCTGGGCCTTACCTTTATACTAGCATGAGGTCGAACACCCGCCAGCAGTTTGTGTTTTCTTGGGCGGCGGCGGAGGAAGCCTTTGCTCGCGGCTAGGCCGAGTCTGGGTGGCGGGAATGGTAACCTCGCGTTGTGCAGCGGCCTCCACCTCGGCACGGGTGAGCTCGCTGGGCACAAGTTGTGCACTCTCGTCGGGAGGGTGCACGGGGAGGTCTCGCTCACCTGTAGAGAAAAGGGGTTAAAGCAGGAGGAAAGTGATAAAGCAAGAGAACGAGGCGCGAGTCGCATACCTTCCCCGGGCGCAACGGGGGCGACATCATCCAGATGGCGACGCAGGAAGGCCACCACAAAGTTCTTTCCGGTGAAGAACCCACATAACTCTGCTTCGTGGCCCCCCATGCTAGGGGGCAGTAGCTTGCTTCGTTGAGCTGGACCGGCGAGAAGGGGACATTGCCGAAGTCCCCATTGATGAAGATGAACTTTTTGAGGCAGTTGTGGCTCTTGTTGACTGTCTCCCGCACCTTGACTTGGTTGCTGGATAAGTAGGAGGTCTTGTCCTTGTTCGAGCGGAATGAGAACAGCTTGCATAAGACCGCAAGGCTGAATTCGACTTGCTCCTCCCGCAGGAAGCAGGCAAATCCCACCATTACGGTGACAGAGTTAGGGTTCATCTGCCCCAGGACGACCCCGTAATACTTTTGTATCTGGCGGACCTCGGCCCATAGGGGGTGCTGGAGGCAAGCTCTTCTCTAGAGAGTTCGTTGATCTTCTCCTCCTTACCGGGCCTCCTTGCCACGAAACTCGGGGGGACGAAGTTGACATGGGCGTCGAGTAACTCGCGCTCGGTGATGGCGGCGTTCGGGAAGTCATGGTCGGAGAAGGTCCAGGCAACCTTGCTCCTGCCATCTACATCGCCACTGCCGCCTCCCATCTCGCAGGAATTTTTTAAGTGGGACGGAGAAGTTCTCGCGAAAAGCGGTCGAGCCGAGAGTCGCGAAGAGAAGAAAATAAGAGGAAATCTTAAATGTGGTAAGTGAGGTAGGGCCGGCAGGGCCTATTTATAGGAAGAGAAAGGGCGGGAAAATGCTCCGCGGGCGGGAAAAGTGCGGATAGCAAAATGCTCCCCGACGTTTCAACTTATGGGCCCACCGCGAGTCCAAAGCCGCTCGCTGACATGCCGAAAGGATCATCCAGCCGCGAGGTGCCCTCACTCACATCCGAATAATAGCCTGGAGGGCCACGCCTCGCGCCCTCCAGAAATAGTAAGCGAGTCATTTAAATTCGCGATACGCGAGCAACTGGCTCGCTCCCACCTAAGTCAGACAGGGCAGGCTAGGCGAGCCGGGCGAGCTGGGCGAGACGGGCGAGACGGGCGAGCGGGGCGAGCTGATTCAATAACCCCGCACCCGTCGAAAGAAAGACAGGCGTGCGAGAGCGCCTCATCATTGTTCGCTCAGGGAAAGCTAAGCAGTAATATAATAAAAACGACATGCAAGAAATGTATGAGCCCATGGACGGGCCGAAGGAAATTCGAATTATTACAAAACAGTTAAAATGTCCAAGAGGAGAAGACTCGCCACCTCACTACGCGAAGTAACCATGGAAGCAGATGCGATCCGGGCCCGGCAACCGACAGCGGGGAGAGGGCAGGGGGTCAGTACTTGACCCATTTCCACCTGCCCCACCCCTGCATCCCAGTGTGGGGCGGCAGGTGAGGGTAATGTTAATCGTGAACCACTGACAGTTCCTGCTGGGCCAGGTCGATCTGTTCTGAGGCATGCCTAAGCCTTTCCTCGATTCACGTGATATGCACTCCTGGGGAAGTAACCCCATCCACGTGAGCTCCCCGCCTCGTCCCCTCCAGAGTCGCGAGCCTCCCATCCATTTCGACCTTGTCCTGATCCACGCTATCATAGATCTCCTTGAGCAGCAGGGTATGTTTCTGAAGAAACCGCATCACCGGCCCCTTCATCCCCAGGGCATCCTGCGGGTTGCCCAGCTACTCTGAAATGTGGTCTATGTCAGTGGGAGGCGAGTACCCCTCTTTCATTTCGACGTCAGAGGAGGAGATCATGTTGAAACCTATAGGTAAAAGTTAGAAAGAGCGAGCTATGATAGGCTGGTAAAAGTAAAGAGCTACCCAGGTGTCGGCACGTCGACCGCGCCAACAGATAATCGGGAAGTGCTCGGCCGGCCCTAGAAGGGCTCGCCTCCAAGAGTTGTTAGGGTTTTCCCTATCCCAAGAGGCATTGGAGGAGCATGTGCATGGGCCGAAGGGCCAGTGTCCCGCTCAGCTGTTAATGGGGCGGACTGCCCCGGCTCTTCCCTGTCCCCTTCTTCCTCGTAAGATGCTTCCTGCAGGAAGAGCAATCAGAAAATTTGGTGACAGATCAGTCAAGGGAACCGCATACCTCAGTGGCGATCTCAATACCAACCGCTGAAGTAGACGCAAGGGGGCCGGACTTTGGAGAGCATCTGATGATCTTTCCTTTCTTTGGCTAGAAGATAGGACAAGGCGACCCACTTGCCAACCACGGGGCAGCCTCGAGAGCCTCCTCCCTAGTCGTTTCCCATGCGGCTGCCCGCCAAGCCCGCATCTCTTCAGATGTGGACATACTTCAAGTTACAACGTAAAAGACTAAAAAGAAAGGGTTGGGTTTCTCCCAGAGGCCTGGTGGTGTATTTATAGCATACCAGCGGGGCCCACCAAGAGATTCCTTCCAGCTCAGGAAAGCACTCACCGAACACACGGGTTGGATGATTCTTTCCGATCTTGTCCAAGATCAAAAAGAGCGGGGATTGTGTACAACCCCGTGTTTGCCGAGTGGGTCCACCAGGCCAGGAGAGCATAGACTAGTGGGCTGCCCGCCAGAACATCGTGCGGGCGAGCCGGGATGGTGCGCGAGCGAGCCAGCTAGTAGGCGGGCGAGCCTTGCGAGATGGTCTCCTCGCCCGCGCCCGCCTAGAGCTCGCCGGGCTAGGCCCAGCTTTCGCCAAACCGAGTCTGGGTGGAGCTCGACATTTGTCAAGCAGAGAGCTGAGTTCTTCGAGCGGAGAACGGAGCTCGGCGAGCTAACCCCAGAGTCGTAACTCCGGGTTTATTGAACCCAGATCGGCCAGCTCTTGTAAGGCTTCGATGGTGGCAATCTCAGACCAGCCAGCCCACTCTTCCATTAGCGACCTGGCCGCCAGCCCACCTCAGAGCGAGGGTCGGCAATCTGTGTCGGCTTGGCTCACACTCGCCCAAGGCTAGAAGGCAAGCTGCGGAGAGCCACCTCGTGTCCGCCCCGACAAGATGGAGACTTGAGGCGAGCCGGCTTCCTGATCCTTGGGAGCTGCCAAGTGAGGCCCAGAGGCAAAATTACTTGTATACCCTCAGGGGTCTGCACATAGTTGTTTAAAACAGCGGAGTTACGCTGTTGGCAGACCCGGTTGGACTGCGTATAACCCTTCAGAACAGCGTAGTTTGGTTGTTGGCAGGCCCAGCCCAGGGTATTTTGGTAATCTCAGGTCGGTTTGGTTTGGTTATTGGCAGGTCAAGCTCAGAGGCCTATAAATAGACATAAGGGGCACCTCAGAAGGCACGCTTACCAGTTCACAGATCTTCTTTCTCTTTCTGAGGTAGCCTTAGGTCGGCATTTAGCTAAGGGGGGGGGGAAGCGCTCTAAGATCTTTTTGGTGTGTGGTTGGACCTCCTCATCGAGCCCTTGGGTCAGTTCCCTTTTCCTCCTTGTTATTTTGCTTGCAGGAGAGAAGTAGGTGTATGATCACCCCATCCTCAAGGGTGAACTCCATAGAGACTGAGTTTTCGGTTTTAACACTGACGTTGAGTTGCATTTGTAGTACGTAGAATCTGCTCCTCAAGTCTTTCCACCTCGTCCTGCTGGTTATAAAGGTGCTCCCGCTCCTCGAGCTCGTAAAATGATACTGTCACAACCGACCATTAGTCAAAATACTAAGTCATTTTGTCCCCGCCTCATCCCCGCAACTCCTAGGCATCGAGCATGAGGACGAAAGTGGAGGACAACAAATCAGTACAAAAAAAGCACGTGATAGGGGTTCTACTTTATCATGAAAGTAATGCTAACTAGCAGTTCTATATAGTATAAGGTATAGTAAGTAAAGAACAACAATACTGAAAAGAAGCGTAGTAAGGTAAAGTAAAGTAAAGAACTTGGCAGAGAGGAACTAACTACAACTATATTATCATCACAAGAGTACATTAACTTATATGAATGTCCATACAAACTTATAAGTTAAGGTTTCAAGAATAGTAACTTATCATATAAAAGAGCTCAAACTAATTTATATGATAATGATCTGCAGTAACAATGTCATAGTAAGTGTTTGTATGGTATGATATGGTATGCATACTATATTTCATACAACGCAACTCACTCACATAACTCTGTGATCACACACCTTTAGTTCCTAATTTTTGGAGTTAGCTAAACTCTTTGTTACCACCGTTGTGGCTATGACAGCAGTGGATCGGGTATCTCCACTTCCTAGGCAGGTATACACACTACCAGGCCTAGACCCTTCATATGCCTCTGTACACGTCTGAGGTGCACTCTAGAGTCTCTGCATACTAATTTGCTGGTTATGCCCACCAGTCTTTTTGGTCGGGTGTGTGTTTTCGGGGATTGTCCTTCAGACCGCAGTATAAAACAACCTACTGGCCCCTCAGACCCTTACAGCTCACCAGAGTCATCATACTACCATCGGTGTGATGATTGGCCCAGTACCGTATGACCCGTCACTATTTTGTTTTTATACATATGCAAATTTTATCAACCTAACCCTCCAACTCACAGGACAAACCCGTCCTAATATAAAATGCCCGAGCCTCCATCTCGTAGGACAAACCCATCCTGATATACAAACACACGAGCCTCCAGCTTGCAGGACTAGACCTGTCATGTATCCCTCCAACCCTACACAGGTGAGTTTGCCACATTGTTCCCTTAACCTATTGTACTACTCTTGTCTAATTATTATTATACTCAATAGTTTAGGATTATTCCTGGACTTCCCAAGGTTAAACTGGTGAAGGGCTCGCAAAGGTACAAGGGAATACGATGGGCTGAAGCCCAAATCCCCCTTTTCAGGACACTTATTCTTATTAGTGTCCACCCATTATTAATATTCCACTCTCGTTGTTGATTTTGTGTAACCTAATGATTTAAGGTACTTATTGGGGAAACGACGATCTTTCGTCGGACCCCACCCTAGCTATTCTCGTTGGTGACTTGCACTCTAACACACTTTACTAAGTAGTGACGTATTTATGATTCCAATCAAGGTTTCAAACTTCCCAATACATCTCTCAATTTAACTATATCCCATCACACTGTGTTATCCTAATGCTACTTGTCACTTTTATTAAATGCAACCCATGACCTAATTCTAACCTATATGAGGTGACTTCTGATTCCTTGGGTCAAAGGCCTCCAAATTTTTATAATGGGTTTATCATGTGGATATTTTTGATCATTCAGAATTCCATAATTTTTCTAACTATTTTGCATCATCATTAAAAAATTTTAATTTAGTGACCTAGGTCACATTGAACATGAACTATTCTAACCAGTGGTCCTTTATGTTTAAATAAAATATCTGAAGTTCGTTAAAGTTAAAAATATCTGTGTACCAAATATCCTAATTTTCCAACTTGATTTGACCCTTGTTTTTTTTATTTATAATTAAAATCACAATATCTTCCTTTTTCAAATGAAGTACTAAAAATAGTCATTGAAAAATTCAGGGAAAATTTCTACTCACTAATATTGATAGATAATGCTCAAAACAAATTTTCATATCCAGTGATTTGACCTAAGATATCTACAATTTAAAATATCTACGAAAATGCAACTATTAAAATAATAACCATTAAAATTCATCCAAAAATCTTAATAAAATTTACATATGTTCACAATTTAGATATAAGGGTGTAAACATTTTCTCATAATTTTCAAAGCATTATTATTCATGTTTTTAATCAAAGTCACAGAAGGGCAAAATTGTAATTACATTATTTACACAAGGAATAATTCTCAAAACTTCTTATAAATGTTTCCAGAGAAGTGAAATGACCTTTTAGGGCTTGGGTCAACAATTTGGAATTTACTTAATTTAATAGCCGTAATTTTCATTTTAACACCTAAATGTGCTATTTTTGAAATAATTCTAACTTATGGGATTTTTTGTTCCAAAAATCCCAATTTTATCATGAAAGGAGTATTCTACCTCCATAAGTCTCTGTCCAAAATTTCATGGACATGCATTGGGCCAAATGGGCTAAATTCCCATTTTTTACTCATTTTTACTATTAGCACACCATATTCATTTGTTCCTTCTCCATGTATGTTGGATCCTATAACATGAAGAGGTCCACATGGCTCAAAATTTTTACCAAGGCCTTAGAATTACCTTAGTGCCATGCCACCCAAATTTGGGGGCATTTGGAATTGGGAATCTACCTAAATTCTATTTATTTAATAAATTAAATATTTACTAAAACTATAGAGAACTCTCCTCCAAAAATTCTGATTTTTGGGCATGGTCTAATTCTAGTACACAAACATGCATGACCTAAATTTCACTGTATGTGAACTTATAGTTTTCCTAGGCACTCCTTTGAAATTCTACCCTAGCTTAGGAGCAGTCCTAGGGGAATGGACCTACAAGAATCTACATTGATCCAAATTGCTTTATTAAGTTGTCGAATTAAAGTTTAGACATAGATTTACAATTTTTATGTTAATGATAAATTTTGGATTTGCCTATATAGGGCCTATATTTAACATGCAAGTCCCTGTAATAAAAGTGACAGAAATTTAAAACATAATTACTCATCCTATAGTTTTAATACAAATTAAATCAACGGTATCCCTTTATCTTCTCCACTGAGTCGACGGCTCAGATCAACCCATCATGTAGTATAATGATCTCTTAATTCTGGCCACCTGTGTCGCTGCCACCGCCCTCGATTGTCGCCACCACCACCTTTGAGGTGGAGGCTAGCGTTTCCCGGCGACATGGCCGCCAGAGGCGGCTCCTCCGGCGAACCTGAGCAAGAAGATAAGCTCGATATTTTCACATATTTCTCACATGTCATTGGGCTCAATTGAGCCTGATATCTCTCCTAATAGATCTAGAGAGCTAGCGTAGAGGGAGGGGTGGAGAAACGGACCTGGATCCGGGCTTGGCGGCGGGTGTGGTGGTGGTTTGCCATGGCCGACACTAGATCCAGCGATCTAGCTCCAAAACTCATTCCTACAGCTAAATATTTGCTCCAGTTATCGATTTCCACTCCTATGGATGCTCTGAAGCTCATGGTGAAGTAAAATGGGGGTGGGGTTGGCTGGTTGTGGAGTTTGACATAAGTGATATTTCGGTCATGCCTTGGATGCTCCTCCTTGGCTCCATGTGGCATGAGGATAGCTGGAAAAATGATGTGAAAGGATGTTGTAGCTCAGGAGTGAGCTTGGGAAGAGAGGAGGAGGGCCACATGGCCTTCACTCCCTAATTCCCTCCTTCTCTCTCTCCTCCATATAGGAAAAAGACCAAACTACCCCCATGCATGCCACTACCCTCCAAACCCAGAGGGTAGGGGCTGTAATTAGACCCTTGGGCTACTAATGGGCCAAGGATCACGGGCTTAGCCCATTGGAAATGGGTTTGGGTCTTATTTTTCTCCTTTAGGACTTATATTGACCAAGTTGACTTTAGGGTTGACTTGGTCAATTTGATGAGTGGGCTGGCCCCACATGATGGTCATGATCCCCATGGCACCACCCAACATGGGTTGTACCAGGGATCAAGGCCTTAGACTATTAGGAATGAGCTTGGTACTTAAATTCCCTATTTAGGCCTAAGGTTGACTGAGTTGACTTTTAGGGTTGACTTGGTCAATTTGATGAGTGAGTTGGCCCCACTTGATGGTCATGGTCCCCATGGCTCACCCAACTTGGGTTGGGCCATGGTGATGCCCTACTTGGGCTAATTGGGCATTTGCACGTGGCTTTGACCAAATTATGGCTAGTGATGACTTTGGTCAAATTGGTCCAATGGGTGACCCCATAACGGGGCTTTTGGTTCACTTAGATTTCTTTTAGGGTTAGATACATAATGGTGAGGTCAACTTGTAACCATGGTTTTAATTTGGGCTAGTTTGACTTAATGTTGATTTGAACCCTATAGTGGGCCCTAATGTGAGTACACCCTACTCACCCGGATCTAGGTCAAAATTAGCCTAATCCTCTCCTCTCACCATATGACCTACCCTAATCTAAGTTAATGGGTCTATTAGGAAATGAGATGTTATAGGGTAAGTCTATTTATGGAAGTCTCAGACCCTAGGATATTCATAACTGTTCAAGTGGGACCTTTCTTTCCCATGAAGGTCTCTACTAAAGATGCCAATATCCAGAATCCCAAGAAATACACTGAGAAGACCAAAGATGAAGTCATTTTGGCCACTATGGACAAAAGAGCTCAGAACATTATTGTAAGTATCATAGATGACTCCATATTCTAGAACTTGGTCTACTGCCGAACTTCTAATGAGATGTGGAGTTCTCTGATTTTGTATATAGAAGGGACAGAGGAGGTGAGGGATGATAGAAAATCCCTCTTGAATAAGTAGTATGAGGCCTTTAAGCTACGCAAGAAGGATTCCATAGCTGAATGCTATGAAAACAATTTCAAGAATGTGAACAACCTTATTACCTATGGTAGAATGTACACAAACTTTGAGCTGAAAGACAAGTTCTTGAGATCCTTCAATAAGGAATGGGATATCAAGATATGTGCAATCAGGGAGGCTGGTAACCTGGCCAACACTCTGCCCCAAAACCTATTTGGGAAGCTGCTATATTATGAGCTACAGCTGAATTCCAAAGGGCAGAAGAAGATACTATCAAAACCCTCAAAAGAGAGAAGACGGTGGCCTTTAGAGCTCAAGCCACAAGGAAGTGCAAATAAAAGACTCCTTCTCCACCAAGGAGAGCTACTAAGTCAAAGTGCTAAGATCCCTGTTCTACAGGCAATGAAATGTCAGATGGAAAACTCACTTCATTCTCCAAACAATTCAAAAAGATATTGAGCATGAGAATACAGTGGAAGAACAAGGTATAAGACCCCCTCCCAAAACACAAAACACGGTCGAGGGGAGTCTTATGTCCAGAACAGGAGCCTTGCAGTGGAGTCAACATACGGGTCGACCGGTACTACAAGACACCTATCCCGCCTGCACTCACAATATCATCCTTGTCAACCCAACATAAAGAAATATAAACAAAAGTCATATCATCAAAATAAGTAAATGTCCAAACGCAGTACATGAATAAAAAGGGACTACATCGGTTCCTTTAATATCTGAGTTCAACAAATTGCCCGAAGGATACAATGTAAAACTCAAACTCACATCAAGTCACCGACGGTAGCGAGGGTATCGTCGTATCAGGCCCTGTCCCCCTGGCTTGGCTTCCCTCCTACATAACCTATTACTGCTCTATCTTCTGGGTGTCCTCCTAAAGTGGTAGACTTAGCAACCGTTTGTCATAAAGAGTAAGTGGCTATCACATCCGCTCACCCCGGCAGCTCTTAGGCACCGGGCGGGAGAAAGGAGAATTAACCATAGTATATAATTCTATAACAGGAATGTAACTTATAAAAATTCACATACAAATTTATAAGTTAAGGATCAGCTTAATAGTAAGTAACTCATTATATAAGAGTGCACATACAAACTAAAATGTTAAGCATCTTATGTGATGCAATGCAATGCAATGATGATTTATGATGCACCCATGCACCTCACGCACTATGTTATTATGTCGACACAGTCTTTTAGTTCCCACTTTTCGAGCAGGTAGATAACCTCTCAGGCGTTATCCGTCATGGCCAAATTGTGACAGTAGAGCAGGCTTCTCCACTACTAGGAGGGCATCCACACAACCAAGACTAGGCCTCTGTATGCCTCAACGCTAAGAACACAATAGCGGAGCCCCTATGTATTATGTCTCAGAGGAGTCTTGGGTAGTTGTGCACCAAGAACACAACTCAAACTAGCCTATCATTATGGCACGGAAGGAGCCTCGGAAATGAGCATCGAGGACCAAGTCCAACCATCCACTTGGCATGGAAGGAGCCCCGAGAATGATCACTAAGGACCAAGCCCAACCGCCCAATGTATGTCTTCCAACTCCCATCGGTGTGATGACTAGCAAGATCGTATATCTAACACACTATCCTTAACCCAGGATTTTGACACCTCGTGTCAACACACGCCGCATGCAATTTCACTTAGCCATGTTTTCAAACATCCAAGGTCTCCAACCAAGTCCCTTCTCATCATTGCCAATCTAGTGCTCAAAAGTACACAAGGGCTCCACATTGAGTCCCTTATCATCATATAATTCTGTGCGACCAAATACACACGCACTCATAACCCTCTCGCATTTTCGTGCTCCGAATCACTCAAGCGCTCATCATTAATACAGGTAGAAAGCCACCTTATACTTTATGCTAGTCCCATACTGCTACCCGTAGGGAGACACAACTCCAAGCAGTTGACTCCCCTATAAATCCCTTCAATAGTTGGGATCAAGATTCAACTTATCACATGGTCACGGACATTTTATTATCCAGGCCCATTTCTATAATTCAGCAGGCACCTTCATATCAAGTCATACATTTTTCCCAGATTCTAAATCATAAAACATTCAACATGTCACTTTTTCTTCTATATGATCATCACAACTTTATACATCGCATGTTCTTCCAACGATTTAAATTCACCGCACAACTATAGGTTACATGTTCGAGCATCATGCGCCATAAACACTTACAAAATCTATAACGTTCATCACATTATTATTAAGTGCATCCTTACTCGATTTCATGAATAAATCATTCGTACATCCAAGGTTCCATCAAACCATGTGTTTATCATGGTTATGTACAACTAGGTTCACCAATTCCACAATATCATTTGGCTACGGTCTTCCTACTTAGCCCAATAGTCCGGATGTACACTAAACCAAAAACAGCCTACACACATAATATTATGGTACAGAAACATAGAATGAACATTCACGGATCTACAAAGCTCCTATGCAAACGTGTAACCATCCTTTGGAAAGGTCTTTCCGAGGGATACAACTTTTATGTTCAGCCAAAGACTTGAATCATACCGTACCATAATCTTAAACGAACTTGAAGTTTGTTGCGTATTGAAAATAGAATTCTATACAGCATTTGCACGTATTGTAAAGATGGATGAACGACATCAGTTCATCTTCTTCCCCTAGCCATTCTTACAAAAATACATTCAGCTCTTCCTCCTCCCTTATTCACCCTCAATAGACCACCATTCCTCACAAAACCAAGTCCATCATCTTCATAATGAAGAGAGGAAAAGTCGAGGACATCAAACCCTAGGACAAGGTCCTAGCATGGTCTCTTCCTAGGAGTTCTTCATTTCGCACCAAGTCCAGCTCTTTTGAGCTGACATCTCTCTTATTTCATAACCAAGGATCTAGCACCACGAGAGAGAGTAGAAATCTCACCTCATTTCCGACCATAGACATCGTTATCCTTCTTGGCGGCATGATTTGTTTCCTCTCTGGTATCGTGCTTCACGGGGAGAGAGCTCTTCCTCCTCCGACAACTTCTTCGCTTTTCACCGGGCTCAGCACAAGGTCGATTCGGCAAAGTGAGCAATGACAGCTAGGTTTTCTGGTGTATTCCTTTTTATAAGGAGGGATTAGGGTTTATATTAATCTGCCACGTGTCGCGTCATCACTAGACCGCCCATCATCACGTTAAATAAGTCTTGTTTGAACAGACTAGCCATAAGGAGTCATTCAGCACATTTCTCGAAACTCGGTTCAACCCGTACATATGAATCAGCAACACTGCCTGGGTTGGAATTCTACCAAGTCAAATTCATCTAGTATCCTTGGTGATATCCAACGAATCGTAGAAATTATCTGTATCATCTCGATGAATCGGCTAGCCCTTCAAAGCAGTTCCCACGAATTCATCAAGTCCAACTAGACGAATTCGTCAAGTTTACCCGATGATATTTGACGAATCAGTACAATTCCACCTGAATTACTCTAAGTCATTTTCGACGAATTCGTCGGATATCCTCGATGATATCCGATGAATTACACTTATTCCACCGAATTTGTCTAAGTCATTCTCGACGAGTTCAGCTAAACTTCATCAGACGAATTCTTCATAAATTCACTGGCTGAAATTATTCTAAGTCTAAATCGTCTTATATACTCAACGAATTCGTCGGATATCCTTGACGATATCCGACAAATTGTACTTGTCTTATCTCCACCCAAATCATCTCCGACGAATTTCTATGGATCTGACTAGACTCGGCGCTTACCGAATCCAGAATTCTTCCAAGTCTAATTCATCTCATGCATCGAGTATCACTCGACGAATTTATTGTAAGGCGTCGTGATTACTCAATGAGTTGAGTCCAGTCGATGTACATGATGCTTCTTGAATCGGTGCACCCTGATCTTGAGTCAACTCTCTTGACTCAAAACATATGCGAGGTGTCTAGGACAAAATGCCACATTACAAATCCTATAAACAAAATAAAAGATTTTGTCCCTTAAATCAGGATAAGTCTGTTGGGAAGAACAAGGTACATAGTCTTTAAGGTATACTTTTAAGTTTACCTTGGGGAAATAATTCTGGGTAGCACTTCTGCATCAAGTACACCGGCTCCCAAGTATATTCCTGTTGGGTATTGTATCCACAATAGCCCTGATTTGAAGAAGGGTCCAGTTAAGCTAAGATGAATTGAGATTGTATTTGATGTTTTGATTAGTATGTACTTGCAGGACTCTATTGCTTAGTACACACCAATATCAGGTTACTGTTGGTCAGGAAACACAGGACTATACAATGTAATCCTTCATTGTGTAGCCCAATGTGTTGACTCACGTGTAATCTTTCTATTGGGGTGTACTTCTATCCCAAGTACATGAGAAGGATCAAGGAAGGAGAAGATCTTGGAATCAGAAGACAGCAATTTTACCTAAGTAAAATTCGTCAAGTATCGTAAGGGATATTCATCGAGTATATTCGTTGATACTCGTCGAATTCATTGTGTATACTTACTAGGACTCATCGAATTCATTATATGTACTGGAGGTAAAATCTCTGAGAGTTGGAAAATACGCCAAGTAAAAATCGTCGAGTATTCCCGTGTATACACGTCAAATTCATCGAATATATCTAACGATACTCGCCGAATTCGTCGAATATACTAGTTGATACCCGACGAGTTCGTCAAATCAACTTGACGCTACTTCTCTGATTTTTGAAGGCTAATTTGTCGACTATCACTGGGTTAGGAGTCGAGTGCGTTGAGTATGCTAGCAGATACTCGTCGAATTCGTCGAGTATACTAGCTGAAACTCGTCGAATTCGTCGAGTATGATTTTTGTCTGGCGTCAAGTGATCTGTTAGAATAGGTTGAATTTAACCAAGTCTAATTTGTCGAGAATCATTACTATTCGGCGAATATACTTAACCATACTTGATGATACTCGACGAAAATGCCTTAGGGTTATTTTCTTTCGGTTTTTCAAATTTAAGCTCGGGTTGAACAACGTCCATGCACAGTGATTTCGGAGGTTTCGTTTTTGGAAATTCTTTTTCAACCGTTGGCAAGGAGGATCTCTATAAATACATATAGTGGATTTCTTTCAAACCAAATCGTGCTAATCTTCCAAGATTTCAAATCGAGAAAGTTTCCAAACGATCGACCCGTTGGCTTCCATGCTTTTATCAAAAATCCCGATCGGCCGACGTCTGCAGTGCACGATTCGTTTGTCTTCAAGCAATTCAACTGTATCCTTACAATCTGAAGGTTTCTATTCTCCTAGATCTAGTCAATTCAAGATCCAAGATTCCAAGTCGTCAAGGTTTCTAATTTTCTGTGTTCTCCAAGTTTTTCAAGTTCAACCTAATCAAAGAACGACGGATAGAAGACTTCAGGTCTTGTTAAGAATGTTTGCAACACTTTTGTGTAATTCATTATTTATGTTTGTAGAAGTTTTATCTCCGAGTTGTAGATTCATTTGTGGATCAAGTTGTAGATCTGGTGATGGATCAAGTTGTAGGAGAGGTTGTTCTCCGAGTGGTAGGAGCGTCTCCTCCGAGTTGTAGGAGTTGCGGCTCCGAGGTGTAAGATTTGTTGAAATATGAGAAAAGTGAAGTAGCCAAATCTAGCCTTTCGTGGCAGATAGGAGAGGCGGGATAGTGGACGTACCCAACTCCGGGAACCACTATAGATCTCTGTGTTCTGTGTGCTTGCAATTTTTTAAAATAATTTTTATTCTGAATAAGGACACACACATCACCTATTCACCTCCCTCTATGTGATTTATGTTGACTCTAGGTACTTTCAATTGGTATCAGAGGGGTATTTTGTTCGATATAAGGTTAACACCTTGAACAAGATCTCATATCTAGCATCAAGAGATTTCGCTTAGTAGCCATGGATAGAAGCAAGGACATGTCATCTATAAAGTTGCTTGTATGCACTAAAGAAAACTTTTCTATGTGGAAAGAACGAGTCAGGTTCTTCATGGAAGTTGCAGATTCGAGAATTTTTCAGATTGTGGAAGAAGGACCTCATATACCTACACAAGCCTCAGCTCTGAATCTGGTAATCATGATTCAAATGAAAATGAGGGACTTGACCAAGGATGAAATTGCCCATGTCTCCTTGGTCAAAAAGGCTAAGAATATTATAGCAAGTGCAGTAGACGATTCAATGCTTCAAAACTTTTTTCACTACAAATCTTCCAAGGAGATATGGGACTATCTTTTAGTTCTCATGGAAGGTACCGAAGAAGTCAGAGACGATCGCAGATCATTGATGAATCAAGAATACGAAGTGTTCAAGCAAGGTGAAAATGATACAATTGCTGATAACTTCGAGAAGTTCTTCAAGATCATGAATGGTCTCAAAAACTACGGCTGCATCTTCACTAATGGCAAACTCAATAATAAGCTCTTTGGAACCTTGACAAAGGACGAGGACACAAAATTGATAGCCATTAGGGAGTTTGGGAAGCTGCCAGAGATTGACCCCAGAACATCTTCGGAAAGTTGCTCTCCTATGAGCTCCAAATGAATACAAGAAAGAGAGAGGAGCAAAGCTGCAGGACTTCAAGCAGAGAGAAGTCAGTTGCCATAAAGGCTGAAGGCTCGAGAAAATCTAAGGTTGTGTCACCGGTAAGGACACGAGCTCCATATACTCCTAAAGACTCTAAGCCAAGAACGTCAGACTCAGAGCTATCTAATGGATAGTTCTCACTCATCTCCAAGTATTTCAAAATAATGCTCAGCAAGAGGAGGCAGATTAAAAATCACTCATCCTCCTCTGATTTCAAAAGATCACATCATGACGGTGATCAAATAAAGAAAAGCTACAACAAAGAGGACAGGTACAAATCTAAACTGAATAAACATTCTTCCTCTTATATTTTTTGTTATTGTTGTAATAAGTCATGACACATGATTGCAGAGTGTCCCTACAAGAATAAGGAGGGTTCCAACAAGTAAGAGAAGAGATCCTTCAAAGGATAGAGAAAGGAAGAGAAAATCTTCGTTGCTAAGAATTCCAAGACTCTCATCGATAGTGACTTGTGTGAGTCAAGTTCAGAAAATGAGGAAGCTTACTTCAGGTTTATGGCTCGATCAAACGAGGAAGTTGGCGACTCCGAGTATCATGGGAAGGTAAACTCGCATACGATACTCTCTGAATTGAAAACATCAACTCATGGTCATGAAGGCTATTCTTCTT
Source organism: Platanthera guangdongensis (assembly GCA_039583875.1). Lineage (NCBI taxonomy): Eukaryota > Viridiplantae > Streptophyta > Magnoliopsida > Asparagales > Orchidaceae > Platanthera > Platanthera guangdongensis. The sequence goes on along the minus strand of CM077158.1, from coordinate 96,166,171 downwards.
AGGAAAACGATTCTGACTTGATGAATCAGCATCAATAACTCTTGAAGGCTTTTGACAAATGTTGCAAGGTAGTCAAAAAGAAATTAAAAGAGATTGCATCTCTTAAGGTAGTGGATTCAAGCTCGAGCGATGAAATTGCTTAATTTACTCCTCTTAGAAGTGAAGTTCACTCCTTGTAAGAGGAATTGAAATGCTCTATTGAAATATTAAGTCTGAAGGAGAAATACCTTGATGATCTAGAAGAAAAGCTCTTGATGGAGCGAAAACTTGTGGAAAGTTACTCCAAGCTGAGGACTATTCTTCCTCTCATCGATGAGTTTTCTGCTCCCAAGATGGGTAGTGGTCTTGGCCACGTAGCAGGAAAAGGTAAGGTTGCTAAGAAAGCCAGTTCCAAAGACAAATGGAAGGTACCACAAGATCAATCCTCGTTTAAGAAGGTAATCTTCCCGGCTAATAAATTTGACCTTGAGTCATCCTTCAGTCACTTTGCTAGGCCTATCTATGTAGAGCCTAAGAAGCGCTGCCAGGGATAGACCCATACTCGAGACTTTGGTGCAAGTGTTGTCAAAGCACCATATGAAGAAATTCAATTTAAAAACTATGGTCCTTATGTTCATGGACATAATTACAAGAAGTGACCGAAAGACAAAATGTTTGTACCCAAGGCAAAGGAGATGGAGAAGTCATGTGTCTATTATAATCAGGAGGCTTCCACCTCCAAGTATGTAGCCTCTGCTAGACCTCAAATTCAAAAGGTAAAGCAGGAGTACAAGAGGAGGTACAACAGATTTGATTGTTGGTGCTGCGGCAGAATTGATCATTTTGGCGTAGATTGTTGGTTCAACCCGATAAATGTTAGAATTCCACGTGTTAACAGTGCGAGACCGACCACTCGCAATGTTAACATCCTTAGTAGTGTTATGATAACCAGGAACCAAGGACCCAAATTGGTTTGGGTTCCTAAGGTAAACTGATTTATGATTGCAGGTATGTCCAAAGGCCAACAAAAAATCTAATCTGGTACTTGGACAGCGATGCTCTCGGCATATGACCGGGACAAGAAGTCTACTGCGAGAATTTACCCCAGTTGAAGATGGACCAAAAGTCATCTTTGGAGGGTCTGACAGGGGAATTACTAAAGGCTACAGTATGATATCCAATAGTATTGTTTCTTTCACAGACGTGACTTATGTTAAAGTATTACAGCATAAGTCAATTATGTGACAAAGACTATATTGTTGAGTTCAACAAGGACAAGTGTCTGATAAAGTCGTATGCAAATTTGGAGATGATCTTAACCGGCACTCGGAGTAGAAATTAATTCTGATTAAATTTTCTATGTTTAGATAATTCTACACCGGTGTGTTTTTTAGCCAAAGATAGTGCGTCTCTTTATGACCAATGGCACAAAGATTAGCACATATTAATTTCAAAACTATAAATATGTTGTTTTCTCACAACTTAGTGTGTGATGCCCCCCATCATAAATTGCCTTAAATAGAGTCCATGTCACGCTTGTCAAATGGGTAAGCAGACAAGGGCTACCTTCAAGGTTATTGCTGAAAAAGATTCTTCGAGAAGTCTATATTTACTTCATATGGACTTATTCGGTCCAATGCCAATTCACAGTTTAGGAGGTAAAGTTTATACGTTAGTAATTATTGATGACTACACTCGTTTTACTTGGGTGTTCTTTCTGAAACACAAGTCAAACACCTTTGATTCTTTCACTAATTTTGTCCGACAAATTCAGAACAAATTGAACTGCTCAGTGGTCAAAATCAGAAGTGACCATGGAACAGAATTCGAGTCTGGTTCCATGATATAATTCTGTGGAAGTCAAGGTATCTTTCATGAGTTTTCCTCCTTGCGTACTCCATAACAAAATGGAGCTGCTGAGAGAAGGAATAGAACCCTCAATGAAGCATGTGTAACTATGTTGAACGGTGCTTCACTTCCAGAGTACTTCTGGGCTGAAGCAGACAACACAGCTTGCCATGTGCAAAACAGAGCTCCAATCAACAAAAGTCATCATATGACTCCCTATAAACTATTGAATTGCAGAAAACTAACTGTGTCTTACTTTAGAATCTTTGAAAATAAATTCTTCGTACTTAATAATGGGAAGTATTATCGCATTAAGTTTGGTGAAAAATGTTTTGAAGGTATTTTCGTAGGCTATAGTAGTCATAGTAAGGCGTATATGATTTTTAATAAGAAAATCCTGGTGGTAGAAGGGTCTATTAATGTTATATTTGATGAGACAAGCTGGCTCCAATGCAGCTCGTCTAGTGTTATTGGTGCAGATACACATACCAAGTTCAAGGAACTAAGCTTGGATGAAGCAGACAAGGAAGATGCTCCAAGCTCAATGAAGGTCGTCGATCCAGGTCTAACACCCCAAATCCCAAAATTGGGTTCAGGCTGGGCAACACGGCCTGGGACACGGTAGTGTCCCAAGCTGTGTCCTGCTCTGTGCACTCGAGTGGGTCTCTAGTGGGTCTCGAGTGGGTCTCGAGTGGGTCTCGAGTGTGTCTCGAGTGAGACACACGGCCTGCGACACGGGCGTGTCCTAGGCCGTGTCCTCCTCTGGGTCGACGAACTCCACTCGACGAAATGCGCTCGACGATTCTCGAGAGTCAAGTCGAGGGTACACGGCCTGTGACACGGGCATGTCAGAGGCCGTGTTCTTCTTTGTTTGTGTCTAGGGCTGGGCACACGGCCTGTGACATGGGTGTGTCGTAAGTCGTGTCTGGCACACGGCCTGTGACACGGGTGTGTCATAAGCCGTGTCTGGCACACGGCCTATATCACAGGCGTGTCACATGGTCGTGTCCTGGTCGGGTAAAGTCGGTTCCTTTGCCGCTTAAGGAACATGGCTTGTGACACGGGCGTGTCACAAGCCGTGTCAGCCCAAAAATAGATATTTCTGGGCAAATCGTGGCCGTTCATTTCCTTCACCTTGGATCTAGTAGTTCAGGCCCTTCCCTGCTATTATAAAGCCGGGAGTGGAAGGATGAACTCTCATTCATCCTTGGCTATTCTCTTTCTAAAGAGAGAGAGGGAGGAGAGGAAGGAAGGAAGGAGGAAAAGGAATCCGGCTGCCGGAGGAGCTTTAGCGTGCCGAATCGAGAGCCGAGTTCAGATTCATGGAGGCAAGGTCATGGCGGAGATTTCCATCCAGCTAGATTTTCATGGCTCCAAAGCGATCGTCAAGGGTAACGATCTCCTTCTTGGACAAGTGAAGTACTTCTTTATGCATAAGCATGGAATCCTCCACCAAGCGGTGGAAAGCGTAAGTGATTCCAGTGGGTGGAAAGTTGATATCCCCAGTTGAGTCTGTATCTAGAGCCAGAAATGTGTAGTACGGCATATGCATGATGTGTGAAGCCCATCCTGATGGTTAGTCTGGATTAGTGATGTTTATATTGTGAACCGGAGAAGACACTATGTATTTTATGGATGCCTATAGATTGTGAATACCTAGGAAGCTCTAAATGAGCCCTTGTATTGTGTGTGTTGAATTGGAAATCGGCTCTACGAGAGTTGTGTGTTGAGCAGGGAAGGGAAAGCTGACCCGCGTCAAGATCTGCGCTATTGACGAATTGAGCAATGGGAAAAAGCTGACATGTACCTGTGTTGTGAGAGATCGATTGGTAGCAATGCAAATGGGAGGCTGCGGGCCAGACCTGGGTTGCTGCACTACGGGGGTGGATCGATCTGAAATGCTCAAGGTTGTCGTGAGGTTAGCACCTCTGAGGGGGATGGATGAGGATGTCCCCAGCATGCGTATTGGTAGACTAGGGACCATAGCCAACAGGTTAAAAGCCTCTGATCGATGGTGGTGCCAAGGAGTCCGGTACACGGTAAATTTGCCCTGAGTGCACGGAGCTTCTGGCAGAGGTGGGCGCTTGTGATGCTATTGTGCTTGAGAGCACTTGTTGTGATATAGATATATGTTGTGACTGTGATGCATATAGGGAAGGAACCACTGCCCCAGATAAAGGGTAGGGTCATTATAATTGGTCAGCTAATGCTGACCGTTGCTTTGTTTACCACCCTTGGGGTGGATGTCCAACTGCAGGTGCTGACGGGCTGAATTCGATTAAGCGGATTGAAACCCTTACTGCTTAAAGTCCTTTGAAGGTCGTGCGAAGTCTTATAGTTCATGTGTGGCAGGCCTGGGTGCCGATGTATGAAGCCATATTTATAAAGAGAAACATGTAAGGCCTTAAGGCCATGAGCATTTGTGCGTTTGTATACATTCCTGGTGATATATATAAATGTGTGGTTTATATATTTAGCGTAGATTCATCATGTTGAGTTCTTGCAACTTAAAATGTTGTCGCTAGAATACTCTGAGTTAAGATGCAAGTAGAACGTGATTTTAATATTCATACGTAATGTCGTCGTTTGTTTGTGAAATATGGCGTGGGGCCCCGGCAGGACCCGTCGTTATATTCCATATAACGAATGGAGGCGTTACAAAGTGGTATCAGAGCCCGGTTTAGATTTTTTGGTAGGAAGAACATATTTGAACTCACGAATGTCCACTAGGAATGCAATACATGCACTTGAGGAGCGTGAGCATGTAGACAATGTATATTTGCTGTTATTGAATGGTTGTTAATAGTGTTTTGTACATTGATAGGTGACGAGTAGTGGTGGTGGCAGTCTGAGCCCCAGCATTCTAATGAGAGTGTGGCACCAGCTGAGGTGCCTACACCTCCTCCCTCAGCGGAGACCATATGTTTGGTTACTGAGACGGAGCTCGAAGTATTACATGCACAGCCTATTGGGCAGGCAAGGCCTGCAGGGGTGCCAGTACGGCTTGGTGCAAGGCAAGAGCGTGTTGAGGCTCTGATTGACGAGAAAGCAGCTGGCGAGCAATTGAAACGGTTTATGGAGTTTCATCCACCTACGTTTGCAGGGGCGGGTTCCCTAACGCAGGCTGAAGATTGGCTCGCAAGAGTGAAGAGGATCCTGACAGCAATCAGGACTAAGGAGGGGCAGAAAGTTACCTAAGCCACTTTTCTGCTGGAAGGAGACGCGAGGCTTTGGTGGGATGAAGTGGAATTGCACCACTTGGCAGGTTGAGGATTAGAGGAGATCTCGATCGAAGAATTCTCAAGATTATTTTGGGCCAAGTATTTGCCAGTGTCGCAGCAAATTGCTATGGAAAATGAGTTCCAATGCCTGGTGCAGGGTACGAGTAGTGTTGATACCTACCTGTATGAGTTTACTAGCTTGGGGCGCTATGTGGGGTCTACTTTTGCTGAGGAGGCGGGGAAGACGAATAGGTTCTATGAGGGACTTCGTGATGAGCTGAGGTTGGCACTCCCGAGTTCGGTGAACCAAGGCTTCCAAGCGTTAGTAGATACAGCCCGTGTGCTGGAGAATGATTTGAAACGGGTGCAGGACAAGAAGAACTTGGCAATGGAAAAGCTGGAATTCAAAGTTCCATAGCTGGAACAATCGGAGTTGAAGAAACGAGACAAGAAGAGGTTCAGGCCTGCTTAATAAACTCCTTCGATTGTTTCTTTGGAACAACATATGGATAAGAACATGTTGAGACACGTACATGTTTTAAATGTGGGAAGTAGGGACATATAGCCCGTGATTATTGGATTGGCCCTTCAAGGGGTGAGAAAAAGACGAGTGCATCTTATGAGGAAAAGGGTAAGGCAGTGACAGAGTCATCTGCATCCCGGATGCAACCTCGAGTGTAAAATCTCGAATTACATCAACCGTAAATCTCAACATGTGAAGTACAGTAGCCTCGAGTTTTTAGTCTGGAAGTACAAGAGGCCATAAAACGGATCATGAGAAATGCGGATGAGCAGAAATAAGTGAACTTTGTTCCTTTCGTGATGTAAATATATGGTGTATGTATGTATGTATGAAACTATGTTTGTTAACGACTTGTTTTGTGCGATGTCGTGGGGCGAGATAAGCTGCAGCCTCTGAGCTCTAACCCGGATCGGTTTAGCAAGGTGTGTCAAAGGCGTGGTTATGTTGGTGTCTACAGTTGAGCTAAATTTCGGGACGAAATTTCTTGTAAGGAGGGGAGGGTTGTAACACCCCAAATCCAAAAATTGGGTTCAGGCTGGGCAACACATCCTGGGATACGGGTGTGTCCAAAACCGTGTCCTGCTCTGTGCACTCGAGTGGGTCTCGAGTGAGTCTCGAGTGGGTCTCGAGTGGGTCTAGAGTGGGTCTCGAGTGGGTCTCGAGTGAGGCACACGTCTGCGATACGGGCATGTCCTAGGCCGTGTCCTCCTCTAGGTCGGCGAACTCCACTCGACGAAATGCGCTCAACGATTCTCGAGAGGCGAGTCAAGGGTACATGGCATGTGACACGGTCGTGTCAGAGGCCGTCTCCTTCTCTGTTTGTGGCCAGGGCTGGGCAAACGGCCTGTGATACGGGTGTATCGTAAACTGTGCCTAGCACATGGCCTGTGACATGGGTACGTCGTAAGCCGTGTCTGGCGCAGGGCCTGTAACATGGGCATGTCATATGGCCATGTCCTGGTCTGGTTAAGTCAGTTCCTTTGCCGCTTAAAGAACACGGCCTGTGACACGGGGGTATCACAAGCCGTGTCAGCCCAAAAATAGATACTTCTGGGCAAATCGTGGTCGTTCATTTCCTTCAACTTGGATCTAATGGTCCAGGCCCTTCCCTGCAGTTATAAAGCCGGGAGTTGAAGGATGAACTCTCATTCATCCTTGGCTTTTCTCTTTCTAAAGAGATAGAGGGGGAGGAGAGGAAGGAAGGAAGGAGGAGAAGGAATCCGGCTGCCTGAGGAGCTTTAGCATGCCGAATTGAGAGCCGAGTTCAAATTCGTGGAGGCAAGGCTGTGGCGGTGATTTCCATCCGGCTAGATTATCATGGCTCCAAAGCAATCATCAAGGGTAACGATCTCCTTCTTGGACAAATGAAGTCCTTCTTTATGCATAAGCATGGAATCCTCCGCCAAGAGGTGGAAAGTGTAAGTGATTCCAGTGGGTGGATAATTGATATCCCCAGTTGAGTCTGCATCTAGAGCCGAAAATGTGTAGTACGGCATAGGCATGTTGTGTGAAGCTCATCCGGATGGTTAGTCTGGATTGGTGATGTTTATGTTGTGAACCGTAGAAGACTCCGTGTATTGTATGGATGCCTATGGATTGTGAATACCTAGGAAGCTCTAGATGAGCCCTTGTATTGTGTGTGCTGAATTGGAAAGCGGCTCTGTGAGAGTTGTGTGCTGAGCAGGGAAGGGAAAGCCGACCCGCATCAAGATCTATGTTATTGATGAATTGAGCAACGGGAAAAGGCCGACCTTTACCTGTGTTATGAGAGATCGATTGGTGGCAATGCAAATGGGAGGCTGCGAGACAGACCCGGGTTACTGCACCACGGGGGTGGGTCAATCTGAAATGCTCAAGGTTGTCGTGAGGTTAGAACCTTTGAGTGGGATGGGCGAGGATGTCCCCAGCATGCGTATTGGTAGACTAGGGCCCATAGCCAACAAGTTAAAAGCCTCTGATCGGTGGTGGTGCCAAGGAGTCCTGTACACCATATGAAAGTGTTCAGTTGCCTACCTAAATCACCTAGAGGGGGGTGAATAGGTGAGTTGTGCATCTTTTTGCGAAATAAAAATTTAGAGAACTATGCACACAGTTATCAACCAAGCAATCACAGATGACAAAAGATTTATAGTGGTTCCCCAACCTTGGGTACATCCACTTTCCCTCACCAATCTAGCAATATACTAGACTCAGCTACTCCACTATCTCGGATTAAAAACCAATTCTACGTCTCGGAACAAAGTTCATACAATCTCGCTCCACAACACGGATCTACACTCAAAAGGTAAAAAACTTCCGACAACTCGGAGACAAAAAGGGCACCTACACTCGGAGAGAATTCTCCTACAAGAATGAAATTGAAAGTATATGAAAATACAAATAGTACAACTTTCTCAGATCTGGAAACAGTCGGTCTGAATCTTCTTCTTTGATCTTTGCGGCTCTATTAGAGAAGTTGAAGAAGAATCTCGGCAAAAGTTAGATCTGAAATTTCTTGGCTTCACACAATCAGATAGATGATGAAGAATTGAACGACAATCTCGATCCGTGAATCTTCTTGATCTAAATCTTCTGGAATCGAAAACCCTAGCCGGATATGCGCGATGAAGGTCGGCGGCGGCGGCTTTCGTTTTTAGAGAGAGAGAATCAGATTCAGAAAATACTTAGAATAATCTTGACAGCACTTGTTAGGGTTTGTCGGTTTTGACGAGACTTTATATAGGATCTTCCCTAACAGTAAAAATTAGTCTTAATGACGTACACGTGGACCAATCACGTCAAGAATTTTGAAATTCTGACAAATCTGGACTTAAAGATTTTTCAGAAAAGATAGACTGAATTACTCGAGTGAAAGTTTACCTACTCGAGTATGATATAAGATTACTCGAGTGAATAGAAGAGGACAACTCGAGTAGATGACTTAGAGAAAATCCAGAAATGATGAGCAGCAACCCGAGTACACAAAGTCTTACTCGAGTGCTATGATAGTTACTCGAGATGTGGAGTTGAACTACTCGAGTACAAGAAATACTTCTCGAGTGAAGAGAAATTAACTAATCGAGTGGTAGAGGAACTACTCGAGTCAAGGACTTAGAATGTTTTCTGGAAGAAAAATCTGGGTTACTCGAGTAGTGAAACCGAACTACTCAAGTATGTAGATATAGTTACTCAAGTAATGGACTTGGAAAAATTTTGAGGGAAGAAAATCATGTTTCTCGAGTATTAAACCTGGGCTACTCGAATAGTAGATAGACTACTCGAGTACATAAACTTGACTACTCGAGTGAAGTAAATTTACACGAAATCCAGTCTTCTATAACTAGAGACAAAAGGCTAAACTACTAGAGTACTTATATGACTACTCGAGTAATTTACTTAGAAAATTTTCTAGAGAAGAAATTCTGTTAACTCGAGAATGAGAAAGGATCTACTCGAGTAGTTGACTTAGCTACTCGAGAGCTAATTCCTTTAATCGAGTACTTATAGTCTTACTCAAGTATTGACTAAGTATTTCACTCGAGTGTGTAGGTATTTACTCGAGTAAAGTACTTAGCAAAAATTCCTTCAACAGAATTTTCTCTTCTTTGGTGAATTCAACAACAAGCCTTTCTCCAATTAGTCCTACTGTTTGAATATGAAGTGTGTCCCAATAGAGAGGCTACATATGAGTCAACACCATGGATCACATAATGAGGGATTACATTGTATGGTCCTGTGTTTGGTGACCCATTGTAGACTGACATTGGTCTACACTTGGCAATATAATCCTGCAAACACATAACTTAAACAAAGCATCAAATACAACTTAATTCATCTTAGTTCAAGGGTGACTTCATCAAATCTGGGTTAATGTGGATACAATGCCCAACAATCTCCCCCGATTTGTAGAAGTCAGAATCTTTTACACTAAGGTTAATTATATAGACATAAACAGAGCTAAATATGCAAATAGAGAAAGCAATGTAAGCAAGCATAAGACTATGATCAAAAGCAAATGATCTAAATTTAGAATTATGTAAATGTGATTGTCCAAAACATCATTTCTACAAGAGTCATCATCATGGATCTCTATTGTTGGAGATCCGAGCGGTGTAATTTGACAAGAATCTCTATTTTGGGGGTGTGCAATTGCGCATTCTATGTAAGTGTACCAGATTTGATAAGAATCATCATCATGGATCTCTATTGTTGGAGAGTCGAGCGGTGTAATTTGATAAGAATCTCTATTTTGGGGGTGTGCAATTGTACACCCTTTGGTAGCTGAATGGATTGGGATAGTACTTAGGTGGCTTTTGAGGAGGATAAGGATTGTTCCTGCCATGTTCTCTATCATAAAGCTTTCTCTTAGTCATAGACTTTTCATATAATTCACATTCCTGGGAGCTGTAATGTTCATTCTTGCTCTCATTGTAATCCATAATAAGTTTGAGAGTATCTAAAATAAGAGATTTTGAAGTTGGAGACCAGATCTTAGCAAACTCTGGAGCTTTTCTCTTTTTTGCATCTGGAACAGTGATTGACCTGCTAGTTGAGGCACCATCACCAAACTTTCTCTTCTTCTTTGAAGTGTTGATCTCAGGAGGAGCTTGGAAGAATATATCTGCTGGGTCTGCCTCCCAAACTTGAGCATATGAGTCTGGAGGTGGACCTTCACAGCCTTCAAGTCTAGGAGAGAAGGTAGGCTGAGGAGCTTGAGCTGGATTAGCAGTAGCTAAAGGATTTAGATTGTGAGGAATGATGTTTGGATCAGCTAGAAAGTGAGGAAGAATCTGATTGTGCATCCAAACTGTTATATCATATGTGCGTTCAAACTGATGTATCAGGTTGTTGGCCCAAGGGTGTGCAATTGTGCAATTACACATCATTTCTACAAGAATCATCATCATGGATCTCTATGTAAGTGTGCCAGATTTGATAAGAATCATTTAATTCCATTTTTATTTCATTTCTATCACACTATTTGCAGTACATGGTTTTAATTTTTAAAAATACTTAGGCTCCTCTACTAAAAAAGTCACCAACATGAAGTTTGTAGCCCTAAGTGTCTACTTAAATTCAAAATTGATTTGAACCTATTTGGACCATTGGTTGGACTAGGGCCCCCATTTCGGTGGTACCTATACCTAGGGCTATCCTGAGATTAAAATGGGTGCCCACTCTTCATCCCTTGTCCAAATGACCTGAAATTTGGGAAGTGGGTCACCCTTAGCTATACCTAAGTCTTGTCCAAAAATGGGATGTTTTGGAGATACTTTGGCTATGGTTTTCTTTTTTATTTAATAATACTAGGGTAATTTAATTAGGTGGTCTAATTACCTCCAAACCCTCCCAAATTTTGGTGAGTAGTCCCTGGCCTCATGATATGTCTCTGTATAAATTTTCACCTAATTTGGATGTGTTTTGGGTAGGGAATGACCTAACCCTAATTTTTACCTTAATGAGGGGTTCTTAAGTAAAAAGTGCACCTTGAGGTGGAGTGGTCAAATCACCTCAACAGAGGCTGAGATTTTGAACACTGACTTGGCATGACCTATAACACTCTTATAGAGATTATGGGGTGGTCTAGGGTAGCTTTGCCCTAGGATCCAAAATCAACCCCTATGGAGGGGATTTTGAGTGTTGTGAAGGGTATGGGGACAAATGCCCTTGTGTGATCTTGTAACTTGGTAGAAATTGTGGTAGGGTAGCCCAAGTCCTCTGGTATGAATCTTAGAGGATTTGGTGATGGATAGACATCTCAAATCCCTAACCCTAGTTTACGGCATCACCACTTTTTGTGTAGTATAGGCCACCAAAACTTACTAAAAAGGTGTGAAACTTAGGTAGCATGGACTCTAAGTTAGATAGGACCTCTGGTGAATTTATTAGAATTTTGTGAGAAATATTACTAGCACCCCCTTTGTTATACATGATTTGGCCCTAAATGATATTTTATTTATTATGGTCACACTGTACATTATAGACTCATGAGATTTGGACAGAAGGTGTTTTAAGTCAAAATGAGTATTCCTAAATTTTTGTTATAAAATTTAGTTGAACAATTTTAATACTTTCTTCACAAGTTTTAAAAGGTGCAATTATGTTCAATAAATTATTTAAAGCTATTTACTTGTTGAAAAAATTGTAAAATTAGGTCTCTGATAATATTAGGCCAATAACCACTTGGAGAAATTAATTCATGATTTTTAGATAATTATTTGCAGTATATACTTTACAAACTCATAATTTTGGGTATCTGATGTATAATTTATTCAGAGCTTATTTCTTGCTAAAACAAATTGGGAGACACTGGATTTTATGTTAAATAGTCATATCGAATTTATCAAAAATTTTGTAGAGTATTTTCTTATCTAAAATGGGTACTTCATGTTCAAACTTGGATTTTTGGATTACTAGAATAAATAAATAAATTATCAAATAAATTAGGAAAATTATGAATTTCTGGATTTAGGATAAAAATGTCATTATAGCCCTCCAATAATTATTATAGGGCTACTGGGTGATTATTTTGTGTACCTCCCATTTTAAATGTCATATGACTTATCATGGTCTGCATTTAGTAAAAACTGCAGAAATTATGTAGGAGTATGAAGTTGGACACATGAGTTGGGGTTAGATGTCTGCTGATTTGGATGAATGAAAATGAGTTCGTCGTTGGAAGTTGGGATAAGTAAGGGGTTGGACTGGCTAGTATTAGGTGGTGCTCGGGATCGACGAAAGATCGTCTTTCCCGTAGGGAGGAAGTGTCTAATGCACTAGGGATAGATCCAGTAAAATAATTAAGGGTTGGGAAATCTGGTAGAAACCAATAATAGTAAGTGCCTTGCGAAAGGGAGCTTTGGGCGTAATCCCATCGTAGTTCCTAGTGCCTTCGAGAGTCCTTCACGGGGTATACCTTGGGCAGTCCTGGGATAACCTAAATAGTAAGTAAAACTTAAATGCAAGAGTAAGGAGAAATAATATAGGGTTGCACTCACACTCCCTGGGGTTGTGGGAGTTAGGTTGGGTCACTCGGGCAGTAGGCTCGTTGGATTTGGAGATGGGTAAGTTGGCCCTATGAGATTTGGCTCGGTTGATGTTTGTGATGGGCAGGTTGGCGCGACGAGCTTTGGCTCGGTTGCAGTTGGTGACGGACGGGTTGGTCCGGGGAGCTTTGGCTGGGTGGTTTTACATCAAGGTTGCATGTGTATAAAATAAAGGTGGTGGGTCTTCTGTATTGGAGAGTCGATGCACCGACGCCAATACGTTGACTCGGCAAGTGTGGTTTAGCTCTTGGCCAAGTAAAGTCCGGTGCGCCAGCTGTCAAGAGTACGCAGGAGCTCCGCTTAGTGCACCAGCATTGAGGCATACGATAGGTCTGACTGGTAGTGCAATTACCGGTTTAAAGGTGGGCGAGGCCCAACCCACCGCTTCTGTTTGCCACTACGGAGGTATCCTAGGAGGTTCGGCTCCAGAAAGGGGGAACTAAAAGTCTGTGTACACAGAGTCGAGTGGGTGTGTTGCACTTGCATGTTCACAGTATGGCATAATTGTATTTCATAGCATAACCATTGTATTCAACCTTGACATCTATTGTATAAAGTGGTATAGGACGCTTTATATAATAGGCCCTGCAAAACGACCCCTCGGTTTATAAGTTCGTGCAAGCGTGCTTATAAGTTAAGGTTTATTTCAGAAATCTTTATATGTATGCTTATTAGAAAACCGACACCCTATCATATGAATAGGTATGGTACTCTTTATACGATAGGAGCCCTGCAAAAGATCCCTTGGCTTAAGTGTTCTCTCATAAGTTAAGGTTACCTTTCTTGTTTAGTTTGTCATGCTTTTATTACTGCCTTATATACTATTGGACTGCTAGATTAGTTCCGCCGCCATCTGCTAAATTGTTATTCTCCACTTTCATGTCCTCTCCTCACTTCCTCCCCGCTTGATGCCTAAGAGCCATGGGGGAAGGGGCGGGGTATGATAGGACTTAGTCTTTTAGATAACGGTTTTTGAACCACAACATTTTAGCGGACCGTGGAGCCTAGCATGGAGGAACAGCCCCGGAGGTCGACGCGCTTGGATATGGGGCAGTCTAGTACCGGAGTTCAGACAGTAGGGACTGTGAGTCCTGTTCTCTACTAGTTTGTTTCAGAGTTGCTTCTGCTGAGTGATATGTTGTGAGGATATTGATGTACCGGGCATAAGCCCAAGATTTCGCACTCTTTCTATTATTTTTGTGGACACTCCCTTCGTGGAGATTATTTACTTTATTATATATGTGATTCTCAATGAACTTGCTTTTCTTTTGTTACTTGTTATAGATGTGATCGATTTAGGCGGCAGGATCGGCATTTTGTAGTGATGACCTTCCTGAGCGTGAAGGTGTCACCGCAAAGCGGCGGTTCTGGACCTAAGACCCCGGTGTTTCAAAAAAAGGGGGGTTTACAAGTGGTATCAGAGCCAACCTCGATCAAAAAGTAGCAGTACACAACCCCTGGGTCACCCCCGCGTGAGTTTAGTTTGGGGACAAACTAAGCAGCAGAAGCGGTGGTGTGCCCATATGGGGGATCACATGTAAATTGTCCGCTTTAGTTAGATTTGAGTCGATTGCTTGCTAATGTAGTTTGTTTCGCAGCCCCCAGCACAGCCTACGCCACAAGGCGGAGTCCAGCAGACTCTGAATGTTGCACCACCTCCCCTGGTCCCCACTCCATTCCTACAGTCAGATATGGGACAGACTCTGACAGCTATCTTGGAGGTGTTTAGGGCACATCAGGTTCCAGCTCCGCAGCCAAACTCGGGGGCCAACTGGCTGAGCATTTTTTGAGGACTTTCTCCCCCATCCTACTTTGGGACAGAGTCGGTGATTCAGATGGAGGAGTGGTTGGACATTATGTATGAGATACAGACTGGGATCTAGTGCCCATGAGAGGAGAGAGTGTCCTTGGTCGTCTCTTGCTTGGAGTCTCACACCAAGTGGTGGTGGAAGACATCGCTAGACATGACGTTTGCTGACAGAGAGGTTGCTGAGATAGCTTGGGGGAATTCAGGGCCGCACTGTTGGAGCATTTTGTCCCGCAGTCAGCCAGAGACGAGCTGGAGGATAGATTTCAACAGTTGAGACAGGGTAGCAAGACAGTGGTGGAGTATCATCGGGAGTTCAACCATCTGGCCCGGTTTGCAGATTCTTACTAGTTGGATGAGGCAGGTTACACCAATAGTTTCTATAAGGTCCTGCGAGAGGATCTGAGAGAGGCTCTATTGTTCGTGTCCCACGGACCTATCCCTCGGATATTGGAGATGGCGAAAAGGATCGAGGCAGATTGGCATACTACCCGAGGCCGGAATCGGCCAACCAAGGACCAGGGCCGGGGAGTCAGGAATGATCAGCGGCGGGGCTGCGTCACAGATGGGAGAAGAGCAGAAGACCAGCCTCGGCAGGAGATGAGACAGGAGCAGAGGAAACCAGTAGTGGTGGCCCCTCAGCCACCCCAGATGCGGGGGGTGCAGAGACCCGGGGATATGGCATATCCCCTGCCAGAATGCTTCAATTGTCATCAGGTGGGGCATATCCGGAGGAACTGCCCCATGAGGGGGGCACCACCACCAGCACCACCGGCCGCCCCGCCAGCTCAGTATTTTGGAGACCGAGGACGTGGTCGAGGTCGTGGATACCATGGCAGAGACCATAGGCAGGAGAGGGAGCAAGTATATGCATTGGATCTGACTTAACAACGGAATCCAGAGCAAGTGATCATAGGTACGCCAGTTAATTTTAAGTCTTCTCTTTCCTAGATAATTAAAGTTATGGATATAGAACTGATAGACTAGGAAAGAAAACCACAATTAGATTTCTAAGACCTTAAAGTTAACCCCCAGGCATAGTCTTCATCAGCGGAAAGCTTACCTATACACTGTTCGATACGTGTGCTTCGCACTCGTTCGTGTAGGAAGCCTTCGTGGAAGGGCTGGAAGGCATGGAGCGGTTCACAGGCCTGATGATGAGGATATGGCTACCTGACGGATCGGAGTTATTCACCACTGCTCGCTACAACATGGAGGCAGAGATCGGCAGAAAGATATTTGAAGCACCAGCGACGATCATGAAGATGCCATTCTTTGATTTGATCCTGGAAATGACATGGTTGCGCTGGAACCATGCTCAGATTGACTGCATGTCTAAGAGGATTACTGTGAGGTATGGGGATTCCTTCATCGTCATCGAAGGTATTAGATCTATTCCCCCTCTCTTGTTGTCATCCGTGCAGGCCGTCAAGGCCCACTTACAGGGGGAGGAAGTCTATGAAGTGTTGTATGAGATGGCCGAGGCCAAGGGTTCCTTCTCGGACATTGCAGTGATGCGAGATTTTGCCGACGTATTTCCAGAGAAGTTGTCAGGGTTACCCCCACACGGGGAGTAGGATTTCCGGATACAGCTGGTGCCGGGGGCTAAGCCAGCATCTAGAGCCCCTTACCGGATGGCCCTAAAGGAGCTGACAGAGTTTCGGAGCCAAGTCCAGGAACTGGTGGAAGTCGGTTTTGTCCGGCCAAGCTCTTCAACATGGGGAGCCCCAGTGTTATTCGTCAAGAAGAAGGACGAGACACTCAGATTGTGCATCGACTACAGGGTACTGAACCGACTGACAGTCCGGAATACCTATCCACTGCCAAGGATAGATGAGTTGTTTGACCAGCTGGAGGGCATGCATTTCTTTTCAAAACTGGACTTGAGGTCGGGCTACTACCAACTGCGGATCCAGGAGGAGGACATACCGAAGACTGCCTTCAGTAGCAGATATGGGTTGTTCGAGTTTACCGAGATGCCCTTCGGGCTCACGAATGCACCGTCAGCGTTCATGAGCCTCATGAATCGGGTGTTTGAGGCATACCTGGATGTGTTCGTCATTGTATTTATTGACGACATCCTCATCTACTCGAGGACAGAGGAGGAACACATACGATATCTGATGATGACCCTAGAGAGACTACGGGTGCACCAGCTCTATGCGAAGTTCAGCAAATGCCAGTTCTAGTTGAAGGAGGTGGCCTTCCTAGGCCATATCATCAGTGGTGATGGGTTGTCAGTGGACCTAGCCAAGATTCAGGCAGTTCAGAATTGGCCGCAGCTGATGTCGGCCTCAGATGTACGGAGTTTCCTAGGACTTGTCGGTTACTACCGGAAGTTCGTGGAGGGATTTTCTCATATTTCCCTTCCACTCACATCACTGACAAGGAAATATGTGCCCTTTGTCTGGACCCCGCAGTGCGAGGTGGCCTTTCAGGAGCTAAAGAATTAACTCACCTCGGCTGCTATACTAGCCCTTCCTTCGAGGAAGGAAGGATTTCAGGTCTACATCGACGCTTCCTACCAGGGCATGGGTGTGGTGCTGATGCAGAATGGTCACGTGATAGCATACGCTTCTCGACAGCTGAAGAAGTATGAGTAGAACTACCCAGTTCATGACTTAGAGATGGGAGCGGTCATATTTTCTCTAAAAGTCTGGTGACACTATCTGTACGGTGTCCACTGCGACATTTACTCCAATCACAAGAACTTGAGGCACGTGGACACACAGAAGGAGCTGAATATCAGGTAGAGGCGATGGGTGGAGTTTCTAGTAGATTACCAGTACGAGATGCACTACCACCCGGGAAGGGCGAATGTGGTGGCCGATGCGCTGAGTCGGAAGGCCACAAACTCTGGGACAGGAATGCAGTTGATGGCCTTGGAGTTAGTCCAGACATTGGAAAATATGCAGATATCCTTTGTGTCCGAGGATGACCCTGAGCTGTATAAGGAGTACCTAGCATCGTTGGTTGCCCCAGATGATATTCGAGACCGAGTCAGAGATTGGCAGAGGCAGGATGCCCAGCTAAAGCTGATATTCCAGGCCTTAGAAGCAGGCACTGCTGGAGATTAATCATTGAGGGATGGTCTAGTGTGTTTCAAAGGATGGATTTACATACCAGAGGGAGGCCAGGTTCGGGAAGATATCATGTCGGAAGCTCATTACAGTCAGTATTTAGTACACCCAGGAGTTACGAAGATGACTGCCACTACTATAAAACAGCCTTTTAGCCACGGCAGATTGTCGTGGCTAAAAGTCCAAAACCGTGGCTAAAGCCTTTTAGCCACGGCCTACCCACGGCAAATGGGCGTGGGCAATGCGAGCGTGGCTAATAGTATTAGCCACGCTGAATCCATGGCAAATAGGTTTTAGCCATGAATTACAATCGTGGCTAAAGGGCCTGTTTTCAGCAATTATTAGCCACGGTTCAATTGTCGTGGCTAAAATCTCCTTTTTTGCCACGGTTCAATTGCCGTGGCTAAAAGCTCCTTCTTTCCTCACATAAAAAAGAATCTGCCGGCACGGCCCGCCGCCGGCCACCGCCGGCCGCCTGCCGCCCGCGTCCTACGGGCCGCCCGCCCGCGAGCCCGCCCGCGAGCCTAGCTTAATTCAAACATTCATGAAGACTTTGCTATATAAACCCCAAATAAAAGTTTAAATGGCGGTGTGGGACTAAAAAAATACCCATTTTTGCCACGTATTAGGCTTCTGTGGCTAATACTAATAGTATTAGCCATGAAATAGGCAAACCGTGGCAAAACTTTTTTATTTGCCACAAATTAGTCTTCCGTGGCTAATAGTAACTTATTAGCCACGGAGTAGGTACCGTGGCTAATACTTCATTATTAGCCACGGTTATCCCCCGTGACAAAAAAAACTGTGGCTAAAGATCTGAAGAAGACCATGTACAGGCCAGGCATGAAGAAGAATTTCATCTACTTCGTGACCCATTGCGAGGCATGCCAGTTGGTGAAGGCAGAGTGTAGAAACCCCGCAGGATTATTGCATCCACTACCAATGCCAGAGTGGAAGTTCGATGATGTCGCGATGGACTTCATACATGGGCTTCCCCGATCTCGGATGGGAAACGGTTCGATCTGGGTGATCGTCGACCGGCTGACGAAGGTAGCCAGATTTATTCCGATCAGGAAGGATGACTCTGTTGGGGTACTGGTTCGAAAGTTCGTGGAACAGTTTATTTTATCGTGGCATACCCAGGTCGATTGTATCGCATCGGGATGGACGGTTTACGTCCAGGGAGTGGAGATCAGTGCAGATGTACTTGGGATCTTGGTTGACATTCAGTACAACATTTCATCCCCAGACTGACGGACAGACGGAACGTACCAATCGGACCTTGGAAGATCTGTTGTGACTTTTCATATTGGATCGCGGTGATCCCTGGGAGAAGCGGTTGCCACTGATCGAGTTCTCATATAATAACATCTACCAGTCCAGCATAAGGATGGCTCCTTATGAGGCCTTGTATGGACGGAGGTGTAGGACTCTGCTGTCATGGATAAAGGACGAGGATCTGAAGGCTTTGGGTTCGGAGTTTGTTGAGTACACCGAGGCTCAGGTGAGATTGATACGGGATAGGATGTTAGAGGCACAGAGCCGACATGCTAAGTATTATGACGTGCGGCATCGTCAGGTGGATTTCCAGGTAGGGGACCAGGTGTTCTTGAAGATCTGACCAATGCATGGGGTTTCACGGGTGCGCGGTCGGAAGAAGAAGCTCAACCCAAGATATATGGGGCCTTATAGGATCCGGGAGCGGATTGGTCCCTTGGCATACAGGCTGGAGCTGCACCGGAGCTGGCAGGAATGCACGGCGTGTTCCATTTATCCTCTCTCAGGAGGGCTCTACTACGCCTGAAGTAGCAGATTACGGCCACGGATGGGCCAGTAGCCTCTGATCGGTCAGTTCACCTGGAACCAGTCCGGATCGACTACAAGGGGGTACGAGTCTTGCGTCGCAAGAAGGTTCCATTGTTCAAGGTCCTATGGAGGAATCATTGGCGAGAGGAGCACACATGGGAGCCTCAGGACTTGATGCAATAGAGGAACCCGGAGCTTTTCTGTCAGGTATTACTCACAACCTCTCGGGATGTTACAATTCTCCTTTCATATTTGAAACCTCGTAGGCCTAACTAGAATTTCGAGAACGAAATTGTTTTTGTTATATATTGGGATTTGTAACATCCCTCAAACAACTAGACCCCTAGGAGTGGTTTTGTCATGACTAGGTCATGACAAAATCCTAGGAATCCCAAGAAGGACAAGTAAACCTAGTGATGTAGGTGAGACCACTATGGTCTGCAAATAGGATTTATGAACCCTAGTTTAAGGTGATCATGGGGCTTCACTAAGACTTCAAGACCCCACCATGGCCTCACCAATCCATTGTAAGTTTCATCTGAACCTTAAGGGTCCATTGGAGTCGACTCAGGGTGGCCAAGTTGACCTAGGACCACTCTAGGCCTAAATTGGGCAAAGTGCCCTAATTAAGGGCAGTGTGCCCTAGTTAAGCCCAACTAACCCTACCAGGGTCTTCCTAGACCTAAAATGGGGTCAAATGGTCACTAAGGACTCATGGAGGGCAGTCAAGGTGGTTAAGTTGACCAAATTCAACTCTAGCCCTAAATGGGTCAAAGTTAACTATATTGGGTCAATTGACCATCCCTAAGACAAATGGACCCCATTTATACCTCCTAACCCTAAGGTGAGGTCCATGGGTCACCAAGGACCCATTGGGGTCAGCCCTAGTGGCTAATTTGACCAAAGTCAACCCTAACCTTAAATTGGGCAAAGTACCCTTCCTAAGGGCAGGTGATGTAACGTCCTGATTCGCACTAGGCCCCTCATTTGCGTATTTGAGTCAGGAGGGCTGACTCGGGTCCAGGGAAGTGCAGGAAATTGGGCTGCACTTGTGGTGGAATGGACAAGTTAGTCCACAGCCATATGTTGACACAGTTGTTGCCTGTGTCAACACAGCAGCTACCTGTGTCGACACAGTAGCTGCCTGTGTCAACATGGCTGCTGCCTGTGTCGACACAGCAGCTGTCAGTGTCGACACAGCTGCTGCTTGTGTCGACACAGCTGCTGCCAGTGTCGACACAGCTGCTGCCAGTGTCGACACAGCTGCTGCCTGTGTCGACACAGCAGCAGGCTGTGTCGACACAGCTGTTGCCTGTGTCGACACAATAGCAGGCTATGTCGACACAGCAGCCCTATGTCGACACAGCAGTAGGCTATGTCGACACAGCAGCTCTGTGTTGACACAGCAGGCCTGTGTCAACACAGCCCTGTGTCGACACAGTCCATGTGTCGACACTCGAGTAGAAGGATTCGGCCAAGTGCACGGTCGTGTCGTGTGGGCACGGGTATGGACACGGGCGTGTCCTTACCCGTGTCGAATGCTGAATTCGACGATTTTAGTTGAGTTCGACGAATTTCGATCGACGATAGGAGTTACACCCGGTGTCACGGGCATGACCATGGGCGTGACCGGGGCGTGTTCTCCGGTCGACAATTTTAGTTGAGTTCGACGATTTTAGTTGAGTTCGACGAATTCCGGTCGACGATAGGAGTCACGCCCGGTGTCACGGGCGTGACCATGGGCGTGAATAGGGCGTGCTCCGTCGTATCAAATATTGAATCGACATTGTAACCGTCTATAACGCTTCACCCGAGCATGACACGGGTAAGGACACGGGCGTGTCCCTACCCGTGTCAGTGAATTGACGTTGTAATAGCCAGTAACGCTCCGCTCTTGTTATATATATGGACTGTGAAAACCCTAGCCATTTTCACTCTTCATTCCGGCCCTATTTTCTGAGAGAGACTCCTGTTGAGAGAGGAGGTTGCGGGAGCAAGTTCTAGAGGAGGAAATCCGCCAATGCCGCGGAGAAGATGCCGCCAAGGAGAATTACGAGATCCATGGCCTGAAATGGTGGTACCGCTGGAACCGAGGTGAGCTTCCTACCCTCTCCCTTGGTGCTAGATCTGTAGATATCTAGGCGAGATGTCGACTCAAAAGAGTCTTGACATGTGAGAAGATGCTTTGTCTAGGGTGAGGCCAATCCAGGGCTTGTGCTCTTGGTTAGTGTTGTCTTCAACCTCTTCGATCTTCTATGTGGAGATGGGGGATGGTTTTGTGAAGGGAAAAGGCCTAATGAGGGTGAATAAGGTTGGAGAAATTTCTGGAGGTGATCCGAGAGGATCGACTTGAGGAGGAAGATGAACTGATGTCGTTCACTCCGCTTCAAGAGGCGTGCTGAATCTGTATCCTGCGCGCAGCGATCTTCTAGGCCATTTTCATGATATATATGGCCAGATCTAGGCTTTTGACTAAACACGAATGTTGAAGTCCTTTAAAATACCTTTCCAACGAGTGGTTACATGACTTCAGACAAAGTGTGTAGCCACAGGAAAGTCTGAACGAATTTGATGTTCGGCAAATCCTGCATGCAGAAATTGTGTCCTGCATGCAGCGGACTTCAAGTCCGATTTCAAATAGGATAATATCAAATCTGGGTGGAGGTCTGAATACGAACGTTGTAGCCCATGGAAAGACCTTTCCATCGAGGGGTTACACGTCTTCACCGGATTCCTGTAGCTTCGGGAATCTTCGGTCGAAGTTGCAGTCCAGATTTACTTTGCACCTAAATTCTGGGTTTTATATAATATGGATTTGGATTCGGTGGAATTAATATTGCAAGTTACTTGGCTTGGATGAACGCTTTATGACTAATCATTTTAGTTGCATGATTGATGAAGCTTATTAATCAGATTTCATATAATCAAATTGTGAAGCAAGCTTATTTAAATGAATTGACTTGATAGAAATTGATAGATTGTTATTTGTGCGCATCATGTTTAAGATATGTTGTTATCATTGGAAAGATTGATGGATCTTTATACGCGCATCATGTTTATAATATGTTGTTACCATTTGGAAAGATTGATAGATCTTTATATGCGCATCATGTTTATATTATGTTGTCATCATTTGGAAAGTCATGTAGAGTAATAAATTATGGCCATGAGTATGTTTGACTAAGGGAATGAGTTTAGTAGTCCAATACTTAGAGCGTCGTCTCCCTACGGGTAGTGTTGTGAAAGGATGTAAGTGCGGTGTTGACCGTCACTTGTTTGGTTTTTGTTGAGATAAGTTATGGATGGATGGTTGGGATGTGTCCTCGTGCCTTCTTCCGAGGCCCCTTCCATGCCACGGTGGTGTGAAATTGCATGTGGTGTGAGTCGACACACGGTGTCGTAATCCTGGGTTAAGGATAGTGTGGAAGGTCTACGGGCTCGCCGATCGTCACACCGACGGGAGTTGACAGTTATACCTTGGGCGGTTGGGCTTGGTCATCGGTGTTCATGTCCCAGGGCTCCTTCCGTTCCAAGTGAACGGTTGGTCTGTGCCCTCGTGCTTACTTCCGAGGCCCCTTCCGGGTCACACAAGGCCAGTTTGGGCTGTGTTCTTGGTGCACATCTACCCAAGACCCCGCTGGGCCATAGTATGCATGGGCTCCGCTGTTGTGTTCTTAGCGTTGAGGCGTACGGAGGCCTAGGTGAAGCAGTGTGGAGGCCCGCCTAGTAGTAGAAGTGCCCGTTCTACTGTCACCGTCTGGCCACGGCGGCTGATGCCTGAGAGGTTAGCTACCTGCTTGAAAAGTGGGAAATACAGTCTGTGTCGACATAGCAATTGCATGTGTGTGATCATGGGTGAGTTATTGCATAACATACATAGCATTTCATAACATTGCACAACAAGATCCTCATCGTATAAGTTTGTATGGGTACTCTTATACGATGAGTTACCTTTATGTAACATGATCCTTAACTTATAAGTTTGTTTGGGCATTCTTATAAGTTAAGTTACTTTCCTGTTGTTACTTATACTGGTTAGTTTGCTATAGCTCTTAAATATTTGCTAGATCTTGATACTGTTACTCTTACACTATTGACACCTGCTTGTACTTCTTTTACTTGCATATATATATATTACCCTTGTTCCTTCTCTCCGCCCGGTGCCGAGGAGTCGCCGGGGGAGCGAATGTGAAGCCACTTAGTCGTTTCGACTAACGGTTGCTACGTCTTCCTTTTAGGAGGTCACGCCGTAGGTAGAGCAGCCGCGGACTACGCAGCAGGACAACCAGGCCAGGACGACGGGGCCTGAAGTGACGGTGACGTTGATACCGTCGGTCACATATGTGAGTGTTGAGAGGATTTGATGTAGCCCCTTTTTGGACAATTTCTATAGCTGTACTCTGATATGTAGAAGCATGTTTTAGCTTCTCTCTTATTGTACTATTTGGACTTATATGCTTAGTGTGGATTGACTTCTCTTGCTTATATTTGGTTGGGTTGGCATGTTATATTGATATTGTTGTAGTCGGCGGAATAGGCGTCTTGTGGTACAGGTTAGCCCGTGTGCTAATGCTACCACAAGGAGGCTGCTCCGGGCATAAGACCCCCCCCCCCCTTCGTGCCGTGTTTTGGCATCTGGGAGGGGGGGTCTTACAAATGGTATCGGAGTGCCACGATACTCAACTAAAGAAGTCATTCAACAATGGTGCCACCCCCATTTGATTAGTCAGTTTGGGGACAAACTGACTTAGCGGAAGCAGTGGTGTGCCCATATGTAATTCACGCTAAGTATGTCCAACTTTGACCTTACGATTAGCCAACCTGACCATACGTTTGCATTTTATGTGTATATTCCAGCGCTCGTTGAGCAGGTGGGAGGCACTCCTGCGCCCTCCATACCCACTCCCACTCTGTTCCAACAATCTGAGTTGGGGCAGATGCTCACTGCGATCCTCGATGCTTTTAGGGCGCAGCAGCCCCCGGTGCAACAACAGGCCCCAAGCTCCAACTGGTTGAGCACCTTTCGGGCTCTCTCCCATCCCGCCTACCTCGGGACGGAGTTAGTCGTACGTACAGAGGAATGGCTAGACACGGTACAGGAGTTTTTGGCTGGTATCCGTTGCCCGGCCAACATGGCAGTGACATTGGAGGTGTCCGTCTTGGACTTACATGCTAAGAGGTGGTGGAAGTCCCTCATGGGCTCTACCTTCCAAGGCCGGATCTACACAGAGATAAGTTGGAGTGAATTCTCGGGTGTTTTCTTGGAGAACTATATCCCTACATCGGCCCAAGATGAGCTTGAGCAGAGGTTTCTTCTACTAAAGCGGGGATCACAGTCGGTTACGGAATACCAGCGGGAATTCCAGCATCTCGTAAGGTTTGCGGATTCTTACGAGTTGGATGACATAGGTTATGCCAAGTGCTTCTACAAAGGGCTGCGAGATCCCCTAATGCAGTCCCTTTTGTTTATAGCGGATGGTAGCTTGGCGGAGATCATTGATATGGCGAAAAGATTGGAGGCGGACCAGCTGGGATGTAGTAAGAGGCATGCGGAGGACGTGATGGACACGGGTAGAGACACGAGCGTGTCCGTACCCGTGTGTGTCCAATTAGCACTCGAGTCACGACACTCGAGTTGTTTCCGAGAAGGAAACGGGTAGAGACACAGGCGTGTCCCTACCCATGTGAGTGTGTCCAAGTAGCGGTGGAGCCGTCGACCATGCTCAACCAGAGCAGGACACGGGTAGGGACACGAGCGTGTCCCTTTCCGTGTAGATCCCAAATAAAAAGGGGGGAAGAAACCCTAGCCATTTTCAGTCTTCATTCCAAGCCCTTTATATAGAAAAACTGCTGGAGAGGAGGAAGAAGGTGCTGGAGCAAGTCTTTATACCATGAAGAACCGTCACCGCCGAGGAGAAGAAGATGCCCCCAAGAAGAGTGACAAGATTCTTGGCTGGAAATGGTGGAAACACCGGAAACGAGGTGAGCTTCCTCCCCTATCCCTTGGTGCTATATCTCTAGTTATTTTTAGGAGAGATATCGACTCAAGAGAGTCTTGATTTGAGAGAAGAAGGTTTCTAGGAAAAGGGCCATGCTAGGAGTTGTGTCCTAGGGATTAGATGTCTTCAACCTCTCCCTCCTTCTATGTGATGATGGAGGATGGTTTCGTGAAGAGAAGTGGCCTTTTGATGGTGAATAAGGGAGGAGGAATTCTGGATATGATTTGGGGAAGATCGGCTAGAGGAGGAAGATGAACCGATGTCGTTCATTCCGCCTTAAGATGCATGCAGAAATCTGTGTTCTGCACGCAATGATCTTCTTGGACATTTTCAGATATGATACGGCCAGATCTGGGATTTCGACTAAACACGAAAGTCGTAGCCCTTGGAAATACCTTTACAATTATTGGTTACACGTATTCAGGAGAAGTCTGTAGCCACGGTAAAGTCTGATCGAACTCGATGGCTGACAAGCTAAGCGTGTAGAAACTGTATTCTGTACGCAGTAGACTTTGAAGCCGATTTCAAGTGTATTACGGTCTGATCTGGGTGAGGGACCGAATACAAAACTTGTATTTCTTGGAAATACCTTTCCAATGAATGGTTATATGTCTTCATACGAGTCTCGTGGACTCTGTAATGCCAAATCGAAGTGGCTGTCTAGCAGGTTTCCTACACATTCTGTTCTCTAGTTTACGTAAATCCAAGGTAGGAGTTGGTATAGAGATTGTGGAAAAAATAGCGTGAAGGATTGATGTGAATTGCTGGATAGATCCCACGTGAACAAATGGTGAAGTGAAACATACTTGAACGAAACGATTTGGTGGAAATTAGAGAATGAATGTGTTGATGAGTTTGGATGGTAAGAATGATTCAATTTTGTGAACTAATAGGAATGCGCATCATATTAACAATGTGTTGATATCATTTGGAAATGAAGTGTAGGATACTAATTTATGGCCATGTGAATAATGTTGCGCAATGTATTTAGTAGTCCAATGCTTAGCGTGGTGTCTCCCTATGGGTAGCATTGTAAAAGGATGTAAGTGCGGGGTTGATCACACTGGTTTGGTAATGTTGAGAAGAGACATAAATGGACAGTTGGGCTTGGTCCTTGGTGTTCATTTCCCGGGGCTCCTTCCGTGCCAAGTGGACGATTGAGCTTGGTCCTCAGTGTTCATTCCCGAGGCTCCTTCCGTTCCACGGTAATGTGAAATTGAATGCGGTGTGAGTCGACATGCGGTGTGGCAATCCTACGTTAAGGATAGTGTGGCAGGTCTACGGGCTCGCCAGTCGTCGCACTGATGGGAGTTGACAGTTAGACCTTAGGCAGTTAGGCTTGGTCCTTGGTGTTCATTTCCCGGAGCTCCTTCCGTGCCAAGTGAACGGTTGGGTTTGGTCCATGTGATTTTTCTCAGGCTCCTTCCGGGTCACAACATAGGACATTTCAGAGCTTGGTTCTCGGTGCACATCTACCCGAGACTCCCACTGAGCCGTAGTATGCATGTGAGCTCTGCTGTTGTGTTCTTAGCATTGAGGCGTACGGAGGCCTAAAAGAGGTAGTGTGGATGCTCGCTTAGTAGTAGAGAATCCCGCTCTACTGTCACCGCCTGGCCATGACGGTTGATGTCAGAGAGGTTAGCTACCTGCTAGAAAAGTGGGAACTACAAGTTTGTGTCCACATAGCGATTACATGTGTGTGATAATGGGTGAGTCATTGCATTGCATACATACCATTACATTACATTACATACACAAGATCCTCATCATATAAGTTTGTATGGGCACTCCTATACGATGAGTTACTTTATTGTTAAGCCGATCCTTAACTTATAAGTTTATATGAGCATTCTTATAAGTTAAGTTATTTTCCTGTTGTAGATCTATATGCTTGATGGATTGATATAGCTCGTGTAGAATTGCTAGAATAGACTGTTGTTATTATTGTTATACATTTCTTATATTGGTACTCATGATATATATACTTACTCCACCTACTTGTACTACTGCTTATAATACTGTATATATATTGTACCCTTGATCCTTTCTCCGCCCGGTGCCGAGGAGTCGCCGGGGGAGCGGATATGAAAGCCACTTAGTCTTTATGACTAACGGTTGCTACGTCTTCCTTTTTAGGAGGAAACCCCGCAGGTAGAGCAGCAAATTTTGCAGCAAGACAGCCAGGCCAGGACGACAGGGCCTCAAGGGACGGTGTCGTCGCTACCGTCAGTCACCGATATGAGTTTTGAGAGATTTTGATGTAGCCCTATGGGCATGTTTTAGTTGTACTCTGATACTTTATAAGCTTGTTGTAGCTTATTTTCTTGATGTACTTTTGGACAATTATACTTCTGTGTGGATTGACTTCTATTTTATATCTTGGTTGGGTTGGCATTGATTGATATTGGTTATAGCTGGCAGAATAAGTGTCTTGTGGTACAGGTTAGCCCGTGTGCTAATGCTACCGCAAGGCGGCTATTCTGTGCATAAGACCCCCTTCGTGCTGTATTTTGTGTTCTGGGAGGGGGTGGACTTACATCTATTGTCTTGTCAAAATGATCCATTGATTGATTGTGAGCACCAATCATTGTAACTGCATTCGTATCAACATTTCTCATAACATCCAGATTACACTTAAGTCCTTCATGCTATGCTTAATAGCCTCCCCACCCTAGAAGAACCAAGAATCCAGCTTGGTATCAACCTTATCAATCTGAACCTTGACCTCTGCAAGGCCATTGAGCATATATCTTTCCAATTCTTTAACCTTTTTCTGTAATTTTTGCATAGAATATTCAAACTGAGCTTGTTGCTTCACCAACATGGCTTCGATGGTCTTCAGGAGTGAACTATCAACACTGATACTGGGAATATCTTCAAGTTGTGCTCTCAGAGGGGAGGGGACATCAACACGGATCTCCAAGTCACAAGAATACTCATTGATCAGAGATAAGTGAGCTATTGAAGTTAGTACCGGGTCTTGAGCAACAGGTAGGACAGGAGCATGCTCCTCTACATCTCCTTCCTCATCTAAAATGGTGACGACCTCCTCTTGACCAACTGGAAGTTCACCGGGCATCTCACCAATCCTCTTCTCGAGGTTGCAGATAAACCTATAGACCTCATTCGAGACAGAGATCAATGGCTGGACTGCCTCCCCCTAAGACACTGTAGCAGGAATGAGCTCTGGGAGAGGTACAATCATGTTTTCCATAGAAGATTGCTCAGAGACATCAACATTATTAGTAGTTTTATCCTCATCAGTAGTAATCATTATCTCATCAGTATCTATCACATAATCATCAACATTCAGATCATCCTCTGTAGCAGCATCATTCATGTCATCAGCACTGTCATGCTCAGAAGGAGTTAGAACCTCATCATCAGTATCCTCATCCATAGCCTCAACATGCACTATCTTAGAGACAGCCGCATGGCCTATGACAGCAACCTCAGAGAGCAGATCAACTGTCTCTTCCACTACAGCAGTTGGGGATTAAACTGAAACTGACTCTGGAACTGGAGCCTCTACAGTTGGACTTCTGACACTAAATCTGAAAGAACCCTCAAGGGAACTTTCTCAGTTGCCACTTGTGTCTCGGCTGACTACCGCTCTATTGTTGCACTCAAACTATCAGGAATCTCACTGGGGGGTGGAGAAGGAATCTTATCCTTAAGTGCATGTTCTTCCACCTCCACTAGCAAATCTCTGGCTCCCCCTGGCCTCAGGATCCTTCTATCCCACCAGGAGAATATGGATGAGTCGATTTTCTTAAGTTGGTGGATAGGCACACCTTTGGACATATCAAATTTATCCCTGTCCATATGGTTAAGATACAAAGTCAGAATACCTCCAAAATTAGGAGTGTGGAGAGTGTCCTTGATCTTCTCAAACAACAGGGCACCCCAATCCATTTTCTTTTGGCAGATGATGGCTATCGGCATCTTGAACATCTCTGAAGATAGGTAGTCATGGGAACCAGTCTTGCAAAGTAGCACTTTACCAATTATATCTGAAAGAAGTTTGTCTTCATAGTTCATTCCTTTACTCTTAACTGCCTTGGTGCCTCTGGACAGACCACAGAACATCTGAGCCCTTGAAAAGTCATCCTCGCCGAGGTAGTCGGCTTCTTCACAAGCAGGAAGCCGCAAGTACCTGGTGAGGAGAGAAGCTTTAACCTTTGTCTGTCAAACTCTGTTTTTGATGATGGTATCTTCTGAAAGTGAAGGTTAGATCTGAAATACTCTAGAGGGGGGTGAATAAAGTATTGTGGTCTCTTACAAAATCTTTACAACTTTTGCTGTAACCCTAGGTGAACAGGTTAGCAAACAAAGTAATAAACACAGCAACCTAACAAATCACGAAACACAGCCAAAAACAAAAGAAAAAGGGCAACTAGATGACACGAGAAATTATAGTGGTTCCCCAACCTGGGTACATCCACTCTTCTACCACTCTTGTAGGAATCCACTTAGATTTTTGATCAGGTGTCTGACACCAATGAGCTTTTGTTCAGGTGCTCAAAAACCAAAACCTCAAGTCTTTTGGTAGGAGACTTGCAACCAGGAATAATTTTGAAGGGACTTAAAACCCTGTACAGAGGATGAAAAAGGTGATGGTGTCTTCTCTTTCTCAATAACAACTGAGAAGACTGGTGGATTGATTTCAGCAGATTGCTCCCCCTGAGATCTTGAATGGATCAGGAAATCTGGAGCTCTGCTTCAGGGTGACAGGTCTTCAAAAACTTGATTGCCTTGACCAGAGATTGCTTCAGGAACTTCCTCGACAGATAGAGTTATTGTTGTCCTTCTGAAGTTGTCCTGTAGGGTTGAAAGAAGAAGACTCTTGATAGAAATTATATGTTCTTCTTCTTCTTGATGATGATGTTCTTTGGCCTAGGCTGATTGCAGTGTGTAACTTTTTTTTTGTATATCGTAAGCTTCTTGAATGTAATGTATGTCAGCAGGGCTGCTTAATCTGCTTAATCTGTAATTTGAATCCTTGAGCAGTAAATGCAGTCGGCCTGAGAATGAAGCGACAATGAATGAATTCCCTAACTGTCCCGTGGAAAAATGGCATGTAATAATCCATGATCAATGCTCGTTCTAACAGTAACATTCCGAGAAGATTGAGCATTAATTACTCAGGAATCATCACCAAGAAAAAAAGGGATGGAAAACTGGAGAAGACCAAGTCTGGAATCGTTGAACAAACAACAGAAATCGTCGAGCTGAGTTCACAGTCCGTCGAGCTGAGCTGATGAGTTCGTCGACCAGACAATAGCAATTACTCTTCAAGGTAAACTTGTCAATTCTGCTACAATTTTCGTCGAACTGACAATCATCATTCGTCAACCGAAGAATGATTGTGGACTTAGAAAGAATCTGAGAAGTCTCTGGCTGAGAAGAGTTCAAATAGTAGATCAGAAATCGTCGACCAAGGAAAATTATTCGTTGAGCTGAGATCGACGAACGTCGAACACATTTCCTTGAGCTGAAATCGACGAACGTCGAATACATTTCCTTGAGCTGAAGATATCTCTAAGTCTTGAGTTTCTCTGGCAGTCTTGAGGATGGCTGGTCCACAGGATGATGTTCTAAGGACAAACCCTAGACTCTAGGACACAACCAATGACCCTGACTATACAAGGTGGGTCAAAGACATCCTAACTCAGTGAACCTAGCCCAAATCCAAACTAGGGATCCAACATCTTCACGTCGAATCTTGGTATTTTGAAAGAACTCAAGGACTTTCTTATCCAAAATCTTGCAAGGGTGTTCTAGAATAAACAAAAAACTGGCTGTCTCCAACATCAGGATCATGTTCCTGAATTCGTCTGAAGCAGAAGCAAATCCTGTGCGAACGAGTTCTCCTTGGTTGCACAGGCTAACATCTGAACCATAAAGATCCCTCTTGTTAGATCTGATTGTTTCGTTTCCGTTATTAGATTTATTTCTTCACAGAATGGCTCAAAACAAAGATTATGCAAGCATTAGACCTCTAGTATGCAATCTTAACAGATTTGCCATCTGGAAGGCAAGAATCAAATTGTATATGAACTCTATTGATGAAGATATCTACAATTCTATTTTGACAGGTCCCCCCCCCCCCAAGTCTTCACATTTTTTGCAACATCTTCAAGCACAACAGCAATGCCACCACCTGAGTGGACTGAATCCCAGAGGAAAGCCAAAATTGCAGATGCAAAAGCAATGAACATCTTGTCTCAGACTATGTCAGATGATATATTTCAGAAGGTGGCTGAGTGCACATCAGCTAAGGCCATTTGGGACTCCCTCAACCAAATGGTAGCTGGTTCAGCTGATGAAAGGAACGACAGGAGATCAAATCTCATATCCCTGTATGAGAATTTTAAGAAGGATGAGGCTGAATCAGTTGCTTAAATGTACAATAGGTTTAGCTCAATCATCAATGAGCTTAAAACCTTGGATAAAGATATCACCCTTACAGAGGTGAATGACAAAATCTTGATGTGCTTCCCTAGCTCTTGGGACTCAAGAATCTGGCCTATCAAAGAAGTCAGAAGCCTAAATGAGATATCAACTGAATCTCTGCTAGGCAAACTAAAATCTTATGAGCAGTTGATTAAATAAAGAGAAGCAACTGAACAGAAATCAACAACTCCAGTGAGAAAATATCACAGTATAGCTTTCAAGGCATCAGAGGAAAGTGAGACCTCAACATCCAATGAAGAACTAATGAGCTTCTTTGCAAAAAGATTTTATAAGATGGCTAGAAAGGACTTCAGAAGAAAATCATCTAGGCAGGATGATAAGCCAAAATATGACAAGACACCAACCAAGGAGGTTGTGTGCTTTGGATGTAGAAATCCTGGACATTACATCTCTGAATGTCCAGAAAGCTAGAAGAAGGAGAAAAGCAGAGAAAAAGACTCCAGGAGAAAACACAGCAGCAGACCCTCCTCCAGCAAGTACAAAAAGAGAGACAAAGGCTTTGTTGCTGAAACATGGAGTGATACTGAAGAAGAATCATCCTCCTCTAGCTCAAGTGAAGAAGAGGAAGAAGCAAGAACCAAGGAGGTTTATCTTATGGCAATTGATGCCTCCAGGAGCAGTTCAGGATCAAAAGGTGAATCTGAAGATGAGGCAGCCTCAGAGTCAGAGGCAGATCAGGTTCTTTCAAGTTTTGATTATAATTCTGATTCATTTAAAATTGAATTCAAGACTGTGTTTAGATTTAATTAGTTCAGAGAAAGAAATAAAAACTCTTAGAGAAAACTAGGAAACATTGAATCTGTTAACTCAGAAAATCTTAAACTAAAAGATCAACTAACTTCAGCAAATGAGCAGATAATTAAATTAAAATCTGATTTATGTGAGGCTAAACAACTTGAGCAATCTCTCAATGGAAGAAGTCTCAAGCTGATGGACATAATAAGCACAGTAAATGCCAGATTAAATGGCAAGCTGGGCTTGGGTGATTCATCAGTTTTGCCCCCCCCCATAATTAAGAAAAATATCATTGTGACACACATTAAATTTGTTTCTGCCAAGGGAAAAGAGAAGATAATAAACAAACCAATGTTGAAAATAATCCAGAACCCATAAACAAGAGCAATAAAAATCAGAAAACAGCTAATAAAAACAAGATTCAGCAGCATTCGTCGAACTCAGATCGACGAAATGTGGCCCGTTCATCGAACCTAGATCGACGAACGTTGAACGCAAACTTCAGTAATAACAATTCGTCTAACTGCGATCGACAAACTTTGTATGGTTCGTCAAGAAGAGGTCGACGAACATGGGGCACAGAAAATGACTATTGTCATTCTCTGAGCAGAGATCGACGATCTTAGCCCTATTCGTCGAACTCTGGTCGACGAACTTACAGAAACTCGTCGAACCCAGAAGGACCAAACATAAATCATTTCTCTTACAGAAATTCTAAGCCAGCTAATAAACCATTCACTCTAGTAGCTGATTGGGTCATTCCACCTAGGAGATATCACCCCTTAGGATATAAATCTCAACCTACTTTGTCAGTTATATCCAGCTTTTCATTTCAGCAAAATAAAGGACCCAAGGTAACCTGGGTCAAGAACAATTAATTTTTGTTTTTCATTACAGGTGAAGAGCTGTCCAAGGGTGAGTCAGACCTGGTACTTGGACAGTGGTTGCTCCAAGCATATGACAGGCAGCAAGGACAATCTATCTAATTACAAGTCCAAGCTAGGACCAAAGGTGATCTTTGGTGATTCAAATAGTGGCCAGTCTGAAGGATATGGAGCAGTAAAGATTGGAACAGTTACTTTCAAGAGAGTAACATATGTAAGAGGACTCAAACATAACTTAATATCCATAAGCCAATTATGTGATGAAGGTTATCAGGTACACTTTAACTCTACCTCCTGTTCTATTATTAATAATGAAAACAAAACTATTTCAATTGGAACTAGACAAGGTAACATATATCTAGTAGATTTTATTTCTGCCAAAACTGATGTTTGTTTACTCAATATCACTAGTAACCAAAATGAGTTGTGGCATAAAATATTAGGTCATATAAACCTTAAAAATATAGCTAGGTTATCTAAAGACAACCTTATTAGAGGCTTACCTTCTGGTCCCTACAAGAAGAAAAACCTATGCAGGGCTTGTCAATTAGGCAAGCAAACTAAAACTAGTTTCAAATCTATTAATAAGAGTGATTCACCTAGGATTTTGTATTTGCTTCATGTGGACCTATTTGGACCCATTGCAGTACAAAGCCTAGGAGGGAAGTCTTACACTTTATTAATTGTTGATGACTTCTCCAGATTCAGTTGGGCGGCCTTTCGAGAACTAAGTCAGATACATTCAAGGTTCTTACATATTTTCTCAGGACCATACAGATTGAGTTCTCTACTCATGTTGCATTGATTAGAAGTGATCATGGCACAGAGTTTGAGTCTCTTCTTATGTATGGGTTCTGTGAGAAGGAAGGTATCAGGCATTGCTTCTCAGCCCCTAGAACTCCCCAATAAGATGGGGTAGCTGAAAGGAAAAATAGGACACTCATTGAAGCTGCATGTACATTATTGGCAGATGCTTACATGACTCTATCCTTTTGGGCAGAAGCTGTAAACACTGCTAACTATGTCCTGAATAGAAGCCTCATACATAAGCTGAAAAATAAGACCCCCTATGAATTGCTTAAAGGAAAGAAACCTAAAATCACATATTTTAAAGTTTTTGGTTGTATATGTTATATTCACACAAATAACAAAAGATACATTAGAAAGTTTGAGGCTAAGGCTGAAGAAGGGATTTTTCTAGGATACTCCCAAGTAAGCAAGGCCTATAGGGTTTTTAATAAATCCTCTCTTAAAATTGAAGAGTCAGTTCATGTATCTTTTGATGAAGCTAACATGTCTTATAAGGAGAAAGAGATTTATACCAAAAGCTCTTTGCAGGTTCCACAACTGTGTGAGTCTATGGATGGACTAAACCTTACCCAAGAGGTGTCAACCCATCCTTCTCCATAGGTTGCTGAAGACAGTGAAGAAGAAAATCAAGTGGAAGTGGCTGAACTTCCCTCAACAGCTAATAACATTCCTCAAGAGGAATTAATTATAGAAGCTGTTGCTGAACAAACTCCACCCACTGATCTTGTCACACTTAGAGATCACCCCAGATCTTAAGTGATTGGAGACATTTCAGCAGGTGTACAGACAAGGCATCAACTCAACCAAGACTTGATGCATGGTTGAGTTGATGCATGCCTATTTTCTCTCTTAGATTGAACCTCTCTCCATCCATGAAGCTGAGCAAGATCCCCACTGGATCATTGTAATGCAAGAGGAACTGAATTAGTTTGAGAGATGTAGAGTTTGGGATTTAGTTCCAAGACTTCATAACTACCCAGTTATTGGAACCAAATGGGTCTACAGAAACAAGCTGGATGCTCAAGGAAACATTGTGAGAAACAAGGCTAGGCTTGTTGCTCAGGGCTACATGCAAGAGGAAGGAATTAATTATGACCAAACCTTTGCCCCTGTTGTAAGGTTAGAGGCCATAAGAATATTCCTTGCCTATACAGCTCACAGGAGATTCAAAGTTTTTCCAAATGGATGTCAAGAGTGCATTTTTGAATGGAGTGCTTCAAGAAGAGGTTTATGTGGAACAACCTCTAGGTTTTATCTCTCTAACTCAACCCACTTTCGTGTTTAAATTGCATAAAGCTCTCTATGGTTTAAAGCAAGCTCCAAGAGCTTGGTATGAGACCTTAGCAAGCTTTCTTTTAGAGCATAAATTTATAAGAGTAACCATAGATAAAACCCTTTTCACTAGACATCATAAGGACCAAATCTTATTAGTGCAAATATATGTGGACGACATCATCTTTGGGTCTACTGATCCCAAATTATGCAAGAGGTTTGCTGACCTCATGCATTCCAAATTTGAGATGAGTAGCATGGGTGAGCTTTCCTACTTCCTTGGTCTCCAAGTGAAGCAGCTCCCTGATGGTATCTTCCTCTCCCAAGATAAGTATGCTAAAGAGCTTATTAAGAAGTTTGGGATGGGTTGAAAGTCCACCTAGTGTCAACTATGTGCACCTATGGGGGGGGGGGAATAGGTGACGAGTAGCGCTTTTGCGGAATTTACGAACGTACCTGCACAATAAAAGGAAAAAGCACAGCACACAGAATACACAGGCAGTTTATAGTGGTTCCCCGACTTGGGTACATCCACTTTCCCCCTTCGACCTATCTCCCCAACAAGGGACGACTCGGTCACTTCTCCAACGGGATTGAAATCCAATCCCTGCACTACCGGAAGGAACCCTTCCACACGTGAGAGTCAACACTCCCACAAAACGGGTTGCACCCAACCCTTACAACACGGAACAAAAGTTCCTTTACAACAAAAGTAAATATAGAAAGTACACGAGATACAAACTTCGTTTGGAGACTACGGTGTTCCTCTTCGTTCGACGACGTGTTCGTGAAGTCAACGAAACGTTTACAACCTTGGTCTCTCTTGGAAAGGATCTTCCCGAAACCGGCGGCGGCAATCCGAGCGGCGGCTTGGTTCCGGATCGACGGCAACGACGATGCGCGGCAGCAGTACTTCTGAGATCTAATCTTCGTTGCAAAGCAAACTAGGTCTACCAACGGTCACTCTAGGATCGGTCGTCTCGATCGATTCGGACGGGGGAGTTTTTCCCGGTCAACAAATCGAGAGACAAGGGATCTCTGGATAGACACGTGAGACTCAAGCTTTGCTAAGCTTCTGTCGCCGGAGATCGGGAAGAAATGCGATCAGCAGCGGCGACGGACTTGCGCGAGCGGCGACGGAGGCGGCGGAGAGATTTCGCGATTTTAGGGTTGCACTCGCTCGGCTTCTTTCTGTCTAGGTATTCCGTTCAAAATACCCGTGTATAAATACTGTAGCTAACTCCAATATGACCGTTTGTGGGACCCACAATAGAAATCCCTAAGTCCGGTTCAAACTAGTCTAGAGGCAGAATCCGGTCCAGCAGCAACCTGAGAAAACGCTAAGTGAAAATCGGCGAGAATCGCAGGCGATTCTCGACGAATCGGCGAGAATCACCAAGTGATTCTCGACGATTCGTCGAGAATCGTTAGTGATTCTCGCCGAATCACTTATTGATTCTCAACGAATTTCACTTTGTATACATGAGCTGCTTGGCCACTGGTTCGGCGAGAATCACTAGTGATTCTCGCCGAATCTTACTTGGCACCGTTTTGAGGTAGCCAGAAGGAGTCGGCGAGAATCACTAGTGATTCTCGTCGATTCGGCGAGAATCACTTGGTGATTCTCGTCGAATTTTCCTTGGACGAATTTTCGTCTTCCACCCAGGAGCTGCTCCTTGATCCATCCATGCTCCTTGTCTTCTCTTGCATATGAACGGCCCTGTACTTGAAAGTAAGTGCACTCCAATAGAGAGAGTACACGTAGGCCAACACACTGATCTGCTCAACGAGGGATTACGTCGTGCAGACCCGTGTATATTGACCTACTGCACCCTGACATTGGTGTGCACTTAGCGTGGAAAAACTGCAAGCACAACTAGAAGGATTTTATTAAATACATAGTCTATTGACCTTAGCTTGTCCAGGGGCTTCTTCAAATCATGTACATTGTGGATACAATACCCAACAATCTCCCCCTATTTGAAGAAGCCTAAACCCTACAAGCTAAGGTGAATAGAGCAAATGAGAATGAAAACCATAAACTGAAAAGAGAGTTGAGTGAGTTATCCATTACCAATACCAATTTCTTGGGAGCAAGCTTGGAGCCACCTTAGCCTTAGCCGAGAGGGTAATCTCCCCCTTTTCGGCTTCTACAAATTGGGGTCTGTAGCATTTTACCCTTTGCTCCCCCTCAGTTCTTGCACGGGCCTGGAGCCTCTGTAGTATTCAGTCGTCATAATTGAGCATCCCCAATTCAGTCTTGAAAAGATTGAACTTGGCCTCGTCTAGGGGCTTTGTGAATATATCAGCAATCTGCTTGTCCGTGGGGACATAACAGAGAGAGATATCCTTGTTCTCCACGTGCTCCCGAATGAAGTGGTAGCGTACTTCAATATGCTTCGTTCTGCTGTGCGACACCGGATTGTTGGCAATGGCAATTGCACTGGAGGAGTCGCAGTACATGGGTACTTCCTTGAACTGAAGGTCGTAGTCGGCTAACTGGTTTCTGATCCATAGAAGTTGTGCGCAACAGCTTCCTGCCGAGATATACTCTGACTCTGCTGTGGAGGTTGCAACACAATTCTGTTTCTTGCTGTTCCATGAGATAAGCCTCCTGCCGAGGAATTGACACGTCCCGGAGGTGCTTTTCCTGTCATCCCTGCTCCCTGCAAAATCAGCATCTGAAAAGCCTATTAGCTCGACATCATTGTTTCTCGGGTACCACAAGCCAAGATTAGGAGTACCTTTAAGGTATCTCAGAATTCGCTTTGTAGCGACATAGTGAGATTCCTTAGTGTTCACCTGATATCGGGCACAGACACATGTGGAGAACATAATATCCGGTCGACTGGCAGTAAGGTAGAGCAGGGATCCAATGATGCTTCTGTATTTGGTTTCATCGAAAGGTTTACCTTTCTCATCCTTATCCAGAGACATGGTGGATCCCATTGGAGTCCTCATAGAGGTTGCACTCTCCATACCGAATTTCTTAAGGAGTTCATTTGTGAACTTCGTCTGAGAGATGAAGATTCCATCCTCAGACTGTTTCACTTGAAGTCCTAAGAAATACTTGAGCTCTCCCATACTGCTCATTTCAAACTTTCCTTGCATAAGTTTAGAAAACTTTTTGCAAAGATTGTTGTCCGTTGAGCCGAATATTATGTCATCGACATAGATTTGCACCAGCAAAATCTTGCCTTTGACTTCCCTGAGAAACAATGTTTTATCTATTTTACCTCTGGAGAACTTGTTCTCAAGAAGAAAACTAGATAAAGTCTCATACCAAGCTCGTGGAGCTTGTTTCAACCCATATAAGGCCTTATTAAGAAAATAAACGTGATTGGGATAAGTAGGATCGACAAAACCTGGGGGTTGAGCGACGTATACTTCCTCTTTCAGGTCTCCGTTCAGGAATGCCGATTTCACATCCATTTGATAGACTGTGAATCCTTTGTGTGAAGCATACGCCAGGAACAACCTGATTGCCTCGAGCCTTGCTACTGGTGCGAAGGTCTGGTCGAAGTCAATCCCTTCCTCCTGTCTGTAACCTTGAGCCACTAGCCTGGCCTTGTTCTTTACGATGACACCATGTTCATCCAGCTTGTTTCTGAAGATCCACTTCGTGCCAATCACATTCTGCTTGTATGGTCTGGGAACCAGCGTCCAAACCTTGCAACGTTCGAATTGATGTAGTTCCTCTTGCATGGCCAGAATCCATGCCGCATCCTTGTTCGCCTCGTCGAACTTCTTTGGCTCAACCTGTGACAGGAAGCTAAGATGCAATACTTCGTTAACTGTACCTCTTCGAGTTCTGACACCAACACGAGGATCCCCGATGATCTGATCTCTAGGATGATCTCTCACGTGCTGGAGCTCTAGAAGTCTGGCGTCTGGAGCTTCAACTACTTCTTGGGCTTCTCTTTCTTCTAAGAGATTTGTTCCATCTTGATCTTCAACATTTTCAGATGACGTGGAGGTGGAAACTTTGACGTACTTGGGAGCGTCATCTTTAGGGGTCTCATCCAGACTCAGTTGTTCAAGTCTAGCACCTGCATCTTCAAGAATACTACTGGAAGAATTGCTGTTAAGCAAACTTCCTTCATCAAATACAACATTTATTGATTCTTCTACCACTAGGGTTTTCTTATTGAAGACCCTATATGCCCGACTATGGGAACTATAGCCCATGAATATGCCTTCGAAGCATTTTTCACCGAATTTAGTACGCGGGTACTTCCCATTATTCAGTACATAGCATCGGCAACCAAAAATCCTCAAGTAGGACATGGTTGGTTTCCTGCCTTTCAGTAGCTCGTAGGGCGTCTTACGATGATGCTTGTTGATCAATGCTCGGTTTTGTACATGACATGCCGTATTGACACCCTCTGCCCAGAAGTATTCCGGGAGAGAAGCATCTTTCAACATTGTCGTGCAGGCTTCAATGAGAGTTCTATTTCTCCTCTCCGCAACTCCATTTTGCTGAGGAGTGCGCGGGGAGGAAAACTCATGAAAGATACCTTGTTCTTCACAAAATTCTGTCATTGCACCAGATTCGAATTCTGTTCCATGGTCACTTCTGATTTTGACCACGGAGCAGTTAAATTCGTTCTGAACCTGCTTGACAAAATTAGTGAAGATGTCAAACGTATCTGACTTTCGTTTCAAAAAGAACACTCATGTAAACCGAGAATGATCATCAACTATCACTAGCGTATAGGACTTGCCTCCCAAGCTATGAACTTGCATTGGACCAAACAAGTCCATATGCAAAAGGTAAAGACATCGGGAAGAGTCTTTGTCAGCGATGCTCTTAAAGGTAGCCCGAGTCTGTTTGCCCATCTGGCATGCAGGACATGGGCTATCTTTGATGCACTTGATACTGGGAGCATCCCTTACCAAGTCCTTAGAAAATAGCATACTAATTGTCTTGAAATTAATATGTGCCAATCTCTTGTGCCATTGTTCACAAAGAGATGCACTGCCTGTTGCCACAAGGCATACGGGGGTAGATGAATCTAAACTGAGAAAATCTAAACAAAAGATATTTCTGCTCCTAATGCCTGATAATACCGTTTCAGAAGAGGTACGTGAAATTATCAGACATTTATCCTTGCAGAACTTAACGTCATAACCTTTATCACATAACTGACTTACACTGATCAGGTTATGGTTTAACCCTTCAACATAAGCCACGTCGGTGATAGAGATTATACCGTTGGAAATCATACCATAACCTCTGGTGACTCCTCGATCTGACCCTCCAAAGATGACTTTGGGTCCATTCTCGACTGGAGTGTAATCACGCAGCAGGCTTCTTGTCCCGGTCATATGCCGGGAGCATCCACTGTCCAAATACCAGATCGGCGTTTTGGTGGCCTTTGGACATTCCTGCAAAACAAAATTAATTTGCCTTAGGAACCCAATCGAACTTGGGTCCTAGATTCCTGGTTAGCACACTCCCCCTCGGTTGGTTAACCCTACGAGTGGTCGGTCTCGCATTGCTAACATGGGGAGTCTCGTAGTTCCTTGGATTAAACCAACAATCCACGGCAAAGTGACCGACTTTGCCACAGCACCAGCAGTCAAATCTGTTGTACCTCTTCCTAGGCTCCTGCCTTACCCTGGGAACGGTGGGTACTGCTGGGGCCTTGGATCTAGAGGTGGAGGCCTCATGGTGACAACAGTCGCATGACTTTGTCACCTTCTGTATAACAGGCTTGGCTTTTGGTGCCTGCTTTCCATTATGGCCGCTAGAGAACGGACCATAATTTCCTATGTGGATTTCCTCATAAGGTGCCTTGAAGGCACTCTCACCGAAGTTCCGGGGAAAGTTCCAACCGTCATACCGGCTCTTTGGCTTTGCAACCGAGGGCCGGAAATGATGCCCAAATGTTGACTCAAAGTCATGTTGGTTGCAAGGAAAGCCAGGCTTTCTGAATGCAACAGGACTAAGAGGAGCCTTACCCTTTTCATCAGCAGAGGCCTTCTTGGCGGCCTTATTCTTCCTCTGGTTCTTGTTTCTCCTAGATGAAGAACCAGATACCCCTATATGCCCCAAGCCAGCTCCTTTGGCCTGAGCAGAGAAGGTATCAACGACTGGAAGAACTGTTTTTGGCATGGAGAAGCTCTTGACGATCTTCCTTTCTGCCGCAAGTAGTTCTTCCAACTTGTCGACTTCCTCCTGCTTTAGATCAAGGAGCTTCAAAGACTCTGAATGCTTGGAAGTCAGGTCAAGGTGTTCCTGTCGGAGAGAAATCAAGCTAGTGACCTCTTCCCTTAGGGATACACACTCACCCTTAAGGAATTTTACTTCCTTCTTCTCAGCCTTCAGTCTCTTTCGGCACTCATCGAAAGTGTTGAGCAGAAGCTCATACTTCTCGAGGAGCTCAGCTTCACGGGCTGAAGGGCCATCCTCAGGTTCATCATCCTGAGACTCAGGATCAGAGTCGGAGTCGGAGAGAGGGGTGTGAGCTTTTACCTTCCCAGTAAATGGGGGACATTCTCCTTCTGA
Source organism: Platanthera guangdongensis (assembly GCA_039583875.1). Classification (NCBI taxonomy): domain Eukaryota; kingdom Viridiplantae; phylum Streptophyta; class Magnoliopsida; order Asparagales; family Orchidaceae; genus Platanthera; species Platanthera guangdongensis. The sequence goes on along the minus strand of CM077158.1, from coordinate 96,124,194 downwards.
GTCGGAGCGACCCACCAGCCCGAAGTAGGCTTCCTCATCATCACTGGAGTCTGAGGAATCAGACTCACTTAGTGTCTTTGGCCTTCTTGCGATGTAGCTCCGCTCCTTCTTCTTATCTCTGGAGGATTTGAGCTCCTCTCCTTTCCCTTTTTCTCTTTTGCTTTGATGGCAGTCGGCCACGACGTGTCCTGGCTTATTGCATCCAAAGCAAATAATATCAGAAGAACGATGTTTGTTAGGTTTAGATGCATACCTGTCAGAAGAATAATTTTTCTTCTGATGCCTGGAGGAGGAGCTGTCTTTCTTTCTTTGATTCCTCATCTTGAGGAACTTCTTGAACTCTCGGGTGATGAGGGAGAAATCCTCCTCCGACAGCTCTGAGTCGGAGGAGCATGGTTCAGAGTCCTCCTCCTCTTCCTTATTCCTCGCACGGTATGACATCGCACCCTTGCCCTTTCTGGAGTAACTGGCTTTTAGGGCCACAGTCTTTTCTTTTGCAGCAGCCTTCCCTGCTTCTTCCTCTGCCTTCCTGGTGTTCAGCTGAAGTTCATAGGACATCAGCTTCCCAAACAGGATTTGTGGATCAGTTTCTGCTAGTCTGCCAAATTCTCTGATGGCGCAGATCTTTGTGTCTCATTCCTTAGTAAGGGACCTAAGGAATTTGTCATTGAGTTCACCATTGGTGAACACTCTTCCGTAGCCCTTGAGGGCGTTGACAATCTTTAGGAAGTTCTCGTATGTGACTCCGATCTCTTCCTTAGGCCCTTGCCTGAAGGCCTCATATTTTTGGTTCAGGAGGGATCTCCGATCATCCCTCACTTCATCCGTGCCCTCCATTAGGATGAGCAGGCACTGCCAGATCTCCTGAGCAGTCCTGCAGTTGCTGAAATTTTGCATCATGGAATCATCAACTGCGTTCACCAGAATGTTTCGTGCCTTCTTGTCCAGTCCCACGAGCACCATCTCGTCTTTGTCCATTTCAGAAAGTGTCTTCGGCACCTTCTTGGTGGGATCGATGGTGGAGTCCTTGGTGGGGACATAAGGTACCTCCTCCACGATCATGAAGAGTCGAGGATTGACTGCTTCCATGTAAAACCTGATTATTTCCTTCCAGATCGGAAAGTTTAGCCTGGTGCATACTGGGATCTTGCCGGAGAACTTGAGCCCGTCCATAGTAGATATTTGTCTTCTTCTTGACACTAGGGGCAGGATTCAACTCAAGGTGTTGACCTTTTTGATGAGCAACCTCCCTCTGATACCACTTGAAAGTCCACCTAGTGTCAACTATGTGCACCTATGGGGGGGAATAGGTGACGAGTAGCGCTTTTGCGGAATTTACGAACGTACCTGCACAATAAAAGGAAAAAGCACAGCACACAGAATACACAGGCAGTTTATAGTGGTTCCCCGACTTGGGTACATCCACTTTCCCCCTTCGACCTATCTCCCCAACAAGGGACGACTCGGTCACTTCTCCAACGGGATTGAAATCCAATCCCTGCACTACCGGAAGGAACCCTTCCACACGTGAGAGTCAACACTCCCACAAAACGGGTTGCACCCAACCCTTACAACACGGAACAAAAGTTCCTTTACAACAAAAGTAAATATAGAAAGTACACGAGATACAAACTTCGTTTGGAGACTACGGTGTTCCTCTTCGTTCGACGACGTGTTCGTGAAGTCAACGAAAAGGTTACAACCTTGGTCTCTCTTGGAAAGGATCTTCCCAAAACCGGCGGCGGCAATCCGAGCGGCGGCTTGGTTCGGGATCGACGGCAACGACGATGCGCGGCAGCAGTACTTCTGAGATCCAATCTTCGTTGCAAAGCAAACTAGGTCTACCAACGGTCACTCTAGGATCGGTCGTCTCGATCGATTCGGATGGGGGAGTTTTTCCCGGTCAACAAATCGAGAGACAAGGGATCTCTGGATAGACACGTGAGACTCAAGCTTTGCTAAGCTTCTGTCGCCGGAGATCGGGAAGAAATGCGATCATCAGCGGCGACGGACTTGCGCGAGCGGCGACGGAGGCGGCGGAGAGATTTCGCGATTTTAGGGTTGCACTCGCTCGGCTTCTTTCTGTCTAGGTATTCCGTTCAAAATACCCGTGTATAAATACTGTAGCTAACTCCAATATGACCGTTTGTGGGACCCACAATAGAAATCCCTAAGTCCGGTTCAAACTAGTCTAGAGGCAGAATCCGGTCCAGCAGCAACCTGAGAAAACGCTAAGTGAAAATCGGCGAGAATCGCAGGCGATTCTCGACGAATCGGCGAGAATCACCAAGTGATTCTCGACGATTCGTCGAGAATCGTTAGTGATTCTCGCCGAATCACTTATTGATTCTCAACGAATTTCACTTTGTATACATGAGCTGCTTGGCCACTGGTTCGGCGAGAATCACTAGTGATTCTCGCCGAATCTTACTTGGCACCGTTTTGAGGTAGCCAGAAGGAGTCGGCGAGAATCACTAGTGATTCTCGTCGATTCGGCGAGAATCACTAGTGATTCTCGTCGATTCGGCGAGAATCACTAGTGATTCTCGCCGAATCGGCGAGAATCACTTGGTGATTCTCGTCGAATTTTCCTTGGACGAATTTTCGTCTTCCACCCAGGTGCTGCTCCTTGATCCATCCATGCTCCTTGTCTTCTCTTGCATATGAAAGGCCCTGTACTTGAAAGTAAGTGCACTCCAATAGAGAGAGTACACGTAGGCCAACACACTGATCTGCTCAACGAGGGATTACGTCGTGCAGACCCGTGTATATTGACCTACTGCACCCTGACATTGGTGTGCACTTAGCGTGGAAAAACTGCAAGCACAACTAGAAGGATTTTATCAAATACATAGTCTATTGACCTTAGCTTGTCCAGGGGCTTCTTCAAATCATGTACATTGTGGATACAATACCCAACATGGGTGATGCTTCAGGAATGAAAACACCTATGGCTACCAATGTTGTTGTGGATTCTGATGCAGCAGGGAAACATGTAGATCAAAAGCTTTATAGGGGCATTGTTGGATCCCTAATATACCTAACAGCTAGCAGGCCTGATATCATGTTTGACACATGCCTTTGTGCTAGGTTCCACGTGAACACCAAAGAATCTCACCTTATTTTCTTGAAAAGAATTTTGAGATATATAAAAAGTTGTCCAAATCTAGGACTCTGGTATCCTGTAGATTCAGAGTTTGAGTTAACTGGATACTCAGATGCTGACTATGCTGGATGTAGAGTGGACAGGAAAAGTCCTCTGGAACTTGTCAGTTCCTGGGTATGAGACTTGTCTCTTGGTTTTGTAAAAAGCAAACATATGTGTCTACATCAACTGCAGAAGCAGAATATATGGATGTTGGCAGCTGCTGTTCACAAATGTTATGGATACAAAACCAACTCCTAGACTATGGTGTCAACTTAAATAATTCAACATTATTTTGTGATAACACTAGTGCTATTGCTATAGCACAGAATCCAGTTCACCATAGTAGGACAAAACATATTGATATAAGGCATCATTTCATTAGAGATAGTGTAGACAAAAAGAAAATTAATCTAATTCATATTCCTACTGATTTACAGAGAGCAGACATTTTCACCAAACCCTTGGATGAGAAAAATCATCTGTTCTTTATAAATCAACTGGGAATGATCAATGGAGAAGAGTTAAATTAGTTTCTGTCTACACTCGACGAATTCTCCAGAGTTCGTCGAACGGAGTTCGACGAATTAGGGAAAGTTTGAGAGATGCTCGTCGAACGGAGATCGACGAATTCTCTGTGTTGAAACAATTTTCGTCGCTCTGAGATCGACGAACTTTACTTTAGAAGATATTTCGTCGAACGGAGTTCGACGAACTGTTTTTGATTCTTCTGGAAGAGATCGACAAATTATTTATCTATAATTTATTTCATCGACCTCAATTCGGAGAACTATTTTTGTTCTCGTGGAACGGAGTTTGTCGATTCATATTCTAGAACATTTCAAAGTATTTTGGAAATCCTATATCTAGGTTTTCTTCGACCTCCGTCCTGCGCTTTCAGTTCCTGTTGCACTTGATCGTTGTTTGTCTCTCTTGCAGGTAATCAATAGTGATTCCAGCGAGCACCCTGGCTGCAATGAAATTCGATACAGGCTTTGATATGGACTTTGATTCATTTCAGCATTCTGACCCTATATTTCTTTACATTCTGGAACTTCTAGAAGAGCTGGGTCTCAAGGATTTTATGACCAGGAGAATCAAACTGCATGCAACAGAGATTAGAGGATGGGTGTATACTTCTTCTGCTTCTGAGGATAACACCTTGACAGGGAATATCGGGGGCAATGTTGTTTCTTTAACCCCCGCCGTTATTTCTGAGATCTTTGAGTTGGTCAATGGAGAAGAAGATTTGGATATAAATTCTGATGAGTATAGTTCGATGCTGAATCTGATGGGGTTTATTGGGAGTAACCCTAACAAGCTGTTAAAGAAACAGCTTTCTGCCGCCTACCAATTCTTGGCGGATGTTGTGGGAAAAGTGTTGATGGGCAAGCACACCGCGCATGATTACATAACAAGATACCAATTCCTTGTCATGTGTGCGGTGGTCAACAAGAGTCATGTTGACTGGGGCAAGATCTTCTTTGATTTGATAAAAAAGAAAAACAGTAAGAAAGAGGTATGCTTTGGAAGGATCCTGGGGATTTTCCTTCAAGCAAAAGCTGGTGAATTCATGGTATCCCCGACCATATTCATCAATGCCAGCAAGCGCCTCACATGCGCTTTGTTTGGCAGATGGGAGAGGACGATCTCTAAGCCATCCAAGGCTTCCTCCTCTTCCATCCCATCTTCTGAGAGCACAAGGGCCGTGCAGGCCACTCCCCACCCTGCAGAAGAGGTAATCCCATCTCCACAACCTCTTCCAGCAACACATCTTCCATCTTCAACCAGTCTTCCAATTCCTCCAGCTTCCCCCCATTCATGTTTCTCCATCAACTCATGCATCTCCTGCTATGTCTCCTCCAGCATCACCTCCTCCACCTCATCTGTCTAACATTCCAAATTTTGCTATACCATCCCCTTCTCCACCTCCACCAGACACCACCATGACAGATGCCATTCCACCTGTATTTCCTCCATCTATTCCCCTCACTTCATCTACCTCTCTACCATCACCAACTACTTCTCCATCTTTGGACCCCCCCCCCCCACTGTATCTACCATCATAACCCTGCTAACTCACCTCCTCAAATCCCTAATCACAGAGGTCATTACACCTCTTGTAAATTCTATCAATTCTTTATCTGTCCAAGTATCTCTTCTTTCTGCTGCCCCCTCTTTATTCAGGGGCCTGGCTCCAGGTTTTCCTGAAACCAGGCAGGGGGAGATGCTTTGTGATGAAGCAGCAGCAAATTATAGCAGCAGTTTCAGATGCAGCAGTAGTTCCTCCTACAGCAGTTTCAGATGCAGAAGCAGCAATTTTGACAAAATTTGATTCGGATTTGATTGACTTGATTCATTTCATGGATACTGACATTGAATTAGATGAGTCAGTTCTAAAGCATATAAAAACTGTTTGTGATTTCCATTTGAATCCCACAGTTGATTTGGCTGTTTTGTTGAGATATTTTGATCCAATTTATGTACAGTTCCCTTCTACTAAGCAATCCTTGGCTATCATTCCTGTCACCTCTCCAATAAGTCCTACAGTTGCTAAACAACTTAGTGACAGTTTTGCTGTTCCAGAGCAAGCCATCTCTTCCCCCCCCCCCCAGAAGAGACTTCTGCCCCAATTTTTGTTATAGATGATTCCCCAATGCCTGACCTGGATGCATTGATTCTAGCAGACATTGAGGAAGAGAATAAAGCTTTAGCAGAGCGCTCAGTTTTAATCAGTTCTCCAGTTCCAGTTCAACTTGCCAAGCCCTAGATCTCTGCAGCTACCCTAAGAGCGATTGATGTTTTGTATGGCAATCCTCAAGGTTCTAGCTCAGATGAGGAAGAGGAAGATGAAGATTCAGATGAAGAAGCCCAAAAGAGAGTCAGTTCAAAGAAGAGAAAGAGAAAGGCTCCTCCTCCTGCTCCTAAGCCCAATCCAACAGCTGACACTCCCTACTACATCTTGCATAACATCACTCCCTATAAGGGAATGCCTGCTTGGATGTGGCTGCCAAAGAATCAACAAAAGGAAAGAAAGAAAAGCAGGAGATACTCTTCTTCACCAGTTTATAGATACAGAAGAGATCCTCCTCCTCCTCCAGCTGCTGGTACTTCCAGTTCCTTAATTTCAAAGCCTTCTCCTATACAAACCTACCAAAGGCATCAGAGCAAGTCTTCAGGAGGTTACCAGCAGAGGCAACAATCTTCAGGCCAACAACAATATCAACAGCAACAACCTCAGCAGCAACAGTAAAATGTATCTATAGAACAGAAGGCAAACAGTCCTGAAAACCATATTTACCTCATGTTCCTTTTGAGGATCCTGAAACAACTAACACTGCTAGAATGGCCAGATTCCAGGAACTGATTGGCCTCTCATTGATTAATAAAGCAAAAGCTGAAGGAAAGGACATTTCAGGATACTCAACTATGTCAAAGTATAGAAAATAAGAACTTAAAAGGTTTGACAAAGCAAACAAACTTTTCAATGTTGATGACTATATGAAGCTTCATCCAGAGGCTGTTGTTCCCAGATCCTCTACTCAGAATATTCTTGGTATAGCTGATATGACAATGACTATAGCTCGGGCAGCTAATCCAAACAAAGAGATCAAATTCTTAAAGCCTGGAGCTAGCAGCAACAGCAACAAAGAGAAAGACAAAGACCAATTCAAGAAGGCAAGATATGATCTAAGTTCATTTTCTTTTTTTTCCTGTTTTTGCTTTTACAACTCTCTGGTTATGTTTCTGAACAAAGCTTTTATATATCTGCTACATGTGTTATAAATTCTCTGTCAGATATATGCTTTTACTACTTTGTTTTGTTTCAATCTATGTCTTCACTTAGTGACCTCACCCAAATAGGGGGAGATTGTTGGATCCCTAGTTTGGATTTGGGCTAGGTTCACTGAGTTAGGATGTCTTTGACCCACCTTGTATAGTTAGGGTCATTGGTTGTGTCCTAGAGTCTAGGGTTTGTCCTTAGAACATCATCCTGTGGACCATCCATCCTCCAGACTGCCAGAGAAACTCAAGACTTAGAGATATCTTCAGCTCAAGGAAATGTGTTCGACGTTCGTCGATTTCAGCTCAAGGAAATGTGTTCGACGAACAGCTGAATATATCTCTAAGTCTTGAGTTTCTCTGGCAGTCTAGAGGATGGCTGGTCCACAGGATGATGTTCTAAGGACAAACCATAGACTCTAGGACACAACCAATGACCCTGACTATACAAGGTGGGTCAAATACATCCTAACTCAGTGAGCCTAGCCCAAATCCAAACTAGGGATCCAACATCTTCACGTCAAATCTTGGCATTTTGAAAGAACTCAAGGAATTCCTTATCCAAAATCTTGCAAGGGTGTTCTAGAATAAACGAAAAACTGGTTGTCTCCAACATCAGGATCACGTTCCTGAACTCGTCCGAAGCTGAAGCAAATCCTGTGCGAATGAGTTCTCCACTCCATAGCAAACCACTAGTGCTACGAGGGGCCATGGAGAAGCAAAAATTTGAGACTAGAGGAATCGACTCTTGACTGACTGTCGGCTTGGAGCTAGATTACTTCTACTGACTGTACTTGTGAGAACGAGCTGTTGGGATAATTTTTTGAGGAAAAAATAGGAAAATGTTGTTGGATTCTTCGAGCGGACTTGGACTGCTTTCACTGACCTAGGCGAAAAAGAACAGAATAACGCGACCAGAGGAAGATGATGAATAGTGCTCTGGGAAACGAATCGTCGGGAGAAAGCTAGTTCAGCAATTTTGGATTCTGGTTTTGACGAAATGTAACGTGGTTACCCCGAACTCTTGTATATATATATATATATTAAATTTGATATAGGGAATGGCACGTACCTGAGTCGTGACTTTTCGGATCAAATAGAGTAGAGAAAATTTTTACATAAGTAAAATTCGGCGAGATTCATCGGACGTAAAGTCAGATTCGTTGAGTTTTGGAGTGTATATCTGACGAATCGCCGAGTTTCGACGTGTATATCTAACTAATCGCCGAGTTTTGCTGACCGATATTCGACGAATTTGCCTTAGGACAAATGTTTCTATTTTCTGTTTTTCCAAAAGATTTCCTATTTTCTTCGCCTTCTTCATGAGTCCTTATTTAGCTTCCCTAGTTCCGTTTTGAAAAAAATGAGAACTTAGCCTTGTCTAGTGGATTCGTGAAAATATATGATACCTTCTTACATGTTGGGACATAGCTAAGAGTTATGTCCTAATTCTCCACGTGCTCCCGGATGAAGTGATATCGAACTTCGATGTGCTTTGTCCGGCTATGAAAAACTTGATTGTTTGCGATCATGATTGCACTGGAGGAGTCGCAATACATTAAGATCTCTTTGAACTTAAGGTTGTAATCTTCAAGCTGATTTCTGATCCATAGAAGCTATGCGCAATAACTACCCGCAGAGATATACTCTGACTCGACAGCTGACATTGCCACACAATTCTGCTTCTTGATGCTCCAAGAGATAAGCCTTCTTCCGAGGAATTAGCACGTACCGAAAGTGCTTTTCCTGTCATCCCTGCTACCTTGAAAATCTGCACCTGAAAAAACAATTAGCTCGACATCATTACTTTTTGGGTACCATAAGCCAAGATTAGGTATACCCTTAAGGTATCTTAAAATCCACTTTGTAGCGACGTAATGAGATTCCTTTGAGTTCACCTGAAATCTAGCGCAGACACATGTTGAGAACATTATGTCTTGTCTACTAGTACTGAGGTAAAGCAAGAATACAATTATGCTTCTGTACTTGGTTTCATCAAAAGGTTTTCCTTTCTCATTCTTGTCTACAGACATAGTTGAACCCATTGGAGTTCTCATCGAGGTTACGTTCTCCATTCCGAATTCTTTAGTAACTCTTTGGTGAACTTCGTCTGAGAGATGAAAATTCCATCTTCAGATTGATTCACCTAAAGTCCTAAGAAATACTTCAGCTCTCCCATACTGCTCATTTCAAACTTCCCTTGCATGATTTTGGAAAACTTCTTGCAAATATTGTCTTCTGTAGAGCTAAATATGATGTCATCGACATAGATTTGCATTAGCAAAATCTTGTCTTTTACTTCCCTAAGAAATAATGTTCTGTCCATCTTTCCTCTTATGAACTTGTTCTCAGGAAGAAAGCTAGACAACATCTCATACCAATCTCAGGGAGCTTGTTTTAAGCCATATAGAGCATTATTGAGAAAATAAATGTAATCAGGGAAAGTAAAATTGACAAAACCTCGAGGTTGTGTTGTGTGTACTTCCTTTTTCATATTACCATTGAGGAATGCTGACTTCACGTCCATTTGGTAGACGGTGAATCCTTTGAGGCAACATATGCAAGAAACAACCTAATTGCTTCGAGCCTGGCCACGGGAGCAAAGGTCTGGTCAAAGTCGATCCCTTCTTCTTGTTTATATCCCTGAGCTACAAGCCTAGCTTTATTCTTGGTTAATGAATCCATGTTCGTCCAGCTTGTTTTTGAAAATCCACTTGGTGCTTATCAGGTTCTGTCCTTTGGGCATGTGCACCAACTCCCAGACTTTGCATCATTCAAATTAATTGAGCTCCTCTTATAATACCAATATCCAAGAGGCATCTTTATTTGCTTATTCAAACTTCTTTGGCTCAACCTGAGACAAAAAATAAGATGTAATATCTCATTAGTTGTACCTCTTCTAGTTCGTACTCCGTCGCCTGTTTCTCCAATGATCGCATCGGCTGGATGATCCCTTAGGTGTCTGAACCCGAGGTTTATTTCTCTCCCTCCAGCAGGTTCTACAACATCTCGTGCATCCTCTGTAGGTTGAAGTAGTTCTTCCTCTAGTGTTTCTTCATCCACCAAACCTTTTGTAACGCCTCCATTCATTATATGGAATATAATGGTGGGTCCGGCCAGGGCCCCACGCCATATTTCACAAACAAACGACGACATTACGTATGACGTATGAATATAAAAATCATGTTCTACTCGCATCTTAACTCAGAGCATTCTAGCGATAACATTTTAAGTTGCAAGAACTCAACATGATGAATGTCCACTAAATATAAAAACCACACATTTATATATATATCACCAGGAATGTATACAAACGCACAAACGCCCATGGACTTAAGGTCTTACATGTTTCTCTTTACAAATATGGCTTCATACATCGGCACGCAGGTCGGCCACACATGAACTATAAGACTTCTCATGGCCTTCAAGGGCCTTTAAGCAGTAAGGGTTTCAATCCGCTCAATCCAATTCACCCCGTCAGCACCTGCAGTTGGACATCCACCCCAAGGGTGGCAAACAAAGCAACGGTCAGCATTAGTTGACCAATTATAACGACCATACCCCTTACTCGTGGCAGTGGTTCCTTCCCTATATGCATCGCAGTCACAACATATATCTATATCACAACAAGTGCTCTCAAGCACAACAACATCACAAGCACCCACCTCCGCCAGACGCTGCGTGCACTCAAGGTACATTTACGGTGTTGGGTATTGTATCCACATTAACCCAGATTTGATGAAGTCACCCTTGAACTAAGATGAAATAAGTTGTGTTTGATGCTTTGTTTAAGTTATGTGTTTGCAGGATTATATTGCCAAGTGTAAACCAATGTCAGTCTACAATGGGTGACCAAACACAAGACCATACAATGTAATCCCTCATTGCATGATCCATGGTGTTGACTCATGTGTAGCCTCTCTATTGGGACACACTTCATATTCAAGCACTAGGACTAATTGGAGAAAGGCTTGTTACTGAATTCACCAAAGAAGAGAAAATTCTGTTGAAGGAATTTTTGCTAAGTACTTTACTCGAGTAGATACCTACATACTCGAGTGAAATACTTAGTCAATACTTGAGTAAGACTATAAATACTCGAGTAAAGGAAATAGCTCTCGAGTAGCCAAATTATATCCCTCGACTAGCTAAGTAAACTACTCGAGTAGATCCTTTCTCATTCTCGAGTTAACAGAATTTCTTCTTCAGAAAATTTTCTAAGTAAATTACTCGAGTAGTCATATAAGTACTCAAGTTGTTTAGTCTTTTGTCTCTAATTACAGAAGACTTGATTTCGTGTAAATTTACTTCACTCAAGTAGTCAAGTTTATGTACTCGAGTAGTCTATCTACTACTCGAGTAGCCCAGGTTTAATACTCGAGTAACAAGATTTTCTTCCCTCAAAAATTTTCTAAGTCCATTACTCGAGTAGCTATATGATAAGTTGTAAATATACCTATTTTTGTGTACATTAATTTAGTTGTTTTCATTTATTTTTGTCATTTTTATTTATTTTTATTCAATAAAATGCTCCTATTTTTGTAAATATTATACTAACTTATTTTATTTTATTTTTCAGGAAAAAATGAAAATCTGCCAAAAATTGACCTGTCACGCCCGTGACATGTTGGTCACGCCCGTGACCTGGGCATGACTCGTCAAAAACCAAGAAATCTGCAATTTTCGGGAAGAATAGCCTGACACGCCCGGGGTCACGCCCGTGTCACCCGACACGGGGCGTGACCCAAGCCCTTGTTCACTCCACTCGACGATTTCATCTCGACGATCGTCGAGTGTCGACACTAGCAGTCACGCCTAGAGTCACGCCCGTGACCTAGGGCGTGACACCTCTTTCCGCTCGACGATTTTCAACTCGACACTTTCAGCTCGACATTCGTCGAGTGTCGACACCAGCTGACACGCCCAGAGTCACGCCCGTGACCTAGGGCGTGACCACTGCGCCTGGCCGACAAGACCTGCCCGAAGACTTTCGGCGCGCTCCGCGCCCAGATCCACCTGCTTGACACGCCCAGAGTCATGCCCGTGACCTGGGGCGTGACCTCTGCGAGACCGACACGTGTCCAGCCAAAGTCAACTTTCCCGTCAAATCGCCGGCCGCCTTCTCAAATAGTACTGTCACGCCCCCTGTCACGCCCGTGACCAAGGGCGTGACCCATGTAAATTTTTTCTATAAATTCCAGTGTTCTGCTCTGGATTTCCGTTCCACTTTTTTGAACCATTTTGTATAGGGGAAATGCTGCTCGGATGAGTCCAAATGCTATGTAAGGGAAATTTCTCCCCCTCTCCTTTATTTTCTTAACTTTGTAATCTTCGTTTTTAGTTTAATAAAATTGTAGTTTTTCTCTCTTTTATGGATTTGGACTTCAACTATGTGGCTACTCTTATGCAATCTTATTTCTTTCCTTGTCTTAGTTTTTTTTCGTTCTTCTTTATATGTGTGTGTGTGTGTGTGTATGAGTTTAAATTAGTTTTATTGCTTTCATAATCTTCATAGTTTAGCTTTTCCGTTCATATAATGTTCATCCTTATGAGTTTATAAAAACGTTTTAAAAGTGATTTTTTCTCCTTTTCGCTAGTTTCGTTCGTTTTTATCCGTAAAACTTTTTACTCCTTTTAACTTTATTATCACTTTTCTAGCATTTTTATAAAATTATAAGAATGAAAATATAGTCGTTTTAATTTTCCATGCACTTTGATTTTCATCAAAAACTTTTTCCTCTTTTAATTTTTTCGTTCTCTTTTTATGCATTTCTACCGCATTTTAGCGGTAGAAATGTATTCGTTTTTTATTTTTCGATCACTTGCATTTTTGCGTTTATTTGCAAAACTTTCTTCCCGTTTAATTTTTATTTCGGCTTTTTATGCATTTCTACTGCATTCTAGCGGTAGAAATGCAGTTGTTTTAATTTTTCGTAAACTTAGTTTTTCTTATTTTTTTCGCTCATGTGTGTGTGCGCATTTATTTCCGCCTACTCGTTAAGAGTTAAATGGCGCTCGCTTATTTTACTTTCTGTAGAGTGCGTGAGTTTGTAATTTTCTTTTTTCCGCCTACTCACTTGAGTTTAATGGCTGGTTTTTATTTCAGTAGAGTGTGTGTGTTTACTTTATGTCGAGAGAGAGTGTGCGTGTGTTGCATTTATTTTGTCCTACTCGGTTGAGTAGGACCCGTATTTATTTTCTCCTACTCATTTGAGTAGGACTTGCGTGTGTGCGTTTTACTGCTTTCATTTCTCCCGCCCACGCAGTTGCGCCGGGACTCGCACTTTACAGCTTTCTTCAGTCCTACTCGTTTGGGTAGGACTTGCAATTTACTGCTTTATTTTACTGCTTTCATTTTATCGCTTTCATTTACTGCTTTCTTTTTCTGCTTTCTTTTCTGCTTTTCCCGCAAGCCGTCCCCATTCCGATGAGTGGCTAATCGTTCTTAGCCCTCGGCATCGAAGAGCATTGGGACAGATAAAATAGCTTAAAATAATTAAAGGTCTAATCTTTCTAATTAATTAAAAGTACTTAAGGTTTGCCCGGGGTTAACGACGCGTAGGACCACATATCGATGTGTGGGCCCTATTTCCGTTTTCCATACGCTCGCCGAGAGGCCGTGCGTATGGACAGATCACCCCTTGGTAAAGAGAGTTCCGCACTACCCCTCGAGAGAGGAGGCGCGCCAACTCTACCGGATTGGGTTCCCCACCCAATAGCGGGGTTCTTAGCGTAATGCGGGCGTTAAGAGGAATCCTTCGTCGGACGAGAGCCCGGTCGAATAGTCTTAGCGTTCAGGTGAGCGATAGCCCTATAGCTAGGTGAGCTCATTTTAGTGGAACCTCCACGGCCAAGTCTCCGCCTTAATTAATTAGAAATTTAGGAGCTCTTTTTATTTAAAGTCTATTTTAGTTCAATTGTTTTCTCGGTGCCATCGAGCTAAGCTCTTCATCGGCACCACCTTCAAGCTTTCTTTTTATTGCTTTCATTTTCTTTCTGTCATTTTTTCTGCCTTTTTATTATATATAAATATCCCGACAAGATAATTATCGGTAAAATAATAGTCCCCTCCAGGGAAGAGTAGAAATAATCGAACCGGACCCGAGAACAATACGACCTCGATATTCCACCCGGAATATCCTGTACTACTCACGATAGGTGCACTTGCCTCCTTTCGTTAAAACTCGATCACAACCTTTTTTATATCCAAAATAAATAAATAAATACTCGCGCCCCGTTTTCTTAAATAAATTCACTTCCGCCTTTTTCTCAAATAAAACCGTCGGGTCGCCGCGTGACCGTAAATAATTTTGGAGTTTTAACCATCAAGTTTTTGGCGCCGTTGCCGGGGAATTTTCGGTTCGTTATTTTAAACCCTGGAAATCTATTAATTTTACCTATATATTTATATATATATATATAAATATGGCCAATATAATATAATAATAATAATAATAATAATAAAAACTATAAAAAAATATATTACAAAATTATAAAACAAAAAAAAAATTGAAAAACTTATAAAACTAAAAAAAAATTTTTGCAAAACCTTAAAAACTTTAAAAAAAAAACTATAAAACGAAAAACAAAAAAAAAACAAAAAAAAAACAAAAAAATGAAAAATGAAAAACTTAAAAATATATTTTCCTTATGAAAAAAAAAACAACAAACAAAAAAATTAATAATTTGATTTTAAAAAAAAAACAAACCCAAAAAAAAAGTAAGTATATATTTTGTTTAATTTAATTTAACTTATTTTATTTTGATTCGGCGCGGTCCTCACTCTTGTGCGCGCTAGGGGATCACATTTTTATCACACAGTGGTCGCTAAGGCCTTAGCTCCCTCCGACTCCCCCACGCACATTCCCCCCTACCGCCCGCGATGTTTAGGCCGAGTTTATCTTTTTTGTTTTTTCTGTTATCTTTTTTGCTTTTTCTTTTAAATAATGCAGGGTTTCAACCTGGGCCTCCCGCGCTCGTCTTAGGGAAGCTCCTACCCTCCCTTTTTTCTTTTTTGTACTTCTTATAATTTGTATATTATCTGTTCCGCATACTTATATTGCAACATTGGGGACAATGTTGGGTTTAAGTATGGGGGTGTTTTCCTATTCTGCAATTTTTATATTCGGTACTTAACAAAAAAAAAATATACAAAAAAAAAATGCAAAAATCAAAAAAACTTTAAAAAAATTTATTTTAATAATAAGTAATTAAAAAAAATTATTTTAATAATAATTAATTAAAAAAAAACAAAAAAACAAAAAAAAAATTTCAAAAAAATCATAAAAGTTCAAAAAAAAAAATTCATAAAATAAAAATTCAAAAAAAAAAAATTTCTCTTCCCCCCTCTTCTTCTCTTTTTTGTAAAAACTTGCGTCTTGCCTGCCCGCGACGGTCGACTCATCGAACCAACCATTCAAATAAGAGTCTGTTCGCGGGGCCGCAATCGAGTTTTTACTTTGCTTTTTTGTAAAAATCTCTCTTTCCCCCCTATCTTCTTTGTAAATAACTCTTCTTTCTCTCCTCATTCTTGTAAATAATTTATCCTCAAAAACTAAAAATCAAAAAAAATTTGAAAATCCAAAAACCCTAAAAAACTAAAAAATCTAAAAAATCCTAAAAAGATAATAATTAAAACACAAAAAATGATAAAATCCCTAAAAAATCAAAAAAAATGTTTTGTTAATTATGTAACAAAATAATTCGAATATACCATATCTTAACCCTTTTTGCTTTCCAAAAATCTAGTTTCGAGTTAATTTATATGCGAATTTTAGTTATTCTTTGTTCACTATTCGTTTATTAATTAAAGTTCGATAGATTTAAGTGTCTGGGGTTAAGATTTAAAAAATTTTTTATGTCTTTTTCTTATAATAGGGAACTTGTTTTTCACCACCACTTCTAATTTTATAAATAGAAGCTCGTTTTTTATGTTAGAAAATAACATCCATGGATTTCAATTATTTCAACTTCATGCTTTTAGAAACATTGGAACGTTCATTTTAAAAAGGTTGCTCTCAAAACTTTTTGATTAAAAGCTAGTTTTCTTTTTGAAAAAAATAAACTCACTTCCTTTTTTTTCATGTCTTACTTTGACATGATTACCCCTATCCCTTAAAAGATCTTATGTCAATGGGAATAAGATTTCGTTCCGTAAATATAGGCACCCAATAATTTAAAAAGATTATATATGGAGTAAGAGGATAAAATTCATTACTCCTACAAATATACATTGGGTTAATTTTATTCTTATGAAGTTAAAAAACAAAAATCATATTAGGAAAATAAGATTTCGTTTTCCTAATAATCCAAAAAGAAAAAAAAATGGAGGTTCGAGAAAAAATTACCTCACCTCAATATCCAAGCCTTCTTCATAAACCACCAAACCACTTATCTCATTTCAATGATTCTAGACTTAATTTAAAATTTTTTTGAGAGCATAATTTTTAAATTGCATTATTTCCTTTAACTTCTTTTAAGCTAAAGTTTTTTGTATAAATCTAATCCATCTTTGTTAAACTAACAAAAATAAATTTTTGCTTTCTATTTTATTTTTTATCTAGAAGTCTTTTTGAAACTCTTCCTCTATTCATAACATTTCATAAATTAGGATTTAATTCTTTAACCCCGGATGTTTATTTTGATCTTCCTTTTAATTAATTCAAGCGGTAGCTAAACTTAGGATTTCTTTTATTCCTTATAAGTTCATCTCCAACTTTTGCTCTGGAATAGCAAAAGCTTAAGTATGGGGGTATTTGATAAGTTGTAAATATACCTATTTTTGTGTACATTAATTTAGTTGTTTTCATTTATTTTTGTCGTTTTTATTTATTTTTATTCAATAAAATGCTCCTATTTTTGTAAATATTATACTAACTTATTTTATTTTATTTTTCAGGAAAAAATGAAAATCTGCCAAAAATTGACCTGTCACGCCCGTGACATGTTGGTCACGCCCGTGACCTGGGCATGACTCGTCAAAAACCAAGAAATCTGCAATTTTCGGGAAGAATAGCCTGACACGCCCGGGGTCACGCCCGTGTCACCCGACACGGGGCGTGACCCAAGCCCGTGTTCACTCCACTCGACGATTTCATCTCGACGATCGTCGAGTGTCGACACTAGCAGTCACGCCTAGAGTCACGCCCGTGACCTAGGGCGTGACACCTCTTTCCGCTCGACGATTTTCAACTCGACACTTTCAGCTCGACATTCATCGAGTGTCGACACCAGCTGACACGCCCAGAGTCACGCCCGTGACCTAGGGCGTGACCACTGCGCCTGGCCGACAAGACCTGCCCGAAGACTTTCGGCGCGCTCCGCGCCCAGATCCACCTGCTTGACACGCCCAGAGTCACGCCCGTGACCTGGGGCGTGACCTCTGCGAGACCGACACGTGTCCAGCCAAAGTCAACTTTCCCGTCAAATCGCCGGCCGCCTTCTCAAATAGTACTGTCACGCCCCCTGTCACGCCCGTGACCAAGGGCGTGACCCATGTAAATTTTTTCTATAAATTCCAGTGTTCTGCTCTGGATTTCCGTTCCACTTTTTTGAACCATTTTGTATAGGGGAAATGCTGCTCTGATGAGTCCAAATGCTATGTAAGGGAAATTTCTCCCCCTCTCCTTTATTTTCTTAACTTTGTAATCTTCGTTTTTAGTTTAATAAAATTGTAGTTTTTCTCTCTTTTATGGATTTGGACTTCAACTATGTGGCTACTCTTATGCAATCTTATTTCTTTCCTTGTCTTAGTTTTTTTTCGTTCTTCTTTATATGTGTGTGTGTGTGTATGAGTTTAAATTAGTTTTATTGCTTTCATAATCTTCATAGTTTAGCTTTTCCGTTCATATAATGTTCATCCTTATGAGTTTATAAAAACGTTTTAAAAGTGATTTTTTCTCCTTTTCGCTAGTTTCGTTCGTTTTTATCCGTAAACCTTTTTACTCCTTTTAACTTTATTATCACTTTTCTAGCATTTTTATAAAATTATAAGAATGAAAATATAGTCGTTTTAATTTTCCATGCACTTTGATTTTCATCAAAAACTTTTTCCTCTTTTAATTTTTTCGTTCTCTTTTTATGCATTTCTACCGCATTTTAGCGGTAGAAATGTATTCGTTTTTTATTTTTCGATCACTTGCATTTTTGCGTTTATTTGCAAAACTTTCTTCCCGTTTAATTTTTATTTCGGCTTTTTATGCATTTCTACCGCATTCTAGCGGTAGAAATGCAGTTGTTTTAATTTTTCGTCAACTTAGTTTTTCTTATTTTTTTCGCTCATGTGTGTGTGCGCATTTATTTCCGCCTACTCGTTAAGAGTTAAATGGCGCTCGCTTATTTTACTTTCTGTAGAGTGCGTGAGTTTGTAATTTTCTTTTTTCCGCCTACTCACTTGAGTTTAATGGCTGGTTTTTATTTCAGTAGAGTGTGTGTGTTTACTTTATGTCGAGAGAGAGTGTGCGTGTGTTGCATTTATTTTGTCCTACTCGGTTGAGTAGGACCCGTATTTATTTTCTCCTACTCATTTGAGTAGGACTTGCGTGTGTGCGTTTTACTGCTTTCATTTCTCCCGCCCACGCAGTTGCGCCGGGACTCGCACTTTACAGCTTTCTTCAGTCCTACTCGTTTGGGTAGGACTTGCAATTTACTGCTTTATTTTACTGCTTTCATTTTATCGCTTTCATTTACTGCTTTCTTTTTCTGCTTTCTTTTCTGCTTTTCCCGCAAGCCGTCCCCATTCCGATGAGTGGCTAATCGTTCTTAGCCCTCGGCATCGAAGAGCATTGGGACAGATAAAATAGCTTAAAATAATTAAAGGTCTAATCTTTCTAATTAATTAAAAGTACTTAAGGTTTGCCCGGGGTTAACGACGCGTAGGACCACATATCGATGTGTGGGCCCTATTTCCGTTTTCCATACGCTCGCCGAGAGGCCGTGCGTATGGACAGATCACCCCTTGGTAAAGAGAGTTCCGCACTACCCCTCGAGAGAGGAGGCGCGCCAACTCTACCGGATTGGGTTCCCCACCCAATAGCGGGGTTCTTAGCGTAATGCGGGCGTTAAGAGGAATCCTTCGTCGGACGAGAGCCCGGTCGAATAGTCTTAGCGTTCAGGTGAGCGATAGCCCTATAGCTAGGTGAGCTCATTTTAGTGGAACCTCCACGGCCAAGTCTCCGCCTTAATTAATTAGAAATTTAGGAGCTCTTTTTATTTAAAGTCTATTTTAGTTCAATTGTTTTCTCGGTGCCATCGAGCTAAGCTCTTCATCGGCACCACCTTCAAGCTTTCTTTTTATTGCTTTCATTTTCTTTCTGTCATTTTTTCTGCCTTTTTATTATATATAAATATCCCGACAAGATAATTATCGGTAAAATAATAGTCCCCTCCAGGGAAGAGTAGAAATAATCGAACCGGACCCGAGAACAATACGACCTCGATATTCCACCCGGAATATCCTGTACTACTCACGATAGGTGCACTTGCCTCCTTTCGTTAAAACTCGATCACAACCTTTTTTTATATCCAAAATAAATAAATAAATACTCGCGCCCCGTTTTCTTAAATAAATTCACTTCCGCCTTTTTCTCAAATAAAACCCCGGGTCGCCGCGTGACCGTAAATAATTTTGGAGTTTTAACCATCACTATATCTACATACTCGAGTAGTTTATATCCTCTCGAGTAGTTCATTTTCACTACTCGAGTAACCCAGATTTTTCTTCCAGAAAATATTCTAAGTCTTTGACTCGAGTAGTTCCTCTACCTCTCGAGTAGTTAATCTCTCTTCACTCGAGTAGTATTTCTTTTACTCAAGTAGTTCAACTCCACATCTCGAGTAACTATCTTAGCACTCGAGTAAGACTTTGTGTACTCGAGTTACTGCTCATCATTTCTGGATTTTCTCTAAGTCATCTACTTGAGTTGTCCTCTTCTATTCACTCGAGTAATCTTATATCATACTCGAGTAGGTAAACTTTCACTCGAGTAATTCAGTTTATCTTTTCTGAAAAATCGTTAAGTTTAGATTTGACAGAATTTCAAAAGTCTTGACGTGATTGGTCCACGTGTACGTCATTAAGACTAATTTTGACCGTTAGGGAAGATCCTATATAAAGTCTTGTCAAAACTGACAAACCCTAACAAGTAATGTCAAGATTATGCTAAGTATTTTCTAAATCTCATTCTCTCTCTAAAAATGAAAGCCGTCGTCGAGGACCTTCATTGCGCATATCCGGCTAGGGTTTTCGATTCCAGAAGATTCAGATCAAGAAGATTCACATATCGAGATTGTCGTTCAATTCTTCATCATCTATCTGATCGTGTGAAGCCAAGAAATTTCAGATCTAGCTTTTACCGAGATTCTTCTTCAACTTCTCTGATAGAGCCACAAAGATCAAAGAAGAAGATTCAGGCCGACTGTTTCCAGATCTGAGAAAGTTATACTGTTTGTATTTTCATATACTTTCAATTTCATTCTTGTAGGAGAATTCTCTCCGAGTGTACGAGCCCATTTTGTCTCCGAATTGTAGGAAGTTTTTACCTTCCGATTGTAAATCCGTGTTGTGGATCGAGATTGTAGGAACTTTGTTCCGAGACGTAGGATTGGTTTTCAATCCGAGATAGTGGAGTAGCCGAGTCTAGTGTATTGCTAGATCGGTGAGGGAAAGTGGATGTACCCAAGGTTGGGGAACAACTATAAATCTTTTGTCGTCTGTGATTGTTTGGTTGATAACTGTGTGTATAGTTCTCTAAATTTTTATTCTGCAAAAAGGCGCACAACTCACCTATTCACCCCCCCCCCCTCTCTAGGTGATTTAGGTAGACAACTGAACACTTTCAATTGGTATTAGAGCGAGGTTGATCATTAAAAGGTTAACACCTTGATCAGATCCTTCTCTAGTTGTCTTTTGAGATCTATCAAGCATGGACAAGGCTAAAGATTTTGCCAAGCTTCCTTTGTGTACCAAGAATAACTTTCTCATATGGAAATAAAGAATCAATTTTTTTATGGAAACTATGGATCCAAGGATCTTCATGATAGTTGAAGAAGGTCCTTACATTCCCATGACCATCTCCACAATGGATCCAACTAAGAAAGTTCCAAAGAAATTAATGGATCTAGATAAAGACGAGATTGCACTTGTGTCTTTAGATAAGAAGGCCAAGAACATAATAGCAAGTGCAGTTGATGACTCCATGCTGCAAAACTTGATCCACTGTCAGTCTGCAAAGGAGATGTGACAGTCCCTAGTCACCTTGATGGAAGGTACAGAAGAAGTTAGGGATGATAGAAGATCCCTTCTGAATTAGAAGTATGAAGCCTTCTGACAAGGACGCAAGGACACAAGGACACCATTGCTGACACCTTTGAGAATTTCTTCAAGATAGTCAATGGCCTAAGGGTCTATGGCCGAGTCTTCACAAACGGAGAATTAAATGATAAGTTCCTGAGATCCCTAACCAAGGAATGGGATAACAAGGTCTGTGCCATCAGGGAATTTGGAAAGCTAGCTGAAATAGGCCCGCAGAATCTCTTCGGGAAGCTTATGTCATATGAGCTTCAACTCAACACCAGAAAGGTTGAAGAAGAGACTAGCAGGTCTGCATCCAAAAAGAAGTCTGTTGCTCTAAAGGCAGACACCTCAAGGAAGTCGAAGGCTGCCTCTCTTGCCCCAGCACAAGAAGTGAGTGAAGAAGAAACCTCGGAGCCAAATACCTCAGGCTCTGAGCAATCTGAAGGAGAGTTCTCACTACTCTCACGTCAGTTCAAGAAATTCTTGAACAAAAAGAAGTAGTGGAAAGGCAAGGATGCCTCCTATAGAAGATCACGACATGATGGTGATCGATAAAGAAAAGGCTCAAGCAGCCACAACAGGTATACTCCTAAACAGAACAAACATATTTCTACTGACATCGTTTGTTACGGTTGTAATAAGCCAGGTCATGTCATTGCTGACTGCCCCATAAGAAGAAGGAGGGTGGAAGAAGAGAGGAAAAGAAGTCCTCATACAATAAGAAGAGGACAGAGAAGAGCCTGATAGCCAAGAAGGGCAAAACTTTTAGTGACTCTGACTCATCTGAGTCGAGTGAAGAATAATAAGCCTACTTTGGGCTTATGGCTCAGACAGATGACGAACAAGAGCCCCAGTTTACTGGGAAGGTAAACTCTCACACTCCTCTTTCAGAATCTGAAGCTTCTGAGCATGATAATGAGGACAGCTCTTCTAACGATAAGTTTGAACTCATGGCCCAGTACAAGGAGTTTATCATGGCTTACGACAAATGTCATCGAGTCGTGAAAACTCAGGCTAATGAGATAAAGTCTCTGAAAGCTGAAGAGAGCACTCTAAGAGAGGAAGTCGCTAAGACCGACTCGCTCAGAGAAAACTTCAATGCTGTCATTGAAGAATATAACAAGGCTCTCGAGCACCTAGACCTTAAAGAGAAAATCATAAACGAACTGTAAGCCCAACTTGAAGCTAAAAAGAAACTTGTTGAAAATTTCTCGAAGCCGAAGACTGTTCTTCCATTCATTGCTGAATTCTCGGCTAAGGCCAAGGGTGTTGTACTAGGCCATGTAGAAGCTCCTAGTAAATCTTCTAGGAGGAATAAGGCTCAAAGAAAGAATAAGGCCGCCAAGAAGGCTCTGGCCAAAGAGAATGGGAAAGCCCCCCAATATTAGACTTCTTTTAAGATGGTCATCTTTCTTACAAACGAGTTTGATCTTGACTCGTCCTATGGTCACTTGACTAGGTCTACTTATGTAGAGCCCAAGTCTCGCTACCAAGGATGGACTCGCCCCAGAAACTTTAGAGAGAGTGTCTTTAAGGCACCTTATGAAGAAGTCATTCTTCAGAGCTATGACCCTTTCAATCATGGTCATAACTTCAAGAAAGCACTAATGGTAAAGCTGATTGTGGAAAAGTCAATGAAGGAGAAGAAATCATGTGATTGCCATCATCATGAAGCTTCTTCCTCCAAGAATGCTTCTCCTTCTAGACCATAACTTCAAAAGGTCAAGCAGGAAAACATAGGGCAAATATACAACAGGTTTGACTGTTGGTGTTGTGGCAGAATTGGTCACTTTGCCATCGATTGCTAGTTTAACTCCAGAAATTTTGCAACTCCTCAAGTTGGCAATATAAGAAAGACCACTCATAATGTTAATACTCGTAGGGGGAGTGTTCTAACACGAGACCAAGGACCCAAACGTGTTTGGGTTCCTAAGGCAAACTGATTATGATTGCAGGTATGTCCAAAGGCCACCAAAACGCATATCTGGTATTTGGACAGTGGATGCTCTCAGCACATGACCGGGACAAGAAACCTACTTCAGAACTATTCTCTAGTCGTGAACGGGCCAAAGGTCATCTTTGGAGGTTCAGACCGAGGAATCACTAAATGCTATGGTATGATTACTAAAGGTAGTGTTTCTTTCTCAGATTTAGCTTATGTTGTATGATTGGAACACAATCTTATAAGCATAAGCTAACTCTGCGATAAAGGATACATAGTTGAGTTTCATGCTGATAAGTGTTTGATAAAATCCGTTGATAATATGGAAATGATTCTATCCGGCACTCGAAGTAGAAACATATTTTGTTTAAATTTCATTTGTATAGACTCTTCTACACCAGTGTGCTTTTTAGCAAAGGATAGTGCATCTCTTGCTGACCAATGACACAAGAGACTAGCACATATTAATTTCAAAACAATTAATAAATTATTTTCACTGAATTTAGTACGTGATGCCCCAAATGTCAAGTACGTCAAAGATATACCTTGTCATGCATGTGTAAAAGGCAAGCAAACAAGGGTTACCTTTAAAAGCGTTATTGGCAAAGATTCCAATAGATGTTTACATCTACTGCATATGGACTTGTTTGAACCACTGCAAATTAGAAGTTTGGGAGGTAAGTATTATACGTTAGTAATTGTTGATGATTACTCGCGCTTTGCGTGGATGTTCTTTCTGAAACACAAGTCAGATACCTTCGACATCTTTATTAATTTTATCAGGCAAGTCCAGAATGAATACAACTGTTCCGTAGTCAAAATCAGAAGTGACAATGGAACAGAGTTCAAGTCTGGGGCCATGACAGAATTCTGTGAAAGCTTGGGTATCTTTCATGAGTTTTCCTCTCCTCGTACTCCACAACAGAACGGAGTGGCCGATTGAAAGAATAGAATACTCATAGAGGCCTGCAGGACCATGTTGAGTGACGCTTCACTTCCGGAATACTTCTGGGCTGAAGCCGTCAACACTGCATGCCACATGCAAAATCAAGCACTTATAAACAAAAACCACGATAAGACACCTTACGAACTTCTAAAGGGCAGGAAACCAACTGTCTCATATTTTAAAATTTTTGGTTGTAAGTGCTTTGTGCTTAACAATGACAAGTACATACTACAAATTTTAGCGAAAAGAGTTTTGAAGGTATTTTTGAAGGATACAGTAGCCATAGTAAGGCATACAAAATATTTAATAGAAATACTCTGGTTGTAGAAGAATCAATACATGTTGTATTTGATGAGACGAGCTTGCTGCAAGGCAACTCTTCTAGTGTGCTCATTGAAGATGCAGGTACAAAGTTGAAAGAAATTAGCTTGGATGAACCATCTAAAGATAAAGGTGAAAAATTCATCAAGATCACCACTCCAACCCCTATTGGAGAGGTTGATGATCAAGAAGAATAAATCGTCCAAGTTGATGAAGTCGCTCCGGTGATTGAAGATAATCCAGATGCAAGGACCCTAGAGCTCAGACATCTAAAGGATCACCCCATGGACCAGATCATAGGAGTTCCCCGGGATGGTGTCAGAACTCGTAGAGGTACAACTAGCGAGAATTTATACCTGAGTTTTCTCTCACAGGTTGAACCAAAGAAGTTTGAGAAAGCAAACTCAAGCGCATCTTGGATAATGGCGATGGAAGAAGAACTAAATTAGTTCAAGCATTGTTAAGTATGGAAACTTGTTCCAAGACCTAAAGGTAAGAATGTCATTGGGGTAAAATGGGTCTACAGAATCAAGATGGACAAGGATGGAACGATCGTAAAGAACAAGGCCAGACTCATTGCCAAAGGATATTGTCAAGAAGAAGGAATCGACTTCGACCATACGTACGCTCCAGTGGCAAGGCTGGAGGTAATCAGGTTATTCCTAGCATATGCTGCTCTTAAGGGCTTCACCGTCTATCAAATGGACATGAAGTCTGCCTTCCTTAATGGTGACATAAAGGAAGAGGTATATGTGAAACAACCTCCAGGTTTCGTTTATTCTAACTTTCCTGATTATGTTAACTTATTGCAAAAAGCTTTATATAGCCTGAAACAAGCTCCTCGAGCTTGGTATGAGACGCTATCTAGCTTTCTACTTGAGAACAAGTTCACAAGGGGAAAGATAGATAAGACATTATTTCTTAGGGAAATAAAAGGCAAGATTTTGCTAGTGCAAATCTATGTCGACGACATTATTTTTGGCTCTACTGACGACAACCTCTACAAGAAGTTTTTGGTGTAGGGGTGTACGTGACACGGATGTGCTTACGCTATCGGTAGCTTACCCATCACAGAACATAGAAAAATAAAGAGAGTGCTCCGACCAAAAGCGAACGAAAAGGGATCGGTTGGCTCTCAAAAATACGGGACTCGATACCACGTCCTTAGGACCTAACTCTCCAACAAGCACACAACTCGCTCCTAGCCGGACTCGATACCACGACCTTAAGACCTACCTCTCCAACAAGCACACGTCTCACCGCACCTACACAAGCATCTATTCTTTTCACAATAAGTCGTCAATCACAGCGATAAAATAATTAGGAGCGGTGGTAAACGATAAAGAGCGATCAAGAACAAGTTGAGATTAACTCCCTTGTTAGCACAAGCGTGCCAAAACTTGGAGAACAAGCCAAGGCTAGGCCTAGTTTGTTCTCCTACGGATCTTCCTAATCCGGATAACAAGAGGGTCAATAACAACGTTTCGATTCAGATCTTTGCAAGCAGAAAACACTTTAAAATCGCGGAAAAGACGGTTGAATAACCTCCACAAAATCTCACAGCAAGAAACACAAAGATAGGGAAGGGATTACCCAACCAAGAAGATGATCACACAATATTTGTGGGAGAATCACTCTCTCCACGGTTCCATTGGTTTCACACCGAATGGGGCTGCTTCCTTCTTCCACGGAGTCGCACCGATAGAAGCCACGCCGGAGTCGCACCGAACGGGGATGGAGGAGGCAAGGCTTGGCTTCACACCAAAGGGGGGCGGCTAATGGACTCTCTCCATGGTGGCCGAATTCCTCAAAAGGGGTTTTAGGTTTTCTTTTTCATTCCCATAACTCATCATAATAGCCTCCTTTAAATAGGAGTTACAAAAGAGATCCAACCGTCCATGATGGAGATGAAATCTCATCCATCCGGGCGGTTACATACACATAATAGCCTCCTTTAAATAGGAGTTACAAAAGAGATCCAACCGTCCATGATGGAGATGAAATCTCATCCATCCGGGCGGTTACATACACACCAAGTGTTTAGTAGCACACCAACATGAAAATAAAAATTAATACAAGCCATATGTTTAAAGCGATTAAAATAAAACTAAGTAAAACTTTTAAGCAAGCTTTGTGCGCCGCGGACGGAGGTTGTATCGCAGCTTTCCGTTAGCGTCCGTGGCGTTGTCATGACGTCGCAAATCTTTAAATTGTTGCGCCGCGGCAACCGGGTCATCATCAGGAAGTGTTGGAGGGGCCGCGCCATCAATCCTCCCCCACTCAAAATCGCGTATCTCCGATGCGTGGGCCGAGAGAAAGCGGCGAAGAAGCTCGGCATCCAAATGTTGAAGCTCTGTCGCGAGTACCCATGAGTCATCCGAAGGTGGGCGGTCACGCCAACGGATGAGGAAGCGGTAGGTAGCACCGTCTGGAGTAGTAAGTGGCTCAGCAGCGAGTATCACATCTGGATGGAGAAACGTCTTGGGAAACCTGGGAAACATGTCAGCAGTAGGAATAAAAGAAGGCAACGTACCATCCGATGTTATACCTGCGGGGACCGAAGGAGAGAGATCATCCGAACTACCACTCCCCAACCCATTAGAAATTTTAGTGGAGGGAGAAGACGACAAAGAAACCAACTCTTGTGGAGGCGCAACAAACAGCGTCAAATCCAAGATGTTAAAAATAGGGGAGATACCCCATTCAGCAGGCAAATCCAATACGAAAGCGTTGTCACCTAGCTTCTTTATAATCCGAAAAGGACCGGCGCGCTTTGGAGCTAACTTTTTAACGGTGCCAGTTGGCATTCGTTCGGGAACTAACCGCACTAAAACCAGATCGCCGACCTTAAAGTGTGACACCTTCCTATGTAGATTAGCGTGTGCTTGATAAGACTCATATTGAGCAGTCAAGGTAGCTCGTATACGTGCATGTAAGTCGTGAATATGTTGGGCGAAGGATTGTGCAAACTGACTTGTTTTGTATGTGGGAGGTAAGGGGACCAAGTCAAGTGGCACAGGGGCCTTATACCCGTGAACAATTGCATTCGGAGACATACCCGTGGACCGATTTTTAGAATTATTGTAAGCCAGTTGTGCCTGTGGAAGAAGTAAATCCCAAGTGCCTTTATGATCGCTCACGAGACATCTAAGAAGATTTCCTAGGCTCTGATTGACTACTTCCGTTTGGCCATCAGTTTGTGGGTGATAAGCCGCAGAGAATAATAATTTTGTTCCCATAAGAACCCACAATGTTTTCCAAAAGTAGCTAGTGAACTTGACGTCCCTATCCGAGACAATAGTCTTCGGAACTCCACGGTGACTAACGACGTCCTTAAAATACAGTTTCGCAATGTGAGAAGCGTCGTTGGTCTTACTACATGGGAGGAAGTACGCCATCTTGGAGAACCTATCCACGACAACGAGTATAGAATCATGACGTCGAAGGGTGGGGGGAAGGCCTAATACGAAGTCCATGCTCACGTCTTCCCACGGAACGGACGTAATAGGTAGCGGGGTGTATAAACCTACATTGGACTTAGTACCCTTAGAAACTTGACACGTACGGCAACTGCTCACTACTTTGCCAACCATCGCCTTTAGTTTAGGCCAAAAGAATTTCTCCTCTACGAGCGTTATCGTTTTGTCTCGGCCAAAGTGACCACTCAAGCCATCACTATGTAACTCCCAAATGATGTGGAGTCGCAAAGAGGAGTGAGGGATACACAATTTTCCGTGTTTGAATAAATATCCGTCTCTAAGTGAAAAGGTCGTGATGGTCGCGGGAGAGCTATCCTGGGCAGATAAGTATGGCTCCTGAAAATCAGGGCATGTGGCGTATTCATCCTTTATGCGCTCGAACCCTACCACGTGGACTTGCATGGAGGAAAGTAAGAGGGTGAGGCGACTGAGTACATCGGCAACTCGGTTGTCGGACCTCCACAAAATCGCGGAAAATACTTTAAAATCGTGGAAAAGACGGTTGAATAACCTCCACAAAATTTCACAGCAAGAAACACAAAGATAGGGAAGGGATTACCCAACCAAGAAGATGATCACACAATATTTGTGGGAGAATCACTCTCTCCACGGTTCCACCGGTTTCACACCGAATGGGGCTGCTTCCTTCTTCCACGGAGTCGCACCGATAGAAGCCACGCCGGAGTCGCACCGAACGGGGATGGAGGAGGCAAGGCTTGGCTTCACACCAAAGGGGGGGCGGCTAATGGACTCTCTCCATGGTGGCCGAATTCCTCAAAAGGGGTTTTAGGTTTTCTTTTTCATTCCCATAACTCATCATAATAGCCTCCTTTAAATAGGAGTTACAAAAGAGATCCAACCGTCCATCATGGAGATGAAATCTCATCCATCCGGGCGGTTACATACACATAATAGCCTCCTTTAAATAGGAGTTACAAAAGAGATCCAACCGTCCATGATGGAGATGAAATCTCATCCATCCGGGTGGTTACATACACACCAAGTGTTTAGTAGCACACCAACATGAAAATAAAAATTAATACAAGCCATATGTTTAAAGCGATTAAAATAAAACTAAGTAAAACTTTTAAGCAAGCTTTGCGCGCCGCGGACGGAGGTTGTATCGCAGCTTTCCGTTAGCGTCCGTGGCATTGTCATGACGTCACAAATCTTTAAATTGTTGCGCCGCGGCAACCAGGTCATCATCAGGAAGTGTTGAAGGGGCCGCACCATCAGTTTTCTAAACTTATGCAAGGGAAGATTGAAATGAGCAGTATGGGCGAGCTGAAGTATTTCTTAGGGCTTTAGGTGAAACAATCTGAAGATGGAATTTTCATCTCACAGACTAAGTTCATTAAAGAGCTAATTAAGAAATTTGGAATGGAGAACGCAACCTCTATGAGGACTCCAATGGGTTCAACTGTGTCTCTGGACAACGATGAGAAAGGGAAACCTTTTGATGAAACCAAGTACAGAAGTATAATTGGATCATTGCTCTACCTTACTGCTAGTAGACCGGATATAATGTTCTTAACATGTGTATGTGATAGATTTCAGGTGAAATCTAAGGAATCTCACTGCACTGCTGCAAAGCAGATTTTGAGATACCATAAAGGTATACCAAATCTTGTCTTATGGTACCCAAGAAGTAATCATAGCGAGCTAATTGGTTTTTCAGATGCAGATTTTGCAGGTAGCAAAGACGATAGGAAAAGCATTTCCGGGACTTGCCAATTCCTTGGAAGAAGGCTTGTTTCCTGGAGTAGCAAGAATCAGAACTGTGTTGCAATCTCAACAGCTGAGTCAGAGTATATCTCTACAGACAGTTGTTGTGCACATCTGCTATGGATAAAGAATCAATTTGAAGATTACAATATGAAGTTCCATAACATTCTATTATTTTGCGACTCTTCCAGCACAATTGCAATAGCCAACAACCCAGTCTCACATAGCCGGACAAAGCACATAGAGCTGAGGTATCACTTCATTCGGGAGTATGTGGAGCATGGGGATATATATCTACAGTATGTCTCTATAGACAGGCAGATTGCAGACATTTTCACGAAGCCACTGGACGAAACCAAGTTCTCGTTCTTCAAAACAGAACTTGGAATGCTCAACAAAGAAGATTAGAGAAGGTGGACTCACAAGAAGGCTTAGAGATCAAGAATCAGTCAAAAGTTGGAATTCTACAAATTTCTAACTTTTTGTCTCGAGTAAGAAGTAAACTACACGAGTAATAAAATGACCTACTCGAGTAACCCACTCGACTAATAGAATGCCTACTCGAGTAATAAAGCTTCACTCGAGTACCTCAACATAACTACTCGAGTACTTCTGTATAACTACTCGAGTACTTCAATATATCTACTCGAACACTTCCATACACCACTCGAGTACTTCCAGCTGTCTCTACTCAAGTACCTCCATATCTTCACTCGAGTACTTCCCAGTCTCTCGAGTATCTGACAGACAAGCTTTCTACCTTGATTCAAATTTCTTTTCTCGCAGCCCGAGGCTTATGCCGCCATTTCCAATGTATGTTCGTATTATTTATTTCTTACATAGACATAAACCTAGGGTTATATAAATCGAAAATTCCAAAATTACTTTCTACATGAATCAATTTCCCTCTCTCGAGTAAGCCGACAGACGTTTCATCTTTCGCCGAAAGTAGCAGAGCCCGCGCCATCTTCCTCCCCGCCGCAGATTTTTCTCCACTTTCTGGATCATGGCCTCTTCCTCAAAGATTGGAATCGGTTCAGAACTAGTTGTCATCGGTATCGCCAAAATTTCAGATGATTTTTGCAACCTTCTGATACTTCTCGACACCGGCGGCCTCACCTTCGTTCTACAGGAGCCATGTGAAATCTTGTTCCCAGAAGTTGCAGAGTTCTTCAAGAATGTCAAAGTCAAGAGACATGGTACAATCCTCAAGTCCAGAGTCAGAGGAATCAAAATCAAATTCACCAAAACCTCTGTTTCAACACTTCTTTGCCTGCCGATTATTGATGAAGAAGATCATCTTGGTCCTGATTAATCTGACAGGACCTGTATGTTCTATGGAATTTCTCCAGATGTAGAATACATCAAAAGATCTGACCTGTATCCTGAAGGGAAGTTGTTAGTGGATATCATAGGCAAAGTTCTTCTCTACAAAACGAGTTCCATAAGGGATATCTCTCTGCACCTCTTTGAGATCATGCAAGCAATAGTATTCAGGAAAAAATTTCAATTTGGGATGATGATTCTGGATAAGATAAAGAACAACATTAAGGCTCTCAGTTATGCCAGGATAATTTCTCTCCTCCTCCATGAAATTAATCCTGAGGTGTTCAACTTCTCCAAAGGGACTATTCTTCACCACATGAAGAAAGTCTCTATCTCTTCCATTCAACGATGGGAGTTGAAATTGCAGAACCCAGTTCAAGCTGCCAAAGCTCAAGAGCTTCCAGCTACAGAAGACAGGACCCCATCTCCCTCTCTACTTAAGGTTGCCAGCTCCTCTGGTGCACCTATTGAGGGGGAGCCTACTCCTTCTGTTACAGCAAGGATGCCTACCCCTCCAGCTGTTACATCTCCTCCACCTCAAACTCTTGAGCAAATTCCATCTGAAGCCCAACTTCATGAAACCTTACTGTCAACTGAAACAGCAATCAGTGAGATGATTGAAGAACTGATTGTTGATGATCCCCTTCCCCCTCTTCCAAAAGAAACAACTGTTGAAGTTCCAAAGCCATCCACTCCAGTACCCTCTCCATCACATACTCTATCTCCCATCCAGTCTCCTACTGCACACCAAGAGCAGGATGACACAATCTTCATTTCTAATGAGCAATCTCCTGAACCAGCTGAAGCTCCACTGAGAACCTTGGACTTCACCATGCCCACAGTCACTGATTAAGGGGATGCCCTGATTCACACTTCTAGAGTAAAGATCTCTGTCTCTATTGAAGAGATAGCTCCATGGGTTGCTCCTCCTCCAGTTCCCTCTTCTGTTGCTCCTCTCACTGATGCTGCTGCTCCTACTAGTGATTTGATGAATCAATTTGTACTTCATCTCAAGTACAAAGAACATATTTTGATGCTTCACTCAAAGCTGTTACTGAGAAAGTCACTGCTCTAGAAACTGAGATGAGCAGGGGATTTGCTGAGATCCAGCACAATATAGATCAGCTCAAACATCTCTTCCAAATTGGTGGAAAGGCTCTAGATCATACTCTTACTAATGTTGGTCAAGTCATGGAGCAAGGTGTGACCCTTGCAAATAATCAGATAGAATTGGATAAGAGAGTTGAAGCTACAAAGATGAAGATTTGTGAAGATGTTGGGACTTTCAAAGATGATGCCATAAATAAATTGACTGTTGAAGTGAGAAAGGGGGAGATCTTAGTGAAGGAATACCTAGAGAAATCAGATGCACTCAAGCAAGAGCTCTAGGAAGCAAAGATGAAAGAGATCCATGATGATGTGCTAGGACAAATTCAAAGTGTGAAGTTTCTATTGCTAGATTCTGATCAAATCTGGGACAGACCACCGTTGGGTGAGTTGTCCCTGTGCAGGTGTTGGAGAGCCGAGCGGGATACATAAGGGCTGAAGTCCCTGCTACATTTGTTGTTGCTGCTGCTAGCCCTCGAAGGCTAACCTTGAAATGTTGTGCTTTATTTATAGATGGCTGGCCTACGCACCAATGTTGAAGCCACTATTGTGAAAGCCCTGTAACGCCATAAGGCCAACTGTTTGTATTTGGAAAACATTCCTATGTTATATCTAAATGAGGAGCTTTTATATGTTGGACATTCAGGTGTAGAGTTCAAGTTTAGTGTTTAGGCTTCCGCTAGAATGTAATGTGTTAGGGTACGTTGCGCTACTCTGGTATCATACCGTAACTTCACCGCCTGTTTTGTGGTATATGTTGTGGGGCCCCGGCCGGACCTTCTAGTATATATTATGTAAACGGATGGGGTTGTTACATTTTTGGTATCAGCTGTCTTGGTCCTTCCCTTTCGAAGTTGTGGTCGACTTCTTTTGTGGGGTGGCGAGCACATGTAAGAGCGAACCAAGTTAACACGATTAAACTCCTGAATGTCCACTGTCGGAATGCAAATACATGTGTTTGAGGAACCTGTGCATTCCTACCTTGTTGATATTGCTTGTGTACGTTCGCTATGTGTGTGTCTTGTTCACCTATAGGTGACGCGAAGTGGAGCTGGGCAGTCGGAGCCCCAGCATTCTGATGAAAGTACGACACCAGCCGAGGTGCCTACACCTCCGCCTTCTGCGGAAACTGTACGATTAGTTGTTGACGCTTTGTTTGCCATGATCCAAACCCAGTCGATTGGGCAAGCACATCCGGCATTGAGGCCAGAACAAGTGGCGGCGAGGCCAGAACCTGTTGCGGCTGTGGACCCTCGGGCAGCTGAATGGCAGTTGAAGAGGTTCATGAGCTTCAATCCGCCTATGTTTTCGGGAGTGGGATCTCCTACACAGGCTGAGGATTGGCTATCGCACGTCAAGCGGATAATGAAGGCGATTGGGTCGGAGGAGAATCAGAAGGTCACCTTAGCTACCTTCTTGTTGGAAGGCGAAGCTCGTTTGTGATGGGATGAGATGGAGTTTCACCACTTGGCAGGGAGACCGTTAACACAAGTGCCGATGGAGGAATTCTCTAGACTCTTCCTAGCAAAGCACCTTCCGGCAGCACTGCGCATTGCCATGGAGAACAAATTCCAAAGGCTAACACAAGGAGAAGGCAGTGTGAAAACGTACATGCATGAGTTTACACGCTTGGGGCAGTATGCGAGTTCTATTTTTGCTGATGAGCAGAGGAAGACAAATAGGTTCTATGAAGGACTGCGGGACGAGTTGAGGTTCCTTGGTTCTGTGAACCAAGGATTCCAAGAGTTGGTAGATACTGCGTGCGCGCTGGAAAAAGATTTGAAAAGGGTGCAAGGCAAGGGGGCCTTGGCTGTGACACAGCCAGAGTTCAAGGTGCCCCGACCGATGAAGTCATTTTATAAGAAGAAATGGGGCAAGAGGTCCAAGACGGCGGGACAAGCTCCTTCTTCAGTTGCATCGGGAGTAATGTCGAGGGCCACCTAAAGGCCGAAAACTCGTACATGTTTTAATTGTGGACGGGTGGGGCATATAGCCCGTGAGTGTTGGGTGCCGCCAAAGAGTGAAAAGAAGGCAGGAGCGTCATATGCTGAAAAGGGCAAGGCAGTGGTGGAATCCTCTGCATCTCAGGCGCAGCCCCGAGTCTACAATCTTGGCCTGCAAGAGGCCATCAAGAAGAGTGACGTTGTCACAGGTACGAGTTAAGTTTTTGAGTATTGTATTGCTTGCATGCTTTGTTTAGTACATGGTTGTATGCGGTTTGTGTGTGTAACATGATCGTCATAGACTTTGTGATGATTCGGAACACGCTGGCGCGAGCACTGTTTGATACAGGTGTGTCGCATTCTTTTCTGTCTAAAGAGTTTATAGCACGGCTTGGGATACCTAGTCGTGTGAAGACAGGTAGCGTCAGAGTGGTGTTGTCGAATGGTTGTATGATGCTCGCGGATCAACCTTGCAATGTGGCAGTGCAAATAGGAAGTCGGGATTTCTGCTTAACTACATCTCTATTACCGATATCGGAATTCGACGTGATATTTGGTATGGATTGGCTCGCAGAGCAGCATGCCTTGATTGATTGTCAGTCCAAAGAGATCACGTTGGGCCAGAATACCGAGCAGAAAATGAGGTTCGCGGGTATACGAGGAGTTGGCGGGACGTTGATGTCTGCACTCCAAGTTCTTAAAGCTATTCGGAGGGCGTGGAGTTATACTTATTCAGGCTGTGGAGCCTAAGGCCAGTGTATCTGAAGTTCCGATTGTATCGGAGTTTGCAGATGTGTTTCCCAAGGATCTTCCTAGGCTACCACTCCAGCGTGAGATTGACTTCACGATCAAGTTGGTGCCAGGTGTAAAACCTGTGACCCGCTCGCCATATCGCGTCGCGCCAAAGGAGATGGCCGAGTTGAAAGTCCAACTGCAAGAATTGCTGGAGCAGGGTTATATACGCCAAAGCATATCACCTTGGAGCGCCCCTATGCTTTTTATGAAAAAGAAAGACGCCGATTTGCGGTTATATATTGATTACCGCGAACTGAATAAGCTGACAGAGAAGAACAAATATCTGATTTCACAGATTGATGAGTTGTTCGATCAGCTAGTGGGATCGACCGTCTACTCAAAGTTGGACTTGAAGTCTGGTTATTACCAGTTGAGAATCCGGGAAGGTGACATTCCCAAAACCGCATTTGGAACGCGTTATTGGCATTATGAGTTCACGGTGATATCGTTTGGACTGTGCAATGCGCCATCAGTGTTTATAGATTTGATGCACCGCATGTTTCGAGAGTACCTGGACCTGTTCGTGATAGTGTTCATTGATGATATTCTGGTCTACTCTTGATCGAAATCCGAGCATGAAAACCACTTGCGGTTGGTGTTGATGTTGGAGTTACCATTGTGATCTGGAAGTGATCAAACATGTAATCTCACTGTCAACGCGATATGAGCCTGCAGGGTCGCACATAAGAGATGTGGAGAAGTTGGATGATTGACTGTGTTGGTAAAGGTTGCCAATCACCGACCTGAATGGGGTTATGGGCAAAGTGTTGCCTTGAAGGATCGTCGGGTTGGGCAAATGTTGCCTTGGAGGACTGGTAAGAATTGTCGTCTGAGGGTCGATAACAATCGTCGAGAATAGATATTCTGATTCCCACCGATCGACGAGAATCGTCTCTCTGATTCTCGCCGATCGACGAGAATCGTCGAGAATAAATATGCTGATTCTCGATGATCGACGAGTTCGACAAGTATCGTCGACCGCGGCTCGACGATCGACGAGATTCGTCGTGTATCATCAAGTGCGGCTCGACGATCGGCGAGAATCGTCGAGTATTGTACTCTGATTCTCGCCGATCTTTGGTGATGCTCGTTGATCGATTCTCGCCGATTCTCGCCGATTCTCACCGACTGATACTCACCGATTCTGGTACCCTATTTTCGGGGTGGTCTGCGGATAGCGATAAACCTAAGTCTATTTATGCCTTCGGTATAAAAGGGATACTTAGGGTTTTTCGGGATATCTCTCTCATCGGCTGATAGAAACCCGCGACGGAAGAGTTCCGTTCCGCGATCGTTCCGCCGATCCCGAATCCCGCCGCCGACGGAAGTGTTCCGCCGCCGCCGTGTTGGCTCCGTCGACCTCCTCCTCTCCGGCGATTGTCGCGGGTGTTGCTCTTCCTGACGCGGACCTAGCAGTCCGTAGAGAAGCTAAGGTGCTGTCTTTTTCCTTCCCGATTTTCCGTGTGACGGAAAGATCGGTGTTCTCCCGCTCGTGTGGACTTCTGCAGAAACGTGGACATTATTCCACGTAGAACTCGCCACCAGCAAGAATCGGAAGCTTAGAGCATCTTCATTGAGTTGTGACTCAACGCCACGGAGGTAATTTTGCATAGTTGTTTGTTAACTTCTTGATTCAACAGTCATTGCCCGATCCCATTTCTTTTGGGTTTTCTTGATGTTTTATTCTTCCGCTGCGTGTACAAGCGTTGTGTCATCCTCATAGTGAAACCCAACAGTGGTATCAAAGCGAGGTTTCGGCCATGATTGTTGTATTGGAAGTTATGTTATTCCAGTGCGTGTAAACCTAGGGATTTAGAAGTGTTCTAAATGTCTAGATTTAGTCTTGGTTCCCCGCCAAGAACGTCTGGAATTTCGTGGTAATTTCTAATTGTTAGAAATTGTTGTCTCCTTAGCAGTAACCATCCCTCGAGCATGTTTTGGATTTTGAATCCAACATAGAGAGATGAGCGTGTCTACTGCTTTAAGTTGAGTTGTCTTTGCTTTTGTCCAATGCATGTAAATCTGAGGATTTGGAAATTTCCGGATGTTCAGACTTAGCCCTTCCTTCTATCAAATGTTGATGGTGTCAGGATGTGTACATAAGGGATGCATGTGGTTTTAGAAGAATTGTTTTTCTTTGGATGTGCACATTGATCAAATGTTGATCATGGTTAATTGTTAACCTATAATTAAAATCCCTTCATCAAATATTAAGTGTTCGGATGTCTTCCGATGGATGACACTCTTCCTGCCTCGATCGATGAAGTGTGGGCTTTCCAAAGCAAGGTGCATTAATCTATCTTGGTAAGGGTGCGAGCGGATAATTGTGATATCCCACTGTCGACATCGGGTCCTACTTAACTAGGTGACCTCAAAGGTTGAGTGCCTAGAGGCATAGGGTTGGCATGCACCATATGATGGATGCGAGTAAGGAGTTATTCACCAACCATACAAGAATTGCATGAGGATGCAATTGGCAAGCATTGCCTACCTAAATAACCGCATCGTGAGAGGAAAGCCAAAGCTGACTCATTGTGTTGGTGAAATACGGATCTTGTCCACTAAGAGAGTAGCTTGCATGAACTCTCCGAATTGTTAGTGAGGTCTATCATTTCGAATAAAATAGTGGGAGTATTTTAATTGAAGTCCAAATTAAAATAAATTGTATTTGAAATTTTGGTACTGATTTTATTCTGCATAAATTCTTGTAGAATTCCATGGCAAGTGTTTCACACTCCACATTGACTCTGAGAGCCATCCTTGAGAAGGATAAGCTCAGTGGGACAAATTACATGGACTGGTACAGGAACCTGAGAATTGTTCTCAGGCAAGAGCGAAAGCTCTATGTCTTAGAAGAAGAAGCCCCCGAGGTGCCGACCGGGAATTTTCCCGTGCTGAGAAGGATACTTATAAGAAGTGTACTAACGATGCTTTAGATGTCGAATGCCTTATGCTTGCCACTATGAACTCTGAGCTTCAGAAGCAACATGAGAACATGGGGTGCAAGGAGATTGACGAGCATCTCAAGAAAATGTTTCAAGGGCAGGCTCGTCAAGAGAGGTTCGACATCACAAAAGCGTTGTTTCAGTGCAAGATGGGAGTTCGAGACTCAGTAGGGACTCACGTACTCAAGATGATTGGGTATATAGAGAACCTTGAAAGGCTGGGTTTTCCTCTTGGTCAAGAGTTGGCCACAGATCTGATCCTGAATCGTTGCCGGACAGTTATGAGCAGTTCGTCTTGAACTACAACATGAATGAAATAGACAAGACACTGCCCGAACTCCTAGGCATGTTGAGAACTGTCGAGATCAATATGAAGAAGGCCAAGCCTGCCAGCCCCATACTGATGGTGCATAAGGGCAAGGGCAAGGCCAAAGGCTCTAAGAAGACGAAGGTGGGACCTAAGTCATATCTTGAGTCCAAGTCTTCTGCACTGATGAAAAAGAAAAGCACAGTGAAGGAAGGGAAATGCCACCACTGTGGCAAGGCTGGTCATTGGCGGAGGAACTGTCCTTCGTACATTGAGGGTCTGCAGAAATTGAAGGGAGGTATGACTTCCGCTTCTAATGTTTACGTTATAGAGATAAACCTTTCTGCTCCTTCATCTTGGGTATTGGATACCGGATGTGGTTCTCACATTTGTACAAATGTGCAGGAACTGGGAAGGAGAAGATTGCTGAGTAAAGGGGAGGTGGACCTCCGCGTCGGCAATGGAGCAAGAGTTGCTGCTGTAGCCGTAGGAGTTTACCGTCTTTCTTTGCCCAGTGGGCTTGTAATAGAACTTGATAATTGTTATTTTGTTCCGGCCATAACTAGAAACATTATATCTATTTCATGTTTGGACATGATTGGATTTTCTTTTATAATTAAGAACAATTGTTGTTCTATATTTAAGAATGATGTTTGTTATGCTGTAGCCCAATTGTTTAATGGTCTTTATGTTTTGAACTTGGACCATCTGATCTGTAATGTAGAAAATAATAAAAGACTAAGAACAAATGACTCGAACCCTACTTTTCTCCGGCATTGTCGTTTGGGCCATATCAACGAGAAGCGCATATCCAAGCTCCATAGAGATGGACTTTTAGACTCATTTGATTATGAATCATTTGAGCGATGCGAATCTTGTTTGTTAGGCAAGATGACTAAATCTCCTTTCACTGGTTATACTGAGAGGGCTGAGGATCTCTTGGGTGTTGTACATAGTGATGTATGCGGACCCATGAGTTCCATGGCTAGAGGTGGGTATTTCTACTTTGTACATTTACTGATGATTTCAGTAGATACGGATATGTGTATCTTATGAAGTGCAAATCCGAGACCTTTGAAAAGTTCAAAGAGTTCAAGAATGAAGTAGAAAACCAGTTGGGTAAAAGGGTTAAAGCACTCCGATCTGATCGAGGTGGCGAATACCTGAGTCATGAGTTCCGTGATCATCTGAAAGAGTGTGGTATTATATCACAGCTCACTCCACCTAAAACACCACAACATAATGGTGTGTCTGAGAGGAGAAATCATACTCTGTTAGACATAGTACGTTCGATGATGAGTCATGCAGACTTGCCTGTTTCCTTTTGGGGTTTTGCTTTAGAGACTGCTGCAATGACATTGAATCGCGCTCCAACGAAAACAATTCTGAAGACACCATATGAGATATGGACTGGGAAGCATCCTAGTATGTCGTTCATTAAAATTTGGGGCTGTGAGGCATACGTGAGACGTCAAATGCCTGACAAGCTGGAACCCAAATCGGATAAATGTTATCTGGCGGGATATCCTAAGGAAACGAAAGGATATTACTTTTACCTACCGTCTGAGGGCAAAGTGTTTGTCGCAAGGACTGGTGTCTTCTTGGAGAAAGAGTTCTTATCAAGAAAGACTGAGAAGGTAGAGCTTGAAGAAGTTCAAGAACCACATGTAGTGAATGAACCGGAATTGGATTCTGAGACAGGACTACAAGATGTTGTAGCTAGAGAACCTGCTTAGGGAACACAAGTCCTACGTAGATCTGGTAGACCGAGGTTTGAGCCGGAGAGATATGGATTTCTCGTGTCTCAAATAGGTAATGTGTTGCTTATGGATCATGATGATGAACCAGCAACCTACCAAGAGGCTATGAATGGACCGGACTCCGACAAATGGCTTGAGGCTATGAAATCTGAAATGGACTCCATGTATGCAAACCAAGTTTGGAACTTGGTGGAACCACCTGAAGGGGTACGACCCATAGGGTGCAAGTGGGTCTTCAATAAGAAGACCGACATGGATGGGAATGTACAGACATTCAAAGGGCGACTCGTGGCTAAGGGTTTCAAGCAAATTCATGGTATTGACTATGATGAGACCTTTTCCCCTGTTGCCATGGTAAAGTCCATAAGGATATTGCTTTCTATTGCTGCGTATTATGACTATGAGATCTGGCAGATGGATGTCAAAATGGCTTTCCTTAATGGAAACCTCCTTGAGGAAGTGTATATGACACAACCCGAGGGTTTTGTATCCCCAGATGAAGCCACTAAAATATGCAAGCTGAATAAGTCCATTTATGGACTGAAACAGGCCTCTTGAAGTTGGAATCTTCGTTTTGATGAGAAAATCAAAGAGTTTGGTTTCATCAAGAATGAAGATGAGCCTTGTGTTTATAAGTGAATCAGTGGGAGCATTGTTGTCTTCCTGATATTGTATGTAGATGACATACTGTTGATTGGGAATGACATTCCAACCCTGAAAGTTGTTAAGAACAACCTAGGGAACTGCTTTTCAATGAAGGATTTGGGTGAAGCGACTTATATACTTGGTATTAAGATCTATAGAGATAGATCGAAGAAGTTGCTGGGTTTGACCCAGAGTACGTACATCGAAAAGGTGTTGAAGCGGTTCAACATGCTTGAGTCCAAGAAAGGATTTTTGCCCATGTCTCATGGTGTGAATCTCTCTAAGGACCAGTGTCCAAAGTCTTATGAAGATAAGGACCGCATGAAGTTGATTCCATATGCTTCAGCAATTGGATCAATCATGTACGCGATGTTATGTACTCGACCCGATATCTCCTTTGCTTTGAGCATGACTAGCAGGTATCAGTCAGACCCCGGTGAGTGTCACTGGATTGCAGTCAAGAATGTCCTGAAGTACTTGAGAAGAACTAAGGATGTGTTCTTGGTGTATGGTGGAGAGGAAGAGCTCGTCGTAAGTGGTTACACGGATGCTAGCTTCCAAACTGATAGAGACGACTCCAAGTCTCAGTCAGGTTTTGTGTTTTGCCTGAATGGAGGAGCTGTGAGCTGGAAGAGTTCCAAGCAAGAGACAGTTGGTGATTCAACAACTGAGGCCGAGTATATCGCTGCAGCTAATGCGGCGAAGGAGGCTGTATGGATTAGGAAATTCATCGGCGAGCTTGATGTAGTTCCTAGCATTGTTGGTCCCGTAGTTCTCTACTGTGATAACAATGGTGCAATTGCACAATCTAAGGAACCTAGATCCCATCAGCGCTCCAAGCACATACTTCGGCGGTTTCATCTTATTCGTGAGATTGTCGAACGAGGAGATGTGAACATTTGCAGAGTGCCGACTGAGGAAAATATTGCGGATCCGCTGACAAAGCCTCTCGCGCAGAGAAAGCATGATGGTCATACTAGATCGATGGGTATACGATACCTAAATGATCAACTCTAGCGAGAATCTTGTGGATTGCATGTAAATATGTATTTTGTTGGCTATTTGTTCATATGATGAACATTGTACCTTGTTTTTCTCTTACAATTAATGGCAAATTCTTTTATTATGAATTTTTCTATGTGATAGTTAAATGTTAACATAATAGATACCCTTAGAATGTTCGCTTCCATGGGACATCAAGTACGTGACTTGAATGTGAGAGCCTATGATTTATTTGAAGCTTCATTCTTAAAAGGTCTCTGGTCGAGTATCATCATAGAAACTAAGGGTGATGATGGTACATGAAGACCAGCACGTGCGTTGACTGATGACCTGTTCTCACAGGTCATGATATTGTGATATCAAGTCATCACGTGGGTACTTGTTAGTGAACAAGTTGTACTGGACAGACCCAACCTGAGACTACTCTGTGGATTGTCATCCCATCGTGTCACGAGTAGGTCTCAATTGACAATGGTGTTGTGGTCCTTTGACCTGAAGTCACAGCATTCATCAAGTGAGGAAGAGCGTGCTTTGATGCCATCTAAAGTCTTCCTTGAGAAAGGTTGATGATAAGGGTGGTTGTTGGGCATGTTGCGAATCATTTGGGTGTTTGTGTGTGAGCAGATATGGGATTTGTCCTCCTGTATGATAGGAGTTGCATCCATGGGCCCCTTGATGGAACTGGACTGAGAAATGCATGGCCATGCTTGGTTGAGTCAATATGTGATATTGGACTCACCATTCTCTGGAAGTCCGTCCTGGATCAAGAAACTTGGATTGAGCTATTACGAGGGTCACACGGTCCATGCCTCTAGTTCTTTCCGGATGTAAGGGACAAAGGGACAAAGACAACGCTGATACATTGGTCATAAAGGCTTATGAGTTATAAACTCTTATTGCTTGGGGAGCAATGATGCATTGCTAGATGCCGCTCATTGTTTGTGAGGTTTTTGCTTTGATACTTTCAAGATCAAGTGGGAGTCTGTTGGAGTTACCATTGTGATCTGGAAGTGGTCAAACATGTAATCTCACTGCCAACGCGATATGAGCCTGCAGGGTCGCACATAAGAGATGTGGAGAAGTTGGATGATTGACTGTGTTGGTAAAGGTTGCCAATCACCGACCTGAATGGGGTTGTGGGTAAAGTGTTGCCTTGAAGGATCGTCGAGTTGGGCAAATGTTGCCTTGGAGGACTGGTAAGAATTGTCGTCTGAGGGTCGATAACAATCGTCGAGAATAGATATTCTGATTCCCGCCGATCGACGCGAATCGTCTCTCTGATTCTCTCCGATCGACGAGAATCGTCGAGAATAAATATGCTGATTCTCGACGATCGACGAGTTCGACAAGTATCGTCGACCGCGGCTCGACGATCGACGAGATTCGTCGTGTATCATCAAGTGCGGCTCGACGATCGGCGAGAATCGTCGAGTATTGTACTCTGATTCTCGCCGATCCTTGGTGATGCTCGCTGATCGATTCTCGCCGATTCTAGCCAATTCTCACCGACTGATACTCACCGATTCTGGTACCCTATTTTCGGGGTGGTCTGCGGATAGCGATAAACCTAAGTCTATTTATGCCTTTGGTATAAAAGGGATACTTAGGGTTTTTTGGGATATCTCTCTCATCGGCTGATAGAAACCCGCGACGGAAGAGTTCCGTTCCGCGATCGTTCCGCCGATCCCGAATCTCGCCGCCGACAGAAGTGTTCCGCCGCCGCCGTGTTGGCTCCGTCGACCTCCTCCTCTCCGGCGATTGTCGTTGGTGTTGCTCTTCCTGACGCGGACCTAGAAGTCCGTGGAGAAGCTAAGGTGCGGTCTTTTTCCTTCCCGATTTTCCGTGCGACGGAAAGATCGGTGTTCTCCCGCTCGTGTGGACTTCTGCAGAAATGTGGACATTATTCCACGTAGAACTCGCCACCAGCAGGAATCGGAAGCTTGGAGCATCTCCGTTGAGTTGTGACTCAACGCCACGGAGGTAATTTTGCATAGTTGTTTGTTAACTTCTTGATTCAACAGTCATGGCCCGATCCCATTTCTTTTGGGTTTTCTTGATGTTTTATTCTTCCGCTGCATGCACAAGCATTGTGCCATCCTTATAGTGAAACCCAACAGTTGAATACCTTAAGGCGGAATCAGCTCTGCGCCAAGTTCTCAAAGTGCGAGTTTTGTCTATCGTCGGTGGCTTTTTTGGGCCATATGGTGAGTGGAGCGGCCATAGCAGTGGATCCGGCAAAGATAAGAGTCATTCAGGAGTGGCCAGTGTTATCTTCAGTGGCCGAGGTCAGGAGCTTCCTTGGACTAGCGGGCTATTATCGAAGATTTGTTAGAAATTTCTCGCAGATCGCTTTGCCGCTAACCACACTAACGAGAAAAGATCAGAAGTTCGTTTGGTCGCCAGAGTGCGCGTAAACTTTTGAAGAGCTGAAGGTTCGGTTGACCACGGTGCCTGTGTTGTCATCGCTATGTGGTACTGATGGATTTGTAATCTATAGTATGCCTCAGGGAGCGGCTTAGGCTGCGTTCTTCTGCAAAATGGGAAGGTGATTGCTTATGGCTCACGCCAGCTAAAGGTGCACGAGTGAAACTATCCCGTCCATGACTTAGAGTTGGCAGCGGTGATCTTTGCACTAAAGCTGTGGCGACACTATCTTTATGGCATGAAGGTGAAGATTTATACAGATCACAAGAGCCTAAAATACCTATTGGAGCAGAAGGACTTGAATATGCGACAACGAAGGTGGTTGGAGTTCCTTGGGGACTACACCTTCGAGATTCACTATATGCCCGGGAAGGGAAATGTAGTCACGGATGCCTTGAGTCGGAGAGCTCCAGCAAGGGTGAGTTGGTTGTAGAGGCATGATGAACGTCTCATCCAGGAGCTGGAAGCGTTAGAGATTTCTTGTGTTAACAAAAATTCCACCGCAAATGCATGTTTGAACTGGACGGAGGTGCAGTGTGACCTTACGGACAGGATTCGACGAGCAACGAAGCTGGATGAAAGTTTCCAACGTTATGCTAAAGATGGACCAGAGGGAAAGTTCTCCTGGGATGACGGTCTTCTGCGGAAGGAGGGATGTTTGTGCGTCCCGAATTTGGGTAAATTGAGGGAAGAACTGATATATGAAGCGCATTA
Organism: Platanthera guangdongensis; assembly: GCA_039583875.1. NCBI lineage: Eukaryota > Viridiplantae > Streptophyta > Magnoliopsida > Asparagales > Orchidaceae > Platanthera > Platanthera guangdongensis. The sequence goes on along the minus strand of CM077158.1, from coordinate 96,079,592 downwards.
TATGAAGTACTCAATCCACCCAGGGAGCACAAAGATGTTCAGGGATATGAAAAAGCTGTTCTGGTGGCCAGGGCTAAAGAAAGATGTTGCTCATTATGTGGCCAAATGCCAAACCTGTGTTATGGTGAAGGCGGAATGCCAGAAGTCGGGCAGATATTTGAAGTCGTTACCGATTCCAGAATGGATGTTCGACGATATTTCCATGGATTTCGTGCACGGGCTGCCAAGATCTCAGCGCGGAAATGATTCGATTTGGGTGATTTTCGATCGGCTAACGAAAGTGGCACACTTCCTCCCGAACAGGAGGGATGATTCGGTGGAAAGTTTGGCAAAATTATATGTTGAGCAGATTGTGAGGCTACACGGTGTTCCTCGGAGCATCGTAAGTGATAGAGATTGGAGATTCACATCAAATGACTGGAGGCTAGTTCACCAACTATTAGGCACGAAGTTGACATTCAGTACGGCCTTTCATCCCCAAACTGATGGCCAAACTGAACGGACCAACAGGACGATGAGGATATGCTTCGGATGTGCGCCCTAGAATTTGGAAAGAGATGGGAAGATCATCTTTATATGGTGGAGTTTGCCTATAATAATATCTACCAAGCAAGCATCGGTATGGCACCGTATGAAGCTCTGTATAGACGGAAGTGTCATACTCCTTTGGCTTGGGTAGAAGCGGGCGAAGCTAGAGTTTATAATCGTAATGAAGTCGATGAAGCAAACTTGACCATACGTACTATTCGAGAGAGGCTACTCATAGCCCAGGATCGACAAGCGAAATACTATAACGCCAAGCACCGGAACGTGGAGTTCGCGGTAGGAGACTGGGTATACTTGAAGATCAAGCCCTTCAAAGGCGTATCCAGGATTCAACGTCTGAAAAAGTTGAGTCCAAGATACCTTGGTCCATTTGAAGTGGTCGAGTGAATCGGGGAAGCTGCCTATCGGCTAGCTCAGGTGATCAAGGATGATCGTGTGCAGGTAGAGTATATTAAAGCATGCATTCCACGCTTCCTAGTTTGCTAATAATAAATCTTGTTTGTATTTGATATTTGGATGTTATTGGTGTGCAGGTAACACAAGTTAATATCCCATATCTTTTTGATGATGAATAGGATCAGAATTAAGCTCGGGAGATATCGCCAGGCGATAGTAGGTATCGCCAACATGCGATAGCGCCACTCGACACTCGACGCAATTCTGCTCGACGCTGGACGAAATCATGGCTTGGAGATATCGCCAGGCGATAGTGGGTATCGCCACAGGCGATAGCGCCACTCGACGCATTTTCGCTCGACGAAATTGTGGCCACCGTTATTTTGCTATCGCTAGATGGCGATATCTGGTATCGCGCAGCGATAGTGCATGATTCAGCGCTCAATGTTGTGCGATGCAAAAATGAGGAGTTTGTGGGACACGTGTCAGCGGTTACCGCTATCGCCAGATGGCGATACCTAGTATCGCCCGGCGATAGCGCCAGAATATAAAAGCCTCTCATTTTCTGAGAAAGTTACGAATTTCATTACCTGGAGTGCACTTACCTTCAGAGACGTTGCAGAGAGCTCCATAACTCAGAGATACTCCATACTCCTTAGAATGCCAAATAGCACGGAAGATTGACGGCACGTGCGAAGCATTCAAAGCATCTCTTGCAAGGATTCATCAGCATCTTCAGCACTTTGTTTGAAGGGAGTGTCTAGCCTAAAGTGCTCAATTTGTTTTTGTTATTTTTCATTTATTTTCTCATTGTAATCGGAAGGGAACTCGCTGCCTTGTGCGTGGCGTCTAGGTCCTTGTGTGGCTTAGGCGAAAATCATCGCCTTGTGAGTGGCGTCCAAGTCCTTGTGTGGCTTAGGGAGAAATCATTGTCTTGTGTGCAGCGTCTAGATCGGGGTTAGATCTAAGGGAGGCTAGTAACAAGATCTAGGGAGAGATACGCTTTAGCCTGTCGGTTCTTGGTAGAAGAACCGGCGAATACTCTAGAAAATTATTTATTTTATGAGCCTTTGTCTCTAGCTCTATAGAGACACTTTGTATGCAATTTAACTCTTTTGAAATATATCATTATTATTTCTACCTAGTATTCATTTTCACTCTTCTATTACTTTGTTGTTATTCATCTTGTAAAGGTTGCTTAGATTGTTTAAGAAAATTAAAAAGAACCCTTATTCACCCCCCCTAAGGGTGCCGTAAGATCCAACACTTGGTATCAGAGCAAGGTTACTCCAAAAATGATTTCACCACCGGGAGTAATGGCACAAAACACGCACGCGTTTTCTGAGGGACAAGGTATTAGTAGACATCCCTTATTCACGGGCACTGACTACAACTATTGGAAAGCTCGAATGCGATGCTTTCTAATAGCACTAGATATTAATGTTTGGGGCATGGTAGAAACATGCTACACTGCCCCTATTACTGTTGTAGGAAGTGTTTCTATGGAGAAACCCAAGGACAAATGGGACGAAGCTGATAAGCTTCGTTGTAAAAATAACGCTAAGGCAATGAACGCTTTATTTTGTGCATTAGATAGGACTGAATTTAACCGTGTTTGTGCATATGATACTGCATATGATATTTGGAATCTTCTTGAAGTTACTCATGAAGGTACATCGCAGGTAAAGGACTCGAAGCTTTTCCAGCTAGAATCGGAGTTTGAGAAGTTCATGATGGAGGTTGATGAAGATATAGACTCCATGTACACGAGGTTTAGCAAGATAGTAAATGACTCGAGGATTCTAGGGAAGAATTTCTCAAATGGAGATTTGATGAGGAAAATACTTAGATCGCTTCCCCCGAAGTTTAATCCTAGAGTGACTGGCATCTCGGAGTCACACGATCTAAAGTCTCTCCAAATTGAGAATCTCATAGGAAACTTGAAAACTCATGAAGTAGAGTTGAGGATTCAACAACAATAATATAGCTTGGAGCCAAGAAAGAAAGCTTTGGCGTTGAAGTCCAAGAAGGAGAAGGAAAGCGAGTCTGATGAAAGTGATGATGAAGATGAAGAGAGTTTGTTTGTGAAGAAATTCAGGAGATTTATGAGAAATCCTGAAAGAAGAAATTCTTTCAAGAGATTTTTCAAGAAGAAAGAATATGGGAATAGGAAAGGAAAATCCCAAGCTGAAGAAGAGGATGATGAAGATAGACCACCACCTGAATGCTATCATTGCAGGAAGATTGGTCACATAAAGAGCAAGTGCCCAAAGTATCTGAAAGAGCTAGCTGAAGGAGAAGCGGCACAGAAAGAAAGATAGGAAGAAGGTTTTAAAGGCTGAAACATGGGATGAAACCACTTCTGAGAAGTCGAGCAGTTCAGGGTCAGAAATTGAAGAGAAGGCCAACATGTGCTTGATTGGAAAGAGCGCTTCATCTTATGATGAAGGAAGCAGTGTCTAGAGCGACACTGAGGTAACTCCTGAAACTTATGATGATTTATTTTCAGAATTTTTGAGTGTCTGTGAGTATTTAGATAAAAAATTGCATGAAATCAAGTTGATCAAATCTGAAAATAAAGTTTTAAATAAAGAAAATAAAAAACTAAAAAATGAAGTAAAAAATTCTTGGAAAAGAGAAAGCGTCTTCTCAAGAGGATTGTCCATCTTTGACAAAGATAGTGGAACTTGAGAAAGATCTCTCTAAGACTCAGACTCGGGTTGAAACTCTTACAAAATAGAAAGAGGCCTTAGAGAGATCTCTAAAATTCTCTCAATCTCAAGTGGAAGGCAGCAAGAAGTCCTTCGCTGATCGTTGCGGCACCATAGTTGCCGAAAATAATGTACTAAGGGGACAAGTCCGAAATTTAGAAATGGCCACTAACAAATTTGGAGTTGGCCAAAAATCTCTAAATATGATTTTGGGAAACCAGTACTATGGTTCTGGAAAATTCGTACTTGGATACACTCTTGAATGCTATTGCCCAGCGACAGCCACTGTCGCCGGCGATAAGAAAAATTCCAGGAATGTTAATTTTCAGGTTAAAAACAATAAATCACATGTCCTTGTAGCTTCCAGCAAAGGGTCAAAATTTATTTTGAATAACCCGTCAACTTCTTTCATCAAGTGTGCCAAATGTTATAAGTTTGGTCACACAATATATACTTGTAAGAAGACGGGATACTGCTTAGTCAAACAAATCTGGGTGCCTAAGGCTTCCACCTATTCTATGGGAGGAACCACTTGGGTAGCCGGATCTTTACTCTCATCCTCTTTCTAGGTGTGTTGGCAGGCTAAGGACAAAGAAGACATGTGGTACTTGGACTCAGGGTGTTCCAAGCACATGACGGGCAATAAATCAAAGTTCCTTAGCCTGGAGATGAAGAAAGAAGGAGTAGTTACTTTTGGAGACAACGGAAAGGGGAAAATCATCGGCATTGGAGAAGTAGGTAACAAATCATTTTCTATCTCAAATGTTTTATATGTTAAAGGTTTGAAGCATAATTTAATTTCAATAAGTCAACTATGTAATATTGGATTAAATGTCTTGTTTGATTCATCTTCAAGCCTATGCAAAATTATTAACTATAAAACAAATGATATTGTTATTACTGCTCTTAGATTTCAAAATGTTTACATTATTAGATTTAATGATTTATCACATTCTTCGTTAAAATGTTTTATCTCTAAAAATGAGGAATTAGATTTGTGGCATAGACGTCTTGGACATTCTAGTACAAAACTTATCATAAAATTATCTCAAAATAAACTTGTTAAAGGTTTACCTTCTTTGTGTGGAAATTTATTATCTTTATGCTCACCATGTCAAAAAGGAAAATTTACAAAGTCTTCTTTTAAAAGCAAAAATATCGTTTCCACCACTAGGCCTTTAGAATTAATACATATGGATTTGTTTGGTCCTGTTAATACACTAAGCCTAGGAGGTAGAAAGTATACTTTTGTTTTGATTGATGATTTCTCTCGTTTTAGTTGGACAATTTTCTTATCGTCTAAATCTGATGCATTTTTAGAATTTTCCAAATTATGTTTGTGTGTTCAAAATGAAAGAGATTTAAAAATAAAATGCATTCGTTCAGATCATGGAGGTGAATTTGATAATGAGAAATTTGTTTCTTTTTACAATGAGTTAGGAATTAAACATGAATTTTCTACTCCTCGTACACCTCAACAAAATGATGTGGTGGAAAGGAAAAATAGAATTTTGCAATAACTAGCTCGCACTATGCTATCTGAATACAAATTACCTCGATCATTTTGGGCTGAAGCTATTAGTACTTCTTGTTATGTTATTAATCGTGTTATGCTTCGACCCATCTTAAAATTAACACCTTATGAGTTATATTTTCAAAAGAAACTGAATGCGTCTTATTTTAAAGTTTTTGGATGTAAATGTTTAGTTTTGAACACTAAGGATAATTTAGGTAAATTTGATGAGAAGTGTGATAAAGGCATTTTTATTGGTTATTCTTCTACAAGTAAAGCTTATAGAGTTTACAATAAGAGGACAAAAGTAGTTGAAGAATCAATACATGTTAAATTTGATGAGTTTTCTCCTTGTGTAGAAGCTAATAATACAGGTAAAAATGAAGAGCTCTCTCCTCTACAAAGGGTGGATGACGATGAAAACCTTGCAGACAAAGATGAAGAAAAAGGAGTCGAAGAAGAAGAAGAAGAGCAAGGATATGTGCCTCCAAGCGAACTAAGATTTTCAAATTATCATCCCCAAGATTTGGTTATTGGAGAACCATCAAGAGGGGTAAGTACTCGTTCATCCGTACGAGAATTATTTTCAAATATGTGCTTTATTTCTGATATAGAACCTAAAAGCGTTGAAGCTGCTTTAAATGATAATTCTTGGTTTTTAGCTATGAATGACAAGCTTAATCAATTTGAACGTAATAAAGTTTGGAAGTTAGTAGAAAGACTGTCAAATCATCCTGTTATACGGGTTAAATGGATTTTAAAAAATAAACTTGATATTGAATCTACGGTCACCAGGAACAAAGCTAGACTCGTAGCGAAAGGTTATTCATAAATGGAAGGAATAGATTTTGATGAAACTTTTGCACCTGTAGCACGTTTAAAAGTAGTTAGAATATTTCTTGCATTTGCTAGTTTCAAGAAGTTTAAATTGTTTCAAATGGATGTTAAAACTGCTTTTCTTAACGGGTATATTAAGGATGAGGTTTATGTAGAACAACCTCCAGGCTTTGTTGACGTTAGATTTCCTGATCATGTTTATAAATTAGAAAAAGCCTTGTATGGTTTGAAACAAGCACCCCAAGCATGGTATGATAGATTGACTATTTATTTATTAAAAATTATTATAAAATGGGCAGTGCTGATTGTACTTTATTTGTTAAACATATCCATGATGATCTTATCGTTTTACAAATATATGTTGATGATATTATTTTTGGAACCACAAATGAAAAGTTATGTGATAGTGTTATTGAAATTATGAAGAATGAATTTGAAATGAGCATGGTAGGTGTTGAAACCGGAATCCGGCCTCTTGTGGAGTTCGACCCTTGGGGAAGGGGTGGTCTCGCGCCTACTTTGCTCCTGCAAGAAAAACAACGAAGAAGACAAGAAGAAACAGACCCAAGGGCTCGGCAGGGAGGTCCCACCACAAACCCGGAAGATCTCTGAGCGCTTCCCCTCCTTAGCCAGAAGCCGAGCTAAGGTACCCTCAGAGAGCACTCGAAAACGAGAGTAAGGTGGCACCCAAAGCGTCCCCTCTGAGGTACCCCTTGGGTCTTATTTATAGTTTTCTGGAATCCGAACTGCCAATAACCAAAAGAACTGACCTGAAAATACCAAAAGGCCCCTGGTTAGGTCTGCCAACAGCCAAACTCCGCTGTCCTGAGTGGCTATGCTCAGTCTAACCTGTCTGCCAATAGCGTGGCTCCGCCGTTCTGAGGGGCTATTCGCACCCCTGGGGAGTCGGCTCGCCTTCGATCCCCCTCCGCGGGAGGCGGGCACGACCTGGCTCCAGCGGTCTGCCTATTCTTCCTGGGCGAGCGCGAGCCGGACCGCCGCGACCTGCCTGTCTTCTGCCGGGGCAAACAGGTGACCAGGTCGCGGGTAGGCGCTGGCCGGCGGCCATCGCGACCCCCCGATCGGCTCACTAGTCGCGGGTCGCTGAACCCGTCCGCTTTGGTTAGTGATTCTCTGCGCGACCCGCTCGCTCGCCTCGCCCGGCTCGCTCGCCTGAAATGGGCGGAGCGGGCCAGCCCTCCTGTCGTATATCTGTTTGCCGCTTGGGTGCGGGTCGCGGGGCTAGGTCTGCTCGACTTCCCTGGCGGGACCCGCTCGCCGGACACGGGGTTGTACACAATCCCCGCTGTTTTTGAGCTTGATACGAGCTCGGAAAGAATCATCCAACCCGCGTGTTCGGCGAGTACTGTGCTGAGCTGGCAGGGAATCTTCTGGTGGGGCCCCACTGTCCGGCTATAAATATACCGATTAGCAAAAGGGGGGCTCCCCAGACCCCCTCATTTTTCTTGAACAGACTGCAGTTTCTCGATGCCGGTCAGCGAAGAGGTGCGAGCTCGCCTGGCGGCTGCGGGCCAGAAGACTCGGGAGGAGGCCCTCGAGGCCGCCCCTTGGCTAGCACGTGGGTCTCCCGGCCCTCTCTTTAGGCCGGCAAAGGGGAAGATTATTAGGCGGTCTCTGACGGGTGACTTTCTGGGCTCCAGCTCGGCGGCGGGTGTCGAGGTCGTTTCCATGGTACGCGACCTTCTTCTTCGGTTTATTGTTGTATTTCTGATCTTTTGTCTTGCAGGCAATACCTTGTGAAGACGTGGGGAACGGGGGGGAGGATCGCCCCCCTCCCTTGTCGTCAGAGAGGGTTGCTAGTCCCCCAGGTCTGGACCGCCCACCTCCGAAAACCTCTCGCTCGCCGGCTCCCCACGGCCTGGGAAAATCTCTTGAGGCCCTCGAGGGTGAAGCCTTTCAGTGGCGGTTGGGCTCCTCTCGTCCATTCATAGGCGTGGACGACGTGTCAACCCCTGGTATGCGGCCTCTTATGAAGTTCGACCCTTGGGGAAGGGGTGGTCTCGCGCCTACTTTGCTCCTGCAAGAAAAACAAAGAAGAAGACAAGAAGAAACAGACCCAATGGCTCGGTAGGGAGGTCCCACCACAAACCCGGAAGATATCTGAGCGCTTCCCCTCCTTAGCCAGAAGCCGAGCTAAGGTACCCTCAGAGAGCACTCGAAAACGAGAGTAAGGTGGCACCCAAAGCGTCCCCTCTGAGGTACCCCTTGGGTCTTATTTATAGTTTTCTGGAATCCGAACTGCCAATAACCAAAAGAACTGACCTGAAAATACCAAAAGGCCCCTGGTTAGGTCTGCCAACAGCCAAACTCCGCTGTCCTGAGTGGCTATGCGCAGTCCAACCTGGTATGCCAATAGCGTGGCTTCGCCGTTCTGAGGGGCTATTCGCACCCCTGGGGAGTCAGCTTGCCTTCGATCCCCCTCCGCGGGAGGCGGGCACGACGAGGCTCCAGTGGTCTGCCTATTCTTCATGGGCGAGCGCGAGCCGGACCGTCGCGACCTGCCTGTCTTCTGCCGGGGCAAACAGGCGACCAGGTCGCGGGTAGGGGCTGGCCGGCGGCCGTCGCGACCACCCCCCCGCCCCCCGATCGGCTCGCTAGTCGCGGGTCGCCGAACCCGTCCGCTTTGGTCAGCGATTCTCTGCGCGACCCGCTCGCTCGCCTCGCCCGGCTCGCTCGCCTGAAATGGGCGGGAGAGGGCCAGCCTTCCTGCCGTATATCTGTTTGCCGCTTGGGTGCGGGTCGCGGGGCTAGGTCTGCTCGACTTCCCTGGCGGGACCCGCTCGCCGGACACAGGGTTGTACACAATCCCCGCTCTTTTTGAGCTTGATACGAGCTCGGAAAGAATCATCCAACCCGCGTGTTCGGCGAGTACTGTGCTGAGCTGGCAGGGAATCTTCTGGTGGGGCCCCACTATCCGGCTATAAATATACCGATGAGCAAAAGGGGGGCTCCCCAGACCCCCTCATTTTTCTTGAACAGACTGCAGTTTCTCGATGCCGGTCAGCGAAGAGGTGCGAGCTCGCCTGGCGGCTGCGGGCCAGAATACTCGGGAGGAGGCCCTCGAGGCCGCCCCTTGGCTAGCACGTGGGTCTCCCGGCCCTCTCTTTAGGCCGGCAAAGGGTAAGATTGTTAGGCGGTCTCCGGCGGGTGACTTTCCGGGCTCCAGCTCGGCGGCGGGTGTCGAGGTCGTTTTCGTGGTACGCGACCTTCTTCTTCGGTTTATTGTTGTATTTCTGATCTTTTGTCTTGCAGGCAATACCTTGTGAAGACGTGGGGAACGGGGGGGAGGATCGCCCCCCTCCCTTGTCGTCTGAGAGGGTTGCTAGTCCCCCAGGTCTGGACCGCCCACCTCCGAAAACCTCTCGCTCGCCGGCTCCCCACGGGCTGGGAAAATCTCTTGAGGCCCTCGAGGGTGAAGCCTTTCAGGGGCGGCCGGGCTCCTCTCGTCCATCCATAGGCGTGGATGACGTGCCAACCCTGGGTATGCTTGTACTCACCGTTGGCTTTGTTCCTGCTCGCTCCTTCTGAATCGCCCTTTTTGTAGGCTACAACATGGTCTCCTCCGAAACTGAGATGAGCGAAGGGTATTCGCCTCCGCCCGACGTGGACAGTGTTTCCGATTACCTGGGCGACCCGACCGATGCGGTGGGGATGAAGAGGCAGGTGACGCGGCTGTTCCAGAAGCACACGCTGCTGCTCCAGGAGCTCGTGAAGAGGGTCGATCAAGACAAGTCCGACACCGAGGCTCGGCTCGCGGCCTTGGAGGGGGCCCCGCGCGCGGCAGAAGGCGGCGATGTCACTTCACCGGGCGTGCACATTACGCGAGCCGAGGAGCATCTCAGGAAAGCCTCGGAGCAAGTAGGCCTGGCCCAGTAGGAGCTGGTGGCGGTGCGCGATTACCACTACCCTCGCGTGCCGCCGCGATCGGGAACGCAGCGGCGGGGCAGGTGGAAGTGGATCCAGTACTGATCCAGCCTTTCTTCCCCCCGCTCGCGGGATATCGCGGAGTTTCTGCTATTTCAAAGCCTCATCCTGTATTTGTAACAATTTATGACTCTTCTAGCCCGCCTATGGGCCTGCATTCTGATTCCTGATGCGCGTGAAAATTATCGTGTTGTTGTTTTTATTTTCCCCGAGGCGGGGCTGAGGATGCTCGTGTCCGCCCCTTGCCCATCTTCTGGTGCGCGGGCAGGTCTGGGGATGATCTCGCTTATCCCGCCACTTCCGATCGTGGCGGGAGCGAGCCGAGGAGCTCGCCAGCCACGCGTCTCCCCGACTCGCTCGGGATCCCGGGCGGGCTCGGGCTGAGTCTCGCCCGCTCATCCTTCACGCGGACGTGGTCGAGTGAGACCTGCTGCTAAACGGTCCTGGCACTGCGACCGCGTGTCGGGGAGTTGAACCGTCAGGCCCGATTTTTGCTACGCGCACCTCTCCTTTTGGCGGGAAATTTCCCGCCCTTTCTTTCCCCCTATAAATAGGCGTGGTTGGTCATTATCCTTTCATCGCTTCACAACACTCACTCGCCTCCTGCCCTCCGCTAAGCATGATCCGCGCTCGCCCGTGGGGTCCGTCTCGCTTGAACAGCGGCAATTCGGCAGAATGGGCGGTGGCGGCGGCGGTGACGCGGATGGGCGAAGCAAATGCGCCTGGACCTTTTCGGAGCACGACTTTCCCCGCGCGATCATCTCAGAGCGCGAATACTTAGAGGCCCTAGGCGACCACATCCCGGCTGGATTCTCGGCGAGGCGGCCCGGGAAGGGGGAGAAGATCAACGATCTGTCTGGGAACGAGCTCGTCATCCCCCTGGCCCATTTTGAGGTGGGTCTTCGCCTCCCCATCTGGCCTGAGGTTCGTCGGGTATTGAAGTACTTCGGGGTCGTCATAGGCCAGATGACCCCGAACTCTGTAGCCGTTATGGTGGGGTTCGCCTGCTTCCTGCGGGAGGAGCGGATCGAGTTTAATCTCGCGATTTTCCGCAAATTATTCTCCTTCCGTGCGAACCGGGATGGCACCGCCTACTTCTCCAGCGCACACCTCAAAGTGCGGGAGACCGTTAACAAGAGTCACAACTGGCTCAAGAAATTTCTGTTCGTCAAGGGGGATTTTGGCAACGTCCCCTACTCGCCGGTGCAGCTCAGCGAGGCGAGTTACCGCCCGCCAAACCTGGGAGTCCATGAAGCCGACTTGTGCGGGTTCTTCTCCGGGAAGAACTTCGAGGTCGCGTACCTGCGCCGCAACCTCGACGATCTTGCCGCCGTTCCGCCTGGTGGAGGTTTGCCACTCGTCACTACCCCTGTCTCGCTCTTTACTCCATAGGCCTCACCCTCTCTTTTCTGCAGGCGAGCGGGATGTCCCCCTTCATCCCTCCTATGAGAGTGCCCGGGTCGCCTCCGGGGTCCTCGCTCGCGCTCAGGCCGCTGACGCGGCTCATCGCGAGGCCCCGTCGATTACTGCCAAGAAGAGGCCGAGCTGCGAGCAGCCCGCTCCCCCACCAAAGACGGCGAAATCTGCGGGTCAGCAACTAGCCGGGGGCCAGAGGAAGGGCAAGGCCCAGGCTGATCAACCGACCGAGGGCTCCCCCCCCCCCCCATAGTCGTTCCGACCAGCGACATCCCCGCCGAGGAGGCAGGTACTTCCGGGCCGTCGGATGGGTCGCAAACCGCCGCGAGGCCGGTGCCGAGAGGGCATCGTAACTTTGGCTACGGCGAGAAGTATCTGGACGAGCTTGGCGTCCAGATACTGTCATGGGACAAGGAGTCTAACCGCGCGGTGTTCTCGACTCTGTTGCCGAGTTGGCTGGAGCAGGACACCATCGGCGGGGAGGCATACAATTTTTCGTTCGGCCTGTACTCGCGAGAGCATGCCGCCATCTATGATAAGGAGGCGACGCGAGTATTGGTGCACGAGAGCGCGCGGGCCCAACTACGCGGCCTGGAGTTGGCCCACATGGTGGGGAGGCGCTGCACCCAGCTGGAGCGGAACGCCGCCTCCCTCCAGAAGTTGGCGGACGAGAAGGAGGAGGCGCGGAAACTCGCTCAGGAGGACTCGGATCTTCAGAGAAGGCGGGCCGACGCGGCCGAGGCGACCCTCGCGCAGTATCTAGGAGGGGTGGTACGTGCTTACTTCCACCGACCGCCTCTCTTCGCGAATCCACCTTATAACTCCCTTTTCCTCTTTTCAGGATGCCGCGACGGCCAGTCGGATGGGTGCCGAGATCGCCACCCTTGTTCAGGACAAGTCAGCGCTAGAGGCACGGGTACGCGAGCTGGAGGCCACTGCCGCTGTCCCTCCGCCAGATAACAGGGGCTGCCCGCTCGCACACCACTCTGACCACAAGTTGGAGGTGCTGATGCAAAAGAACGCCGCCAGTACCACAGAGTATACTATGCAGATGCTGCGACGCGCGGATCTCCTCAAGAGCGAGGCGGCGGAACTCTCGGCGGGCGACGTGGTGTCGGCGCTGTTCCTCCCCGTACCGGACCCTGGAGACCAGTCCTTCCAGCGCCTTTAGGACTTCTCGCCCCGGATCACGCGTCACCCCCGCTTTTTTGACATTTGTTTATTAGATGCATATATCATGTACGTTTAGCTGTTTTGAGATGTACGCACTGGCTGTGCCTAGACTTCGTGATTTTTCATCTATTATTGCTTTTATAAATGCTTTCTCGCCTGCCTCATTTGTATATTTGCTACTACCGCGCGGGGCGGCCTGCCTCTGCGGCCCAGCCCTGATGATGCGGCTGCTCGCCCACCAAGCGAGGCGAGCCGGCCCGTCCTTTGCCTGAGTTATCAAACTTCTTGCGGATTCTCGCCCAGGTACTCGCCTCCGTTCGGCCGCTTATCTTGGGGCTGGGGGGTTATGTTAGACCCCTCCCTTTTTGGTTAACTTTTGTGATTCCGACCTGCTATTAACACCATTCGAGTAGTTTCCGGCCTTGCCGGCTAGGTGGGAGCCCGACAGCGTGATTCGTTCTGGGTCGCAATCCATTTCCATCGAGTGACTTCCAGCCCTGCCAGTTAGGTGAGAGCCTGGCAGCGGGATCTTCTCGAGGCTAGGGGTGACACCGAGTGACTTCCGGCCCTGCCTGCTAGGTGAGAGCCTGGCAGCGGGATCTTCTCGGGGTACAAATTCATTCCATCGAGTGACTTCCGGCCCTGCCAGCTAGGTGAGAGCCTGGTAACGGGATCTTCTCGAGGCTAGGGGTGACACCGAGTGACTTCCGGCCCTGCCAGCTAGGTGAGAGCCTGGCAGCGGGATCTTCTCGGGGTCCAAATTCATTCCATCGAGTGACTTTCGGCCCTGAAAGCTAGGTGAGAGCCTGGCAGCGGGATCTTCTCGAGGCTAGGGATGACACCGAGTGACTTCCGGCCCTGCCAGCTAGGTGAGAGCCTGGCAGCGGGATCTTCTCGGGGTCCAAATTCATTCCATCGAGTGACTTCCGGCCCTGCCAGCTAGGTGAGAGCCTTGCAGCGGGATCTTCTCGAGGCTAGGGATGACACCAAGTGACTTCCGGCCCTGCCAGCTAGGTGAGAGCCTGGCAGCGGGATCTTCTCGGGGTCCAAATTCATTCCATCGAGTGACTTCCGGCCCTACCAGCTAGGTGAGAGCCTGGCAGCGGGATCTTCTCGAGGCTAGGGATGACACCGAGTGGCTTCCGGCCCTGCCAGCTAGGTGAGAGCCTGGCAGCGGGATCTTCTCGGGGTCCAAATTCATTCCATCGAGTGACTTCCAGCCCTGCCAGCTAGGTGAGAGCCTGGCAGCGGGATCTTCTCGAGGCTAGGGATGACACCGAGTGACTTCCGGCCCTGCCAGCTAGGTGAGAGCCTGGCAGCGGGATCTTCTCGGGGTCCAAATTCATTCCATCGAGTGACTTCCGGCCCTTCCAGCTAGGTGAGAGCCTGGCAGCGGGATCTTCTCGAGGCTAGGGATGACACCGAGTGACTTCCGGCCCTGCCAGCTAGGTGAGAGCCTGGCAGCGGGATCTTCTCGGGGTCCAAATTCATTACATCGAGTGACTTCTGGCCCTGCCAGCTAGGTGAGAGCCTGGCAGCGGGATCTTCTCGGGGTCCAAATTCATTCCATCGAGTGACTTCCGGCCCTACCAGCTAGGTGAGATCCTGGCAGCGGGATCTTCTCGAGGCTAGGGATGACATCGAGTGACTTCCGGCCCTGCCAGCTAGGTGAGAGCCTGGCAGCGGGATCTTCTCGGGGTCCAAATTCATTCCAATTCTCTATGCAAGCTGGCTATGACAATACTGGGGGGGAAGAGGAATTCATTATAACCAACGTGTTGCTTACAGGCGTTTCGGGAAAAAACCTTTTCAGGTCGTCTCCACTCCAAGTGAGACTCAGGGTCTCGCCCTCTACATTTTGGAGCCGATAGCCCCCTGACTTCAAAGCGTCCTTCACAATGAACGGCCCCTCCCAGCTGGGGTTGAGCTTCCCTACGGAAGCTGACCTCCCTGTCGCGTCTACCTTCTTCAGCACTAGGTCTCCTTCTGCGAACTGCTTGACCCTGACATGCTTGTCAAAGTATTTGGCCATCCTTCTTTTTACCTCCTCCTATCGGACAGTAGAAAGGTCCCTCAATTCTTCCACCATGTCAAGGGAGAGTCTTAGCTCTTCTTCGTTCCCGGCTTGCCATTCTTCTCAGCCCCCTTTGGCCGCTTCGACTCGCGGCGTCTGGACTTCAAATTCTACGGGGAGCACCGCCTCGCACCCATGGGAGAGCTTGAAGGGGGTCTCCCCTGTAGCCATGTTAGGGGTGGTTCTTAGGGCCCAAAGAACTGCGGGGAGCTGCTCTACCCAGCTCCCCCTCAAATTTTCCACCTTCTTCTTGAGGAGGTTGACGATGATCTTGTTCGCGGCCTCCACCTGCCCGTTACTCCTGGGGTGGTGGACCGAGGCGAACCTCAGGTCTATTTCGAGCTGCTCGCAGAAGCTGGTGAACTCAGCACTGGCGAACTGGGGTCCGTTGTCTCTGACGATGGCCTGGGGCAGCCCATGGCGATAGATGATCTCCCCCCAAACAAAGTTCCTGATCACTTGGGAGGTCACCGTGTCCAATGCCTTCACCTCCATCCACTTCGAGAAGTAGTCGATCATCACTAGGAGGAACCTTCTCTGACCGCTGGCCTGGGGAAACAGTCCAACCAAATCCATTCCCCAGATTGCAAAGGGCCAGGGGGCTGTGATACTCTTGAGTTGTTGGGCCGGCTGTAGCTGGAGGGGGGCGAACAGCTGGCACTTATGACATCTTCTTGCGAACTCCGCGGCGTCTCGGCCCAGGGTGGGCCAGAAATACCCTTGCCTGACTATCCTTGCCTCCAGGGTCCGGCTCCCGGAATGACTCCCGCATTCCCCGAAGTGGACTTCCTCCAAGATCCTCTGCGCCTCGCCCTCGGCCACGCAGCGAGCCAGCATCCCGGAGAGGGTCTTCCTGTATAGCTGCCCATCTTTGAGGAGGTAGTAAGCTGACTTGTGCCTCAGCTTCTTCCTGTCTATCCCCTCTGGATATTCTCCCGTGGAGAGGAAAACTACTACTGGATCCATCCACGAAGCTTGCTGGTCGATTTCCATGAGCTCCCCCTCGTCGATGGAGGGGCGGAACAGGTCGGTGATGGTCCCCCCCGCCCGGGGGCCATGCTTCGCTAGCTGGTCGGCCTGTTCATTCTCTCCCCTTGGGACGTGTCGGATGGAGAAGGTCTGGAAGGTGCCTATGACCCCCTTCACTTTGGCCAAGTACAACTTCAGGGTGGGTTCCCTTGCTTCGAACTCCCCATTGATCTGGGAAGTCACCACCATGGAGTCGGTTAGGACCTCCACATCCAGCACCCCCAGCTCCCTGTCCAGGCGCAACCCTGCTATCACGGCCTCGTACTCGGCCTGATTGTTGGTAATGGGAAAGTGCACCACCACCGTCTGCTCAATCTGAGTCCCTTGAGGGCTTTCTAGGACCACCCCTACTCCAAGAGAATGCCTCCCTGAGGCTCCATCCACCCTCACCTTCCAAGGAGTCGGGCGGGTGAGCTCCTTCTCCGCTACTTCCACCACGTAGTCGGCCAGGAAGTCGGCCATCGCCTGAGCTTTGATCGAGAGCCGCGGAACGAAGGAGACATCGAACTCGCTCAGCTCCACCGACCACTTGGCCAGCCGGCCTGAATGCTCCACCCCCTCGAAGATGTTGCGGAGAGGATGGTCAGTCACCACTCGGATTGAGTGTGCCTGTAAGTAAGGTCGCAGCCTCCGAGCCGAGATGATTAGGGCGAATGCAAGCTTCTCCAAGATTGGATACCGGAGCTCGGCCTTCCTTAGGACCCGGCTGACGTAATAAATAGGGAGTTGCCTCTTCCCTTCTTCGCGAACCAATACGGAGCTCAAGGCCTCTGCCCCGACCCCGAGGTATAGGAACAGGTCCTCCCCCTCCTTTGGCCCTTGGAGCAGCGGAGCCTGTGTCAACTGCACTTTGAGGGCCTGGAACGCCTCCTCGCACTCCTTGGTCCATTCAAACCTCTGACCTCCCCTTAGCGTTTTGAAGAAGGGGGAGCACTTCTCCCCTGCCCGAAAAAGGAAGCGACTCAGCCCTGCTAGCTTCCCCGTCAGCCGCTGGACCTCTTTCGCATTTTGCGGGGACCCCAGCTCTAAGATAGCCTTGACCTTGTCCGGATTCGGCTCGACCCCTACGGGAGTGAGGAGGTGCCCCAAGAACTTTCCCCTGATGGCCCCGAAGACACATTTCAGGGGATTCAACCACATCTTGTATCTGCGCAGGGTGGCGAAGGTCTCTTCTAGGTCCCGGAGGTGGGAGTCCACATCCCGACTTTTGATCATGAGGTCGTCCACATACACCTCCAAGTTCCTCCCCCTCTGCTCTTTGAATACCCTATCCATCATTTTTTGGTAGGTGGTCCCAGCATTCTTCAGCCCGAATGGCATCATCTTGTAGCAGTAGCATCCATCCCCTATGATGAACGAGACATCCTTGATGTCCGGGGGGTGCATCCTGATTTGATGGTAACCTGAAAAGGCATCCAAAAAACTCATTACAGAAAAGTCGACGGCTGAGTCAACCAGCGCGTCGATCCGAGGCAAAGGATAACAGTCCTTAGGACAAGCTTTATTAAGTAAGGAAAAATCGATACACAATCGTCATCGGCCGTCTCCTTTTTTAACCATCACAACGTTGGAGACCCAGCCTGGATACTGAATCTCGGACACAAAGCCAGCCTTGAGAAGCTTTGCCACCTCCTCCCTGATGGGCTCCGCCAGCTTATCCGTCGTGGACCTCTTTTTCTGCTGAACGGGGCGTGTTCTCGGGTCCAGGTTGAGGCGGTGGCAAGCCACATCCGCGTCAACCCCCGGCATCTCCGCGGCATTCCAGGCGAAGATGTCCACGTTCTTATGGATGCACTCCAGCATCCTGCCTTGGCCCTCCTGGGTCAGCCCTCCGCTGACGCGGATCTTCTCCATCCTGCCTCCCCGGGTGAGCACCTCCAGCTCCACCACTTCCTCTACTTCCTCCAGCCTGGACTGCTCCCCCCATCCCTCGGCATCCCCTTCCTCCGGAACGGGGACCTCTACCTCCACCTCTCCTCCCACGGCCCTCACTTTGGCCACCTCCTCCAGATCTCCTCCTGCCGCCTCCTCTGCGCAGTTCTTCACTTCCAACTCCCCCTCTGCTGCTCCCTGCCCTGTCTCCTCCATCCTTCGCCCCATCTCTTCGGCTCCCTCCATCTAAGAGATGGTGTTCACCGCAGTGACGTAGCACTCTCGCACCACCTTGGGGTCCCCCCTGACCCTGACCTGGACCCCCTCAGTGTTGAACTTCAAACACTGATGGAAATACGAGGGGACGCAGCGGAAGGCGCTGATTAGAGGCCTCCCGAAGATGGCGTTGTAGCTGTTGGGGGAGTCCACAATGACGAACTTGCAGTTTCGGGACTGCCCCCCCCCCCCCAAGGTAACATGGAGGCCAACTCCTCCCTCTACTTCCTTCCTTTCTCCTGAGAACCCGAACAAGGGCCCGTCTGAGGCCAGCACCCTCTTAGCTTCCACCTTCATCGCGTCAAACGCCTTTTTGAAGACGACGTTGACGGATCTCCCATTGTCCACGAGGATCCGAGAGACAGTGAAATTCTCGATGGCGGCCTTGATGACCAGTGCATCACAGAACGGATCCTCGTGGTCTGGCATATCACTCCTGGAGAAGGTGATCCTCTCCTCCGGCGGCGGGGTTTGGGATGTAGAGGCGACGCTCTGCCGTAACATGGTGTGGAGGCTTGCCTTGCGGGAAGCCTCGATCCCCACTCCCCCGTGGATCACTCTGATCCCTCCTCGGGTCCCAACATCCACCCAGTCTTCACACCGATCCTCCTCCGCCCGAGGCAGGACCTCCTCGATCCTCACTTCTTGTCGCGCCTCCTGCTGCTGCCGCTCCCTATTCCCTCTCATCTCCAAGAATTCCGGGCACGTGGTTGTTGCGTGCCCCTCTTCCTGATGGAAGTCGCAATAGGGCAGCTCCACCGTGACCTCCCTTCTCCTTCTCCTCATGATCCCCCTCCTTGCTCCCAAAGCTATGGCCATGGCCTCCTCCTGATTGGGGAGCCGGGGCCTCTGGCCCTGCCTCCAGCCCGGAGGATGGAACTGCTCTTGCCTCCCCTGATGGAGACCCCTTCCGTAGTATCCTCTCGGTAGCCCTTGCCCCTGCCACTCGGGTCTCCAGCCCAGCCAACGGTCGGGCTCCTAGTGCCCCCACCTCGGCTGTTGTTGCCACTAGAGCTGTCTTTGCTCCCTCTGCCTAGGCTCCCCTCTTCTCTCTTCCTGTCCTCTTCCCCCTTCGACTCCTTTTCCTCCTCAGTTGCCCACCTGGCCAGTTTCCTTGCAAATTCCGGGTTCGATGCCTCCCCGTCGACCTCTCTCGCCGCCCTCTCCATCAATTCCTCGTAGGAGAGGGGGGAACCCTCTTCAGCTCCATTCGGAAAAAACCCTGTTGCAGGCCCAGGGTAAAAGCCATCATCAGACTATGCCCCGGCATCTCCTGGACCTGGGTAACTTCCTCCTGAAACCGGTCCACGTAGCTTCCCAATGTCTCGTTCACCCATTGCTTAATGTGGAACAAAGACTCAGACTCCTTCTTCCTTTTCTTCGAAGTTGTGAACCTCAGCATGAACCCTCGGCGCAAGTCCTCGAAGCAGTAGATGGAACTAGCCGGCAGCTGGTGGAACCACTCCCTTGCCTTCTCCCGGAGATTGATGGCGAAAAGTCGGCATTTGAATCCGTCCGACATCTGTTGGATGGAGACCACATCCTCGAACCATTGGACATGCTGGACCGGGTCTCCCTTCCCCGTGTAGTAGGACATCTCGGGTTCCCTGAACCCATCTGGGACTGGAGCTGAGGAGACCAGCTCGCTGAAAGGACTGCCCCCCCCCCCCCCCACTAGGCGAGCCGGCGAGTCTCGTGAGTCCAACTCGCCGAACCTGCCTCGGCTTGCCGAGCCGGGGAAAAGCTCGCGCCCCGGGAGCTCGCACCCTCGGCCTTCCTCGGCCACTTCCTTTCCAGCTCGCCGGCCAGGGGCGTCCTCGCCCAAAGAGGGGGCGGCCGCGATCTGGGTTGTCGGAGTCGAGTACTCGGCCCGCGCACCTCATTCCTGAAGTCCTCCAACATCCCCACCGTTGCGAGAGGCGGGGGGGCGGCGAGTCCTGCCTGTCAGATCCTTGTCCTCCCGTCATTGAGCTCGCCGAAGCTTTTCTGCACAGACCACTATCCACGCTCACCGCACCAAAATGTTGAAACCGGAATCCGGCCTCTTGTGGAGTTCGACCCTTGGGGAAGGGGTGGTCTCGCGCCTACTTTGCTCCTGCAAGAAAAACAACGAAGAAGACAAGAAGAAACAGACCCAAGGGCTCGGCAGGGAGGTCCCACCACAAACACGGAAGATCTCTGAGCGCTTCCCCTCCTTAGCCAGAAGCCGAGCTAAGGTACCCTCAGAGAGCACTCGAAAATGAGAGTAAGGTGGCACCCAAAGCGTCCCCTCTGAGGTACCCCTTGGGTCTTATTTATAGTTTTCTGGAATCCGAACTGCCAATAACCAAAAGAACTGACCTGAAAATAGCAAAAGGCACCTGGTTAGGTCTGCCAACAGCCAAACTCCGCTGTCCTGAGTGGCTATGCGCAGTCCAACCTGGTCTGCCAATAGCGTGGCTCCGCCGTTCTGAGGGGCTATTCGCACCCCTGGGGAGTCGGCTCGCCTTCGATCCCCCTCCGCGGGAGGCGGGCACGACCTGGCTCCAGCGGTCTGCCTATTCTTCCTGGGCGAGCGCGAGCCGGACCGCCACGACCTGCCTGTCTTCTGCCAGGGCAAACAGGTAACCAGGTCGCGGGTAGGGGCTGGCCGGCGGCCATCGTGACCCCCCGATCGGCTCGCTAGTCGCGGGTCGCCAAACTCGTCCGCTTTGGTCAGCGATTCTCTGCGCGACCCGCTCGCCCGCCTCGCCCGGCTCGCTCGCCTGAAATGGTCGGGAGCGGGCCAGCCCTCCTACCGTATATCTGTTTGCCGCTTGGGTGCGGGTCGCGGGGCTAGGTCTGCTCGACTTCCCTGGCGGGACCCGCTCGCCGGACACGGGGTTGTACAGTAGGCGAACTCACTTATTTTCTTGGTTTTCAAATCACTCAAAAGCATGATGGAATTTTTTTTGCCAATCTAAATATATTCATGATGTTTTAAAAAGATTTGGGTTTGAAAATCTAAAACAAGCAAATACCCCCATGAGTTTCTCATTAAAGTTAGGAAAACATGAGAGTGGAATATCCATAGATCAAACACTTTATAGAGGAATGATAGGATCACTATTATATTTGACTGCCTCTAGGCCTGTATTATGTTCGTTGTATGTTTATGTGCTAGATTTCAAGCTAATCCCAAATAATCTCACTTAAAAGCAGTTAAACGTATTTTTAGATATCTTATTGGCACATCTAAATTAGGATTATGTTATCCACATAACGATACATTTATATTACATGGCTTTTCTGATTCTGATTATGCTGGGTGTTCATTAGATCGTAAAAGCACCAGTGGCACCTGTCATTTTCTTGGCCCTTCACTTATCTCTTGGTCGAGTAGGAAATAGAATTTTGTTGCCTTATCTACCACTGAGGACGAGTACATAGCACTAGGCAGTTGTTGTGCACAAGCTTTATGGATGAAGCAAACATTAGAAGATTTTGGTATAGTTCATGAAACCATTGAATTGAAATGTGATAATAAAAGTGCAATTGACTTAACGTATAATCCAGTTCATCATTCTAGATCCAAACACATTGATGTACGTCACCATTTCATAAGAGATCACATAAAACAAAATACGATCAAAGTCAATTTTATAAGCATCGATTCACAGCTTGCGGATATTTTCAATAAACCACTTCCAGATTCCTGTTTTTCGTTCTTACGATTAGAACTAAGAATTCTAGACTTGTCAAATTAATAAATTACCATCGCAAGGCACACAAAAAAAAATTAACATAATTCCATTATTAACATCATGAACATTAAACCAAAATAAGCATTCCATAAATCATAAGTGGAAACACCACAATGTTTAACATTTCATACTAAGTCTTACATTCTTCCAGAAGAAATACCACATGCCATTACAGAATAGAAAATATTACAGCATGAAATCAAAATCTAAGGAAATTAACGAAATTTCACTGTCGCCGGCGATAGTGACTGTCGCCCGGCGATAGTGGAAAAATGACCATCCTTCCAGAAATCTTCAAAAATTTTTGCTGTCACCTCCACTGGTCTCTCCTTGATCATCTGTCGAACTGTACTCGCTGTTTCGCGTCCGACATGCTCGGCGGGTCGATGTACGGGGCGGCTCCATGACCGGATCTTCCCATTCTGCTGCTTCGGACGGAGTGGGCTTCAACTTCAAACTTTTGGTCAGAAATTTAAAGAATTTCTGAATTCCCAAAAAGTTTTTCTTTACATCCCTCTTATGTTCTTCGAACGACTCTCGCAAGTCGTCTAACCCTTCTCGTAACGATCCACCTCTAGGAATTGGCGGGTTTCGGATAGTGGACACCAGTTCACTCCGCCTTGACGACCCTCCTCGTGTTGATCAGCCGATGGAAGGTGTTCCACTCGTCGAATATATCATTGGGATACAATCATTGAAGTACAATTCGGGGTCAATCCACGTATATTTCTTATATAAGATCCGTTGGATAATGGCTCCAAGTGGTAGGGTGTTCAATTTCTTCCAATTCGGACTTTTCAATCTGAAGGAGTATCGTACTATCGAGAGGACAAAATTCGCCACGTCAAACGACTCTCACCCCAAAATCATATACGTCACATAACTAAGTTGAGCCGATTATTTTACGTGTATCTCCGGATTTCAATAGGACGGTATGCCTTAGTATTTCTTGCACTAGTCGTGCATCCTCCGTCAGGGTGGCCGTTGATTAGATTAGAGTTTTGATGGAATTTCCATGCAAAACCATATACAATAATGTCCAATCCCTCTCCTTCCGATAGTTCTCTACGACGTCTAGAGTGGTTTCATGCTCTATTAGTCCAAATTCATCTCTCAAGTCATCATGTGTTATTTCTACCGTCTGTCCTTGAATTTTCGATCGAACTCCGCCATTCAATTCCGTGAAACGCGGATCTTTGAGATAATTGTAAAATTCTCGGATGAGCATGGAGGAGAATGTGTCTGGAATAATAATTGACATTATTCCAGCCATTGCTAACAAGTCATGAATATGTGCATGCCGGGCCGGGTCGAATTCAATCACCCGTCTGATTCCTATGTTAGCGTTTTCTATTCTAGGGAATGTTTGATATGATGCATATGAGTCACTCCCTGTGCTTCTTCGTGCTTTAGAACTGGAAGTCATTTCTGCATATAAAATATTTTTGTTTTAGAAACAGAATAGTTTTTTTTGGCTATCGCCATCCGGCGACACCCACTGTCGTCGGGCGATAGCGGAAAATCATTTTTCTTCATTTCCGACTTCAGATCTGGTTTCCCCCTTCATCCAAAATACCAGATCTGCAAGTTTGTGTTCTTCAAATCAGTTTTTCACAACTTAAATTCAAGGAAATCTTCACAAATTTCACTCATACAACCCTAGTAAATCAATATCCCCAAACCAAATTTTAACACTTAAAAACCTGGAACTTTCTGCTCTAAACTAACATACTACACTATTCTTCCAATTAGATCAATAAAAAACCAAAGATTCAAAGCAAAAATTCAATTTTTCATACATAGGTTTAGGGTTTCAGCGCCTTCTCCTCTGCGTTCCGCACTCAGTCTTCAGGAAAAATGGTTCACTTTGATGGCTTTGACTGAATGCGCCAGTTTTCACAAATTTTCTACTATCGCCGACTGGCGATACTCGGTATCCCCGGGCGTTAGTGTCATTTTCTTGTTTCTTCAAATTGTCTTGTTGACTCAGTTTAAGGCCACGTGTAATGTTTTTTTTGAGTTTTATACTAACTTGGTTCTCTAGATCACCACTCTTATATCTGTTATACATATTTTAGTACTAGTGTTCTTAACCTCGTGAAATTGTTTTCGCATGCCTCTAAGTATGAGAAATCTTTTAGTTATGATAATGTTATTTCACTCACGGTCGTGCAAATCTTTGTATGCCTCCATCTTACAAAATGGGAATTGTGCATGTTTTTACCATAACCAATTGTGATGCATGTTTTCGGCTTCTGCTTTATCCAAGTTTAGTATCGTGCACCATCATATTAAATTATTTTGTATGCTCTCACAAGTGAATTCGGACTCCTTTGTTCAGCTAAACAAAATATCTATATGAGTACAAAAGTGTATCATCTCAAAAGTATAAACTTGTGGTGATAGTTTCACAAAAAAAACAAAAAAACACACAAATAATAAAGGGCTGACAAGGAACCTCCACCAAGCACTACTTACCATCCTGATAATACTTCATGAGCATTGTGAGGTTGAGCACCTTGACAAGAATTGTAAAGTGTCTTGTACGAATTTTACATGAATAATTTCTTGCTTATGTGTGTTGACCTCTTGGGTACAAGTATAGCTCCGCATGTAACCACTATGTTATGTTGTTTTTTTTAACATTCGCATGTTCATGTTTGTTTTTGTAAGACTAAGCATCAGTTTCGCCACACCACCTCACGTGTACACAACATTATCATCTTTAAACGTTCTTCTTATGAGAATTGGACTGAAAACTGTTTCACCAACACCTTTTCACTAGAACATGTGTTTATGATATAGTTTGTTGAACATTATCGTAGTTACTATTTACTCATTTTATTTATACTACATTGCTCACCTACCCTCTCTGAGTCTCTCTTTTATGTTTTTTCCTTCTTTCGCTCCCGCCGTACTCTTCGATCTCTTTTGACAATACCAAAAGGGGAGAAACTTTACAAAAGCAATCATTCCCCGAAGTTTGTTCTTATCTCTTTTGTGCACACTTGGAAAAACCATTATTTGTTTGAATTATTTCTCACCTTGTTTAATTAAACTACATCACTTTTAATATGCTTCCATTTAGGGGGACATCACATGTAGGGGGAGTGTTTCATCCAAGAGCAATTTGTGCACATACACTTATTTCGTCTTGATACTCAAATAGGGTGGACCTTTTTAACATTCATGATTTCTTTCTTGATGGTTTTGTTATTACCAAAAGGGGGAGATTGTTGGAGCATGCATCCCGCGCTTCCTAGTTTGCAAATAACAAATCTTGTTTGTATTTGATATTTGGATTTTATTGGTGTGCAGGTAACACAGGTTAATATCACATATCTTTTTGATGATGAATCGGATCAGAATTGAGCTCGGGAGATATCGCCAAGCGATAGTTGGTATCTTCAGCAGGCGATAGCGCCACTCGACACTCGACAATCGACGCAATTCCGCTCGATGCTCGATGAAATCATGGCTTGGAGATATCGCCAGGCGATAGTGGGTATCGCCACAGGCGATAGCGCCACTCGACGCATTTCCGCTCGACGAAATCGTGGCCACCATTATTTTGCTATCGCCAGATGGCGATATCTGGTATCGCACAGCGATAGTGCATGATTCAGTGCTCAACATTTGTGCGATGCGAAAATGAGGAGTTCATGGGACACGTGGCAGCGGTTACCGCTATCGCCAGATGGCGATACCCAGTATCGCCCAGCGATAGAGCCAGAATATAAAAGCCTCTCGTTTTCTGAGAAAGTTACGAATTTCATTACCTAGAGTGCACTTACCTTCAGAGACGTTCCAGAGAGCTCCAGAACTCAGAGATACTCCATACTCCTTAGAAGGCCAAATAGCGCGGAAGATTGATGGCACGTGCGAAGCATTCAAAGCATCTCTTGCAAGGATTCATCGGCATCTTCAGCGCTTTGTTTGAAGGGAGTGTCTAGCCTAAAGTGCTCAATTTGTTTTTGTTATTTTTCATTTATTTTCTCATTGTAATCGGAAGGGAAATCGCTGCATTGTGCGTGGCGTTTAGGTCCTTGTGTGGCTTAGGGGAAAATCGATGCCTTGTGAGTAGCGTCCAAGTTCTTTTGTGGCTTAGGGAGAAATCGTTGCCTTGTGTGCAGCGTATAGATCGTGGTTAGATCTAGGGGGAGGCTAGTAGCAAGATCTAGGGAGAGATACGCTTTAGCCTGCCGGTTCTTGGTATAAGAACCGGCGAATACTCTAGAAAATTATTTATTTCATGAGCCTGTCTCTAGCTCTATAGAGACACTTTGTATGCAATTTAACTCTTTTGAAATATATCATTATTGTTTCTAGCTAGTATTTGTTTGCACACTTCTATTACTTTGTTGTTATTCATCTTGTAAAGGTTGCTTAGATTGTTTAAGAAAATTAAAAAGAACCCTTATTCACCTCCCTCCCCAACTCTAAGGGCGTCGTAAGATCCAACAGAGTATGGGCTAATGACGAAGGTTAGGCCCATTCAAATCGAGGATCGAGCCGAGAAATAGTTGCAGGACAAGACGGTCGGGATGGTCAAAGTCCGGTGGGATAATTGCGGCTGTGAGGAGCATACATGGGAGTGAGAGCAAACCATGCGAGCTGAATTTTCCGAGCTGTTTTTGTAAAATGGTTGTATAGTGCAAATTTTGTTGTTACATAAAATTTTGGTGTTATAACATTTTGTTTGCTGTTTTCCTTCCTGTGTGCGAATTTCGAGGACAAAATTTCTTGTAGGAGGGGAGGGTTGTAACAGCCCAAATTTCAGAAAGGGAAATTTTTGGGTGACACGGCCTGGGACACGGGTGTGTCCCATGGCGTGTCCTTCTCAGGTGAGCAGTCAATGAGTGGTCGACAGAATTTGGTCGACGATCGTCGAGTGCAGAGTACACGGCATGTGACACAGGCGTGTCACAGGGCGTGTCCTCGCGGTTCGATGAATTTCAGCTCGACGAAGTTGAGTTGGGGCGTGTCTAGTGCCGTGTATGGGCACACGGCCTGGGACACGGGCATGTCACAGGCTGTGTCCCTCTCGGATTGATCTCGATTTTATGCAGCCTGAAGAACACGGCCACAAACACGGGCGTGTTTGAAGACGTGTTAGGTGACACGGCCCGTGCCATGGGCGTGTCACATGAGCGTGTACTGGATTGGATAAGTCGGTTGAGCACCGCTGGAGGTACACGGCCTGGGACACGTGCGTGTCACAGGCTGTGTCAGGCAAAAATGTGATTTTGTGGCAAAATCGTGGATATCCAAATCTTCAGCTGGGATCTGATGGTTGTGGTGCCTCCCTAATTCCTTAAGGTCGTGGATGAGAAGGAAGTTCTCATTTTTATTTTGGCCTTCATCTTTCTAAAATCCTAGAGAGAGAAAGAGAGGAAGAAGGAGGAGGAGGAAGAGGAGTTGGCCACCTGTGGTGTTGTGGAGTTCCGATGAGAGATCCGAGCCCAGCGTTGCGGAGGAAAAGCCATTGCGGTTCTTTCCAGCCAGTTAGGAGCTCTTGGCATCGAAGCAATCTTCAAGGGTAACGACTTTTCTTCCTAGCCATATGAAGGCTTCCATTTTGGCATGTGTATATGATTCCCCCACCAGAGGGTGGCATGTTATGGGAGTCTTTTGGGTTGATTCATGAAATCCCCAATCATTTGGCATATAGATCCGGAAATGGAGTACGGAGTAGGCATGCTGTGTGAAGCCCAACTGGACAGGTTGGTCTGGATTGGTGATGTTACATACACACCGGAGAAGACTACGTGATAAACGTGGAGTTTAGGAGTTGACGGGTTGGGCCTGTGACGGGAAGTAACAGGAAGTATTGGAGTGGTAGTCCGGGAAAATACCCGTATAATGCTTGTGCTATGGGGTTATGTCTGTGAAGGGGAGTAGCAGGAAGTACTGGATTGGAAGTCCAGGAAATACCCTTTGTAATGCTTGATGTTCATGGGTGGTGCCTGTGAAGGGGAGTAGCAGGAAGTACTGGCGTGGTAAGCCAGGAAATACCCTTGACATTTGTGATTTGCGGGGTCGTACCTGTGAAGGGGAGTAGCAGGAAATACTGGTGTGCCCAGGAAATACCAACTAATGTTATGATATGAAATGGGTGATAGGAAACACCCAGGCTTGAATGCCAGAACAAGAACGGTGAAACCGACCCGCGCCTTTTATTTAGCCACGACTACGTCGTACTCGGTGATGGCAAGGCGATTTGAGCAACGGGGGGTGGATGATCCGACCTGCATTATGTCCGTCCGACGCAAGACTAGAATGTGCGGACTATTGGAGCGCATAGCAAGAGTCGTAGGCCTTTCGCGCCATGACACAATGGGGGGCTACGGGCAAATCCCGGTGCATTACGACTAGAACTCTGACTACACGCCATGGAGTAAAATGCTCAATGTTTTATCATTGGGTTGCGACCCTGATACGGTGGTGGGACCCTGGTTCGCCGGTACACCAAGAATGTGCCCTGAGTGCACGGATCGTCGGGTTGAGTGGCTGACGATTGTGATGGAATGTGTGCGTGAAAGCACATTATATGAGATATATATCCTTGTGAAATGCTATGCTTGCAGGGAAGAATACCACTGCCCCAGGAAAGGGGTAGGGTCGTTATAATTTAGTCAGCTGGATGCTGACCGTTGCCTCTATTTTCCACCGTTAGGTGGGTTGTCCCTGTGCAGGTGTTGGAGAGCCGAGCGGGACGCATAAGGGCTGAAGTCCCTACTGTATTTGCTGCTGCTGCTAGACCTCGAAGGTTAAATATATAAATGTTGTGCTTTATTTATACATGGTCTGCATGAGCGCCAATGTTGAAGCCACTATTGTGAAAGCCCTGTAAGGCCATATGGCCAATTGTTTGTATTTGGAAAACATTCCTATGTTATATCTAAATGAGGAGCTTTTATATGTTGGACATTCAGGTGTGGAGTTCAAGTTTAGAGTTTAAGCTTCCGCTAGAATGTAATGTGTTAGGGTGAGCTGCGCTACTCTGGTATCATACCGTAACTTCACCGCCTATTTTGTGGTATATGTTGTGGGTCCCCGGTCGGACCTTCTAGTATATGCTATGTAAATGGATGGGGTTTTTACAGGTCAACTTAACCACCTTGACTGCCCTCCATGGGTCATTAGTGACCCTTTGACCCCATTTTAGGTCTAGGAAGACCCTGGTAGGGTTAGTTGGGCTTAACTAGGGCACACTGCCCTTAATTAGGGCACCTTGCCCAATTTAGGCCTAGAGTGGTGATGGGTCAACTTGGCCACCCTGAGTCGACTCCAATGGACCCTTAAGGTTCAGATGAAACTTACAATGGATTGGTGAGGCCATGGTGGGGTCTTGAAGTCTTAGTGAAGCCCCATGATCACCTTAAACTAGGGTTCATAAATCTACTATTTGCAGACCATAGTGGTCTCACCTACATCCCTAGGTTTACTTGCCCTTCTTGGGCTTCCTAGGGTTTTGTCATGACCTATTCATGACAAAACCACTCCTAGGGGTCTAGTTATTTGAGGGATGTTACATACCGAACTCGAGAGCAGGAATCACAACTCATCTCGCATTCCTTCGTAGAACCTATTGGTTTTTCGCTGCTCATCGGCGAAGATAGAACCCGCATAACATCCCAACCTTGTGAACTCATGCAAGTAAGTCTCAACACTACTTTCTCCTTGCATTATCCGTTGGAACGCATTTTCCATGGCAATGTGTTGTGCCGCTGGTAGGTGCTTTGCCAGGAATAGTCGCGAGAACTTCTCAATCGAGACTTGTGTTAACTGCCTGCCCTCTAAGTGGTGTAACTCAATCTCATCCCACCATAGCCGAGCCTCTCCTTCCAATAAGAAGGTGGCCAAGGTGACCTTTTGATCTTCCTCCATCCTGATCACCGTCAATATACGCTTGACACGCGACAATAAATCCTTCGCCTGCGAAGGGTATCCCACACCCGTAAACGTAGGGGGATTAAAGCTCATGAACTGCTTCAACTGTCGTTCAGCTGCTCGCACATCAACAACCGCAACAGGTTTTGGCCTTCCACCAACCTGTTCGAACACCACTGCCGGTTGCGCTTGCCCACCAGGCTGTGTTTGAAATATTGCAAACAGCGCCTCAGCAACTAAGCGGGCAGTTTCCGCAGAAGGGGAAGGTGTAGGCACCTCAGCTGGTGTCGTACTCTCATCAGAATGCTGGGGCTCCGACTGCCCAGCACCACTACGAGTCACCTATAGGTGAACAAGACACATATTAGCAACCTCGCACAAGCAATAACAACAATTTAGGAACACGCAGGTTCCTCAAACAATTGTATTTGCATTCCTAAGTGGACATTCAAGAGTTCATTAGTGTTAACGCGGTTTGCACTGACATGTGCTCGCCACCCCCACAAAAGAATTCGACCACGAATTCGAAAGGAAAAGACCGACACAGGCTGATACCAAAATATAACCTCTTCATCCGTTCATATAACATATAATAGAAGGTCCAGCCGGGGCCCCACACCATATGCCACAAAACAGGCAGGGAAGTTACAGGTTAATACCAAATCATAATCGCACCCTAACTCAGAGCATGCTAGCGGAAGATTTTAACAATAATATGGAACTCCAACCATGAATGTCCACTATATATATAAACACCCACATTTATATACAAAACTCTTGAAGGAATGTACAACAAATACAACATCATTTGGCCTTATGGCCTTACAGTTACTCTTTACAAGTGTGGATTCCAAACATCGATGCGCAGGCCGGCCACACATGAGCAAAACACAGCATTCTTTGCTTAGCCTTCAAGGGATAGCAACAGCAGCAGGGACTTCAGCCCTTATGTGTTCCACTCGGCTCTCCAGCACCTGCACAAGGACAGCCCACCAAACGGTGGCAAACAAGGCAACGGTCAGCATTCAGCTGACCAATTTATAACGACCCTACCCCTTTCCCGAGGCAGTGGTATTGCTTCCCTACAGGCATAACAATTCATCGGCAGACATATAGATATCACAAATTGTGCTCTCACGCACAAACAATTCATCACAAGTGTCAGCCATGTGGCCCGACAATCCGTGCACTCAGGGCACATTCTTGGTGTACCGGCGAACCAGGGTCCCACCACCGTTCCAAGTTCGAAACCCGACGATAAAATTAGGCATTTAGTCTTTCTGGCGCGCAGGCCTAAGACTCTCATTATGCGCTCCAACTGACCGCACTTTCAGGTCTTCAAGTCGGACGGACATAACGCAGGTATGGATCAACCACCCCCTGTTGCTCAAGTCGCCTTGCCATCACCGAATACCAACGTACTTGAGGCCAAATCCAAGGCGTGGGTCGGTTTCACCTTTCCTGTTCGGCACGAGGCCTTTTCAAGAGCTCATCAAGCTCACAATAGACATATTATCCACCAAGGACTGGCTTCATAATAGCCACAATGTCCACCACGGACTGGCTTCACAATAGCCACAATATCCACCACGGACTGGCTTCACAATAGCCATAATGTCCACCACGGACTGGCTTCATAATACCACAATGCACACCATGGACTGGCTTCACAATAGCCACAATGTCCACCACGAACTTGCTTCACAATCAACAAGGGGAGTTCATGCTAACATCCTTCACGATTGCTTAGCGGGTTCCGCAGAATTCACTTTCTGCACCCAACTCCGCCCAAACCATACAGCATCCTGCAGTGCCAGAAAACTGGTCTTGCCACATCACACAGCACAAGCATCATAAGGGTATTTTCCGGGACTACCACTCCAGTACTTCCTGCTACTACCCTTCACAGGTCCAACCCAGCAACTCCACAAACGACACGTTTAACTACGGAGTCTTCTACGGTGTGCAAATGAAACATCACCAATCCAGACCAACCTATCCAGATGGGCTTCACACAACATGCATATTCCATACTACACATTTTTGGATCTATATGCAAGACTATTGAGGATTTCAAGAATCAACCCAAGGAAATCCCTTCGCAATCCACCCTCTGGTGGGGAAAATCCATGCACATGCCAAAATAAGGACTTCACATGTCCAAGAAGGAAGATCGTTACACTTGACAACCTCTTTGGAGCCATGAAAATCTAGCAAGTTGGAAAGCACCACAGTGGTCTTGCCTCCACAAATCTGGCCTTGGATCTCGATTCGGAACTCTGCAACTCCACCGGTGGCCGGATCCCTTTCTCCTCCTCCTCCTTCCTCTCCCTTCTCTCTAGCTCTTTTAGAAAGAGAATGGCATAGGCTATTTGAGAATCCTCTTCTCAATTCTTGGTTATGAACCAGCAGGGAGAAGCCTGGGCCATCAGATCCCAGATGAAGGAAATGGACGGCCATAAATTGCCCTCAAAACTCTATTTTTGGGTTGACACTACCTGTAACACGCCCGTGTCACAGGTCGTGTACCTTAAGCGGCACACAACCAACTTACCCATAGCACGACATGGCCATGTGACATGCCCGTGTCACAGGCCGTGTGCCCTAACACGCTGTCAGACACACCTGTGTCTGCAGTCGTGTACCTCAGGCGACACACAACCGATTCACCCAGAACAGGACACGGCCATATGACATGCCCGTGTCACAGGCCGTGTGCCCAGAGACACACCCGTGTCTTGCCCGTGTTCATAAGGCCTCAATGCCTTGGCCAAATCTAGAGAAGGACACGGCCATGTGACACACCCGTGTCACATGTGACACGCCCGTGTCACAGGTCGTGTTCCCCACTTGAGGATCGTCGAGCATATTTACTCGAGTGGAGGTAGATGAACTAGAGAAGGACACGCCCTCGGACACGCCCGTGTCGCAGGGCGTGTTCCCTCTCGAGAACTCATCGAGTGCATTTCATCGAGCACTCGATAGGCTGCTCAACCACACAGAGCAGGACACGGCTTGGGATACGCCCATATCCCAGGCCGTCTTGCCCAGCCTGAATCTAAACTTGGGATTTGGGGTGTTACAATGGGGAGAGAAAAGCATGAAATAAAATAAAAGTATGCTTTTTAAAAAAAAAATTACCTTGATGAAACAACTCTGGCTAGCGTTTTTGCATCAAGTCCACCGGCTCCCATGTATACTCCTCCTTCCCATGGTTAGACCGCAGCACCTTTACCAAAGGAACACTCTTACGGCACAAAATCCTTGTCTCGTTGTCGACTATCCGCACCGGCTCTAGTCGCACAAACCTATTAGTCGCTATTGCTCCATCAGTGGTGGGGATATATTAATCGGGCCGCAACGGCACCTTTCGAAGTGACGACACATGGAATATGTCATGAAGATTCTCTAGCTCTAGCAGTAACTCCAATCGATAGGCCAAAGGGCCAACCCTTTCCAATATAGTGTAAGGCCCAACGTACATTGGGCTGAGCTTCTTCATACCACGTACCCGTGACACTCCATGCGTCGGCCTGATCTTTAGAAACACTTTGTCACCCACTTGAAATTCCACCATCCGGTGCTTTGTATTATAATATTTCGCCTGCCGACTTTGACCCTCAAGCATATGGTCACGTATTAGTCTAACAACTGCATCAGTATCATCAATGTACTTAATTCCCAAAACCTTCGGGTCTTCATCTTGCACCCAAGACAAGGGGGTTCTACACCTTCTTCCGTAAAGTGCTTCATGGGGTGCCATCCCGATGCTAGCTTGATGGCTATTGTTATATGAGAATTCTACCAGGGGTAAGAGCTTTTCCCATGGCTCTCCTCTATCCAACACACACAACCTCAATAGGTCCTCCAATATTCTAATGGTCCTCTCAGACTGCCCGTCCGTCTGAGAATAAAACGATGTGCTAATGGTAAGGCGCGAACCCAAGTACGCATGTACAGCCTTCCATTCCTTAGAGGTAAACCGACCATCCCGGTTAGAAACAATTGTCCTTGGCATACCATGATACCGCACAAACTGCTCCACAAAGAGGCATATCAAAACATCCACATGAGCTTCTTTCCTCATAGGAATAAACCCAGCTACCTTCGTCAGGCAACCGAATCATTCCCTGAGCGTGAGCGAGGAATAATCCATTGGGGCTCTTTCATTCCGCCTTCACCCTTTAACAGGCCTCGCAGTGCGTAACAAAATATCTGACGTCCTTCTTCATTCCCGGCCAACACACGGTCTTCCATAAGTCGGTGTACATCTTGGCAATCCCAGGATGTACAGAATACTGAGTGCAATGTGCCTTTCTCAGGATATCTTCCCGAATTTTACCGCCTTTGGGAATGTAAAGCCGGCCACGGAGATGGACGAGGCTGTCTTTTAGGTAATACTCATCAGTAGTCCCATCTTCGATTGACTTGATTGTCAGGGCCAGAGCCACATCCTTTCCTTGCTCCACCCGGATTCGGTCTCGAATATCACAAACTATGCACATCACGGTCAAGTACTTTGTATGGTCTTTCGTTTGGTCTTTATATACCAGGGTAATCTCCATCTCTTCGAGCATCCGTACTAACTCCATACTCATCAATCGGGACTCAGGGCTTGCTTCCGGTACCTTTTTGCTCAGAGCATCAACTACAGAATTTGCTTTTTCAGGGTGGTAGTTCAAAGTAAATTCATAGTCACATAAAATTTCTAACCACTGCCGCTGTCTCAAATTCAATTCCTTCTGAGTATGAACGTACTTTAGGTTTTTGTGGTCCGGAAAGATCTCATAGTGGACGCCATATAGATAGTGCCTCCAAACCTTCAAGGCGAATACCACTACTCCCAATTCCAAATCATGTATTGGGTAGTTGATTTCATGCTTTTTCAGCTATCTTGAAGCATATGCAATCATGTGCCCATGCTGCATCAATACCGCTCCCATCCCTTGATATGACGCGTCAGTGTAAACTTGAAATCCTTCCTTCCTGGATGGAAGGTCTAGGATGGGTGCGGATGTAAGTATTTCCTTCAGTTCATGGAACGCAGCCTCACACTGGGGTGTCCACTTATATGGCACACCTTTCTTTGTCAGAGAAGTAAGAGGAAGGGAAATCTTTGAGAATCCTTTTACGAACTTGCAATAGTACCTTGCAAGTCCAAGGAAGCTCCGCACATCGGCCGCTGACTTCAATGGTGACCACTCCTTCACAACATGCACTTTGTCCAGATCCACAGCTAGTCCAGCCCTACTGATCACATGGCCCAAGAAGACAACCTCTTTAAGCCAAAATTCGCACTTGCTGAACTTGGCAAATAAGGCGTGCTCTTTTAGCTTCCTTAGTACCAAGGTCAGATGTTCGATATGCTCCCCCTCTATCTTTGAGTAGACCAAAATGTCATCAATGAAAACGATGACGAAGACATCTAGATAAGGCTCGAACACCTTGTTCATCAGTCTCATGAAAGCTGAAGGGGCATTTGTAAGCCCAAACAGCATCATGGTGAACTCGTATAAACCGTATCTTGAGCTAAAAGCTGTTTTCTGAATGTCCTCCTCTTGTATCCTCAACTGGTAATACCCCGAGTGCAAATCCAACTTGGAAAACCAATGCGCTCCTACCAATTGGTCGAACAACTCATCGATCAGGGGCAGCGGATAGGTGTTCCGTACCGTCAGTCGGTTGAGCTCCCGGTAGTCTATGCATAATCGTAAGGTACCATCCTTCTTCTTAACGAACAGAACAGCGGCTCCCTTAGGTGGTGAGCTAGGGCAAACAAACCCTGATTCCACCAGTTCTTGCAACTGAACTCTAAACTCTGTGAGTTCCTTTGGGGCCATTCGGTAAGGGGTCCTGGAGACGGTCTTGGCACCCGGTACTAGCTTAATTTGGAAATCCACCTCTCTATGCGGGGGTAATCCTGACAATTTCTCAGGAAATACCTCGGGAAAATCTCGCACCACCCGCACATCCTTGATATCCAACATCATCTCCTTCAACTCGAAACAAATCATGTAGACTTCATCCCCCTTCATATGGGCTTTTAAGGCCTGAATTGAAGATAATAACATACGAGGTGCGAATCTGATACCTTAAAAGATGACTTCAGAGTCCCCATGCCTCAAGGAAATTCGCTTCTCCGCGCAGTCAATTCTTGCGTAGTGCCAATCCAGCCATGTCATGCCCAGAATGAGATCGAATTCTGGCATTCTCAAAACTATGGCAGGGGTTTCGAAGAGCTTTCATCCAAGAAGAACCTCTAATTCACACTTCGCGGTTGCAGTGATCTCAAAGCCGTCTGGGAGGCATACTCTTTGAGCACTACCAGTGAAGTATTAAACTCCTTCTACGTCTTTAATGAAGTCCTCAGACACAAAAGAGTGCGAGGCACCGGTATCGAATAACGTATAGGCCGGTTTCTCGCCGAATACCACGGTGCCTAAGTACCAATAGCAATACTCAATGCTAGATATCTAGTACGTCTTAAGCAACATAGATTTAACAATGAAAATGTGATAACTATTTGTAACATACCTGCAATCACCTCCTGAGGGTTCCGCTCATGTGTCATGTCCAGCGCGAACACATGATTTTGAGCAGGTCCGGGGTTTCCTCCTCATGGTCCTCGTCCTCGACCACCCATATTTCCCCACCCTCGTGGAGCTACCAGAGGGAGAGCAAGAGGAGCATTCCCAAACAGCTGCGGGCAATAACCTCGGATATGGCCTGGTTGGTTTCATTGGAAGCACACTCGCTCATACCGCCCTTCGAGTTGTTGGAACTGTTGGAGCTGTGGAGGTGGAGGCAATGTTGGCGGTTGTGGGACCGGGCTCTCCATTCTAAAATTCCGGTGGAAACGCCCGCCACCTCTCTGATATCCTCTTCCTCCTCTGTTGCCATGCCTCCTTCTATTACTAAGGCCAGCTTCCATCACATCCTCAGCAGGTCTCTTACCACTTCCCAAGTGGTCTGCTTCTAGTCTCTTCGCCATGTCAATTATTTCCGCCAAGCTGGAGTCCGCTATAAACAAAAGGGTCTGCCTCAGGGGTTCTCGCAACCCTTTGTAGAAGCGCTTAGTGTACCCTCTATCATCTAAGTCATATGAGTCAGCAAATCTCGTGAGATGTTGGAACTCTCGTTGATATTCCGTAACCGACTTTGATCCTTGCTTCAGTTGTAAAAACCACTCTTCGAGTTCATCTCGAGCAGACGAGGGAATAAAGTGCTCTAAAAAGACTCCTGGGAACTCGCTCCAGCTAATCTCAATATACACTCACCCTTGAAAGGTGGAGCCCATGAGGGACTTCCACCACCTCTTGGCGTGCAGTTCTAGGAGTGTCACTACAAAGGTCACAGCCATGTTGTTCGGACATCTAATTACTGCCAACAGTTCTTGCACGGTGTCGAGCCATTCCTCTGTATGCACTGCCGACTCTGACCCAAGGTAGGCGGGAGGGGAGAGAGCTCGGAAAGTGCTCAACCAATTGGAGCCTGGAGCTTGTTGTTGTACACGGGCTTGTTGGGATCTAAAGGCATCCAAGATAGCTGTGAGCGTCTGCCCTAGCTCCGAATGCTGAAACTGTGTAGGTACGGACGGGGCTAGGGTGCCCCCCACTGGCTCAACGTGCACTGGGATCTACACATAGAGTACAAACCTAAGGTCAGGTTGGCTAATATTAAGGTCAAAGTTGGACATACTTAGTGTGAATTACATATGGGCACACCACTACTTCTGCTAAGTTAGTTTGTCCCCAAACTGACTAATCAAGCGGGGGTGGCACCATTGTTAAACGACTTCTTTAAATTAGGATCGTAGCAAGCTAATACCATTTGTAAGACCCCCCCCCCCTCCCGGAACATAAGACACGGTACGAAGGGGGTCTTATGCCTAGAACAGCCGCATTGTGGTAGTATTAGCACACGGGCTAACCTGTACCATAAGACGCCTATTCTACCAGCTATAACCAATATCAACCAGTGTCAACCCGACCAAAAATATACTAGAAGTCTATCCACACATAAGTAAACATAGTCCAAAAGTACAACAAAAAAGAAGCTACAACAAGCTTCTAAAGTATCAGAGTACAGCTAAAACATGCCCAAAGGGATACATCAAAATCTCTCAAAACTCACATCGGCGATTGACGGTAGCGACGGCACCGTCCCTTCAGGCCCTGTCGTCCTGGCATGGCTGTCCTGTTGCAAAATCTGCTGCTCTACCTGCGGTGTTTCCTCCTAAAAAGGAAGATGTAGCAACTGTTAGTCATAAAGACTAAGTGGCTTTCACATCCGCTCCCCCGGAGAATCCTCGGCACTGGGCGGAAAAAGGATCAAGGGTACAATATATATACAGTAATATAAGCAGTAGTACAAGCAGGTGGAGTAAGTATCCATATCATGAGTAGCAATATAAGAAATGTATAATAATAATAACAACAGACTATTCTAGCAATTCTACACGAGCTATATCAATCCATCAAGCATTTAGATCTACAACAGGAAAGTAACTTAACTTATAAGAATGCCCATACAAACTTATAAGTTAAGGATCGGCTTAACAGTAAAGTAACTCATCGTATAGGAGTGCCCATACAAACTTATACGATGAGGATCTTGTGTATGCAATGTAATGTAATGATATGTATGCAATGCAATGACTCGCCCATGATCACGGACATGCAATCGCTATGTCGACATAGACTTGTAGTTCCCACTTTTTGAGCAGGTAGCTAACCTCACAGGAATCAACCGTCGTGGCCAAGCGGTGACAGTAAAGCAGGCTTCTCTACTACTAAGCGGGCATCCACACTACCTCGCTTAGGCCTCCGTACGCCTCAATGCTAAGAACACAACAGCGGTGCTCACATGCGTACTACGACTGTTGAAACCAAAAAATAGTCTCCTGTGGAGTTCACCCTTGGGGAAGGGGTGACAGCGCACCTACTTTGCTCCTGCAAGCAAAACAATAAGGGAAACAGGGAAAACTGACCCAAGGGCTCGGCGGGGAGGACCCACCACACACCCTGAAGTTCTTAGAGCACTTCCCCTCCTTAGCCAAAGGCCGAGCTAAGGTATCCTCAGAAAGCGCTTGAGAGATGGAGCAAGAGAGCATAGGAAGCGTGCCTTCTGAGTACCCCTTGGGTCCTATTTATAGATTTCTGAAAACGGCCTGCAAATAGCCAACTCTTGCTATCCTGAATGGCTATGTTCAGTCCAGGTTGGCCTGCCAACAACGTAACTCCGTTGTTCTGAATGTCTATAGGCAAGCCAATGGGGGCAAAATAGTAAAAAGTATCTCATAGACCTGGGCGAGCACGACCAACCCAGAAGATCCTGCTCGCCTGCTGTTTGTCGAGCTCCATAGGGCGATTGTGAGCTGGCTACTGTGCTCGCCCTTCAATTTGCCTTCATTAGTCGAGCTCAGGTCGATGAAGCCCGGGCCTGGCTCGGCGAATGCGGAGCTCGGGGTCGCGACGAATGCCGAGCTCGGGTTCGACTTTTCCATGTCGAGCTCGCCTGCTGCCTTCAGATTCCTCTGCTGGGCTCGCCTGCTGCTTGGACAATCTAAACCGGCCGGTCTGGTTCCTGGCAACCTCACTCGCCGGATACGGGGTTGTACATAATCCCCGCTCTTTTTGAGCTTGGCAAAGCTCATAAAGAAACATCCAAACCCAAGTGTTCGGCGAGTGCGGGGTGAACCGGAGAGAATCTTCAGGTGGGGTCCATCTGTGGTTATATATATACACCTGCATACCTGCTTGACTCTTGCCATTCCCTTTACTCTAACCTTGCTAACATGCCGATCCCAAAGGAGATTCAAGAGCGACTCGCCCGGGTTCGCCAGACCTCGGCTGCTCGCTTGGCCGCCCTGACTGCGGTTCCGCCCGTTGTTTTGCAGGGTAACTCTGTCGTGCCCAACTCCAAGAGGGCGAAACCGTTTCCTCAAGCAGCCGAGCCCATTTATGATAACCTGAGAACCACCTTGGAGCATGGGACAGGCTCCTCCACTCTGCCTGCCCCTGAAAAGGGCAAGAATATTGTCATAATCTGCGATGGCCCGGACAGCCAACTTGATGGTATGGGGAGCACCACGTCGCGAGACTCCACCCCGCGAGCCAAGACCACTCTTAGGGACTCGCGATACATGACTCCGGAGAACTGTCCCCGGGACCCGTCCCCTCCCTTTGGGACCTTGGGGGTGAGCTCGCAGAAGCCGAGCTCGTCGGTGCGCGCCCCCTCCCCTCAGCGAGCTATTGTGACAATGGGTCGGGTGTGGAAACCATCCTCATCCCGGGATTCGAGCTTCTCTTACCGGGAACGTGGGCCCAGGGCGTGGGAAGGACCTGAGGTTTGTCCGTCCCCGCACCTCCTTGGAGTTGCCAAGCTCGTCAGGTAAATTTGGCCTTGGATTCTTGTCATGTGATTTTCCAGCACACCTCCTCTTGCTGATGTTTCTGTCTTCACAGCTCCCCCCAGCCAATCCATGATCTAGGAGTCTTCGCGGGCAGCCCATTACTCTCCTCTCCCCTCCCCGAGCTCGCTGGACTCTTATCAAGGCCCTGAAGTGGAGCAAGGCAAGCTGACCAGGAGGGGGGTCAAGATTTTCAAGAAACTTGTGCGCGGGCTGCACGAGGTGCAGGAAGTCAACGAGGCGTTACAACGCGACTACGCATGTCTCGCTGATGAGGTGCAAAGAGGCCAGGCTGGCGAGATGAAGTCTCCTTCCTGGCTCCTGGATGAGATAGACGACGGCCTCTCGGTGGCGGAGAGGAATTCGGGGAGGATTCACGAGCTTCTCCGTGCGCGGCAGTCTGAGGGATGGGGGATCCGAGGCCGGGGTAGATAGAAGGCGGTTCCCTTGCCGAGCCGACCGGCACTCGCCTCCTGGTTTACCCCTGCCCGTGCGCCCTATTTTCTTATTCCTGCATTTGACTGCTGTAATAAATAACTAACATTCTTAGATATGTGGTATTCAAATAATAAGTATTGCTCTTTATTTAACTTGGCGTGGGATGGAACACACAGGAAGTTGGCGAGCTAGGGGGTTGGCGAGCTGGGATTGCGAGCTGGGCCGATTGGACAACATGACCCCAGATTTGTTTTGCTATAAATAGCTCCCCCCCCCCCCACCACCACCACCAACCTCGTACTTGCGCCTTAACTGCTTGTTTTTCTCTCTCCCTGCGATTTTCTCTTTCTTACTCGCGCCTCACCCCCTCTTATGTGAGCATGGGCAAGACCAACCCTGACGCCGATGGTCGTACCAAGTGCGCCCAACACTTCACTGACTACTGCTTCTTTGAAGGGAACACCAGCGAGGCCGAGCTCGCCGAGTTTGTGAGCGATCATGTGCGCCAGGCTTTGAAGCTCGCCGCCCCAGGGAGGGGGTCCATCAACACCTTCTATTATGACGAAATCGTGTTCCCCATCTCGCACTTTGAGGTGGGGTTGCGACTCCCCCTTTGGCCGGAAATCCGCCAAATCCTGAAGTACTACGGCGCGGTACCCGTGCAGCTGAACTCGAACGCCATCGTCATGATGGTGGCATTCGCGAGCTACCTCCAACGAGAGAGGATAGAGTTCAACCTGACAGTGTTTAGGAAACTCTTTTCCTACAAGGCGACGCTGGATGGCATTGCCTACTTCATGGGCTCGCTGATCAAGGTTCGCAAGATTACGAACAAGCACCACAACTGGATGACGAAGATCGCCTTCATCGAGGGCGATCTCGAAAACATCCCTTTCTCCCCCAAGCAGAAGGTCGAGGAGGTCTACCGCCCACCGGCCGTGTCCGGCAACGATGCCGACCTCCACAAGTTCTTCCTTCACAAGGACTTTGAGGTCGCCTTCCTGCTAAGGGGCCTTGATGCGCTCCGCCCCGTTCTACCCGGCGAAGGTATTGTTCTCTCCCCATTGTCGAGCTCGCCACATTATCATGGAAATCCTCTAACTTTTCCAAGTTTTTTTAGGCAGGGGAGCGGCTAATCCCCGTAAACCCGCCGTTTACGGACTCGGGGTTGTATGCGGACCCCCTCGCTCGCAAGAAGGCAGCGGCGGTGGCCTGCCGCGACGAGGCGGCTATCTCCAAACCCTCCTCGAGTAAGAGGCGGCC
Source organism: Platanthera guangdongensis (assembly GCA_039583875.1). NCBI lineage: Eukaryota > Viridiplantae > Streptophyta > Magnoliopsida > Asparagales > Orchidaceae > Platanthera > Platanthera guangdongensis. Next base: position 96,038,077 of record CM077158.1, on the reverse strand, counting down.
TGATGATGTGGGTTCGAGCCCGCCCCGTCGCCAACAACTACCAAAAAAGACGAGGAGAGACGTGCTGGCTCCGCGGGCGAAACAACATCAACAACTTCAGCAAAGCCCCAAGTACATGAGCTCGCCAGAGGTCATCCCCGACAGGTCGCCAGAGTGCCCGCTCAAGGAGATCACCAGAAAGGGGAAGGAAGTTGGCGAGATCCCTGCTCCTCCCGCAGCGACCTCTGCTCCTCCCGCGGCGAAGAGGGCGGCTCGCAAGCCCGCCGCGCCAAAAGATCACCGCCTCTTCGGGTTTGGGTGGAGGTGGAAGGACTCGGTGGGCGAGCCTATGGTACAGTGGGATGAGCTAGCCCACCGAGTCTCCATATCCACCATCCACCCCTCCTGAGCTGACCGCGAGCCCGCCACCGATCATGCCTATGCACTAGGCTTCGTCCTATATGGCCACAAGGACGTCGAGACCTACAAAGGAGTCCCCCTGCGGCAGCTGGGCCATGAGGGTCTGCATGCCCACATGCGAGCTATGGAGCTCCACCATATGGTGGTCTGTCGCAGCTTCAACCTCGGCAACCTCCTCTAGAAGGTTGAGCAATCTCGCGACGTCGCCAAGGATAAAGTCGTCGACTTGGCGAGGCATCTCGGTATTGTTGAGAATCTTCTCACTCAGGCCGCCGGCGGACTGGTAAGAATCAGGTTGTTGCCTATCTTTTTCCCTTAGGATTTTTTCTTTTTAGCTCTGTTGCTGATACACTTCCCTATCAGGATGCCAAGGCCACTGGAGAGTTGCGAGCTTGCTCTGCCGGGTAGTAAGAGGAGATTGGCTAGCTGCGCGCCTCTCTTGTCGAACTGGAGGGGACGAACGCGAAGCTGACGGAGGAGAACACGAGCCTCAGCCGCGAGGTCCGCCGCCAGGCTGAGATCTTCTTCTCGGCTCGTGACGTCGAGCCCGACTTCCCCTACAAGAGCCCAAGGATCTTCGGCGAGGCCGACCTCGTCGAGAGGCTGCGGATCAACTCCATCCAGGCTGCAGAATGCACCCTCCAGATGATGAAGGACACTAGAGTGCTGGTGGAGGGGTGCGAGGATATCTCGGCCCGGGACTTGATGTCGAGCATCTTCCCGGCGACGCCGCCCAGCGAGAAGGAAGACAGTCTTGATGCACTGTTCGGGAAGGGCTTCCAGGACCTGTCTGGCGAAGGGGGCGACGGTCACCACTCCGACGAGGGGGGAAAGGGTTAATGTATATTTCTTTTCTTTTTGTTTTCTCGCCGAGGCGAGCTCCACCTGTAAATATTACTGTGCAATGGAATATATTTTTGATTATACCCTTGTCCATTTTTTCTATCTTTTTTCTGTGTATCTTTTATGTGTTCTGTTTGCCCGCGAGCCCTTCCTTTGGTGACCTCGTGTAGATAGATTTTGCGAGTAGGATAGTTGTTAGGATCCGCCCCTGTGAGCATATTTTGAGAGCTCGCCAATTCTCAGGACTCGCCCTAGCTCGCTCGCGAGCTGCCCATAAAATGGGGGGCGAGGCGTCCTAGCGGGATGCGCCTCCCTTCAGCGAGGTCCAAGGGCCTGGCTCGCCACCCTTCTGCCAAGGCCGAGCTGAGTTGGCGAGCCTGGACTCGCCTATGTAGAGCTCTCCTCCCTTATTATTAGAAGAAAAGCCAAGTTTGTTAGACATTATCTGGAGAGTGTAGGACTTTCCTGAGTGACTTCCAGCCCCATCAGTTAGGTGAGAGCCTGACAGCGGGATTTGCTCGGGGTCTAGGGGTTGACACCATCGAGTGACTTCCAGCCCTGCTAGCTAGGTGAGAGCCTGACAGCAGGATCTACTCGGGGTCCAAGGCTAACACCGAGTGACTTCCAGCCCTGCCAGCTAGGTGAGAGCCTGACAGTGGGATCTGCTCGGGGTCCAAGGCTGACATTGAGTGACTTCCAGCCCTGCCATCTAGGTGAGAGCCTGACAGCGGGATCTGCTCGGGGTCCAAGGCTAACACTGAGTGACTTCCAGCCCTGCCAGCTAGGTGAGAGCCTGACAGTGGGATCTGTTCGGGGTCCAAGGCTGACACCGAGTGACTTCCAGCCCTGTCAGCTAGTTGAGAGCCTGACAGCGGGATCTGCTCGGGGTCCAAGGCTGACACCATCGAGTGACTTCCAGCCCTGCCAGCTAGGTGAGATCCTGGCAGCGGGATCTGCTTGGGGGTCCAAGGCTAACACCGAGTGACTTCCAGCCCTGTTAGCTAGGTGAGAGCCTGACAGCGGGATCTACTCGGGGTCCAAGGTTGACATCGAGTGACTTCCAGCCCTGCCAGCTAGGTGAGAGCCTGACAGCGGGATCTGCTCGGGGTCCAAGGCTGACACCGAGTGACTTCCAGCCCTGACAGCTAGGTGAGAGCCTGACAGCGGGATCTGCTCGGGGTCCAAGGCTGACACCATCGAGTGACTTCCAGCCCTGCTAGCTAGGTGAGAGCCTGACAGCGTGATCTGTTCGAGGTCCAAGGCTGACACCGAGTGACTTCCAGCCCTGTTAGCTAGGTGAGAGCCTGACAGCGGGATCTGCTCGGGGTCCAAGGCTGACACAGTTAGAACCCGCCAAGTTAGAACCCGCCAACCCATTAGTTCATCTCAAAACCCAGGTTTTGAGATGAAGGGTGGCGGGGTACATGAACACAAAGTGGAGAAGTCTGCGGGCGATGTGGGATTAACCCCAACCACAGGACCGCGGGGATATTCCGCCACACAAGGGGGCCCACCGGGGTCAACACCCAGACCTGGAACGCGATGGGGAAAGCCCAAACATGCGGTCCCACACACACGTGTCCTGCTGGCAAATATAATCTCAACAGACACCGAGTGACTTCCAGCCCTACCAGCTAGGTGAGAGCCTGACAGCGGGATCTACTCGGGGTCCATGACTGACACCATCGAGTGACTTCCAGCCCTGCCAGCTAGGTGAGAGCCTGACAGCGGAATCTGCTCGGGGTCCAAGGTTGACACCGAGTGACTTCCAGCCCTACCAGCTAGGTGAGAGTCTGACAGGGGATCTGCTCGGGGTCCAAGGTACACTTCATCCTTTTGTACAAACTATGGTGACAGGATTGGCATGTCAAAGGATTTTATTAAAAATCAAAGTACCACTTACATGTTTTAAGGAAAAAAGCACTTCAAGTCGTCACCACTCCAGGTGAGACTTAGGGTCTCTCCCTCCACATTTTGGAGTCGATGCCCTCCTGATTTCAATGCCTCTTTTATAATGAACGGACCTTCCCAACTGGGGTTGAGCTTTCCCACGGTTGTCGACCTTCCCGCTGCATCCACTTTCTTTAGCACCAAGTCTCCTTCCGCAAACTGTTTGACTCTGACGTGCTTGTCAAAGTACTTGGTCATCCTCCTCTTCACCTCTTCCTGTCGGATGGCGGAAAGGTCATGCAGCTCCTCCACTATATCCAGGGAGAGTCGCAGCTCTTCCTCGTTCTCGGCTTGCCATTCTTCCTTGTCTTCCCCGACTGCGACGACTCAAGGCATTTGAACTTCAAATTCCACGGGGAGTACTTCATCTCTCCCATTGGAGAGCTTGAAAGGAGTCTCCCCTGTTGCTGTGTTAGGGGTGGTCCTTAGGGCCCAGAGAACTGCGGGGAGCTGCTCCTCCCAGCTTCCCTTCAGATTTTCTACTTTCTTCTTTAGGAGGTTAACAATGATCTTATTGGCGGCCTCCACCTGCCCGTTGCTCCTGGGATGGTGGACCGAGGCAAACTTGTGGTCGATCCCAAGCTGCTTGCAGAAACTATTGAACTCCACACTGGCGAACTAGGGTTCGTTGTCCGTGACAATGGCCTGGGGCAGCCCATGGAGGCAGATGATCTCCCCCCAAATAAAGTTTCTGATGACCTGGGAGGTCACCTTGGCCAGCGCCTTCACCTCCAACCACTTAGAGAAATAATCAATCATCACCTGCAGGAACCTCCTTTGCCAACTGGCCTGGGGGAATGGTCCAAAAAAGTCCATCCCCCAAATGGCAAAGGGCCAGGGGGCTGTCATACTCTTGAGTCGCTGAGCCAGCTGTAGCTGGAGGGGGGCAAACAGCTGGCACTTGTGGCATCTTATCGCGAACTCTGTCGCATCGCGGCCCAAGGTGGGCCAGAAATACCCTTGCCTGACGATCCTTCCTTCTAGGGTCCGACTCCCGGAGTGACTCCCACACTCCCCGAAGTGGACTTCTTCCAAGATTCTTTGCACTTCCCCCTCGGCCACGCAACGAGCCAACATCCCCAAGAGAGTCTTCCTGTATAGCTGCCTGTCCCAGAGGAGGTAGTACGCCGATTTGTACCTGAGCTTCTTCTTGTCCACCCCCTTTGGATACTCTCCCGTGGAAAGTAAGGTTGTGACTGGGTCCATCCACGAGGGCCACTGATCTATCTCCATGAGCTCTCCTCACTACTATAAAACAGACTTTTAGCCACGGCAGATTGCCGTGGCTAAAAGTCCAAAACCGTGGCTAAAGCCATTTAGCCACGGCCTACCCACGGCAAATGGGCGTGGGCAATACGAGCGTGGCTAATAGTATTAGCCACGCTGAATCCGTGGCAAATAAGTTTTAGCCTTAAATTTTAGCCACGAATTAAAATCGTGGGTAAAGGGCCTATTTTCAGCAATTATTAGCCACGGTTCAATTGTCATGGCTAAAATCTCCTTCTTTCCTCACATAAAAAAGATTCCGCGAGCGCGGCCCGTTGCCCCCCCCCCCCCCCCCCCCCCCGCGAGCCCAGCTTAATCCAAACATTCATTGCGGAATGGGCAATATAAACCTGAAATAGAAGTTTTAACTGGCGGTGTGGGACTAAAAAATACTCATTTTTTGCCACGAATTAGGCTTTTGTGGCTAATACTAATATTATTAGCCACGAAATAGGCAAACCGTGGCAAAAACTTTTTTATTTGCCACGAATTAGTCATCTGTGGCTTATACTAACTTATTAGCCACGGAATAGGTACCATGGCTAATACTTCATTATTAGCCACGGTTTTCCCCCGTGGCAAAAAAAACCGTGGATAAAGGTCTGTTTTCTAGTACTGCCTTCTTCGATGGAAGGGCGGAATAGGTTGGTGATAGTCCCCCCACCCACTCGGGGACCATGCTTCGCTAGTTGGTCGACCTGCTCGTTCTCCTCCCGGGGCACGTGTCGGATAGAAAAAGTTTGGAAGGTGTCGATGACCCCCTTCACTTTGGCTAAATATAACCGCAGGGTAGGCTCTCTTGCCTCAAACTCCTCGTTGATCTGGGAAGCTACCACCATGGAGTCGGTAAGGACCTCTACGTCCAGCACCCCCAGCTCCCTGGCCAGGCGCAGCCCTGCTATCACGGCCTCATACTCAGCATGATTGTTAGTGATGGGAAAGTGCACCACCGCCGTCTGCTCAATTCTAGTCCCTTGGGGACTCTCCAAGATCACCCCCACCCCCAGGGAATGCCTCCCCGAGGCGCCATCTACCTTTACCTTCCATTGGGTCGGTCGAGTGAGCTCTTCCTCCGCCACCTCAATCATATAATCGGCCAAAAAGTCGACCATCGCTTGAGAATTGATCGAGAGGCGGGGGACGAATGAGATATCGAACTCGCTTAACTCCACCGACCACTTGGCTAACCTGACGGAATGCTCCACCCCCTCAAAGATGTTGCGGAGGGGATGGTCAGTCACCACTCAGATGGAGTGTGCCTGGAAATAGGGTTGCAGCCTTCAGGCCGAGATGACCAGGGCAAAGGCCAGTTTCTCCAAAATTAGATACCGGAGCTCGGCCTTCCCTAAGACCCGGCTCACGTAGTATATGGGGAGCTGCTTCTTCCCCTCTTCACGAACTAGGACGGAGCTCAGGGCCTCCGCCCCGACCCCGAGATATAAAAATAGGTCCTCCCCCTCCTTTGGCCCTTGGAGCAATGGAGTCTGCGTCAACTGCATCTTGAGGTCCTGGAATGCCTCCTCGCACTCCTTGGTCCACTCAAATTTTTGCCCCCCCCTAGTGTTTTGAAGAAGGGGGAGCACTTCTCCCCAGCCCGGGAGAGGAACCTACTTAACCCTGCCAGCTTCCCTGTCAGCCCTTGCACCTCCTTGGTATTCCGTGGCGACCCCAGCTCCACAATAGCCTTGAACTTATCATGATTCGACTCGACCCCCGCAGGGGTGAGGAGATGCCCCAAGAACTTCCCCCTGCTGGCCCCGAAGACACACTTCAGGGGATTCAGCCGTATTTTGTACTTGCGCAGGGTGGCGAAGGTCTCCTCTAGGTCCTGGAGGTGAGAGTCCACATCCTGACTTTTGATCATGAGGTCATCTACGTACACCTCCAGGTTCCTCCCCTTTTGTTCTTTGAAAACCCTATTCATCATCTTTTGATAGGTTTCCCCTGCGTTCTTCAGCCCGAATGGCATCATCTTGTAACTGTAGCACCCATCACACATGATGAATGAGACATCCTTGACATCTGGGGGGTGCATCCTGATTTGATGATAACCTGAAAATGCATCTACAAAACTCATTACAGAAAAACCAACGGCTTAGTCAACCAGCGCATCGATCCGAGGCAAGGGATAACAATCCTTAGGACAAGATTTATTAAGCAAAGAGAAGTCGATAAACATACGCCACCAGCCGTCTCCCTTTTTAACCATGACTACATTGGAGACCCAACCGTGGTATTAGATCTCAGACACGAAGCCGGCCTTAAGAAGCTTTGTCACCTCCTCTCTAATGGGCTCTGTCAGCTTGTCCGTGGTGGACCTCTTCTTTTGTTGGATGGGGCGTGCTCCTGGGTCCAAGTTGAGGCAGTGCCAAGCCACATCCGCGTCAATATCCGGCATCTCTGCGGTGCTCCATGCGAAGATGTCCATGTTCTTTTCGATGCATGCCAGCATCCTGCCTTGAGCCTCCGGGGTCAGCCGTCCGCTGACATGGACCTTCTCCACTCTACCTTCACGGGTGAGGACCTCCAACTCTACCACCTCTTCTGCAGCCTCCAACCTGGACTGCTCCCCCATTCTTCCACATCCCTCTCCTCTGGGACGAGGACCTCCGCCTCTACCTCTTCCTCCACAGCCATCGCCTCGGCCAACTCCCCCCGATCTCCTCCTGCTACCTCAACCTCGGCGCAGCTCTCCACCTTTAGCTCCTCCCTGCCAGCTTCCTACTTCGCCTCCTCCATCCTTCGCTCCATCTCCTCGGCCCTATCTTGCCAAGAGATGGAGTTCACGGCGGTGACGTAGCACTCTCGCTCCACCTTGGGGTACCCCCTGCCTCGGACCTGGATCCCCTTGGTATTGAACTTTAAACATTGATGGAACGATGAGGGGATGCAGCGGAAGGCGCTAATGAGGGGCCTCCCAAAGATGGTGCTGTAGCCGTTGGGGGCATCCACGATGACAAACCTGCAGTTGCTGGACTGCCCCCCACCCCCAAGGGTGACATGGAGGTCTACTCCTCCTTCTACCTCCTTCCTCTCTCCAGAAATTCCGAACAAGGGCCCATCCAAGGCCAACACCCTCTTCGCCTCCACCTTCATCGCATTAAATGCCTTCTTGAAGATGACGTCGACAGAGCTTCCGTTGTCAACGAGGATCCGGAGACAGTAAAATATTTGATGGCTGTTTGGATGACCAGCGCATCGCAAAATGGATCCTGATGGTTCGGCATATCGCTCCTGGAGAAGGTGATCCTCTCTTCTGTGGGTGGGGTTTGGGATGCGGAGCCAACGCTCCGGCGATACATAGTGTGGAGGCTCACCCTCCAGGAGGCCTCTACTCCTACGCCCCCCTCCCCCCCCCCATGGATCACTCTGATCCCTCGTCGGGTCCCGGCGTCTACCCGGTCCTCACAATGGTCCTCCTCCGCCCGAGGCAGGACCTCCTCGATCCTCACTTCCTGACACCCCTGCTGCTGCTGCTGCTCCCTGTTTCCCCTCATTTCAAGGAACTCCGGGCACGTTGCTGTGGCGTGCCCTTCCTCCTGATGGAAGTCGCAGTAGGGCAACTCCACCCTAACTTCTCTCCTCCTCCTCCTTGCTACTCTCCTCCTCTCCCCTATGGCTATGGCTATAGCCTCTTCTTGATCGGGGATTCGAGGCCTCTGGGCCTGCCTCCAGCCTGGGGGGTGAAATTGATCTCGTCCCCCTTGATGGCGGTCCCTTCCTTGGTACCCTCTTTGTGCCCCCTGCCCTTGCCACTCGGGCCTCCAGCCCAGCCGACGATCGAGCTTCTGACGCCCCCACCTGGGCTGCTGCTGCCCCTGGAGCTGCCTCTGCTCCCTCTGTCGGGGCATGACTCTCCTCTCCTCCTGCCCTCTTCGGCATCTTGGCTCCTTCTCTTCCTTCGTGGCCCACCTGGCCAGCTTCCGGGCGAACTACGGATTTAACGCCTCTCTGTCAACTTCTCTCGTCTCCCTCTCCATCATCTCCTCGTAGGGGAGGGGGCACTCTCTTCAGCTCCATCCTGAAGAATCCCTGTTGCATCCCCAGGGTGAAAGCCATCATCAGACCGTGGCCTGGCATCTCCTGGACTTGGGTGACCTCCTCCTGAAACCGGTCGACATAGCTCCCCAACGTCTCGTTAACTCCCTGCTTGATGTGGAACAGGAACTCCTACTCCTTCTTCCTCCTCTTCGAGGTAGTGAACCTCAGCATGAACCCCCGATATAGGTCCTCGAAGCAGTAGATGGAGCTGGTCGATAGCTGGTGAAACCACTCCCTCGCCTTCTCCTTGAGGGTGATGGCGAAGAGTCGGCACTTGAACCCATCTGACATTTGTCGGATCGAGACCACGTCCTCAAACCACTGGATGTGTTGGACCGGGTCTCCCTTCCCGGTGTAGTAGGACATCTCGGGTTCCCTGAACCCCTCTGGAACTGGAGCTGAAGAGACCAACTTGTTGAAGGGGCTGCCTCCCCCTACTGGGCAAGCTGGCGCTTCTCGCAGGCTCAGCTCGCCGACCCGGACTCCGCCTGACGAGCCGGGGAAGAGCTCACGCCCGGGGAGCTCGCACCCCCGGCCCTCCTCGGCAACTTCCTTCCCAGCTCGCCTACTGGGGGCGTCCTCTCTTAGAGAGGGGGCGGCTGTGATCTGGACAGCTGGAGTCGAGCACTCGGCCCGCGCATCGAGTGCGAACTTGACGAGGCCCAGCACCTCGTTCCTGAAATCTTCAAACATCCCCACCGTGGACAGAGGTGGGGGCGGTGAGTCCGACCTGTCAGATCCTTGCCCTCCTGTCATCGAGCTCGCTGAAGGTTTTCTGTGCTGATCACGCTCCACGCTCACCGCACCAAAATGTTGAAACCGAAAAACGGTCTCCTGTGGAGTTCACCCTTGGGTAAGGGGTGATCGCGCACCTACTTCGCTCATGCAAGAAAAATAGCAAGGGAAACAAGGAAAAACTAACTCAAGGGCTCAGCGAGGAGGACCCATCACACACCCGAAAGATCTTAGAGAGCTTACCCTCCTTAGCCAAAGGCCGAGCTAAGGTATCCTCAAAAAGCTCTTGAGAGATGGAGCAAGAGAGCACAGGAATCGTGCCTTCTGAGTTACCCCTTGGGTCTTATTTATAGATTTCTGAAAATGGCCTGCAAATAGCCAACTCCCATTGTCCTGAACGGCTATGTGTAGTCCAGATTGGCCTACCAATAGCGTAACTCCGCTGTTCTGAAAGGTTATGGGCAGGACAGTGGAGGCAAAATAGTAAAAAGTACCTCATAGACCTAGGCGAGCTCGGCCACCCCTAAAGATCCTGCTCGCCTATTGTTTGCCGAGCTCCATAGGGCGATTGCAAGCTGGCTACTATGCTCGCCCTTCAATTTGCCTTCATTAGTCGAGCTCAGCTCGACGAAGCCTAGGCCTGGCTCGGCGAATGCCGAGCTCGAGGTCACGACGAATGCCGAGCTCGGGTTCGGCTTTTCCATGTCGAGCTCGTCTACTGCCTTCAGATTCCTCTACTGGGATCGCCTGCTACTTGGACGATCTGAACCGGCCGGTCTGGTTCCTGGCGACCTCACTCGCCGGATACGGGGTTGTACAATGACTCTGTGGGAGTCTCGGGTAGATGTGCACCAAAAACCAAGCCCTGAACTGGCCTATGTTGTGACCCGGAAGGAGCCTCGAAAACTGCACGAGGAACAAGCTCAACTGTTCACTTGGCATGGAAGGAGCCCCGGGAAATGAACACCGACGACCAAGCCCAACAGCCCAAGGTCCAACTGTCAACTCCCGTCGGTGTGATGATTGGCGAGCCCGTAGACCTGCAACACTATCCTTAACCCATGATTACGACACTGCTTGTCGACTCACACCGCATTCAATTTCACATTATCGTGGCACGGAAGGAGCCTCGGGAATGAACACCGAGGACCAAGCCCAACTGTCCACTTGGTATGGAAGGAGCCCCGGGAAATGAACACCGAGGATAAGGCCCAACCGTCCATTTATTTCTCTTCACAACAATACCAAACCAGTGCGATCAACCATGCACTTACATTCTTTCACAATGCTACCCGTAGGGAGACACCACTCTAAGCATTGGACTACTAAATACATTCCGCAACATTATTCACATGGCCATAAATTAGCATCCTACACTTCATTTCCAAATGATATCAACACATTGTTAATATGATGCGCATTCCTATTGGTTCACAAAATTGAATCATTCTTACCATCCAAACTCATCAACCCATTCGTTCTCTAATTTCCGCCAAATCATTTCGTTCAAGTACGTTTCACTTCACCATTTGTTCACATGGGATCTATCTAGCAATTCACATCAATCCTTCACGCTATTTTTTCCACAATCTCTCTACCAACTCCTACCTTGGATTTACATAAACCAGAGAACAGAACGTGCAGGAAACAGCTAGACAACCACTTCGATTTGGCGTTCTCGAGTCCACGAGACTCGTATGAAGACGTATAACCATTCATTGGAAAGGTATTTCCAAGAGCTACAACTTTTGTATTCGGTCCCTTACCCAGATCAGACTGTAACACACTTGAAATCGGCTTCAAAGTCTGCTATATACAAAATACAGTTTCAGCACGCTTAGCTTGTCAGCCATCAAGTTCGATCAGACTTTCCCGTGGCTACAGACTTCGTCCGAACACGTGTACCACTCGTTGGAAAGGTATTTCCAAGGGCTACGATTTCCGTGTTTAGTCAAAAGCCCAGATATGGCCGTATCATATCTGAAAATGGCCAAGAAGATCACTGCGTGCAGAACACAGATTTTTGCATGCATCTTAAGGCGAAATGAACAACATCGGTTCATCTTCCTCCACTAGCCGATCTTCCCCAAAATACATCCAGACTTCCTCCTCCCTTATTCACCCTCAAAAGGCCACTTCTCTTCACAAAACCAACCTCCATCATCACATAGAAGGAGGGAGAGGTTGAAGACATCTAATCCCTAGGACACAAGTCCTAGCATGACCCTTTTCCTAGAAAACTTCTTCTCTCAAATCAAGACTCTCTTGAGTCGATATCTCTCCTAAGAAATAACAAGAGATCTAGCACCAAGGGAGAGGGGAGGAAGCTCACCTCGTTTCCGATGTTTCCACCATTTCCGGCCAAGGATCTTGTCACTCTTCTTGGCGACATCTTCTTCTCCTCGGCGACGGCAGTTCTTCACGGGATGAAGACTTGCTCTAGCACCTTCTTCCTCCTCTCTAGCAGTTTTTCTACAGAAAGGGCTTGGAATGAAGACTGAAAAACGGCTAGGGTTTCTTCCCCCCTTTTTATTTGGGATCTACACGGGTAGGGACACGCCCGTGTCCCTACCCGTGTTCTGCTCGGCAGGAGCGTGGTCGACGGTTCCACCGCTACTTGGATACACTCACACGGGTAAGGACACGCCTGTGTCTCTACCCGTGTCCTTCTAGGAAACAACTCGAGTGTCGCGACTCGAGTGCTAATCGGACACACACGGGTAGGGCCACGCCCGTGTCTCTACCCGTGTCCTGCTCGGGTCACACACCTAATAATTCGTCGAGTTTTACTCGACACACATGGGTAGGGACACACTTATGTCTCTACCCGTGTCCTGCTCGGGTCACACACTTGACAATTCCTCGAGTTCCACTCGACGCACACGGCAATTCGTCGAGTTCCACTCGACAAACACGGGTAGGGACATGCCCGTATCTCTACCCGTGTCCTCCTCGGGAAACACGGTCGATGAAGTTATTCAGACACACGGGTAGGGACACACCTGTTCCACTACCCGTGTCCACATACACACGGGTAGGGACCGCCCATATCACTACACGTGTCCTTCTCTGGAAATTCCAAAAATTCCCAACTCTGGCACCAGAGTACCACACGGTTATGGACACGCTCGTATCATTATCCGTGTCCTACCTTGGACTGACTTCACCTTCCTTACACAAGTGTAAGCCTAGTTGTCAGCACTCCCTGAGCCCAAGTCAGCTCTCCTGGCTCAAAAACGCACACGAGGGGCCTAGCGCGAATCGGGACGTTACAATAGAAGCATATGTCAATGCTTTAGTTGTAGAAGTCAGAAAGGGGGAGGATACCCTTAAAGCTAAGGTTGATGTTGTTGAGGCTGCAATGGTTGGAAATTTCAAATGGGTCAATGACTACAGTTATGACAACTTTGCTTAGCTACATGGTCAGATGTTTGGGAGGCCAAGTCAGGATAATGCAAGCTTTATAGTACCTGTTGTGCCTGCTCCACAAAATGATGAGGTTCATCCTGCTCAGGATTACTCTCAATACTTGACTGACACACAGGATTTCTCTCAGGATAGATTTGTTGTTGCTACTGTATTTCTAGAGGTTCAAGTAATTGAAGATATACCTCCTCCAATATACAAAAGGAGAAGATATAGTGAAGGCACATCTACTGTTAGGTCAGAGCCAATCAGAGAAGAGCCAGTCAGAGACATGCTAAACAAAGAAATGGCTGAGGTGTGTGTTGGAGTTACCATGATGATCTAGAAGTGGTCAAACATGTAATCTCACTGCCAACGCGATATGAGCCTGCAGGGTCGCACATAAGAGATGTGGAGAAGTTGGATGATTGACTGTGTTGGTAAAGGTTACCAATCACCGACCTGAATGGGGTTATGAGCAAAGTGTTGCCTTAAAGGATCGTCGGGTTGGGCAAATGTTGCCTTGAAGGACTGGTAAGAATAGTCGACCGAGGGTCGACGAGAATCGTCGAGAATGGGTACTCTGATTCTCGCCGATCAACGAGAATCGTCGAGAATGGGTACTCTGATTCTCGCCGATCGACGTGAATCGTCGACCTACGATCGGCGTGAATCGTCGAGTGTTGCACTCTAATTCTCGCTGATCTGGGTGATTCTCGCCGATTCTGATTCCCGCCGAATCTGGTTTATGATTCTCGCCGATCGTCGCTGATTCTCTCCGATTGATTCTCACCGATTCTGGAACCCTAAATTCTGGGTGGTCTGCGGATAGCGATATTCCTAAAGTCTATTTATTTCTTTGGTATAAAAGGACACTTAGGGTTTTCGGGAAATTAGATCTTCTTTCTGATCGAATCGAAATTGACGGAAGTGTTCCGCCGTTCTGTTCGTTCCGCCGATCCTGAATCCCGCCGCTGACGGAAGTGTTCCGCCGCCGCCGTGCTCGCTCCGTCGACCTCCTCCCCTCCGGCGATCGTCGCTGGTGTTGCTTCTCCTGGGGCGGACCTAGCAGTCTGTGGAATAGCAAGGTGCGGTCATCATCCTTCCCGATTATCCGTGCGACGAAAAACTCGGTGTTCTCCCGCTCATGTGGATTTCTGCAGAGACGTGGACATCATTCCGCGTAGAACTCGCCACTAGCAAGAATACGAACCTTGGAGCATCTCCGTTGAGTTGTGACTCAACGCGATCGAGGTAATTTTTGCCTAGTTGTATGTTTACTTCTTGATTCAACTACCATGGCCCGATCCCATCTCTTTTGGGTTTTCTTGATGTTTTATTCTTCCGCTGCGTGCGCAAGTGTTGTGCCATCCTCATAGAGAAACCCAACAGTGGTATCAGAGCCAGGTTCCGGCCATGATTGTTGTATTTGAAGTTTTGTTATTCCAGTGCGTGTAAACCTAGGGATTTAGAAGTGTTCTAAATGTCTAGATTTAGTCTTGGTACCCCGCCAAGAACGTCTGGGATTGCGTGGGTATTTCTAATTGCTAGAAATTGTAGTCTCCTTAGCAGTAACCATCCCTCGATTTTGTTTTGGATTTTGAATCCAACAAAGAGAGATGAGTTTGTCTACTGCTTTAAGTTGAGTTATCTCTGCCTTTGTCCAATGCATGTAAATCTGAGGATTTGGAAGTTTCCGGATGTTCAGATTTAGCCCTTCTTTCTATCAAATGTTGATGGTGTCAGGTTGTGCACATAAGGGATGCATGTGGTTTTAGAAAATTGTTTTTCTTTGGATGTGCACATTGATCAAATATTGATCATGATTAATTGTTAACCTATAATCAAAATCCCTTCATCAAATATTAAGTGTTCGGATGCCTTCCGATGGATGACACTCTTCCTGCCTCGATCTATGAAGTGTGGGCTTGCCAAAGCAAGGTGCATTAATCTATCTTGGTAAGGGTGCGAGCGGATAATTGTGATATCCCACTGTCGACATCGGGTCCAACTTAACTAGGTGACCTCAAAGGTTGAGTGCCTAGAGGCATAGGGTTGGCATGCACCATATGATGGATGCGAGTAAGGAGTTATTCACCAACCATACAAGAATTGCATGAGGATGCAATTGGCAAGCGTTGCCTACCTAAATAACCGCATCGTGAGAGGAAAGCCAAAGCTGACTCATTGTGTTGGTAAAATACGGATCTTGTCCACTAAGAGAGTAGCTCGCATGAACTCCCTGAATTGTTAGTGAGGGCTATCATTTCGAATAAAATAGTGGGAGTGTTTTAATTGAAGTCCAAATTAAAATAAATTGTATTTGAAATTTTGGTACTGATTTTATTCTGCATAAATTCTTGTAGAATTCCATGGCAAGTGTTTCACACTCCACTTTGTCTCTGAGAGCCATCCTTGAGAAGGATAAGCTCAGTGGGACAAATTACATGGACTGGTATAGGAACCTGAGAATTGTTCTCAGGCAAGAGCGAAAGCTCTATGTCTTGGAAGAAGAAGCCCCCGAGGTGCCGACCGGGAACTCTTCCCGTGCTGAGAAGGATACTTATAAGAAGTATACTGATGATGCTTTAGATGTTTAATGCCTTATGCTTGTCACTATGAACTCTGAGCTTCAGAAGCAACATGAGAGCATGGGGTGCAAGGAGATTGACGAGCATCTCAAGAAAATGTTTCAAGGGCAGGCTCGTCAAGAGAGGTTCGACGTCACAAAAGCGTTGTTTCAGTGCAAGATGGGAGTTCGAGACTCAGTAGGGACTCACGTACTCAAGATGATTGGGTATATAGAGAACCTTGAAAGGCTGGGTTTTCCTCTTGGTCAAGAGTTGGCCACAGATCTGATCCTGCAATCGTTGATGGACAGTTATGAGTAGTTCGTCTTGAACTACAACATGAATGAAATAGACAAGACACTGCCCGAACTCCTAGGCATGTTGAGAACTGCTGAAATCAATATGAAGAAGGCCAAGCCTGCCAGCCCCATACTGATGGTGCATAAGGGCAAGGGCAAGGCCAAGGGCTCTAAGAAGACGAAGGTGGGACCTAAGTCATATCCTGATCCCAAGTCTTCTGCACTGATGAAAAAGAAAAGCACGGTGAAGGAAGGGAAATGCCACCACTATGGCAAGGCTGGTCATTGGAGGAGGAACTGTCCTTCATACATTGAAGGTCTGCAGAAAAAGAAGGGAGGTATGACTTCCGCTTCAAATATTCACATTATAGAGATAAACCTTTCTGCTCCTTCATCTTGGGTATTGGATACCGGATGTGGTTCTCACATTTGTACAAATGTGCAGGAACTGGGAAGGAGAAGATTGCTGAGTAAAGGGGTGGTGGACCTCCGCGTCGGCAATGGAGCAAGAGTTGCTGCTGTAGCCGTAGGGGTTTACCGTCTTTCTTTGCCCAGTGGGCTTGTAATAGAACTAGATAATTGTTATTTTGTTCCGGCCATAACTAGAAACATTATATCTATTTCATGCTTGGACATGATTGCATTTTCTTTTATAATTAAGAACAACTATTGTTCTATATTTAAGAATGATGTTTGTTATGCTGTAGCCCAATTGTTTAATGGTCTTTATGTTTTGAACTTGGACCATCTGATCTGTAATGTTGAAAATAATAAAAGACTAAGAACAAATGACTCGAACCCTACATTTCTCTGGCATTGTCGTTTGGGCCATATCAACGAGAAGCGCATATCTAAGCTCCATAGAGATGGACTTTTGGACTCATTTGATTATGAATCATTTGAGCGATGCGAATCTTGTTTGTTAGGCAAGATGACTAAAGCTCCTTTCACTGGTTATACTGAGAGGGCTGAGGATCTCTTGGGTGTTGTACATAGTGATGTATGCGGACCCATGAGTTCCATGGCTAGAGGTGGGTATTTCTACTTTGTTACATTTACTGATGATTTCAGTAGATACGGATATGTGTATCTTATGAAGTGCAAATCCGAGACCTTTGAAAAGTTCAAAGAGTTCAAGAATGAAGTAGAAAACCAGTTGGGTAAAAGGGTTAAAGCACTCCGATCTGATCGAGGTGGCGAATACCTGAGTCATGAGTTTCGTGATCATCTGAAAGAGTGTGGTATTGTATCACAGCTCACTCCACCTAGAACACCACAACATAATGGTGTGTCTGAGAGGAGAAATCGTACACTGTTAGACATGGTACGTTCGATGATGAGTCATGCAGACTTGCCTGTTTCCTTTTGGGGATTTGCTTTAGAGACTGCTGCAATGACATTGAATCGCGCTCCAACGAAAACGGTTCTGAAGACACCATATGAGATATGGACTGGGAAGCATCCTAGTATGTCGTTCATTAAAATTTGGGGCTGTGAGGCATACGTGAGACGTCAAATGCCTGACAAGCTGGAACCCAAATCGAATAAATGTTATCTGGTGGGATATCCTAAGGAAACGAAAGGGTATTACTTTTACCTACCGTCTGAGGGCAAAGTGTTTGTCGCAAGGACTGGTGTCTTCTTGTAGAAAGAGTTCTTATCAAGAAAGACTGAAAAGGTAGAGCTTGAAGAAGTTCAAGAACCACCTGTAATGAATGAACCGGAATTGGATTCTGAGACAGGACTACAAGATGTTGTAGCTAGAGAACCTGCTCAAGGAACACAAGTCCTACATAGATCTGGTAGACCGAGGTATGAGCCTGAGAGATATGGATTTCTCGTGTCTCAAATAGGTAATGTGTTGCTTATGGATCATGATGATGAGCCAGCAACCTACCAAGAGGCTATGAATGGATCGGACTCCGACAAATGGCTTGAGGCTATGAAATCCGAAATGGACTCCATGTATGCAAACCAAGTTTGGAACTTGGTGGAACCACCTGAAGGGGTACGGCCCATAGGGTGCAAGTGGGTCTTCAAGAAGAAGACCGACATGGATGGGAATGTACAGACATTCAAAGGGCGACTGGTGGCTAAGGGTTTCAAGCAAATTCATGGTATTGACTATGATGAGACCTTTTTCCCGGTTGCCATGGTAAAGTCCATAAGGATATTGTTTGTTGTTGCTGCGTATTATGACTACGAGATCTGGCAGATGGATGTCAAAACGGCTTTCCTTAATGGAAACCTCCTTGAGGAAGTGTATATGACACAACCCAAGGGTTTTGTATCCCCAGATGAAGCCACTAAAATATGCAAGCTGAATAAGTCCATTTATGGACTGAAACAGGCCTCTCGAAGTTGGAATCTTCGTTTTGATGAGAAAATCAAAGAGTTTGGTTTCATCAAGAATGAAGATGAGCCTTGTGTTTACAAGCGAATCAGTGGGAGCATTGTTGTCTTCCTGATATTATATGTAGATGACATATTGTTGATTGGGAATGACATTCCTACCCTGAAAGCTGTTAAGAACAACCTAGGGAACTGCTTTTCAATGAAGGATTTGGGTGAAGCGACTTATATACTCGGTATTAAGATCTATAGAGATAGATCGAAGAAGTTGCTGGGTTTGACCCAGAGTACGTACATCGAAAAGGTGTTGAAGCGGTTCAACATGCTTGAGTCCAAGAAAGGATTTTTGCCCATGTCTCATGGTGTGAATCTCTCTAAGGACCAGTGTCCAAAGTCTTGTGAAGATAAGGACCACATGAAGTTGATTCCATATGCTTCGGCAATTGGATCAATCATGTACGCGATGTTATGTACTCGACCCGATGTCTCCTTTGCTTTGAGCATGACTAGCAGGTATCAGTCAGACCCCGGTGAGTGTCACTGGATTGCAGTTAAGAATGTCCTGAAGTACTTGATAAGGACTAAGGATGTGTTCTTGGTGTATGGTGGAGAGGAAGAGCTCGTTGTAAGTGGTTACACGGATGCTAGATTCCAAACTGATAGAGACGACTCCAAGTCTCAGTCAGGTTTTGTGTTTTGCCTGAATGGAGGATCTGTGAGCTGGAAGAGTTCCAAGCAAGAGACAGTTGCTGATTCTACAACAGAAGTCGAGTATATCGTCGCGGCTAATGCGGCGAAGGAGGCTGTATGGATTAGGAAATTCATCGGCGAGCTTGATGTAGGTCCTAGCATTGTTGGTCCCGTAGTTCTCTATTGTGATAACAATGGTGCAATTGCACAATCTAAGGAACCTAGATCCCATCAGCGCTCCAAGCACATACTTTGGCGGTTTCATCTTATTCGTGAGATTGTCGAACGAGGAGATGTGAACATTTGCAGAGTGCCGACTGAGGAAAATATTGCGGATCCACTGACAAAGCCTCTCGCGCAGAGAAAGCATGATGGTCATACTAGATCGATGGGTATACGATACCTAAATGATCAACTCTAGTGAGAATCTTGTGGATAGCATGTAAACATGTATTTTGTTGGCTATTTGTTCATATGATGAACAGTGTACCTAGTTTTTCTCTTATAATTAATGGCAAGTTCTTTTATTATGAGTTTTTCTATATGATAGTTAAATGTTAACATAATAGATACCCTTAGAATGTTCGCTTCCATGGGACATCAAGTACATGTCTTGAATGTGAGAGCCTATGATTTATTTGAAGCTTCATTCTTAAAGGTCCCTGGTCGAGTATCATCATAGAAACTAAGGGTGATGGTGGTACATGAAGGCTAGCATGTGCGTTGATTGATGACCGGTTCTCACAGGTCATGATATTATGATATCAAGTCATCACGTGGGTACTTGTTAGTGAACAAGTTGTACTGGACAGACCCAACCTGAGACTACTCTGTGGATTGTCATCCAATCGTGTCATGAGTAGGTCTCAATTGACAATGGTATTCTGGTCCTTTGACCTGAAGTCACAGCATTCATCAAGTGAGGAAGAGCGTGCTTTGATGCCATCTAAAGTCTTCCTTGAGAAAGGTTGATGATAAGGGTGGTTGTTGGGCATGTTACGAATCATTTGGGTGTTTGTGTGTGAGCAGATATGGGATTTGTCCTCCTGTATGATAGGAGTTGCATCCATGGGCCCCTTGATGGAACTTGACTGAGAAATGCATGGCCATGCTTGGTTGAGTCAATATGTGATATTGGACTCACCATTCTCTGGAAGTCCGTCCTGAATCAAGAAACCTGGATTGAGCTATTATGAGGGTGACACGGTCCATGCCTCTAGTTCTTTCCGGATGTAAGGGACAAAGGGACAAAGACAACGCTGATACATTGGTCATAAAGGCTTATGAGTTATAAACTCTTATTGCTTGGGGAGCAATGATGCATTGCTAGATGCCGCTCATTGTTTGTGAGGTTTTTGATTTGACACTTTCAAGATCAAGTGGTAGTCTGTTGGAGTTACCATGATGATCTAGAAGTGGTCAAACATGTAATCTCACTGCCAACGCGATATGAGCCTGCAGGGTCGCACATAAGAGATGTGGAGAAGTTGGATGATTGACTGTGTTGGTAAAGGTTACCAATCACCGACTTGAATGGGGTTATGGGCAAAGTGTTGCCTTAAAGGATCGTCGGGTTGGGCAAATGTTGCCTTGAAGGACTGGTAAGACTAGTCGACCGAGGGTCGACGAGAATCGTCGAGAATGGGTACTCTGATTCTCGCTGATCGACGAGAATCGTCGAGAATGGGTACTCTGATTCTCGCCGATCGACGTGAATCGTCGACCCACGATCGGCGTGAATCGTCGAGTGTTGCACTCTGATTCTCGCCGATCCGGGTGATTCTCGCCGATTGTGATTCTCGCCGATTCTGATTCCCGCCGAATCTGGTTGATGATTCTCGCCGATCGTCGCCGATTCTCGCTGATTGATTCTCACCGATTCTGGAACCCTAAATTCTGGGTGGTCTGCGGATAGCGATATTCCTAAAGTCTATTTATTTATTTGGTATAAAAGGACACTTAGGGTTTTCGGGAAATTAGATCTTCTTTCTGATCGAATCGAAATCGATTGAAGTGTTCCGCCGTTCTGTTCGTTCCGCCGATCCCGAATCCCGCCGCCGACGGAAGTGTTCCGCCGCCGTCGTGCTCGCTCCGTCGACCTCCTCCCCTCCGGCGATCGTCGCTGGTGTTGCTTCTCCTGGCGCGGACCTAGCAGTCCGTGGAATAGCAAGGTGCGGTCATCATCCTTCCCGATTATCCGTGCGACGGAAAACTCGGTGTTCTCCTGCTCGTGTGGATTTCTGCAGAGACGTGGACATCATTCCGTGTAGAACTCATCACTAGCAAGAATACGAAGCTTGAAGCATCTCCGTTGAGTTGTGACTCAACGCCATCGAGGTAATTTTTGCCTAGTTGTATGTTTACTTCTTGATTCAACTACCATGGCCCGATCCCATCTCTTTTGGGTTTTCTTGATGTTTTATTCTTCCGCTGCGTGCACAAGTGTTGTGCCATCCTCATAGAGAAACCCAACAGTGTGGTGCCCAATTTCAAGAAGAATTATCTTAGTCTCTTTCACCTTGGTTGATATTGGAGGGGAAAGCTGATGGAACCACTATGATAGAGATGAGTGGCACAAGTATGAGTTGGCATGCGCTAAGAGAAGAATTCATTTCAGAAACAACTAGCATGATGATCCAGCAGCACCTCCAGCTCCTCCAAGATATTATCGAAAGCCCAAAGCGTATTTTGTCAGGCAATGCTAGAAAAGCCAGATCAAGCAGGGCTGATGTTCCTTTATTCTGTATTGGTTAGCATGTGTGGTTGTTGGTTGTCCCAAAACAATGAACTCTTATTTGATATATATATATGATTTAAATGCTTTGACAAGAATGTGTGTTGTGTTTATATTTTATATATCTTTTCAGTTTTATGCTTTATTTTTATTGTTGTGCAATTCACCTTAGCTTATAGGATTTTGATTTCTTCAAATAGGGGAGATTGTTTGGTATTGTATCCACAATAGCCCTGATTTGAAGAAGGGTCCAGTTAAGCTAAGATGAATTGAGATTGTATTTGATGTTTTGTTTAGTATGTACTTGCAGGACTTCATTGATAAGTACACGCCAATGTCAGGTTAAATTGGGTCAGTAAACATGGGACTATATAATATAATCCTTCATTGTGTAGGTCAATGTGTTGAATCACGTGTAATCTCTCTATTGGGGTGTACTTCTATCCCAAGTATATAAGAAGGATCAAGGAAGGAGAAGATCTCGGAATCAGAAGAACATAAATTGTACCCAAGTAAAATTTGTCTAGTATAGTAAGGGATATTCATCAAATTCATCGAGTATACTCATTTATACTCGTCAAATTCGTCGTGTATACTTACAAGCACTCGTCAAATTCATTATATGTACTTGAGGTAAAATCTCTGAGAGTTGGAAAATCCGCCAAGTAAAAATCGTCGAGTATTCCCGTGTATACTCGTCTAATTCGTCGAATGTATCTAACGATACTAGTCGAATTCGTCGAATATACTAGTCAATACCCGACGAGTTCGTCGAATCAACTCGACGTTACTTCTCTGGATTTTCTAAGGCTAATTCACCAACTATCACAGGGTTAGGTGTCGAGTGCGTCGAGTATGCTAGCCGATACTCGTCGAATTCGTCGAGTATACTAGTTGACACTCGTCGAATTCGTTGAGTATGACTTTTGCCTGGCGGCGAGTGATCCATTAGAACAGGCTTAATTTAACCAAGTCCAATTCGTCGAGAATCATTACTGTTCAGTGAATATACTCAACCATACTCGACGATTCTCGATGAAAATGACTTAGGGTTATTTTCTTCCTATTTTTCAAATTTCGGCTCGGGTTGAACGACAGCCATGCATAGCGATTTTGGAGGTTTCATTTTTGGAAATTCTTTGTCAACCATTGGTAAGGAGGATCTCTATAAATATCTGGGTTTTGGTTGGGGTTTTATCGGTGTTTATGGATGTTTAGGTGTGGCCCATGATTGGCAGTGGATAAAGGACCACTAACCTAGTGCTGGTTCGTGAATCCTTACACTTGGTGGGTTTTTTCCGGGTTTTCTTATGGATAGTTAGGTTGTGTTGAACAATGTGTCCACCACCACAGTGCCTTTTTGAGATGTTTAGACTGTTGAGTTATGTTGAACAATATGGCCACAACCATAGTGACTTTTTGAGATGTTTGGACTGTTGGGTTGTGTTGGACAATGTGGCCACCACCGCAGTGCCTTCCGAGATGTTTGGGTCTTCTAATTCGTGTTGGACAATGAGGTCACCGACTTAGAATCATTTTTACCAGTGTTAATGATTCACGTGTTTAGAGCTGTTCGGTCTCTTTCTTCCTATTGTTTAGACATATGTCATTATGTTTACTCTTACAGATGTTATCGAAGCATGGCTTCGTTTCGCACTTGGTGCAATCCCTTACTCTCGAACTTTATAACTTAATCATTTATTACTATTTTGTTGCGTATTCGTTGTGGTTTAACAGCTATTCCTGTTTGGGTTGGTAACCCTTTGACTCATTTGTTTTCGTTTAATGATCTTTTTTCCACTTGCATACTTGCTGATGTATTCTTTTCTTTTGAATACCTCATGCTCGGAGCAGTAGCTAGTTGAGCGACTAAAGTTGGTAGTTGTTGGTATTCTGCAGTTGTTGCAGTTGTCCCCTCCTCACCATTGTGAGGTAGTTTTGTTTCTAGTTCAGACATACATGCTTTTTTGGTGGGTTCGTGTCAGGTTGTTAACGCCTACTGAAGATTTTGTAGAATGTTAAGTTATTTGCTAGTTGCTAAGTCACTTTCTAGATGATTTGTTGGTTTTACTTGCTCTCTTAGAAGGTTTTATGTTAGGATTGCATGTTAGCTATTTTAAAATATAATAGTATCATTATGCCTATCTCATTCTTAACATCTTTTAAAACCACGGTCATTATATTTAAATGACGTAAAAAGCTCTTTTTATACCTATATTAAATCTAGAGGTATGCATATCATGAGCTGTCCTATTAGATATTTATGCTCATGTAAGATGTTAATCGATATAAACAATGTATTTTTTCGCAGCGTATATTCATGTTTTTACTCGTGGACTAATTGATTCACTGAGCCGAGGGATACGATCATCAAAACTTAACTCAAATTGCAGTTTCTTCATAACAAACATAAGAATTTCATATAAAGTTTTAGGTCTGTGTTCTTGCCTAATCGCCTGCAGTTATCCACTGCATGACGTGGCATCATGCCGCAATAAAAAGACATATTCGCTTACCTTAAACCACTAGAGAGAGAAACTTTAAGGGCCGGTTCACTTGTGTAGATTTGGAGAACGGAATTGAATTTGAATTGCAAGTTCCAATTTTACTGTTCAACATCCAATATTTTTGGTGAAAATTGGAATTCAATTCAATTCCAATTCCACTGTTCAATTCAATTTAATTTCGGCCCCTCGTCGGCCGGTGCGCCAGAGGAAGGCGCGCCAGCCGTCGTCGGGTTCGACCAACCCCTCGCCGGCCTGCGTGCCCAAACGCGGCCGACCCTTTGACGATCGACACTCCCACATTCACTGGGTGAGCTCGACCACTTGCCTGCTGGCGCACCCAAGCGTGGCCGACCCTTCGTCGACCGGCTCTCTGGCAGTCGTCGGGTGTTGTCCGCTTCTCTTCGGCCGGTGAGGCCGGGGAAACCAGGCACGACCGGCCCCTCACCATCCGGGGAGCCCGAGGACGACACTCCTGTGGCTGCTGGGTGCGGTCAGCCCCTCTCCGGGCCGCCAGCCCCCTCATTGACCGGGGGGAGTGGCCGCGTGAGGCCGACCACTCCTCGGCTGGCGTGCCCGTGGCCGTCTGCCGCGATCTACCCTCCTTCAGTCGGCCGCCGCTCTCCCCTCCCCAAGCGGACTCCCGCCGCACGCCGCCGCCAGGGGTTTACCTCTGATCGCCGCTACCGGTCGACCCCTCTCCACTACCGACCGATCCTTCGTCGTTTGATCATCCCAACACAATCTTCAACGTCTGATTTGCGGATAATCTCCCGAGTAACTTCCAGCATAACCATCTATCAGTGGTGAGTGTGTAACACCTCCCCTGTAATGACCGTATAATATGGGTCCGGCCGGGGCCCCACAACATACAAACTCCACAGCTTCAGTATTATAAGATGATATAACAACCCGATCTCAAAACTCATAACCACAGCATAGCGGAAAAAGCAAACAAACTAGAAGTTATCCACACCATATAGGAGTATCAAAGCGGCCTTAAGGCCTTAGAACAAAAGTGAGTCCAAAACTCAAATAATAACACCAGTCATAAATGTGCATAAGCACTCCTAGACTACCTCGGCATGCAAGCCGGAAAACATGAGCATCAAACATACAATATCATAAAAGTAGAGCTACAGCAAAACGGTAATACTTCATGAGGCTTAGGCCCTTTTGGCTGGCGAGCTAGCTCCTGCTTGCGATCCTTGCCCTGTAAAAATTTGATTGTAACGTGGGTCAGCAAAGGCTGACCTCAAACTGTGTAACCAACATATCTCCTCCCAGCTGCCCCTAACGGACCCCAGGGAATCCCTCCAACCTGCAAGTCAGCACTTCGTATGCAATATATATATATATATATATATATATATATATATATATATATATATATATATATATATATATATATATATATATATATATATATATATATATATATATAAACAAGTAGGGCACTATGAACAGGCTTGGATGTCACAAACAACATACACGTTCTAGCATATAATGAAAGGGCCTACTTATGCAGTATGTATGCAAAAACCCGGGCTTCACCCAAGGCACCCTATCGCGTATGCAACTAGCACATCATCACATCATATGGGTACTCATCATTTCCACATTGGCATAAAGCCGCACACAAAGGGGGGTTACCAACATTCCCCCGACGTCATACAAGCCGCCACACGGAACTCTTGCAAAGGCCCCACCCGCTCAAGGTCTTAGACCCCGAGCATTCCTGCAAGCTCTGACTTCTCATATCAGGATTCCAACAAATACCCAAACCGATTATAAGAAGCCTTGCTGGACCCCACCCGCTCATGGCCTCATTGCCCGGGCTTGCCCCATGCTTGGCATTCTCGTCAGTCTTACAGAAGGGGACTAGTCTCGCCGGGACACTCTCCACACATGACGTGCACGTCACGGGATAGCCAGCCGACCACGGAGACACAACCACGCCTTGGCACATCACAGTCGGATCTCTCCTTCACCTTCTTCCTTGCTCTCCCCTCTCTCTAGATCTTAGAAAGAGATTGCTTGGGCTTCAGAAGAATGAGGGTGGACTTCTTCCTCTTGAACCTTAGCTATTCTCGGACTTAACTCAGCAAAACTTAGGGATGAAAACCTTCGCAACGATCTTGCTGGACCTCGGCTCGCGATCAGATCCCAAAAGAAGGGATTGCTTGGAAGAACGGCTTAACTCACAAGGGCAACCCTGGACCATCAGATCCCACGGCCACGATGAAAAACAAAACACCTAGGCCGAACACATCTTGTGACACGCCTGTATCCAAGGTCGTGTTCCCCAATCGACGCCGAAACCGTCGCACCCAAAACAGGACACGGGTCCTTGACACGCCTGTGTCACTTTTGACATGGCCGTGTCCAATCTGAACAAGCCTAGGCTCCAGTCCATGTCCAACCCCTCACAAGTCCCAGCTCACAACCCAAGAAGGACATGGCCTGGGACACGCCCATGTCTCAGGGCGTGTTCGACGTCTCGACGATCATCGATTGCCTCTTCGTCGAACTCGTAGGAATTCGTCAAACACGCTCGACACGGCCCTGGACATGCTCGTGTCCCGAACCATGTTCACTGCCTCGACACTTTGTCGAGCAAAAAACGTCGAAACCACAGATGCTCGACGAACCCGGAAAGACACGGCCATGGACACGCCCGTGTCCTAGGACGTGTTCCCTGCCTGTGTCGACACCTCCACTGTGTCGACACCATTATGTCGACACCACTGTGTCGACACCTCCTCTGTGTCGACACCATTGTGTCGACACCACCATGTCGACACCTCTGTGTCGACACCCGAGAGAGCATGCATGAGACACGGGCTCCGACACGGGCGTGTAGGAGGGTGTGTCCCCCACTAGTCGACGAACTGAGTGAAAAATCGTCGACTTCCCGGGCTCTCGACGAACTCGGTACGACACGGCCATGGACACGCCCTTGTCCTAGGCTGTGTGACCCTCACCAAGACCCAAACTTGGCTCTCGACGCTCCTCGTCCTTCTTTCAAATTTTGGGGCGTTATAACTCTCTCCCCCTTAAAAGAATTTCGTCCCGAAATTACCAAAAAGCAAGAAGAGGTACACAAAATTTAAATGGTGTCTGAATGGAAAAACTCTGGATATTCCTCCAGCATGGTTTGTTCTCGCTCCCACGAGAGCTCCTCACGGCCACAGTTGTCCCATCGAACTTTTACGAGTTTGACTTCTTTGTTCCGTAACTGCCGAATTTCTGAGTCCTCTATAACAATTGGACGGACTCGCTTCCTCAAGTCTTCCTCTATCGGCACCGATGCCGATTCGATCACCACACTAGCCTCTACCAAGGCTTTCCTCAAGACGGAAACATGGAAGACGTCATACAATCCACTTAACACTGCGGACAACACCAACCGGTATGCTGCTTCTCTCACCCGTTCAACAACTTCAAAAGGGCCCAGAAACCTTGGACTCAATTTCTTGAGTAGGCGAATCCGTGAAACGCCTTTGAGCGGCTTGATCTTCAAATAGACCCAATCGCCTACCGCGAACTCCAACTTCCTGTGGCGCGCATTAAAATATTTTGCTTGCCGATCTTGAGCCACATTCAAACGCTCTTGAATGGTCCGTACTAACTCACAAGAATCCGCCACCACTTCTTTTCCCAATAGTTTGGTGTCTCCTGCCTCTGTCCATGACACCGGTGTTCGACACCGCCTCCCATACAGAGCTTCGTATGGCGCCATCTTTATACTTACTTGGTAAATGTTGTTATATGCGAACTCCACCATGAAGAGGTGATCCTCCCATTTCTTGCCGAAGTCAAGAACACACATCCTCAGCATATCCTCCATAGTATGGTTCGTTCTTTCAGTTTGCCCGTCAGTTTGAGGATGGAAAGCCGTACTGAACTTTAGCTTCGTGCCTAGACTCTTCTGAACCAACCTCCAGTCCTTGGACATGAAACGTCTGTCACGATCGCTGACGATACTTTTAGGAATCCCATGTAACCGCACAATGTTGTGAACATACAACTCCACCAGCTTCTCCACGCTGTCCTCCTTCTGGTTTGGGATGAAGTGAGCCACTTTGGTTAAGCGATCCACAATCACCCAAATCACGTCGTTACCCTGCTGTGATCTAGGTAACCTATGCACAAAATCCATGGAGATGTCATCAAATTTCTACTCGGGGATTGGAAGAGGCTTCAGGAACCCTCCCGGCTTCTGACACTCAGCCTTCACCAAGGCACAAGTTTGACATTAATTCACGTACAAAGCTACGTTTCGCTTCAGTCCAGACCACCAAAACGATCTCTTCATATCCAAGTACATCTTTGTACTGCCCGGATGAATGGAGTATTTTGTAAAGTGAGCCTCAAACATCAACTCCTCACGGAGCTTGCTAAACTGCGGTACACAAATCCTTCCGTCCTTCCTTAAAATATCGTCAATCATCTCCCAGTTGCTGCTCTTGCCTTTTTGAGCTTCCACCACGAATGGCTGAAACTCCACATCCAAACGGGTTGCTTCCCGTATACGATCAGACAAGTCGTTCTGCATTTCAATCCAGTTTAATCGAGCCACGCTAGCCTCGCCTCTTGCTACGCACTCCAAGCCGAGGGACTCCCATTCCCGCACAACCACTCATCATGAGCGTCAATCCAATTCCCTTGCCCAGATTATTTTCTACTCAATGCATCGGCCACCACATTGGCCTTGCCTGGCGTATACTGAATCGCCACCTCATAGTCTCCAAGGAACTCCACCCACCTATGCTGCCGCATATTCAAGTCCTTCTGATCTAAGAGATACTTCATGCTTTTATGATCCGTGAAGATCTCGGCCTTCGTATCATAGACATAGTGTCGTCATATTTTCAACGCGAAAATTACCTCCGCCAACTCCAAGTCATGAACGGGGTAATTCCTCTCATGAGGCTTCAGCTGCCTAGACCCAAAAGCTGTCACACCGCCATGTTGCACCAACACGCAACCCAAACCGCATCCTGATGCGTCACTGAAGATCTGAAATCCTTTGGTCCCTTTCGGTAGACTTAGGATTGGAGCCGTCATCAGTCTTTCCTTCAGCATCTCGAATGCCTGACTGCACTCTTGAGTCCACACAAACTTCTGGTCTTTACGAGTGAGTGAGGTGAGGGGTAGAGCTATCCGCGAAAAGTTTTCCACGAATCTACTATAGTACCCGGCTAGTCCAAGAAAACTTCGGACTTCCGCCACGGTTCTCAAAATCGGCCAATCTCTGATGGCTTCCACCTTTGTTGGATCTACCGCCACCCCATCCCCACTAATCATGTGGCCCAAAAATGTCATCTTCTCTAACCAGAACTCTCACTTCGAGAACTTTGCATACAACTGGTTCTCCCTCAACACTTGCAATACCATCCTCAAGTGAGTCTCATGCTCCACTTCCGATTTGGAATACACCAAGATGTCATTAATAAAGACAACTACAAAAGAGTCCAAGTATTTTTGAAATACTCGATTCATCAAATCCATGAATACAGATAGTGCGTTCGCAACCCGAACGGCATCACTGAGAACTCGAAGTGTCCATACCTTGTACCAAACGATGTCTTGGGTATGTCCTCATCCCGAATCCGCAACTGATAGTATCCTGATTTCAAGTCTAACTTTGAATACACTACCGACCCCACCAACTGGTCGAACAGGTAGTCTATCCGAGGAATCGGATATTTATTCTTGACGGTCAGTTTATTCAGCTCTCGGTAGTCTATGGACAGCCGCATACTACCGTATTTCTTCTTTACAAACAACACCGGTGCGCTCCACGGTGAAGAATTGGGTCTAATATACCCTTGCTCCAACAGTTCCTGCAACTGTACCTTGAGTTCAGCCAACTCCTTTGGTTCCATCCTAAACGGAGGACACGACACCGTCCAAGCCTCTGATACTAACTCAATCGAGAAATCGATCTCCTGTCGAGGAGGCGCTCCAGGAAGTTCATCCGGGAATACATCCTCGAACTCTGCCACCACTGGCACTTCCCCAAGTGATAACCTGGAAAGGCGAACCTCCAATAACGCTACAAACGATACTCCACCCTAGCTAACTGCCCGCGCCAACTACAAGGCCGAAATTAGAGAACAGGCCACTCCATTAAGGCCCTCATATTTGACCTCTGTCTACCCTTCGCTTCTTAGGGTCACCACCTTTGATAGGTAATCAATACTGACACGTTGCTCCTCCAGCCAGTCCATTCCCAAAATCACATCAAACTCGACCAACGGTAAGACCGCTGCTATCAACACGAAGTCAACTCCGCTTAGCTCCCAACAAATGCGCCCTTTCTTTCCAGTGGTCATGGATGACCCATTGGGCATGCGCACCTTCAGCTCCGCGTCCGCCGAAAATGACTCAACTCTAATCCTCCGGATGAAGCTTTCCGCAAGAAAGGGGTGTGACGCTTCCGTATCAAACAGTACTCTAGCGGGGTAACCGGAAACCAACACAAAGCCTACAACATAGACATCAACAATAA
This sequence comes from Platanthera guangdongensis, assembly GCA_039583875.1. Lineage (NCBI taxonomy): Eukaryota > Viridiplantae > Streptophyta > Magnoliopsida > Asparagales > Orchidaceae > Platanthera > Platanthera guangdongensis. Next base: position 96,007,772 of record CM077158.1, on the reverse strand, counting down.
CGGTCTAAACGTATGAGCACAAGGTTAAACTTAAACTTCCTCATACCTGTCACCACGTCGGGTTGGCGGATTGTTTCCTACTATCCAAGGTTGTAAGCCCTTGGTTGCACCGGTTGGAACCGAGAAGCGCTCGACTCCGCCATCTTCCCTTTCTCTACAGCACTGGGGCCGGAGCTCACAGTCTGCTCCTGTCTTGTCTCCTGCTCCGCACCCCCTTGGTTACAAAAACGAGCTATGTGCCCCACCTTGACACAGTTGAAGCACGTCGGTGGCCAATTATAGTGAGACCCTCCGGGCATCCACTTGTTTTCTCACCGGACTTGTACGGGTGAGGCTTCTTCCTCCATCTATTCCCTTCCGAATTCCCTTGGGATTGAGAAGGCCTCCCTTCTCCTTGCTTGGGTGCAAAACCCTTGCGGCGTTGGCTTCGCTCCAGATCACTCTCCAACATCCTGGCGGCCTCAACTAGCTCGTTAAAACCAGCTCTCTTCATGGCAATGAGGGGTTGCCTTAGATTCTCCCTCAGCCCTTGGTAAAAGAGGTTATCCCTCTCTACATCATCTGCCATCGTCGTTCCCGCGTAACGACCCAAACGGGTGAAGTCCTGCACATACTCGTCCACCGTCTTGTCTCGCTGCATCAAGTGCAGAAATTGCCTCTGAAGGGCCAACCTCGTAGAAACGGGAATGTACCTCTTTAGAAAAGCATCCCCAAATTCTTCCATCGACGGGGTGCGTCCAAGAAATTGGCGGCCGCTATGGCTCACCCACCACAACTTTGTGTCTCCCTCGAACATGAAGGCTGCAAATTCAGATTTCTTCTTTTCCGACGTCTCTGCCGCCCTCAAAGCTCTTGAATCTGTGCCCACCAATCCTCTGCATCAGTCGGAGTACCGACGCCCTTGAATGTCGGGGGATGGAAACTAAGAAAGTACTTCATCTGTCTGTCTCCATGCCTGACAACCACCCTTTCTGCCAAAGGCTCTACTCGCCTGGCTTCTACGCCCGGCACCGCCGTCGCCGTATCCGGTGTAGCAGGGGTTGCTGCCTGAGCTGTTGCTGCATCTTGGGCTGCCACCATTGCTTCTGCAAGCATACGACAGAAGTCGGCCAGGTTTACACCCATGCCCAAAGGACCCTGAGTTGTGGCGCTGCTCGCTGAAAGCTCTTCTCTTGGTCTCGACGTACCCGCCTCGTTGCTTGCACTCTTCAAGGAAGCAAGAAAACAAGGAATCAGTCTCTAATCGCAAGACTCAAACATAAGGACTCTCATGGTCCCGCATTACTCCTATGTTGATAACTTCTATATGCACTGACCTTGAACCTAACCTGGCTCTGATACCAAATTGTAACACCTCCCCTGTAATGACCATATAATATGGGTCCGGCCGAGGCCCCATAACATACAGACGCCACAGCTTCAGTATTATAAGATGATATAACTACCCGATCTCAAAACTCTTAACCACAGCACAGCGGAAAAAGCAAACAGACTAGAAGTTATCCACACCATATAGGAGTATCGAAGCGGTCTTAAGGACTTACAACAGAAGTGAGTCCAAAACTCAAATAATGACACCAGTCATAAATATGCATAAGCACACCTAGACGACCTTGGCATGCAAGCCGAAAAACATGAGCATTAAAGATACAATATCATAAAAGTAGAGCTACAGCAAAACGGTAACACTTCATGAGGCTTAAGCCCTTTTGGCCAGCGAGCTAGCTCCTGCTTGCGATCCTTGCCCTGTAAAAATTTGATTGTAACTGGGGTCAGCAAAGGCTGACCTCAAACTGTGTAACCAACACATCTCCTCCCGGCCGCCCCTAACGGACCCCGGGGAACCCCTCCAACCTGCAAGTCAGCACTTCGTATGCAATATATATATATATATATATATATATATATATATATATATATATATATATATATATATATATATATATATATATATATATATAAACAAGTAGGGCACTATGAACAGGCTTGGATTTCACAAACAACATACACATTCTCTATTGTTGAGCATATAATGAAAGGGCCTACTTATGCAGCATGTATGCAAAAACCCGGGCTTCACCCAAGGCACCCTATCGCATATGCAACTAGCACATCATCACATCATATGGGTACTCATCATTTCCCCATTGGCATAAAGCCGCAAACAAAGGGGGGGTTACCAACATTCCCCCGACGGCATATAAGCCGCCACACGGAACTCTTGCAAAGGCCCCACCCGCTGAAGGTCTTAGACCCGGGCTTGCCTGCAAGCTCTGGCTTCTCATGTCAGGATTCTAACAAACACCCAGACCGATTCTAAGAAGCCTTGCTGGACCCCACCAACTCATGGCCTCATTGCTCGGGCTTGCCCCATGCTTGGCATTCTCGTCAGTCAAACAGAAGGGGACTAGTATGGTCGGGACACTCTCCACACATGACGTGCACGTCACAGAATAGCCAGCCGACCACGGAGACACAGCCACGCCTTGGCACATCACAATCCAAGGCAATTCCACCCTAGTCCCTCATTCGTACTGCAGCGTTCTCGCGCACCAAGGAAACCATCTACCACTAATGCGGAGCTAACCTTGTTCACCAAGGAAACCATCTACCGCCATTGAGGAGCTAACCTTGTTTGGTTCCGACTACACGTACTCACTCGAGAAAAAGGGGAAAACATCACAAACGGCACCTTGCCACAACGGATCTCTACGAATCCTTAAAGCTCGTATGCAACATCACCGAGTCGGACTAACGGTCGCGACTACGGCTTCACTCACCATGCTTAATCCACTAACGGAGCGGATCTCTAATGCAAAAACATGCCGGGGATGGACTCAATCGACCCGGAGGTTACTCTTGAACCTTGGCGACCCAAACCCCTCTCATTTGAGAGTTTGGTGCCCAAAAACTAGAAAATAAAAGATGCTAAAACATACATGCTAAAACATACATGCTAAAACCAAGTGGAGAAGTGTCGTTACCTTCTGACCCCTCTTCCTAGCCATGGAAACTTAGTCGGATGAAAACCTTCACAACGATCTTGCTGTTGAAACAAGAATCCGGTCTCCTGTGGAGTTCGACCCTTGGGGAAGGGGTGGTCTCGCGCCTACTTCGCTCCTGCAAGAAAAACAACAAAGAAGGAAAGAAGAAACAGACCCAAGGGCTCGGCACGGAGGTCCCACCACAAACCCGAAAGATCTCTGAGCACTTCCCCTCCTTAGCTAGAAGCCGAGCTAAGGTACCCTCAGAAAGCACTTGAAAACAGGAGCAGGGAGGCACTCAAAGCGTGCCTTCTAAGGTACCCCTTGGGTCTTATTTATAGTTTTTTTGGAATCTGAACTGCCAATAACCAGAAGAACTGACCTGAAAATACCAAAATGCCCTTGGTTGGGTCTGCCAACAGCCAGACTCCGCTGTTCCGAACAGCTATGCGCAGTCCAACCTGGTCTGCCTACAGCGTGGCCCCGCTGTTCTAAACAGTTACTCGCGCCCATGGGGGGGGGGGGGGTTCAGCCCGCCGTCCATCCTTCTCCGCGAGAGGCGGGCGCGACCTGGTTCTAGCGGCTCGCTTATCCTTCTCGGGCGAACGCGAGCCGGACCGCCGCGACCCGCCAGTTCTCTGTCGAGGCGGATAGGAGACCAAGTCGCGTATAGGGGGAGGACTGGCGGCCATTGTGACCCTCGAACGGCTCGCAGATCGCGGGTCGTCGAACCCATCCGCGAGTACTGGCTCGACGATTGGCGCCCCCCACTCCGGTCGGCGATTCTCTGAGCGAGCGGGAGGGACAGGGGAGCCATCTCGCATGGCTCGCTCGTCTGAAGTGAGCGGGAGAGGACCAGCCCTTGTCGCATGTCTGCCCGTTGCTTGGGTGCGGGTCGCGGGATTGGGTCCGCTCGATCTTCCTGGTGGGGCCTGTTCGACGAACACGGGGTTGTACACAATCCCCGCTCTTTTTGAGCTTGATACAAGCTCGGAAAGAATCATCCAACCCGCGTGTTCGTCGAGTACTGTGCTGAGCTGGCAGGGAATCTTTTGGTGGGGCCCCACTATTCGGCTATAAATATACCATTGAGCCCATGGGGGGTCTCCCAGGATCATCTCATTTTCAACCGGACTGCAGCCTCCTGATGCCGGTTAGTGAAGAGGTGCGAGCCCGCCTGGCGGCCACAGGCCAGAGAACTCGGGAGGAGGCCCTCGAGGCCACTCCTTGGTTAGCGCGCGGGTCTCCCGGCCCTCTCTTCAGGCCGGTGAAGGGGAAGATCGTGAGGCGGTCTCCGGCGAATAACTTCTCGGGTTCCAGCTCGGCGGCTGGCGATGAGGTCGCTTCTGAGGTACGCGACCTTCCTCCTCGGCTTATTGTTATGTCTCTGACCCCCCTCGTCTTGCAGGCACAGCATCGTGAAGACGAGGAGGACCGGGGGGAGGATCGCCCCCCTTTCTTGTCGTCTGAGAGGGCTGGTAGTCCCTCAGGTCTGAACCGCCCACCCCCGAATATCCCTCGCCCGCCAGTTCCCCCCGGGCTAGGGAAATCTCTCACGGCCCTTGAGGGGGAACCTTTTCAGGGTCGGCTGGGCTCCTCTCGTCCTTCCACCGGCACGGACGACGTGCCAACCCCTGGTAAGCTCGTGCTTAGCGCTTGCCTTGTTCTCGCTCGTTCCTTCTGAATTGCCCTTTTTGCAGGCTACAACATGATCTCCTCTGAAACGGAGATGAGCGAAGGGTACTCGCCTCCGCCTGACGTGGAAGGTGTTTCAGATTACCTGGGCGACCCGGCTGATGCGGTGGGGATGAAGAGGCAGGTGACGCGGCTGTTCCAGAAACATACTCTGCTGCTTCAAGAGCTCGTGAAGAGGGTCGACCAAGACAAGGCCGACACCGAGGCTCGGCTCGCGGCCCTGGAGGGGGCCCTGCGCACTGCAGAAGGTGGCGAGGTCACTTCGCCTGGCGTGCACATTATGCGGGCCAAGGAGCGCCTAAGGAGTGCCTCGGAGCAAGTTGGCCTGGCCCAGCAGGAGCTGGTGGCGGTGCGCGACTATCACTATCCCCGTGTGCCGCCGCGATCCGGAACGCAACGGCGGGGCAAGTGGAAGTGGATCCAGTACTGATCCACCCTTCCTTCTCCCCTCCTGCGGGATATCGCCGGCACTACTAGAAAACAGACTTTTGGTCAGGGCAAATTTCCCTGGCAAAAAGTCCAAAACCGTGGCTAAAAGGTTTTAGCCACGGTCTAGCCATGGTTTTCCCCCGTGGCTAAAGTCGGTGTGGCTAAAACTTTTAAGCCACGAATTGGCCGTAGCAAATAGTATTAGCCATGGGAAAAAACTGTCGTGGCAAATAAGCCAACTATTAGCCACGGTATGAAACTCTGGCTAAAAGTGAACTTATCATTTTTTAAAAAAACTATTGGCCAGAGTTAGAAGCCGTGGCAAATACTAATTTATATTTTTTAAAAAAAAAACACATTCCAAAAACGCATTTACTATGCTACTAGTCCTCAATTATAAGAACAAGCACATCACTGCTAACACCGTCAATTATTAACTAGTCCTCAATTATTAAACATTACAATTTATAATACAATTTCTTGATAGTCAGTATTCAAAAAACAAAATAGTTATCAATTTATGATGCTAACACCGTCAACATATTAAAAAATGGAAATAACTACATAAACATATATAAAAGTGCCCAATTCTCCTAATCTTTCAGGTTCATTGCAATACAGGTTTGAATATATTGTGGAGCCAAATTTTACTACAATTATTAGTATTACTATTATTAACAAGGTAATTAGAATCTGGAAAACTGAGAAAACAATCAAAAAATGAATCGAGTCTTGAAACTGTATGAGAGCAGAACACCGGAGCTGCTGCTGCTGCCCGGCTCAATTCCCATGGCGTGGCCAATCATTCCCCGGGCTGTCCCCGATGACGTCCTCGACCTCGCTGCCGGGGGCTCCAGATCTGCAATGTTTTTTTTCTATTTATTAACCAAATACAATAATACAACACACAGTAAGTATGCTCGTAGAAAATGCAGGAAATTTGCAAAAAACCAAACTATAGCTAAAGTAGGATCAATAAGCATTAATGCTCGTAATCATTTCTATCAAGCATTTTTTTACAAAATTAATTTTACAAAAAAACAACAAGAATTCATAGTCTAATTCACCACGAGCCAACTAGAAATCAAATCACTAAGCTAGTACCTAATACAAAAAAAATAAGAATAAAAACTGGTGCAGAATGTTATCACATGGTTATTGATAGTGAAGATGGTGACTAATAAACAACATCTTCGGCAACAGGAGCTACATATGATTATATAAGTTATTTGTGACCATGACCGGATATTGGCAATTTGTCAAGAGAGACATAAATAGGGTCATCTACGCCAGGATAACCCTGGAAGAAGAAGAAAACCCGTAGTTTTTGCATTATTTATAAACAACCTAAAAGTGCAAATGTTATGGGAGTGATTTAAATAACTACTATAAAAACATATAATGCCACAGAAGGAGAGAACAATCCAAGCCATCAATTGGACGCCTTCATATTTCTTGCCCGCATTTATTTGCACTTCAAATACACTTCATAATTTGTTTAAGAACTTTTTTAAAACTACATGTGATTCACAGTTGAGGTTACCAAGTGAAAGTGCAACAATTGATGGTTTCCAAGTTTGTTAGTCAATTGATCCAATACTACATTCTAACAACTTTACATCGCTTGCTTTATTTATAAAGTACAGATCACTGATGGCAAAAAACAGAAATGCTGAGAGAAGCTACAATCAGTCACAAAGGAGCCTAGTGAAGATCATCAAAAGTAACCAAATTTGCTACCAAAGAGTCATAGGGGACAACAAAATTAGGTCGTTGAAGAATTTATCAACAAAAAAGAGCCCTATTATGCTACTAAATATGCAACCCTGATTTCCTTCGAAAGTCGACTCTCATCTTTCTTAGCTCTCACCTTTCTTAGCTAAAAAGAGAAACCTTTGCAAGTGATGAATCACATTGAAGCCCTATTATGCTACTAAATATGCAACCCTTGCAGCCTACATTCTCCATTAATTAATACATCTCACAGGTATCATCCGCTGAAGAATAGCTGAACATATGAACAAAGTTGATTGATCTAGGCTTCGTTTGGCAAGGTGGTGGTGGTCATAAACATGTTGGTTAAATTGTCATTTGTTACACCTAAGGAACTTCATCCACTTTTATGTTCAAGCAGATGATGTTTGTTAAGTGATCCTTAACGAATGATGGTTCAACTCAAGCATTTACGACCACCACCACCACCATGCCAAACAGAGCCCTAATGTAGAATCTCAAAACCTTTTTTAAAAACCAGCAAAGAATTAAGAAAAAAAATTAATCTACCATTAAAATGAAATGTTCCATCAAAACCAAATATTCAACATTGAAAGGCAAAACTATACTAGTAGACAACATCAAACAAAGAGATCAGTCACTAGTCCAGAACATAGTGAAAACTGAGAGCTTGTAACATAATCTCAACAAAAAAACACCGAAGAAATCTCTGTTACCTATAAGAACCCCAAATTACTTCACAGTTATGCATTAAAGCAGCGATATATTATATCATAGGATTGATGATAAACAGAGAACTGACCGCCATGATCTTCTTAATCCCCTCTCCTTAAGAAAGAGCAACCCTCTGTGAGCCTCTCCTTTCCCCCAGTCGGCTGGCAAAGCACGGTTTGGTAATTCCCACTGACAACAACAGTCTGAGAATGGCTGAAACAGTAGTTCTGCAGAAGGAGAAGCAGATGTATTATCTTCCATGGAATCAACGAAAATTAAATCGCAGAGAAGTGGCGAGTTCTACCGGTGAGAATGAAAGTGGAGTCAAAAATAGCAGAATACCCTAGCCATGAAATCCGAAGCTGAGAACAACGATGAGAATCAGAAGCACAACAGAGCTTTGAAGAGACACGATGAGGAGCGGCTAGTTCTGCCCTAGGAGAGACAACAGAGCTTTGATGAGCATGATGAAGCACAACAAAATACCCTAGGGGAGTTCTACCGTAGGCGAGTTATGTCGGCGAGACAGAGTTGCATACCTGTAGAGGCAGACGATGAGTAGCGGCGAAGAAGCATGGGGACGATACTGGGGCGGAGAAGAGGCATGCGATGCGATGCCCTATCAGAGGAAAAAAATTTATCGAGGTTGAGGGAAGGGCCGGTATCGGGAGGGAGAAGGTGTTAGGTTATCAGCTATCTATTTTTAACAAAGATTCCTAATGATTCATCCGGCCGTTCATATTAAGAATCATAAATGAATGGCCCTGATTTTTTGGTCAATAATTTTTTGCCACAATATTTATAACCTTGGCTATAAAATAACCATTAGCCACGGTTTTTTCAATCGTGGCTAATATCATTGTATTAGCCACGATTTTTAGTCCCTGGCCAAAAAAAGTGTAGCTAATACTCACTTTTCTAGTAGTGTGAGTTGCTACTATTTCAAAGTTATCCTGTATCTGTAACGATTTGCAACTCTCTTTGCCCGCCTATGGGCCTAATTTTTTGCTGCTGATGTATGTGGAAATCACCATATTGTTGCTTTTATTCTTCGCGGGGCGGGCTCGAGGGTACTCGCGTACTTTACTCGCCCTCCCTCTGGGGGGGAGGGCAGGTCAGGGGATGGATTCGCCCTACCCGCCCTGCCGATTGGGGCGGGAGCGAGCCGAGGGGCTCGCCAGCCGGAAGTCTCCCCGATTCGCGCGGAATCCCGGGCGGGTGCGGGCCGAGACTCGCCCGCTCAAGTCTTGCGCGGATGCGGCCGGGCGAGAACCGCGCCTGATCGGCTTCGGCGGTGCGTTTGCGCGCCGGGAAGTCGAACCGTCGGGCTGATTTTTGCTACATGCACCCCTTCATTTGGCGGGGAGTTTCCCGCCCTTTCTTTCTCCCTATAAATAGGCCTTGCCGGTTCTTATTCTCTCACCGGTTCAAAACACTCTCCCGCTTCCTGCTCTCCGCGAAGCACGGCTCGTGCTCGCCTTCTGGATCTGTCTCGCATGTTTGGTGGCGATTCGGTGGAGATGGGCGGTGGCGGCGGCGATGCGGACGGGCGAAGCAAGTACGCCTGGACCTTCTCGGAGCATGATTTTCCTCACGCAGTCATCTCGGAGCGCGAGTACCTGGATGCCCTCAGCGACCATGTCCCGCCGGGCTTTTCAGCGAGACGGCCCGGGGAAGGAGAAAAGATCGACGATCTATCCAGGGACGAGCTCGCCATACCCCTGGCTCACTTTGAGGTGGGTCTGCGGCTTCCCCTGTGGCCTGAGGTACGCCAAGTGCTGAAGTACTTCGGGGTCGTCCTAGGTCAGATGACCCCGAACTCCATAGCTATTATGGTGGGGTTCGCCTGCTTTCTGCGAGAGGAGCGAGTCGAGTTCAGTCTCACGGTTTCCCGGAAGCTATTCTCCTTCTGGGCGAACCGGGACGGGACCGCCTATTTCTCCAGCGCCCACCTCAAGGTGCGGGAGACCGTAAATAAGAGTCACAACTGGCTCAAAAAGTTCCTGTTCGTCAAGGGGCATTTCGGCAACGACCCCTTCTCGCCGGTGCAGCTCAGCGAGGCAAGTTACCGCCCGCCCAGCCTAGGGGGCCACGAGGCCGACTTGTGTGGGTTCTTCGTCGGGAAGAACTTCGAGGTCGCGTACTTGCGCCGCAATCTTGATGACCTTGCCGCCGTCCCACCAGGGGGAGGTTTGCCACTCGCCACTGCTCTGTCCGCTTTTTTCTTCTTTAGTTTCACCCTGCCTTCTTGACAGGCGAGCGGGACATCCCCCTTCATCCCCCCTACGAGAGTGCTCGGATTGCCCCGGGGGTCCTCGCCCGAGCTCAGGCCGCAGACGCCGCTCAGCACGACGCCCCGTCGGTCCCTGCCAAGAAGCGGCCAGGCGGCGGACAGCCCGCTCCCCCGCCCAAGATGGCGAAGCCTACGGGCCAGCAGCCCGCCGGTGGCCAAAGAAAAGGCAAGGCCCCGGCGGTTCTTCCGGCCGAGGGTTCCGCCCCTATGGTTGCCTCGTCCAGTGATGCCCCCAGCGGGGCGGCAGGCACTTCCGGGCCACCGGACGGATCGCAACCTACCGCGAAGCCGGTGCCGAGAGGGCATCGCAATTTCGGCTATGGCGAGAAATCCCTGGACGAGCTTGGTGCCCCGCTGCTGTCATGGGATAAGGAGTCAAATCGCGCAGTGGTCTCGACCCTGTTGCCGAGTTGGCTGGAGCAGGATACCATCGGTGGGGAGGCCTACAACTTCTCGTTCGGCCTCTACTCGCGAGAGGACGCCGCTATCTACGACAAAGAGGCGACGCGAGTACTGGTTCACGAGAGCACGCGGGCCCAGCTGCGCGGCCTGGAGCTAGCCCATATGGTCGGGAGGCGCTGCACCCAGCTGGAGCGGAACGCCACCTCCCTCAAGAGGTTGGCGGACGAGAGGGAGGAGGCCCGAAAGCTTGCTCAGGAGGACGCGGATCTTCAGAGGAGATGGGCCGACGCGGCTGAGGAGACCCTCGCGCAGTACCTGGGTGGGGTGGTATGTGTTCACCCTCAATAATCGCCCTTTCTCGCGAATCCACCTTACGATTCTCTCACCTTTCCCCAGGACGCGGCGATGGCAAGCCGGATGGGTGCCGAGATCGCCACCCTTGGTCAGGACAAGTCGGCGCTGGAGGCGCGGGTACGCGAGCTGGACGCCGCTGCCGCTGTCCCTCCGTCAGATAACAGGGGCTGCCCGCTCGAACACCACTCTGACTATGAGTTGGAGGTGCTGATGCAGAAGAATGCCGCCAGCACCGCAAAGTACATGATGCAGATGCTGCGACGCACGGATCTCCTCAAGAGCGAGGCAGCTGAACTCTCGGCGGGCGACGTGGTGCCGGCGCTGTTCCTTCCTGTGCCGGACCCCGGGGATAAGTCCTTCCAGCACATTTAGGACTTCTCGCCCCGGATCTCGCGTCTCCCCCGCTTCTTTGACATTTGTTTATCAGGTGTATACACCATGTACTTTTAGCTATTTGAGATGTAAGCGCGGGCCGCGCCTATACTTTCTGGTTTTCGTCTATTTAATGCTCTTATAAATGCTTCCCCACTCGTTACTTACGCCCGTCTGCTGTCATTGCGCGATGTAATTTTCCCATTTTTGCGCTCGCTACCGCTCACCTCGCGTGGCATTGACGAGGCCGTATGCCTACGGATTCGGCTTAGGAGTCATAGGAGGCCCGGCAGGTCGTCCCGTTGTGGGCGACCTGCATCTGCGGCGTGGCCTCCGCTGCCGAGGCTACTCGCTGACCAGACGAGGCGAGGCGGCTCGCTGCTCGCCCAAGACATCAGGTTCCTTGCGGGTTGACCCCTTTGCGACGCGACCCGGGTTCTCGCCTTCTTCCGGTCGCCGATCTGGGGGCTGGGTGGTTACGCTAGACCCCCCCCCCCCCCCCTTCGGTTAATCTTCGCGATTCCAATCCATTATTAACACCATTTGAGTAGTTTCCGGCCCTGCCGGCTAGGTGGGAGCCTGGCAGCGTGATTCGCTCTGGGTCGCAAACTACTGTCATCGAGTGACTTCTGGCCCTGCCAGCTAGGTGAGAGCCTGACAGCGGGATCTGCTCGAGGCCCACGGATGACACCGAGTGACTTCCGGCCCTGCCAGCTAGGTGAGAGCCTGGCAGCGTGATCTTCTCGGGGTCCAAACACATTCCATCGAGTGACTTTCGGCCCTGCCAGCTAGGTGAGAGCCTGGCAGCGGGATCTTCTCGAGGCCAAGGATGACACCGAGTGACTTCCGGCCCTGCCAGCTAGGTGAGAGCCTGGCAGCGGGATCTTCTCGGGGTCCAAACACATTCCATCGAGTGACTTCCGGCCCTGCCAGCTAGGTGAGAGCCTGGCAGCGGGATCTTCTCGAAGCCAAGGATGACACTGAGTGACTTCCGGCCCTGCCAGCTAGGTGAGAGCCTGGCAGCGGGATCTTCTTGGGGTCCAAACACATTCCATCGAGTGACTTCCGGCCTTGCCAGCTAGGTGAGAGCCTAGCAGCGGGATCTTCTCAAGGCCAAGGATGACACCGAGTGACTTCCGGCCCTGCCAGCTAGGTGAGAGCCTGGCAGCGGGATCTTCTCGGGGTCCAAACACATTCCATCGAGTGACTTCCGGCCCTGCCAGCTAGGTGAGAGCCTGGCAGCGGGATCTTCTCGAGGCCAAGGATGACACCGAGTGACTTCTGTCCCTGCCAGCTAGGTGAGAGCCTGACAGCGGGATCTTTTTGGGGTCCAAACACATTCCATCGAGTGACTTTCGGCCCTGCCAGCTAGGTGAGAGCCTGGCAGCGGGATCTTCCCGAGGCCAAGGATGACACCGAGTGACTTCCGGCCCTGCCAGCTAGGTGAGAGCCTGGCAGCGGGATCTTCTCGGGGTCCAAACACATTCCATCGAGTGACTTCCGGCCCTTCCAGCAAGGTGAGAGCCTGGCAGCGGGATCTTCTCGAGGCCAAGGATGACACCGAGTGACTTCCGGCCCTGCCAGCTAGGTGAGAGCCTGGCAGCGGGATCTTTTCGGGGTCCAAACACATTCCATCGAGTGACTTCCGGCCCTGCTAGCTAGGTGAGAGCCTGGCAGCGGGATCTGCTTGAGGCCAAGGATGACACCGAGTGACTTCCGGCCCTTCCAGCTAGGTGAGAGCCTGGTGGAGGGATCTTCTCGGGGTCCAAACACATTCCATTTCTCTATGCAGGCTGGTTATGACAGTACTGGTGCGTTGAAGAAATTTATTATAACGAAAGTGTCACTTACATGCTTTAGGGGAAAAAACGCTTCAAGTCGTCACCACTCCAGGTGTGACTCAGGGTCTCGCCCTCTACATCTTGGAGTCGATAGCCTCCTGACTTTAGAGCTTCCTTTACAATAAATGGTCCCTCCCAGCTGGGATTGAGCTTCCCTATGGATGCCGACCTCCCTACCGAATCCACCTTCTTCAGCACCAAGTCTCCTTCCACGAACTGCTTGACCCTGACATGATTGTCAAAGTATTTGGCCATCCTTCTTTTTACCTCCTCCTGTCGGACAGCTGAAAGGTCTCTCAATTCTTCCACCATGTCAAGGGAGAGTCTCAGCTCTTCCTCGTTCTCGGCTTGTCATTCTTCTCGGCCCTCTTTGGCTGCCACGACTCGCGGCGTTTGGACTTCAAATTCCACGGGGAGCACCGCCTCGCACCCATGGGAGAGCTTGAAGGGGGTCTCCCCCGTAGCCGTGTTGGGGGTGGTTCTTAGGGCCCCAAGAACTGCGGGAAGCTGCTCCACCCAGCTCCCCTTCAAATTCTCCACCCTTTTCTTAAGGAGGTTGACGATGATCTTATTCACGGCCTCCACCTGCCCGTTGCTCCTGGGGTGATGGACCGAGGCGAACCTGAGGTCGATCCCAAGCTGTTCGCAAAAGTTGGTGAATTCGGCACTGGCGAACTGGGGCTCGTTGTCCGTGACGATGGCCTGGGGTAGCCCATGGCGACAGATGATCTCCCCCCAAACAAAGTTCTTGATCGCCTGGGAGGTCACCTTGGCCAGTGCCTTCACCTCCATCCACTTGGAGAAGTAGTCAATCATCACTAGGAGGAACCTTCTCTGACCGCTGGCTTGGGGAAATGGTCCAACCAAATCCATTCCCCAGATTGCGAAGGGCCAGGGGGCCGTGATACTCTTGAGTCGTTGGGCCGGCTGTAGCTGAAGAGGGGCAAACAGCTGGCACTTATGACATCTTCTTGCGAACTCTGCGGCATCTCGGCCCAGGGTGGGCCAGAAATACCCTTGCCTGACTATCCTTCCCTCCAGGGTCCGACTCCCGGAATGACTCCCGCATTCCCCGGAGTTGACTTCCTCCAAGATTCTCTGCACTTCGCCCCCGACCACGCAGCGAGCCAGCATCCCTGAGATGGTCTTCCTGTACAGCTGCCTGTCCTGGAGGAGGTAATAAGCTGACTTGTGCCTTAGTTTCTTCTTATCTACACCTTCCGGATACTCTCCCGTGGAGAGGAAAACTACAACTGGATCCATCCACGAAGCTTGTTGATCGATTTCCATGAGCTCTCCTTCTTCGATGGAGGGGCTGAACAGGTCGGTGATGGTGCCCCCCACCTGGGGACCATGCTTTGCCAGCTGATAGGCTTGTTCATTCTCTTCCCTGGGCACGTGTCGGATGGCGAAAGTTTGAAAAGTGCCAATGACCCCCTTCACCTTAGCCAAGTACGATCACAGGGTGGGCTCCCTTGCCTTGAACTCCCCGTTGATCTGGGAAGCTACTACCATGGAGTCAGTAAGGACCTCCACATCCGACACCCCCAGCTCCCTAGCCAGGCGTAGCCCTGCTATCACGGCCTCGTACTCAGCCTGGTTGTTGGTAATGGGAAAGTGCACCACCACCGTCTATTCAATTCGAGTCCCTTGAGGGCTTTCTAAGATCACCCCCACTCCAAGGGAATGCCTCCCTGAGGCTCCATCCACCCTCACTTTCCAAGGAGTCGGGTGGGTGAGCTCTTCCTCCGCTACTTCCACCACGTAGTCGGCTAGGAAGTCGGCCATCGCCTGAGCTTTGATTGAGAGCCGCGGAACGAAGGAGACATCGAACTCGCTCAGCTCCATCGACCACTTAGCCAGCCTGCCTGAATGCTCCACCCCCTCGAAGATGTTGCGGAGAGGATGGTCGGTCACCACTCGGATTGAGTGTGCCTGGAAGTAAGGTCGCAGCCTCCGAGCCGAGATGATTAGGGCGAAGGCTAGCTTCTCCAAAATCAGATACCGGAGCTCGGCCTTCCTCAGGACCCGGCTGACGTAATAAATAGGGAGCTGCCTCTTCCCCTCTTCACGAACTAAGACGGAGCTCAGGGCCTCCGCCCCGACCCCGAGATATAAGAACAGGTCCTCCCCCTCCTTCGGTCCTTGGAGCAGCGGAGCCTGTGTCAACTGCACCTTGAGGGCCTGGAATGCCTCCTCGCACTCCTTGATCCATTCAAACCTCTGACCACCCCTCAGCGTTTTGAAGAAGGGGGAGCACTTCTCCCCTGCCCGAGAAAGGAAGCGACTCAGCCCTGCTAGCTTCCCCGTTAGCTGTTGGACCTCCTTAGCATTCCGCGGGGACCCCAGCTCCAAGATAGCCCTGACCTTATCTGGATTCGGCTCGACCCCCACGGGGGTGAGGAAGTGCCCCAAGAACTTTCCCCTGCTGGCCCCAAAGACACATTTCAGGGGATTCAACCGCATCTTGTATTTGCGCAGGGTGGTGAAGGTCTCCTCCAGGTCCCGGAGGTGGGAATCCACGTCCCGACTTTTGATCATGAGGTCATCTACATACACCTCCAAATTCCTCCCCCTCTGCTCCTTGAAGACTCTATCCATCATTTTCTGGTAGGTTGCCCCAGCGTTCTTCAACCTGAAGGGCATCATCTTGTAGCAGTAGCATCCGTCCCCTGTGATGAACGAGACATCCTTGATGTCTGGGGGGTGCATCCTGATTTGATGATAACCTAAAAAAGTGATGTTGGCTCGTCTCCCATCCCCTTGCCCGTTGATGCTAAGAGTGCTCGTGATCAAGTTGCTGTGGATGATGATCAAGATGCTCGTGACCAAGTTGATGCGGCGCAACATAAAGATGCTCGATGACCTTCTACCGTGACTCGTGACCTTGGTGGCTACAATCTTCGTTCGCGGCGGGCTTAAGCCCTTTCCTTATTTGCACCTTTATTTTCCTAGTTTAATGTTATCATTATTTCATGTTGTCTTTTATTTTGGACATGTTTAATTTTTGGTGTGCTCATAGCCATCCAATAGATGATAAATTGGATGGCTAGATTTATTTTGCTTGTTTTGGGACTTGCCTATATATAGGCTTATTTGATGAGAAATGAAGGCATGCTATTTGAAAACCTAAATTAATCCTCTCTTGAGAATTTCGGCCACCTCCCTTTGGGATTGCCACCCCCCCTCATCCTCCTTCTCCTCCTTGTTAGCCAATCGCTTGGGTGATCCAAGTCTTGTGAAACGCGGAGGCGGATGCTTCTCGGTGTGACTCCGGCGAAGAAGAAGGTTGCCACTCGGTGTGACTCCAGTGGTGCGTGGACGTGTGACTCTTCCACTTTCCTTGTGTGATCTTCACCCCATCTTGGGGAGGGTAATATCTACATCTTTCCTTTGTGAGTTCTTGTGAGATTTGGAATGGATGCAATGGCTTTTTATTCGCGATCTTGAATACGATCTTTTGGATTTAATCGAAAACCTTCTTGCGTTTATTTTTGAAACCTTGCAAGAAGCCGGATCGGGTGGATCCTTTTGCTTGAGGAAGATCTTGGCATATAGTTATTGATCTTCCTCTCAAAAAGGTGTGGCGACCTTTGCTTTCGATCTTCGGTGGGAAAGGATTGGACTTTAATTAGATCGTCGCTTTTAGTCCACTCCCCTCCGCGTGTTTGTGCGGGATGACGGTGAATCGTGCGGCTAGAATGTTTGTGTTAGGACGCGTTAGAACGTGTTACGTGGGCTTGAGTTGTAAGAAAATCCATATGCTATTTTAATCCGACAAATCCCTACATCAATTTGGTATCAAAGGGAGGTTCTCGTCAGTTTCCTAATTGGCACTCCTCCCCCGTTCAAAATTCAAAATTCAAATTTCAGGATTCAAATTTCGAATTTCAAATTTTAAATTTCAAATTTCAAAAAAAATTCAAATTTCAAATTTCAAATTTCAAATTTCAAATTTCGAATTTCAAATTTCAAAATTTCAAATTTTAAATTTCAAATTTCAAAAAAAATTCAAATTTCAAATTTCGAATTTCAAATTTCAAATTTTAAATTTCAAATTTCAAAAAAATTCAAATTTCAAATTTCAAATTTCAAATTTCGAATTTCAAATTTCAAAATTTCAAAATTCAAATTTCAAAAAAAAAAAATTCAAATTTCGAATTTCAAATTTCAAATTTCAAATTTCAAAATTTCAAAATTCAAAATTTCAAATTTCAAAAAAACAAAGAGAAAACTGCGCACTAGCCTTTGGTTTTTAGGGTGTTAATGCGTACTCGGCACGGTACGGAGTACACGAACCCGTCTACCACCACTATGGCTGAACACCCTGATGAGGAAACTAATCCTACGGCTATCACTGAGCTTAGGCAAGAATTAGGAGAGTTGAGGGGTTTGCTGACACAACTTTTGGCGAACCAAGCTGCTCAAACACCACCACCACCTAACCATGGACAAGCCCCCCGACCACCCCCGGTGCATGTTGCGGAACATGATGGGTACTTCCCCGGAGCAGCCCGTCAAGTTCCCGATCTGGAAAGAGAGTTCGATATAACAAAAGCGATTTGTATGGAAGCCCCCTCTTACGATGGTATGGGAGACCCCCAAGTCTTCCTTACATGGGTGGTTGACATAGAATGCTATTTTGATTGGTATCACCTTACCGATGAGCAAAAGGTTCAAGTAGCTCGTATGAAATTAAACGGGAGGGCCAAGACCTTTTGGTTAAATGAGGAGCGACGTTTAGGGACCGGTCATGGTGTACCCCTAGTTGGTTGGACGGTTATGAAAAATTTGCTCACCGACCAATACGTGCCCGCTTACCACCAAACTCAAATGTTCGACGATCTTGCCACCCTTCGGCAAGGTCCAAAATCGGTGGCTGATTACATGGGTGAGTTAAAGGATAAGATGGTGCGGTGTGAGATCCAAGAGATGCCAGAGGTTACGCTTTCTAGGTTCCGTAAGGGACTTAATCCGGACATTCAGAAGAAGCTTCTTCGATATGGCCACACTGATATTAATACTACTTTCAATGCCGCCTTGGACATTGAAAAACATCTGGCCATGAAAACCCAACCCCGTTACTCCCAACAAAAGGGAAAGGCCCCCATAGGCGCCCTTTCCTCCACTTATTATGATAAGGGTAAGGCGAAGGTTGGGGAGTCCAAACCAATTGTCGTGACTGCGAGAAACCCTAGGCAGCCTAATAGTGAGAGAATCCCTATTGGCAAGGTGAGCAAGGATAACACCACGTGTTACTCTTGCGGTATTCAAGGCCACTATGCCTATGAGTGCCCCACCAAGGCCAAGGCTACTTTAGCTCTTCTAGATGAGTCCACTAGTGACTTTGCAGATTTAGTGATTGAGGCAGATGAGGGTTATGAGACAGATGGTGTGCCTAGTGATATGGAGGATGGACACCTACTTAGCGTTATGCGTTGTATTCTGACGACCCCTCGCCCGTTTGACGATTGGAAGAGGTCCACTATTTTCTCCCTCATCTTTAAGAGTGGGGACAAATATTGTAAGCTCATCATTGATAGCGGCAGCTGCATGAACGTTGTTTCTGAGAATGCCGTTATGCGGATGCATTTGGCTACCGAGCCTCATCCTACCCCTTACCAAGTGGCTTGGGTCAACAAGGTAACCATCCCGGTCACCAAGCATTGCCTAGTTCCACTTACGATCAAGTCATATACGGATGAGGTGTGGTGTGATGTCATCCCTATGGATGCTTGTCATGTGTTGTTAGGCCGCCCTTGGCTCTATGACCATGATGTCACCCACTATGGGAGGCCAAACACTTATGAGTTCAAATATAATGGGAAGGTAGTCACGTTAAAACCCACGGCCCCAAAGGAACCCAATAGCCCGAGTACGGATACCACAATCCCAGTCGAGAAGAAATTGGTAAGCCTAATGGGTAGGAGAAAATTTGAGAGGGACCCCTTTGTGGATGGGATAATTTATGCATTGGTTCTTTTGAATAATAATAAAGAAAATGGGGTTTTAGAAGATTTACCCAAAGAATTAAAAAAACTGCTGGAAGAGTATAAGGATGTCTACCCGGACGAGTTGCCCCCTACGTTGCCCCCTCTACGTGATATCCAACATGCCATTGACTTTATGTCGGGCGCCTCATTGCCTAATCAGCCCCATTATAGGTTGCACCCCGCAGCCCATGAGGAGCTCCAAGCCCAAATTTCGGATTTATTGGCGAAGGGGTTCATTAGGAACATCAAGAGTCCGTGTGCGGTACCGGCTTTGTTGGCTCCAAAAAAGGATGGTACGTGGCGTATGTGTCTAGACAGTAGAGCCATAAATAAGATCACTATCAAGTATAGGTTTCCCATCCCTAGATTGGACGATCTTTTGGATATGTTGTCTGGTGCCTCGATCTTCACGAAATTGGATTTGCGGAGTGGTTACCATCAGATTCGGATACGTGATGGGGATGAATGGAAAACTGCATTTAAATCTAAGGATGGGCTCTACGAGTGGTTGGTCATGCCATTTGGGTTGTCAAATGCTCCAAGCACCTTCTCACGAATGATGACCCACATATTCCAACCATACATGGGACGATTTGTGGTGGTGTACTTTGATGACATATTGATTTATAGCACCACTTTTGACTCACATGTGTCTCACCTACGGATTATTCTATCTACACTGCAGGACGAAAAATTATATTTAAAATTTAAAGAAGTGTATATTTTATGTAAAGGAAGTGGAATTTTTGGGCTACCTGGTTGGATCTGAGGGAATAAAGGTAGACCCCAGTAAGGTGAAAGCAATTCTGGAGTGGCCCGAACCCACAAGCTTGAGAGACGTTAGGAGTTTCCACGGGTTAGCCTCATTTTATAGACGATTTATTCGGGATTTTAGTACTATTATGGCTCCCGTGACGGAATGCATGAAAAGGGGTGAGTTTAAATGGACGCCAGCAGCTACCCAGGCATTCCAACACATTAAGAAGATGATGACTGAGGCTCCTATTTTGCGCTTACCAGATTTTAATAAAGTATTTGAATTGACATGTGACGCATCCAGAGTAGGAGTAGGAGGTGTCTTAAGCCAAGAGGGACACCCAATAAGTTATTTTAGCGAGAAATTGGCGGGTGCAAAACTTAATTATTCCAATTACGATAGAGAGTTCTATGCCATCATTAGATGCCTACACCAGTGGAGACACTACCTCCTTTCCAAGGAGTTCATGATTCTCTCTGACCATGATGCACTTAGGCACATTAATGGGCAATCTAAAATCAGCCCCCGTCATGCAAAATGGGTATCTTATCTGCAAGAGTTTTCGTTCACCTTAAAACACCTTAAGGGCACTGAAAATCGTGTGGCCGACGCGCTTAGTAGAGTGACACTTTTATTGTCGATCATGGAAGTAAAGGTTGTCGGATTTAAGAGATTAAAGGATGAATATGCCATGTGTCCTGATTTTGGAGAAGTGTATCTAGCGGCACACGATGACTCACCAATGATAGTGTCAGCATATGTATTGAGAGACGGTTATTTATTTCGGCACGCTAAGCTATGTATTCCCCGTACCTCCCTACGCCATCACATAGTATGGGAACTACATAGTGGCGGGTTGAGCGACCATTTTGGGCGGGATAAAACGATAGCCTTAGTCGAGGAGAAATTCTATTGTCCTAAACTTCGCGTTTTAGTTGGGAAAATCGTGAGTAGCTGTCGGGTTTGTCAAGTGTCTAAAGGGGGAAAGACTAATGTGGGACTATACACTCTGTTGCCTATTCCATCTAGACCTTGGGAGGACGTGAGTATGGACTTTATTTTGGGGCTTCCTCCAACCCAGCGACGACACGATTCCATTTTTGTGGTGGTTGATAGGTTCTCTAAGATGGCTTATTTCATACCCTGTAGTAAGACTAATGACGCGTCTCACATTGCAAAATTATATTTTAAAGAGGTGGTGAGTCACCGCGGCGTTCCTAAGACCATTGTCTCGGATCGCGACGTTAAATTCACAAGTTATTTTTGGAAGACGCTTTGGACATTAATGGGAACGAAGTTGTTGTTTTTCGCCGCCTATCACCCACAAACTGATGGGCAGACGGAAGTGGTAAATAGGAGTTTGGGAAACTTGTTGCGTTGTCTTGTGGGTGACCACAAAGGCACTTGGGATTTGCTCCTCCCCCAAGCCCAATTAGCCTACAACAACTCTACCAATCGGTCTACGGGTATGTCACCAAATGAAGTAGTGCACGGGTACCTTGCGAATGTGCCCATTGACTTGATTCTGTTACCTCCATCTTATCATACAAGTCAATTTGCACAATCTTTTGCCGAGCACATACATGACTTACACGCCCAAATACGAACAACTTTAGCTACCACGTATGAGTCGTATCGATCCCAAGCGAATTTACATCGGAGGGAGTCTAACTTCCAAGTTGGCGATCTTGTTTTAGTGCGCCTTATTCCCACGCGGCTGCCTTCTGGCACCGTTAAGAAGTTGGCACCAAAGCGAGCCGGCCCGTTTCGAATTATTAAGAGGCTAGGAGATAACGCGTTTGTTTTGGATTTGCCGACGGATTGGGGTATTTCACCCATTTTCAATGTTTCGGATTTAACGTCGTATGTTTCCATTCCAACTGAGTTGACTTCTACGCCTTCTTTTTCCCCCAATATTTCTTCCTCCACAAATGTCTCTTCTGGGTTGGTGAGTGGTAGTTCCGTGAGTCATTCTTCCATTGCACCTACAGGCCTAGCGCCGGGTGGTAAGTCTTCTACTTTGCTTCCACATGCTGATATGTTTCCTAGATTTCCCCGTACATTTCTTGTCCCAGCTCAGGTACTTGCAGATGGCTACACTTCTCCAGCTGATGGCGGCCATCGCCGCTTCCTCGTTCGTTGGCGTGATCGTCCGCCCTCTGACGACTCCTGGGTTATTGAGTCGGATCTCTTTCGCTTGGATGAGGACCTCCTCCGCCGCTACCTTGCAGCCCACTCATCGGTGTTGAGTGACTTTAAGGGGGGAGGATTGATGCCGGCTCGTCTCCCATCCCCTTGCCCGTTGATGCTAAGAGTGCTCGTGATCAAGTTGCTGTGGATGATGATCAAGTTGCTCGTGACCAAGTTGATGCGGTGCAACATAAAGATGCTCGACGACCTTCTACCGCGACTCGTGACCTTGGTGGCTGCAATCTTCGTTCGCGGCGGGCTTAAGCCCTTTCCTTATTTGCACCTTTATTTTCCTAGTTTAATGTTATCATTATTTCATGTTGTATTTTATTTTGGACATGTTTAATTTTTGGTGTGCTCATAGCCATCCAATAGATGATAAATTGGATGGCTAGATTTATTTTGCTTGTTTTGGGACTTGCCTATATATAGGCTTATTTGATGAGAAATGAAGGCATGCTATTTGAAAACCTAAATTAATCCTCTCTTGAGAATTTCAGCCACCTCCCTTTGGGATTGCCGCGCCCCCTCATCCTCCTTCTCCTCCTTGTTAGCCAATCGCTTGGGTGATCCAAGGCTTGTGAAACGCGGAGGCGGATGCTTCTCAGTGTGACTCCGGCGAAGAAGAAGGTTGCCGCTCGGTGTGACGCCGGTAGTGCGTGGACGTGTGACTCTTCCACTTTCCTTGTGTGATCTTCACCCCATCTTGGGGAGGGTGATATCTACATCTTTCCTTTGTGAGTTCTTGTGAGATTTGGAATGGATGCAATGGCTTTTTATCCGCGATCTTGAATACGATCTTTTGGATTTAATCGAAAACCTTCTTGCGTTTATTTTCGAAACCTTGCAAGAAGCCGGATCGGGTGGATCCTTTTGCTTGAGGAAGATCTTGGCATATAGTTATTGATATTCCTCTCAAAAAGGTGTGGCGACCTTTGCTTTCGATCTTCGGTGGGAAAGGATTGGACTTTAATTAGATCGTCGCTTTTAGTCCACTCCCCTCCGCGTGTTTGTGCGGGATGACGGTGAATCGTGCGGCTAGAATGTTTTTGTTAGGACGTGTTAGAACGTGTTACGTGGGCTTGAGTTGTAAGAAAATCCGTACGCTATTTTAATCCGACGAATCCCTACATCAAAAAGCATCTAAAAAACTCATTACAGAATAACCGACGGCTGAGTCAACCAGCGTGTCCATTCGAGGCAAAGGATAACAGTCCTTAGTGCAAGTTTTATTAAGTAAGGAAAAATCGATACACATCCTCCAACGGTCGTCTCCTTTTTTAACCATAACCACGTTGGAGACCCAGCCGGGGTATTGAATCTCACACACGAAGCCGGCCTTGAGGAGTTTCGCCACCTCCTCCCTGATGGGCTCCGCCAACTTGTCCGCAGTGGACCTCTTCTTCTGCTGAATGGGGTGTGTTCCCGGGTCCAGGTTGAGGCGGTGGCAAGCCACATCCGCGTCAACCCCCGGCATCTCCGCGGCGTTCCAAGCAAAGATGTCCACGTTTTTCTGGATGCACTCCAGCATCCTGTCTTGGTCCTCCGGGGTCAGCCCCCCGCTGACGCAGATCTTCTCCATCCTGCCTCCTCTGGTGAACACTTCCAGCTCCACCACTTCCTCTGCTGCCTCCAGCCTGGCTTGCTCCCCCCACCCCTCGGCATCCCCCTCCTCTGGAACGGGGACCTCTACCTTCATCTCTTCTCCCACGCCCCTCACTTCAGCCACCTCCTCCAGATCTCCTCCTGCCGCCTCTTCTGCGCAGTCCTTCACTTCCAGCTCCTCCCCTCCTGCTTCCTGCTCGACCTCCTCCATCCTTCGCCCCATCTCCTCGGCTCCCTCCTGCCAGGAGATGGTGTTCACCACAGTGACATAACACTCCCGCGCCACCTTTGGGTCCCCCCTGACCCTGACCTGGACCCCCTCAGCGTTGAAATTCAAGCACTGATGGAAAGATTATGGGATGCAGCGGAAGGCGCTGATAAGGGGCCTCCCAAAGATGGAGTTGTATCTGCTGGGGGCGTCCACAATGACGAACTTGCAGTTTCGGGACTGCCCCCCCCCCCCCCAAGGTGACATGGAGGCCGACTCCTCCCTCCACTTCCTTCCTTTCTCCTGAAAACCCGAACAAGGGCCCGTCTGAGGCCAGCACCCTCTTAGCCTCTACTTTCATCGTGTCAAACACCTTTTTGAAGACGACGTTGACAGAACTCCCGTTGTCCACGAGGATCCGAGAGACAGTGAAATTCTCGATGGCGGCCTTGATGACCAGCGCATCGCAGAATGGGTCCTCGTGGTCTGGCATATCGTTCCTGGAGAAAGTGATCCTTTCCTCCGGGGGTGGGGTTTGGGATGTGGAGGTGACGCTTCGCCGGTACATGGTGTGGAGGCTTGCCTTGCGGGAAGCCTCGACCCCGACCCCTCCGTGGATCACTCTGATTCCCCCTCGGGTTCCGACATCAACCCGGTCTTCGCAACGATCCTCCTCCGCCCGAGGCAGGACCTCCTCGATCCTCACTTCTTCTCGTCCTCCCTGCTGTTGCTACTGCTGTTGTTCCTGATTCCCTCTCATCTCAAGGAACTCCGGGCAGGTGGCTGTGGCATGCCCCTCTTCCTGATGGAAGTCGCAATAGGGCAGCTCCACCCTAACCTCCCTTCTCCTCCTCCTCATGATCCCCCTCCTTGCTCCCAAGGCTATGGCCATGGCCTCCTCTTGATCGGGGAGCCGGGTCCTCTGGCCCTGCCTCTAGCCCGGAGGGTGGAACTGATCTTGCCTCCCCTGGTGGTGACCCCTTTCGTAGTATCCTCTTGGTGCCCCCTACCCCTGCCACTCAGGTCTCCAGCCCAGCCGACGGTCGGGCTCCTGGTGCCCCCACCTCGGCTGTTGCTGTCATTGGAGCTGCCTTTGCTCCCTCTACCTAGGCTCCCCTCTTCTCTCCTCCTGTGCCTTTCCTCCTCTCGACTCCTTCTCTTCCTCTGTGGCCCACCTGGCCAGCTTCCTTGCAAAATCCGGGTTCGACGCCTCCCCGTTGACCTCTCTCGCCGCCCTCTCCATCAACTCCTCGTAGGAGAGGGGGGAACTCTCTTCAGCTCCATTCGGAAGAAACCCTGCTGCAGGCCCAGGGTAAAAGCCATCATCAGACTATGGCCCGGCATCTCCTGGACTTGAGTAACTTTCTCCTGGAATCGGTCCACATAGCTCCCCAACGTCTCATTCACCCCCTGCTTAATGTGGAACAAAGACTCGGACTCCTTCTTCCTCTTCTTCGAGGTGGTGAATCTCACCATGAACCCTCGGCGCAGGTCCTCGAAGCAGTAGATGAAGCTGGCCGGGAGCTGGTGGAACCACTCCCTTGCTTTCTCCCGGAGGGTGATGGCGAAGAGTCGGCATTTGAATCCATCCTACATCTGACGGATGGAGACCACATCTTCGAACCATTGGACATGCTGGACCGGGTCTCCCATCCCGGTGTAGTAGGACATCTCGGGCTCCCTGAACCCGTCTGGAACTGGAGCTGAGGAGACCAGCTCGCTGAAAGGACTGCCTCCCCCCACTGGGCGAGCCGGCGAGTCTCGCGAGCCCAGCTCGCCGAACCGGCCTCGGCCTGCCGAGCCGGGGAAGAGCTCGCGCCCGGGGAGTTCGCACCCCCGGCCTTCCTCGGCCACCTCCTTCCCAGCTCGCCTGCCGAGAGCGTCCTCGCCCAAAGAGGGGGAGGCCGCGATCTGGGCTACCGGAGTCGAGCACTCTGCCCGCGCGCCGAGTACGAACTTGACGAGGCCCAGCACCTTGTTCCTGAAGTCTTCCAACATCCCCACCGTTGCGAGAGGCGGGGGGCGGCGAGTTCTGCCTGTCAGATCCTTGTCCTCCTGTCATTGAACTCGCTGGAGCTTTTCTGCACCGACCACGATCCACGCTCACCGCACCAAAATGTTGAAACCGGAATCCGGTCACCTGTGGAGTTCGACCCTTGGGGAAGGGGTGGTCTCGCGCTTACTTCGCTCCTGCAAGAAAAACAACAAAGAAGGCAAGAAGAAACATACCCAAGGGCTTGGCAGGGAGGTCCCACCACAAATCCGGAAGATCTCTGAGCGCTTCCCCTCCTTAGCTAGAAGCCGAGCTAAGGTACCCTCAGAAAGCACTTGAAAATAGGAGCAGGGAGGCACTCAAAGCGTGCCTTCTGAGGTACCCCTTGGGTCTTATTTATAGTTTTTTTGGAATCTGAACTGCCAATAACCAGAAGAACTGACCTGAAAATACCAAAATGCCCTTGGTTGGGTCTGCCAACAGCCAGACTCCGCTGTTCCGAACAGCTATGCGCAGTCCATCCTGGTCTGCCTACAGCGTGGCCCCGCTGTTCTAAACAGCTACTCGTGCCCATGGGGGGAGGGTCAGCCCGTCATCCATCCTTCTCTGCGAGAGGCGGGCGCGACCTGGTTCTAGCGGCTCTCTTATCCTTCTCGGGCGAACGCGAGCCGGACCGCTGCGACCCGCCAGTTCTCTGCCGAGGCGGATAGGAGACCAAGTTGCATATAGGGGGAGGACTGGCGGCCATTGTGACCCTCGAACGGCTCGCAGATCGCGGGTCATCGAACCCATCCGCGAGTACTGGCTCGACGATTGGCGCCCCCCACTCCGGTCGGCGATTCTCTGAGCGAGCGGGAGGGACAGGGGAGCCGTCTTGCATGGCTCGCTCGTCTGAAATGAGCGGGAGCGGACCAGCCCTTGCCGCATGTCTGCTCGTTGCTTGGGTGCGGGTCACGGGACTGGGTCCGCTCGATCATCCTGGTGGGGCCCGTTCGACGAACACGGGGTTGTACACTCGCCTCCACAGATCTGGACTCGGCTCGCGATTTGGAGCACCGAAGCCTCTCCAACAGCCGGATCTCTCCTTCACCTTCTTTCTTGCTCTCCCCTCTCTCTAGATCTTAGAAAGAGATTGCTTGGAGAAGAATGAGGGTTTCTAACCCTATTCTCGGACTTAACTCAGCAAGGGCAACCCTGGACCATCAGATCCCAAAAGAAGGGAAAGAACGGCCACGATCTGAACTGAAACATAAAACACATGGGCCGAACACAGCTTGTGACACGCCCGTGTCCAAGGTCATGTTCCTCAATCGATGTCGAAACCGTCGCACCCAAAACAGGACACGGGTCCTTGACACGCCAGTGTCACTTTTGACACGGTCGTGTCCAACCTGAATACGCCTGGGCTCCAGGCCGTGTCCAACCCCTCACAAATCCCGGCTCAGAACCCGAGAAGGACACGGCGTGGGACACGCCCGTGTCTCAGGCTGTGTTTGACGTCTCGACGATCGTCAACTGCCACTTCGTCGAACTCGCAGGAATTCGTCAAACACGCTCGATACGGCCCTGGACACGCCCGTGTCCCGAACCATGTTCACAGCCTAGACACTTCGTCGAGCGAAAAACGTCGAAACCACAGGCGCTTGACGAACCCGGAAAGACACGGCCATGGACACGCCCGTGTCCTAGGCCGTGTTCCCTATCTGTGTCGACACCACTGTGTCGACACCTCCTCTGTGTCGACGCCATTGTGTTGACACCACCATGTTGACACCTTTGTGTCGACACCCGAGAGAACACACCTGCGACACGGGCTCCGACACGGGCGTGTCGGAGGGCGTGTCCCCCACTAGTCGACGAACTGAGCGAAAAATCGTCGACTTCCCGGGCTCTCGATGAACCCGGTACGACACGGCCATGGACACGCCCTTGTCCTAGGCCGTGTGACCCTCACCAAGACCCAAACTTGGCTCTCGACGCTGCTCGTCCTTCTTTCAAATTTTGGGGCGTTACAACTCTCTCCCCCTTAAAATAATTTCGTCCAGAAATTACCAAAAAGCAAGAAGAGGTACACAAAATTTAAATGGAACCTGAACGAAAAAACTCTGGATATTCCTCCAGCATGGTTTGTTCTCACTCCCACGAGAGCTCCTCACGGCCGCAGTTGTCCCATCGGACTTTTACGAGTTTGACCTCTTTGTTCTGCAACTGCCGAATTTCTGAGTCCTCTATAGCAATTGAATGGACTCGCGTCCTCAAGTCTTCCTCTATCGGCACCGATGCCGATTCGATCACCACACTAGCCTCTACCAAGGCTTTCCTCAAGACGGAAACATGGAAGATGTCATGCAATCCACTCAACTCTACGGACAATGCCAACTGGTATGCTGCTTCTCCCACCCGTTCAACAACTTCAAAAGGGCCCAGAAACCTTGGACTCAATTTCTTGAGTCGGCAAATCCGTGAAAAGCCTTTGAATGTCTTGATCATCAAATATACCCAATCGCCTACCGCGAACTCCAACTTCCTGTGGCGCGCATTAAAATATTTTGCTTGTCAATCTTGAGCCACCTTCAAATGCTCTTGAATGGTCTGTACCAACTCACAAGCATCCGCCACCACTTCTTTTCCCAATAGTTTGGTGTCTCCCGCCTCTGTCCATGACACCGGTGTTCGACACCGCCTCCCAAACAGAGCTTCATATGGCGCCATCTTTATACTTGCTTGGTAACTGTTGTTATATGCGAACTCCACCATGAAGAGGTGATCCTCTCATTTCTTGTCGAAGTCAAGAACACACATCATCAGCATATCCTCCATAGTACGCTTCGTTCTTTCAGTTTGCCCGTCAGTTTGAGGATAGAAAGTCGTACTGAACTTTAGCTTCGTGCCCAGACTCTTCTAAAACAACCTCCAGTCCTTGGACGTGAAACGTCCGTCACGATCACTGACTATACTTTTAGGAATCTCATGTAGCCGCACAATGTTGCGAACATACAACTCCACCAGCTTCTCCACGTTGTCCTCCTTCCGGTTTGGGATGAAGTGAGCCACTTTGGTTAAGCGATCCACAATCACCCAAATCGCGTCGTTACCCTGCTGTGATCTAGGTAACTCATGCACAAAATCCATGGAGATGTCATCCAATTTCCACTCGGGGATTGGAAGAGGCTTCAGGAACCCTCCCGGCTTCTGACACTCGGCCTTCACTAAGGCACAAGTTTGACATCAATTCACGTACAAAGCTACATCTCGCTTCAGTCCAGGCCACCAAAAGGATCTCTTCATATCCAAGTACATCTTTGTACTGCCCGGATGAATGGAGTACTTTTTAAAGTGAGCCTCAAACATCAACTCCTCACGGAGCTTACCAAACTACGGTACACAAATCCTTCCGTCCTTCCTCAAAATCCCGTCAATCATCTCCCAGGTGCTGCTCTCGTCTTTTTGAGCTTCCACCACGAATGGCTTAAACTCCACATCCAAAAGGGTCGCTTCCCGTATACGATCAAACAAGTTGTTCTGCATTTCAATCCAGTTTAATCGAGCCATGCTAGCCTCGCCTCTTGCTACGCACTCCAAGCTGAGGGACTCCCATTCCCGCACCAACCGCTCATCATGAGCGTCAATCCAATTCCCTTGCCCAGAGTATTTTCTACTCAATGCATCGGCCACCACATTGGCCTTGTCTGGCGTATACTGAATCGCCACCTCATAGTCTCCAAGGAACTCGACCCACCTGCGCTGCTGCATATTCAAGTCCTTCTGATCTAAGAGATACTTCAGGCTTTTATGATCCATGAAGATCTCTACCTTCGCACCATATACATAGTGTCGCCATATTTTCAACGCGAAAATTACCACCGCCAACTCCAAGTCATGAATGGGGTAATTCCTCTCGTGAGGCTTCAGCTGCCTGACCCAAAAGCTGCCACACTGGCACGTTGCACCAACACGCAACCCAAACCGCATCCTGATGCGTCACTGAAGATCTGAAATCCTTCGGTCCCTTTCGAAAGACTTAGGATTGGAGTCGTCATCAGTCTTTCCTTAAGCGTCTCGAATGCCTGACTGCACTCTTGAGTCCACACAAACTTCTGGTCTTTACGAGTGAGTGAGGTGAGGGGTAGAGCTATCCGCGAAAAGTTTTTTATGAATCTCCTATAGTACCCGGCTAGTCCAAGAAAACTTCGGACTTCCGCCACGGTTCTCAAAATCGGCCAATCTCTGATGTCTTCCACCTTTGTTGGATCTACCTCCACCCCATCCCCACTAATCACGTGACCCAAAAATGTCACCTTCTCTAACCAGAACTCGCACTTCGAGAACTTTGCATACAACTGGTTCTCCCTCAACACTTGCAAGACCAACCTCAAGTGAGTCTCATGCTCCACTTCCGATTTGGAATACACCAAGATGTCGTCAATAAAGAACACTACAAAAGAGTCCAAGTATTTTTGAAATACTCGATTCATCAAATTCATGAATACAGATAGTGCGTTCGTCAGCCCGAACGGCATTACCGAGAACTCGAAGTGTTCATACCTCGTACCAAACGATGTCTTGGGTATGTCCTCATCCTGAATCCGCAAATGAGAGTATCCTCACTTCAAGTCCAACTTTGAATACACTACCGACCCCACCAACTGGTCGAACAGGTCATCTATCCGAGGAATCAGATATTTATTCTTGACGGTTAGTTTATTCAGCTCTCAGTAGTCTATGCACAGCCGCATACTACCGTCTTTCTTCTTTACAAACAACACCGGCGCGCTCCACGGTGAAGAACTGGGTTTGATATACCCTTGCTCCAACAGTTCCTGCAACTGTACCTTGAGTTCAGCCAACTCCTTTGGTGCCATCTTAAACGGAGGACGCGACACCGGCCTAGCCTCCGATACTAACTCAATCGAGAAATCGATCTCCCGTCGAGGAGGCACTCCAGGAAGTTCATCCGGGAATACATCCTCGAACTCTGCCACCACTAGCACTTCCCCAAGTGATAACCTAGAAAGGCGGACCTCCAATAACGCTACAAGCGCTACTCCACCCTATCTAACTGCCCGCGCCAACTGCAAGGCTGAAATCTGAGAACAGACCACTCCATTAAGGCCCTCAAATTTGACCTCCGTCTACCCTTCGCTTATTATGGTCACCACCTTGGATAGGCAATCAATACTGACACGTTGCTCCGCCAGCCAGTCCATTCCCAAAATCACATCAAACTCGACCAACGGTAAGACCGCTGCTATCAACACGAAGTCAACTCCGCTTAGCTCCCAACAAATGTGCCCTTTCTTTCCAGTGGTCATGGATGACCCATTGGGTATGCGCACCTTCAGCTCCACGTCTGCCGAAAATGACTCAACTCCAATCCTCCGGATGAAGCTTTCCGCAAGAAAGGAGTGCGACGCTCCCGTATCAAACAGTACTTTAGCGGGGTAACCGGAAACCAACACAAAGCCTACAATATAGACATCAACAATAACGGTCTAAACGTATGAGCGCAAGGTTAAAATTAAACTTCCTCATACCTGTCACCACGTCGGGTTGGCGGATCGCTTCCTGCTGTCCAAGGTTGTAAGCCCTTGGTTGCACCGGTTGGAACCGAGAAGCGCTCGACTCGGCCATCTTCCCTTTCTCTGCAGCATTGGGGCCGGAGCGCACAGTCTGCTCCTGTCTTGTCTCTTGCTCTGCACCCCCTTGTTTACAAAAATGAGCTATGTGCCCCACCTTGACACAGTTGAAGCACGTCGGTGGCCCCTTAGAGTGAGACCCTCCGGACGTCCACTTGCTTTTCTCACCGGACTTGTACAGGTGAGGCTTCTTCCTCCATCTATTCCCTTCCGACTTTCCTTGGGATTGAGAAGGCTTCCCTTCTCCTTGCTTGGGTGCAAAACCCTTGCGGCATTGGCTTCGCTCTAGATCACTCTCCAACGTCCTGGCGGCCTCAATTAGCTCGTTAAAACCAGCTCTCTTCATGGCAATGAGGGGTTGCCTTAGATTCTCCCTCAGCCCATGGTAAAAGAGGTTATCCCTCTCTATATCATCCGCCATCGTCGTTCCCGCGTAATGACTCAAACGGGTGAACTCCTGCACATACTCGTCCACCGTCTTGTCTCGCTGCATCAAGTGCAGAAATTGCCTCTGAAGGTCCAACCTTGTAGAAACGGGAATGAACCTGTTTAGAAAAGCATCCCCAAATTCTTCCATCGACGGGGTGCGTCCAGGAAATTGGCGGACGCTATGGATCACGCACCACAACTTTGTTTCTCCCTCCAACATGAAGGCCGCAAATTCAGATTTCTTCTCTTCCGGCGTCTCTGCCGCCCTCAAAGCTCTTGAATTTGTGCCCACCAATCCTCTGCATCAGTCGGAGTACCGACACCCTTGAATGTTGGGGGATGGAAACTTAGAAAGTACTTCATCTGCCGGTCTCCATGCCCGACAACCACCCTTTCTGCCAAAGGCTCTACTCGCCTGGCTTCTCCACCCGGCACCACCGTCGTCGTATCCGGTGTAGCAGGGATTGCTACTTGAGCTGTTGCTGCAGCCTGGGCTGCCACCATTGCTTCTGCAAGCATGCGGCAGAAGTCGGCCGGGTTTACACCCATGCCCAAAGGACCCTAAGCTGTGGCGCTGCTCGCCGAAAGCTCTTCTCTTG
Source organism: Platanthera guangdongensis (assembly GCA_039583875.1). Lineage (NCBI taxonomy): Eukaryota > Viridiplantae > Streptophyta > Magnoliopsida > Asparagales > Orchidaceae > Platanthera > Platanthera guangdongensis. The sequence continues at coordinate 95,975,544 of CM077158.1, read as the reverse complement.
GTCTCGACGTACCCGCCTCGTTGCTTGCACTCTTCAAGGAAGCAAAAAAACGAGGAATCAGTCTCTAATCGCAAGACTCAAACATAAGGACACTCATGGTCCCGCATTACTCCTATGTGGATAACTTCTATATGCACTGACCTTGAACCTAACCTGGCTTTGATATCAAATTGTAACACCTCCCCTGTAATGACCATATAATATGGGTCCGGCCGGGGCCCCACAACATACAGACGCCATAACTTCAGTATTATAAGATGATATAACTACCCGATCTCAAAACTCATAACCACAGCACAGCGGAAAAAGCAAACAGACTAGAAGTTATCCACACCATATAGGAGTATCGAAGCGGCCGTAAGGCCTTACAACAGAAGTGAGTCCAAAACTCAAATAATAACATCAGTCATAAATGTGCATAAGCACTCCTAGACTACCTCGGCATGCAAGCCGGAAAACATGAGCATCAAACATACAATATCATAAAAGTAGAGCTACAGCAAAACGGTAACACTTCATGAGGCTTAGGCCCTTTTGGTCGGCGAGCTAGCTCCTGCTTGCAATCCTTGCCCTGAAAAAATTTGATTGTAACGTGGGTCAGCAAAGGCTGACCTCAAACTGTGTAACCAACACATCTCCTCCTGACCGCCCCTAACGGACCCCGGGGAACCCCTTCAACCTGCAAGTCAGCACTTTGTATGCAATATATATATAAACAAGTAGGGCACTAAGAACAGGCCTGGATGTCACAAACAATATACACGTTCTCTATTGTTGAGCATATAATGAAAGGGCCTACTTATGCGGTATGTATGCAAAAACCCGGGCTTCACCCAAGGCACCCTATCACGTATGCAACTAGCACATCATCATATCATATGGGTACTCATCATTTCCCCATTGGCATAAAGCCGCAAACAAAGGGGGGGTTACCAACATTACCCCGACGGTATACAAGCTGCCACACGAAACTCTTGCAAAGGCCCCACCCGCTCAAGGTCTTAGACCCGGGCTTGCCTGCAAGATCTGACTTCTCATGTCAGGATTCCAACAAACACCCAAACCGATTCTATGAAACCTTGCTGGACCCCACCCGCTTATGGCCTCATTGCACGGGCTTGCCCCATGCTTGGCATTCTCGTCAGTCGCATAGAAGGCGACTAGTCTCGCTGGGACACTCTCCACACATGACGTGCACGTCACGGGATAGCCAGCCGACCACGGAGACACAGCCACACCTTAGCACATCAAAATCCAAGACAATTCCACCCTAGTCCCTCATTCGTACTGTAGCGTTCCCGCGCACCAAGGAAACCATCTACCACCAATGCGGGGCTAAACCTTGTTCACCAAGGAAACCATCTACCGTCATTGAGGAGCTAACCTTGTCCGGTTCCGACTACACGTACTCACTCGAGAAAAACGGGAAAACATCACAAACATCACAAACGGCATCTTGCCGCAACGGATCTTTACAAATCCTTAAAGCTCGTATGCAACATCACCGAGTCGGACTAACGGTCGCGACTACGGCTTCACCAACCATGCCTAATCCAACAACGGAGCGGATCTCTAATGCAAAAACATGCCGGGGACGGACTCAATCAACCCGGAGGTTCCTCTTGAACCTTGGCGACCCAAACCCCTCTAATTTGAGAGTTTGGTGCCCAAAACTAGAAAATAAAAGATGCTAAAACATACATCCTAAAACCAAGAGGAGAAGTGTCTTTACCTTCCGACCCCTCTTCCTAGCCATGGAAACTTAGCCGGATGAAAACCTTCGCAACGATCTTGCCTCCATGGATCTGGACTCGGCTCGCGATTTGGAGCACTGATGTACAACCCTGTAGCCAGGCGAGTGGGACCCTCCCCAAAAATCAGCCTAGGGGCGTGTTATGGGCGACGAGTTGGTGCGACCCAGTTCGAGGACGTGCGAGTCCTCGTGCGTGCATGCGTGCGGAGGTTCTATGCGCATAGTTTCATATATTATATATATATTATGTATTATATATTATAAATTACATTATAATGTATATAATATATTATATATTAGATAGAAAAGAAGAGGAGATAAAAAGTCGCAGGGGGCAGCAGGTGTCGCAGGGGGCAACAGGTATCGCGGGGGGAGTGGGGAAATTAAGAATGGCAGGGAGAAATAAATAAGGAAGGAAAAAAAGAAAATAGAAGGAGGGCATCGGGATTTTGGCCCAGGCTAGGTCACGGCTTCCCGACCCCCTCTCTCCCGCCGGCCAGCAGCGCAGCGCAGCACCGCCTCCGACCCCCTCTCTCCCGCCGGCCAGCAGCGCAGCATCGCCCCCGACCCCCTCTCTCCCGCCGGCCAGCAGCACAGCACCGCCCCCGACCCCCTCTCTCCCGTCGGCCTGGAGCAGCGGCACAACCTCGGCCGCCTCCGTCTCTCTCCCTTTCCTTCTCTCCCTGCCGCCTGGAGCAACCCGCCCCCACCCACTATTTCCGGCCTGGAGCAGCATCTCCCGGCCCCTTCACTTTTTCTCGGCCTGAAGTAGGGCGTGGCTTGGAGTGGGGGGTCGGCCTGAAGCGAGGCTCGGCCTGGAGCAAGGCTCGGCCTGGAGCAAGGCTCGGCCTAGAGTGGGGATCGAACGCCGACGCGGCCGCACGCAACAGAATCCATCCGGAGCTCCTCTCCCGTCCCCGCCGCCAAGCACGCGACAAGGGTAATGATGTTTCAACTTGGGCATGTGAAGCCTTCTGTTTCCATATTCGCACGGAAGCCCCTCTCCACCAACGGGTGGGGGGAAGGGAGCTCCCCGACGGGTTGACGTGTACGTCCCCGCAGTTAATTGCATTAGTACCCGGAAGTGCGAGTACGGGTTTAGGCATGCTGTGTGAAGCCCATCCGGACGTGTGAGCCGGATTGGTGATGTTCTGGGGTTCCCGGAGAAGACTCTGAGGAAGTTGTTTATTTAGCCGCTTGCAGGGAATGCGCTCCGTAGCCCCATAAAAGGGAGTGTGCGCAATATGTTTGGCCCGCTTATATTAGCCGACCGATGACTAGTTGGTCGCCGCTCGACGAGGCGTTGGCGTACAGGTGTTGTAGTACCAGGCGGGGAGTAGCGGGCTTAAGCTCAAACTTGTGCTGGCCATCGAAGGCCATTTTGTTTATATTTCCGGCCTGCGTGCCGAGTATGGAATTTATATTCCTGTAATATTCTTTTATATCTGTGATGCTCTGTGGATATAGTTTACTCCTCCTGTTTTGGGTGAGCGTTGTGTTCGTGAACCGCTCTCCCGTGCGGGCCCCGAGGTATAGATGCCGGGAAGCCCCTGATGGCCCGTTGCCATCCTTTCAGAGTAGCGGAGTTCCGCTATTAGCGGCCCATTTGGGGCTGCGTAGAGTAGGGCTGCTGGGCGGTTTGGCGCCAATAGTAAGGCAGGCGGGAAGCATTTTACATAGACCCGAGGTAGCACCTCTAGTTTGGGAGTGGATCTCAAGATCCTCCTTGGATGTTGCGGTCGGCCAAGAGAGCCCTCCGAAGGTGCCTTAGCTCAGCCCTTGGCTTGGGAGGGGAAGAGTTAGTTAGTCTTCCGGGTATGCGGCGGGTCCTCCACGCTGAGACCTTGGGTCTGTCCCTTGTGTTCCTAGTCTTGTGCCTAGATCGTTTGCTTGAGGGTAGTAGGTGCGCGGTCACCCCTTCCCCAAGGGTCGAACTCCACAGGAGACCGGATTTCCGGTTTCAACATCTTGGTGCGGTGAGCGTGGAGAGTGACCAGCACAGAAGAACTTAGGCGAACATCATGGCTATAGAAGTGGAACCAGGTGACGGCCACGGTCATGCGTTGACACTTTGTGTGTAAGGTCCTCATACTCAGAGTTGTCCCCTCCCATAGCATTTGAGTAGGATTTGCACCTATTTGAAGCGTTTCTACCTATGAAAACCCGTGTATCCCCACTTGTTACATCAACGAGAAACTTGGAGGTTATTATCTTCAAGATCGAGTAAGAGAGCAGGTGAGAGGCATTAGAAGCCGGGGTGACCTGAAAGTGTTCCCTCCGTTGCGGTAATATCTTATCTCTTCCTTGTAATTCAGTAGCGGTCAAGTTTTCTCTTTATTACCGATTCGCCTCGAGCTTCTGAGGGCTTCAAGGGTTAGCCTCGCGATCGACTCCGGAAGCCAAACGTCCAACTCGTTCCTTTTAAATAGCCTAGTTCGGACGATGGGACGGTGCCGCGGGACTTTAAGCGCTATTGTAAGACCGAGCCTCTGCACTGACGGCCGAGATCAGCTCCCCCCTTGCACGTCGGCCAATGTCCTCCCGATCGCACCTCTCCTCCGACTAGAGGAATTATCAGGAACGAGCCTAGACGCTAACCTCCCAGATTTGATAAAGGGTCGATCTCTCCAAGTAACCCCAAGTGACATGGCGGAAAGTGATCTTTGTCATTAGATCAGGATACAATACGTCCAACCCGTTCCTTTTAAATAGCCCAGTTCGGATGATGGGACGATGCCTCGGGACTCTAAGCGTTATTGTAAGACCGAGCCTCTGCACTGACGGCCGAGATCAGCTCCCCCCTTGCACGTCGGCCTATGTCTCCCCGATTGCATCTCTCTTCCGATTGGAGGAATTATTAGGAACAGACTCGGACGCCAGCTTCCCGATTTGACGACTTCCAGATCATCTCTCTTAGGAATAGGATGTGTCCTCCATTTGTAAAAGCATCGGTGCAATTAACTCTCCAGCACCTCTTAAGTAAATAAGATGTCTCCATCTCGAGCAAAGTCAAGTTGGGTAGTTTTGGACCCCGAGCAGATCCCGCTGTCAGGCTCTCACCTAGCTGGCAGGGCCGGAAGTCACTCGGTGTCATCCGTTGGCCTCGAGCAGATCCCGCTGTCAGGCTCTCACCTAGCTGGCACGGCCGGAAGTCACACGATGGCGGTAGTTTTGGACCCCGAGCAGATCCCGCTGTCAGGCTCTCACCTAGCTGGCAGGGCCGGAAGTCACTCGGTGTCATCCGTGGGCCTCGAGCAGATCCCGCTGTCAGGCTCTCACCTAGCTGGTAGGGCCGGAAGTCACTCGATGGCGGTAGTTTTGGACCCCGAGCAGATCCCGCTGTCAGGCTCTCACCTAGCTGGCAGGGCCGGAAGTCACTCGATGGCGGTAGTTTTGGACCCCGAGCAGATCCCGCTGTCAGGCTCTCACCTAGCTGGCAGGGCCGGAAGTCACTCGGTGTCATCCGTGGGCCTCGAGCAGATCCCGCTGTCAGGATCTCACCTAGCTGGCAGGGCCGGAAGTCACTCGATGGCGGTAGTTTTGGACCCCGAGCAGATCTCGCTGTCAGGCTCCCACTAGCTGGCAGGGTTGTAGGCACACCTGGGGGGTAAGGGACCCCGAGTGCTGCTCGGCCCCGGGTAGACTCGCTGTCAGGCTCTCATTAGTTGGCAGGGCTGTAGGCACACCTGGGGGGAAAGGATTGGTTCTTGGAGAGTTTTTTGCAAGACCCCGAGTGATGCTCGGCCCCAGGTAGACTCGCTGTTAGGCTCCCACTAGCTGGCAGGGCTGTAGGCACACCTGGGGGGTAAGGGACCCCGAGTGCTGCTCGGCCCCGGGTAGACTCGCTGTCAGGCTCTCATTAGCTGGCAGGGCTGTAGGCATACCTAGGGGGAAAGGATTGGTTCTTTGAGAGTTTTTTGCAGGACCCCGAGTGATGCTCGGCCCCGGGTAGACTCGCTGTCAGGCTCCCACTAACTAGCAGGGCTGTAGGCACACCTGGGGGGTAAGGGACCCCGAGTGCTGCTCGGCCCCGGGTGGACTCGCTGTCAGGCTCTCATTAGCTGGCAGGGGTGTAGGCACACCTGGGGGGAAAGGATTATCTCAGTGTGTACAAGAGGATACAGACGATACGGCTTTGTTGTTTCACGATATCACGAGAAATTGTATACTTGTTGTAAGTATTAATATAAGGGCAATTCGATAGCAGTGAGCCAAAGGGTATCGAGTGATTCAAAAGATTCAGAAAGGTCATGGAGAGATTGATGCTCCAAGCGCAGATCTCAGTTTCTCTCAAACTTTTTTTTGGGTCGGCTCCCACTCGCCGGATACGTTGGGTTGGATGATTCTTTCCGAGCTTGTGCCAAGCTCGAAAAGAGCGGGGATTGTGTACAACCCCGTAGCTGGGCGAGTGGGACCCTCCCCAAAAATCAGCCTAGGGGCGTGTTATGGGCGACGAGTTGGTGCGACCCAGTTCGAGGACGTGTGAGTCCTTGTGCGTGCGTGCGTGCGGAGGTTCTATGCGCATAGTTTCATATATTATATATATTATGTATTATATATTATAAATTACATTATAATGTATATAATATATTATATATTAGATAGAAAAGAAGAGGAGATAAAAAGTCACAGGGGGCAGCAGGTGTCGCAGGGGGCAACAAGTATCGCGGGGGGAGTGGGGAAATTAAGAATGGCAGGGAGAAATAAATAAGGGAGGGAAAAAAAGAAAATAGAAGGAGGGCATCGGGATTTTGGCCCAGGCTAGGTCACGGCTTCCCGACCTCCTCTCTCCCGCCGGCCAGCAGCGCAGCACCGCCTCCGACCCCCTCTCTCCCGCCGGCCAGCAGCGCAGCATCGCCCCCGACCCCCTCTCTCCCGCCGGCCAGCAGCACAGCACCGCCCCCGACCCCCTCTCTCCTGTCGGCCTGGAGCAGCGGTACAACCTCGGCCGCCTCCATCTCTCTCCCTTTCCTTCTCTCCCGGCCGCCTGGAGCAACCCGCCCCCACCCACTATTTCCGGCCTGGAGCAGCATCTCCCGGCCCCTTCACTTTTTCTCGGCCTGAAGTAGGGCATGGCTTAGAGTGGGGGTTCGGCCTGAAGCGAGGCTCGGCCTGGATCAAGGCTCGGCCTAGAGTGGGGATCGAACGCCGATGCGGCCGCACGCAACGGAATCGACCCGGAGCTCCTCTCCCGTCGCCGCCGCCAAGCACGCGATAAGGGTAACAATGTTTCAACTTGGGCATGTGAAGCCTTCTGTTTCCATATTCGCACGGAAGCCCCTCTCCACCAACGGGTGGGGGGAAGGGAGCTCCCCGACGGGTTGACGTGTACGTCCCCGCAGTTAATTGCATTAGTACCCAGAAGCGCGAGTACGGGTTTAGGCATGCTGTGTGAATCCCATCCGGACGTGTGAGCCGGATTGGTGATGTTCTGGGGTTCCCGGAGAAGACTCCGAGGAAGTTGTTTATTTAGCCGCTTGCAGGGAATGCGCTTCGTAGCCCCATAAAAGGGGGTGTGCGCAATATGTTTGGCCCGCTTATATTAGCCGACTGATGACTAGTTGGCCGCCGCTCGACGAGGCGTTGGCGTACAGGTGTTGCAGTACCAGGCGGGGAGTAGCGAGCTTAAGCCCAAACTTGTGCTGGCCATCGAAGGCCATTTTGTTTATATTTCCGGCCTGCGTGCCGAGTATGGAATTTATATTCCTGTAATATTCTTTTATATCTGTGATGCTCTGTGGATATAATTTACTCCTCCTGTTTTGGGCGAGCGGTGTGTTCGTGAACCGCTCCCCCATGCGGGCCCCGAGGTATAGATGCCGGGAAGCCCCTGATGGCCCGTTGCCATCCTTTCAGAGTAGCGGAGTTCCGCTATTAGCGGCCCATTTGGGGCTGCGTAGAGTAGGGCTGCTGGGCGGTTTGGCGCCAATAGTAAGGCAGGCGGGAAGCATTTTACATAGACCCGAGGTGGCACCTCTAGTTTGGGAGTGGATCTCGAGATCCTCCTTGGATGTTCCGGTCGGCCAAAAGAGCCCTCCGAAGGTGCCTTAGCTCAGCCCTTGGCTTGGGAGGGGAAGAGTTAGTTAGTCTTTCGGGTATGCGGCAGGTCCTCCACGCTGAGACCTTGGGTTTGTCCCTTGTGTTCCTAGTCTTGTGCCTAGATCGTTTGCTTGAGGGTAGTAGGTGCGCGGTCACCCCTTCCCCAAGGGTCGAACTCCACAGGAGACCGGATTTCCGATTTCAACAACTGAAGCCTCTCCAACTGCTGGATCTCTCCTTCACCTTCTTCCTTGCTCTCCCCTCTCTCTAGATCTTAGAAAGAGATTGCTTGGAGAAGAATGAGGGTTTCTAACCCTATTCTCGGACTTAACTCGGCAAGGGCAACCCTGGACCATCAGATCCCAAAAGAAGGGAAAGAACGACCACGATCCGAACTGAAAAACAAAACACCTGGGCCGAACACGGCTTGTGACACGCCTGTGTCCAAGGCCGTGTTCCCCAATCGACGCTGAAACCGTCGCACCCAAAACTGGACACGGGTCCTTGACACGCCTGTGTCACTTTTGACACGGTCCTGTCCAACCTGAACATGTCTGGGCTCCAGGCCGTGTCCAACCCCTCACAAGACCCGACTCACAACCCGAGAAGGATACGGCCTGGGACACGCCCGTGTCTCAGGCCGTGTTCGACGTCTTGACGATTGTCGACTGCCTCTTCGTCAAACTCGCAGGAATTCGTCAAACACGCTCGACACGGCCCTGAACACGCCCGTGTCCCAAACCATGTTCACTGCCTCGACACTTAGTCGAGCGAAAAATGTCGAAACCACAGGCACTCGACGAACCCGGAAAGACACGTCCATGGACAAGTCCGTGTTCCCTGCCTATGTCAACACCTCCACTGTGTCGACACCATTGTGTCGACACCACTATGTCGACACCTCCTCTATGTCGACACCATTGTGTCGACACCACCATGTCGACACCTTTGTGTCGACACCCGAGATAATACGCCTGTGACACGGGCTCCGACACGGGCGTGTCGGAGGGCGTGTCCCCCACTAGTCGACGAACTGAGCGAAAAATCGTCGACTTCCCGGGCTCTCGACGAACCAGATACGACACGGCCATGGACACGCCCGTGTCCTAGGCCGTGTGACCCTCACCAAGACCCAAACTTGGCTCTCGACACTGCTCGTCCTTCTTTCAAATTTTGGGTCGTTACAGAGTGCCAGTAGTCGAAACATTGACAGTATATGCGCATACAAAAATATTAAATTGATATGCATCACAATTCCGACGGGAGTATCGACGACAACGCTTCCACCAGAGGAGGCCAGTACTTACCAGATACTCTACAAGCTCATCTACAGAGTAGTCGAGCAGCTCCATGCAGTCATCAATAGCTGCACGCTCGCGTCCGGCAAAGGGGAGGGAAGATAGGCTGGAGTGAGTGTGGCTAGTATTTTTAAAAATACTTACAATGTTAAAAATTGAATGCTGATAGCTAAAATTATAGTGGTAATTGTAAGACCCCCCCCTCCCGGATCCCAAAACACGGCACGAAGGGGGTCTTATGCCCGGAACAGTCGTCTTGCGGTAGCATTAGCGCACGGGCTAACCTGTACCACAAGACGCCTATTCCGCTGGCTACAACCAATATCAATATCACATGCCAACCCAACCAAAATATAAGCAAGAGAAGTCAAATCCACACTAAGTAATAATGTCCAAATCAGTACCACAAAAGAGAGAAGCCAAAAAATGTTTCTACATATCAGAGTACAGCTATAGAAATTGCTTAAAAAGGGGCTACATCAAAACCTCTCAACACTCATATCTATGACCGACGGTATCGATGACACTGTCACTTCAGGCCCTGTCGTCCTGGCCTGGCTGTCCTGCTGCGTAGTCTGCGGCTGCTCTACCTATGGCGTGACCTCCTAAAAAGAAAGACGTAGCAACCGTTAGTCGAAACGACTAAGTGACTTCACATCCGCTCCCCCGGCGACTCCTCGGCACCAGGCGGAGAGAAGGAACAAGAGTAATATATATATATATATATATATATATATATATATATATATATATATATATATATATATGCAAGTAAATAAGTACAAGCAGTGGCAATAGTGAATAGTAACAGTATCATAATTTAGCAGATATTAAAGAGTTATAGCAAACTAACAAGTATAAGTAACAGCATGAAAGTAACTTAACTTATAAGAATGCTTATACAAGCTTATAAGTTAAGGATCGGGTTACATAAAGGTAACTCATCGTATAAGAGTGCCCATACAAACTTATACGATGAGGATTTTGTTGTGCAATGTTATGAAATGCTATGTATGTTATGCAATGACTCACTCATGATCACACACATGTAATTGCTATGTCGACACAGACTGTAGTTCCCACTTTTCAAGCAGGTAGCTAACCTCTCAGGCATCAGCCGCCATGGCCAGGCGGTGACAGTAGAACGAGCACTTCTACTACTAGGCGGGCCTCCACACTGCTTCACCTAGGCCTCTGTACGCCTCAACGCTAAGAACACAACAGCGGAGCCCATGCGTACTATGGCCCAGCGGGGTCTTGGGTAGATGTGCACCAAGAACACAGCCCGAACTGGCCTTGTGTGACCCGGAAGGGGCCTCGGAAGTAAGCACGAGGACACAGCCCAACCGTTCACTTGACACGGAAGGGGCCCCGGGACGTAAACACCGAGGACACAGCCCAACCGTCCAAAGTCTAACTGTCAACTCCCGTCGGTATGACGACTGGCGAGCCCGTAGACCTGCCACACTATCCTTAACCCAGGATTACGACACCGCGTGTCGACTCACACCGCATGCAAATGCCACATCGACATAGCAAGGAAGGGGCCTCAGAAGTAAGCACGAGGACACAGCCCAACCATCCGTCTATACCACCTTTCAACATTAACCCAACAAGTGACGGCCGTCGCCGCACTTACATCCTTCCACAATACTACCCGTAGGGAGACTACACTCTAAGTATTGGACTACTAAACTCATTCCATTAATCAAACACACTTATGGCCATAGTTTATTCTTCTACGTGACTTTCCAAATGATATCAACTTATTGTAAACATGATGCGCATATAAAGATCTATCAATCTTTCCAAATGATAACAACTTATTATAAACATGATGCGCATATAAAGATCTATCAATCTTTCCAAATGATAACAACATATTCTAAACATGATGCGCATAAATAATAATCTACCAAATATCTAACAAGTCAATTCGTTTAAGTAAGCTTGCTTCACAATTTGATTATATGAAATCTGATTAATAAACTTCATCAATCATGCAACTAAAATGATTAATCATAAAAGAGTTCATTCAAGACAAGTAACTTGCAATGTTAATTCCACCGAATCCAAATCCATATTATATAAACCCAGAATTTAAGTGCAGAGTAAATCTGAACAGCAACTTCAACCGGAGATTTCCGAAGCTACAGGAATCCGGTGAAGACGTGTAACCCCTCCATGGAAAGGTCTTTCCATGGGCTACAACTTTCTTATTCAGACCTCAACCCAGATTTGATTGTATCCTATTAGAAATCAGCCTCGAGGTCCGCTGCGTACAGAACACAATTTCTGCATGCAGGATTTATCAAACACCATTTTCGCTCAGACTTTCCCGTGGCTACAAATGTCGTCTGAAGTCGTGCAGCCACTCGTTGGAAAGGTATTTTCAAGGGCTTCAACTTTCGTGTTTAGTTGAAAACCCAGATCTGGCCATATCCCTCATAAAATGGCTTAAAAGATTGTTGTGCGCAGAATACAGATTCAGCACGCATCTTGAGGCGGAATGAACGACATCGGTTCATCTTCCTCCTCAAGTCGATCCTCTCGGATCACCTCTAGAAATTCCTCCACCTTTATTCACCCTCATGAGGCCTTTGTTTTTCACAAAACCATCCCCCATCTCCACATAGAAGATCGGAGAGGTTGAAGACACCACTAACCAAGAGCACAAGCCTGAATTGGCCTCACCCTAGAGAAAGCATCTTCTCACATGTCTAGAATCTTTTGAGTCGACGTCTCGCCTAGATATCTACAGATCTAGCACCAAGAGATAGGGTAGGAAGCTCACCTCGGTTCCAGCGGTACCACCATTTTCGGCCATGGATCTCGTAATTCTCCTTGGTGGCATCTTCTCATTCGCGGCGTTGGCGGATTTTCCCTCCCTAGAACTTGCTCCTGCAGTTCTCTTTCTACAGAATTTTTCTCAGAAAATCGGGCTGGAAAGAGAAGTGAAACTTCTAGGGTTTTCTAAGCCCTTATATATGAAAAGTGACACGGGTAGGGACACGCTCGTGTCCTTACCCGTGTCCTGCTCCACCGAAGCGTTACGACAGTTTTTAGTGTCGGTTCAACACTCGACACAGGTAGGGACATGCCCGTGTCTTGACCCGTGTCCACATGACACGGCCGTGTTCCCTGCCCGTGTCCTTCTCTGGATACATTTCGACGAACTCAATCCGACACAACGACATATGGGTAGGGACACGCCCTTGTCTCTACCTGTATCATACATTTCGTCGATCTCAACACACTTCGTCGATCTCGATCAAAATCGTCGACCGGAGAACACGCCCCGGTCACGCCCATGGTCACGCCCGTGACACCGGGCGTGACCCCTATCAACTACTCGAGGATTCGTCGAACTCAACAAAATCGTCGAACGGAGGAAATTCGTCGATCTCAACACCACGATCGCCGATCTCGACACGCTGTGTCGAGCTTAACTCGACACACTGACACACGGGTAGGGACACGCTCATGTCTCTACCCGTGTCATATAATTCGTCGATCTCGACACATCTCGTCGAGTTCAGCTCGACACAATGTCACACGGGTAGGGACACGCCCGTGTCGCTACCCGTGTCATATAATTCGTCGATGTCGACACGCAGTTCGTCGATCTCGACATGCCTCGTCGAGGTCAACTCGACACAATGACACACCGGTACGAACACGCCCGTGTCTCTACCAGTGTCATATAACTCGTCGATCTCGACACACAGTTCGACGATCTCGACACGCTGTGTCGAGTCAACTCGACGCACACACAATCACACGGGTAGGGACACGCCCGTGTCCCTAACCGTGTCACATTCACTACCCGTGTCCTTCTCTGGACGCACTCGAGTCCTTGACTCGAGAGACGGGCTCACACACACGGGTAGGGACACGCCCGTGTCTCTACCCGTGTCCTTGTCTGCACTGATTTCTGCACTCCCCACAAGTGCTGCCCAGTTGTTAGCACTCCCCTGAATCACAGTCAGCTCTCCTGACTCAAAAGACACGCATGGGGGCCTAGTGCGATTCAGGACGTTACAGTAATATTGGTGCCAAATAATCTTGGTCGTCAAATTAGGAAGAGTCAATAAAATTTTGCACCGACAGTCTATCGAGCCCAAAAAATTGGTGATCTTGTGCCGGCCGGCTAAAATTATAGTGGTAATATTGATGCCCAATAATCTTGGTCGCTAAAATAGGAAGAGTCAATATAATTTTGCACCAACAGCCTATCGAGCCCAAAAATTTGGCGATCTTGTGCCGGCTAAATTATAGTGGTAATATTGATGCCCAATAATCTTGGTCGCCAAATTAGGAAGAGTCAATATAATTTTGCACCAGTAGCCGAGCCCAAAAAGGCGATTGTTAACCGCAAACCGTTTTTGGCTATCCACACCCCAAATCATTTAAAAAAAACCTATTACCAAAACTTTAATGGCAACCCTATTTCTTCACCTTCTTCTCTCCCGGTTCATGGAAGTAGCCATCCCCCAACTCGCGAACGCCACCTCCCATATCCGTACTCGCCGAGCCGCTCCCCTTTCCGACAACCGATCGCGGCAGCCGCTCCCGTCTCCGGCATTAGATCGAGGAAGCAGCCGTCCCCAATTCGCTAACAGACCCCGCACAGCGACCCCTTCCACACACAGCGCCTCATTCAAGCTTCTGCCGGCAGCGCGTCCATCTACACGCAGCGCCGAACACTAGTTGTTGGTTCCCTCTCGGATTCGCTCTTTCTTTTTCATTTCCAGAGCAAGCACTTGCCATTTTCCTAGTCGTTATGCCCTCTGTCATTTGCTTTTTTCTGCTTTTTTAGTGTTTCAATTTTTTGTGCAGAGATTTTTACTGCTACTATTTTGTCTGCACTTGTGATTTCAGTTCTGCCCTCACATAGTGGACCGACTCCTGTTCTTCTTTGAAAACTGAATTGATGAATTAATCAATCTACCATTCAGTACATGTTTTGATAAAATTGTTATCAAACTGAAATGATGAATTTGATAATGAAATATGTTCTATAATGTCATTTTCTGTGATGTTAAGGGTTCAATGTATTGTTTATTTAAAGATCTTTATTTTTTTTTATTTGTACATAATAATTTGATTTGTACATATAATTTTTTTATCTACAGGTAAAATTAATTTGCATATATTCAAAACTGATTTACACATAACATTTATCCAAAATTGATTTTCACTACCATTTGACCACTTTAATCGCACCCTATTTCTTGCCCCTTCTTCTCTCCCAGTTCACGGAAGCAGCCATCCCCCAACTCGCGAACGCCGCCACCCGTATCCCTACTTGCAGAGCCGCTCCCCTTTCCGGCAACCGATCGCGACAGCCGCTCCCGTCTCCGGCATTAGATCGAGGAAGCAGCTGTCCCCCCAACTCGCGAACAGACCCCGCCCAGCGACCCCTTCCTCATTCCCCGATCGAACCTTAGCAGCTTTTCCATCCACACGCTGCGCCTCATTCAAGCTTTTGCCGGCAGCGCCTCCATCTACACGCAGCGCCGAGCACTAGTTGTTGGTTCCCTCTCGGATTCACTCTTTATTCTTCATTTAAAGAGCAAGCCCTCGCTATTTTCCTAGTCGTTATGCCCTCTGTCATTTGCTTTTTTCTGTTTTTTTACTGTTTCAATTTTTTGTGCAGAAATTTTTACTGCTACCATTTTTTCTGCACTTGTGATTTCTGTTCTGCCCTCACATAGTGAATCGATTCCTGCTCTTCTTTGAAAACTGAATTGATGAATTAATCAACGTACCATTCAATACATGTTTTGATAAAATTGTTATCAAACTGAAATGATGAATTTGATAATGAAATATGCTCTATAATGTCATTTTTTTCTGATGTTAAGGGTTCGATGTATTATTTATTTAAGGATTTTGATATTTTTTTTGATTTACACATAACAATTTATGTTGCACATATAATTTTTTTTTGATCTACACATAAAATTTATTTGCACATGATTTGAAGATAACATTTGACTTGCAACCCTATTTCTTCCCCTTCTCTCCCGGTTCACGGAAGCAGCCATCCCCCAAACTCGCGAACGCCGCCTCCCGTATCCCTACTCGCCGAGCCGCTCCCCTTTCCGTCAACCGATCGCCGCAGCCTGTTAGGATGTTGACATGTCAGCTCAGATTTTTGGTCAAACCGTTCAAATGCAAACATTTGGCCTCATCATTGCCGTCCAACTTTCCTTATTTCAATAAGTACCGCCTGATCTGCTGGCACGTGGCAGCCTATCCGCCACTGAAGAATATCAATACAACGGCACAGAAGGATATCAATTCAACGGCATAGATTTCATCATCATTGCTGACCCACATCCAACAGCAGCCACCATCCAGAATTTAAAGTTTTGTTATATGAACATTGTATTAGCATTTGACCGTTTGGCCTCCAACATTATATAAGGAGGATTAAGTTGTAATAAGAGTTTATGATGGATGAATGAATTTGTTTTGTTTCTAATTCTCTCTTACTCTCTCTCTATCTCTTTCTCTCTCTCTGTCTTCCTCACTCTCTCCCTTGCTCTTCCCGTTATCTGAATTCTTCTCCTTCATCTTTGGCGGCCTTCCGGCGCCGCCTTGCTTGTTTTGGCCTTGACTCATCCAGGGCCTTACATTTTGGTGCTCCCGTTGATTGTTCTCCTACCCTTCCGCATGGCAGAACATACCAGATTCAAAGAAATGCATTCTCACTATCTTGAATTGCAAGACGCTCTCCATGCTGAGCAGGTCAGTCGTACCACACAGATATCCGACCTGCGCGATGATATTCAGACCAAGGAAAGCTTTCTTGTGCAACAAATCGTTGAAACCCGCACAGATGCAGCTGAGAAAATCGATACGCTCCGCAGCGACATGATGCCCCAATTCAAACAGATGCAGACATCGTTAGACTTGCTGTAATCCAGAACCGCCGATTTCGGCCACGGCTCAACTTCTCATGGCGTTCTTGGACATTCACCGCAACTTCCAACCTCGCACCAGGTTCTTTCTTCCCTTGCTGATTCTACGTTTACTTGCACTCGTTTTAGCGAAGGCGATCCCACGGATTGGCTTTATAATTTACAACTCTATTTTCAATATCATAAAACTAACCAACGCGATTATCTCCTCATCGCGGCGTGTCATCTTGATCGTCCCACCTCACGGTGGTATCAAGCTACACTCCGCGACTTACCTTCTATTGCATTCCCCATTTTTATGGATGCCCTAGTAAAACGTTTTGGTCCTTCCAGTTATGATGATCCAGCGGGATCTTTAAAACAACTTCAACAAACCACCACGGTCAGCGATTATAAAAATCAGTTTGAAGAATTATTAACACGCGTGCCGAGTCCAACACCGGGATTCATTACTAGTATTTTTGTTTCGGGTCTCAAACCTAGTATTCGTAGTATTGTCAAAATGCAACGACCCGTGGATTTACATGATTCTTATGCCCTCGCAAAAATGGTAGAAGATCAGGAGTTAGACATCATTGTTTCACAACCAGCACGCCAATACATTGCCCCTCCACCTCCACAACCAGTCCAAAGAACTGATTACCTTCCTAAAACACCTGTACCTCGTCTACAGTAGCACCCCGTTAATAATACGCCTGACTTACCAAAACAACAATACCCCACCAAATATCCGATCCGCCGTCTTTCTGTCGCTGAACGCCAACGGCGTTGCGACCAAGGCTTATGCTACAGCTGTAACGACAAATATAGTTACGGTCATAGATGTAAAGGTTCTGGAGTTTTATTGTATTTCCAAGGTAATGATGAGCAGGATGACCAGGAGGATCCACCAGACGACCCTATTCAGGAGGCCGTAGACTCGTCGGGCTCTGTCTATCTGTATGCCCTCACTGGGGAACCCTCCGGCACTTGTATCCGAGTAACTTCACTAATAGGACACTACAACTTTCAAACACTAATAGACAGCGGTAGTTCACACGATTTTATATCAGACTGAGTAGCCAAATATTTACAATTACCAATACTAGCCATTGAAAGAATTAGTGTCTAACCACCTAGAGGGGGGTGAATAGGTGTACTTTTTCTTTTACTTGTAAGGCAGACAATCTGTTCTATAATTTAAGCAGAAACTGCAAATTCTACTACTACACAACACAACAATCACAAAAATAATTCAACACAGAGTGCACACAGATTTTTATAGTGGCTCCTCAAGGTATGAGTACATCCACTTTCCCCCTTCGCCTATC
Organism: Platanthera guangdongensis; assembly: GCA_039583875.1. Classification (NCBI taxonomy): domain Eukaryota; kingdom Viridiplantae; phylum Streptophyta; class Magnoliopsida; order Asparagales; family Orchidaceae; genus Platanthera; species Platanthera guangdongensis. The sequence continues at coordinate 95,958,215 of CM077158.1, read as the reverse complement.
TAGCAGTGTACTAGATTCGGCCTAACTTCTGCACTTCTCCTCAGATCCTTAGATCTTACAGTAGCTCAGAACCCAAACCAAGTTCCTACAACTCAGAGTGTTCTCACTCCTACAACTCAGGCAAACAACTCTACCTCAGCCTTCACCAAGGCCTACACTCAGAGAACACAGTCTCATACAACTCAGGCACAAAGCCCTACATCAGTCTTCAACAAGACCTACACTCAGAGATCTACCTCTCTTACACTCAGCCTTTATAAAATAGGCTTACAGTTCAGATCTATAATAGATCTTACAGAAATTTGATTAAACAAAATTTATGACCACCACCCTGAAAGAGAGAGAAGGGATGGATGGCTTCTTGAACAGTTCTTGGAAGAACTTGATGGCAGAGATCAACCTCTCTTAGCTTTCTGCAAAGCTTATTGAATCTGAACTCAATAGGGTTGAATCTTCTGTGAAGTTGATCTTCAATCAGCTTCTGACTTAAGATTCAGATCTTAATCTGAATCTTTCTTGGCAGCCTGGTTCAGCAACTGCTCTTCTTAGATGGAGCTCTCTCTCTCCAACTTCTTCTAGATCTTCTGTCGAAAATCTTTTGTATAATTACTTCTATCTGTATTGCTCAGAATCTGTATTCTTCAATGATTGATCATCCTTTCTGTTGAAGGAGAAAGCCTTTATATAGTCTTCCTTCATAGTAACCGGCTGATCCGATTTCTAACAACCTTCTGACAGCTCTGACAGTAGTAGTTGACTGGTTAGAAATGGCAGTTGTCAAGTCATCCAGTCACTTCTTGAAATCACTGTCTCTGTCTGAAAGTGTCGAGACTGATCTTCATTATATGTCGACACAATTAGACTAAGTGTCGACACAAGTGGACTAAGTGTCGACACTAGCCTTGGTGGTGTCGACACAACTCCTTTTGTTGTTGTAACAGCTTCTCGACACTACTTCTTTAGAATGTGTCGACACTGATTCTGTGTGTCGACACAAACCTTCTGTTGAATGTGTCGACACAAGCCTTTGTGGTGTCGACACAAATACTTCTCCTTTAACATAATAGAAACTTGTTGTGCGTCGACACATCTCTTTTGTGTCGACACAAGTACTTCTTTACTTTAACTTTGTCGAAGCTTGTTGTGTGTTGACACATCTCCTTTGTGTCGACACAGTTGATGTTGACAAATTCTTCTATGTGTCGACACTGTCTTTTGGTGTCGACACAATTGATGTCAACTTTGCTTCTCTGTGTGTCGACTGAGCTTCACTGTGTGTCGACACATTCCTTCTGGTGTCGACACAGTTGATTCTGGTGTCGACTCAGCCTTTCCAAGTGTCGACACAATTAACTCCAAGTGTCAACACAGCTTTTCTCCATTGTCGACACAAGCCTTCATAAGTGTCGACACAGCCTCTCTAGGTGTCGACACAGCCTCTTTAGGTGTCGACACATGAACTTAGAAATTTTTCTGCATTTCCTGCAATTACTTAACCTGCACATATAAACTCAAAACACATCAAATACACCTTGATGTATATCATTGAGTAGGGTGAGGCTTCTTCAAATCTGGTACACATTTTCCAATGTACCCAATAATCTCCCCCTATTTGGAGAAGTCATAACCCTTAGTCAATGATATACACCATACATAACAAATACACATTATGATGTATAACAACATTATATGACAGGGAAATTTCTTAAACAAAACATATAAGATATTTCACCACAAAATAAGTATGCTAACACAATGAGCATTCATTATAGTTTTGTTTCAACTACCAAAAGTTTCTTTAATTAAAAGTTTACATGAATTTTAACACAAAAGATTACAATGATGTAAACTTAAGAAAATCTAATTTAAGGCTGCTCTGGCTCCTTGATGACAATGCTCTTGCCTGATTGAATCTTGGCTTGCACAGAAACATCAGAGTCATCAGCAGGCTTCTTGCCCTTTAGATCTTTCTTTTTTAGCTCTTCAGCCCTTATCTTTTGTCTTTCAAAATAATGATAAGGCTTTGGAAAATATTTGCTAGGCTCCTGTGCATTAGGAGGTAGCTTCCCAAGTTTTGCCTTTCTTCTGTACTGAACAATGGCCTCTTGCCTGGCTTCATGTTTTCTCCATTCTTGTTCAGAATATCATTTTCCCTCTCTAGAGTATTGTCCTTTGCAGCTTTCCAAGCAGTTAGTATAATATTTCTAGAGGTTGGGCTCCACTGTTCAAAATCAGGCCTTAACTCTGCCTGTTCTCTGAATCTCTTCTTTGACAATAGAGCTTCTTGCTCTTTCAAAATTGCCTCTGACATAGGCTTGTCTACTTTCTCAATGATTACATTGTGAGCACCTTCAAGAGGGATATACATAGACTGGACTTCTTGATGTATCATTTCAAAATATGTTGGAGGATAGATTACTTGAGCAACTTCAGTTTGTTCACCTCCAAAATCAGCAGGATGCACTCCAGATTCAGCTACATTGTCATCGTCACACAGGGGTGGATATCCAAGTGTGGCTCTGATGCTATTGGAAATCCATTTAGCATGGTCAGATCCAGCTTTGACTAAAACCCTCTCCCCCTTTATGACTTATCTAGCCACATGATCTCTAAGATCATCCTTTTGAAATCTGATCTGTTCATCCAGAAAATTAACTCCATCCTTATAAAAACCCTTTAATTTCAGCAGCAGTCCAGAAATAGTCTTTTGAGACAGCTCAATAGCTGTTTTGACAGCAGTTATGCCTTCCTGGAAGTCCTTATCAAACTTCTCCTTATCAAACTCTGGCTTGGCTGTAGACTTATCAGCAGGCTGGGCTGATGCAACATTTTTCAATTCTGTAACAATTACATTATGGGATGTAGTCAGATTATCATTCATCCTAATCTGATTTTCCAAGACATAGTCATGCTTAACTGTTATATCATCCACTTGTGTCTTTATCTTTTCTTGATGAGTGGCTAGGTAAACCACTGCATTGCCCCCTTTGTGGAAACAGTCAGTCATTTTCTTCTTATTTTGATTCACCTCAAATCTTATAGATTTTATATCTGTAGCCAAGGAGAATTGGAGATCTTTGTGAGTTTCATCTATATACTTCTCCATTGCTACCCTTTGCTCATCCAACTTCACTTGCATGGATACTAACAAAGAACTATAATCAATTGTTGGGGCAGGCTGTGGAGCCACAGTTTGTAATGCTTTCTTGTAGCTCTGGCTTCTTCTTTTAAAGACCATGAGCTTCCTCTTCTTAGCCTGAGTCTCAGCTGCATCCTCAGAATCAGAGGTACTGGCAATATCAACTCTATTCTTTGGACTAGATGGCAAGTCTTGTGCAGTGTTTCTTAGCTCCCCCTGAGTCCTTTGCTCCTCAGTTTCTGTTCTGATTTGCTCATCCTCATTTCTTGCAGTCTCCTCATGAGACCTTACATGCTCCCCCTCAAGATTAACTTGGTCCTCCTCAAGTGTAACTTGCTCTCCATCAAAAACAGTTTTCTCCCCCTCAAAACCAGCATGCTCCCCCTCAATATCAGGAAACAGCTCTTCTAGAGTAAACTCCTTTTGAGTAGGGACTGGAGAGTTTCTTATTTCTGGAGCATCAGTAGCAACCGATGTATCTTCCATGATCACATCTTGTTCTTGACTATTTAACTGAGTTGCTGATCAACATCAATTAAAAACTCAGTTAATACTTCATCCTCAATATGGAAAATTGATTGATTAACTTCATGTATTACCTCAAGGATTGTTTGAGTTGTCATTTCACTGTCTAAGTGAGTTGGCTCTTCCACATGTTGAGGATCCCCCTAGAGTGTATCCAGGTGGATGGGGCTAGCAGATGGTTGCTCCCCTGTCTCTATGCATCTTCAGTTCTTACTGGTAACTGTCCAGCATTTCCAGCCTCTTCCTCATCAGAACTAAAAACTACTTGCTCCTCTGAACTACTAGAAGGTTCAGGAGCCCTTTTGGTTTTCTTCTGCTTCTTCTGTGGAGGAACTTCCTTCTCTAGAGTAGACATGTTGAAAGATATTGTCCCTAAGCACCTAGAGGGGGGGTGAATAGGTGACTTGAATCTTTTTAATGTTTTATGGCAGAATACAAAATCTAACACAGAATTATATCTAATTTATCACAGCACTCATTCAGCAATCACAGCAATCCACAAACACACAGTAGACACAGAGTTTTATAGTGGTTCCCCAAGCTTTGGGTACATCCACTTTCCCCCTTCGCCTATCTAGCAGTGTACTAGATTCGGCCAAACTTCTCCACTAACTCAGAACCCAAAACAGGCTCCTACACCTCAGGCCCAAGGCCCTACAACTCAGCTTTTCCACAAAGCCTACACTCAGCCACAAAGGCCTACACTCAGCCACCAAGGCCTACACTCAGAGATAAAACTCTCCTACCCTCAGCCTTTATAATTACAGGCTTACCAGACTCAGATCCAAAGGATCATACAAGATAAAAGTGAATACAATAATGTTAACTCAACAACTCAGAGAATAGAGAGATGAGATGTGAGTTTCTTGATGAGTACTTGGAAGAACTCAGCTGAAATCAATCTGACTTAGCTTTCTTCAAAGCTTCTTGAAAGTAGAACTCAATAAGATTGACTCCTTCTGCAGTTGATCCTTGATCTCTGCTACTTAAGATTCAGAATAAATCTGAACCCTTCTTCTCAGTCTGGTTCCAACAACTGATTTCTTGGATGGAGCTCTCTCTCTCCAACTTCTTAGATCTGCACTTGATAGCACGATCTTCTTTGTTTAAACAATTGATCAATGATCTGAACAACAACTATCTGTAGACAGCACAAGCCTATTTATAGGCCTTCTTCATGGTAACCGGCTGGTCCGGTCCATAACTGAATTCTGACAACTCTGACAGGTGCAGTAGACCGGCTGGAATGGCAGCTATCAAGTCATCCAGTCTGTTCTTGAAAATTCTCTAACTGTCTGAAAGTGTCGAGACTTTCTGTCTTTAAGTGTCGACACATGTTGTTGAAGTGTTGACACTAGTCTACAAGGTGTCGACTTAACTCCTTGTGTTGTAGATTTTATGTCTCGACACAGCTTCTTCTGCATGTGTCGACACTGATAATGTGTGTCGACACAAGTCCTTGTACTTCAGTATTTTGCTGAATTCTTCTAAGTGTCGACACAACATCTTTGTGTCGACACATCTTCATGTATTGTACTTGATAAGTGTCGACACTGCTTCTTGGTGTCGACACATGTCTTCAGTGTTGATACTTGCTGAGTGTCGACACAGCTCCTTGTGTCGACACATTCTACTTCTGTTGAGACTTCAGCTGTGTGTCGACACATCCCCTTAGTGCCGACAGTTGTACTTAGAATAATTTGTTGAACTTGCTGATTTTTGCTAAGTGTCGACACAGCTCTAGGTGTCGACATTTTCTTCAAGTGTTGAGTCTTCAGCTGAGTGTTGACACATACTTTCTTGTGTCGACACTTTCTTCAAGTGTTGACTCTTTTGTTGTGTGTCGACACATTATTCTGGGTGTCGACACTTACACTTAGTCTCTGCTAACTTTTGCTGAGTGTCGACACAGCTTCAAGTGTCGACACTTTCTGATGTAGACACAGCTTCACTGGGTGACGATACAACTGTTAAGTGTCGACACTGTTTCACTGCACTTTCTTCATTGAGTGTCGACACAGCTCCTTGTGTCGACACTTTCTGTCTGGTGTCGACTCAGCATCCCTGGTGTCGACACAATGACTCCAAGTGTCGACACTGCTTGTCTGGGTGTCGACACAAGTCTTCTTAAGTGTCGACACTTTCCCTCTGGGTGTCGACACATGGACTTAGAAACTTTTCTTCTTTCCTGCAAATACTTAACCTGCACAAGGTAACTCAAAAGCACATCAAATACATTTTGATGTATATCATTGAGTTGGGTGAGGCTTCTTCAAATCAGGCACATTTAAACCAATGTACCCAACAATCTCCCCCTTTTTGGAGAAGTCATAACCCTTAGTCAATGATATACACCATTCATAATTAAATTACAAAATGATGTAAAGCAGGATTATATATAGCAGGGCAATCATAAACATGTATCAATCAAACATGTATACATAGACATCATCACAGAACAAATATGAAATAGATTTAACATATAACACATTGTTCTAATATCTGTCATATTTATTTTCAGAAGTTTACAGAATGTTTTACATCAAAAAGATTATATAGTAAACTATAAGAAAATTCTAATTCTATTTTTGTTCAGGCTCTTTGATCACTATTCCTTTTCCAGCTTGTACTTTTGCTTGAACAGGAGCTTCAGCAACTTCAGCATCAGCATGCTTCTTGCCCTTCAAGTCCTTCTTCTTAAGTTCCTAAGCCTTAATCTTTTGCCTTTCAAAATAATGATATGGCTTTGGAAAGTACTTGCTAGGCTCCTGGGCAGTAGGAGGTAGCTTTCTCATCTTGGCCTTTCTTCTATATTGGACTATTACCTCCTGCCTTGTCTCATGATTTCTCCATTCAGCCTCAGAAAACCATTTGTTCCTGTCATGCACATTATCTTTGGCAGCTTTCCAGGCAGTCAAAATAATATTTCTTGAGGTGGTGCTTCACTGCTCAAAGTCAGGTCTTTGTTCAGCTTGCTCCCTGAACCTCTTTTTAGACAATCTAGTCTCTTCTTCTTTCTGCAGTGCTTCTTGCATAGCTTCAGATATTGGCTGAACAACTTTCTCTATAATGACATTGTCCTTGCCCCCAGGTGGGCTATACATGGACTGTATATCAGTATGGATCATGTCAAAATCTGGAGGAGGGTAGATGACTTGAGCTACTTCAGGTTGCTCCCCTCCTAGATAGGCAGGATTAATTCCAGATTCAGCAACATTGTCATCATCACAAAGAGGAGGATAACCCAGTGTAGCTCTGATAGAATTAGATATCCACTTGGCATGATCAGAGCTAGCTTTGACTAAAACTCTCTCCCCCTTTATGACTTCTCTTGCTATATGATCTCTGACATCATCTTTTTGAAATCTGACTTGATTATCCAAATAATTAACTCCATCTTTAAAGAAAGGTTTTAACCTTTGGAGTTTGTCAGTTATGATCTTTTGAGATTCTTGAATGGCAGTCTTAATAGCAGTGATTTCTTCTTGGAATACTTTGTCAAATTCTGCTTTAGCAGTAGCAGTAGAAGTAGAAGGTCCAGCAGTTATGTTCTTCATTTCTGTGACAATAGCATTGTGAGATGCTGTCAAATTGTCATTCATTCTGATTTGGTTTTCTAGAACATACCCCTACTTCAGTGCTATGTCATCTACTTGAGCCTTTATTTTCTCTTGATGAGTTGCCAAGTACACTACTGCATTCCCACCCTTGTGGAAGCAGACAGTCATTTCCTTCTTGTTAAGATTCATTTCAAATCTTATTGACTTTATATCCTGGGCCAGATCAAACTGCAATGATTTCTGCCCTTCATCCACATACTTCTCAATGGCTTTCCTGTGTTCATCCAGTTTAATCTGCATAGCAACCATCAGAGCACTATAATCTATTGATGGTGCTGATCCCAGCTGAACTGTGGGCTGTGGTGCTATGGTTTGTAAGACCTTCTTGTAACTCTGGCTCCTTCTTCTGAATACCTGAAATTTCTTCTTCTTAGCCCGTGCAGCATCCTCATCTTCAGAAGCTGAGGAGCTGGCTATATCTACCCTTTCCTTTGGTAGTTCTTCAACAGCTTGGGGCTTGTCAGTCTCATGCCTTGCAGGCTCTTCAACAAATAATACTTGCTCCCCCTCAAGTGGAGCATTCTCCCCCTCAGTAGCTGCATCTTTGGTATTCTCTAGGTCTGCCTAATCTAGATTTAGAAATAAATCTTCCATAGTAAACTCTTGTGGAGAATGAGCTAGAGAAACTCTGGGCTCTTCAACCACTGGATCAGATACAACTTCTACTACAACAGATGTGTCTTCTATAACAGCATCTGGGACTTGGCTATTCAGCTGAGTTTGCTGATGAACATCAGACAAATCAGTATCCTCTATAGGAAAATCTAAAGCATTTAGTTCAGTGATTACCTCTAGTATTGTGGTTGTAGCTTGCTCACTCTCTAGAGTAGTTGGCTCATCTACAGTTAGAGGCTCCCCCTGGATTTCAGGAACATCTTGAGGAGCTGGAGACTTTACAGCAGTGCCTATGACTTCATCCTCATCAGGTGTGAAGACCACATGCTCTTCACTGCCAGAGCTGCTAGTTGACTCTTGAGCCACTGGGGCAATTTTCCTCTTCTTCTTTGGAGGTGATACTTTTTCAGAAATTATCTTTTCAGGGGTTGGCATCTCCTTATTCAACACCCTGTCCCATCTGGAAAATATCCTTAAATCCATCTTCCTCATATGATTGATTTTTGTACCAGCAGCTTGGTGCATAACCTCTGGAATACTTCCAGCAAGGTATAGACTTAGAATCCTGCCCAGGTTGGGCTTCTTCAAGCTTTCCTTTATCTTCTCAAGAACTATCACAGACCAATCTGTTTGCAAAGTGAAGATGATCCTTGTCATAATACTGAGCATAGAGGCAGATACCCTATCATGCCCTCCTGGCTTACTGAGAATTACTTTGCCAACAATCTCAGACAGAAATTTCTCTTGGCTGTTCATGCCCTTTCTATTAAAAACAGAGCCAGTTTTCATCTTAGAATCTATACCACACCATGTTAGAGCTTCCCTGGTCTTTGAAGCAGTAACCTCATCTTCTTCTTTTGTTCTTGGTAACTGTAATACTTTCCTCAGACTTTTAGGTGAAACCTTCACCTTCTCACCATGAACCCTGGATTTGATCTTGAATCCAGTTTCTTCTATCTTAGCTCCATTTAGGAATTCCAAGACTTCCTTTTTCCAGATCTTTGTAGGCTCAGAAACCAGAAATTCTAATCCCGAGTCTGCAACTAGGGTTATAACGTTCTTGATCTCCGGGTCTGCATCAACAAATGCATCGCGCACCAGTTCATAACCCTCATTGACGTTCTCCTCAAGCTTTGGCGCCATTAGGGTTTGAAGAATTTGTCTTGAGAGAAGAGAGGTGTCAACACAGTAGTTTGGTCTCGAAACTTTTGAAAGCGTGTCGACAGACAAAGGCAAAATCCTATTTATACCTTTCTAGGTTTGAAGATGAAAAGGCGGGCAGCTAACTTGAATTGTGTCGACACTGGCGATAAGTGTCGACACTGACTTACAATGTCTCGACACATATGTGTCGACACAAGTTTTAGTCAACATATATATGTGTCGACACTTGTTTATGTGTCGACACAACTTAACTCGACACATAGTCGAGACTTTACTTAGAGAATTTTGAGTAAAAACTAAGTGTCGACACCACTTTGGATGTGTCGACACCTACTTGTCATGTGTCGACATTAATATTCTGAAGTGTCGACACTAACTTCCTAGATGTGTCGACACCTTTTCCCTGAAGTGTCGACACCACTATACTGTCTCGACACAGACAACTCTGTGTGTCGACACTATTTTACTTAGCCAATACTATAAACTTATTCTAAGTTTATCATTCCTAGTTCAATTTTAAACCTATTGAACTTAGCTTCTTCTAGGGGCTTAGTATACATATCAGCTAGTTGATTATCTGTTCTAACATATTCAAGTAAAATATCTTCTATTTCTACATGCTCTCTAAGAAAATGATATTTAATTTCAATATGTTTTGTTCTACTATGGGATACAGGATTATTGGATATTGAAATAGCACTAGTAGAATCACAAAAGAGTGGAGTTCTACTTACCTGAATTCCATAGTCCTCAAGCTGATGTTGTATCCATAGAAGTTGAGCACAGCAACTTCCAGCAGCCACATATTCTGATTCTGCAGTGGAGATAGCCACACTTGTTTGCTTTTTGCTACTCCATGAAATTAGTCTCCCACCTAGGAATTAACAGGTTCCAGTTGTGCTTTTTCTATCTTCTTTACATCCTGCAAAGTCTGCATCTGAATAACCTGTTAGTTCAAAATCCTCATTCCTAGGGTACCAGAGGCCTAGATAGGGAGTGCCCTTTAGATATCTCAATATCCTTTTGACTGCTGTCAAATGAGACTCTTTAGGGCAGGCTTGATACCTTGCACAGACACATGTAGCATACATGATATTTGGTCTACTTGCAGTCAAATATAGTAGGGAGCCAACTATCCCTCTATACAAAGACTCATCTACAGGTTTCCCTGCATCATCCTTGCTAAGAGACATACTTGACCCCATAGGAGTCTTCATGGTACTGGATGAATCCATACCATACTTTCTTATGAGTTCTAGGGTAAACTTGGACTGGCATATGGATAATCCATTCTCAGTCTGTCTTACTTGGAGACCCAAGAAGAACTTTAGCTCTCACATACTACTCATCTCAAATTGACCTTGCATAAGTTTTGTAAACTTTTTGCAAAGGCTGCTTTCAGTAGACCCAAATATAATGTCATCTACATATATTTGGACTAGTATAACTTTGCCTCTAGATTCCCTAAGGAATAGAGTCTTATCTATTTTCCCCCTTGAGAACTTGTTCTCAATGAGGAAACTAGATAGGGTTTCATACCAAGCCCTAGGGGCTTGCTTTAACCCATATAAAGCTTTCCTAAGTCTAGAGACATGATTAGGTAGAGTTGAATCAACAAAACCTGATGGATGTTCCACATAGACTTCCTCTTTTAGATTACCATTCAGAAATGCTGACTTGACATCCATTTGGTAAACTTTGAATCCTTGAAAGGTTGCATAGGCCAGGAACATCCGTATGGCTTCCAGTCTGGCTACTGGAGCAAAGGTTTGATCAAAGTCAATACCTTCTTCCTGCCTATATCCTTTAGCAACCAATCTTGCTTTGTTCTTAATGATGACACCTTGTTCATCCAACTTATTCCTGTAGATCCACTTGGTTCTTATTATATTGTGGTCTTTGGGTTTAGGAACAAGTTCCCATGTTGGGTACATTGGCTCTAATGTACCTGATTTGAAGAAGCCTCACCCAACTCAATGATATACATCAAAATGTATTTGATGTATTTTGAGTTACTTGTGCAGGTTAAGTATTTGCAAGAATGAAGCAAAAAGTTTCTAAGTCCATGTGTCGACACCCAGAGAGAAAGTGTCGACACTTAAGAAGACTTGTGTCGACACCCAGGCAAGCAGTGTCGACACTTGGAGTCATTGTGTCGACACTAGGGATGCTGAGTCGACACCAGACAGAAAGTGTCGACACAAGGAGCTGTGTCGACACTCAATGAAAAAAAAGCCAGTAAAGCTGTGTCGACACTTAACAGTTTTGTCGACACCCAGTGAAGCTGTGTCTACACCAGAAAGTGTCGACACTTGGAGTTGTGTCGACACTCAGCAAAAGTCAGCAGAGACTAAGTATAAGTGTCGACACCCAGAACAATGTGTCGACACATAACAGAAGAGTCAGCACTTGAAGTAAGTGTCGACACCCAGAACAATGTGTCGACACTCAACAGAAGAGTCAGCACTTGAAGTAAGTGTCGACACCCAGAACAATGTGTCGACACTCAACAGAAGAGTCAACACTTGAAGAAAGTGTCGACACATGGAGCTGTGTCGACACTTAACAAAGAACAGCAAGATCAACAAAATATTCTAAGTACAAGTGTCGATACTAAGGGGATGTGTCGACACTCAGCTGAAGTCTCAACAGAAGAAGAATGTGTCGACACAAGGCGCTGTGTCGACACTCAGTAAGTATCAACACTGAAGACATGTGTCGACACCAAGAAGCAGTGTCGACACTTATCAGATTCAACACATGAAGATGTGTCGACACAAAGGAGATGTGTCGACACTTAGAAGAATTCAGCAAAATACTGAAGTACAAGGACTTGTGTCGACACACATTATCAGTGTCGACACATGAAGAAGAAGCAGTGTCGAGATAAAGAATCAACAACACAAGGAGTTGTGTCAACACCTTGTAGACTAGTGTCGACACTTAGACAACATGTGTCGACACTTGGTCTATAAGTGTCGACACTTAAAGACAGAAAGTCTCGACACTTTCAGATAGTTAGAGATTTTTCAAGAACTGACTGGATGACTTGACAGCTGCCATTCCAGCCAGTCTACAGCACATGTCAGAGTTGTCAGAAAGCAGTTATGAACCGGACCAGCCGGTTACCATGAAGAAGGCCTATAAATAGGCTTACACAGTCTACAGAAACAGGAGTTGAAAGATTGATAAAGTTCAAATTATTGATCAAGTATCTAATAAAGAAGATCTAGCTATTCCTTGAAGAATTAAGTGCAGATCTAAGAAGTTGGAGAGAGAGAGCTCCATCCAAGAAATCAGCCGTTGGAACTAGGCTGAGAAGAAGGGTTCAGATTTATTCTGAAGCTTAAGAAGCAGAGATCAAGGATCAACTGCAGAAGGAGTCAATCTTATTGAGTTCTACTTTCAAGAAGCTTTGAAGAAAGCTAAGTCAGATTGATTCCAGCTGAGTTCTTCCAAGAACTCATCAAGAAACTCACAACTCCCCTCTCTTGTCTTTGGGTTGCTGAGTTAACAATTGTATAATCATTTTTATCTTGTAGGATCTTTTGGATCTGAGTTTTTGTAAGCCTGTAATTATAAAGGCTGAGTGTAGGGCTTGAGAGCCTGAGTGTAGGAGATTGAAATCTCTGAGTGTAGGCCTTGGTGGCTGAGTGTAGGCCTTGGTGGCTGAGTGTAGGCCTTTGTGGCTGAGTGTAGGCTTTGTGGAAAAGCTGAGTTGTAGGGCCTTGGGCCTGAGGTGTAGGAGCCTGTATTGGGTTCTGAGATAGTGCAGAAGTTTGGCCGAATATAGTACACTGCTAGATAGGCGAAGGGGGAAAGTGGATGTACCTAAAGCTTGGGGAACCACTATAAAACTCTGTGTCTGCTGTGATTGTGATTTGCTGTGTATGCTGTATGATTGCTGTGCAAAAGTAGAGATAAATCTGTGTTAGAAACTGTTTGCTGCCATAGAAAGTTTAAAGAATTTGGTCACCTATTCACCCCCCCCCCCCCTCTAGGTGTTTAGGTACTATATCTTTCAAGTGGTATCAAAGCGAGGTTCCTCAAAAAGGACTAACAGTCTGAGGAGATCCTGATTGGCAGATTCAGTCTAAGTCAAGTTACAGATTCAAGAAAATCAAGAACCATGGGTTCCACAGATAATCACAAGGAATTGGGATCCATGAAATTACCTATATGTAGGAAAGAGATATTTGGGATCTGGAAGGAAAGGGTAAGGCTGTTTATGGAAGCCTCAGACCCTAGGATTTACATCACAGTAAAAGAAGGGTCATATGTGCCCATGAAGATATCAGTCTTGGATGCCAATCAGAGAACACCTAAGGATTTCTCTGAAATGACCAAGGATGAGATTGTCCTAGCCACCATGGACAAAAGGGCTCAAAACATTATAGTGAGTGTCATAGATGATGCAACTTTTCAGAATCTAATACACTGTAAGACAGCCAAAGAGATGTGAGATACTCTTATTGTGTATATGGAGGGTTCTGAAGAAGTAAGGCAAGACAAAAAATTCTTGCTAAATCAAGAGTATGAAAGTTTTATACAAGGAAAGGGTGATAGCATAACTGAGTGATATAAGAAGTTCTATAGGATAGTGAATGAACTCATGTCCTATGGAAGAGAGTTCAGTAATTATGAACTAAATGACAAGTTTCTAAGGTCCCTAACTAAAGATTGGGACACCAAGATCTGTGTCATTAGAGAAATGGCTAAGTTGGGAGAAATTCCTCCACCTACACTGTTTGGCAAATTATTGTCTTATGAAATGCAGTTGACAGTGAGGAAAGAGGAGGAGAAATCAACAAGAAATGAACATAAGGAAAGAACAGTTGCTTTCAAGACAGAAGCCCCCAGAAAGTACAAGAGTAAGTCACCAACTCCACCTCCAAAGGTAGTTGAATCAGAGTCAGATGAGTCAGTCAACACAAAATCTGAAAGCAGTGAAAGTGATGAAGACTTTGCTGCCTTCACTAGACATTTTCAGAAGTTCTTGAAGAAGAAACCGTGGAGGACAAGGCCTTCTACTTCACAGGGAAAAGAAGACTTCTATCAGAACAAAAAGTCTTCAAAGAAAGACAGGAAGAGGACTAAGTCTAGCAAGGTAACTGTTTCAAAAATAGTGTGTTATTGCTGTAATAGACAAGGTCATGTGATAGAAGATTGTCCTGAGAAGAGAAAGGAGTCTAGTGACAGGAAGAAGACTCATTTCAAAGGCAAGAAAGAGAAGTCTTTTGTTGCCAAAAAGGAGAAAACTCTGTCAGATATTTCTTCTTCAGAAACTGAGTCAGATGTTGAGGCATACATAAGGCTGTTTGCTGAAGAAGAAGAGTTCATGCAGATTATGGAGTCTATATATGAACAAGAAGACAGTCAATGCCAAGGACTGATGGCATTGACTGAAAATGACAAAATCCTGAAGCAGTCAGGACCCAGTAAGGTACAAAGTTCAACTTTAAGTTCAGTTTCTTGTTCCAGTACAGAATCAGATTCATCATCATCAAATGATGAGAGTGCATCTGAGTCTGAAGAAGATATTCATCAGTTGATAGATGAATATAAAGTACTGTTGCAAGCTTATAAGAAGAGCAAGTCCCTAGCCAAAAGTCAGGCAAAGGAAATTGCTGATCTCAAAGCTGCTGCAACAGATTCTGAGAAGTTATTTGATCAAACGCTTAATGAGATAGCCAGACTGAAGCACATAACAGTGATTCAGATGGGAACTATATCATTTAAAAATGATCAAATCAAGAGTCTGGAGATTAATCTTCAGAAGGAGAGAGAGCTTGTTGCTATGTTTTCTAAACCTAAGTCAGTCCTACCTTTAATTGATGAATTTGTTCATCACAAAGGCAAGGCTGGACTGTGTTTTATTAAACCTGCAAGGACTGTCCAGTCCAAGTCCAAGGGCAAAGCCCCAACACTCAACAAGTCAGTTGTAGATAAGACAGCAAAGACAGTACCTAAGCAAAAGTACAATAAGTTTGAATGTTGGTGTTGTGGCAAGGTTGACCACTTTGCAATGGACTGTTGGCACAATGCTAGTGCCAAAGTGAGTAGCAAACTGCCTATTGGAAAACCAGTAGGTAGCTTTGTCAGGTTGCAAACTAACAAGTACCAAGGACCCAAGAATACTTTGGGTTCTAAGGTTCACTAATCTGTTTTGCAGGTGAGTCCAAGTTGTCATGCCCCAATATGGTACTTGAACAGTGGATGTTCCAGACATATGACTGGAACTAGGGGACTACTAAGGGACTACATTCCAATCAAAGATGGTCCAAAAGTAACCTTTGGTGGTTCTGAAAAAAGAATCATCAAAGGGTTTGGTAACATTTCTAGTAACTTGGTTACCATTACTCAAGTGGCTTATGTTAAAGGGTTGAAACACAACCTAATAAGTATAAGTCAATTAAGTGATGTAGGGTATGACATCTCATTTGTGAAAAATGGTTGTCATATCAAGAGGTCAAGTGATCAAGAGATCATTTTGACAGGATATAGGAAGAGGAATGTCTACTGCCTAGACATTATGTGTGAGACCAATGGTTCTCAAGTGTGTCTTGTAGCAGATGAGAAAGTTTCTCATTGTGTCAAATGGCACAAGAGGCTAGCTCATCTAAATTACAAGACAATTGGCAAACTCTTTAGCAAAGAGTTAGTGAGGAATGGTCCTCAAGTTAAGTGTGTTAAAGATGGTATTTGCTCAGCTTGTCAAAAGGGCAAGCAGACTAGATCCACCTTTAGAAGCATAGAAAACAAAGATGCTGTGAGGTGTTTATACCTCTTGCATATGGATCTCTTTGGTCCAATGCCAGTTCACAGCTTAGGTAGGAAGGTCTATACCTTTATAGTTGTAGATGACTACTCAAGGTTTTCCTGGGTGTTCTTCTTAAGACAGAAATCTGAAACACCTAATGTCTTCTATAGCTTTGTCAAGCAAATTCAGAATGAACTAGACAGTACAGTGGTCAAGATTAGAAGTGACCATGGTACTGAATTTCAGTCTGAGAGTATGGCAAAACTATGTGAAGACTTTGGGATATTTCAAGAGTTTTCTTCTCCTAGAACACCTCAGCAAAATGACATTGCTGAGAGGAAGAATAGGACCTTGATTGAGGCAGGTAGGACCCTATTAAGTGATACATCACTACCAGAATACTTCTGGGCTGAAGCAGTCAATACTGCATGCCATGTTATAAATAGGGCTACCATCACTAAAAGCCTAAACAAGACCCCCTATGAGGTTGTGAAAGGCAGGAAACCAAACTTATCCTACTTCAGGATCTTTGGTTGTAAATGCTTCATACTTAACAATGGAAAGTCTTACTTGACTAAGTTTGCTGCCAAGTCCCAAGAGGGAATTTTTGTTGGGTACAGCAATAATAGTAAGGCTTATAGAGTCTACAACTTGTCTACTCAAGTTGTAGAAGAGACTGTACATGTAGTATTTGATGAAACTGGGCTTATTAACAATGAGTTGTCTAGTAGTGTATGTAGCCCCACGGGTTTAACAAAGAAGATGGACAAGCTCACTTTAGAAGAAGAATCTACTGCAAGACAGCAAGTAGAAGACAGTGGCTGTTGTCCAGGGGGAGTACTACATGTACCTAATGCAGAAGAAGTACAAGGAGTGCAGCAAGATGAAGAAATAGAAGAGGTTCAACCAGAAGTCAGGATGCCTCCAGCCAATAGGCATCTTAGAGATCATCCAGTAGAGTAGATTATTGGAGATCCAAGACAAGGGGTACAAACAAGGAGCAGAAACCTGAATACAGCAATCTACTCCAGCTTTCTATCCCAAGTTGAACCTAAGAAGTTTGAAGAAGCCATTCTAGATCCACAATGGACTGAAGCAATGCAAGAAGAGCTAAATCAGTTCAAGAGGTGCAAGGTCTGGGAACTTGTTCCTAAACCTAAAGACCACAATATAATAGGAACCAAGTGGATCTACAGGAATAAGTTGGATGAACAAGGTGTCATCATTAAGAATAAAGCAAGATTAGTTGCTAAAGGATATAGGCAGGAAGAAGGTATTGACTTTGATCAAACCTTTGCTCCAGTAGCCAGACTGGAAGCCATAAGAATATTCCTGGCCTATGCAACCTATCAAGGATTCAAAGTTTACCAAATGGATGTCAAGTCAGCATTTCTAAATGGCAATCTTAAAGAAGAAGTCTATGTGGAACAACCCTCAGGTTTTGTTGATTCAACTCTACCTAATCATGTCTATAGACTTAGGAAAGCTTTATATGGGTTAAAGCAAGCCCCTAGGGCTTGGTATGAAACCCTATCTAGTTTCCTTATTGAGAACAAGTTCTCAAGGGGGAAAATAGATAAGACTCTATTCCTTAGAGAATCTAGAGGCAAAGTAATACTAGTCCAAATATATGTAGATGACATTATATTTGGGTCTACTGAAAGTAGCGTTTGCAAAAAGTTTGCAAAGCTAATGCAAGGTCAATTTGAGATGAGTAGTATGAGAGAGCTAAAGTTCTTCTTGGGTCTCCAAGTAAGACAGACTGAGAGTGGTTTATCTATATGTCAGTCCAAGTTCACCCTAGAACTCATAAGGAAGTATGGTATGGATTCATCCAGTACCATGAAGACTCCTATGGGGTCAAGTATGTCTCTTAGCAAGGATGATGCAGGAAAGCCTGTAGATGAAACCTTGTATAGAGGGATAGTTGGCTCCCTATTATACTTGACTGCAAGTAGACCAGATATCATGTATGCTACATGTGTCTGTGCAAGGTATCAAGCCTGCCCTAAAGAGTCTCATTTGACAGCAGTCAAAAGAATATGAGATATCTAAAGGGCACTCCCTATCTAGGCCTCTGGTACCCTAGGAATGGGGATTTTGATCTAACAGGTTATTCAGATGCAGACTTTGCAGGATGCAAAGAAGATAGAAAAAGCACTACTGGAACCTGTCAATTCCTAGGTGGAAGACTGATTTCTGGGAGTAGCAAAAAGCAAACAAGTGTGGCTATCTCCACTGCAGAATCAGAATATGTGGCTGCAGGAAGTTGCTGTGCTCAACTTCTGTGGATACAACATCAGCTTGAGGACTATGGAATTCAGGTAAGTAGAACTTCACTCTTTTGTGATTCTACTAGTGCTATTTCAATAGCTAATAACCCTGTATCCCATAGTAGAACAAAACATATTGAAATTAAATATCATTTTCTTAGGGAGCATGTAGAAAGAGAAGATATTTTACTTGAATATGTTAGAACAGATAATCAATTAGCTGATATGTATACTAAGCCCCTAGAAAAAGCTAAGTTCAATAGATTTAAAATTGAACTAGGAATGATAAACGTAGAGTAAGTTTACAGAATTGGAAATGGCTAAGTAAAAAGGTGTCGACACATACAGATTTCTGTGTCGACACAGATAGTAGATGTCGACACTTCAGGAAAAAGGTGTCGACACATCTAGGAAGTTGGTGTCGACACTTCAGAATATTAGTGTCGACACATGTCAAGTAGGTGTCGACACATCCAAAGTGGTGTCAACACTTAAGTTTTACTCAGAATTCTCTAAGTAAAGTCTCGACTACATGTCGAGTTGAGTGGTGTCGACACATAAACAAGTGTCGACACATATAATCTGTTGACTAAACTTGTGTCGAAACATATGTGTCGAGACATTATAAGTCAGTGTCGACACTTAATGCCAGTGTCGACACAAGCTGAGTTAGCTGTCCCGCCTGTTCATCTTCAAACCTAGAAAGGTATAAATAGAATTTTTACTTAGTTTGTCGACACGCTTTCAAAAGTTTCGAGACCAAAACTTCTGTGTCGACACCTCTCTTCTCTCAAGACAAATTCTACAAACCCTAATGGCGCCAAAGCTTGAGGAGAATGTCAACGAAGGGTACGAGCTGGTGCGCAATACTTTTGAGGATGCCAATCAAGAAATCAAGACAGTAGTAACCCTAGTCGCAGATTCAGGGTTAGAATATCTTGTTTCTGAACCTACTAAAATCTGGAAGAAAGAGGTACTGGAATTCCTCAATGGAGCTGAAGTAGACGAATCTGGATACAAGATCAAATCCAGAGTTCATTGAGCAAAGGTTAAGGTTTCACCTAAAAGTCTGAGGAAGGTACTTCAGTTGCCCAGAACTAAAGAGGAAGATGAGGTTACTGCTTCAAAGATCAGGGAAGCTCTAACCTGGTATGGACTGGATTCTAAGATGAAGATTGGCTCTGTTTTTAACAGAAAGGGCATGAATTGCCAAGGGAAATTTCTGTCTGAGATAGTTGGCAAAGTAATTCTCAGTAAGCCAGGAGGACATGATAGGGTATCTGCCTCAATGTTCAGTATAATGACCAGAATTATATTCAATCTGAAAACTGATTGGTCTGTTATAGTTTTTGAAAAGATAAAGGAAAGCTTAAAGAAGCCCAACCTGGGCAGAATTTTAAGTCTTTACCTTGCTGGTGTAATACCTGAAGTTATGGGTCAGGCTGCTGGGAGTAAGATAAACCATATGAGGAAGATGGATTTAAGGATATTCTCCAGATGGGACAGGGTGTTGACTAAGGAGATGCCAACCCCAGAGAAGATAGTTCCTGAGAAAGTTTCACCTCCAACGAAGAAGAGGAAAGCTGCTCCAATGCCTCAGGTTCCAACTAGCAGCTCTGACAGTGAAGAACAAGTTGTCTTCTCACCTGATGAGCATGAAGAAGAGCCTGCTGTGAAGTCTCCAGCACAACAAGTAAATGCTGACATCCAGGGGGAGCTACCTCAAACTAGCCCCATACACAAGGATCAAAGCCAGGGAGAGCTTCCATTTGTAGATGAACCCACTACACTGGAAAGTGAACAAGCAACCAACATTATCCTAGAGGTAATCACTGAACTCAATACTTTAGATTTTCCTATGGAAGATACTGATTTGTCTGATGTTCATCAGGAAACTCAGCTGGATAACCAAGTCCCAGATGCTGTCTTGGAAGACACATCTGTTGCAGCTCCAATAGTTCCTGATCCAGTGGTTGAAGAGACCAGAATTTCTCCTGCCAATTCTCCACAAGAGTATACCATGGCAGATCTTTTCCTAAATCTAGATCAAGAAGACTTTGGAAAAGAAACTACTGCTGCTGAAGGAGAAAATGCTCCAGTTGAGGGGGAGCACATGCAAAGTCTGGAAGAGCCTGTGAGGCAAGAAACTGAGAAGGCACCGGATGTGCAAACTGAGAGGCCTCCAAGCCCTAAGGAGAGGGTGGATATAGCCAGCACCTCTGCCTTTGAAGATGAGGAGATTGCTAGGGAAAAGAAGAAGAAGTTTCAGGTCTTCAAAAGAAGAAGCCAGAGTTACAAGAAGGCTCTCCAAACTGTTGCTCCACAACCTATAGTTCAGCCAGCACCATCAATGGACTATAGTGATCTGATGATTACCATGCAGATCAAGTTGGATGAACACAGAAAGGCCATTGAGAAATATGTGGATGAAGGGCAGAAATCATTGCAATTTGATCTAGCCCAAGATATCAAGTCAATAAGATTTGAGATGAATCTTAACAAGAAAGAGATGACAGACTGTTTTCACAAGGGTGGAAATGCAGTGGTGTACTTGGCTACACACCAGGAGAAGATAAAAGCACAAGTGGATGACATGGCTGTGAAGCAAGGTTATGTTCTAGAAAATCAGATAAGAATGAATGACAACCTTACTGCATCTCACAATGCAATTGTCACAGAACTGAAGAATCTAGCTGTAGGGCAGACTCCAGCTATAGCAAAGGCAGATTTTCACAAAGTATTCCTAGAAGAAATCACTGCTCTTAAAACTGCCATTCAAGAATCTCAAAAGAATATAACTGACAAACTCCAAAGGTTAAAACCTTTCTTTAAAGATGGAGTTAATTACTTGGATAATCAGATGAGATTTTAAAAAGATGATGTGAGAGATCATATAGAAAGAGAAGTCATAAAGGGGGAGAGAGTGTTAGTCAAGGCCAGCTCTGATCATGCCAAATGGATATCAAATTCTATCAGAGCTACACTGGGTTATCCTCCTCTTTGTGATGATGATAATGTGGCTGAATCTGGAATTCATCCTGCCTATCTAGGAGGAGAGCAACCTGAAGTGGCTCAAGTCATTTATCCTCCTCCAGATTTTGAAATGATTCATGCAGATGTACAGTCCATGTATAGCCCACCTGGGGGTAAGGACAATGTTATTATTGAAAAAGTTGTTCAGCCAATTTCTGAAGCCATGCAAGAGGCACTGCAGAAAGAAGAAGAAACTAGATTGTCAAAGAAGAGGTTTAGGGAACAAGCTGAACAAAGACCAGACTTTGAGCAGTGGAGCCCTACCTCAAGAAACATTATATTGACTGCCTGGAAAGCTGCCAAAGATAATGTGCATGACAGGAACAAATGGTTTTCTGAGGCTGAATGGAGAAAACATGAGACTAGACAGGAGGCAATAGTTCAATACAGAAGGAAGGCCAAGATGGGAAAGCTACCTCCTACTGCTCTGGAGGCTAGCAAGTACTTTCTCAAGCCTTACCATTACTTTGAAAGGCAGAAGATTAAAGCAAAAGAGCTTAAGAAGAAAGATCTGAAAGACAAGAAGCCTGCTGATGCTGAAGTTGTTGATGCTCTTGTTCAAGCTAAAGTTCAAGTTGGAAAAGGAATTGTGATTAAGGAGCCAGAACTGAAATAGAATTAGAATTTTCTTGAAATTTACTTTGTAATCTTTTTGATGTAAAACATTCTGTAAAATGAATATGACAGATATTATAACAATGTGTTATATGTTAAATCTATTTCATATTTGTTCTGTGATG
Source organism: Platanthera guangdongensis (assembly GCA_039583875.1). NCBI lineage: Eukaryota > Viridiplantae > Streptophyta > Magnoliopsida > Asparagales > Orchidaceae > Platanthera > Platanthera guangdongensis. The sequence goes on along the minus strand of CM077158.1, from coordinate 95,936,346 downwards.
ATGTCTATGTCTATTTCATATTTGTTCTGTGATGATGTCTATGAATACATGTGTGATTGATACATGTTTATGTTTACCCTGCTATATATATAATCCTGCTTTACATCATTTTATAATTTAATTATGAATGGTGTATATCATTGACTAAGGGTTATGACTTCTCCAAATAGGGGGAGATTGTTGGGTACATTGGCTCTAATGTACCTGATTTGAAGAAGCCTCACCCAACTCAATGATATACATCAAAATGTATTTGATGTATTTTGAGTTACTTGTGCAGGTTAAGTATTTGCAGGAATGAAGCAAAACGTTTCTAAGTCCATGTGTCGACACCCAGAGGGAAAGTGTCGACACTTAAGAAGACTTGTGTCGACACCCAGGCAAGCAATATCGACACTTGGAGTCATTGTGTCGACACCAGGGATGTTGAGTCGACACCAGACAGAAAGTGTCGACACAAGGAGCTGTGTCGACACTCAATGAAGAAAAGCCAGTAAAGCTGTGTCGACACTTAACAGTTGTGTCGACACCCAGTGAAGCTGTGTCTACACCAGAAAGTGTCGACACTTGGAGCTGTGTCGACACTCAGCAAAAGTCAGCAGAGACTAAGTATAAGTGTCGACACCCAGAACAATGTGTCGACACATAACAGAAGAGTCAGCACTTTAAGTAAGTGTCGACACCCAGAACAATGTGTCGACACTCAACAGAAGAGTCAGCACTTGAAGTAAGTGTCGACACCCAGAACAATGTGTCGACACTCAACAGAAGAGTCAACACTTGAAGAAAGTGTCGACACATGGAGCTGTGTCGGCACTTAACAAAGAACAGCAAGATCAACAAAATATTCTAAGTACAAGTGTCGACACTAAGGGGATGTGTCGACACTCAGCTGAAGTCTCAACAGAAGAAGAATGTGTCGACATAAGGCGCTGTGTCGACACTCAGCAAGTATCAACACTGAAGACATGTGTCGACACCAAGAAGCAGTGTCGACACTTATCAGATTCAACACATGAAGATGTGTCGACACAAAGGAGATGTGTCGACACTTAGAAGAATTCAGCAAAATACTGAAGTACAAGGACTTGTGTCGACACACATTATCAGTGTCGACATATGAAGAAGAAGCAGTGTCGAGATAAAGAATCAACAACACAAGGAGTTGTGTCGACACCTTGTAGACTAGTGTCGACACTTAGACAACATGTGTCGACACTTGGTCTATAAGTGTCGACACTTAAAGACAGAAAGTCTCGACACTTTCAGACAGTTAGAGATTTTTCAAGAACTGACTGGATGACTTGACAGCTGCCGTTCCAGCCAGTCTACAGCACATGTCAGAGTTGTCAGAAATCAGTTATGAACCGGACCAGCCGGTTACCATGAAGAAGGCCTATAAATAGGCTTACACAGTCTACAGAAACAGGAGTTGAAAGATTGATAAAGTTCAAATTATTGATCAAGTATCTAACAAAGAAGATCTAGTTATTCCTTGAAAAATTAAGTGCAGATCTAAGAAGTTGGAGAGAGAGCTCCATCCAAGAAATCAGCCGTTGGAACTAGGCTGAGAAGAAGGGTTCAGATTTATTCTGAAGCTTAAGAAGCAGAGATCAAGGATCAACTGCAGAAGGAGTCAATCTTATTGAGTTCTACTTTCAAGAAGCTTTGAAGAAAGCTAAGTTAGATTGATTCCAGCTGAGTTCTTCCAAGAACTCATCAAGAAACTCACAACTCCCCTCTCTTGTCTTTGGGTTGCTGAGTTAACAATTGTATAATCATTTTTATCTTGTAGGATCTTTTGGATCTGAGTTTTTGTAAGCCTGTAATTATAAAGGCTGAGTGTAGGGCTTGAGAGCCTGAGTGTAGGAGATTGAAATCTCTAAGTGTAGGCCTTGGTGGCTGAGTGTAGGCCTTGGTGGCTGAGTGTAGGCCTTTGTGGCTGAGTGTAGGCTTTGTGGAAAAGCTGAGTTGTAGGGCCTTGGGCCTGAGGTGTAGGAGCCTGTATTGGGTTCTGAGATAGTGCAGAAGTTTGGCCGAATCTAGTACACTGCTAGATAGGCGAAGGGGGAAAGTGGATGTACCCAAAGCTTGGGGAACCACTATAAAACTCTGTGTCTGCTGTGATTGTGATTTGCTGTGTATGCTGTATGATTGCTGTGCAAAAGTAGAGATAAATTTGTGTTAGAAACTGTTTGCTGCAATAGAAAGTTTAAAGAATTTGGTCCCCCCCCCCTCTAGGTGTTTAGGTATTATATCTTTCATCCCAGACCTTGCACCTCTTGAACTGATTCAGCTCTTCTTGCATTGCTTCAGTCCATTGTGGATCTAGAATGGCTTCTTCAAACTTCTTTGGTTCAACTTGAGATATAAAACTGGAGTAGATTGCTGCATTCAGATTTCTGCTCCTTGTTTGTACCCCTTGTCTTGGATCACCAATGATCTGCTCTACTGGATGATCTCTAAGATGCCTATTGGCTAGAGGCATCCTGACTTCTGGTTGAACCTCTTCAGTTCCTTCATCTTGCTGCACTCCTTGTACTTCTTCTGCACTAGGTACATGTAGTACTCCCCCTGGACAGCAGCCACTATCTTCTACTTGTTGTCTTGCAGCAAGTTCTTCTTCTATAGTAAGCTTGTCCAACTTCTTTGTTATACCTGTGGAGTTGCATACACTACTAGACAACTCATTGTTAATAAGTTTAGTCTCATCAAATACTACATGTACAAATTCTTCTACAACTTGTGTAGACAAGTTGTAGACTCTATAAGCCTTACTGTTATTGCTGTACCCAACAAAAATTCCCTCTTGGGACTTGGCAGCAAACTTAGTCAAGTAAGACTTTCCATTGTTAAGTATGAAACATTTACAACCAAAGATCCTGAAGTAGGATAGGTTTGGTTTCCTGCCTTTCACAACCTCATAGGGGGTCTTGTTGAGGCCTTTAGTAATGGTAGCGCTATTAATAACATGGCATGCAGTATTAACTGCTTCAGCCCAGAAATATTCTGGTAGTGATGTATCACTTAATAGGGTTCTACCTTCCTCAATCAAGGTTCTATTCTTCCTCTCAGCAATGTTATTTTGCTGAGGTGTTCTAGGTGAAGAAAACTCTTGAAAGATCCCAATGTCTTCACATAGTTTTGCCATACTCTCAGACTGAAATTCAGTACCATGGTCACTTCTAATCTTGACCACTGTACTGTCTAGTTCATTCTGAATTTGCTTGACAAAGCTATAGAAGACACTAGGTGTTTCAGATTTCTGTCTTAAGAAGAACACCCAGGAAAACCTTGAGTAGTTATCTACAACTACAAAGGTATAGACCTTTCTACCTAGGCTGTGAACTGGCATTGGACCAAAGAGATCCATATGCAAGAGGTATAAACACCTCACAGAATCTTTGTTTTCTATGCTTCTAAAGATGGATCTAGTCTGCTTGCCCTTTTGACAAGCTGAGCAAATACCATCTTTAACACACTTAACTTGAGGACCATTCCTCACTAACTCTTTGCTAAAGAGTTTGCCAATTGTCTTGTAGTTTAGATGGGCTAGCCTCTTGTGCCATTTGACACAATGAGAGACTGTCTCATCAGCTACAAGACACACTGGAGAACCATTGTTCTCAACCATAATGTCTAAGCAGTAGACATTCCTTTTCCTATAACCAGTCAAAATGATCTCTTGATCAGTTGTCCTCCTGATATGACAACCATTTTTCACAAATGAGATGTCATATCCTACATCACTCAATTGACTTATACTAATAAGGTTATGTTTCAAACCTTTAACATAGGCCACTTGAGTAATTGTAATAAAGGAGTTAGATATGTTACCAAAACCCTTGATGATCCCTTTTTCAGAATCACCAAAGGTGACTTTTGGACCATCCTTGATGGGTATGTAGTCCTTTAGTAAACCCCTTGTTCCAGTCATATGTCTGGAACATCCACTGTCCAAGTACCATATTGGGGCATGGCCACTTGGACTCACCTGCAAAACAGATTAGTGAACCTTAGAACCCAAAGAATTCTTTGGTCCTTGGTACTTGTTAGTTTGCATCCTGACAAGACTACCTGCTGGTTTTCCAACAGCCAGTTTGCTACTCACTTTGGCACTAGCATTGTGCCAACAGTCCATTGCAAAGTGGCCAACCTTGCCATAGCACCAACACTCAAACTTATTGTACCTTTGCTTAGGTACAGTCTTAGTTGTTTTATCCACAGCTGGCTTGTTGAGTGTTGGGGCTTTGCCCTTGGACTTGGACTGGACAGTCCTTGCAGGTTTAATAAAACCCAGTCCAGCCTTGCCTTTGTGATGAACAAATTCATCAATTAAAGGTAGAACTGACTTAGGTTTAGAAAACCTAGCAACTAGATCTTTCTCCTTCTGAAGATTAATCTCCAGACTCTTGATTTGATCATTCTTATATGTGATAGTCCCCATCTGAATCACAGTTATGTGCTTCAGTCTGGCTATCTCATTTAGCTTTTGATCAAACAATTTCTCAGAATCAGTTGCCATAGCTTTGAGATTAGCAATTTCCTTTGCCTGACTTTTGGCTAGGGACTTGCTCTTCTTATAAGCTTGCAACAGAACTTTATATTCATCTATCAACTGATGAATATCTTCTTCAGACTCAGATACACTCTCATCACTTGATGAAGATGAATTTGATTCTGTACTGGCACAAGAAACTGAACTGAAAGAACAATGTTGTACCTTACTAGGTCCTGGCTGCTCCAGGATTTTGTCACTTTCTGTCAATGCCATTATCCCTTGGCATTGACTGTCTTCTTGTTCATATATAGAATCCATAATCTGCATGAACTCTTCTTCTTCTTCTTCAGCAAACAGCCCTATATATGCCTCAGCATCTGACTCAGTTTCTGATGAAGAAATATCTGACAGAGTCTTCTCCTTTTTGGCAACAAATGACTTTTCTTTCTTACCTTTGAAATGAGTCTTCTTCTTGTCACTAGACTCCTTTCTTTTTTCTGGACAATCAGCAACAACATGACCTTGTCTATTACAGCAATAGCAAACTATTTTTGAAAGAGTTGTCTTGCTAGACTTAGTCTTTTTCCTGTCCTTCTTTGAAGCCTTTTTATTCTGATAAAAGTCTTCTTTTCCCTGTGAAGTAGAAGGCCTTGTCCTCCACTGTTTCTTCTTCAAGAACTTCTGAAAATGTCTAGTGAAGGCAGCAAAGTCCTCATCACTTTCACTGCTTTCAGACTTTGTACTTGCTGACTCATCTGACTCAGTTTCAGCAACCTTTGGTTGTGGAGTTGGTGACTTACCTCTGTACCTTCTGGGGGCTTCTGTTTTGAAGGCCACTGTCCTTTCCTTATGTTCACTTCTTGTTGATTTCTCCTCTTCTTTCCTCACTGTCAACTGCATTTCATAAGACAACAGTTTGCCAAACAGTGTAGGTGGAGGAATTTCTGCCAACTTAGCCATTTCTCTAATAGCACAGATCTTGGTGTCCCAATCTTTTGTTAGGGACCTTAGAAACTTGTCATTGAGTTCATAATTACTGAACTCTCTGCCATAGGACATGAGTTCATTCATAATCCTGTAGAACTTCTTATAGCACTCAGTTATGCTATCAGCTTTTCCTTGTCTAAAACTTTCATATTCTTGATTTAGCAAGGATTTTTTGTCTTACCTTACTTCTTCAGAACCCTCCATGTACACAATAAGAGTTTCTCACATCTCTTTAGCTGTCTTACAGTGTATCAGATTCTGAAAAGTTGCATCATCTATGGCACTCCCTATTATGTTCTGAGCCCTCTTATCCATAGTGGCTAGAACAATTTCATCCTTTGTCATTTCAGAGAAATCCTTAGGTGTTCTCTGATTGGAATCCAAGACTGAAACTTTCATGGGCACATATGGCCCTTCTTTTACTGTGATATAAATCGTAGGGTCTGAGGCTTCCATAAAAAGTCTCACCCTTTCCTTTCATATCCCAAAGATCTCTTTCCTACATATGGGTAACTTCATGGATCTCAATTCCTTGTGATTCTCAGTGGAACACATGATTCTTGATTTTCTTGAATCTGTAATTTGACTTAGACTGAATCTGCCAACGGGATCTCCTCAGACTGTTAGTCCTTTTTGAGGAACCTCGCTTTGATACCACTTGAAAGATATTGTCCCTAAGCACCTAGAGGGGGGGGGTGAATAGGTGACTTGAATCTTTTTAATGTTTTATGGCAGAATACAAAATCTAACACAGAATTATATCTAATTTATCACAGCACTCATTCAGCAATCACAGCAATCCACAAACACACAGTAGACATAGAGTTTTATAGTGGTTCCCCAAGCTTTAGGTACATCCACTTTCCCCCTTCGCCTATCTAGCAGTGTACTAGATTCGGTCAAACTTCTCCACTAACTCAGAACCCAAAATAGGCTCCTACACCTCAGGCCCAAGGCCCTACAACTCAGCTTTTCCACAAAGCCTACACTCAGCCACAAAGGCCTACACTCAGCCACCAAGGCCTACACTCAGCCACCAAGGCCTACACTCAAAGATAAAACTCTCCTACCCTCAGCCTTTATAATTACAGGCTTACAAGACTCAGATCCAAAGGATCCTACAAGATAAAAGTGAATACAATAATGTTAACTCAACAACTCAGAGAATAGAGAGATGAGATGTGAGTTTCTTGATGAGTTCTTGGAAGAACTCAGCTGAAATCAATCTGACTTAGCTTTCTTCAAAGCTTCTTGAAAGTAGAACTCAATAAGATTGACTCCTTCTACAGTTGATCCTTGATCTCTGATACTTAAGATTCAGAATAAATCTGAACCCTTCTTCTCAGTCTGGTTCCAACAACTGATTTCTTGGATGGAGCTCTCTCTCTCTCCAACTTCTTAGATCTGCACTTGATAGCACGATCTTCTTTGTTTAAACACTTGATCAATGATCTGAACAACAACTATCTGTACACAGCACAAGCCTATTTATAGGCCTTCTTCATGGTAATCGGCTGGTCCGGTCCATAACTGAATTCTGACAACTCTGACAGGTGCAGTAGACCGGCTGGAATGGCAGCTGTCAAGTCATCCAGTCAGTTCTTGAAAATTCTCTAACTGTCTGAAAGTGTCGAAACTTTTTGTCTTTAAGTGTCGACACTTATAGACCAAGTGTCGACACATGTTGTCGAAGTGTCGACACTAGTCTACAAGGTGTCGACACAACTCCTTGTGTTGTAGATTTTATGTCTCGACACAGCTTCTTCTGCATGTGTCGACACTGATAATGTGTGTCGACACAAGTCCTTGTACTTCAGTATTTTGCTGAATTCTTCTAAGTGTCGACACAACATCTTTGTGTCGACACATCTTCATGTGTTGTACTTGATAAGTGTCGACACTGCTTCTTGGTGTCGACACATGTCTTCAGTGTTGATACTTGCTGAGTGTCGACACAGCTCCTTGTGTCGACACATTCTACTTCTGTTGAGACTTCAGCTGTGTGTCGACACATCCCCTTAGTGCCGACACTTGTACTTAGAATAATTTGTTGAACTTGCTGATCTTTGCTAAGTGTCGACACAGCTCTAGGTGTCGACATTTTCTTCAAGTGTTGAGTCTTCAGCTGAGTGTTGACACATACTTTCTTGTGTCGACACTTTCTTCAAGTGTTGACTCTTTTGTTGTGTGTCGACACATTGTTCTGGGTGTCGACACTTACACTTAGTCTCTGCTAACTTTTGCTGAGTGTCGACACAGCTCCAAGTGTCGACACTTTCTGATGTAGACACAGCTTCACTGGGTGTCGACACAACTGTTAAGTGTCGACACTGTTTCACTGCACTTTCTTCATTGAGTGTCGACACAGCTCCTTGTGTCGACACTTTCTGTCTGGTGTCGACTCAGCATCCCTGGTGTCGACACAATGACTCCAAGTGTCGACACTGCTTGCCTGGGTGTCGACACAAGTCTTCTTAAGTGTCGACAATTTCCCTCTGGGTGTCGACACATGGACTAAGAAACTTTTCTTCTTTCCTGCAAATACTTAACCTGCACAAGGTAACTCAAAAGCACATCAAATACATTTTGATGTATATCATTGAGTTGGGTGAGACTTCTTCAAATCAGGCACATTTAAACCAATGTACTCAACACATGTCCTTAGTTAACACACTATCCTATCTTGAGATAATCCTGATATCCATCTTTCTCATATGATTAATCTTGGAACCAGCACTTTGTTCCATTACTTCTGGAATAGTTCCAGCTAAGTACAGACTCATTATCCTACCCAGATTGGGCTTCTTCAGACTTTCCTTAATCTTTTCAAACATCACTGCTGACCAATCTGTTTTTAGTTTAAAGATGATCCTTGTCATTAAGCTGAACATATGAGCCGATATCCTATCATGCCCACCTGGCTTGCACAGAATCACCTTTCCTACCACTTCAGATAAGAACTTTCCTTGCATATTCATGTCTTTCCTGTTAAAAACTGAGCCAATCTTCATGGTTGAATCTAGTCCACACCATTGCAATGCTTCCCTTGTCTTGGAAGCAGGTACATCTTCCTCTTCTTGAGTTCTTGGCAGATGTAGAACTTTCCTCAAACTCTTTTGGGTTATTTTGACTATTAACCCATGGACTGTGGACTTGATCTTGAGTCCATTTTCATCTAGGGTAGCTGCACTAAAGAATTCGAGTACTTCTTTCTTCCAAATCTTGGTTGACTGAGAAACTAGATACTCCAACCCATTCTCAGTAATTAGGGTTACAACATCCTTGATTTCTGGTTCCGCATGGTCAAATTCATTGCGTACTAGCTCATATCCCTCATTGACGTTCTCCTCGAGCTTTGGCGTCATTAGGGTTTAGAGAAATCTTGAATTTAGATGAGAGAGATGTCGACACAAAGTTTTGGTCTCGAAACTATTGAAAGCGTGTCGACAAACAATGTTGAAGACCTATTTATACCTTTCTAAAAATGAAGGTGAAAAGGCGCGTCAACAATTACTGAATGTGTCGACACTATTGAAAAGTGTCGACACAGACTACTTAAGTCTCGACAACAGTATTGACTTATATGTGTCGACACCAATTATGATGTGTCGACAAAAATACATCTGCGCTCGACGATTAGTCGATACTCTACTCGACGAAATCTGTGTTAATCCTAAGTGTCGTCAACACTTCTGGATGTGTCGACACCTACTATGGATGTGTCGACACCATTTCTCTGAAGTATCGACACAGACTTTCTAGATGTGTCGACATCATTTCTCTGGTATGTCGACACCACTTCTATGTGTCGACACAGACAACTCCTTGTGTCGATATCATTTTACTTAGCCAATTTTGTGAAACTAATCTAAGTTCAACATTCCTAATTCAATTTTAAACTTATTGAATTTAGTTTCATCTAGGGGCTTAGTAAACATATCAGCAATTTGATTATCTGTTTTGACATATTCTAGTGAAATGTCTTCTTTCTCTATTATATGCTTAGTCCTACTATGTGAGAAAGGATTATCAGCTATAGAAATTGCACTTGTAGAATCACAAAGCAAAGGTGTTCTACTTACTTGAATACCATAGTCTTCTAGCTGGTGCTGAATCCACAAAAGTTGTGCACAGCAGCTTCCTGCAGCAACATATTCTGACTCAGCTGTGGAGATTGCCACACTGGTCTGCTTCTTACTGCTCCAAGACACTAGTCTTCCACCTAGAAATTGACAGGTTCATGTAGTACTCTTCCTATCTTCTTTGCAACCTACAAAATCTGCATCTGAATAACCTGTCAGTAGAAAATCTCCATTCCTAGGGTACCAAAGGCCTAAATAAGGTGTGCACTTTAGATATCTCAAAATCCTTTTTACTGCAGTAAGATGAGATTCTTTGGGGCATGTTTGGTACCTTGCACAAACAAATGTAGCATAAATGATATCTGGTCTACTTGCAGTCAGATACAGAAGAGAGCCAACTATCCCTCTATACAAAGTTTCATCTACAGGTTTCCCTGCATCATCTTTGCTAAGAGACACACTTGACCCCATAGGAGTTCTCATGGTAGTGGATGATTCCATACCATACTTCTTTATTAACTTTAGGGTGAACTTAGACTGGGATATGGGCAAGCCATCTTCAGTCTGTCTTACTTGGAGACCCAAGAAGAACTTAAGTTCCCCCATACTGCTCATTTCAAATTTACCTTGCATAAGTTTTGCAAACTTTCTGCAAAGATTACTTTCAGTAGACCCAAATATTATGTCATCTACATATATTTAGACTAGGATAATCTTTCCTTTTGATTCCCTAAGGAATAGAGTCTTGTCTATTTTCCCCTTTGAGAATTTGTTCTCAATGAGGAAACTAGACATGGTTTCATACCAAGCCCTTGGGGCTTGTTTTAACCCATACAATGTTTTCCTAAGTCTATAAACATAATCAGGTTTGAGAGGATCAACAAAACCTAAGGGCTGCTCTATATAGACTTCTTCCTTTAGATTTCCATTTAGGAAAGCTGACTTTACATCCATTTGAAATACCTTGAAACCTTGATATGTTGCATAAGCAAAGAACATCCTGATAGCTTCCAGTCTTGCTACTGGAGCAAAGGTTTGATCAAAGTCAATACCTTCTTCCTGCCTATATTCTTTTGCAACAAGTCTTGCTTTATTCTTCACAATGATTTCATTCTCATCCAAGTTGTTCCTAAAGATCCACTTTGTTCCAATAATGTTGTGGTCTTTTGGTTTAGGAACTAGCTTCCAGACCTTGCATCTTTTGAACTGATTCAGCTCCTCTTGCATGACATCAATCCAATGTGGGTCTAGAACTGCTTCTTCAAATTTCTTTGGTTCCACTTGTGATAGGAAACTGGAGTAAAGAACTGTACTCAGATTCCTGCTTCTTGTTTGCACTCCTTGTCTTGGATCACCAATTATCTGATTTGCTGGATGATCCTTTAAGTGTCTATTAGCTGGAGGTAGTCTATCTTCAGGTTGAACACCTCTAGCCTCTTCATTTAGCTGCACCTCTTGGTTTTCTTCAGCATCTTGAGAGTCTTGTACTCCCCCTGGACAGCAGCCACCATTTTCCACTTCCTGAGTTGCAGTAGAATCTTCTGTAATGGTAAGCTTATCCATTCTCTCTTTTATACCTGTAGAACTGCAAGCACTACTTGGCAATTCACTGTTAATCAGTCTTGTTTCATCAAAGACTACATGTACAGACTCTTCTACAACTTGAGTAATCAAGTTGTAGACTCTATAAGCCTTACTATTGTTGTTGTACCCAACAAAGATCCCCTCTTGGGATTTGACAGCAAACTTAGTTAGATAAGACTTGTCATTGTTAAGTATATAGCACTTGCAACCAAAGATCCTGAAATATGATAAATTTGGTTTTCTAACCTTCACAATCTTATAGGGAGTCTTCTTGTGGCACTTGGTGATAGTATCTTTATTGATCACATGACATGCAGTATTTACTGCATCAGCCCAAAAATATTCTGGGAGAGAAGTGTCACTCAATAGAGTTCTACCAGCCTCTATCAATGTTCTATTCTTCCTTTCAGCAATACCATTTTGCTGTGGTGTTCTAGGTGAAGAAAATTCTTGAAAAATCCCAAATTCTTCACACAGTTTTGTCATACTTTCAGACTGAAATTCAGTGTCATGGTCACTTCTGATTTTGACCACTGTACTGTGCAACTCATTCTGAATTTGTTTAACAAAACTATATAAGATAATTGGGGTTTCAGATTTTTGTCTTAGAAAGAACACCCAGGAATATCTAGAATAGTCATCTACCACCACAAATGTGTAGACTTTCCTACCTAGACTATGAACTGGCATAGGACCAAATAGATCTATATGCAAGAGGTATAGACACCTCACTGAATCCTTGTTTTCAAGGCTATGAAAGCTGGATTTGGTCTGCTTGCCTTTTTGACAAGCTGAGCATATCTCATCCTTTATACACTTAACTTGAGGACAATTCCTCACTAACTTTTTGCTAAAGAGTTGACCAATAGTCTTATAGTTAAGATGAGATAGCCTCTTGTGCCATTTAACACAATGTGAGACTCTCTCATCAGTTACAAGACAAATAGGAGAAGCATTGTTCTCACACTCAAAGTTAAGACAATAAACATTTTTCTTCCTATATCCTGTCAAAATGATCTTTTGATCACTTGAACTTTTGATATGACAACCATTCTTGACAAATGAGATGTCATATCCTAAATCACTCAGCTGACTTATGCTAATGAGGTTATGTTTCAAGCCCTTCACATAGGACACTTGAGTGATAGTAATCTGGTTATTAGAAATGTTACCAAAGCCTTTGATGATTCCTTTTTCTGAACCACCAAAGGTAACTTTAGGGCCATCCATGATAGGTGTGTAGTCCTTTAGCAACCCCCTTGTTCCAGTCATGTGCCTGGAACATCCACTGTCCAAGTACCATATTGGGGCATGACCACTTGGACTCACCTGCAATAAAGACTACTTAACCTTAGAACTCAAATACGTTTTGGGTCCTTGGTTCATGTTAGCCTGAAATCTAACAAATCTGCCTATAGGTCTTCTCACAGGCAGACTGTTATTCTCCTTGACACTAGAATTGTGCCAAAAATCTATGGCAAAGTGGCCTACCTTGCCACAACACCAGCACTCAAACTTGTTGTACCTTTGTTTAGGTACAACCCTAGCTGAATTATCTACAGCAGGCTTCTTGTTTTGTGCTGGGGCTTTGCCTTTAGATTTGGACCTAGCAGTCCAGGCAGGTTTTTTAAACCCTAATCCAGCCTTACCCTTTTGAGGTACAAACTCATCAATCAATGGTAAAACAGATTTAGTTTTAGAAAAGCTAGCCACTATCTCTTTCTCTTTCTGAAGTCTAACCTCCAGATTTCTAATCTGATCATTCTTGAATGTGATTGTGCCCATTTGAATAACAGTTATGTTTTTCAATCTGGCAATCTCATTCAGTTTTTGATCCAGCAATTTTTCTGAATCAGATGCAGCTATCTTAAGATCAGCAATTTCCTTAGTCAGTGATTTGACCAGATTTTTGCTCTTCTTTAGTGCCTGCAATAAATCTCTATATTCATCTATCAACTGATGAATATCACCTTCAGACTCAGACCCATCTACATCACTTGATGCAGATGTTGCTGACTCTGACTCAGTACTGCAATTTGAAAGACATTGAACCTTACTGGGACCAGGCTGATCCTGTCACTTGTTCTCCTCTGATACAGCCATTAGTCCCTTGTACTGATGGTCTTCTTGTTCATATATAGAGTTCAGCACCTGGAGAAACTCTTCTTCTTCATCTGCAGCAAACAGACCAATGTAAGCCTCAGCTTCAGATTCTGACTCTGAAGATGACTGATCTGATAAGGTCTTCTCATTCTTAGCAACAAAGGATTTCTCCTTCTTGCTTTGGTGTTGACTATTCTTCTTATCTGCAGTCTCTTTTCTTTTATCTGGACATTCAGCCACTACATGTCCAGGCCTATTACAACGGTAGCAAATAATCTTTGATGTTGTAGACTTGTTTGGCTTTGACTTGCTCCTGTCTTTCCTAGATGACTTCCTCTTTTGATAGTAATCATCCTTAGGCTTAGATGTGGAAGGCTTAGACTTCCACTGCTTTTTCTTCAAAAATCTCTGAAACTGCCTTGTGAAGGCAGCAAAATCTTCATCTGAGTCACTGCTTTCAGAACTCTGGTTGTCTGAATTTTCTGAAGCAGTTTCAGCAACAATCTTAGGAGGTGATGGAGACATCCTCCTATTTTTCTTAGTGGCTTCAACCTTGAAGGCCACAGATTTTTCTCTATGCTCACCTTTTGTACTCTTCTCTTCCTCTTTCCTAGCCATTAGTTGCATCTCATAAGATAGCAACTTTCCAAACAAGGTTGGAGGAGAAATTTCTGCAAGTTTGGTCACTTCTCTAATGACACAAATCTTAGTGTCTCAATCTTTGGTCAGGGATCTCAGGAATTTATCATTCAGCTCATATGTGCTGAAGATTCTTCCATAGGACATCAACTCATTCACTATTCTATAGAACTTTTTGTAACACTCAGTTATGCTGTCAGACTTCCCTTGTTTGAAACTTTCATATTCCTAGTTTAGCATAGATTTTTTGTCTTGTCTTACTTCTTCAGACCCTTCCATATAGATTATCAAAGTATCCCACATTTCCTTTGAAGTCTTGCAATGAATAAAATTCTGAAAAGTTGCATCAACAATGACACTCACTATGATATTCTGGGCTCTCTTATCCATAGTGGTCAAGAATCTCATCCTTGGTCATCTCTGAATAATCTTTGGGTATTCTTTGGTTTGCATCCAGAATTGATATCTTCATTGGAACATAAGGACCTTCCTTGACTGTAATATAGATCCTTGGATCAGAAGCCTCCATAAACAGCCTGACCCTTTCTTTTCAGATACCAAATATTTCCTTTCTGCATATGGGTAGTTTTATTGAACTTAGTTCCTTGTGATTTTCACCTGAACCCATTTTCTTGATTCTTTCTTGATTCTTAAATCTGCCTAAAGGATCTCACTCTGACTGTTAAGTCCTTCTTTGAGGACCCTCGCTTTGATACCACTTGAAAGAATTAGTGCCTAACCACCAAGAGGGGGGGTGAATAGGTCTACTTTTTCTTTTACTTGTAAGGCAGACAATCTGTTCTGTAATTTAAGTAGAAAATGCAAATTCTACTACTACACAACAATCACAGAAATAATTCGACACAGAGTGCACACAGATTTTTATAGTGGTTCCCCAAGGTCTGGGTACATCCACTTTCCCCCTTCGCCTATCTAGCAGTGTACTAGATTCGGCCAAACTTCTGCACTTCTCCTCAGATCCTCAGATCTTACAGTAGCTCAGAACCCAAACCAGGTTCCTACAACTCAGAGTGTCCCCACTCCTACAACTCAGGCAAACAACCCTACCTCTGCCTTCACCAAGGCCTACACTCAGAGAACACAGTCTCCTACAACTCAGGCACAAAGCCCTACCTCAGTCTTCAACAAGACCTACACTCAGATATCTACCTCTCTAACACTCAGCCTTTATAAAATAGGTTTACAGCTCAGATCTATAATAGATCTTACAGAAATTTGATTAAACAAAATTTATGACCACCACCCTGAAAGAGAGAGAAGGGATGGATGGCTTCTTGAACAGTTCTTGGAAGAACTTGATGGCAGAGATCAACCTCTCTTAGCTTTCTTCAAAGATTCTTGAATCTGAACTCAGTAGGGTTGAATCTTCTATGAAGTTGATCTTCAATCAGCTTCTGACTTAAGATTCAGATCTTAATCTGAATCTTTCTTGGCAGCCTGGTTCAGCAACTGCTCTTCTTAGATGGAGCTCTCTCTCTCTCTCCAACTTCTTCTAGATCTTCTATCAAAAATATTCTGTATAATTACTTCTATCTGTATTGCTCAGAATCTGTATTCTTCAATGATTGATCATCTTTTCTGTTGAAGGAGAAAGCCTTTATATAGTCTTCCTCCATAGTAACCGGCTGATCTGGTTTCTAACAACCTTCTGACAGCTCTGACAGTAGTAGTTGACCGGTTAGAAATGGCAGCTGTCAAATCATCCAGTCACTTCTTGAAATCACTGTCTCTATCTGAAAGTGTCGAGACTGATCTTCATTATATGTCGACACAATTAGACTAAGTGTCGACACAAGTGGACTAAGTGTCGACACTAGCCTTGGTGGTGTCGACACAACTCCTTTTGTTGTTGTAATAGCTTCTCGACACTGCTTCTTTAGAATGTGTCGACACTGATTCTGTGTGTCGACACAAGCCTTCTGTTGAATGTGTCGACACAAGTCTTTGTGGTGTCGACACAAATACTTCTCTTTTAACATAATAGAAACTTGATGTGTGTCGACACATCTTCTTTGTGTCGACACAAGTACTTCTTTACTTTAACTTTGTCGAAGCTTGCTGTGTGTCGACGCATCTCCTTTGTGTCGACACAGTTGATGTTGACAAATTCTTCTATGTGTCGACACTGCCTTTTGGTGTCAGCATAATTGATGTCGACATTGCTTCTCTATGTGTCGACTGAGCTTCACTATGTGTCGACACATTCCTTCTGGTGTCGACACAGTTGATTCTGGTGTCGACTCAGCCTTTTCAAGTGTCGACACAATTAACTCCAAGTGTCGACACAGCTTTTCTCCAGTGTCGACACAAGCCTTCATAAGTGTCGACACAGCCTCTCTAGGTGTCGACACAGCCTCTCTAGGTGTCGATACATGGACTTAGAAATTTTTCTGCAATTCCTGCAATTACTTAACCTGCACATATAAACTCAAAACACATCAAATACACCTTGATGTATATCATTGAGTAGGGTGAGGCTTCTTCAAATCTGGTACACATTTTCCAATGTACCAAACAATCTCCCCCTATTTGGAGAAGTCATAACCCTTAGTCAATGATATACACCATACATAACAAATACACATTATGATGTGTAACAGCATTATATGACAGGGAAATTTCTTAAACAAAACATATAAGATATTTCATCACAGAATAAGTTTGCTAACACAATGAGCATTCATTATAGTTTTGTTTCAACTACCAAAAATTTCTTTAATCAAAAGTTTACATGGATTTTAACACAAAAGATTACAATGATGTAAACTTAAGAAAATCTAATCTAAGGCTGCTCTGGCTCCTTGATGACAATGCCCTTGCATGATTGAATCTTGGCTTGCACAGGAACATCAGAGTCATCAGCAGGCTTCTTGCCCTTTAGATCTTTCTTTTTCAGCTCTTCAGCCCTTATCTTTTGTCTTTCAAAATAATGATAAGGCTTTGGGAAATATTTGCTAGGCTCATGTGCATTAGGAGGTAGCTTCCCAAGTTTTGTCCTTCTTCTGTACTGAACAATGGCCTTTTGCCTGGCTTCATGTTTT
Organism: Platanthera guangdongensis; assembly: GCA_039583875.1. Taxonomy (NCBI): domain Eukaryota; kingdom Viridiplantae; phylum Streptophyta; class Magnoliopsida; order Asparagales; family Orchidaceae; genus Platanthera; species Platanthera guangdongensis. The sequence goes on along the minus strand of CM077158.1, from coordinate 95,919,388 downwards.
CTCCATTCTTGTTCAGAATACCATTTGCCCCTCTCTAGAGTATTGTCCTTTGCAGCTTTCCAAGCAGTTAGTATAATATTTCTAGAGGTTGGGCTCCACTGTTCAAAATCAGGCCTTAACTATGTCTGTTCTCTGAATCTCTTCTTTGACAATAGAGCTTCTTGCTCTTTCAAAACTGCCTCTGACATAGGCTTGTCTACTTTCTCAATGATTACATTATGAGCACCTTCAGGAGGGCTATACATAGACTGGACTTCTTGATGTATCATTTCAAAATCTGCTGGAGGATAGATTACTTGAGCAACTTCAGCTTGTTCACCTCCAAAATCAGCAGGATGCACTCCAAATTCAGCTACATTGTCATCGTCACACAGGGGTGGATATCCAAGTGTGGCTCTGATGCTATTGGAAATCCATTTAGCATGGTCAGATCTAGCTTTGACTAAAACCCTCTCCCCCTTTATGACTTCTCTAGGCACATGATCTCTAAGATCATCCTTCTGAAATCTGATCTGTTCATCCAGAAAATTAACTCCATCCTTATAAAAACTCTTTAACTTCAGCATCAGTCCAGAAATAGTCTTTTGAGACAGCTCAATAGCTGTTTTGATAGCAGTTATGCCTTCCTGGAAGTCCTTATCAAACTTCTCCTTATCAAACTCTGGCTTGGCTGTAGACTTATCAGCAGGCTGGGCTGATGCAACATTTTTCAATTCTGTAACAATTGCATTATGGGATGCAGTCAAATTATCATTCATCCTAATCTGATTTTCCAAGACATAGCCCTACTTAACTGTTATATCATCCACTTGTGTCTTTATCTTTTCTTGATGAGTGCCTAGGTAAACCACTACATTGCCCCCTTTGTGAAAACAGTCAGTCATTTCCTTCTTATTTTGATTCACCTCAAATCTTATAGATTTTATATCTGTATCCAAGGAGAATTGGAGATCTTTGTGAGTTTCATCTATATACTTCTCCATTGCTACCCTTTGCTCATCCAACTTCACTTGCATGGATACTAACAAAGAACTATAATCAATTGTTGGGGCAGGCTGTGGAGCCACAGTTTGTAATGCTTTCTTGTAGCTCTGGCTTCTTCTTTTGAAAACCATGAGCTTCCTCTTCTTAGCCTGAGTCTCAGCTGCATCCTCAGAATCAGAGGTACTGGCAATATTAACTCTATTCTTTGGACTAGATGGCAAGTCATGTGCAGTGTTTCTTAGCTCCCCCTGAGTCCTTTGCTCCTCAGTTTCAGTTCTAATTTGCTCCTCCTCATTTCTTGCAGTCTCCTCATGAGACCTTACATGCTCCCCCTCAAGATTAACTTGGTCCTCCTCAAGTGTAACTTGCTCTCCATCAAAAACAGTTTTCTCCCCCTCAAAACCAGCATGCTCCCCCCTCAATATCAGGAAACAGCTCTTCTAGAGTAAACTCCTGTTGAGTAGGGACTGGAGAGTTTCTTATTTCTGGAGCATCAGTAGCAACAAATGTATCTTCCATGATCACATCTTGTGCTTGACTATTTAACTGAGTTTGCTGATCAACATCAATTAAAGATTCAGTTAATACTTCATCCTCAATATGGAAAATTGATTGATTAACTACATGTATTACCTCAAGGATTGTTTGAGTTGTCATTTCACTATCTAAGTGAGTTGGCTCTTCCACATATTGAGGCTCCCCCTGGAGTGTATCCAGGTGGATGGGGCTAGCAGATGGTTGCTCCCCCTGCCTATGTGCATCTTCAGTTCTTGCTGGTAACTGTCCAACATTTCCAGCCTCTTCCTCATCAGAACTAAAAACTACTTGCTCCTCTGAACTACTGAAAGGTTCAGGAGCCCTTTTGGTTTTCTTCTGCTTCTTCTATGGAGGAACTTCCTTCTCTGGAGTAGGTATGTCCTTAGTTAACATCCTATCCCATCTTGAGATAATCCTGATATCCATCTTTCTCATATGATTAATCTTGGAACCAGCACTTTATTCCATTACTTCTGCAATAGTTCCAGCTAAGTACAGACTCATTATCCTACCCAGATTGGGCTTCTTCAGACTTTCCTTAATCTTTTCAAACATCACTGCTGACCAATCTGTTTTTAGTTTAAAGATGATCTCTGTCATTAATCTGAACATATGAGCTGATACCCTATCATGCCCACCTGGCTTGCACAGAATCACCTTTCCTACCACTTCAGATAAGAACTTTCCTTGCATATTCATGCCTTTCCTGTTAAAAACTGAGCCAATCTTCATGGTTGAATCTAGTCCACACCATTGCAGTGCTTCCCTTGTCTTGGAAGTAGGTACATCTTCCTCTTCTTGAGTTCTTGGCAGATGTAGAACTTTCCTCAAACTCTTTTGGGTTATTTTGACTTTTACACCATGGACTGTGGACTTGATCTTGAGTCCAGTTTCATCTAGGGTAGCTGCACTAAAGAATTCGAGTACTTCCTTCTTCCAAATCTTGGTTGATTGAGAAACTAGATACTCCAACCCATTCTCAATAATTAGGGTTACAACATCCTTGATTTCTGGTTCCGCATGGTCAAATGCATTGCGTACTAGCTCATATCCCTCATTGACGTTCTCCTCGAGCTTTGGCGCCATTAGGGTTTAGAGAAATCTTGAATTTAGATGAGAGAGATGTCGACACAAAGTTTTGGTCTCGAAACTATTGAAAGCGTGTCGACAAACAATGTTGAATACCTATTTATACCTTTCTAAAAATGAAGGTGAAAAGGCGCGTCAACAATTACTGAATGTGTCGACACTGTTGAAAAGTGTCGACACAGACTACTTAAGTATCGACAACAGTATTGACTTATATGTGTCGACACCAATTATGATGTGTCGACACAAATACATATGCGCTCGACGATTAGTCGATACTCTACTCGACGAAATCTGTGTTAATCCTAAGTATTGTCAACACTTCTGGATGTGTCGACACCTACTCTGTATGTGTCGACATCATTTCTCTGAAGTGTCGACACAGACTTTTTAGATGTGTCGACATCATTTCTATGGTATGTCGACACCACTTCTATGTGTCGACACATACAACTCCTTGTATCGACGCCATTTTACTTAGCCAATTTTGTGAAACTAATCTAAGTTCAACATTCCTAATTCAATTTTAAACTTATTGAATTTAGTTTCATCTAGGGGCTTAGTAAACATATCAGCAATTTGATTATCTGTTTTGACATATTCTAGTGAAATGTCTTCTTTCTCTATAAGTTCTCTAAGAAAATAGTATGTAATTTCAATATGCTTAGTCCTACTATGTGAGACAGGATTATTAGCTATAGAAATTGCACTTGTAAAATCACAAAGCAAAGGTGTTCTACTTACTTGAATACCATAGTCTTCTAGCTGGTGCTGAATCCACAAAAGTTGTGCACAACAGCTTCCTACAACAACATATTCTAACTCAGCTGTGGATATTGCCACACTGGTCTACTTCTTACTGCTCCAAGACACTAGTCTTCCACCTAGAAATTGACAGGTTCCTGTAGTACTCTTCTTATCTTCTTTGCAACCTGCAAAATCTGCATCTGAATAACCTGTTAGTAGAAAATCTTCATTCCTAGGGTACCAAAGTGCTAAATAAGATATGCCCTTTAGATATCTCAAAATCCTTTTTACTGCAGTAAGATGAGATTCTTTGGGGCATGCTTGGTACCTAGCACAGACACATGTAGCATACATGATATCTGGCCTACTTGCAGTCAGATACAGAAGAGACCCAACTATCCCTCTATACAAAGTTTCATCTACAGATTTCCCTATATCATCTTTGCTAAGAGACACACTTGACCTCATAGGAGTTCTCATGGTAGTGGATGATTCCATACCATACTTCTTTACTAACTCTAGAGTGAACTTAAACTGGGATATGAGCAAGCCATCTTCAGTCTGTCTTACTTGGAGACCCAAGAAGAACTTAAGTTCCCCCATACTGCTCATTTCAAATTTACCTTGCATAAGTTTTGCAAACTTTCTGCAAAGATTACTTTCAGTAGACCCAAATATTATGTCATCTACATATATTTAGACTAGGATAATCTTTCCTTTTGATTCCCTAAGGAATAGAGTCTTGTCTATTTTCGCCCTTGAGAATTTGTTCTCAATGAGGAAACTAGACATGGTTTCATACCAAGCCCTTGGGGCTTGTTTTAAACCATACAATGCTTTCCTAAGTCTATAATCATAATCAGGTTTGAGAGGATCAACAAAACCTGAGGGCTGCTCTACATAGACTTCTTCTTTTAGATTTTCATTTAGGAAAGCTGACTTTACATCCATTTGAAATACCTTGAACCCTTGATATGTTGCATAAGCAAGAAACATCCTGATAGCTTCCAGTCTTGCTACTGGAGCAAAGGTTTGATCAAAGTCAATACCTTATTCCTGCATATATCCTTTTGCAACAAGTCTTGTTTTATTCTTCACAATGATTCCATTCTCATCCAAGTTGTTCCTAAAGATCAACTTTGTTCCAATAATGTTGTGGTCTTTTGGTTTAGGAACTTGCTTCCAGACCTTGCATCTTTTGAATTGATTCAGCTCCTCTTGCATGACATCAATCCAATGTAGGTCTAGAACTGCTTCTTCAAATTTCTTTGGTTCCACTTGTGATAGGAAACTGGAGTAAAGAACTGTACTCAGATTCCTGCTTCTTGTTTGCACTCATTATCTTGGATCACCAATTATCTGATTTGCTGGATGATCCTTTAAGTGTCTATTAGCTGGAGGTAGTCTATCTTAAGGTTGAACACCTCCAGCCTCTTCATTTAGCTGCACCTCTTGGTTTTCTTCAGCATCTTGAGAGTCTTGTACTCCCCCTGGATAGCAGCCACCATTTTCCACTTCCTGAGTTGCAGTAGAATCTTCTGTAATGGTAAGCTTGTCCATTCTCTCTTTTATACATGTATAACTGCAAGCACTACTTGGCAATTCACAGTTAATCAGTCTTGTTTCATCAAATACTACATGTACAGACTCTTCTACAACTTAAGTAATCAAGTTGTAGACTCTATAAGCCTTACTATTGTTGTTGTACCCAACAAAGATCCCCTCTTGGGATTGGGCAGCAAACTTAGTTAGATAAGAATTGTCATTGTTAAGTATATAGCACTTGCAACCAAAGATCCTGAAATAGGATAAATTTAGTTTTCTGTCCTTCACAATCTCATAGGGAGTCTTCTTGTGGCACTTGGTGATAGTAGCCCTATTGATCACATGACATGCAGTATTTACTGCCTCAACCCAGAAATATTCTGGGAGAGAAGTGTCACTCAATAGAGTTTTACCAGCCTCTATCAATGTTCTATTCTTCCTTTCAGCAATACCATTTTGCTGTGGTGTTCTAGGTGAAGAAAATTCTTGAAAAATCATAAATTCTTCACACAGTTTTGTCATACTTTCAGACTGAAATTTAGTGTCATGGTCACTTATGATTTTGACCACTGTACTGTCCAACTCATTCTGAATTTGTTTAACAAAACTATATAAGATACTTGAGGTTTCAGATTTTTGTCTTAGAAAGAACACCCAGGAATATCTAGAATAGTCATCTACCACCACAAATGTGTAGACTTTCCTACCTAGACTATGAACTGGCATAGGACCAAATAGATCCATATGCAAGAGGTATAGACACCTCACTGAATCCTTGTTTTCAAGGCTATAAAAGGTGGATTTGGTCTGCTTGCCTTTTTGACAAGCTGAGCATATCCCATCCTTTATACACTTAACTTGAGGATCATTCCTCACTAACTCTTTGCTAAAAAGTTGACCAATAGTCTTATAGTTAAGATGAGCCAGTATCTTGTGCCATTTAACACAATGCGAGACTCTCTCATCAGCTACAAGACAAATAGGAGAAGCATTGTTCTCACACTCAAAGTTAAGACAATAAACATTTCTCTTCTTATATCCTGTCAAAATGATCTTTTGATCACTTGACCTTTTGATATGACAACCATTCTTGACAAATGAGATGTCATATCCTAAATCACTCAGCTGACTTATGCTAATGAGGTTATGTTTCAAACCCTTCACATAGGACACTTGAGTGATAGTAATCTGATTACTAGAAATGTTACCAAAGCCTTTGATGATTCCTTTTTCTGAACCACCAAAGGTAACTTTAGGGCCATCCATGATAGGTGTGTAGTCCTTCAGCAACCCCCTTGTTCCAGTCATGTACCTGGAACATCCACTGTCCAAGTACCATATTGGGGCATGACCACTTGGACTCACCTGCAATAAAGACTACTTAACCTTAGAACCCAAATGAGTTTTGGGTCCTTGGTTCATGTTAGCCTGAAATCTAACAAATCTGCCTGTAGGTCTTCTCACAGGCAGACTGTTATTCTCCTTGACACTAGAATTGTGCCAACAATCTATGGCAAAGTGGCCTACCTTGCCACAACACCAGCACTCAAACTTGTTGTACCTTTGTTTAGGTACAACCTTAGCTGAATTATCTACAACAGGCTTCTTGTTTTGTGCTGGGGCTTTGCCTTTAGATTTGGACCTAGCAGTCCAGACAGATTTTTTAAACCCTAATCCAGCCTTACCCTTTTGAGGTACAAACTCATCAATCAATGGTAAAACAGATTTAGGTTTGGAAAAGCTAGTCATTATCTCTTTCTCTTTCTGAAGTCTAACCTCCAGATTTCTAATCTGATCATTCTTAAATGTGATTGTGCCCATTTGAATAACAGTTATGTTTTTCAATCTGGTAATCTCATTCAGTTTTTGATCCAACAATTTTTCTGAATCAGATGCATCCATCTTAAGATCTGCAATTTCCTTAGTTAGTGATTTGACCAGATTTTTGCTCTTCTTAAGTGCCTGAGATAAATCTCTATATTCATCTATCAACTGATGAATATCACCTTCAGACTCAGACTCATCTACATCACTTGATGCAGATGTTGCTGACTCTGACTCAGTACTGCAATCTGAAAGACATTGTACCTTACTAGGACCAGACTGATCCGTTCACTTGTTCTCTTCTGATACATCCATCAGTCCCTTGCACTGATGGTCTTCTTGTTCATATATAGAGTTCAGCACCTGGAGAAACTCTTCTTCTTCATCTGCAGCAAACAGACCAATGTAAGCCTCGGCTTCAGATTCTGACTCTGAAGATGACTGATCTGACAGGGTCTTCTCATTCTTAGCAACAAAGGATTTCTCCTTCTTTCTTTGGTGTTGACTCTTCTTCTTATCTGCAGTCTTTTTTCTTTTATCTTAACATTCAGCCACTACATGTCCAGGCCTATTACAACAGTAGCAAACAATCTTTGATGTTGCATACTTGTTTGGCTTTGACTTGCTCCTGTCTTTCCTGGATGACTTCCTCTTTTGATAGTAATCATCCTTAGGCTTAGATGTGGAAGGCTTAGACTTCCACTGTTTTTTCTTCAAAAATCTCTGAAACTGCCTTGTGAAGGCAGCAAAATCTTCATCTGAGTCACTGCTTTCAGAACTCTGGTTGTCTGAATTTTCTGAAGCAGTTTCAGCAACAATCTTAGGAGGTGATGGAGACATCATCCTATTTTTCTTAGTGGCTTCAACCTTGAAGGCCACAGATTTTTCTTTATACTCACCTTTTGTACTCTTCTCTTCCTCTTTCTTAGTCATTAGTTGCATCTCATAAGATAGCAACTTTCCAAACAAGGTTGGAGGAGAAATTTCTGCAAGTTTGGCCACTTCTCTAATGACACAAATCTTAGTGTCCCAATCTTTGGTCAGGGATCTCAGGAATTTATCATTCAGCTCATATGTGCTGAAGATTCTTCCATAGGACATCAACTCATTCACTATCCTATAGAACTTTTTGTAACACTCAGTTATGCTGTCAGACTTCCCTTATCTGAAACTTTCATATTCCTGGTTTAGCATAGATTTTCGGTCTTGACTTACTTCTTCAGACCCTTCCATATAGACTATCAAAGTATCCCACATTTCCTTTGAAATCTTGCAATGAATCAAATTCTGAAAGGTTGCATCATCAATGACACTCACTATGATATTCTGGGCTCTCTTATCCATAGTGGCCAAGATGATCTCATCCTTGGTCATCTCTGAATAATCTTTGGGTATTCTTTGGTTTGCATCCAGAATTGATATCTTCATTGGAACATAAGGACCTTCCTTGACTGTAATATAGATCCTTGGATCAGAAGCCTCCATAAACAGCCTGACCCTTTCTTTCCAGATACCAAATATTTCCTTTCTGCATATGGGTAGTTTCATTGAACCTAGTTCCTTGTGATTTTCACCTGAACCCATTTTCTTGATTCTTTCTTGATTCTTAAATCTGCCTAAAGGATCTCACTCTGACTGTTAAGTCCTTCTTTGAGGAACCTCGCTTTGATACCACTTGAAAGAATTAGTGTCTAACCACCTAGAGGGGGGGGTGAATAGGTGTACTTTTTCTTTTACTTATAAGGCAGACAATCTGTTCTGTAATTTAAGCAGAAACTGCAAATTTTAGTACTACACAACACAGCAATCACAGAAATAATTCAACACAGAGTGCAAACAGATTTTTATAGTGGTTCCCCAAGGTCTGCGTACATCCACTTTTCCCCTTCGCCTATCTAGCAGTGTACTAGATTCGGCCTAACTTCTGCACTTCTCCTCAGATCCTCAGATCTTACAGTAGCTCAGAACCCAAACCAGGTTCCTACAACTCAGAGTGTCCTTACTCCTACAACTCAAGCAAACAGCCCTACCTCAGCTTTCACCAAGGCCTACACTCAGAGAACACAGTCTCCTACAACTCAGGCACAAATCCCTACCTTAGTCTTCAACAAGACCTACACTCAGAGATCTACCTCTCTTACATTCAGCCTTTATAAAATAGGCTTACAGCTCAAATCTATAATAGATCTTACATAAATTTGATTAAAATAAATTTATGACCACCACCCTGAAAGAGAGAGAAGGGATGGATGACTTCTTGAACAGTTCTTGGAAGAACTTGATGGCAGAGATCAACCTCTCTTAGTTTTCTTCAAAGTATCTTGAATGTGAACTCAGTAGGGTTGAATCTTCTGTGAAGTTGATCTTCAATCAGCTTCTGATTTAAGATTCAGATCTTAATCTGAATCTTTCTTGGCAGCCTGGTTCAGCAACTGCTATTCTTAGATGGAGCTCTCTCTCTCCAACTTCTTCTAGATCTTCTGTCGAAAATCTTTTGTATAATTACTTCTATCTGTATTGCTCAGAATCCGTATTCTTCAATGATTGATCATCCTTTCTGTTGAAGGAGAAAGCCTTTAGATAGTCTTCCTCCATAGTAACCGGCTGATCCGGTTTCTAACAACCTTCTGATAGCTCTGACAGTAGTAGTTGACCAGTTAGAAATGACATCTGTCAAGTCATCCAGTCACTTCTTGAAATCACTGTCTATATCTGAAAGTGTCGAGACTGATCTTCATTATATGTCGACACAATTAGACTAAGTGTCGACACATGTGGACTAAGTTTCGACACTAGCCTTGGTGGTGTCGACACAACTCCTTTTGTTGTTGTAACAGCTTCTCGACACTGCTTCTTTAGAATGTGTCGACACTGATTCTGTGTGTCGACACAAGCCTTCTGTTGAATGTGTCGACACAAGTCTTTGTGGTGTCGACACAAATACTTCTCCTTTAACATAATAGAAACTTGCTGTGTGTCGACACATCTCCTTTGTGTTGACACAAGTACTTCTTTACTTTAACTTTGTCGAAGCTTGCTGTGTGTCGACACATCTCCTTTGTGTCGATATAGTTGATGTTGACAAATTCTTCTATGTGTCGACACTGCCTTTTGGTGTCGACACAATTGATGTCGACTTTGCTTCTCTGTGTGTCGACTGAGCTTCACTGTGTGTCGACACATTCCTTCTGGTGTCGACACAGTTGATTCTGGTGTCGACTCAACCTTTCCAAGTGTCGACACAATTAACTTCAAGTGTCGACACAGCTTTTCTCCAATGTCGACATAAGCCTTCATAAGTGTCGACACAGCCTCTCTAGGTGTCGACACAGCCTCTCTAGGTGTCGACACATGGACTTAGAAATTTTTCTGCATTTCCTACAATTACTTAACCTGCACATATAAACTCAAAACACATCAAATACACCTTGATGTATATCATTGAGTAGGGTGAGACTTCTTCAAATCTGGTATACATTTTTCAATGTACCCAACAACCATCCACCCTTTTAAAGTTTTTATGGGCAACGGTACGTCAGTGTTATGCACTGGCAAATGTGTGGACATAGACCTGCTCATTCAAACCAACATTTACAAAATCACTTTGTACATACTGGACCTTCACGGGGCAGATATCGTTTTGGGAGTACGATGGCTTAGATCCTTAGGCCCTGTTACCACCGATTACTCAACCCTAACGATAACTTATCAATCGGCACAAGGTCCAATCACGATACAGGGTCAACCAACTTACCCTGATGGACCGGTTTCATCATCATAGGTAGCTCGATTAATGTCCATCCAATCTGCAACGCTATGCATACTCACCAACGACCAGCCACTGACCAGCTCAACTGATCATACCAATATAATAGTAGATCCTTCATTACCCTCTCATTTTCTCATATTACTGCACAAATTTCAAGTGCTATTCCAGGACTCAACAGAACTCCCACCCAAACAGGCCATTGACCACACCATACCATTATTACCGAATTCACAATCGGTTAATGTTAAACCATATAGGTACCCCCACTTCGAGAAAAATGAGATTGAGAGATTAGTACTTGAAATGTTAAAGTCTGGGTTTATTCGACCCAGCACATCAAGTTTTAGTTCGCCAGTCATTTTGGTTAAAAAAAGATGGAACGTGGCGTTTCTGTGTTGACTACTGACTTTTAAATAATAACACAATTAAGGATCGTTTTCCCATCCCAACCATTGATGAATTATTGGACGAACTATACCACGCTCGTTATTTTACCAAATTGGACTTAAGGTCCGGGTATCATCAAATACGTATGGCTGAGCGGGACATCCATAAGACATCCTTCCACACACACCATGGTCACTTTGAATTCACGGTCATGTCGTTTGGCTTAACCAACGCTCCATCAACTTTTCAATCATTAATGAACTAAAATTTTCAACCGTTTCTGCGCAAATTCATTGTCGTTTTTTTGATGATATACTCATCTTCAGTAACACCCAAGAAGATCATTACGAACATTTAACCCGAGTCTTCCAAATTGTTTCTTCCTTAAAAAAGAAATTGAATTTTTAGGCCACTGCATTACCGAAGGCACGGTTTTTCCAAATCATTCCAATACCATGGCAATAGAACAATATTCCACACCCAAAACACAAAAGGAAGTCCGCGCTTTCTTGGGTCTGGCAGGTTTCTACCGCAAATTTATTAAAAATATTTCATTAATAGCAGCACCTCTTTCAGATTTGTTAAAAAATATTAAATTTGAATGGAACGAACACACAGAACAGGCATTCCAGACGTTAAAAATAGCTCTCATTTCAAAACCAGTTTTATCACTGCCCAACTTCACGGAACCCTTCACAATAGAAACAGATGCTTCAGGGATGGGAATAAGCGCAGTTTTACTACAAAACAATACCCCAGTTGCCTATTTTAGTAAGAAATTGACGTCGTTGATGCAACGTAAATCCACTTACATACGGGAAATGTACGCGGTCACCTCAGCAGTCGCGAAGTGGAGGCAATATTTGCTGGGCCACCGTTTTATAATCCTAACGGATCATAAAAGTTTACATAATCTCCTCACCCAGGACCTTCACACCCCTGAATAACAACTTTTTTTAGCTAAACTAATCGGCTATGATTATACAATAAAATATAAACCAGGTAAGAATAACATAGTCGCAGATGCGCTATCCAGATCCTGCCCTACACATTCTGACACAACCCTAATCCCAACAAATAGCGACATTAACCAACCAACACATTTACTCAATATGACAATATCCATACCCTCTTCTTCCTTACTGGAAGGATTATCACAAGATTACATCAATGATTCCTTCACCCAGCAATTGCGGGCAGATTTAAAGACTAATCCTCGTGAAAGACCGGACTGGACTCAGTTAGGAGATAAAATCTACTACAAACACCGTTTGTTTATCCCACATAACTCACCAATAATTAATTCTATAATCAGCAATACACACAATTCCCTGTATGGAGACCACTCAGGAATTAGAGCAACACAGCACAAGATTCAGAATAATTTTCACTGGCATAACATGAAACAACATATAACCGATTTTATTAGTCGCTGCGAACTTTGTCAGAAGGCAAAACCATCTAACCACTTGCCCTATGGGTTACTTCAACCACTACCTATTCCATCTCAAATTTGGTCGGACCTCACAATGGATTTTATTACCCAGCTGCCAAAGTCAAATAACTTTACCATAATCATGGTAATTGTTGACCGCCTATCCCGAGCGGCTCATTTTGCAGCCCTGAGCCCACCATTAACAGGGCCTAATGCCGCAACGGCATTTTGGGAATCTATAGGAAAACTCCACGGAATACCTACATCCATCATTTTAGACCGAGACTGTTTTTTAAGTAATTTTTGGACAGATCTTTTCACACTACAGGGTACTAAATTGTGTTACAGTTCCGCATACCATCCCCAAACCGACGGATTAACAGAAAGAACAAACCAAAGCTTACAACAATATTTACGTCTTTTTACTCATGAGCACCCTAAAAAGTGGTCTAATTACTTAAGTTTGGCAGAATTCCATTTCAACACGACTCTAAACACTGCGACCGGTATGACTCCCTTCGAGGCGGTCTACGGTCGCTTGCCCCCTGAGCTTCTTTCCTATTGTGCAGGTACCAGTCGAAATGAGGCCGTGGATATCACTCTCCAAACGCGAGAAACTATACTTAATCAACTAAAGGAGCAACTACAACTATCCTAGCAGCGCATGAAGATTTTTGCGGATAGGAAACGACTCGAGAAAAGCTTTCAAATCAACGATTGGGTTTTACTAAAACTACACCCATATCGTCAGCTCACCCACAAGCGTACGAGTTGCAGGAAACTAGCTCTCCGTTTTTATGGGCCCTTCCAAATTCTGGAAGTCGTCGGTGATACAACATACCGGCTGAAACTACCAGACGATTGTAAAATACACCCGGTATTTCACATATCACTTCTCAAACCGTTCAAGAGTGACAGCAACATACAAGTTACTCCCCTACCAAAACTGAGCCACAAGAATATGCCGGTGCACGTTCCATTACTAGTGGTTGATCTGCGGCAGATTATACGCAACAACCTACCAATCAGGCAGGGACTGGTCCAGTGGAAGGATCTACCACCCGAAGATAGTACTTGAGAGGATCTAGACACTTTACCCACCGACCTACCACAAGCAACGAAGACACCTGAAAGCATTTCTCCGGACGCAGATCTCTCAGATCTACTACCAACAACTTGGATGCAACGAAAAAACGAAGTCGACAACAACGACCTCACTCACTCCGACCACCAGAAGAAGAAACGAAAAGGGTTACCTAAATATCCAGTCCTCTTCGACACTGGAGGCAGGAACCCGAAACATTCAGATATGCTTTCCGCCGCTCACCAGCGGCTTGACCTGCCAAAAGAGAAGCAAAACCCTAAACACAACGACGGAAGAAGGATCGATGAGGACATCGATATTTTTATAAGGGCAGAGTAACGTTAGGATGTTGACATGTCAGCTCAGATTTTTGGTCAAACCGTTCAGATGCAAACACTTGACCTCATCATTGCCGTCCAACTTTCCTTTTTCAGTAAATACCGCCTGATCTGCTGGCACGTGACAGCCTAACCGTCACTGAAGAATATCAATACAACGGCACAGAAGGATATCAATTCAACGACATAGATTTCATCATCATTGCTGACTCACATCCAACATCAGCCACCATCGAGAATTTAAAGTTTTGTTATATGAACATTGTATTAGGATTTGACCGTTTGGCCTCCAACATTATATAAGGAGGATTAAGTTGTAATAAGAGTTTATGATGGATGAATGAATTTGTTTTGTTTCTAATTCTCTCTTACTCTCTCTCTATCTCTTTCTCTCTCTCTGTCTTCCTCACTCTCTCCCTTGCTCTTCCCGTTATTGAATTCTTCTCCTTCATCTCCGGCGGCCTTCCGGCGCCGCCTTGCTTGTTTTGGCCTTGGCTCATCCAGGGCCTTACATAGCCGCTCCCGTCTCCGGCATTAGATCGAGGAATCACCCGTTCCCCCAACTCGCGAACAGACCCCGCCCAGCGACGGCGTGACTTGAGCCTTCGGAAGATGCCGTCCAGGGTTAGTAGGTCGTCGGTCGACTGCTCAGCAGCCTCTAGACTCCCTGCAACTCCTCTCCGTGAGTTGGACAGTGGTGGCACCGACGAGTTGTTTAATAGGCGGCTTCTCTCCAATGCAGCTTCACGGTTTCCGCACCTCATGTCAGAGTCACCATTATGTCGAGTAATCTCTGACATGGGAGATTCATCCCCCAATGACAACTACGCTAGAATTTGGCTGTCAGAGGGCTCCTCCCTTCGCCCCGGCTCTCTTGTCTCGGTGAGCTAAACCTTGTAGCATTTTTCTTCTCAAAACTGGATTCTTTATCAATCTCTATTAGTAAAGGTAGTAAAAAGTTTAATCTTCTTATTTTTATGTTTGCATCTCGAATTTCTACTGGATTATGAGTCAAACGTTGTAGATTATTGAATAAAGCCTCTAAGGCTTGTTTGTTTCTAATTGAAATTTTTATTCATTCTATCAATCTAATTAGACTACCATGTACCTTCATATTGCCATATTTGAAAATTATTCTTTAATCAATTTGAAAGGTGGTATTTCATTTTTTTAAAATTTTATTGATGTTAATTGTTGATCTCAAGTACAATTTAAGCTTCTAGTTTTGCTTTAGAGTACGCTTGGTTGGTTGGTATTCGATGCGTGAATTGATTTTCATTTCTAATTTGATTAATTTCTATCATAATTGGCGGATTTTTCTTGAATTTCCATTCATGTGTTCTGCCGTGATATTTAATTGTATATGCAAAATTGAGTTAATATAATTTAGCAATTTGAATGCATAAATGAGATCAATCACAATGATGAATAGTTTTGATAAAATAAAAATAAATTGTTTCAAATATTACCCATAATATATCTTATGTGATCATCTTTATTAATTTCACATTTAAATTTAAATTGGCTAGATCATATTGTACACATCTTTGGTTGCACTTTCTCATTTTTTTCTTTTAAAATTGTACTCTAGAAATTTCACTATGATTTATATTTAGAGATATCTCTCACGTCGCACTTTATTAATTTTCTCTCTAAAAATATATCTTAAGTTCATCATTGATTATTTACACAACTTAGTTGTTTTCTATGATGATGTTGAGCAGGTTGCTCTAGCGGCATCAAAAATACAACATTTTGGCATACTCCCACTATACAATTATGTGGAGTACAATAATGGATTTGATGCTGATGATAGCTTCTTAGATGAAGTGGGATGTTACTTTGCTATCGCTTCAGTTTTGTTTTGTACTAAGGTACATAACTTTCTCCTTATGTTGACCTATACTCTGTTCCTTACTATGTTAACTCTTAGTCTTGCACTTTGAATTTTAATATTTACAATTTAATTGAATAACAATTATTTTATTGAATCCATTAATTTTTAGGTTCAAAAGAATGGAGTGAGATTGTCAAAGAGTTTTTCTTGCACAATGGGTTCTCCTGCAATTGGCCAATCATTATTTATATCTCCCGTTGGGGATTTTTCAAGTTGCAACAATGAAAGCAGAGGAAACAATGCTCGTATCTTTCACCTACACAAATGCAAGAACCTTAAACTAAAAATTCTTCCAATCACTTCTCGTGGTAGTTTACCTATCAATGTTCGGCCAATAGAGGTTGACTCCATATTAAGTGGACATGGGAAAGCCAAAACACCATCTTTTCACTTCAAGCTTCCTTCCACTGTCACTTCACCACTGCACATGAAAAATTCCTATTGTTCATCTCCATGCTTGGATGCATCAGGATTGAATTTTTTATTGAATGATGAAGGAAGTAAATTACTTTATGAGAGATTCTTTTCTCTTTGGCTTCAAGAAAGATTTTTACTTAAAGGTAACCTTATAAATGTTCCAGTATGTGGAACAAACTTGTTGGCATCTGTGGAAGGTGTAGATGAATTAACAACAAGTTTTTCTAGTCAAGATTCAAGCATTGAAGGGAAAAATAATGTGCTACTTATCGAAGCAAAAACAAAAATTTCTCTCTCTATTTCCACATGCACAGATCATGAAAGCTCAAGTGAAAGAGCATCTCATGTGGTGAACACAATTGGATGTATCAGTGGAAAGGAACCTAATGATATATCGAGATTGGGCGGTTTATCTAAAGAAATTTCTACTTTAAAACAAATTATCAAATCATTAGAATTCAAGGATCCTTCACTAAGGTATTTTTTTCTTTGAATAATTTCTTGCAAAATTCATTATCGTACTTGATTGCACCATACATTATTCTTAGTTTTATTCTTTTCTCAAGATTAGAGATATTCTTTCTAATATTCATGCCTTTAGATCACTATGGCGGTAATATGTTACAAAATATGTGAAATTGGTGAGGGTAATACATTATGTAGGATGATCCTCCATCTCTTCAAATGAGCTGTCATGATACTGAGATTGGAACAATCCTCTTGGTTATGATGTGCATTTTGGCACCTTCAGTCGAGCACTATTCTTATTCCATTACCTGAACTTCCACACAAAGATTCATATTACCAAATGCTTCATATCATGGATTTTTTTCATTTTGCTATCAATTGTCTTCTGTTATCCTATATTCAGGACCACAGGGGTGCTTCTTCATGGTCCGCCTGGCACAGGGAAAACGACTTTGGCTTTATGTTGTGCTCGTGATGCTGGTGCTAGCCTTTTTCTGGTTAATGGGCCTGAAATTGTTAGTCAAGACTATGGTGAAAGTGAGCGAGCATTGAATAACATTTTTGATTCCGCGAGGAAAGCTGCTCCAGCTGTGGTTAGACTTCTATAATAACTCATGTCATTCCTTTGTTCTCATGCCATGAAATGCTTTTTATAATTCTCTTAAAATTTGTTTTGGTAATGAAATAAAAATGAGCCAGTTTAGCTATATACTGAAGCCTATGCACATCTGGTTTTAAAATGTGCTATAAATATGTAGATGGAGCTTATATATTATTTATTTTTCACTTATGCTTAATAATTCTTTTTATTTCTTTATATGATTTCAGTTCTTACTGCTATTTTCTCGGGACAAAAATCTTTGTTGGATAGTGGAGAAATATTCATAAATATTTGGTTAATTTCACAGTCTTACGGATGAAAAAGATAGTAATCTCTTACATCTCATACATTGTTTAATCATTCTATGCATTTTTCTAGTTCTTATTTGATATTTGCGAGCAACCTTGTTCGCATATAGTTTTGTTGCCATTTATTATTTATTTTAATTTCTCATTAAAAGGGACTGCCTTGTGAATATTAAGAGAATTTTACATTGTGAATGGGAGCCTTGGCGTACCGGCTAAGGTGTTGCTGTGTGACCTTGAAGTCACGGATTCGAGTAGTGGAAGCAACCTTTTGCAAAAAAAAAATGTCTGGTAAGGTTTGCCTACATTTCACCTTTGTGGTGGGACCCTTCCTTGGACCCTCCCTACATGGGGATGCTTTATTCATCGGGCTGCCCTTAAGTCATGATTTTTTATTTAAGTCCTGATAAAGGCTTGGGTGTTGTTTTTGTTATTTATTAACATTTGTTTATCAAGAATCATACATATGTGATAGTTCTAATCGGTGTGACATTTGTTGTGGAGCTATTCATTAGAAAACAAAGGGTTTAGCATTAATAGAACATTCACTTAGTGTATGATACACAATTTAGTGGTTGGGATATTACCATTTCTTAAGCTATTTATTAGAAGTTAAAGTTGGACTTTGATGCGAGGTTAAATATCTTGGATCTACTATTCATATGAATTAGGATATAACTTCTTGAGTTAAGTTGACAGATTAAAATAGAGAAATTTATTTAGAATAATATGTAATAAAATGTATCATGAAAACTTGCAGGGTGACTTTAGTAGTGCATCAGACATTATGGATTCAAATGATGATTATTGAATTTTGTTTAACATCTAAGTCTGTTTTGACATAAATAAGAATGCTAAGATGTGAAAAAAATGGAAATGATAAGTTAGCAAATGATCATATAGACGAATTATGCAAGTTACATCTACATAGAATAAGATAATAAAAGTAGAGTAAGGTGGTTCGAACATGTACAATACAACACTCAAGCCTTTTTGAACATGTACAATAAAAGATAGAAAAATGTATAAATTTAACAAATACATGAAATTGATTTGATGAAATTAGTATTAAAGGATAATGAAGATGAATGATAGTCATATTGTAAATACGATTGTAAAGAAGAGCAGAATTTTGGGAAAAAATAATTCAATTTTATTACTTTCTCTAACTTGTACAACTTGGTTACATGTATGTACACTTATATAGAAAGAGAGAAGTGGAGAGAACTCCAATCCTATGATGTGAGACTAAAGAGAATGTACATGGGCTCCAAGTGTGAGCTTTTTATACTGAGCTTTTATCATTTCTTCTTTAACACTCCCCCGCATGCTGGAGTATACAATTCGTAGGCACCAAACTTGGGATAAGAACTGATGATATAACAGTCGAGAGATGGCTTTAGTTAGGATGCCAACAACATGCCCTGTTGCAGAAACATGCTCCAATTCTAACTTCTTTGATTGAAATTTTTCCCGAATGAAGTGACAATCAACTTCAATATGCTTGGTTCGTTCATGGAATACGAGATTCTTGACAATATATATAGCCGCTTGACTGTCACAAAACAGGGTTGCCGGAGATGAGAGTTTGAGTCCCAAATCATTTAAGAGATTTTCAAGCCAGGTTAACTCAGATACAACAGCTGCCATAACACGGTACTCGACCTCAGCAGACGAGCGAGCAACAACAGTTTGCTTCTTTCTACGCCAGGTAATATGCAACAAAGGATAAATAGGTAGATGGTTTGTAAACGAGTCCTTGTCTCGGAGCAGTCCTCAAATATCTGAGAATGCGCTTGGCGGCTTGGAGATGAGATGTCCGAGGAGCATGCATAAATCGAGTCACAACCCACACAACAAATGAAATATCGGGTCGTGTAACCGTAAGATAAATCAGCTTCCCCACCAAGCGTCGTTAGTACTCTGGATTTGTAAGCAGTGGGTCAGAATCAAAACCATGTGTAGAGAGCTTGTGATTTACATCCATAAGAGTGTCTGCAGGCTTACAACTTGAGTAGCCGACATCTTGAAGAAGATCAATACATTACTTCCGTTGGGATAGGACAAGACCATCAGGTCGTCTTGCGACCTCAAGCCCAAAGAAGTATCAAAGATTTTCCAGGTCTTTCGTCTGAAATGCCGAGTTTACATATTGATTGATTTGTTGTAACCCCGTGGAGTCGTTGCCCGTAATCAGAATATCATCAACACATACAAGGAGAATCATAGTGCCTGTTGGTTGATGACGAGTGAAGAGGGAAAAGTCTGCCGAGCTCCGAGTAAAACCAACCTCTCGAACAAACTTTCTGAATTTTTCAAACCAAGTACGAGGGGACTGTTTGAGACTATATATAGACTTCCGGAGATGACATACACGCCACTCCCCCGCGATCTCAAACCCGGGAGGTTGGTGCATATAAACAGTTTCCTGGAGATCGCCATTGAAAAAACATTTTTAATATCTAACTGATGTAAGGGCCACTGCCATCCCGTGGCCCGTCGATCCAGCATCAACCTCTACCGTAGACCATGCAGTGAAAGCATGGTGGGACCATAACCCACGGGTCGGAGGATCGAACCTCCCTCTGATACCATGTAAAGAAGAGCAGAATTGCGGGAAAAAATAATTCAATATTATTACTTTCTCCAACTTGTACAACTTGGTTACATGTATGCATACACTTATATAGAAAGAGAGAAGTGGAGAGAACTCCAATCCTATGATGCAGGACTAAAGAGAATGTAGACTCCAAGAGTGGGCTTTTTATATTGGGCTTTTATCATTTCTTCTTAACACGATTAATGTTTTTCAAATGATCCGTGTCAACTAAGTTTAACATCGCATGCCAACACTTTATATGAAGGAATGAAAAATGAGGATTTATGAAGTTGTCTCCAAATAATTGGGATAAAGCTATTTAGGATAATGATTCTTTACGTTATGTAATGAAAAATAGCTTGTGATTCTAAGGGATGCGGCTATCAATTGAATACATTGCATGAGTTAGGATACATCTTTTGAACTCTGTAGGTATTTCAATTTAGTATTTTTAGCATTTTGCGCAAATATTTTGTTTAAATATCCACTTGGGACTATAACTATTAAATATTTCTTCTTTTGAAGGTATTTATTGATGAGCTGGATGTTATTGCTCTAGCAAAGAAGGCTGGAGGTGAAGAATTGTCCCATAGAATGGTTGAAACTCTGTTAAAGTTGATGATTGATATTAAAAGTTCTCGTAACATTCTTGTAATTGCTGCTACAAATTGCCCTGACAGCATTGATCCTGCCCTGAGACAACCTCATATATTCGATCAAGAAATTGAAATTGGTATTAAACATATGATGATTTTTATCCTATAAGCATATCTGGTTGTTAGATTTTTTATTTTCTATTCTTTTTAAAGCTCATATTTTTGGTAAAACTCACCCTTATTAATAGGTAGAAGTGGGGGAATAATTTGCTCTACTAGGCTTAGTCAGCTAGATTGTTGAAGCAGATTAGAATGTGTTACACATCTTTCAACACTATAATTAGTACAATCATATTAGTTGCAGACTTGCGAATGTGATGTAATGAATTATATTGTGCCCGTACTTGTTCATTTTCACACATGTTACCCACTTTTTTCTCGTTTTCCCACCAACTGTATTCAATTTTGTGAAGGCCCATGGATGCGTGTTCAATTATCATGGTAAGTTGACTTGCCTATAATTAGGCCATGGACTCCACAAGTCCACATGGATGTATAGATCACGTTTGCTAAAACATTGGAGCAATTTTGAATGGAAATGTGTTTTTGCGCCCAACATAAAATAGAAAATTCATACCAAGAGGGAGATAATTTTAGTGTTTACTTAGCATAATAATTTGAAGGACCTTATATTTACATTAGCAATTATTACCATTTTTTATCTTTTCTTCTTGTTTTGATTTTTTCGTGTATTAATTTCATATTTTTCATTTTTAAACTTTAATTTTCAAAAGATGCTCATGTTCCATAGAACATATTGTCAAATGCGGTAGTTATTGCCCATGTTAACCAAACAACTTATAAAAAATAATTGTATCATTGGCTTCAGAATAATCTTTACCAAAAATGGGATGTTGCAATTGAAGATAAAACTTAATGTTACATTGATTTGAAGATATTTTTATTTGCATCTTCCTGTAGGAGTGCCATCTCCAGCCCAACGATTAGAAATACTGCATGCTATTCTTAACCAAATGGATCATTCACTCAGTAGCACATATATGGAGTCGCTGGCTTTTGACGCACATGGTTTTGTTGGTGCTGACTTAGCTACCCTATGCAAGGAAGGAGCATTGTCTACCTTTCATCGTTATGTTAGATTTGAATCTTCTGAGAGACTCTCAAAGGGTTCACCTTCCAAAAACAGCTCAGGTGATAATGTTGATTTGAAGTCTTTGTCATCACTATTATCAGAGTTGACTATGTCACCAAGTTCAGTTTCTCCCAAGACCATTGCTTGTTTTCCTGAAAGTAATTCAAAATACCATTCATATGATTCTTGTGGAGCAAATCAAAAGGTTTTGCTAAAAGTAACTGCTGAAGATTTTGAAGTTGCAAAGAAAAAAGTGAGGCCTAGTGCTATGTGCGAGGTAATAATTTTACACATGTATATTTCAATTAATGCTAGTGTAAATTGACTTTCCACGGTATAATCTCATTGCAGTGTAAATTAAACTACGGTTTTGCACATCCATATTATTATTAGTTTTTCTACTCAAGGGCCAAGACTCCTTTAAGACTATTCTCTGTTATTATAGTTCCAATATGAATAACTGGCCAAATATCATTTTTTGTTTTTCACTATCATTTTCAGGTAATGCTCAAACTTCCTAAAATTCGCTGGGAGGATGTCGGCGGCCAAAGAGAAGTAAAAAAAAAGTTGATTGAAGCAGTTCAATCTCTGCAGTCAAATTCAGACCGCTTCAAACGCCTTGGCATTCAACCTCCTAAGGGATTGTTAATGATTGGTCCTCCTGGTTGCAGTAAAACTACGATGGCCAGAGTAGTAGCCTCGGAGGCAAAGATGAATTTTTTTGCAGTGAAGGGGCCTGAACTCTTCAGCAAATGGGTAGGGGATTCTGAGAAGGCTGTTCGATCAATTTTTGCAAAGGCAAAGGCTAACTCTCCGGCAATTATATTCTTTGATGAAATCGATGGCTTAGCAGTAACTCGAGGAGCGGAAAATGCCGGTACCTCTGTTGGCGACAGAGTTGTGTGTCAGTTACTCGTCGAAATGGATGGTATGTTAACATTCTCCAATTATTACATGAGTTATTTAGTGGGTTATAATAAATTTTATTTGTTGTGTTAGGACACTGTAAACATCTGTTGCTTGAGAATTGTTTAGCTCTTATAGACAATTAGCAACATCTTTCATGTATTCATCATATAAAAAATCCAAGTTAAATTTTTTTTACTTAAATATCCTCGCACCTTTAAAGAGGAAGCACCATCATTCCACATTACACTATCATAAATTTCACAGAAATGCTGAATACATAATGTCTTGTTAGGAAAACTCATTGATTAGAGTAACCTGAATATCTTAATCTGGTGATAGTCATATAGGTGCCAGTTGCTACGATATTGAAAACCCATACTGGATCTTGATTTTGATTATGTTAATTCATATTATAGATATTAGTTTCTTTGTTATATAATATCTGTCCATGAACAGTGGTCTACATTTGATCTGGTCTTAATAGCCCATTGAGAGACATGTTGAATCTCCTGGATAACTTATCTGTAGATGACCCAGTTTAGATAAGGTGGGGAATAATAAAAAGACAGATCTTATGTATATTTGAAGATGACCTCATCTGCTTTACCGTTAGAGGAAATACTTCTCCCATTCGCAATAAGGACTATTCTAATACTTATTTGATTGACTAGAAATTTGTAGTGTACATTTTGACATCGAAGCTAGAGTGAATATATTTATATCTGTAGAAATGGAGAAAGCCAATCTTGTATATATGTCCACTTGGTATAAATACAAAGAATGAGTACATATATATAGATGAGAGAAAGAGGGAGGAAAGTCCTATACATAATGTGGGACTAAAGAGAGGAGAGAAAACAATAAATGCTATACAAATGGGCCTAGTTTAAGTGGGCCTTTCCAACACTCCCCCGCAAGCTGGAGCGTATAGGTCATATGCACCCAGCTTGGACAAACACTGGTAGAACAGGGTACTTGATAAGGCCTTTGTGAGGATGTCGGCAACTTGATCAGTTCCTGGAACATGCTTCAACTCAAGTTTCTTCAATTGAACCTTCTCACGAACAAAGTGACAGTCAACTTCGATATGTTTTGTGCGCTCATGAAACACCGGATTCTTTGCGATGTGTATGGCGGCTTGACTATCACAAAATAGAACAGCAGAGGAGGGGAGTTTTACTCCCAGGTCAGTAAGGAGACTTTCAAGCCATGTGAGTTCTGAGACAACCGAGGCCATCGATCGGTATTCAGCTTCTGCAGAGGAACGGGCTACCACAGCTTGTTTCTTACTTTTCCATGTAATAAGATGGCCAACAAAATAAGTATAGAACCCACTTGTTGACCTTCGATCGTCCAGGGAACCCGCATAGTCGGCATCAGAATAGGCAACCAATGTGGGAGCAGAGTCGGAGGTTTTGTAAACCAGCCCTTGACCCGGAGCTCCCTTAAGGTATCGGAGAATCCGTTCAACCGCCTGGAGATGAGAAGCCCGGGGGGCATGCATGAACCGACTGACAACCCCAACTGCAAACGATATATCCGGTCTCGTGACTGTTAGATAGATCAACTTTCCCACAAGGCGTCGATAGTATTCCGGGTTCGGAAGCAGCAAATCGTCATCCGAAGCATGAGCGCACAGTTTGTGATTTGCCTCCATCGGTGTACAAGCTGGCTTGCAAGCAGACTGACCAGCATCTTTGAGAAGATCGAGACAGTACTTTCGTTGGGAGAGCACCAACCCGTCCGGCCACCGGGCGATCTCGAGACCAAGGAAGTAGCGAAGTTTCCCCAGGTCTTTAGTCTGAAAAACAGTGCTCAGATGTTGTTTGACCTCTTGAATCCCCTTTGAGTCATCCCCAGTGAGAAGGATGTCATCAACATAAACCAACAGAAGGACGGTGCCAGTGGCCCGGTGTCGGGTAAAAAGGGAGAAATCTGCAGAACTCCGAGTGAACCTCATGTCCCGAACCACCTTGCTAAACTTATCAAACCACGCCCGAGGGGACTGTTTGAGACCATAAATGGACTTTTTGAGAAGACATACCCGAGACTCCCCCGTGGTCTCAAACCCGGGCGGTTGGCACATGTAGACGGTTTCCTGAAGGTCGCCATTCAAAAAGGCGTTTTTGATATCGAGCTGATGAAGGCGCCAGTGGCGGTGTACCGCGACGGAGAGAAGAACGCGTACAGTGTTGAGCTTGGCCACCGGAGAGAAGGTTTCCTCATAGTCGAGGCCCTTCTGTTGGGTGAAGCCACGGGCCACAAGACGGGCCTTCAGTCGGGCAACAGTGCCATCCGGATCATGCTTGATGACGAACACCCATTTACACACAACAGGGTGCTGACCGGGAGGTAAGGGAACCAAGACCCAGGTCTGGTTGGCCCAGAGGGCCGTCATTTCTTCGTCCATGGCAGCCCGCCAGCCAGGATGTTGAAGCGCCTCCTACAAAGAGTTAGGGACCGAAACAGAGGATAATGAGGTGACAAAGTGAAGAAGAGAGGGAGAGAGGCGATGGAGAGAGACGTAACTCGCCATCGGATGAGCAGTAGAGGCGGGAGCCGGAGCAGCAGGGAGCAGAGCACCAGAGGGCGAAGCCGACTGCAGAGGGGAAACGGGATGAGGAGAGCGACGAGAATAGACCCGGATAACCGGTGGTGGTGGACGGACAGGAGGTCGTGAAGGCGAAGAGGAGGAGTGAGGAGCAGGAATGACAGGACGAACGACGGGATCTGGACTCAGAGCGACATCTAGAGCAGGGAAGAATGGAATATCTTCACGGAAAGTCACGTCAGCCGAGACAGTAACCTTGCGGGTAGCAGACGAATAACATACATAACCCTTTTGAGTGCGCGAGTAGCCCACAAAATATGCTTGGTGGCACGAGGAGCCAACTTGTCTGTGGAGGGACCAAGGTGATGAACGTAGCAGGTACACCCAAACACCCGTGGAGGAACGAGAAAAGGCGGAGTTGTGGGAAAGAGGAGGCTGAAGGGAGTAGCATACTGGAGGACGGAAGACGGGAGGCGGTTGATGAGAAAGCAAGCCGTGGAGAGCGTGTAGTTCCAGTATGATTTGGGAACCTGCATTTGAAGCATAAGGGAGCGAGCGACATCAAGAAGGTGACGATTCTTGCGCTCGGCGACACCATTCTGTTGTGGAGTGTACGGACACGAGGTTTGGTGAAGAATGCCGAACTCAGAGCAGAGAGTGGCGAAGGTATGACTGGTGTACTCCCACGCATTGTCAGTACGAATAGTACGAATAGGCGCAGAGAACTGAGTGCGAGTCTCAAGTATGAAAGCCCGGAAGACGCGGGGAAGTTCAGAGAGATCCCGAAGGAGATATAACCACGTCATGCGAGAGTAATCATCAATAAAAGTAAGAAAATACCGATATCCAGAAATACTAGTAAATTTGTACGGACCCCATATATCGGAGTGTACCAAAATAAAAGGAGCGGAGCTCCGAGTACAATGAGGAGGGAACGATGAACGGGGCTGTTTGCCCAAAATACATGTGTCGCAGCGAAAAGCAGGAAGAGTAACATCAGGAAGAGCCTTCCGTAGAACTGGAAGAGGAGCATGTCCCAGACGGCGATGCCAGTCCGAAGAGGAGGTAGATGCGAGGACAGTGAGAGAGTCGCCAAGAAGATAGAGCCCATTCTGCAGCCGTCCTCTACTAATGATAGTCCGCGCCTGCTGATCCTGTATGAGAAAAGAAGAAGAAGTAAATGTCACGAAGTAATTAGAATCAGTAGTAAGGCGACCAACAGATAGTAAATTGAAAGGAGAGCCCAGAACATGTAGAGCCGAGCGCAGAAGGAGAGAAGAGGTGAGAGAAATATCAGCACATCCAGAGACGGGAACCGAGGCCCCATTAGCGACAGTAATGTACTTCGGGTGAGGTGAAGACAAGTACTGAGGCGGCCTAACAGAGGTGATGTGATGAGTGGAACCAGAATCAAGGATCCAGCGCGGGCCAGAGGATAGACAGACGATACCTTCATTGGAGATGGAGGCAGCAGAGGCAACCGAGGCAGGCGGGCGGCTAAGCAGGCCATGAAGATGCTGGAGCTGAAGACGAACCTCGTCGAGATCAGTACGGGAGGAAGCATAGTCGGTAGTAACAGCAGAGGCCTGCAGACGAGGAGGCCGCCCATGTTTGCGATAGCATGTGGCTTCAAGATGTCCATCTTTACCGCAGAACGAGCACTTAGGCTTAGACCGGCCACCCCGACCCCGGCCGCGAGAATCAGAGCGGCCGCCACGGGCAGAAAAGGAGAGAGGCAATAAGGGAGCTGGTGCCTGTTGAACAAGGGCCGGAGAAGGAAGTCCTGGCACATCCGGAGGCGGGGAGACTTTGAGAAGCATCGAGCACACATCGGAAAAAGATGGTGTAACGGTAGAGGAGAGGATGTGAGCCCGGACACTGTGAAGATGAGGCGGTACCCGGGCCATCATCATGGCGATACCCACAGCTTCCTTTTGGGTACGTTGAGCAGTAAGATCTAAAGCAGGAGGCTGATGGTGGATCCAAGCCTCAACCAGAGACCGAGCCTGAGCAACAAAGGACGTCAGGTCGGTCGCGCCACTGCTATCAAGGGCCTGGAGAGCAGTGATGATGTCATACGGATGGTGGAGACTATCCTTGCCAGAGTAGAGGGTGTGGAGCTCGTCCCACATGCCTTTGGCCGTCTCATGGTACATGGCTAGGCGATAAGATTCGCCATCAAGAGAGTTGAGAAGCCAAGTCTGCACACGACCATCATTGCATAACCATTCCTCAGTAGGGTTACCGATAACGGCCTGAGTCAAGTGATGAAGGAACCCCTTTGACTGTAGGACACGGCGAACCGAGTGTGCCCATTCCACAAAGTTCTTCTTGCCAGTTAGAGAAATTGTAGTAATCCGAAGCTCGCCGCGGACTTCCTGGAGAGAGGCCGGGCGTTCAGGAGGAGGAACTGCCGTGCCAACAGAGTCCGCAGATGTAGACATGGGGGGGGGGGGCGACCTGGAGGAGAGGAAGCGGGCAGAGACAGCGGACTGGATGAGGCCGCGGCGAGCTAGATGAGGCCGCGGCAGACTGGAGGAGGCCGCGGCGGACTGGAGGAGGCCGCGGTGAGTACAGACACGCTCAGGAAGGAGCGGGCTAAGAGAGGCTGTGGCGGATTGAATAGGCCGAGGCGGACTGGATCAGACCGCGGCGGACTGGATCAAACCGCGGCGGACTGGAGCGGGCCTAGAAGAGAGGGCAAGCCGGGGAAGCTCGGCACGTCGCAGCGGGCTGGACCAGTCCGCAAGCCGAAAAACACGTAGAGAGGCGAGCCCGCGACGGACAGGGAAAAGAACTTGGCCGCCAGAAGGTGAGCAGCCGCAGGCAGGAGAAAGGGGAAGGCGAGCAGCCGCAGGCAGGAGAGAAGTGCGGACAGAAGGAGGCCGCCGTGCTCACGGCGGACGAAAGAGAGCAAGAAGAGGAGGCGAAAAACCGAGCTCGCAGCGGACAGAAGGAGACCGCGGATAGGAATGTGAGTTCGCCGAGGTCGCGCCGGACAAGAAGAGGCCGCAACGGACAATGGGAAGTAGTGGACCCCACAGGATCAGAGAGAGGGCTATAAAGGAGGACCAGAAGAGGAGGGAAGAGGAGTGGTTCCACGGGATGAGAGGGAGCGGTTTGGACAAGGCAGGCCGCAGGGGCAATGCGACTAGGAGGCGCGGACACACACACGCAGGCCGCGGAAACCGCAGGACGCTGGGCGGATAGGAATGGGAGTCCGCAGGCTGCTGGGCGGATAGAACTCGGAATCCGCAGGAGACCGCAACCTGCCTCTGATACCATGTAGAAATGGAGAAAACCAATCTTGTATATATGTCCACTTGGTATAAATACAAAGAATGAGTACATATATATAGATGAGAGAAAGAGGGAGGAAAGTCCTATACACAATGTGGGACTAAAGAGAGGAGAGAAAACAGTAAATGCTATACAAATGAGCCTAGTTTAAGTGACCCTTTCCAACAATATCTATACTATATTAAAAGAAAAAAAAACTTGGGTTGGTACACTGAAATATGACCATCGAATGATTTTGAGCCCTTCAATTTCAATCCCTCTAATTTAATGGAACACACAATTTTTAATGCATTGGTGATTTATACTAAATTCCCGGATTTATATTTTAAATGTTAAAAATGAGAGCTTCTGAAACTTACGGCGCAAGCGAGGCGTTCACGAATAATATAACGTGACAATCAACTTCGGGTTTGCAAACACACATAAATGTTAGCATTCTCCTATATTCAACGATTCCAAATTCTTCCAGAGACATGTTATGAAACAAAAGGGAATTACGAGACCAAACAAGAATTAAAATTAACTACAAACAGGAAAGATATTAACTAAGACAAGCTATGGAATTTAAGCTCAAATAAATGCCCTAACTGGAATGAGCAAGGAGATGAGTTAGGAGATATACTATAGGCCCGAGAAGCAACAAATCAGGGTTCCCACAAAAAGGCTACACGAATAACATTATCAACAAGCTTCTCGCTGACAATAAGATCCACTTATGGCTCAGGTCCGCTTGGAGGATGTCAGGTTTCAACAAAGAGTGGGAGTTGCTGCTCTGTGAAGCTGCTACGGGTCTTGGGAAGACAGACGCATGGACTGCTAGGGTAGTCGAGCAGTCTATGAGTCCGATGGCCAGAACTGTTGGATCTAGGAGGTTCGCCGTCTGGAAAGAGCTGCGGTAGAGGGTTCGTCTGACAGATGTATACTGTAGCGGAGGTCGCCGGAACTCAAGGAAGAGGAACGATATTAGGCGGAGGGGAGGATAGTACTGGTACGACGGTGGACTCGCCGACACCGTCGGTGAGAGAAACAAGAGAGATCTCCGGAGCCCTAGGGGCAGTCCGGCGACAGCGGCGAGGTGAGAGGAGGATACCGTCGTCGACGAACTATCACGAGGAGGCTGTCGGGGTTGCACTAAAGAGGAACCGAACATGACAAAGAAGTCTTGTTCAGTTTCTCTTTTCCAACTGCTTTGATAGGGAGGGGCGACTGTTTTTATAAAGGAAATATTATAAGGGCTTTAAAATAGCGTTATAATGAGGGGGAATTTGTAAAGGGTGCCAGACGTTCGAAAAGGGGAAGAAATAACAACTTTCAAATGGAATAAAGTGGGGGAGCCAAAAATGTTTTAATGAGCCAACTACTTTTTTAATAGAAGAATGGGAGGGGTTGCTAAAGGTTTTTTATATTTAATATAAGGGTTTTAAAGGGGGAATTTCAAAGGGTATTATTTCTCCATGAAATAAAGATTCAAAATAGATTTATATTTTTTAACTTTAAAATTAAAATATTAACTCATTTTCAAAGCTTGCCTAGATTAATACTACTCATAATTTGATGGACCAATTCATTCATGATTTTATTGGTCGGTCACTCCAATAAGTCGTACAAACAAACACGAGCACAAACGAGCGCGAGTAACAAGTGCGATAAAAATGCATAAATACACATACACATATAACATGCGCGAAGATGTGCACGAGATTAATAAAATGCGAGAAATAATAGTAAAACATGATGCGACTTTGGTTGCATCAATTCTCCCGAGTTTGAAAGAGCTCAACCCCGACGAGACTGTGATATGACTTGCTAGTAGAATGCCCAAGAGTCGACCTGGCACAACTCCTTTACCGTCATGCTTTTGAATAAGCGAGATCATAGATTAACTCTGCTCCTGAAAGTGGTAGTGATAACGATCGATGACACACACGTCTATTCCCGCAGTAGGCGGCGTTCGGCGACCTGTTCGGGCAATCCGAGTCCCTTGGATGCGCCCGGATGGTCGTTCCGAGTCAGTTTCATATATTGTAGTCTATTTTGATGTTGTATTGGGCCCCGATCGACCCAAACACTATTAGCTGTCCGATCAGACGCCCTTGTTTTATTCTTTCTCTTCCTTTATTTATACTCATGTAGGGAGGCTGGCTTGGGGATCGATAGTTGTGGTTTATGCAATTAGCCGGTTCTCCTTCGGTGGATTCCGAAGGCTTTGCGCCATCCGCTGCTTGCGTGCTGCTTCCCCTCCCTTCCTGTGATCTCCCCTGTCCCGTTCAGCTTCACCCGCCCTCATCAAGTCCCTCTCGTCCACCGCCGGACTTCAGCCCTACCCAGCTGCTCCTCTCCCCTCTCTGGCCCCGTCTTCCCAGTCCCGCATGCCCCCATCTTACCCGCAGGCCCCTTGACCGCCGCCGTCAACCCACCCCCGTCTTCCCGACCCCTCACCCTTCCGGTGAACCCTCCTCTCCACCTTATCCCGACATCTTGCTACTCTCCCGGCTCCCACCATCCCTCCATCCCTCAGTCCATCGTTCAAGCCCCAAACCAGATCCTACTACCCTAAGCACAAAACTCCCGGAACCCATCCGAGTCCCTAGCCCCCATTTAGTTCCTTCAGATCTAGTCCATCACATTCCCGCAGCCTTTCTGTGGAACCACCATCAAGCCGAGGACGTTTTCCCCACCGGTCCACCACCCTAAGCCAAGCCGCCATACGTATGAGTGAGTCGAGGTATGAGTGTTTGTTTCCTCTTATTTGCATGCTTTGGTTATGAACTGTTGCCATGAGGTTATTGATTATTATATGCGATCGTGTTTTATTCACCGTTTGATTTGTGGGGCGCATTCGACGCACTTGAACGAAATTGCGCCTCATCTCGTTGGTTAATTATAATTGTTCTTTACTCTTCATAGCTTGTTATCCACTTGTGCAATTGATTGTTTAGACGCTCTATGAATTTTAATTACTTGCTGAATGATCGTAATTTGGACTGTTATCTCATGATCGCACATGCACTGCATTTGGGTAGCATTTTCATTTGTTGAGTTTGGGCATTTGCGTCGTCCGCCATTCGTAGACTTCTGCTGCATCAATTTGGTATCAAAGCTAGGTTGCGTAGCGTCGCAATTATTCACGCAGTGGAGTCTATAGGTAGTATCTCATGACATATCATTACGACGAACATCCGTATTCACATTCTGCTCAATCGACATATCGTGTCGACCCTTCGCCACAATTTACTAAAGACGATTGCTATGATTCTAGCATTTCATGTTATTGTCACGATATCACGTCACGACTTGATGCTAATAGAGTCGAGGATCTTCGTAGAGTCCCTCCAGGGAGATCGTCGTACTATTCTGATTAGAAGTCTCACCCTTGTCCCTGCGTTCTTAGGGATCATATTCACCAGCTGATACGTTGTGGGTCGATTAAGAGTGAGCTTGTTGATGATTGTCGAGAACTCTATAGAGGTCACCAATATGTGGATAACCACACACGTTTGGATCGCCCAAGTGTTCCACCTATAGAGATACCTGAAGCCGAGTTTCAACGATTGGTACTTGAATAATTTGATGTCGTACTTGCTCAAATGGATCGCCTAAAATCCCCTTTAGGGGAAACACATAGAGGGACACCTCAGGATTTTAGTACTCCCATAGACATGAGCGTTTTGCCATCTGATGTTGGTATTCCTTCTCTTGGTGAGCCTCCGGTCTCATATGATTTTGAGGCAGAGTCCGAACAGGACCTTGTATTCAAGGTGGAGAGTGCAATTAGCACGCCTTGTGAGTTTGGTCACGAGAGTGAGGCTGAGTGACCCAACGACACTTTGATGGTCTATCCATCTTCTATACCTCATGTTGGCCTCGTCACCCCCTTTGTTATATACCTCTTTCTTGACACCTCACTGACCAACCCTCACTTGAGAATGAATTCTTCTCACTCTCCCCTTAGCCTTATCCCGAGTCATGTCATGACTGAGAGCCTCGAGCCTCGCGTCGATATCATGGCGGTGGTCTCACCCGCTCTTGGATACACCACCCTTATTGGTAGTACTCACTTGGAGGATCATGAACCTACTGACGGGTTCTTTAATGATCCCCCTAACAAGCCTCCTGATGAACCCCCACTACCCTGTGAGATTGGCATCCCGTTGAGTGCGTCATCTGTGAGCGCTGACTTATTGACACATCTCTCAGCCACGTCCCTTACGTTGCTTTGGAGAGTGGGTCTTGAGTGTAGCAATGAGTATGCAAGGCATTTCCTAGGCATACTTGAGCACACTCCCGATGTACTGAGAATTGAGCGTATGAACCACCCCACCTGTGATGAGTTCTTAGACATACCACCTGCTGACCCACCAAATGAGCTCTTTCCTATCAGCGACACTCGCCTCACTCGAGTGTCACATCCTAGTATGGATGTCTCTGCCGCTCACTCAGATGGCCGTCGCCTTCGCGACGAATTTTCATACGTACCCCCTGATGAGCCGCTTGATGCGTCGCGTTTCTTGAGATATATTAGGGACCATGTGAGTTTGTATTGGAGTGTTGTCGTCTCACACATGCATTCTGACACTCATCGCACACTCATTGAGTTTTACTATACTTCTCCCGACAAACCCCTCGATAAACCACCTCTTTCAAGTAACCATCGCCACATAAAGCTTGTTGAATGTCAGTGTACCGCGCCTGTCGTGTTTTTTGTGCATCATTCATGCGAGCATGTCATCCTTTGAGTTTATCATCTGCATAAGTCTGTCAAGTCAATCATTCAGCTCATACATGCACTTCATGTCATCATTTGGGTTCATCAGTCACATCATTGGTCTGTTGAGTCGTCTGTTTATCATATACACGGACTACATGAGGCAGTCCGAAGAAAGATCGCGTCCAGTAATGAAATTATAAAGCTCAGGCTGATCTGCAAGGAGGGAACAATTTTTTGACATTGGATAGAAAGATGTGATCTGCCATCGACCTGAGAGGCTCCCACTGGTGGCAGCGAAGAAGTTTAGTGCTTGCCGAATGAGCCTCTATACAGTCACTCGACGGATTGGTGCGAACGCTTATGAGGTTGATATCACACCGACAATGAGAATTAACCGGGTGTTCAATGTGGGGGATTTAACTCCATACTGTGAGGAGCGAGTGCATGTGGACCCATCGTCTCTAGCTACCCCTGAGCCACAACTTGCCCCACCCTTCCCAAGCACCTCTCCGCCTACCATGCCCGGGCAGTCGCAGACGGTTGAGCAACGCTCGGAGGACCACACCACCCCACCGACAGTTCCACCAGCATCACTTTCAGACGAAGATACATTGCTGCGACAGTCGCCTACACGTCCCAGAGATGCACTACAGATCGTTGGCCATGACTTCACGACGACGGGCAGTTCAGTGGTCCTACGGTACGTGGTCCATTGGCTCGCCCGCCTGACTTATGATGACACTTGGATTTCTACTAAGGAGCTCCAGAGACTCGCCCCAGACTTACGCCGAGAGTATGACCGTCTCCACTCACTGGAGATGAGTGTTTTCAAGTCGGGGGGAGTTGATGGCGATCGATGACACACACACGTTTATTCCCGCAAGAGGCGGCATTCGGTGACCCGTTCGAGCAATCCGAGTCCGCGGATGCGCCCGGATGGTCGTTCTGAGTCAGTTCCATACATTGTAGTCTATTTTTGATGCTGTATTGGGCCCTGATCGTCCATAACACTATTAGCCGTCCGATCAGGCGCTCTAGTTTTATTCTTGCTCTTCCTCTATTTATACTCATGTAGGGCGACTGCTTGGGGATCGATAGTTGCAGTTTCTGCAATTAGCCGGTCCTCCTTCGGTGGATTCCGAAATTTGCGCTGTCTGCTGCTTGCGTGCTGCTTCCCCTCCCTTCCCGTGATCTCCCATGTCCCGTCCGACTTCACCCGCCCTCATCAAGTCCCTCTCGTCCACTGCCGGCCCCAGCCCTACCCAGCCGCTCCTCTCCCCTCTTCGGCCCCGTCTTCCCATTCCCGCACACCCCCATCTTACCCGCAGGCCCCTTGACCGCCGCCGTCAGCCCGCCGCCATCAGCCCACCCCCGTCTTCCCCACCCATCACCCTCTCGGAGAACCCTCCTCTCTACCAGATCCCTACATCTTGCTGTTCTCCCGGCTCTCACCATCCCACAGTCCATCGTTCAAGCCCCAGATAAGATCCTACTACCCTAAGACTAAAACTCCTGTAACCCATCCGCAGTCCCTAGCCCCCACTTAGGGTTTGTTTGGTTCAGTGTTTGGAGCAGCCGATGGGAGGAAAGGGGTCGCCGTTTGAGACAGAGGGGGAGGCCGCGGTTCGAATACCGCTGTTTTCCTCTGTTTCCTATGGTGTTGCGGGCTCAAACACAGCAAATGCCGCCGCCTGGCGTTTGGTTACCCGCCGTGCGACGGCGTTTGCCCCAAACGTGCGCTCCAAACGCCGAAACAAACGAAGCCTTAGTTCCTTCAGATCTAGTCCATCACATCCCCACAGCCTTTCCATGGAATCACCATCAAGCCGAGGACGTTTTCCCCACCGGTCCACCACCCTAAGCCAAGCTGCCACATGCATGAGTGAGTCGAGGTATGGGTGTTTGTTTCCTCTTATTTGCATGTTTTGGTTATAAACTGTTGCCCTGAGATTATTGATTATTATATGCGATCGTGTTTTATTCGCGGTTTGATTTGCGGGACGCATTCGGCGCACTTGAATGAAATTGCATTTCATCTCGTTGGTTAATTATAATTGTTCTTTACTCTTCATAGCTTGTTATCCACCTGTGCAATTGATTGTTTAGACGCTCTATGAATTTTAATTACTTGCTGAATGATCGTAATTTGGACTGTTATCTCATGATCACACATGCACTGCATTTGGGTAGAATTTTCATTTGTTGAGTTTGGGCATTTGCGTCGTTCGCCATTCGTACACTCGTGCTGCATCAGGTAGACAATCAATCTCCATTGAAAAATGTTAACTCTCGGTAATAGAATCGATCGCGAAGTTATAATTCTTCAATGTTGCTCACAAACAATTATGAATAATTTTATGCAAAATATTTAAATGACCAGTAAAATTCAGAGCATTAAATATGAGTGTCATACCGTCGGAGAGAGTGGATTGAAAAAGCAAGGAAGGAAGTAAGCATTTATAATTATTAGATCATATCGCATCATACACACTCCTGCTAGACATTTGCTAGCATTTACTAAACCAAGATCAACTATTATCATGATATCACCCGTTAGTAACTGACTAGGGGTGGACAATTAGAAACGGATCCCAAATTTAGCATTTATAATTTTCCAAAGAAAACCTTTAAAGCGCGTATCCTTGTGAGGAGTGAAAGTCCTAGGGATCGAGTCTGTCCTCCTAATACAAAATTTTCTAAACCGATAAATAATATGTGGATCAATTTTCGCGTACATGTCTAAACTCAGACGATAGGGAATAAAAGAGCAGTCTCCAAATACAAAGTCTATATATGGTGGTTACTTGAATATCGCTGGTGTGTGGCCACCAAACACAATGTATGCGGCCTCAAGGGTTTGCGGCTGCAGTAGGCTAGGAGAATCAGGACATATGAAGGTCAAGTTGATCATCTAACATGAGGGGATGAGGAGGAAGAAGCTCTTCTCCCTGGAGCTGGGGCCCAGGGAGAAACTTCTCGACTGAAGGGTGTGCTACAATGGAGATAAGTGGGGCCAAGATGCTCGTGAGGGAAATGATAAGACTAGAAATAGGACTTCCAATATACCTAAGCTTAGGTTCCACAATATGATACAGAGTTGGGTGGTGGTTAGGAAAAACATAAGGCTCGGGTACTTTCGCATCAAGTCTTCTCACCGTTGTCCACATCTTGTTCACTTCATGTTTAATATTAGCGGAGAAATTCTCAACGTTTTTCATTAACCTTTTAAGACACTCGTCAATATTCTCACTCTTTATAGATTTTTTAAGACATAATTTTCTTAAAAGTAGCACAAAGTTTTTTTTTTAAAAGGAAAGATTATTTTCAAATAAAGTTTTTCTTAATTAATGGATCGTCAGATTCACGATAGAAGTGAATCCAACCTGCCTTTGATATCAAACTAATATATACTAAATTCCCGAATTTATATTTGAAATGTTAAAAATGAGAGCTTCTGAAATTTGCGGCGCAAGCGAGACGCTCACGGATAATATCACGTGACAATCAACCTCGGGTATTGAAACCGAGAATCGGCTTCTGTGGAGTTCAGACCCTTAGGGAAGGGGTGACCGCACACTTATTTCCCCGAACAAGCTTGATTGTCTGAAAACTTAGGACTTAAAACTGACCCAAGGCTCCAGCACGGAGGTCCCATCACACACCTGGAAGATCTTAGAGCGCTTCCCCTCCTTAGCTAGTACTGAGCTAAGGGCACCTCAGAAAGCGCAAGAAGATTTGAGAATGAGAAAACTGGAAAGGCTTGCCTTCTGAGGTACCCCCTTGAGTCTATTTATAGATTTCAAAACCTGGCCTGCAAACAGTGTGGCTCCGCTGTTCTAAACAACTATATGCAACCCAAAGTGGTCTGCCAACATCCAAACTCAGCTGTCCTGGAAGGCTATTTGCAACCCTTCAAGGGCATCCATGTAATTTTGCCCCCGGCCCCCCCGGGGCGAGTGACCCCTGGAGGCGCCACTCGCCTAAAGGGGCGAGTGCTGGGTAAGCCAGGCACTCGCCTCCGCGGCTCAGAGGGGGTGGAAGCAGGATCAGAGGGCGACTCGCTGAGATGGGCGAGAACCCTTACGCCTGCTACGGGCAAGAGCCTCCCCGCCTGCTATGGGCGGGATCCCTTTCACTCCCCCTGGGCGAATGCTGATCTGGAAGGTTTCACTCGCATACTTTGGCCCTCTTGGACCTGAATGTCCCGCAAAGCCTTGAACCTGGCGGGGGAGACCCACTCAGCGAATACAAGGTTGTACATCGGGTTTGCAAACACACATAAATATTAACATTATCCCGTATTCAACGATATGTAAATTCTTCCACATGCATGTTATGAAACAAAAGGGAATTACGAGGTCAAGCAAAAATTAAAATTAATGAGAAATAGGAAAGATATTAACTAAGGAAAGCTCTGGAATTTAAGTTCAAATAAATTTCAAGTAAAAAATATATATCCTAACAGGAATGAGCAAGGAAATGAGTTGGGAGATATATCATAGGCTCGAGAAGCAACAAATCAGGGTTCCCACAGGAAGGCTACAGGAATAACAGTATCAACAGTATTAACTAAGGCTAGCTCTGGAATAACAGTATCAACCCGCTTGTGGCTCAGGTCCGCTTGGAGGACGTCGGGCTTCAACAAAGAGTTGGAGTTGATGCTCTTGGAATCTGCTACAGGTCCGGGGAAGACAAGCGCAGGGACTAATAGGTTAGTCGAGCACTATAGAAGTCTGGCAGCCAGAACTGTCAGATCTGGTAGGTTTGTCGTTAGGAAAGAGCTGCGGTAGAGGGTTTGTCTGATGGATATCTACTGGAGCGGAGGTTGCCGGAACTCAAGGAGGAGGCACGATCTCCGACACCATCAGTGAGAGAAATAGGAGATATCGCCGGAACCCTAGGAGGATTCCGGCGGCAGCGGCGAGGGGAGTGGAGGAACACCCACGAACGGTTGCAAGGAGGCTGTCGGGGCTGCGCTGGAGAGGAACCGACCAAGGCAAATAAGTCCTGTTCAGTTTCTCTTTTCTAGCTGCTTTGATAGGGGGGGGGGGCTGTTTTTATATAGGAAATATTATAAGGGATTTAAAATAGAGCTATAATGAGGGGGAATTTCTAAAGGGTGCTAGGCGTTTGAAAAGGGGAAGAAATGACAACATTCAAATGGAATAAAGTGGGGGGAGTCAAAAATGTTTTAATGGGCTTGTTACTTTTTTAATAGAGGAATGAGAGGGGTTGTCAAAGGTTTTTATATTTAATATAAGGGTTTTAAAGGGCATTATTTTTTCATGAAATAGAGATTCAAAATGAATTTATAAATTTTAACTTTAAAATTAAAATATTAAATGATTTTCAAAGCTTGCATAGATCAACAGTAATCCTAATTTGACGGTTTTATTGATTGGCCACTCCAATAAGTCATACAAATAAACATTAGTACAAACGAGCATGACTAACAAGCGTGATAAAAATGCATAAACACACATACACAAATAGCATGCACAATACTAATAAAATGCGGGAAATAAAAGTAAAACATGATGCGACTCCGGTTGCATCAATAGAGATAGAATAAACAATAATTTATTGATACTACCAGTCGCGCACAATATTCCCCCGCGCAATGTACGGTCGCTATAGTACTCGACCACCATCACCCTAGTGACAGTCTGGTATTGTCACCATTGCACACTACATACTTCTAGTCTCCTTAAAAGAAATATTGGAGCTGCAAGAACAACAACACTCAAGCCTTTATCCCACTATAGTGGGTCGGCTATATTGGAGCTGCAAGAAGATACAAAAAAATCCGGCCTAATACTGCATTCTTCCCCTATTATCTATGCTATCTATTTAACTTCTCTGGCTATTAATTATCATCTCAACTTGGGGGTCTTTCTTAATT
The DNA here is from genome assembly GCA_039583875.1 of Platanthera guangdongensis. Taxonomy (NCBI): domain Eukaryota; kingdom Viridiplantae; phylum Streptophyta; class Magnoliopsida; order Asparagales; family Orchidaceae; genus Platanthera; species Platanthera guangdongensis. Next base: position 95,880,243 of record CM077158.1, on the reverse strand, counting down.
TTCTAATTACAGGAGAAATTGGAGCTTTAGAATTAGAATTAGAGTTCAAATTCTATTGAAAAGGACCTATAATTCTAATTCTAGGACCTATAATTCTAATTCTAATTCTATTGAACGGTCCCTTGTGTAAAATGGTGGAATTAGATGGAAGACAGACAATTTATATTACCAGATAAGAGCTTTGATCTAACTAATTAGTTTTTGGAGCTACATGCTGTTGGTTGCTGGTTATTAAGAAAGGTCTATGGATGTTTTCCATAAAATATAAATTATAATAATGTCTTGCAAAAAAAAGATACAATTAATCTCGTGGCAAAATATATAATATTTAATACCATAAAATAGTAGATCTGGATATTACTTTATAATAATGTAGTGCCAAGGATATTTTTCATCATTCACATGTCCAGTAGCAAGCCAAGCCCAAATAATTGGTAACATTAGATATTCCAAGAACCTTAGATCCTACAAGGCCTACAGTTCCACTCTCTCTACATATCAAGTTTGTTTTCATGACATACATCATACATGTGTTCCTTTTTTATGAGAGCAACTTGAAATGTTCATAAATATTTATTCATTTAGATACCAAAACATAAATCTCAGTACAAAACTTAAGATATCTGGAGGATCCTGTTGTGGTCTCCCGATCTTGATCTAGTGATTGGGCCCAAGGTTGAAGAAGAAGCCCACGGTTGGGTCGATCCGGTGTGAGATCCGGAAGGTGCTATGGTTGAAATGGGGGAGAGGAACAAGAGGAAGGAAGGAAGAAGAGGGAGAGAGGAAGGAGAAGAGGTGAGAAGAAGAAATGGGGAAGGAGAAGCGATCGGCGTGCGCGCGGAAGGAGCCGCGAGCGGCTAGGGCGTCGGGGTGCTGTTCCGTTGGGAGAGGGAAAAGGAGAGAGAGAGAGAGAAAAGAAAACTTAATTTCCAAAAAACATGCCTCCCAAGAGTTTGTCCAGCAACATATAACCAAGTCCAGAAAACGCGCCCCCCACTTGGGCTTAAACACGTGGGTCCAAATGAAAACTAAGCGTGCGAAAATAAAAAACATAAAAACATAAAGTCGCCCGACGTCCATCATGCGACCGAGGTAGGAGGTCGGCGCTGGTACGTGCGTCACCAACGTGGATCGGGCTCATCGTGCGTTGTCGTATCATGTGGTGTAACATCACCCCCCACCCCCCCCCCCCCCCCCCCGTCGGAAGACAGCGTGTCCTCGAGCTGTGCCGAAATAGCAACTAGAGGAGCCGGCGGCGGAGGGCCAACGAACGGTTTGAGCTGCGAGATGTGGAAGACATCATGAATGCGGGCTGCTGAGGGCAAGGCGAGGCGGTAGGCAACCTCTCCAATACGTTCCGTAATCTTGAAAGGGCCAAAAAATTTGGGCCCCAACTTGTTGGAAACCGGTCGGGTGACAGAGGTTTGGCGGAAAGGGCGACGGCGCACCCATACCCAATCCTCCACAGCTAGAGTGAGCTCGCGGTGACCCCGATTGTAAGCAAGTTACATATGGTGTTGCGCCTGGAGGAGGCGGTTGCGGGCAGCCCCCAAAAATATGTCGCGGTCCTCCAATTCCTTGTCTACCGCTGCCACCCGTGTAGAACCACCCGAGTAGGACAAGAGTCGAGGGGGTTCGCGGCCATAGATAAGGCGAAAAGGCGTGGTTTGCAGCGCGGTGTGATAGGCGGTGTTGTAGCAATATTCGATCCAAGGAAGCCAACGCGGCCAATCGCGGGGCCTGTCGCCGGTGATGCATTGCAAGTACATGCCGAGGGTCCGGTTGGCGACCTCGGTTTGTCCATCGGACTGGGGGTGATAGGCGGAAGAGAACGCCAGTTTGGTGCCGCTGAGTGTAAACAGCTCCCTCCAAAAAGAGCCGGTAAATACCCGGTCGCGATCGGACACGAGAGTTTCCGGCATGCCATGGAGCCGAAAAATCTCCTGAAAGAAGACCCGCGCCACGTGCTCCGCAACGAGTGGCCTAGTCAAAGCAATAAAATGGGTCCCCTTTGAGAATCGGTCCACCACCACCATCAAGATGGACTTGCCACGAACGGAGGGCAGCCCCTCAACAAAATCCATGGAGAGGTCCGCCCATATTTGAGTAGGAACTGGTAGGGGTTGTAGTAGCCCAGCGGGAGAAGATGGTCCGTCTTGTTTTGTTGGCATATAAGGCAGGCGGCGATGTAGTCATGAACATGCTTGCGCATCCCCTTCCAATAGAACTCGAGACGGAGTCGTTGGAGCTTACGGTGAACCCCCTCATGACTGCGAGCATGGACATCCGTAATAATAGTCGAGATGAGGGACGAGGTCGCGTCCACATACATTCGAGAGCGGTATAGAATCAGGCCGTTGCGGGCTGTCCAAAGCGGTCCCGCGATCCCCTGTTCGGCCCGGTGAAGTAATTCGGCCAAGGAAGGAGTGCTCTGGATTTCCTGGCGAAGAGAGGTGAAAAGCTGCGCCGTCGGAAAAGAGATGGCAAGGAGAGAGACCTCGGGCGGGGTGTCGCGGCGCGAGAGAGCGTCGGCGGCGCGGTTTAGAACACCGGCCTTGTGCTCTACTTGGAAATCGAACCCCAGTAGTTTGCTCACCCAACGCTGCTGAGGGATTGTAGTAAGGCGTTGCTCCAACAAGTATTGTGGCTGAAGTGATCCGTTCGGATGAGAAAGGAACGCCCCCAAAGGTACGGTCGCCAATGTTGAACGGCCTTGGCAAGGCCAATGAGCTCCTGTTCATAAGCGGGCAACTTGCGGTGATGTAGGGCCGTCGGCTGGCTGAAATAGGCGATCGGGTGCCCCTCCTGTTGCAAAACAGCCCCGTACCCGACACCGGATGCGTCGCACTCGACGAGAAATGGTATGGTGAAATCGAGAAGACGAAGGACCGGTGCGGACAGTAGAGCAGCCTGGAGGGAGTGGAAGGTCTGAGTAGCTGCATCCGACCATGCAAAGGCGTTCTTCCGGAGTAACGCAAGCGGTGGAGCTGCAATGGTACCGTAATCCCGAATGAAGCGGCAGTAGTACCCTGTGAGGCCAAGGAAACCCCGTAAGCCGGTAATGGTTCGCGGCTGTGGCCACACCGCCACACCGTGGAGTTTCGCCGGGTCGGCGGCTACGCCCGTTGCATCGACGATATGTCCCAAGTAGGCCACGGATCGTTGACCGAACGAGCATTTGGAGGCCTTGAGGATTAGATGGTTCGCCCGTAACAGCCGAAGGACGGCTCGAAGGTGTAGGAGATGCTCTTCCCAAGTACGGCTATACACGAGAATATCGTCAAAGAAAACGAGAACATATTTGCGGAGGAGGGGTTGGAATACCTCATTCATCAAAGCTTGGAAAGTCGATAGCGCGTTAGTTAGGCCAAAGGGCATAACGAGGAATTCGAAATGGCCGTGGTGGGTGCGGAAAGCAGTCTTCTCCACATCACCTTCTGCCACCCGAACCTGATGATAACCCGAGGAGAGGTCGAGCTTGGTGAAGAAACACGTTTGAAAGTCCACCTAGTGTCAACTATGTGCACCTATAGGGGGGGGGGAATAGGTGACGTGTAGCGCTTTTGCGGAATTTATAATAGTACATGCACAATAAAGATAAACAACACAGCACACAGAAAACACAGACAATTTATAGTGGTTCCCCGACTTGGGTACATCCACTTTCCCCCTTCGACCTATCTCCCAACAAGGGACGACTCGGTCACTTCTCCAACATGATTGAAATCCAATCCTTGCACTATCGGAAGGAACCCTTCCACACGTAGGAGTCAACACTCCCACAAACCGGGTTGCACCCAACCCTTACAACACGGAACAAACGTTCCTTTACAACAAAAGAAAAATAGAATGTACACGAGATACAAACTTCGTTTGGAGACTACGGTGTCCCTCTTTGTTGACGACGTGATCTTGAAGTCTACAAAGAGTCCACAACCTTGGTCTCTCTTGGAGAGGATCTCCCCGGAACCGGCGGCGGCAAGACGAGCGGCGGCTAGGTTCCCGGGATCGGCGGCGACGACGATATGCGGCTGCACTTCTTTAGAGATCCAAACTTCGTAGCGAAGCTAGCTAGGTCTACCAACGGTCACACTGAGATCAATCGTCTCGATCGATTCGGATGGAGAACACTTTCCCGATCTACAAATCGAGAGACAAGAGATCTCCGGTTAGACACGTGAGACGCTGAGCTTAGCTAAGCTTCTGTCGCAGGAGGATCTGGGCGAACCACGATCAACCGGCGAGCAACTTGTCGCGAGCGGCAGCGGCGGCGGCGGAGCGGAAGCGGCGGAGCGGAAGCGGCGATTTAGGGTTTGTCCGTGCTCGCGTATTTCTTATTTTCTTTACTCCGTCACTGTTCAAAATACCCATGTATTTATACACTGTAGACCCATACAATATGACCGTTGTGGGTCCCACACGTCGAACCCCGAAATCCGGTTCAAACTAGTCCAGCGGCAGAGTCCGGTCCAGCAGCATCCCGAGAAAACGCCAAGTAAAATTCGTCGAGAATCGCAGGTGATTCTTGACGAATCGGCGAGAATCAGTTAGTGATTCTCGACGATTCGTCGAGAATCACTTGTGATTCTCGCCGAATCACTTGTTGATTCTCAACGAATATAACTTGTATTCAAGATCTGCTTAACGACTGGTTCGGCGAGAATCACTAGTGATTCTCGCCGAATCTTACTTGGCACCGTTTTGAGGTAGCCTGAAAGAGTCGGCGAGAATCATTAATGATTCTCGACGATTCGGCGAGAATCACTAGTGATTCTCGCCGAATCGGCGAGAATCACTTGGTGATTCTCGTCGAATTTCACTTAGACGAATTTTCGTCTTTCCACCTAAGAGCTGCTCCTTGACCCATCCTTGCTCCTTGTCTTCTCTTGCCTAAACACGGCCCTGTACTTGAAAGTAACTGCACTCCAATAGAGAGAATACACGTAGGCCAACACACTGATCTGCTCAACGAGGGATTACGTCGTGCAGACCCGTGTATATTGACCTACTGCACCCTGACATTGGTGTGCACTTAGCGTGGAAGAACTGCAAGCACAACTTAAGAAGTTCCATCAAATACATTGTGAATTCATCTTAGCTTGACAGGTGGCTTCCTCAACTCCAGGTGATTGTGGATACAATACCCAACAATCTCCCCCTATTTGACGAAGCCAAAACCCTACTAGCTAAGATGAATAACACCAATCAAATAATAAAAACAGCATTCAGAAGTTAAACATGCAGCACAAGAGAATATAAGCAACCAGATCAGGACTTGAGTCATTCACAAATTCAAATATATATACCAATATATATATATACACATATAATCTCAGAATTGTTCATATAATAACAATAAGCATTAAATGTTCTGAAGAGAAAATGACAAGGTATAAATTGTTGACTATTTTTCCTTAGCTAAGTCATCCTTGAATTTTTGTGCCAAGTACTTCTTCCTTTGCCTCTCCATATATTCTTTAGGCTTCGGATAATATCTGGGAGGAGGAACTTTATTTGCATCCGTGTTGTTTCTGAAGAAGATGTTTCGTTTCGCTTCATACGTCTTGTGCATGTCCCACTCATACTGGCTGTATACTTCGTTTCGATTGAGTTCTCCTTTTTCTTGTAGCCAGAAGGTGTCCAAGATGATGTTCTTTGAGACTGGACTCCACTTTTCATTTCGTACTTCCTCCTCACTCATTCTGATTCTCTTTTCAGCTAGTGTCTCCTTGGAGGTCCCTTCCTGAGCTTTTCTCTTGGCCCTGGCTTTTGCTAGGGCCTCTTGGTCAAACATGCTCCTTAGTTTAGCTTTGGAGAGAGCCCTAGCATCAGCTTCATTTATGGGAACATCTGCAGCACTTGCACTTATTCCCTCAGCAGCACTTACTCCCTCAGCGACCGTAGAAGTCTCAGGAGCATGAATATCCGCAGGCTTTTCAGGCAAGGCGACGCCTAACGCCTGGTGGAGCATCCACCAGCAGCTGTCATAGACGTATTTGTTTGACTGTTCGAAGTTTGTGATCATGCTTTCTTGAAGCTCGGCCATCTTAGCTATATACTCTTTCTCCCCCTTTTTGGCTTCGACCGCGATGGAGTTTGCATAAGAATGCAGTGACTCATCAATATGCTTGGTAGTTCTGGTGAATTCAGTGACCAAGGTCTGCTGATTGGCGTTGAGAGTGACCATATTACCGTCAAACTTTTGAATGTTGTTCGCGACAACATGAGCATTCTGATTTACAACAGCAAGAGTATCGGTGTTCTTTTTCAATCCGGCCATAAGAAGTGTGACAGCTTGGCCGGCCTCGGTGTACTTTTCTTCAAATTTCTTCTCCATCACGTCCAGTTTATGGTTGATCTCCACCATATTCTTGAGCATGAGATTTTCAGATGTCTTAATCCGTTTCAGCAGTTTATTCTGAGCTTCATCAAAGGAGGCTTTAAGTTCATTCACTATGCCCTGAATGACATTGACAGTGTGAGTGGCTAGCTCATCTCGTAACGGAATAGCCGGAGGCACTTCTTGGCCTTGCTCTTCAGCGGACGCATCTGTAGAGCTGGATACAAGCACAGTCTCTAATTGGGGAATCCTGGCGGCCTCGGTAGATTTGTCTGACTCCCCCTCCACTGGTGCAGCAATGTTTTCAGGAACGATTTCCGGTGCGTGCTTGTCAGACGGAGGTTCAATGAGATCCGGAGCCGCCAATGCTTCATGTCCCTCATTCCCGTCATCCTCTTCGTCATCATCCATGAAATCATCTTCATCAGCAGCCTCTTCCAATTCTTTGTCAGCAGTCTCTAGTACAGTAACACTTTCTTCTTGTATCTCGGCCACAGCATCCCTGGCCACCTGGGAGATTTCAGATACTATATCAGCATGAGTGGGTAGAGTCTCCCCCTCAATTCCTGCAGTTAAAGTATCAGGAATTTCACTGGGGGTGACTGCTGGAGATACTCCCTGTTGTTCTTCCACTGCAGTCTGCCCAATACGCCTCTCCCATCGGTCAAACACACTTGAGTCCATTTTCTTCAAGTAGTGGAGAGGGACACCTTTACTCATGTCAAACTTGTCTCCATTTAGCTGATTTAGATATAGACTTATGATGCGGCCAAAATTCGGAGAGCCCAAGGTGTCCTTTATCTTCTCGAATAGCAACTCCCCCCAGTTGAACCTTTTACGGCAGACAACAGCTATCAGGATCTTGAACATATCCGCTGAGATATGATCATGAGAGTCTGGCTTACAGATGAGCACCTTTCCAATTATGTCAGACAGGAGCTTCCCTTCTTCATTCATATCCTTTCTCTTTATTGACCGAGTTCCTCGTGGGAGACCGCAGAATAAGAGAGTTCTGGTTTTGTCATCGTCCTCCAGATAGTCCTCATGCTCCGAGCTAGACAGCTGCAGGAAGCGGGTCAGCTTGCTGGCAGACATCTTGACCTTTGCCCCAGTCACCTTGCTTTTGATTAGTGAGTCGCCATTTCGGAGTCTTGCAGTAGCGAAGAACTCCAGCACCTCTTTGTCCAAGATTTTGCAAGGGTGCTCCAGGACAAATGTTAGCCCAGTCTCTTCCAGCATCAGAATGATGTTGCGGAATTCGTCAGAGGCGTGAGAGAACCCAGTTCGAACAAGCTCGCAACCAGAGACCAACCCAGCAGTTGTCCTTGGAGCCATTGCAGAGCTAGGGAGAGAAGCCCTATTCTACGCTTAATCAAAAATCAAAAAGGAAGCGATACTAGTGATCAAGTCCAAGTGAGGGTGAGGGGATACCTAGCGGTGTAGACGGTGAGTTAGTTCGAGCGGAGAGGAATCGAAACTGGGAGAGATCGTCGGTGATAGCTTCGGCGGGATTCTTGCGGGAGACCTTCGATGGAGACCGATTCGGCGAGCTTTCCTGCAGGAGTCGGCGAGTTGCCCTTCCGGTAAGTTTCCCTTGCGGTGGTGAGTTTTGCGGGAGTCGGTGAGTTGCCCCTCGGCGAGTTTCCGGCGGAGAAGGAGAGAGTTCCCTGCGGAGAGAGTCGGCGAGATTCGGCGTGCTTCCGCAAGTCGGTGGGAATGGGAAGAGTCGGCGGTAGAAACCTAGTGTCTCCTGCGAAGTTCGGCGGGATTCGTACAGTGGCTCCTGCGAAGGTCGGCGGGATTCGTATAGTGTGCTCCTTCGGCGGGATTCTTATGGAAGGTGAAGGGTCGGCGGGAATTCTTCCTCAAATGTGATTCTTCTTGATCCTTCGGCGAGAATAGGATTCTCCTTAAATGCCAAGCTCGACGAGTTAAATGAGATTCTTACGGTTTCCGTTTGTCTAAGTTAATTTGAAAGTCTTATAACTATATAGATACTCCTGAAAGTCAAGCTATTAGGGTTTGTGCCGGCTTTTCCATACACACATTGAGCCAGTGGAATTAATTTAACGACGTAAGTTAATTTGAAAGTCTTCCAACGACGTATCTTTGTTAGTTTTCAGTGAGTTAATTTACGCCTGCAGATGTTAGTTCTCGAATCTACCAGTGGAAGTTCCGATAACTCTTTAATGATGTATCTAAGGTTTATATTCATCGTGTTACCCTATCCTTGGATGTGCATACATACACGTATATACAAAGATGTATCTGTATATAAAGATATATATATATATATATATGTAACTGTCAATGAAAAACGACTCAAGTCTTGGAACTGATCATGAGTACCTGGGATTTTGAGTGTCATCGTTTAGTCCCACAGGTAGAACATATTAGGAGCCCAATATGAGTATGCTCAAGTCGATATCACATCTGTTAAAGCAGACGCTTGTTCCAATTTAGTCTTGAGCCACCTACTGTCTGGTTCCCATCATATTCACGGGAACCTAGACTACCCTCCAAGAAAGAATTACTTTACCTTAGGAACCCAAATCATATTGGGTCCTAGGTTCCTGTTAGTAGAAGCACGCAACTGCCTTCCTTCAGAAAACCTGTCAGGAAGACTACCTCTGTCCCGTGAATGTGGATAAGCCCTTGCCGTTGGCACAGAGGGGTTGTGCCAACAGTCGATGGCAAAGTGCCCCACTTTGCCACAACACCAACATGAGTGAATGTTGTATCGCCGTTTCCGACCTGATCTAGTGACTGAGGTAGTCACGGTCCTAGGTCTAACCGGGATAGAGCATGATCGCCTCACAAAATTTTCTCTTCCATCGTGACACGTGGAAGGGTGGAAGGAATGCATGTTGTGAGCGTCATGAGGCCGGGAAGGTGGAGCCTTTCTTTCAGGCATCCCCCTTCCAGAGGCCCCATGAAAGCTTACACCATGACTTCTATCCTCCCTATTCTGTGTCCTCGGGTGGTGAGAAGTCTTCTGTGAGCAGGGATATGCAGATTCACACCGAGTTGAGGCAGTGACAGTGAATACAAAGGGCTCAGAATGAGCCTTAGGTATTCTCTCATGGGTTGCCACGACGGCCCTTGCACTATGGGTGTCTCCACATGGGGACAGATCACCCTTGCAGTGACCACGACTATTCCTGTGGTCATACCTGAAGGCATGATGAGTTGCCTTCCAGCTTGGAGTGGGGGGTCGGAACACCGTTTCCCCATTTCTCCACGAATTGATAATCCGGGAGATCCACCCGTTTTCTTGCTTTCTCTTTATAGCATCAACTTTGGAAAAGTTTGATACTATTCGTTTCTCATTCTCTAGACTACTCTCTAGAGCTGAGATCTTAGAGTCCTTGACCTTGTTGGACGCCAATTGGAGAACCAACAAGATCTTCAGTCGAGCAATCTCTTGAGCTTGCTTCTCAGCAAGTAGGTTGCTTAACTGAAGGGCTCTCTTCAGAGAATCAGAATCTTCTGGAGGAGAGCAGTTCCTGTCTTCAGAAAGTTCAAACGAGATGGGGCAGGATGAGGAAGTTACCTGCTCTTCAATGTTATTGTCATTCGAGCCAGTGACTATTGCGTCATCCTCATCAGAGCTGCTTTCCTCACTGGTCTCTTCAGTCTCAGACACGGACACTGGAGCTCTGATGCTGTCCGAGAGATGCTTGCCTTCATCTTCAGAGGTGAGGACCCCCACATAGGCTTCATCCTCTGGTTGACAGCATATTCCACCTTTCTCTGACTCCCCCATCAACTCTGAGATCATCACCCACATGGATTTAACCGTCCTACATTTTTCTAATCTAGAGCGAGAAGCTCCAGACCAGATATCCAAGATAATTTGACGAATCCTCTCGTCCAAGTTAAATAGTGACAGTTCCGTTTCTGACATCTCAGCAATGCACATGGGCACTTGGATCCCAGAGTCGGAGGTCTTCATGAGAATAAACGGACCCTCTTCCAGGATGAATGATGCTCGAGGATCGATAGCATCCAAGTGAAACGACACTCTCATCCTCCAGATGGGATAATAATTCTTTGTGCATGCGGGGAGTTTGAGTGGCGATATCTCATAATCCAGCTCCATGCTTTTGACACTGGTGGCAGGATTCTACTCAAGGTGTTAACCTTTTTGATGAGCAACCTGGCTTTGATACCACTTGAAAGTGCACCTAGTGTCAACTATGTGCACCTATGGGGGGGGAATAAGTGACGTGTAGCGTTTTTGCGGAATTTATAATAGTACCTGCACAATAAAGATAAACAACACAGCACACAGAAAACACAGGCAATTTATAGTGGTTCCCCGACTTTGGTACATCCACTTTCCCCCTTCGACCTATCTCCCAACAAGGGACGACTCGGTCACTTCTCCAACAGGATTGAAATCCAATCCTTGCACTATCGGAAGGAACCCTTCCACACGTAGGAGTCAACACTCCCACAAACCGGGTTGCACCCAACCCTTACAACACGGAACAAACGTTCCTTTACAACAAAAGAAAAATAGAATGTACACGAGATACAAACTTCGTTTGGAGACTACGGTGTCCCTCTTTGTTGACGGCGTGATCTTGAAGTCTACAAAGAGTCCACAACCTTGGTCTCTCTTGGAGAGGATCTCCCCGGAACCGGCGGCGGCAAGACGAGCGGCGGCTAGGTTCACGGGATCGGCGGCGACGACGATATGCGGCTGCACTTCTTTAGAGATCCAAACTTCGTAGCGAAGCTAGCTAGGTCTACCAACGGTCACACTAGGATCAATCGTCTCGATCGATTCGGATGTGGAACACTTTCCCGATCTACAAATCGAGAGACAAGAGATCTCTGGTTAGACACGTGAGACGCTGAGCTTAGCTAAGCTTCTGTCGCAGGAGGATCTGGGCGAACCACGATCAACCGGCGAGCAACTTGTCGCGAGCGGCAGCGGCGACGGCGGAGCGGAAGCGGCGATTTAGGGTTTGTCCGTGCTCGCGTATTTCTTATTTTCTTTACTCCGCCACTGTTCAAAAATACCCATGTATTTATACACTGTAGACCCATACAATATGACCGTTGTGGGTCCCACACGTCGAACCCCGAAATCCGGTTCAAACTAGTCCAGCGGCAGAGTCCGGTCCAGCAGCATCCCGAGAAAACGCCAAGTAAAATTCGTCGAGAATCGCAGGTGATTCTTGACGAATCGGCGAGAATCAGTTAGTGATTCTCGACGATTCGTCGAGAATCACTTGTGATTCTCGCCGAATCACTTGTGATTCTCGCCGAATCACTTGTTGATTCTCAACGAATATAACTTGTATTCAAGATCTGCTTAACGACTGGTTCGGCGAGAATCACTAGTGATTCTCGCCGAATCTTACTTGGCACCGTTTTGAGGTAGCCTGAAAGAGTCGGCGAGAATCATTAATGATTCTCGACGATTCGGCGAGAATCACTAGTGATTCTCGCCGAATCGGCGAGAATCACTTGGTGATTCTCGTCGAATTTCACTTAGACGAATTTTCGTCTTTCCACCCAAGAGCTGCTCCTTGACCCATCCTTGCTCCTTGTCTTCTCTTGCCTAAACACGGCCCTGTACTTGAAAGTAACTGCACTCCAATAGAGAGAATACACGTAGGCCAACACACTGATCTGCTCAACGAGGGATTACGTCGTGCAGACCCGTGTATATTGACCTACTGCACCCTGACATTGGTGTGCACTTAGCGTGGAAGAACTGCAAGCACAACTTAAGAAGTTCCATCAAATACATTGTGAATTCATCTTAGCTTGACAGGTGGCTTCCTCAACTCCAGGTGATTGTGGATACAATACCCAACAATCTCCCCCTATTTGACGAAGCCAAAACCCTACTAGCTAAGATGAATAACACCAATCAAATAATAAAAACAGCATTCAGAAGTTAAACATGCAGCACAAGAGAATATAAGCAACCAGATCAGGACTTGAGTCATTCACAAATTCAAATATATATACCAATATATTTATATATATATATACACGTATAATCTCAGAATTGTTCATATAATAACAATAAGCATTAAATGTTTTTAAGAGAAAATGACAAGCTATAAATTGTTGACTATTTTTCCTTAGCTAAGTCATCCTTGAATTTTTGTGTCAAATACTTCTTCCTTTGCCTCTCCATATATTCTTTAGGCTTCGGATAATATCTGGGAGGAGGAACTTTATCTGCATCCGTGTTGTTTCTGAAGAAGATGTTTCGTTTCGCTTCATACGTCTTGTGCATGTCCCACTCATACTGGCTGTATACTTCGTTTCGATTGAGTTCACCTTTTTCTTGTAGCCAGAATGTGTCCAAGATGATGTTCTTTGAGACTGGACTCCACTTTTCATTTCGTACTTCCTCCTCACTCATTCTGATTCTCTTTTCAGCTAGTGTCTCCTTGGAGGTCCCTTCCCGAGCTTTTCTCTTGGCCCTGGCTTTTGCTAGGGCCTCTTGGTCAAACATGCTCCTCAGTTTAGCTTTGGAGAGAGCCCTAGCATCAGCTTCACTTATGGGAACATCTGCAGCACTTGCACTTATTCCCTCAGCAGCACTTACTCCCTCAGCGGCCGTAGAAGTCTCAGGAGCATGAATATCCGCAGGCTTTTCAGGCAAGGCGACGCCTAACGCCTGGTGGAGCATCCACCAGCAGCTGTCATAGACGTATTTGTTTGACTGTTCGAAGTTTGTGATCATGCTTTCTTGAAGCTCGGCCATCTTAGCTATATACTCTTTCTTCCCCTTTTTGGCTTCGACCGCGATGGAGTTTGCATAAGAATGCAGTGACTCATCAATATGCTTGGTAGTTCTGGTGAATTCAGTGACCAAGGTCTGCTGATTGACGTTGAGAGTGACCATATTACCGTCAAACTTTTGAATGTTGTTCGCGACAACATGAGCATTCTGATTTACAACAGCAAGAGTATCGGTGTTCTTTTTCAATCCGGCCATAAGAAGTGTGACAGCTTGGCCGGCCTCGGTGTACTTTTCTTCAAATTTCTTCTCCATCACGTCCAGTTTATGGTTGATCTCCACCATATTCTTGAGCATGAGATTTTCAGATGTCTTAATCCGTTTCAGCAGTTTATTCTGAGCTTCATCAAAGGAGGCTTTAAGTTCATTCACTATGCCCTGAATGACATTGACAGTGTGAGTGGCTAGCTCATCTCGTAACGGAATAGCCAGAGGCACTTCTTGGCCTTGCTCTTCAGCGGACGCATCTGTAGAGCTGGATACAAGCACAGTCTCTAATTGTGGAATCCTGGCGGCCTCGGTAGATTTATCTGACTCCCACTCCACTGGTGCAGCAATGTTTTCAGGAACGATTTCCGGTGCGTGCTTGTCAGACGGAGGTTCAGTGAGATCCGGAGCCGCCAATGCTTCATGTCCCTCATTCCCGTCATCCTCTTCGTCATCATCCATGAAATCATCTTCATCAGCAGCCTCTTCCAATTCTTTGTCAGCAGTCTCCAGTACAGTAGCACTTTCTTCTTGTATCTCGGCCACAGCATCCCTGGCCACCTGGGAGATTTCAGATACTATATCAGCATGAGTGGGTAGAGTCTCCCCCTCAATTCCTGCAGTCAAAGTATCAGGAATTTCACTGGGGGTGACTGCTGGAGATACTCCCTGTTGTTCTTCCACTGCAGTCTGCCCAATACGCCTCTCCCATCGGTCAAACACACTTGAGTCCATCTTCTTCAAGTAGTGGAGAGGGACACCTTTACTCATGTCAAACTTGTCTCCATTTAGCTGATTTAGATATAGACTTATGATGCGGCCAAAACTCGGAGAGCCCAAGGTGTCCTTTATCTTCTCGAACAGCAACTCCCCAACCTTTTACGGCAGACAACAGCTATCAGGATCTTGAACATATCCGCTGAGATATGGTCATGAGAGACTGGCTTGCAGATGAGCGCCTTTCCAATTATGTCAGACAGGAGCTTCCCTTCTTCATTCATATCCTTTCTCTTTATTGACCGAGTTCCTCGTGGGAGACCGCAGAATAAGAGAGTTCTGGTTTTGTCATCGTCCTCCAGATAGTCCTCATGCTCCGAGCTAGACAGCTGCAGGAAGCGGGTCAGCTTGCTGGCAGACATCTTGACCTTTGCCCCAGTCACCTTGCTTTTGATTAGTGAGTCGCCATTTCGGAGTCTTGCGGTAGCGAAGAACTCCAGCACCTCTTTGTCCAAGATTTTGCAAGGGTGCTCCAGGACAAATGTTAGCCCAGCCTCTTCCAGCATCATAATGATGTTGCGGAATTCGTCAGAGGCGTGAGAGAACCCAGTTCGAACAAGCTCGCAACCAGAGACCAACCCAGCAGTTGTCCTTGGAGCCATTGCAGAGCTAGGGAGAGAAGCCCTATTCTACGCTTAATCAAAAATCAAAAAGGAAGCGATACTAGTGATCAAGTCCAAGTGAGGGTGAGGGGATACCTAGCGGTGTAGACGGTGAGTTAGTTCGAGCGGAGAAGAATCGAAACTGGGAGAGATCGTCGGTGATAGCTTCGGCGGGATTCTTGCGGGAGACCTTCGATGGAGACCGATTCGGCGAGCTTTCCTGCAGGAGTCGGCGAGTTGCCCTTCCGGTAAGTTTCCCTTGCGGTGGTGAGTTTTGCGGGAGTCGGTGAGTTGCCCCTCGGCGAGTTTCCGGCGGAGAAGGAGAGAGTTCCCTGCGGAGAGAGTCGACGAGATTCGGCGTGCTTCCGCGAGTCGGTGGGAATGGGAAGAGTCGGCGGTAGAAACCTAGTGTCTCCTGCGAAGTTCGGCGGGATTCGTACAGTGGCTCCTGCGAAGGTCGGCGGGATTCGTATAGTGTGCTCCTTCGGCGGGATTCTTATGGAAGGTGAAGGGTCGGCGGGAATTCTTCCTCAAATGTGATTCTTCTTGATCCTTCGGCGAGAATAGGATTCTCCTTAAATGCCAAGCTCGACGAGTTAAATGAGATTCTTACGGTTTCCGTTTGTCTAAGTTAATTTGAAAGTCTTATAACTATATAGATACTCCTGAAAGTCAAGCTATTAGGGTTTGTGCCGGCTTTTCCATACACACATTGAGCCAGTGGAATTAATTTAACGACGTAAGTTAATTTGAAAGTCTTCCAACGACGTATCTTTGTTAGTTTTCAGTGAGTTAATTTACGCCTGCAGATGTTAGTTCTCGAATCTACCAGTGGAAGTTCCGATAACTCTTTAATGATGTATCTAAGGTTTATATTCATCGTGTTACCCTATCCTTGGATGTGCATACATACACGTATATACAAAGATGTATCTGTATATAAAGATATATATATATATGTAACTGTCAATGAAAAACGACTCAAGTCTTGGAACTGATCATGAGTACCTGGGATTTTGAGTGTCATCGTTTAGTCCCACAGGTAGAACATATTAGGAGCCCAATGTGAGTATGCTCAAGTCGATATCACATCTGTTAAAGCAGACGCTTGTTCCAATTTAGTCTTGAGCCACCTACTGTCTGGTTCCCATCATATTCACGGGAACCTAGACTACCCTGCAAGAAAGAATTACTTTACCTTAGGAACCCAAATCATATTGGGTCCTAGGTTCCTGTTAGTAGAAGCACGCAACTGCCTTCCTTCAGAAAACCTGTCAGGAAGACTACCTCTGTCCCGTGAATGTGGATAAGCCCTTGCCGTTGGCACAGAGGGGTTGTGCCAACAGTCGATGGCAAAGTGCCCCACTTTGCCACAGCACCAACATGGGTGAATGTTGTATCGCCGTTTCCGACCTGATCTAGTGACTGAGGTAGTCACGGTCCTAGGTCTAACCGGGATAGAGCATGATCGCCTCACAAAATTTTCTCTTCCATCGTGACACGTGGAATGGTGGAAGGAATGCATGTTGTGAGCGTCATGAGGCCGGGAAGGTGGAGCCTTTCTTTCAGGCATCCCCCTTCCAGAGGCCCCATGAAAGCTTACACCATGACTTCTATCCTCCCTATTCTGTGTCCTCGGGTGGTGAGAAGTCTTCTGTGAGCAGGGATATGCAGATTCACACCGAGTTGAGGCAGTGACAGTGAATACAAAGGACTCAGAATAAGCCTTAGGTATTCTCTCATGGGTTGCCACGACGGCCCTTGCACTATGGGTGTCTCCACATGGGGACAGATCACCCTTGCAGTGACCACGACTATTCCTGTGGTCATACCTGAAGGCATGATGAGTTGCCTTCCAGCTTGGAGTGGGGGGTCGGAACACCGTTTCCCCATTTCTCCACGAATTGATAATCCGGGAGATCCACCCGTTTTCTTGCTTTCTCTTTATAGCATCAACTTTGGAAAAGTTTGATACTATTCGTTTCTCATTCTCTAGACTACTCTCTAGAGCTGAGATCTTAGAGTCCTTGACCTTGTTGGACGCCAATTGGAGAACCAACAAGATCTTCAGTCAAGCAATCTCTTGAGCTTGCTCCTCAGCAAGTAGGTTGCTTAACTGAAGGGCTCTATTCAGAGAATCAGAATCTTCTGGAGGAGAGCAGTTCCTGTCTTCAGAAAGTTCAAACGAGATGGGGCAGGATGAGGAAGTTACCTGCTCTTCAATGTTATTGTCATTCGAGCCAGTGACTATTGCGTCATCCTCATCAGAGCTGCTTTCCTCACTGGTCTCTTCAGTCTCAAACACGGACACTGGAGCTCTGATGCTGTCCGAGAGATGCTTGCCTTCATCTTCAGAGGTGAGGACCCCCACATAGGCTTCATCCTCTGGTTGACAGCATATTCCACCTTTCTCTGACTCCCCCATCAACTCTGAGATCATCACCCACATGGATTTAGCCGTCCTACATTTTTCTAATCTAGAGCGAGAAGCTCCAGACCAGATATCCAAGATAATTTGACGAATCCTCTCGTCCAAGTTAAATAGTGACAGTTCCGTTTCTGACATCTCAGCAATGCACATGGGCACTTGGATCCCAGAGTCGGAGGTCTTCATGGGAATAAACGGACCTTCTTCCAGGATGAAGGATGCTCGAGGATCGATAGCATCCAAGTGAAACGACACTCTCATCCTCCAGATGGGATAATAATTCTTTGTGCATGCGGGGAGTTTGAGTGGCGATATCTCATAATCCAGCTCCATGCTTTTGACACTGGTGGCAGGATTCTACTCAAGGTGTTAACCTTTTTGATGAGCAACCTGGCTTTGATACCACTTGAAAGTCCACCTAGTGTCAACTATGTGCACCTATGGGGGGGGGAATAAGTGACGTGTAGCGCTTTTGCGGAATTTATAATAGTACCTGCACAATAAAGATAAACAGCACAGCACACAGAAAACACAGGCAATTTATAGTGGTTCCCCGACTTGGGTACATCCACTTTCTCCCTTCGACCTATCTCCCAACAAGGGACGACTCGGTCACTTCTCCAACAGGATTGAAATCCAATCCTTGCACTATCGGAAGGAACCCTTCCACACGTAGGAGTCAACACTCCCACAAACCGGGTTGCACCCAACCCTTACAACACGGAACAAACGTTCCTTTACAACAAAAGAAAAATAGAATGTACACGAGATACAAACTTCGTTTGGAGAATACGGTGTCCCTCTTTGTTGACGACGTGATCTTGAAGTCTACAAAGAGTCCACAATATTGGTCTCTCTTGGAGAGGATCTCCCCGGAACCGGCGGCGGCAAGACGAGCGGCGGCTAGGTTCACGGGATCGGCGGCGACGACGATATGCGGCTGCACTTCTTTAGAGATCCAAACTTCGTAGCGAAGCTAGCTAGGTCTACCAACGGTCACACTAGGATCAATCGTCTCGATCGATTCGGATGGGGAACACTTTCCTGATCTACAAATTGAGAGACAAGAGATCTCCGGTTAGACACGTGAGACGCTGAGCTTAGCTAAGCTTCTGTCGCAGGAGGATCTGGGCAAACCACGATCAACCGGCGAGCAACTTGTCGCGAGCGGCAGCGGCGGCGGCGGAGCGGAAGCGGCGATTTAGGGTTTGTCCGTGCTCGCGTATTTCTTATTTTCTTTACTCCGTCACTGTTCAAAAATACCCATGTATTTATACACTGTAGACCCATACAATATGACCGTTGTGGGTCCCACACGTCGAACCCCGAAATCCGGTTCAAACTAGTCCAGCGGCAGAGTCCGGTCCAGCAGCATCCCGAGAAAACGCCAAGTAAAATTCGTCGAGAATCGCAGGTGATTCTTGACGAATCGGCAAGAATCAGTTAGTGATTCTCGACGATTCGTCGAGAATCACTTGTGATTCTCGCCGAATCACTTGTTGATTCTCAACGAATATAACTTGTATTCAAGATCTGCTTAACGACTGGTTCGGCGAGAATCTAGTGATTCTCGCCGAATCTTACTTGACACCGTTTTGAGGTAGCCTGAAAGAGTCGGCGAGAATCATTAATGATTCTCGACGATTCGGCAAGAATCACTAGTGATTCTCGCCGAATCGGCGAGAATCACTTGGTGATTCTCGTCGAATTTCACTTAGACGAATTTTCGTCTTTCCACCCAAGAGCTGCTCCTTGACCCATCCTTGCTCCTTGTCTTCTCTTGCCTAAACACGGCCCTGTACTTGAAAGTAACTGCACTCCAATAGAGAGAATACACGTAGGCCAACACACTGATCTGCTCAACGAGGGATTACGTCGTGCAGACCCGTGTATATTGACCTACTGCACCCTGACATTGGTGTGCACTTAGCGTGGAAGAACTGCAAGCACAACTTAAGAAGTTCCATCAAATACATTGTGAATTCATCTTAGCTTGACAGGTGGCTTCCTCAACTCCAGGTGATTGTGGATACAATACCCAACAACGTTCCATGTAACTCGTCGAGGAGCTCCTCGACTACCGGAATAGGGAACTTGTCTTTGACGGTGATGGCGTTCAGTGCCCTGTAGTCGACGCACATGCGCCAAGAATTATCCTTCTTATGCACCAAAAGAACCGGCGAGGAAAAAGGGGACACGCTCCGGCGAATGAGGCCCTGTTGGAGAAGAAGATCACATTGCCGTTCAATTTCATCCTTCTGTAAGAAAGGGTAGCGGTATGGCCGCACTACCACCGGGGCCGCTCCCGGAAGGAGGCAGATGCGGTGGTCCTGTCCCCGTCGTGGAGGGAGGTGCAAAGTCAGGCTGAAAAGCTCGGGAAAAGACTGCAGTAACCGGGTAACATCGGGGTGGTGGTCCCCCAGCGGAGGAGATGAAATGGCCAGCGGCTCGGTATGGACTAAGAAGGATGCGGGGGACTGCCAGGGAAGGGGATCTTCGCGTCCCTCGTAGATCGGAAAATCCATGCGGACCGTGCGAGGAAAAGAGAAAGTATCCTCCCGAGGAGCCGAAGGAACCCGGCTGGCCGTTGGAGAAACCCCTAGGGGCGGAAAAACCGGTGCTAGAGTACCTTGGATGGAGTCCAAACGGGCATTTAGTGCTTCCATTTTCTCATTTTGGGTGGCGAACATAGTTTGAAACATCTCTATGACTTGGGTGAGGGGGGGGGGGGGGGGGTGGGGGGGGGGGGGGGGGGGCGCATCTGCCATGGTCGGGGGCCGCGCGAGGTCAGCGGAGGGCGCAGGAAGGAGTCCGGCGGAGGTGGAGGGCGCGGGAAGAGGGTGTGGCGGCCGGCGAAGGCCGGTAAGGGCGGAGCGGTAGGTGCCGGAGAGAGGAAGTCCGGCGTTTGGCTCTGATACCAAGTTGTTGTGGTCTCCCGATCTCGATCTAGTGATTGGGCCCGAGGTTGAAGAAGAAGCCCACGGTTGGGTCGATCCGGTGTGTGATCCGGAAGGTGCTATGGTTGAAATGGGGGAGAGGAACAAGAGGAAGGAAGGAAGAAGAGGGAGAGAGGAAGGAGAAGAGGGGAGAAGAAGAAATGGGGAAGGAGAAGCGATCGGCGTGCGCGCGGAAGGAGCCGCGAGCGGCTAGGGCGTCTGGGTGCTGTTCCGTCGGGAGAGGGAAAAGGAGAGAGAGAGAGAGAAAAGAATACTTGATTTCCAAAAAAACATGCCTCCCAAGAGTTTGTGCAACAACATATAACCAAGTCCAGAAAACGCGCCCCCCCACTTGGGCTTAAACATGTGGGTCCAAATGAAAACAAAGCTTGCAAAAATAAAAAGCATAAAAACATAAAGTCGCCCGGCGTCCATCATGCGGCCGAGGTAGGAGGTCGGCGCTGGTACGTGCGTCCCCAACGTAGATCGGGCTCATCGTGCGCTGTCGTATCATGTGGCGTAACAGATCCATTAGAAAGGAATGTTTCAAATAATCCCCCACATTTATCAATCAAACATATTTTCAACTGCTTGACAACAATTAGATATGAAAATATAAACAACAACAAATTTGAAATCACAGAAGATACAATTGTATTATATGACAGTTCAATTGAATTCTTTCAATAGCATATGTTGAACCTTTGTTCCACAATTATAAATTGAATCAAGTCATGAGTTGTGTCACTTCTATGGATATAAAGTTGTTAAGCACTTTAGCCCCTTTGTTACTATTTCTGATATTTTTATCATGAATTAGGTATTGATGAAAGAGGCAACGTTTTAATCATTGCAGCGACTAATCGGCCTGACAGGATAGATCCCGCATTTCTAAGACCAGGTTTTGTCATCAACTCCATTATTTTTATTTTATTTTTGATTTGCGGTTGATTATTACTACTTAAATATAAAGCCATCATAGCTTTTCATTTGATTCATCTTGGATATCATGTCGTTAAGCTTACACAAGTACTTGTAAATTTTGGGTGAACAGGAAGATTTGACATGATTTTGAATGTTCTACCGCCGAATGAATCAGATAGAGAAGATATATTTCAGATATATACACGGAATGTGACTTGCTGTTCTGATGTCAGTGTGGGGGAACTTGCCCGCCTTACTGAAGGATATACTGGGGCAGATATAAAGCTCGTGTGCCATATGGCAACGATTGCCGCTCTAGAAGTATGTTTTCGCTTTTCTCGTGGTTTGAAATCAACTTCTTGTAGCAAAAAAATTAGAGCTCAAATTTGGATTTGTTATATATGAATAGTCATCTTCATGAAATTTTGTATGTCATTAGAAGTAAAATTTTCTCTTAACTGTCTGCTTTTCACTCAAATTAGATCGGATTATCTGTTATTTCAAAAAAAAAATGATGGTGTAATTTCCTTAACAGGAAAGCTTGGAGATAAATGAAGTCTCCATGGAACACTTCAGAACTGGAATTTGCAGGGTACATCCTTCAGATATTTCTTTTTTTCAGAAACTTGTAGAGAAATTTTGGAGGCGTGTTCCCGGTGGATCTGTCTGAGCAGCACGGTATTTAAAATTTCCCCATCTATGCATGCCTTATATCTTAAGATCCATGATCTTAGTTAAATTTTTTTTGGGTAGTCATTATTTTGTTAGCTCTATATGATTTGGAGATTTTTTATTTCGTGAGAACTGCTACTTCTCTTTGAGATATATTCATGAATGTGTTTTCATCAATTTTTTAATCAATATTAAAGCATTGGCATAGAATTTGTTTTTTACAAACATATGAAGAGATTGAGGATGTAGGCTAGTCTGATGATCCCTTGCCACGTGTGGGTTGCAAAATTTGACTCCTTGGATGACACCTGCATTCAAATTGGGGTCTTCAATTTTTGTTTTTTTGTTCTCCCCCCACCACCACTATTTTCTCCCATTTTTACCTTTTCCTTCATTCCCTTTGGAACCCTCTTTAACTTGTAACATGAAACTCTTTCCACTCTTCGTCATTTATTTTCGTAAAATGTGAAAATAGTAGAAGAGATCGCAAAGGTGAGGTTTAGAGACTGGATTCATCTCTTTGTTTGGAGTGGGCATGTGCCTAAAAAAAGAGCTAGGCTTCTAGGTGGAGTGGTGATGGCTGTGTTAAATTCACAGGAGGGAGGGGGAGAGGGAGTCAATTACAAGATTAATGTTGCTTTGAAAAGTGCTTCGAATATTACTTGGTATGTGGTGAGATTCTCACTATTG
This sequence comes from Platanthera guangdongensis, assembly GCA_039583875.1. Classification (NCBI taxonomy): domain Eukaryota; kingdom Viridiplantae; phylum Streptophyta; class Magnoliopsida; order Asparagales; family Orchidaceae; genus Platanthera; species Platanthera guangdongensis. The sequence continues at coordinate 95,857,892 of CM077158.1, read as the reverse complement.
TTCTTCTTCTTTTGGTAAAGTTTCACTGAAAAACTTTTTGGATATTTTTTTCTTGGGATTCTCACTATTCTCCTTTTGGTAAAGTTTCACTGAAAACTCTTTGGTCATTTTTTTTTCTTTTCTTTTACTGTTTTACATTTGATGTCATGAGCGTGGATTCATATCTTCATTTGGAGTGGGCATGCACAAAAAAATGAGAGCTAGGCTTCTAGGTGGAGTGAGGATGGATGTCTTAAAATGAGAGCAAGGTTAATGTTGCTTTGAAAAACACCTACAATATTATTTGGTAAGTGGTGGGATTCTAACTATTGATCTCCCTCTCTTCTTTTGGTAATGTTTCCCTGAAACACTCTTTGGACATTTTTTACTTGTACCTTTGATTTGGTGAGTGTGGATTCAGTGAAAATCTAGAATGAAGATTTCTTAAGAAAAATGTGTTGGAATGTACCATGAGTTTTATTTAACACCAATTAAGTCAATTTCAAGAAGACGAATCTCGTTTGACAATATACAATTTCTCACTTCAAACTGACGAATATTGGACTCGTTCTTTTCATCCAACCTATAATAGCTCCTTATATCACGCGAAATTTTTATGTGCGTGTAACACAGAAAATCAGTGTGCATAAATAGCCTGGGGCTCACCTTCTCCCATTTCTTCGCCCTTTTCCGTCTACTGCCGCGTCAACTGAAAACGAAAACGCTTGTCATTGCCAAGCAGTTGCCATTCTCCCTCGCCATTGCCCAGCTGCAGGTGTTCTCCCTCCCCCATTGCCAAGCTCCCGGTGTTCTCCCCCGCTATTGCCAAGCTGGGAAGCTCCACACCCTAGCTTGTACTTGCCCATCCCTGCCGAACAGAATACGTCGATGGCTGGAAATATCAAGAACAACTCCCGCCGAAGCTTTCGCCTCTCCAACTCCGAATCCACAACTCCCTAAAGCTTAGGTTGGTGAGAATGTAACTCCATTCTTATTTATTTCCAAGTTCTCAACAGTTAAATCATCATGTAGATGCAGTAAACATATAATCATGAAATTTTGGAAACAAGCCCAAATGTTCGCATTATTAAATTAGAGTACCACAAAGAACCATTATATGGTTACATCTACCTGTCAAGGAACACATTGTCCCAAATATTCCCATTTTCAAACTACAAACACACAGTCGCAACATTGTAAGAACATAATAACCCCACAAAACTATTAGCTGGTTTCATCCACCTGATAAAAAATGTTCGTCAGAACCAATTCATGGAAAACATGAAAAATATTGGCGGCTATCTCGGCCCCAAAACGCGGCATTTCAGCTTGCCAACCCTTGTTATTTTCCCATGATATCTCTGTCGTCGAGAGAGCTGCCTCCATGCACTTAAGCACAAATATGCCAGTCAGTCCCATTATCCTGCTTAGGGATTCCGTCAACTTGCACAATCTGCCAGTCCAAAATATTTGGTGGCAAGACATAGCTAGCATACTCATAGAATTTACGGACCAGTTTGAAGAATAAGATAAGGAATTAATAAACAATAAAATGAAGCATTACAAAATAGTATAACATAACCATACCAAATCTTGAAGAGCTGCTCGATACCGGCCATGCGACATAGAATCTTAGAAATCCCATCAACAACGCTTGAGGTCGCATACCAAAAGACACCAATGACTTTGTACATGTACTGACATGAGTAAGATTTGCACTTTACTGGCGTTGTTCGCTGTGATATGAATAACCATGAATAACCATCATTTTGTAGTTATGCGCCTTGTTCTTCTTGTAGTACTGCATAAAAGAGTTAATTGTTTTTTGTAAAAGTAAACAATTGAAAAGTTTACAAATTTACATAAGGCATGATCAAAAGATATGTATAAAAAACTTTTCAATCCGTTTGATGATCTCTTCCTCCGGGCACTTAAAACTTGAGCATAGACATTTAAATGGATGTCCGACAACCAACCAGCTCCTAGCAAGTCATCAACTAATGATCTATTCATTAGTATATTCCGGCTATGGAAGATTGTTCGATTACTGAGAAAAAAAATAAATTACCATCTTAAAAGAATACAAATTTTGAATTGAAGAAAGAAACTTATAATTTTCTGGAAATCGTGTAAGAACAAAATCTATAATTTTTCCCTGACGAGCAGTTATTTGAGCTCTGCTAGGGTAAGACGCCTCGAACTTCACCTTGAATCCTTTTTTCGGCGAGCTCACATCCTTCTACTTTCTATAAACCCTCTGCTTTACATTTCACACAAGACTACTTGGATTCACCCGGGCTGTGGGATCAACAAGTGTCTTCTCAAGAGTAGAAGCAAGGGTGGTCTCGATAGTAAGAAAGACTGTGGAAAGTTCGGGAGATGGTGCGGGGGATTGTGCGGGTGTTGCACTTGCGTGCTTGGACTGAAAGGTCAAGAACCACGACTCACAAAAATTTCTTAAGGATTTGACCTCCCTCGTAACCTCATCAATCGCAGACCGGAGCCGATCCTCCATGCCTCTCTAGCCATCTGATGCCCTCAACATTTCCTCCTCGTCCCTCTTAATCCTTTTGAACAACATCTGCTCCTTTCTTTTTTCCTTCTTCTTCACTCTCTCCTCTTCTAATCTTTCTCCTTCCTCCTCTCCGACCTCCGATCCGCCGCTGATGAACTTCTCCACTCTTTTCTTCCTCCTCACTTACATAGCAACGCATAACATATGTTTAGGGTGTTTAGTTTAAGAAGCACATTAATTAATTGGAATGTAGATGTTTACATTGATCATGTCACAAAATAACTTCTCTTGTCTTTTCTTAACGGCTCGAAATCTAAATCCTCCTCTCATAAAATTGCACTCTTCTGAGATCCTATATCCTCGAAGTTGGTTCTCACCTATATTATAAAGTAGATATAGAAAAAGATTTGCCACAAACAAACAACTTACACATATTAATTGAATTAGTTTGACAAACTTGATCGTCAAGCCTGAGTCTGCTTTAGAGATTAAAGCAAAACTTGACACTGTAACTCATTTTTGACGACCATCGACAGATCATTGGTCGTGCTATGTAGTCGACAACCAACTGTATTCTCGTAGAGCCATACATGCAATACTATGTGGTAAGAACACTGTAAATAACTAACCTAACAATGCCTCACTTACCTGTAGCACCTCAGAGCAACCTTCAAAATAACTCAAATTCTTGCCTGCTTCTCGGAGGGCACACTTGCCACTCAACTCAGCTATCTGCTCATGCAAGAATTTGTGTTTGGTTTTGTCCAATTTTACTTCTGGAAGTCTTCAACCCCTTTGATGGTCATCAAAAAAACATGATTTTTTAGTCCCATCCGCGAGAACATGACAACAACCACTAGGTACCTAACTATGATGTCGACACACCTTTTCTCCTAGCTAGGATACCACTCTTCTGCAATCATACCCTTCAGCTCTTCCATCAAAATTTTTTGAGTTATCCGTGCGAACAACCTTATAACAAAAGAAAAGTCGAGCCCTCTATTTGGTAACCCCTGAATAAGGGCAATGTCATTAATAATAAGTGGAACGTAAAATCTCCTTAACAGGAAATCCTGTTTCTCACGATTGTAGCTGCGTACGAGAATATGTATAAGAGTTATGTTTTGAGTAGCTTTGGTATCCTAAATAAGGGGAGTACCCAAGCTTTGTTCAGTGCATTCCTCGAGTCCTCTGATAGGACCTCAAGTAATGGTTGTGCATTCTAACGAAATGTTGAAACGACACACCTACAGCTCAAGTATGAGCTTCCTGACACTGCAAGAGGGAAACAAAACATTCAAAAAATATAAGAAAGAAAAGGTAGAATATACAAGCAGGAAGAGTTAACACCACCAAATGCATTTCCACTTATGAGATTTCTTCAAAAAATATAACTGTATATGAGCAGCAGAAATCTGACTGTAAAACTGAGCAAAAAAGGAGCTGTATGAGAAGCAAAAGAAATCCGATTGTAAAATAGCCCCAAAAAGGAACTGTATAAGAAGAAACAAAAATACGATAGTAAAACAACTCAAAAGGAATTGTATAAGAACCCACAAAAATTTGACTGTAAAAATGCTCATAACATAACTGTATAATAACCCGCAAAAATACGACTATAAAACAGTCAAAAAAATGAACTGTATAAGCACGCACATATATCTGACTGTAAAACTGCTCAAAAATCTAATTACAATGGAAGCAACAGATATCCAGCTCAAAACATAACTGTATAGCAACGATCACAAATTTTCAACAGTGTGTTTCAAAAGAACAAAGTGAACTACTGATACCCAAGTATAAAATGTGGAAGGTAAACTACTATAAGAGGGCTGTTCAACACAAAAATGGTAGGAAAGTCATACCCTAGCAGTTAAGGATGTGGTCGAAGAGGGTTGTTCCAACGGGCCAAGGACAACTATCACCCGCATGGACTGCACATCACTGTCTCATTCTTTACCGCGGACGGGTCTACTTACCGCCATCGTCACCATATCACCTCCATTCTAGAAGACACCCACAACCGTGCCCATGAGGGTGTTCACAAAATACCGCATCGCATCTCCGCCGAGTTTTATTGGAACGGCCTACGTCGCCAAGTACAAGATTTCATCGGCTAGTGTCAAACATGCCAACAATAAAAATCGGACCACCTTCTACCCGTCGGTCTCCTGCAGCCTTTACCGGTTCTGACACAAATTTGGGCGGACGTCTCAATGGATTTTGTGGAGGGCCTCCTGCACATAAAGGGAAAATCCACGCTGATGGTGGTGGTGGACGCTTCTCCAAGGGGGCCCATTTTATACCGCTAGCTCTCCCTCTAGTAGCCAAATGGGTGGCCCAAATTTTCTTCACGAACATCTTCATTTTGCACGGCTTGCCGGAAAGCGTTGTGTCCGATTGTGACAAAATCTTCACCAATCGTTTCTGGAATGTGCTCTTCACCTTGAGCGGGACGAAACTGGCTTTTTCTTTGGAGTACCATCCACACTCGGACAGCCAAACGAAGGTCGTCAACTGAACGTTGGAAATGTATCTCCGCTGTTTAACGGGGGATCACCCCAAAAACTGTGTCAAATGACTTCCATGGATGAAATACTGCTACAACACATCGTACCACTCGGTATTCCAGGCCACCCCATTCTGATTGGTCTACGATCGCAACCCTCCCCGTTGCTCACGTACGGGCACAACCTTGCCACCCTCACATCGGTCGACCGCAAACTCCTCGACTGTGACCAATTTCTAGCCACGACACGCGACCACCTGCTCCGTGCTCAACACTGGATGAAGACAACATGCAATCGCGGACACCGTGATGTATCCATTGCCACCGACGAGTTGGTATGGCTCAAACACATACCGACATCCCTCCCTGCATACGACGGACCCCCCGACAAATTGAGCCCGCACTTATATGGCCCATTCCAGATTCTCAGGCGCATTGGCGATATTGTTGGGTTTCTCTAAGAGGATGACACAACGCTTGTGCACGCAGCGGAAGAATAAAACATCAAGAAAACCCAAAAGAGATGGGATCGGGCCATAATAGTTGAATCAAGAAGTTAACATACAACTAGACAAAAATTACCTCGGTGGCGTTGAGTCACAACTCAACGGAGATGCTCCAAACTTTGTATTCCTGCTGGTGGCGAGTTGTACGTGGAATAATGTCCACGTCTCTGCAGAAATCCACACGAGCGGGAGACCACCGAACTTTCCGTCGCACGGAAGATCGGGAAGGATGATGACCGCACCTTGCTTTCCCACGGACTGCTAGGTCCGCGCCAGGGATTGCAACGCCAGCGACGATCGCCGTAGAGAAGGAAGTCGACGGAGCGAGCACGGCGGCGGCGGAACACTTCCGTCGGCGGCGGGATTCGGGATCGGCGGAACGAACGGAAAGGCGGAACGCTTCCGTCGCGGGATTCGGTTCGATCGGCTGCCAAAAGCATAATTCCCGAAAACCCTAAGTGTCCCTTTTATACCGAAGGCATAAATAGACTTAGGAATGTCGCTATCCGCAGACCACCCAGTAAAATAGGGTCCCAGTTTCGGCGAGTATCAGTCGGCGAGAATTGGCGAGAATCGGAGTACAATACTCGACGATTCTCGTCGATCGTCGAGCCGCTATGGACGACTCTCGACGATTCTCGTCGATCGTCGAGCCGGGGTCGACGACACTCGTCGATTCTCGTCGATCGTTGAGACGGGTTTGACGACACTCGTCGATTCTCGTCGATCATTGAGACGGGGTCGACGACACTCGTCGATTCTCGTCGATCGTTGAGACGGGGTCGACGACACTCGTCGATTCTCGTCGATCGTTGAGACGGGGTCGACGACACTCGTCGATTCTCGGTCGACGATCCTAACCAAGACTTCAAGGCAACACTTTGCCCAAAAACCCCATTCGGGTCGGTGATTGGTAACCTTTACCAACACAGTCAATCATCTAACTTCTCCACATCTCTTATGTGCGACCCTGCAGGCTCATATCGCGTTGGCAGTGAGATTACATGTTTGACCACTTCCAGATCACCATGATAACTCCAACAGACTCCCACTTGATCTTGAAAGTATCAAACCAAAAACCTCACAAACAATGAGCGGCATCTAGCAATGCATCATTGCTCCCCAAGCAATAAGAGTTTATAACTCATAAGCCTTTATGACCAATATATCAGCGTTGTCTTTGTCCCTTTGTCCCTTACATCCGGAAAGAACTAGAGGCATGGACCGTGTCACCCTCGTAATAGCTCAATCTAAGTTTCTTGATCCAGGACGGACTTCCAGAGAATGGTGAGTCCAATATCACATATTGACTCAACCAAGCATGGCCATGCATTTCTCAGTCCAGTTCCATCAAGGGGCCCATGGATGCAACTCCTGTCATATAGGAGGACAAATCCCATATCTGCTCACACACAAACACCCAAATGATTCGTAACATACCCAACAACCACCCTTATCATCAACCTTTCTCAAGGAAGACTTTAGATGACATCAAAGCACCCTCTTACTCACTTGATGAATGCTGTGACTTCAGGTCAAAGGACCACAACACCATTGTCAATTGAGACCTACCCGTGACACGATTGGATGACAATCCACAGAGTAGTCTCAGGTTGGGTCTGTCCAGTACAACTTGTTCACTAACAAGTACCAACGTGATGACTTGATATCACAATATCATGACCTGTGAGAACCGGTCATCAGTCAACGCACGTGCTAGTCTTCATGTACCATCATCACCCTTAGTTTCTATGATGATACTCGACCAGGGACCTTTTAAGAATGGAGCTTCAAATAAATCATATGCTCTCACATTCAAGTCACGTACTTGATGTCCCATGGAAACGAACATTCTAAGGGTATCTATTATGTTAACATTTAACTATCACATAAAAAAAATTCATAATAAAAGAACTTGCCATTAATTGTAAAAGAAAAACTAGGTACACTGTTCATCATATGAACAAATGGCCAACAAAATACATGTTTACATGCAATCCACAAGATTCTCACTAGAGTTGATCGTTTAGGTATCGTATACCCATCAATCTAGTATGACCATCATGCTTTCTCTGCGCGAGAGCCTTTGTCAGTGGATCCGCAATATTCTCCTCTGTCGGCACTCTGCAAATGTTCACATCTCCTCGTTCGACAATCTCACGAATAAGATGAAACCGCCGAAGTATGTGCTTGGAGCGCTGATGGGATCTAGGTTCCTTAGATTGTGCAATTGCACCATTGTTATCACAGTAGAGAACTACGGGACCAACAATGCTAGGAACTACATCAATCTCGTCGATGAATTTCCTAATCCATACAGCCTCCTTCGCCGCATTAGCCGCGGCGATATACTCGGCCTCTGTTGTAGAATCAGCAACTGTCTCTTGCTTGGAACTCTTCCAGCTCACAGCTCCTCCATTCAGGCAAAACACAAAACCTGACTGAGACTTGGAGTCGTCTCTATCAGTTTGGAAGCTAGCATCCGTATAACCACTTACAACGAGCTCTTCCTCTCCACCATACACCAAGAACACGTCGTTAGTCCTTCTTAAGTACTTCAGGACATTCTTGACTGCAATCCAGTGACACTCACCGGGGTCTGACTGATACCTGCTAGTCATGCTCAAAGCAAAGGAGACGTCGGGTCGAGTACATAGCATCGCGTACATGATTGATCCAATTGCCGAAGCATATGAAATCAACTTCATGCGGTCCTTATCTTCACAAGACTTTGAACACTGGTCCTTAGAGAGATTCACACCATGAGACATGGGCAAAAATCCTTTCTTGGACTCAAGCATGTTGAACCGCTTCAACACCTTTTCGATGTACGTACTCTGGGTCAAACCCAGCAACTTCTTCGATCTATCTCTATAGATCTTAATACCGAGTATATAAGTCGCTTCACCCAAATCCTTCATTGAAAAGCAGTTCCCTAGGTTGTTCTTAACAACTTTCAGGGTAGGAATGTCATTCCCAATCAACAGTATGTCATCTACATACAATATCAGGAAGACAATAATGCTCTCACTGATTCGCTTGTAAACACAAGGCTCATCTTCATTTTTGATGAAACCAAACTCTTTGATTTTCTCATCAAAACGAAGATTCCAACTTCGAGAGGCCTGTTTCAGTCCATAGATGAACTTATTCAGCTTGCATACTTTAGTGGCTTCATCTGGGGATACAAAACCCTCGGGTTGTGTCATATACACTTCCTCAAGGAGGTTTCCATTAAGGAAAGCCGTTTTGACATCCATCTGCCAGATCTCGTAGTCATAATACGCAGCAACAACAAGCAATATCCTTATGGACTTTACCATGACAACAAGGGAAAAGGTCTCATCATAGTCAATACCATGAATTTGCTTGAAACCTTTAGCCACCAGTCGCCCTTTGAATGTCTGTACATTCCCATCCATGTCGGTCTTCTTCTTGAAGACCCACTTGCACCCTATGGGTCGTACCTCTTTAGGTGGTTCCACCAAGTTCCAAACTTGGTTTACATACATAGAGTCCATTTCGGATTTCATAGCCTAAAGCCATTTGTCGGAGTCCGGTCCATTCATAGCCTCTTGGTAGGTTGCTGGCTCATCATCATGATCCATAAGCAACACATTACCTATTTGAGACACGAGAAATCCATATCTCTCCGGCTCAAACCTCGGTCTACCAGATCTACGTAGGACTTGTGTTCCCTGAGCAGGTTCTCTAGCTACAACATCTTGTAGTCCTGTCTCAGAATCCAATTCCGGTTCATTCACTACATGTGGTTCTTGAACTTCTTCAAGCTCTACCTTTTCAGTCTTTCTTGATAAGAATTCTTTCTCCAAGAAGACACCAGTCCTTGCGACAAACACTTTGCCCTCAGACTGTAGGTAAAAGTAATACCCTTTCGTTTCCTTAGGATATCCCACTAGATAACATTTATCCGATTTGGATTCCAGCTTGTCAGGCATTTGACATCTCACGTATGTCTCACAGCCCCAAATTTTAATGAACGACATACTAGGACGCTTCCCAGTCCATATCTCATATGATGTCTTCAGAACCGTTTTCGTTGGAGCGCGATTCAATGTCATTGCAGCAGTCTATAAAGCAAAACCCCAAAAGGAAACAGGCAAGTCTGCATGACTCATCATCGAACGTACCATGTATAACAGTGTACGATTTCTCCTCTCAGACACACCATTATGTTGTGGTGTTCTAGGTGGAGTGAGCTGTGATACAATACCACACTATTTCAGATGATCACGGAACTCATGACTCAGGTATTCGCCACCTCGATCAGATCGGAGTGCTTTAACCCTTTTACCCAACTGGTTTTCTACTTCATTCTTGAACTCTTTGAACTTTTCAAAGGTCTCGGATTTGCACTTCATAAGATACACATATCCGTATCTACTGAAATCATCAATAAATGTAACAAAGTAGAAATACCCACCTCTATCCATGGAACTCATGGGTCCGCATACATCACTATGTACAACACCCAAGAGATCCTCAGCCCTCTCAGTATAACCAGTGAAAGGAGCTTTAGTCATCTTGCCTAACAAACAAGATTCACATCGCTCAAATGATTCATAATCAAATGAGTCCAAAAGTCCATCTCTATGGAGCTTGGATATGCGCTTCTCGTTGATATGACCCAAACGACAATGCCAGAGAAACGTAGGGTTCGAGTCATTTGTTCTTAGTCTTTTATTATTTACTACATTACAGATCAGATGGTCCAAGTTCAAAACATAAAGACCATTAAACAATTGGGCTACAGCATAACAAACATCATCCTTAAATATAGAACAACAATTGTTCTTAATTATAAAAGAAAATCCAATCATGTCCAAACATGAAATAGATATAATGTTTCTAGTTATGGCCGGAACAAAATAACAATTATCTAGTTCTATTACAAGCCCACTGGGCAAAGAAAGACGGTAAACCCCTACGGCTACAACAGCAACTCTTGCTCCATTGCCGACGCGGAGGTCCACCTCCCCTTTACTCAGCAATCTTCTCCTTCTCAGTTCCTGCACATTTGTACAAATGTGAGAACCACATCCGGTATCCAATACCCAAGATGAAGGAGCAGAAAGGTTTATCTCTATAACGTGAATATTTGAAGCGGAAGTCATACCTCCCTTCATTTTCTGCAGACCTTCAATGTACGAAGGACAGTTCCTCCTCCAATGACCAGCCTTGCCACAGTGGTGGCATTTCCCTTCCTTCACCGTGCTTTTCTTTTTCATCAGTGCAGAAGACTTGGGCTCAAGATATGACTTAGGTCCCACCTTCGTCTTCTTAGAGCCCTTGGCCTTGCCCTTGCCCTTATGCACCATCAGTATGAGACTGACAGACTTGACCTTCTTCATATTGATTTCAGCAGTTCTCAACATGCCTAGGAGTTCGGGCAGTGTCTTGTCTATTTCATTCATGTTGTAGTTCAAGACGAACTGCTCATAACTGTCCGGCAACGATTGCAGGATCAGATCTTTGGCCAACTCTTGACCAAGAGGAAAACCCAGCCTTTCAAGGTTCTCTATATACCCAATCATCTTGAGTACGTGAGTCCCTACTGAGTCTCGAACTCCCATCTTGCACTGAAACAACGCTTTTGTGACGTCGAACCTCTCTTGACGAGCCTGCCCTTGAAACATTTTCTTGAGATGCTCGTCAATCTCCTTGCACCCCATGCTCTCATGTTGCTTCTGAAGCTCAGAGTTCATAGTGACAAGCATAAGACATTCGACATCTAAAGCATCATCAGTATACTTCTTATAAGTATCCTTCTCAGCACGGGAAGAGTTCCCGGTCGGCACCTCAGGGGCTTCTTCTTCCAAGACATAGAGCTTTCGCTCTTGCCTGAGAACAATTCTCAGGTTCCTGTACCAGTCCATGTAATTTGTCCCACTGAGCTTATCCTTCTCAAGGATGGCTCTCAGAGACAAAGTGGAGTGTGAAACACTTGTCATGGAATTCTACAAGAATTTATGCAGAATAAAATCAGTACCAAAATTTCAAATACAATTTATTTTAATTTGGACTTCAATTAAAACACTCCCACTATTTTATTCGAAATGATAGCCCTCACTAACAATTCGGAGAGTTCATGCGAGCTACTCTCTTAGTGGACAAGATCCGTATTTCACCAACACAATGAGTCAGCTTTGGCTTTCCTCTCACGATGCGGTTATTTAGGTAGGCAACGCTTGCCAATTGCATCCTCATGCAATTCTTGTATGGTTGGTGAATAACTCCTTACTCGCATCCATCATATGGTGCATGCCAACCCTATGCCTCTAGGCACTCAACCTTTGAGGTCACCTAGTTAAGATGGACCCGATGTCGACAGTGGGATATCACAATTATCCGCTCGCACCCTTACCAAGATAGATTAATGCACCTTGCTTTGGCAAGCTCACACTTCATCGATCGAGGCAGGAAGAGTGTCATCCATCGGAAGACATCCGAACACTTAATATTTGATGAAAGGATTTTGATTATAGGTTAACAATTAACCATGATCAACATTTGATCAATGTGCACATCCAAAGAAAAACAATATATCTAAGACCACATGCATCCCTTATGTGCACAACCTGACACCATCAGATTTACATGCACTGGACAAAGACAAAGACAACTCAACTTAAAGCAGTAGACAAGCTCATCTCTCTATGTTGGATTCAAAATCCAAAACAAAATCGAGGGATGGTTACTGCTAAGGAGACTACAATTTCTAACAATTAGAAATTTCCACGAAATCCCAGACGTTCTTGGCGGGGTACCAAGACTAAATCTAGACATTCAGAACACTTCTAAATCTCTAGGTTTACACGCACTGGAATAACCAAACTTCCAATACAACAATCATGGCCGAAACCTGGCTCTGATACCACTGTTGGGTTTCTCTAAGAGGATGACACAACGCTTGTGCACGCAGCGGAAGAATAAAACATCAAGAAAAACCCAAAAGAGATGGGATCAGGCCATAATAGTTGAATCAAGAAGTTAACATACAACTAGGCAAAAATTACCTCGGTGGCGTTGAGTCACAACTCAACGGAGATGCTCCAAACTTTGTATTCCTGCTGGTGGCGAGTTGTACGTGGAATAATGTCCACGTCTCTGCAGAAATCCACACGAGCAGGAGACCACCGAACTTTCCGTCGCACGGAAGATCGGGAAGGATGATGACCGCACCTTGCTTTCCCACGGACTGCTAGGTCCGCGCCAGGGATTGCAACGCCAGCGACGATCGCCGGAGAGAAGGAAGTCGACGGAGCGAGCACGGCGGCGGCGGAACACTTCCGTCGGCGGCGGGATTCGGGATCGGCGGAACGAAAGGAAAGGCGGAACGCTTCCGTCGCGGGATTCGGTTCGATCGGCTGCCAAAAGCATAATTCCCGAAAACCCTAAGTGTCCCTTTTATACCGAAGGCATAAATAGACTTAGGAATGTCGCTATCCGCAGACCACCCAGTAAAATAGGGTCCCAGTTTCGGCGAGTATCAGTCGGCGAGAATCGGCGAGAATCTGAGTAAGTACAATACTCGACGATTCTCGTCGATCGTCGAGCCGCTATCGACGACTCTCGACGATTCTCGTCGATCGTCGAGCCGGGGTCGACGACATTCGTCGATTCTCGTCGATCGTTGAGACGGGTTTGACGACACTCGTCGATTCTCGTCGATCATTGAGACGGGGTCGACGACACTCGTCGATTCTCGTCGATCGTTGAGATGCGGTCCACGACACTCGTCGATTCTCGTCGATCGTTGAGACGGGGTCGACGCCACTCGTCGATTCTCGGTCGACGATCCTAACCAAGACTTCAAGGCAACACTTTGCCCAAAAACCCCATTCGGATCGGTGATTGGTAACCTTTACCAACACAGTCAATCATCCAACTTCTCCACATCTCTTATGTGCGGCCCTGCAGGCTCATATCGCGTTGGCAGTGAGATTACATGTTTGACCACTTCCAGATCACCATGGTAACTCCAACAGATATCGCCTATCAGCTTCGCCTCCCACTGACGACACACATCCACGACATCTTCCACGTCTCCCAACTCAAGAGGTTCATTGGAGGCCCCCTGGACACACCATTCGTCGCATTGCCCTCTCAACTTGAGGACAAAATGTCTTTTGATGAGGAAGATGTTACGGAATCGACACCGGTCAAGGAACCAGATCCACATTGGGGGCAGACATATTACTAGCGCGACACCACCACAACGACATGAAGGCTCGCCGATCAAGCTCTCTTTTATCTCAGTTTATTTCCTTTTATTTCATACATTTTTTTATATGTATTATTCACGCTTATTTGGGGACCCACGTATTTAAGCCTAAGTAGGGGGCATGATAGTCATCTGGCTCATATACCCATGTGGGGTAACTTGGAATGGAAGAAAAAGTATTATCTTCTCATCTCTCTCTTATCCTCTCTTTCTCTAATTCCTTCTCCTTCCCATGCCTTGTCGAGCCCGCCCTTGCGTTCCGCACTATCGCTGGTTCGCCTATCACCGCAAGCCTGGAGAAGCACTCTTACCTCATCGTCGCATGAGATCGCAGACCGGAGCGCGTAACATATTATTTCACAACCTCACATCCCTAGCTATCAATTTTTGGATCCCTTTCCCATCATATTCGATCACAACTTTCATCGTACCTTTCTACTACCATAACTCTATTGTGTTTCAAGGGCATTAAATGCACAACGAAAATACAAGAAACCCTTGACAGGATCCATGCAAAACACATGAACTCAAGAAACGAGTTTTATACCTTCATTGAAATCAGCTTTTGAGAAAAATGACAGGTTTTTGAGACCAAACAAAGAACGGTATCCGCGTCTCTAGAGGTATCCTTATGAACACCGAAAATATCTCGCAGTCTCTTCAACAAACTTAGGAAGATGATCCTATTTCTTTGCACGAATTGCTAGTTTTGTTTCTGCCATGATATTCTTCTTCCTCTTTTCACTTTTACAATTTTTCCCCTCGAGGAATGGAGAGTCGGGGGCTTTATACCTACATCGACACACCCTTGACACACAGGTGTGTTGTACGGGCTTGCGGCCCAATCGTTGTGTCGCCTAGCTGTTACTCACGCATAACTCCCAGAACCGCAACCAAATGGCTACACGCCTATGGTACACTAGCGTGCATCGCGTCCGTGTGGATCAAAAAGTGTCTCAATCGTGTTGGGCCACAAAAAGACACATTCACTTACTTTAAACCACTAGAAGAGAAACTTTAAGGTCCCGTTCGCTTGGGTAGAATTGGAGAACTGAATTGAATTGGAATTGCCAATTCCAATTCCACTGTTCGACAACCAATATTTTTGGTGAAAACTGTAATTCAATTAAATTCCATGACAATTCTGTCTCTCCTCACATTTTTGGCCTAGCGAGCTCTTCATTGGCGATTTCGAGCCTCTGTTATGGGCCTACTTCCGTAACCATGTCATCTCGCTGCAGTAGTGGCCGGAGGCGGAGAAGATGACAGTGATGGAGGATACCGTGGAGCCGGAACCGCGGATGCCTAAGCGGGGTTGCTCGTTGGAGGAGAGAGCCACCAAAATCTCACAACAAGGGGACAAGGAAACTAGAACTTCATTTCATGCCTCAAACATACAATACCCATGCCTTTATATAGGCTACAAGATGACTCTAATAAGACAAACATAATAAAAAAGGCTCGGTGCTCGAGACCCCATAACTTAAGACAAACAATAATAATAAGGATAAAAGGGCTCGGTGCTCGAGACCCCATAACTTAATACGCAGCCCGTAACATCTCATCTGTCCCCCAAAAAGACTTTGCCCGCAAACCTGATCCGATGCCCTCGTCCTCAGAGTCCTCGACATGTAGGTAGAAGAGCCGGGTGCACCTGTGGCCGCGAGTGTACTGCTCGTCGCAATTAAAGCATAGTCCTTGGGCACGTCGTTGCAACATCTCAGCACGAGATAAACGGCGGATCGGTGGAGTCGGTGGTCCCTCGCTACGGCTTTGTGGAACGATGTTGGTGGGAGGCGGGTCGGCATCATGTGGTAGCTGGAGGCGACGATCGCAGAGTCGGGCCAGACTCATAGCAGTCACTAAGTCTGGAGGGGCCTCAAACTCAACATCCAGTTGCAGTTGCTCGCGAAGTCCAGCGGTGAAAATGTCGATTTGCATATCTGGAGCAAGGGAGACATGCGCTAAGAGAAACTGAAATTGTTCCAGGTACTCGTCCACGGTACTAGTTTGACGTAGAGATGTGAGTGCGTCGGGGGAGTTACTGTGGATAGGGGGTCCGAAACGCAAGTTGCAAAGCCGCTTGAAGTCGTTCCAAATCAGATTCGGCCGGTCGGTGAGAAGGCGAGAAGCCCATAAAACAGCGGAGTCGAGCATATGAAACGATGCTAAATGGATCCGGTCTGCGGCTGGTGTCTGTTGGTGGCTGAAAAATTGCTCACATTTGGTGAGCCAACACAATGGATCCGTTTTTCCATCATAAGTAGGAAATTCCAATCGGATGTAGCGTGGAATAATAGAAGCGTCGGGGTGCGCGAGGACTGGCGGTGGAGGGTCGTGGATGGTCAGGGGCGGCGGTGCTTGGCGGAGAAGCAGTGGTGCCTGACTGCTACTAGTAGGATCGAGTGCGGGGGTGGTAGAAAGATCATCAAGGCGCTTGGAGAGCGCAATAATGGCCTCCTGATGACGGTCCGCGAGGGCAGCATGCGCAGCTTGTTGCGTCATGACGGTTTGCAGCATGGTCATAATCTGACTTAGTTGGTCCGGCTAGTCCCCCATAGTGCGGGATGAACGAGAAGAGGAGCGGGTGACCGGGCGGTCGGAGTGCGTCGATTCGGAAGACTCAGAGTGGCCGCGAGAGCCGCGGTGGCGCCCAATATTGACAGCAGAGGGGAGGTGCCCACTGGAAAATACACTGAGTAGGTCGGCCGAGTGGGTGAAATATTAAATTGGGAATGCTGGGTGGAAGAGGGGTGGGGGGAGAGTAATTAAATAGTAGTAGGGTGGTTGAAATTAAATAGAAATAAGCTGGCTGCAGGATTGGAAAGGTGTGGGGTCCATTACTAATCGGGTTAATAAAATATCTTATATGTTATAGCTCATGGCGGAGGAAACAAAGTCGTAAGATTAAAACAGGATGTGGGGTGGGGCTACAGGATGTGGGGTGGGGCTCGAGGTAGGAAGAAAAAAGAGGCGCAGGAATTGCACGCCTAAAACTGCTGCTTTTATTGGTTCAGGGCTCGAGACAGAGAAGCGGGGATGGGCTCGAGGATTTCGGGGCTCGACGTAAACAAGTAGCGGCGCAGATGCTGTGGACAGGGGATCGATAGTTGTCGTTGGGGGAAGGGCAAGCTCGCGCGGAAGGAGAGGTGCGAGCGGGCTTGATTTCCACGGAGGTGGCAGCTGGAGTTGATGTCGATGGAGCTGCACACGACAGGGAAGCACACGACGGGGTCGATTTCGATGGAGCTGCACGCGACGAGGATCGATTTCGACGGAGCTGCACACGACGAGGTTGATTTCGACGGAGCTGCACGCATCGGGGATCGATTTTGACGGAGCTGCACGCGACAAGGTTGATTTTGACGGAGCTGCACGCGACGGGGATCGATTTCGACGGAGCAGCACACGACTAGGATGCAGAAGCCGAGGTGGTGTGTTGTTGCAAACCCGTGGGGGAATGTGCGGCTCTGATACCAAGTTGTTACGGGCCTACTTCCGTAACCGTGTTAACTCGCTGCAGTAGTGGCCGGAGGCGGAGAAGATGGCAGTGGTGGAGGATACCGTGGAGCCGGAACCGCGGCTGCCTAAGCGGGGTTGCTTGTTGGAGGAGAGAGCCACCAAAATCTCACAACAAGGGGACAAGGAAACTAGAACTTCATTTCATGCCTCAAACATACAATACCCATTCCTTTATATAGGCTACAAGATGACTCTAATAATACAAACATAATAAAAAAGGCTCGGTGCTCGAGACCCCATAATTTAAGACAAACAATAATAATAAGGATAAAAGGGCTCGGTGCTCGAGATCCCATAACTTAATACGCAGCCCGTAACAACTTTCTTCAACCCATGCTCTTCTTCCTCCCTACGCTCCTGCTCGCACGACCATAACTCTCAATATGTTCACATCCTTATAGCAATGATGAATCATTTTAAATGGTGCATGCAACCTGGAGTTTCTTCTTCAAGGTGCGGGTGTTGTCCTGCGACTGAGGTCGATTCCGAGAAGACACACCTTCTTCTGGAATTGCGTCCTTTGATGCTCTTGATCCTGCGACACTCATTGACGAGGGATCAGGTAAGGATTGCACCAACCATTTGATGTCGATCTTGCTACTTCTGCTCTAGTCATCAAAATGTCGAACATCTACCCAGTATGTCTCTTTCTCTCTGTGGCTTTCTATTTCAAAAACCCTGAAATTACTCATGTTCTGATTCCTTTGCGAGCCCCCTTGCATTACTCATGTTCTTAGTTGACTCTACTTTTTTTAGATTGTACATACACATTTATGTAGATCTTCTGTGAATCTTTGTATGATTTGGGAGAAAACATATGTTAAAACAAAAGTGAAGTATTTGTGTGTTCACATCCTTAATTCTAATTCCTACACTCTATTTGCCGTGGAGCCTCATGATATTTGGGAATTCCCATTTTGATTTAAAATTGAATTTATTAATTCTTTTTATGATTAATCATAATTAATCAATACCATGTAGTTTATCTAATATACGTAGTTAGAACCTGGTTTCATAAATCGATAAATCACTTCAATTTTCGCACGTTCTTACGTGCAACTCTGTATGCTCATATCACATTGGCAGCGAGACATATCTCTTGAGTATTTCTAGATTGCAAAATTCCAACACTCTCTCACTTGATATAGAATGAATCAACCATAGTCTCACAAACAATATGTAGTATCTAGCAATGCATCATTGCTAACCGAGTAATATAAGAGTTGGTAACTCAATGAAGAATCATTTAGCGCCCAATGTGTAGTCTATTCCTTTTGTCCCTAACATCATACTAAACTCGAGGCGTGAACTGTGTCACACTCTTAATCATTTAGTATATCTTAATTGATCTTTGAGCGGACTGCATGTAACAAGTGAGTTCAACAAATTAACTCAACTTAGCATGACAATGCATTTCATAGTCTTACTCCATCAGGAGCCCCATAGATGGAACTATTATTATATATGACAAATTCTATCTGTATCACTCGCAAACACCAACATGATTTTAAACATACCCAATTACCACCCTTTATCAGCACCCTTTTCAAGGAGAACTTTAGATGACATCAAAGTATGCTGCTCGTTACGCAATTTTTTACAGTGACTTCAAGTCAAAAAACAACATACATTATTGTCACTATGAGAACTACTTGTGACACATATGTAACAATTCACAAAGTAAACTCTTAAATGAGTCTGCCCAGTACAACTTGTTCTCTAATAAATACATATGTGATGACTTGATATTCAATATTATGACCTATGCGACTCAATCATTAGTCAATCTTGCACACTAATCTTAACATATAATTATTTCCCAATTTCTATAATGATACTTCGACCGGGAACCATTTAGGAATGATGTTCATTTAAACATAGGATCTCCTACTCAAATCATGAACTTGAGTTCCTATGAAACAAACACTCAAAAGACATTCATTATGTTCAATTTATTTATCTCTATAAAAATGAATAAATACAACAAAAGACATGCCTTAAAATATAAATGAAATCATAATACAAGTTATCACATGAACTCAAACCGACAATGCCAAACCCACAAGCCTCCAACTAGACTCGATCATTTAAGAATCTCATACCAAGTGATCTAGTATGACCATCACGCTTTCTCTGAGGAAGAGCCTTTATTAGTGGACCTGTTATATTGTCATTAGTCGGTATTCTGCAAATGCTCACGTCACCTCGATCGATAATCTTTCGAATGAGATGGAACTACCGAATGCTTGGAGCGCCAATGCCACCACTGCTAGTGTTGACCAATGCTTGGCCCTCCTAATGAAATATTGTCATTGAACTGGGCAAAAAATCAATTCTGTAATTCAATGGTTCTCTTTGGGAAGTCGACTCCGGGCTGGAAGCGTAATCGCCTCGCCCACCGATTGGGCTTTATGATGGTGACATAATTCGTCTACAATGACATCACTTTGGCTTTGCGCAAACCGTGTTGCGCTGATTACACGAGATTGCTTAGTTCCGCCTCGTCCATGATTCAGGCATGGATGAATATGCTTTTGTCTTTTGCAGGTTGGGCGATTCTCATCAACTCCACTTCTTGCCACCCCGCTATTTTTACTTACCCACTCGTTGGTGCCGCGCTCTATCCAAGCCAGCTTTGAGAAAATGGCTAGATTTTTCCTATGGAAAAAGAGTTCCTCTCTCCGTGGGATGCATTACGTTGATTGGGACACTATTTGTTCTCCAACTCGGCTCGGTGGTCTCTGGTTTCATTGTGACGGAAAGTGGCAGGACCCCTTTGAAAGTCTTTGTTTCAAGAGTAGCTATACACCTAGGGGGGGGGGTGAATAAGTTTTCAAGTCTTTATGGCTACTTTAATTTTGGTGTGTTGAGTGTTACATTAATGTGTTAGCTTTCAAGAATAAAGATCAACACACCAATATTTATAGTAGTTACTCAAGATATGGGTACATCCACTTTCCCTCCCTTCTTTCTAATAGTGTGTTAGACAAGACAATTTTCTCCAAACTCTGCTCAAAGAGCTTACAACACAGATCCCTCAGGATCTCTCAGACTTCCTTCAAGCCCTATCTCAGGCCACAACCCTACCCACTCAGAGTAAACTATACTCCTACAGCTCAGTGATCCTCAGATGACCTACCTCAGGCTTAACAAGAAGCCCCACAACTCAGGTTAGAAAGATATCCCTATACTCAAAGATTATAAGTCTCCTACCTCAGATCTGACTCAGATCCTACCTCAGGCACACATGTCCTACCTCAGATTCTCAACGGAATCCTACCACTCGACCTTTATATGTTAGGCTTACAAGTCAGATCAATAAAGATCCTATAAAATGAGTAAGTATTTGATGATGACTGACTCCAGAGAAATGGTTTTTTGAGTCTTTTTTCTGAACTGAGTAGACTCAGCCCTAACTTCTTCACAACACCAAGAAAGTAGATCTTCAGGAAGTTTCTGTTTGTGTTGAGAAGATAACTGCAGAGCACTGTTTCTTCAAGTCTTCGATGTAGTAGAGTTGAGTGCAGTGACCTCGAAAATGAACAACTTAGGCTCTATTTGTTTGGGCGTTTCGCTGCTCCGTTTTGGGCAAACGCCGCCGGAAGGAAGGTAAACAAATGAACCTCCGACGGCGTTTGCTCCATTTCCACCCAGCCGCCTTGAGAAACGCCCCAAAAAGCTCCGTTTTGAGCAGCCACATCCCCCCTCCGGTTCGAACACTCCGTTTCCACCCGCCAGATTGACCCTCCACTGCAGAACCAAATGGAGCCTTAAGTTTGCTCCGCTTCTTCTTACTCTGAAAATGAGATTTCTGATTTTGCTGTTGAAGATAGAATGATTCTATAGTTCTTTGTTTCTTTAACCAACCAACTTCTGTCTGTGATTCACAGACTTACTGTTAAAAATGAGTTCTTGAAATCTTCTGCTTGGTCAAGAGGAAGAAGATGACCAAAAAGCCTTCTTTTTATTTCTCGAAAAGTTTCTCTCATAACTCGCCGTTCAACGACTCTTTGTGCGGACAATCTGCATATGCGTTGAGTGAGGCCTTGTCATTCGACGCTGAAACACTTAGCAAAAAATCTACATCTTGAGGCGTTGAGTGAGCCTTCATCACTCAACGCACTTGACTTTTACAGTCTAACTGTTAAGGCGTTGAGTGAGCCTTCATCACTTAACGCATTTGGATTTTGTAGAATTTTTCTGCATGAAGGCGTCAAGTACAACTTCTACACTCAACGCTTCTCGACTTTGCCTGACTTCTTGATGAGGCGTTGAGTGGTCCGGCATCACTCAATGCTTCTATACTTAGACAAAAATCCTGTTGAGTAGACGTTGAGTGAACAGTCTTCACTCAACGCTTCTGTCCTTAGACAAATTTCTAGTCAGCAACACTGAGGCTTTGATTGCTGGATCATCTGTCAAACTTTTTAGGCTCCTGGCGTTGAGTGAAGTGAGTTCACTCAATGCTTCTGTACTTAGCCTATTTTCTGCTTGTCCAGCAATCTGTCTTGAGTACAATTGTCAATATGACCCCGACAACATGTCAAATCAGTGCAACAAAATACATCCTGCATACAATGAACTTTGAGCATATATTAAGTGCATTCATGTGTATACCATTGACCTGCGAGTTTTCTTCAAATCTAGGACATTGTGATCAATGGACCCAACAATCTCCCCATATTTAAATAAGTCAGAATCCTAGTCAATGATATATACTGCCATATGAATAAAAAAACATTCACAACAACCAAGAGCAATAGATGACACATAATCAAAACTGTGATTATCATTTAAAGAGATAATTATAAATAGACAATGTGCTTATGATAATGTTCACAATTCTAAAGTCCTCAAGGATACAAAAACATTTCATGTTTCAGGTTCCTTGATAACTATTCCCCTGTTGGGTTTCTTTGCAGCCTTTTCATCAGCTTCAGTCTTATTCTGTTTCTGTCTCTCAAAGTAACTATAAGGCTTTAAGAAGTATTTGCTGGACTCAAGAGCATCTGGTGGCACGACACCTGTCTTTTTGTCTCCTGAATTTCCTCCTGGCCTTTTCATTCCTTTCAAACTTAGCACATTCAAGTGAGCTATATAGTTTTCCCTTATCAGTCTCGTGGTCTTTGATTTGATCCCAGACAGACAGAATGATAGTCTTTGATTGATGACTCCATTTTTCAAAGTTTGGCCTGGTCTCTCTTCTCTATACTTCTTTTTTACTTATCCTTATCTCTTCCTCTTCCTCAACAGCAGACTTGCCTCTGGCTCTTGCTATCTGATCAGCAATGGGGCTGAAGGTAGGAATGTTAGTAACCGCAGTAGATGGTTCATCCCACTGATCATCATATTGATCTGCTCTCTGATCACCATTTTGTTCATCATACAGTCCTTCTGGAATAGGAGTAGGAACAATGTTATCATATGAATATTGCTCAAGCCTCAATGAAGCTCTGATTACATTGGTAACCCAAACAACATTCTCAGTATTGACCTTGATCATTACCTTCTCCCCCTTTATGACTTCTTCACTAACTGTTGCAGTCAGGGAGTTCTTGGCTATATTGAGTCTTTCATCCATAAAATTGACTCCCTTAGTAACATGATTTTTGACCCGAAGCATATGATCATCCAGAACTTGTGTACATGCATCCATTTTTCTCTCTAGAATGATCTTGTGGACTTCCAGCAGTTGCTTTTGAGCATTATGGACCATTTCCATATTATTAGAAGTAATGTTCTAGTTTTGGAGAATATCATTCTGTGTTTGTCTAATTTCTTGAAGTTTGCTCTCAGTAAAGGTCACAACAGGATCAGAGCTTGTGAAGAATGCTACTGTATTGACCTTCAGCTGGTTGACCCCAAACCTGATTGACTTGATTTCAATAGATAGATCCTGTCTCACTTCCTTGATGAAATCATCAATGTAGTGCTCAAGCTGTCTTCTTTGATCATCTAGCAGACCTTTCAGTTGAGCTAGGAATGTTGATGACATCTGATCAGCTTGATGAGATGCCCCTTCATCACAGACATCCTCATCCTTTTTCCTTGACTCTATTCTTATCTCTGAGCCAGCTCTCATGTATTCAGAGGAATGGGCATCAGTATCAGCATCACAAACATACTTGTCAGATTCAGAGGAGTCTATATTGTACACTGTCTCTGGAGCAGGGAGTTCAGAGTGAATCTCCCCCTTAGCCTCAGCACTGTCCATAGGGACATTCTGGTCTTCTGTAGTTTTGTGTTGAATAACTTCTTCCACTTTTGCAGGAGCTTGCTCATCCTCAACAGGAGTATTGGAGACCTGCCACAGAGGCATATCATGAATCTGATCAATTCTGTTCTGGAGATTCTCTAGGAAGGAGTCAAGCTTGTCCTGCATGGATTGAACTTGCTCCCCCTCATTCAGAGCATCTGACTTGGTAGTCTCCCCCTCAACAGAAGCATCTAGCTTAACATTCCCCCCTCAATATTTGCACAAATGTTGTCCACTACATATCCAGTCAGTATTTCTATTGTTTCAGCTGGAATCTCTTCAGACTGAGATCCACCAAGTTGAGTTCTTGCTGCGGGTTCTGAGGATATTGAAATCTGAGTACTTATATCTCTTCTTGTTTCCTCAGTAGAGTCAGACAGCTAAGGATCATGTGGCTCTTCCTTACTGCTCTCAGAAGAGCTGCTCCCTGTGCTTTTCTCTGAGATAATTATAGCTTTCTTTTTCTTCTTCTCTCTTGTCTGTTGATGTGGCAGCAACACTCTGTCCCACCTGTTAAACATCTTTGAATCCATCTTCCTCATGTGATTGATATTTGTTCCTAGCCTCGTGTTGAGGATCCCTGGAATAGAACTGTGCAAGTACAGAGAAAAAATCCTTCCCAGGTTGGGTTCAGGGACACGTTCCACTATTCTGTCAAACAACACCTTCCCCCAGTCAGTTTTCTTGGATAAAATTATTCTTGTCATGAGCTCAAACATCTTTCTCGAGATCTTGTCTTGGGAACCTGTCTTGCAGATCAGAGCTTTCCCAACGACATCAGCCAGAAACTTTCCTTTTAAGTTCGATTCTTCCTTAAAATTGATCCAGTGGTATGCTTTGAAAGCCCACGCCACTTGAGGGCCGATTTCACATCATCCTGATATAATTCTTCTTCTTCATCAGACGGCTTGAATTTGGGCATATTCAGTGCTTTGCTCAATCTTCTTGGAGTGATTTTGATCTTATGCCCACTGATGAATGATTTGATTTTATTGGAGGATGAGTCGACAGTGGCATTCGAATAAAGTTTAAGCACTTCTCTCTTCCATATTGAGCTTGGCTCCGGTAGGACGAAATCTAGGTCAGCGACCTGCAGTAAGTGTAGAACTAGTTGAACTTGCTCTAGGGCATCCTTGAATCTGTTTCACAGTAGTTCTGATCCCTCGAAAAGGAAATCCATTCCTTTCGGCTCCATGAATCCTTTGAATTTGTAAAGTTTTCTCGAGCTTTCGTCGCAGGGAGGCAGAAGGTCGAGAAGGGCTAGGAATAGTGTATTTTATTCTAAGCACACACACACTTCTATTTATACTTACCTCTTATTTTAGAATGTGAAAAGGCGCGTACCTGTCGTGATAATTACAAGGAGATCAACAACAATGATTAATCCCGTAAGATAGTCGTGAACAGAAGTCCCTGGGAGAATTCATTGAGTGGACTCGACGCTCTCGACGCCTGAAGTTGTCTCAGCGCATTCGACTCCTAGACACTTGGACTCTGCACACTCGATACCTGATGTTGTCTCAGCACACTCGATGCCCGGACACTTAGACTCGGCGCATTCAACGCTTGTACACTTAGTCTATATATTCTTTGATATCCTGCAAGGATCAATACTGCTTACAAATATGTATGAAGAGACAAGGAAGCTATACTAAGTTCAACATGCCTAATTCAAATTTGAAGGTGTTGAACTTGACTTCATCTATTGGCTTAGTGAAGATATCATCCACTTGTTTGTCTGTGGGTACAAACTCAAGGCTGATGTCCTTTCTTTCCACATGCTCTTTAATAAAATGATATCTAATCTCTATGTGCTTAGTCCTGCTATGAGACACAAGATTTCTAGCAATAGAGATTGCATTAGAATAATCACAAAACATTGGAGTTCTACTTCGCTTTAGATTGTAGTCCTGAAGCTCATGCTGAATCCAAAGTAGTTGTGCGCAACAACTTCCAGCTGAGATATATTCTGATTCAGCTGTTGAGATGACAACACTTGTTTGCTTCTTGCTGCTCCAAGATACAATTCTTCTTCCTAAAAATTAATAGGAGCCTGATGTGCTTTTCCTGTCTTCTCTGTAACCTACAAAGTCTGCATCAGAATACCCAATTAGTTCAAAATCATTATTCCTAGCGTACCATAGACCAAGATCAGACGTTCCCTTAAGATATCTCAGAATTCTTTTTGCTACAGAATAATGAGACTCCTTAGGGCTAGCCCGATATCTAGCATAAATACATGTAGCATACATGTCTGGCCTACTTGCAGTTAGGTAGAGGAGGAAGCCAATTATGCCCCTATACAAGGTTTCATTAACAGGCATTGTATGGGTACTTGGACTACCCTGCAAACACAGATTAGTTTACCTTAGGAACCCAAAAGGGATTGGTTCTTTGGTTCATGTTAGCTTGAAAGTGCATATGTCTACCTGCAGCAGCCCTGACAGGAGTACTCACCCTTGCCCTTGACACACTAGGGTTGTACCAACAGTCGATGACAAAGTGACCCACTTTACCACAGTACCAACACTCATGAATGTTGTATCTTCTCTTCTTAACAGCCTTTGAAGAGTGCAAACTATCAATAGCTGTCTGTTCAGAGGGGAGAGCAACAACTTTCTTCTTGTTTCTTTCAGCAAGAATTTGACTGAAGGTGAGTGTGCTAGTAGATGTACTTGGCTTACTCTGAGTTTCATCAAAAGTTATCTTCTTTGCAGTTGACATGTTATTGATGACATCAGAGACAACCAAGTGAGGCTTATTGACTGTCAAGGTTTTTGCTAGAGGAGCCTGAGAATAGGCCACTGCCTTATCCTTGAGTGTGGGCGCTGGAACACCATATACAAATGTCCTATAATGGGTCATTTGAATATCCTAATGGTGAGCCTTCAGTGCACTCAAACCCATGCCCTTTCTCCTTCCATTGTAAGATACCCTTGTATTCTTATAAGAAGAGTTCCCATTTTTCCAGGGACCATACATGCTGTCCTGGTCATACCTGTTGGAAGGGAGGATTACCTTGTGAAAGGTGGTCTGAGGCACTACAAGCTCTTTGCCTTTCCCTTTGGAATGAGTAGCTCTAGAGTTCCACTTGAACCCCAAACCTTTCTTATCCTTTTGAGAGGTGAATGAGTCAATCAGTAGTAACACAGTTTTGGGCTTAGAGAATTCAGGCACAATCTTCCTTTCTTTGAGGAGCTTCTCTTCAAGATCCATGATGATCTTGTTCTTCTGATTGATGGTCCTAATTTGGATAATTAAGATTGTCTTGAGTTGGTTAACTTCCCTCCTCATATGAGCTAGCAAGAGTGCTGACTCAGACGGCAGGGAAGCAACTTGCTGAAGAGAGACAATCTCCTCAGCTTGTCTCTTGACAAGTCTTTTGCTCTTCTTCTGAGCATCCAGAATTGCACCACATTTGTCAATTAATTGATTGACATCATCTTCAGAATCTGATCCATCATCCCCACTGGAGCAAGTGAAAACTTCAGAGTCTTGAGCCAAACTCATAGACAGAGGGAGAGCTAGGGATAGAGTGCACCTCATCAGGAAATAAAATTGTCCTGATTGTCTTCTGATATGGCCATGAGACTGAACTCATCATCCTCTTCACAATCAATGTCAACAGAGGACAGTGGGGCCCATATGCCAGATGAGGCAGCTGGATGATCAATCTCTTATTCAATAGTCATGAGACCAATGTAGGCCTCCTTTTCATCTGATTCTGAAGACTCAGAATTACTGTTTGATAGAATGACTTTCTTCTTGGCCAAAAAACTCTTTTCAGTCTTCTTGTCCTTGTGATGCTTTTTACCTTCAGACTTCATGTGCTCCTTCCTCTTAACTGGACAGTCAGCAATGACATATCCACTTCTGTTAAAACAGTAGCACACAACATTAGTCTTAACATATTTGTTCTTCTTGGAGTCATATCCCTCAGAGGGGTCATTTCTGGATTTGTCTTTGCTGGAATAAGGCTTCCTTGAGGTGGAGCTTGAAGAGCCTTTGTTCTTCCATTGTCTCCTTCTGCTCAACATCTTCTTGAACTCTTTTGAGAACAGTATTAGTTCTCCATCTGACAGTTCATTCCCAGAGGAGCTGGGATCAGAACTCTCATATTCTACAACTCTCCTTGGCAGTGTTGTAGATGTCGGCCGATATGTCCGACATGTCAGCCGACATAAAGGTTTTGAGTGCAAACCGCAACGAAACCGATTTGTTTAACAAAAATATCGTTTTGTAAAACAAAACAGCGATATATCCCGATATATCGATATATCTTTAACCCGATATTTCGGTTATTATATTTAATATATATAAAAAACAAAGTTCACGGGACCCGTATTTTTCTACTTTACGAGTCCATTTCACGCATTCAGCATTTCTCGCTCTACCCTAAAGTTTACGGGAGAGTCGCTCTGGCGGAGTGGTCGACACTCGACAACTCCTTCTCCGGTGACGAGACAACGAATCGACATTGCAGGCGAGGAGTAGACGACGATGTCAGGCTTTCTACGAATCGGCATTGCAAGCGAGGACGCAAGGAGTCAATGTCAGGCTTTAGGGTTTCTGCTATTTCACTCCATTGTAAGCCCCCTTCTTCTTTCTTCTTTCTTCTTTCTTCTTGTTTCTGCGACAATTGAAAGTTTTATTTGAAGTTATTATATTGATCAAGTTATAAGATCTAAAAGTTTTATTAAACTTGTGTTACGGTAAGCGTCTTACTTATGTTATAGTTAGGTTTCTTTCTTGCAATAGCTAAGTTTATACCTTTCTTGTGTAAATCTGCGGTGATTTTTGTTTCTCCTGTGCACTTCTAACTTATGTTAACATTATTTTGTTAATTTCTACAAAAAGTGATTTTTGCAAAAGTTAAGAAAAACTTCCCTCCAACTTTGCATAATTACATGTGCTTCTCCTTTATCTTTCAAAATTATTTTAAAGAAAATGTTATAAATACTTATTTGTATGTACATTACTATAGTTATTTGTCTGTATATTTTTACTTATTTGCAAAAAATGTGTTTACAAATACTGTTATCGTTATTTAAATATTAAAATCCGATATTGTAAAATATCCCCGATATATCCCCCGCAATCCGACATACGACATTTCAAACCCAAACCGACATGAACCCGACATCCGACATCTACAACCTTGCTCCTTGGTGGAGAATGAGTCTTTTCCCTACTCCTTGTGGCTTTAGCTCTGAAGGCCACATTCTTCTCTTTGTTGAGAGATCTGACAGCATCCTCTTCAGCCTTCTTTTAGTTTAGCAGCATCTCATGGGATAGCAGCTTCCCAAACAAGTTCTAAAGCAATGTGTTTGTAAAGTTGCCAACCTCTCTAATGACACAGATCTTGATATCCCATTCTTTGTTTAGAGATCTCAAGAACTTTTCATTCAGCTCATAGTTAGTGAACTGTCTGCCATATGTGATCAGACTGTTCACTATTATGAAGAACTTTTCATAACATTCACATATGTAATCTTTCTTGCCTTGTTTGAAGGCCTTATATTGCTGATTTATGAGAGATTTCCTATCATCCCTCACTTTCTCTATCCCTTCCTTATAAACTATAAGAGAATCCCACATCTCTTTAGCAGTTTTGCAGTGGACCAAGTTCTGGAAGGTGAAGCCATCTTTGACACTGACAATGATATTTTGTGCCCTTTTATCCATTGTTGCCAAGATGACTTCATCCTTATTCATTTCAGTGTACTTCTTTGAAGTCCGAACATTGACATCTATGACTGAGACCTTCATGGGAATGAAGAGTCCCTCTTGAACTGTAATGAAGATTTTTGGGTTTGATGCTTCCATGAATAGTCTGACCCTTTTTTCTAAATCCCAAATTTTTCTTTTTTGCAAATAAGGAGGTTCATGAAGCTCAACTTCTTATGGTTTTCACCTGAACCCATAGAGATTATCTTCAGCTACTCTTGGAGATCTGTTCAGACTGTTGACTCCTTTTTGAACAACCTTCCTTTGACACCACTTGAAAGTCTTTGTTTCAAGAGTAACTATACACCTAGAGGAGGGGGGTGGGTGAATAGGTTTCCAAGTTTTTATGACTATTTTTTAATTTTAGTGTGTTGAGTGTTAGATTAATGTGTCAGCTTTCAAGAACAAAGATCAACACACCAGTATTTATAGTGGTTCCCCAAGGTATGTGTACATCCACTTTCCCTTTTCCCTTTCATACAGTGTGTTAGACAAGACAATCTTCTCCAAACTCGGCTCAAAGAGCTTACAACACAGATCTCTCAGTATCTCTCAGACTTCCTTTAAGTCCTACCTTAGGCTACAACCCTACACACTCAGAGTAAACTATACTCCTGCAACACAGTGATCCTCTAGATCGCCTACCTCAGGCTTAACAAGAAGTCCTACAACTCAGGCTAGAAGGATAGGCCTACACTCAGATATTATAAATCTCCTACCTTAGATCTAACTCAGATCCTACCTCAGGCACACAAGACCTACCTCAGATTCTCAACAGAATCCTACCATTCGACCTTTATATGTTTGGCTTACAACTCAGATCAGTAAAGATCCTACAGAATGAGTAAGTATTTGATGATGGCTGACTCCAGAGAAGTGATTCTCTGAGTCTTCTTTCTGAACTGAGTAGACTCGGCCCTAACCTCTTCACATCACCAAGAAAGTAGATCTTCAAGAAGTTTCTGCTTGTGCTGAGAAGATAACTGCAGAGCACTGTTTCTTCAAGCCTTTGATGTAGTAGAGTTGAGTGTAGTGGCCTTGAAAATGAACATCAACTTAAGTTTGCTCTGCCTCTTCTTCTTGCTCAGAAAATGAGATTTCTGATCTTGCTGTTGAAGACATAATGATTCTACAGTTATTTGCTTCTTCATCCAACCAACTTCTGTCTGTGATTCACAGACTTACTGTTAAAAATGAGTTCTTGAAATATTCTTCTTGCTCGAGAGGAAGAAGATGACCAAAAAGGCTTCTTTTTATTTCTCGGAAAGTTCCTCTCATAACTCGCCGTCCAATAGCTCTTTGTGTGGTATGGACCAGTCGAATGGGCAACTACAACATATCTTTTGCATTTATTACTGTACTAAAGACATACAACGGCTTTTGTCAACTAGCGCGCAATTCCCGCAACATTTGAATTATTGATGACGTCAGCATGATTCGACGCTTGTGTACTTAGCAATTTCCAAACAATCTGCATAGGCGTTGAGTGAGGCCTTGTCACTCGACGCTGAAACACTTAGCAAAAAATCTGCATCTTGAGGCTTTGAGTGAGGTTTCATCACTCAACGCATTTGACTTTTACAGTCTAACTGTTAAGGCGTTCAGAGACCCTTCATCACTCAACGCATCTAGACTTTGTAGAATTTTCCTGCATGAAGGCGTCGAGTGCAGCTTCTACACTCAACGCTTCTTGACTTTGCCTTACTTCTTGATGAGTCGTTGAGTGGTCCGTCATCACTCAACTCTTCTATACTTAGACAGAAATCCTGTTGAGTAGGCGTTGAGTGAACAACCTTCACTCAACCCTTCTGTCCTTAGACAGATTTCTAGTTAGCAACACTGAGGCTTTGACTGCTGGATCATCTGTCAATGTTTTTATGCTCATGGCGTTGATTGAAGTGGTCCACTCAACGCTTCTGTACTTAGCCTATTTTCTGCTTGTCCAGCAACCTGTTTTGAGTACAACTGTCATTGTGACCCTGACAATCTGTCAAATCAGTGCAACAAAATACAACCTGCATACAATGAACTTTGAGCATATATTATGTGCATTCAAGTGTATACCATTGACCTGTGAGACTTCTTCAAATCTCGGACATTGTGATCAATAGACCCAACACCCTTGCAGGCTAAATTTGCTTGGTAGTTATTGCAACCTCCCTTTTCCTTGTTTAGTAAACTAATGGCTACACAGAATCTTGGCCGTTTGTGGAGCAATGGTTATTACCGTAGTTACTCTACCGTGTGGTGAATCATTCAGCATGGGGCCGACAGCTTGCACGCGGTGCTGTGTTGGCAGATTACTGATGGCTCCTCCGTGAATGTGCTCACGCAGGCTTGGATTTTGGACCGCCAGCTCTCATGGTGGCCGATCTTTGTGAATAACAACGAGCTCGATTGTCGCTCGGTTACTGATTTTATGTGTATGGATGGTAGCTGGGACCGCAGTCTTCTCACCCAACACTTTGGCCTGACCCTCATTGACTTAATCCTGCAAATTCTAGTTAGTCCGCAGCTTGCTTGGGACTTCCCTGAACTTGTCAGCCACCTCAGTGGTTGTATTATTTTGGCTCTTGGTTATCGGACCCAGTTTGCTTCCTCCTCTCTTGTTTTCTTGGCTTAAAAAGTTAAAGTTGCACCCTCGCGAGCACTTATTTTGGTGGTGATTGGCCCGAGATGCTCTACCTACGAGGGCCTGAGCTGTCCATGGGGCTATTCCTCAGCCGAATCTTGTGAACATCTTATGGACGATTGCTCCTGTCTCTCGGCTATTGGCGTCGCTCTTCTCCGTTGGGTGATCCGCATCCCTTCTTTCACGAGTTGGGACGCCGTGCTCCACTGTTTTGCTTCTACCCCGCTTTCTAATTTGGGCCTAGTCCGCTTATTCTGATATGCGGTTTATCAAGCATGGCGCAGTCGTAATGCGAAGGTTCCCAACCGCGAGTTTGCTACAACGACCATCATGGCAGCCTCCATTGTGGAAGATCTCACTATGCTACATTCCTTTCACCTCTTGGACACTAGGGTACCAACCAACCACATCGGTTGTCCCAGCCGCATCGGTTGTCCCAGCCGCATCGGTTGTCCCAGCCGCATCGGTTGTCCCAGCCGCATCGGTTGTCCCAGCCGCATCGGTTGTCCCAGCCGCATCGGTTGTCCCAGCCGCATCGGTTGTCCCAGCCGCATCGGTTGTCCCAGCCGCATCGGTTGTCCCAGCCACATCGGTTGTCCCAGCCGCAATTTTGGTTCCCCCCGCCTCCCTGATGGTTAAAGTTCGACGTGAATGGTGCCATTGGCTCCAATTATGAGACAAATATTGGCACAGTGGCCCGTTCCGAGCTGGGAATGGTTCTCTTTGCAGTTTGTTCCCCTCTTATTCATTGGGATCTGGGTGGTGTTGAGCTTGCGGCTTTCTTGGCGCTCCAAAATTTCCTGCAACCGACAATGTTCGGGGCTTGGGGCACTTTTATTGAAGGCGATTGTGCAAAGCTGATGAATATTTGCGATGCTAGCCTGCGGAGAGGGCGGTGGGCTGCCACTGAAGACGAAGTGAATTCACCGTCCTTTGTGGTTTTACTCAGATCCGGTTCTAGCATGTCCCTTGCTCGGCCAATCAGGCGGTAGATTTCTGTGCTCATTTTGTCAAGTCTGGCTCTTTCTTTTGGCATTCTGCGTGAGTTGATCCTACTTGAGTTGGATGACTTTTTCTAATAGCTGAGCTTTGCTTCCTTTTTATTTTTAATGCAAATACAACCCTTCAAGAAACTACATCTAACTCGCCGATAAATTTCCTAATCCATATAATCTCCTTTGCCACTTCAGAAGCAACAATATACTCGACCTCTGTTGTAGAATCAACTACTGTCTCTTGCTTTGAACTCTTCCAGCTTATAACCAAAGTTGCAGATGTCGGATGTCGGGTCCATGTCGGTTTGAGTTTGAAATGACGTATGTCGGTTTGCGAGGGATATATCAGGGATATTTTACAATGACAGATTTTATTATTTAAATAAATTTATTCATATATATAAACATTTTTGGTAAATATGTGCAGTTGCATACATAATGTATTTTTAAAAATTACATAATAAACATATATACACATAATGTATGTTTATAAATTATACAATAAACATATATACACATATATTACACAAAAAAATGTTGATAATAGTAAACAACATAAAAAACATGGAATGAAAGTGAGATGAGAATGAAGATAAATTTTGGCTCAGAGAGATGCATAGAATGTTGCACAAAAAAATATTACAGATCGGACGCTAAAAAGAAATGAAATATATATTTTTAGTACTCGTCATATATCGCATGCGAGATATTGCCCAATATATCAGGTAAGACTGATATATAGGGGCCAGAAGACCGATATACCGAGGGTCTAAAGATCGATATATCAGGGATATTTTCAAAAACGATATTTTTGCTTAAAATATCGATGTGGTTGCGTTTTCTGCTCAAAACCTTTATGTCGGCCGACATGTCGGACATATCGGCCGACATCTACAACACTGCTTATAACACCTCCATTAAGGCAAACCATAAAACCTGACGGGGACTGAGTCATTCCTATCCGTTTGGAAGCTAGCATTTGTGTAACTCCTTACAACGAGCTCTTCCGCACCACCATACATCGAGAATGCATCCTTAGTTCTTCTTAAGTACCTTTATGATATTCTTTACTGCCGGCCAATGACCATCGCCTAGATCTTACTGATATCTGCTAGTCGTACTTAACATAATTGATACATCAGGACATGTGCATAATATTTCATACATGATTGATCTAACTGTCTAGATATGAAATCAAACGTATGCAATCCTTGTCAACCTTAGATTTAGAACACTGGGTCTTAGAAAGACACACCCTGAAACATGTGCAAGTATTCCTTGGACTCGAGCATGTTGAATCATTTCAACGCTTGTCAATCTAGGTACTCTAGATCAATCCGAACAACTTCTTTGATCTATCTCTATAGATCTTAATATTAAGTTTATAAGCCGCTGAACTCAAATCATTATAAAAAAACAATTCCTTAGCCCGTTCTTAATAGCCCGTAGTATTAGAATGTCTTTCTCAATAAACAGTATGTTATCTACATATAATATTATGAATAAAACTGTGCTCACACTAATTATCTTATAAACAGACTTATTTTCATTATTGATTGTGAAAAATGAGCGAATAAACGCCAAGAGGTAAATAAACCACAATATTTATTGCTCCAAAAAGATCAACAATACATATGTATACCCCTTTTTTTTTAGAAAATGGGGGAGATGAGAGAATACAATAAGAGATGTGAGACTAAATAAGTATCCGCCACTACTAGCCGCCAGACTGCCTGCTAACCGTCAGACCGCTCATGCTAACCGCCATACCGCCTGTTAGCCGTCAGACTGCCCATACTAACCGCCAGACCGCCTGCTAGCCTCCAAACCGCCAATGCTAGTTGCCTGACCGCAGCATTGATTAACACCCAAACCGCTACTGCGGCTAATCGTTAGACCGTTGCTGTGACAAGCTACTAGACTGTAGATGTGGGAAGCCCTCATACCGCATCTGCTAGGATAGGCTACCAGAGAACCAGACCGCCTGGACAAACCGCCAGACTGCCCGAACAGCTAATCGCCCGACAAGATACCCAAACCACCAATCTTTAACACTCCCCCTCAAGCTGGAGCGTATATGTCAATCATGCCCAGCTTGCTACAAACATCTGCGGTGAAAATTGGTTTTGTGAATAAATATGCCAGTTTTTTATTACAAGTGACGAAGGGAGTACAGATCTGATTCTTCAAAATCTCCTCTCTGATAAAGTGGCAATCAACCTCTATGTGCTTTGTTCGCACATAAAAGACAAGATTCTTTGATATGTGAATAACAACTTTGCTATCACAGAACATAAGAAGAAGATGATCATAGACTTCTCCCAAGTCAAGCATAAATGCTCGTAACCATTTCAACTCACATGTAGTTGAGACCATGCTCCTATACTCTGGTTCAACACTAGACCTTGAAACCACTGACTGCTTCTTGCTTTTCCAGCTAACAAGGTTTCCTCCTACAAAGGTGCAAAAACCTAATGTAGACTTTCTATCTTCCTTGTTATCAGCATAGCTGACATTAGAATATGCTTCAATTTTCAGATGACTATTTTCTGAAACAACAAGCCCTTCCTTGGAGACCCTTTCACATACTCCAGAATCTTCATGACAGACCAAAAATGACACTATCTTGGATTCTGCATAAACTGACTGACCTTCCCAATTGCATAACAAATATCTGATCTAGTAACAGTTAGATATATGAGTTGCCTACAAGTCGTCTGTACACAGTGAAATCTGGAAGAAGAGGATAATCTTCAGTCTACTCTTTATCATCTCCAACTGCCATCAGACAACGAGCATGTTTCGTGCAAAGAAGACCGGTTTCTTTTAAGAGATCTAGCGCATACTTTCGTTGTGAAAGAACCACCAAAATCCTCTTTCGTGAAATCTCAATTCGCAGAAAGTACTTCGTAGTTCCCATATCCTTAGTAACAAAATGTTGTTGAAGATGTCGTTTGGCTAGATCAATGCCTTCTTTATCATCACCAGTCAGAAGAATATCATCAACATAAACAGCAAGAACCGCAAGCCCTTTAGTAGTCTTGCGTTTAAACAGAGAATGATCAACAGAGCTTCGATTAAACCCAATAAGAGAAATAACTCCACTGAACTTGTCAAACAAGCTCGTGGACTCTGCTTTAATCCATAAATCTCCTTCCGAAGCTTGCATACCTGAGACTCCCCCGGAGCAACATACCCTGGAGGTTGCTCCATGTAAACCACCTCTTGCAAATCTCCATAGAGGAAGACATTCTTCAAAATTAACTGAGACATCTCCCAGTCTCGATTAACAGCTACAGAGAAGAGAACACGTATAGTGCTGATGCGAGCAACATGAGAAAAATTATCAAAGAAGTCTACCCCATATGTCTGAGTAAACTCTTTGGCAACGAGCCTTGCCTTATAACGATCAACAGAGACATCTGAAAGATACTTAACCACAAAGACCCACCTATAACCAACAATATCAATGCCCAGAGGTGGGGGAACAAGAGTCCAAGTGCCTCTCTCTGTTAATGTGTTCATTTCTTCATCCATAGCAGCTTTCCACTAAGGAATAACAAGAGCCTCTTGATATGTTGCTGGTATGACAGTAGAGGAGATAGCAAGAGCAAAATTCCTGCTAACTGGGGAAAGCTGAGCATATGAGACAACAACATCAATAGGATGCTTAGTGCATTGTCGAACACCATTCCGCAGGGCAATGAAAAGATCAAGATCACTGCTGGCCGGAGGAGGCAATGTATTGTCAGAATAAAGAATAGGCCCTGGAACAGGCACAGAAGGCTCCAAGGGAAACACATCAGTCTCCAGAGAAAGAGATGGTGTAATAGGAACAAATGGGGAAATAACTGGTTCTAGCAGAGGTGCCGTGACAATAAACATTGAAGAAGAAGTATTAGAGGGCAAGCGAGAAAAAGCAGGAGAAAAGTACGGTGTATCTTCAAAGAAGGTAACATCAGCAAAAACGTACTGCTTGCGCAGAAAAGGATCAAAACAACGATATCCCTTCTGAGTTGGACGATAACCAAAGAATATACATTTAATAGAACATGGAGAAAGTTTGTCACGACCCGGAGAAGGTACATGAACAAATGCCGTACATCCAAAAAATTTTAGTGGTAAAGGAAATGACTCGGCCTCAGGATATAAAATAGAAAAATGAGTCTTGCCCTGAAGAATGGACGAGGGAATCCGGTTGATGAGATAACAATAGAAGAGAACAACATGACCCCAATAAGACCGATGAACATTCATTTGTAATAAAAGGCTGCGAGTAACATCCAGAAGATGACGATTCTTGCGTTCAGCAACGCTATTCTGTTGAGAGGTATATGAGCAAGTAGTTTGATGAATCAAACCACGGCTCGCACAAAAATCAGAGAATTGCCCGCTAAGATATTCCTTGACATTATCAGTACGAAGAATCTGAATAGGCACATGAAATTGTGTGAAGATCTCATTCTAAAAAGTAGTAAACACATAATACAGTTCAGAGCGATCTTTCGAAAGATACAATCAAGTACATCAGTAGAAATCATCAATGAATGTAACAAAATATAAATTTCCTCGACTGTGGGAGTAAGAGCAGAACCCCAAATGTCAGAGTGAACAAGTTCAAAAGGACGCAAAGAACTACGTCTAGTACGAGCTGGGAAAGAAGAGCGATAATGTTTACCAAGCTGACAGACTTCACAATTCAAAGGAAGATCCTCTGAAGGAAGTTCTGGAAAAAGTTGATGAATGAGGTGAGAAGGAGGATGACCAAGGCGATGATGCTGAAAGCGCAACGTCGTGTTCAAGAAAGAAGATGCCACCACTTGCAGTCCCAGTAGCAATTGTAGCTTTAGAGACAAAATCAGAGAAAGAGCAAGTTGTGCTAGTAAAAGTTGCCGTGTAATTTAACTGAGTGTAGAGAACATGAACAGAGAGTAAATTGCACGAGAAAGTGGGGACATAGAGAGTATCCTTAAGCATCAAAGACGAAGAGAGATGCACAGTGCCAACACCATGAACAGTAGCAGAAGTCCCATTTGCAATAACAACAGGAGGCGACCTATGCTGGTCAGTCAAAGAGGAGAACAAACGAGAGTTGCCGGTCATGTGACAAGTGGCACCAGAGTCAATAAGCCACTTATCTGATGAGACCACAAGAACACGAGCTGTATAGGAGAGAAGAGAAACCATCTTCAAGGAGAAAGAAACCAGAAAGATGAATTTCTAACCGCACGGTTAGAAACAAGCCGACCAAAGAAGCAAAAAGAAGCCAAACCGAATATAACGACAAACAAGTCACAGAGAGCCAT
Source organism: Platanthera guangdongensis (assembly GCA_039583875.1). NCBI lineage: Eukaryota > Viridiplantae > Streptophyta > Magnoliopsida > Asparagales > Orchidaceae > Platanthera > Platanthera guangdongensis. Next base: position 95,819,700 of record CM077158.1, on the reverse strand, counting down.
CGACCAAAAGAAAAAGAGAGGCAGAGAATCAAACCGCACGGTTTGAAGAGAAGCCGGACACCAAGAGCAAACCAAAAATGAGACCGCGCGAGAAGAGAATTCGCAGCGATCAAGGAGTAAACAACTTGCGCGGGAAGACCACACAGTTACGGTGACAACACACTAACGACAAGAGAAGAGGCCGCGACCAAGATGCGGAGCCCGTAGCGGTTAAAGAAGTCGCAGCGACTAGAGAAGCCGCAATGAGAAGAAAGAGAGGAAAGAGGATGAGGATGCACGATCACGGTGACAAAACACCAGCGACAATGAAGATGGCGTGACCAAAATGCGAAACTCACACCAAAAGCTGCCGCGACTAAGGAAAGAAGTCACGTGAATAAGGAAAGAAGCCACATGGAAGGAGGAAGAGTCCGCACGGTTACAATGACAACACACTAGCGACATGGAAGAGGCCACGACCTAAATGCAGAACTCACAGCAGAGAAGAGAAGTCAAAGCAAACCACGCGAACAAGGAACGAGGCCGCGACCCATGAGGGCGCCACTCGCCTAAAGGGGCGAGTGTCGGGTTCCTGCGTCTCCAAGAGGGTGGAAGCGGGATCAGAGGGCCACTCGCCGACATGAGCGAGACCCCTCACGCCTGCTACGGGCGAGAGCCTCCCCGCCTGCTATGGGCGGGATCCATTTTGCTCCTCCTGGGCGAATGCTGACCTGGAAGGTTTCACTCGCCTACTTTGCCCTCTTGGACCTGAATGTCCTGCAAAGCCTTGAACCTTGCGGGAGGACCCACTCAGCGAATACAAGGTTGTACAATTCACACCACAGAAGAACAAAGGCAACACATCAAAAAGAAAACAAAAACAATAGCCCGAAGAACCTTCACGAGTCATTTATATGCCGACTTGTGGTGGTTCTCCTCTACGCGAGATGGGCAGGAGGCGAAGGATTTAGAGTCCAGTGGATAATTAACTCCTCTGCCTCTAACCTTCTCCTCGTGCCAGTGGGCAGCGAATCGCGACACACACAATAATTTTTCACGTTTCAATTTCTCCACAGTGTGTGAGCGACAACGATCGCAAATTACACAATCAGAATCAACCTCAACAGTCTTGGAATCAGCGGGGGGACTTCATTTCCTCACCCTCCACGGGTAACAGATCAACCCATTTCACCTGTTTTAAATGTTTAGATAACTAATTAACACTATCAAAAGTGTTTAAAGTTTTGGCGACTACGCCTGCCGCATCAGCACTCGACCTCGCGGCCTCGCCACATTTTTTCTTTACTTCTCCTTGCTCCATAGGGACAACATCATAACTAACAACAAGCTCCTCCACGGGGTCAACGACTTCAGACATGACTTCTTCTTCCTTCACTTCATGCACTTTGATCACACCGGGGTTCTTCACGTTAGAGCTACAAACTACATAACTTAAAACCAAGTCAAAAATCAAAATAGAAAGTTCATTACTCTCCTTCTCAACACCAAGACTTTCAGTCATCGTGGATGAGCAAGATGTTGGTGTTTCTATAGTGATCTGGAAGTAGTCAAACAGTTAGTCTCACTGTCAATGCAATATGAGCTTATTGAGTCGCACATAAGAGTGCTTGAAGAAATTGAAGGAAAGATTGCGTTGGCTTCACTCGTATGAGATATGATTAAGGAACCAAACCTATGACATAAAGAATACTGGAGGGTTGCGTCGAGTGCGTATCGACGTACGTCGACGCAACCGAGTTCAATGTCAAAACGAATCTTTAGTCGACGCTACGTTGAGTAGACATTGACACGCGTCGTCTTCTATTCGACGCAAGTGCGTCGACTGCGTGTCGACGCAAGGTGCGTCGAGGGCCGTCGACTTCTTATCGACGTTGCGTCGAGTTCTTATCGATGCGCGACGGCTGCATGTTGATGCATATCAACGCAAGTTGAGTTCTTGAAGTTTTTCTAAGGAGGCTTCTGTCTGTTTGATATTCTTGGGTATAAATAGACTTGAAAAAATGTTTTACTGTGTGACTTTTAGTGTGTGCTTTTGAAGCCGTCACATGAGCCAAACCCTAGATCTCGTCGTGAATGTTGTATTTTCATGTGAATGTGCACAATGATTAAATGTTAATTGATTATCATAAAATCCCATATCCAATAATTAGTATACATATGTCTTTCGATGGATGACACTTTTCCTGCCTCAATCGACGAAGTATGAGCTTGACAAAACAAGGTGCATTAATCTATCTTGTAATGGTGCGATCAGATAATTGTGATATCCTACTGTCGACATCGGGTTCAACTTAACTCGATGATCTCAAAGATTGAGTGCCTAGAGACATAGAGTTGACATGTACCATATGATAGATGCAAATAAAGAGTTATTCACCAACCATACAAGAGTTGCATGATGATACAATTGACAAATGTTGTCTACCTAAATAACCACTGTCAAAACATAAAGAGTCACAACGGTCTCGCAGACAGGATTAGCGGTAGATCTTGGCGGTCTGGCCGCTAGCACTGGCGGTTAGCTCTTGGCGGTCTGGCGGACAGGCCTGGTGGACAATATTAACGGACGGACAGTATGTAGTAGCGGTCTGACCTTTGCAGCTTGGTAGTGCTAGAGCTTGTGTTGTTAGGCGGTCTGGCGGCTAGCAATAGTAGACATGTTCGGTCTGGCGGTCTGGATAGGAAGACCGGTCTGGCAGTTTGCCAATGTTTCTAAGGTAGTTGAGCGGACTGCTGAGGTCAGATCTTGTTGGCGGTCAGGCCTGGTGTTCAGAGTTCTCAAGTAGCCTCTAGTGCTGTCTAGCGGCTAGACTTTGTCTAATCGTAACTTTCTTTGGCGGTTAGGTTGTGCTAACCGCAGCTGCAACAATGAAGACAGACAGACGACTAAGCTAGCTGTGGAGTTTTGTAGTTGTACTGTTAGCCTTTTCTAACCGCATAGTCTGTGCGGTTAGGTTTTTGTATAGCCGCCTAGTCGTTTGTGACAGACGTTTATTTTTTTTTTCTCTTCCCCATTTTCTATAAATAGTGGGCATATCCATATATTATGTAACTTTTTGGAGCTATAAAGTTCTGTTATTTACCTGTTTTCTCACATGGTATCAGAGCTATCGGTCCATTTGCTCCGATTTCTGTTTTTTGGACACACGACAGTGAAAGCGGTTACTTTTTTTTAGGCGCCTCCTCTTCTTCTTTCTCTCTTGCCGCGGTTTTCTTCACCACGGTCTCTTCCTGCCGCGATTTCCCCCTCCCTCCTTTTAACAACGCAGCTTCTCTTGTTTAACTACGCGACTTCTCTACTTTAACCATGCGGCTTGCCTCTTCTTCTATGGAGAGCTCGGACTCCTCTACTCTATCCGCTCCTGTCTCTGCCTCTGACAATCTTGGTACTTCTTCCAAACTCACTGGACCGAATTACCCCGATTTGAGTGTTTTATGTATCTTTCTGCTGCGCTCTCATCGTAAGCGTCATCATCTTATTGATGACCCTTCTGCCTATGGGTCTGCCGCTTTTGACGTCTGTGATGCTAGTGATGCTCTGGTTAGAACGTGTCTTGCTAACAATCTGTCTGATGAGTGCCTTTTTGTTATTCGACATGATGCGACAGTTAGGGTTGCCTGGAATCATCTTGCTGCCCTGTACTCCAAAGGAGCTCAAACTTCCCGTATATATACGTTGTATGAGGATCTTTTTGCCCGACCTATCCTGACTTCTGCTGCTGCCTATCAGGAAGCGCAAGCTCTGGGTGCGGAGCTTCTTCAACATCTCCCCTTTTCTGCTGATCTTACCGAACAACATAAGCACTTTTAAGAGCTTCTGTTGTCTGCTATTTGCTTCGCTTGCCTGCCTCTTATGATATGATTAGACAACAAATTCTTGGAGAAGCTGACACCCCTATTCTGGATGCTACTGGTGCTCGTATTTCCGCTATTACTACTCTTTTCCAGCGATCTTTGCTTGCCTATCCACCTTCTGACACTGTAGCTCATCAGACCCGTCTTGATATTCCCAGTAGTCGTGAAGGCCGCTCTGGTGGTCGTGGCTTCTCTAGATATCTCTATTCTTAGTATGGCCAGACTGGTCACCTTGTTGATCGCTGCTGGGCCACCTTGTTGATCCTTGCTAATGTGGTCACTACGGGTAGGTGACTTATTGATTCTGGTGTTACGAATCATATGACAGACAATCCTCATATATTCTCTTGGCTGGACAAGCATAACCGGTTACATCCGGTTTTTATTGCGGACGGTTCTCCGTCCTCTGTGTGTGGCTCTAGAGTAGAGCATGTTACTCCTCTTCAACTTGCGGATACTCTGTACGTCTCAATTTTTCCATGCAATCTTCTTTCTATTACATCTCTGTATAAACATCTAAATACACAACTATTTTTACACCATCTACTTGTTTTTTTCAGGATCCTCAGTGCAAGGAGACCATTGCTACTGAGATTTAAAGTGGTGGCTTGTTCTACCTCGACAATATGTCTGCTTTTTCTGCTTCCACTACTCTTCTAGAATGACATCTTTGCCTTGGATATCCTCATCTTCTTTACCCACTTTTCCCGGATCTACCTCAAGGAGGCTCTTCTCTCAGTTGTGAAACCTGCCAACTCACCAAACACCATCGTACATCTTTCCCAGCAAAGCAGGGACATAGTTCTTCTCGTCCTTTTGAGCTTTTACATTTTGATATTTGGGGACCTGCTCCGGCTAAGTCTGTTGGGCGGGGCAGTCTGTATTTTGTTACTTTTATTGATGATTTTTCAAGATGTATTAGGTTGTACTTACGAACAGACCGTTCTGATTTTTTTGTTTGTTTTCAGTACGTTTTATAATGAGTTGTGTAATTAGTTTGATACTACTACATTATGGGTGATCAGCCAAAGCTTACTTATGGTGTTGGTGAAATACAGATCTTGTCCACTGGAGAGAAGCTTGCTTAATCTCTACGAATTAATATTGAGAGTTATCAATTTGATTAAAATAGTGAGATTATTTAATTAAAGTTCATATTAAAATAAAATGTATTTGGAAATATAGCACTAAATTTATTTTGCATAATTTTGTAGAAATTTCATGACAAGTGGATCCCACTCCACCTTGTCCCTAAGAGCCGTTCTTGAGAAGGACTAGCTCAACGAGACTAACTTTCTAGACTGGTACAAAAACCTGAGAATTTTTCTCAGGCAAGAGCGTAAGCTCTATGTCTTGTAAGAGGATCCCCCCGAAGAGCCAACCGGGAACTCGTCCCGAGCAGACAAAGATGCTTATAAGAAGTATCAAGATGATTCCTTAGATGTCGAATGTCTAATGCTTGCTACCATGAATTCTGAGCTTCAGAAGCAACATGAGACCATGTGTGATTATGCGATAATCGAACACCTGAAGAAAATGTTCCAAGGGCAAGCTCAACAAGAGAGGTTAGATATCTCTAAGGCATTATTTCAGTGCAAGATGAGAGCTCGAGGCCCAAGAGACTCACGTACTCAAGATGATTGGGTATATCGAGAACCTTCAGGGACTGGGTTTTCCCCTGGGCTAAGAGTTGGCCAGTGATCTGATCCTGCAATCGATGCCAAACAGTTATGAGCAATTCGTCTTAAACTACAACATGAATGAGATTAACAAGACACTGCCCGAGCTCCTAGACATATTGAGAACTGGCGAGAACATCATAAAAAGGCTAGCCCACTAGCCTCATACTGATGGTGCATAAAGGAGTGCAAGGCCAAGGGATCCAAAAGGACTACGGTAGGACCTAAATCACATCTTGATCTCAAGTCTTCAGCACTGAAGAAGAAAGGTCTGGAGAAGGAAGGGAAGTGCCTCCATTGTGGCAAGGGAAAGCATTGGAGGAGGAACTGTTTCCTCTATCTTGAGGATCTGCAGAAGGAGAAGGGAAGTGTGACTTCCGCTTCAGGTATATTTGTTATAGAAATAAACCTTTCTGCTCTTTCATCTTAGGTATTAGATACCAAATGTGGTTTTCACATTTATACTAATGTGCAGGAACTTCGAAGGAGAAGAATGCTTGATAAAGGAGAGGTGGACCTGCACGTTGGAAATGGAGCAATAGTTGCTGCCCTTGCCGTAGGAGTGTACCGTTTTTCTTTGCCCACTGCGTTTATTATTGAACTTGATAACTGTTATTTTGTTTCTGCGATAAATAGAAACATTATTCCTAATTTATGTTTGGACATGAATGACTTTTATTTTATATTTAAGAACAATTGTTGTTTTATTTATGAGAATGATATTTGTTATGACGTAACTCATTTGTTTAATGTCTTGTATGTTTTGAACATAGACATCCAATCTATAACATAAAAATACCAAGAGACTAAAAACTAATGACTCTAATCCTACCATTTGAGCCATATAAATGAGAAACATGTATCTAAGCTCCATAAAAATGTACTGTTGGACTTATTTGATTATGAATCATTTGAGAGATGCTAATCATGTTTATTAGACAAGATGACTAAAATCCCTTTCACTAATTATACTAAGATGGTTGATGATCTCTTGAGTGTAATACATAGTGATGTATGCGGGCTCATGCGTTTTTTGACTAGAGGTGGGTACTACAATTTTGTTACATTTATTGAGGATTTCAGTAGATAAGAATATGTATATCTTATGAAGTGTAAATCCAAAACCTTTGAAAAGTTCAAAAAGTTCAAGAATAAAGTAGAGAACCAACTGGGAAAAATGATTAAAGCACTCTGATCTGATCGAAGTGGTGAATACCTAAGTCATGAGTTTCGTGATTATCAGAAAGAGTGTGATATTATATCATAACTCACTCCACCTAGAATACCACAACATAATGATGTTTCTGAGAGGAGAAATCTTACTTTGTATGATGCGGTCAATGACGAGTCATGCAGATCTGTCCGTTTTCTTTCGAGAATTTGCTCTAAAGACTGTTGCTTTCACTTTAAATCGTGCTGCAACGAAAACGATTCTAAATACATCATTTGAGATATTGTTTGGAAAGCGTCTTAATGTGTCTTTTATTAAGATTTGAGGCTGTGAGGCATACATGCGACGTCAAATGTCTGACAAGCTGGAACTCAAGTCAGATACGTGTTATCTTGTGGGGTATCGTAGGGAGATCAAAGTGTACTAATTTTACCTGCTGTCTGAGGGCAAAGTGTTTGTTGCGAGGAGTGATATCTTTTTGGAGAAAGAGTTCTTATCCAAAAATATTGTAAAGGGAGAACTTGAAGAAGTTCAACAACAACAAACTGAAAATGAACCTGAGTAAGGATTACAAGTAGTTGCAACTAGAGAGTCTGCTCAAGAAACACAAGTCTTACATAGATCTGGTAGACCAAGATTTGAGTCTGAGCGATATGGATTTCTTGTGTCTCATATTGATAATGTGTTGCTTATGAATCACGATGATGAACCAACAACCTACCAAGAGGCTATGAGTGGACCAGACTCCGAGAAGTGGCTTGTGGCCATGAAATCTGAAATGCACTCCATGTATGCAAACTAAGTTTGGACCTTAGTGGAACCACCTGAATGAGTACGACCCATAGAGTGCAAGTGAGTCTTCAAGAAGAAGATCGACATGGATGCGAATGTACAGACATTCAAAGAGCGATTAATGGCTAAAGGTTTTAAGCAAATTCATGGTGTTGACTATGATGAGACCTTTTCCCCCGTTGCTATGGTAAAGTCCATCAAAATTCTGCTTGCTATTGCTGCGTATTATGAATACGAGATTTGACAAATAAATGTCAAAACACATTTCCTTAGTGAAACCTCCTTGAGGAAGTGTATATGACACAACCCGAGTGTTTTGTATGTACAAATGAAACCACTAAAATATGCAAGCTGTAGAGATCCATTTATGGATTAAAACAAGTTTCTTGAAGTTTGAATTTACGTTTTGATGAGAAAATCAAAGAGTTTGGTTTCATTAAGAACAAAAATGAGCCTTGTGTTGACAAGAGGATTAGTGAGAGCATTGTGGTCTTCTTGATATTGTATGTAGATGACATACTGCTGATCGAGAATGACATTCCGACCCGCAAGTTGTTAACAACCTAGGAGACTGCTTTTTTTATGAAAGATTTGGGCGAAACAACTTATGTAATTGGTATTAAAATCTATAGAGATAGATCAAATAAGTTGCTTGGATTGACACAAAGTACATGCATTGAGACGGTGTTGAAACGATTCAGTATGCTTGAGTCCAAGAATAAATTATTACCCATGTCTCATGATGTGAGTCTCTTTAAGGACCAGTGTCCTAAATCTTTGGAAGATAAAGACCGCATGAAGTTGATTCCATATGCTTCGGCAATTGGATCAATCATGTATGCAATGTTATGTACTCGACGCGATGCATTCTATGTTTTGGCCTTTGAGCATGACTAGCAGATATCAGTCTGATCCTGGTGATAGTCACTGAATAACCGTCAAAAATATCCTAAAGTACTTGAGAAGGACAAATGATGTATTCTTGGTGTTTGGTGGAGAGTAAGAGCTCGTTATAAATTTTTACACGGATGCTAACTTCCAAAATGATAGGAACGACTCAAATTCTCAATCAGGTTTTGTCTTTTGCCTGAATGGAGGAGCTGTGAGTTGGAAAAGTTCCAAGCAAGAGACAGTTGCTGATTCTACAACTGAGGCCAAGTATATTGCTGCTGCACATGCGGCAAAGGAGGCTGTGTGGATTAAGAAATTCATCGACGTGCTTGATGTAGTTCTAGCATTGTTGATCCCGTAGTTATCTACTGTGACAACAATGGTGCTATTATACAGGCTAAGAAACCTAGATCTCATCAACGCTCCAAGCATATAGTTCGACGGTTCCATCTTATGCTAGAGATTGTCGATCGAGGAGATGTCAACATATGCAGAGTACCGACTGAAGAGAATATTGCGTATCCACTAACGAAGTCTCTTGCGCAGAGAAAGCGTGATGGTCATACTAGATCAATGAGTATTAGATACCTGAATGATCAACTCTAGTGAGTGACTTGCAGATTGTATATATGTCGGTTGTTATTCATGTGATAAATATAATACTTTATATTTCTTTTTACATTTATGACAAATTCTTTTGTTATGTCAATTGTTTCTATATGATAGATTAATTAACAAAATTAATGTTCTTAGAATGTTTGCTTTCATAAGAATTCAAGTGCGTGATTTGAATGTGAGATCCTATGTTTATGAGAAGCTTCATTCTTAAATGACCCCTGGTCGTAGTATCATCTTAGAAACTCAAGGCGATGGTGATACATCAAGACTAGTATGTGCTTTGACTGATGACTGGTTCTCACAGGTTATGATGTTGTGATATCAAGTCATCACATAGGTGCTTGTTAGTGAATAAGTTGTACTGGACAGACCCATCATGTGACTACTTTGTAGATTGTTATTTGAACGTATCACAAGTAGGTCTCAAGTGACAGTGATGTTTGTGGTTCTTTGACCTGAAGTCACAACATTCATCAAGTGAGGAAGAATGTATTTTGATGCCATCAAAAGTATTCCTTGAAGAATCTTGATGATAACATTGATTATTGAGTATGTTACAAATCATTTTGGTGTTTATGTGTGGACAAACTTGAAATTTGTCCTCCTATATGACTTGAGTTACATATATGAGCCCCTTGATGGAACGAGACTGAGAATGCATGACCATGTTTGGTTAAGTTAATATATGATATTGAGCTCACCATTTTTTTGGAAATCCATTCTAGATCAAAAAATTGAATTTGGATAATTATTAGGGTGACACAGTCTATGCCTCTAGTCCAATTAGTATATAAGGGACAAATGGACACGACAACACTGTTACATTGGTCACAGAAAGGCTTGATGAGTTATGAACTTTTATTGCTTGGGTAACAATGATGTATTGCTAGATGCCGCTCATTGTTTGTGAGACTTTCGTTGATATGTTCTAGATCAAGTGAGAGACTGTTGATTTGTCTATGGTAATCTGGAAGTAGTCAAATAACTAGTCTCACTGCCAACGCGATATGAGCATATATGGTCGCACACAAGAGTGTTTGAATAAATTGGATGAAAGATTGTGTTGTCCTCACTCGTATGAGATATGATTAAGAGACCAAACCTATGACATAAAGAATACTGGTAGGTTGCGTCGAGTGCTTATCGACGCACGTCGAGTGCGTATCGGCGCACGTCTACTGGCTGTCGACGCAGGTGAGTTCAATGTCGAAACAGATCATTAGTCGACGCTATGTCGAGCAGATATCGACGCACGTCGACTTCTATTCGACGCACGTGCGTCGACTGCATGTCGACGCACGTTGCTTCGAGGGACGTCGACTGCTTATCAATGTTGCGTCAAGTTCTTATCGACACACGCCGACTGTATGTCGACGCAAGTTGAGTTCTTGTCATTTTTCTAAGGTGACTTCTGTCTGTTTAATATTCTTGGGTATAAATAGACTTGGAAAAAAAGTTTTCCCGTGTGACTTTTAATGTGTGCTTTTGAAGCTGTCACATGAGACAAACCCTAGATCTCGTCGTGACTTCTTGTCGTCATCTTTCCTGAAAAACAAATCTAGCAATTCGTGGAGACGCAAATAGCAGTCCTCCTCCAACCCAGTTCTTGTGAGACAAGTCCTCGAGGTTCTTCACCGCTCGTGTGGATACTTGTAGAGACGTAGATCTATTTTTGCGTGGACTCAGGCACATACTTTTTGGACTTGATCATTGGAGCATCTTGATTGAGTAAATACTCGATCCCTTTTAGGTATATTGCAATGTGTTCTGGTGATTTTATTTCTTGATTCATGAAATCGCAAGATCCGTTTACTCTTTTTTGGATTGTTCTTGTTTATTCTTCCGCTGCACACATACAATGTGCTATTCCACTCTTGCTAAGAAAACCCAACACAAGATTGGTGCCTCCTTAGATAGCAGAGAAACACATCCATCAACAATATGGAGAATGACACCACTCTCCTTCAAGAAAAGGACACCCAAACTAGGAATGGAGTCGTTCTCCATTTGTCCTAAGACTTTGAAGTTTGAGATAACCACCGCACCATCCAAGACAACTTCGACCTCCTTAATTTCACCCTCCGTCTCCACCACCGATCCATTGGCGAGGACAAGAGATCTACATTCATTAAGATCAATATTCAAGTTGAATTTCTCAACGTCTTGCAGTGCAAGAGCGTTGCGTGATGAACCCATGTCACACAATGCTGTGGTTTCGACATCGTTAATTATACACTTCACAACCATATCACCTTCATAGCCAACAATAGGGTCAGACAAGCTCTTTCCCCGCTCCCGAGGATTTTTCTTTGTAGTACTGGGAAGTGCGCCTTGAGCACGCTCAAATAATACTTGGGCCAATTGGCCCAACTGCACTTCTAAATTTCTCATCGAGTCAGTTTGGTTGGCCATGTTAGATTGAGCCATGTCAATGAACTTCTCCATCATCTCCTCGAGTGCGCTCTTCTTTGGCGTGGGAACGAGCTGATTATAACCGGGTTGAGGGCCTGAGGCAGACTCGATTGGCTTTCGAAAGCTTGTACATCATATTGATGCTGACCCGGTTGCCATCGTTGGCCTGAAGCGTTTTTGTTTCATGAAAAGTTGGGGTGATTCTTCACGCCCAGATTATAAGCATTTGAAAACGGCACAATTCGATTTTGATTATTAACATAATTCACTGGCTCATCAAAATTATCTTTTGAAAAATCATCAGATAACTCACCAGCGGCGCATTCGTAAGCACGATGCCTGGGGTTCCCCATCCTTGGCAAGATATTGCCATCACTGGAGCAGCGGTAGTGGTTCGACGCTTCAATCGAGCCAAATTTTCAAATGGAGATAGTGCCGCATCAGCTGGTGGCGCCGAAGAACTTACTCCAAACAATCCCCGTGCACTTCTTGGGGTATTTCTTCCAGCAGTCCAACATGAACTTTGGGAGGCGGTGTCTTGTAGAATTCGGACGACATCTTCAGGTGTGTGGTTCATCAATGTTCCTCCAGCAACCACATCGATCATCGCACGATGATTCGGCTTGATCGCAAAGTAGATCTCGACAATGTTCCAGGGCTGATACTCATGTTGTGGGCATTTTCTCAGGAGGTCCGTGAACCTTTCCCAGCCTCAGATAGAGTGTCCTGGTCGTTCTGGCGGAAGATCAAAATTTCTCGTTGTGTGCTCACAATTTTGTCTACTGTATGAAACCTGGCAAGGAAATTTGAAGATAAAGCATCCCAAGTAGTGGCGGCTCCAGGAGGGATGGTGTGGAGCCATGCCTCTGCCTTGTCACGTAGGGAGAATGAGAACAATCTCAATTTCACAGTATCATTAGAGATACTAGCATATCTGAAAGTTTCGCATATCTCTGAATTTAGCCTTTCGAGATACCAGCCAAGTGAAGATGGGGGTCTTCACTTGGTAGCCCAAAAAATTTGGTATTATTGCGGATGATGATCAGAATAACTGGCTTGATTTCAAGTTGATTGTTAGTGATCGCCGACTCAAAACCTGGATACACACTCCTTACAATAGGAGTGGTATAATAACACATCGTGCGTGGCTTCGGACGGATCACGCCATGATCATCTGTAGCTTGTCCTCTTGGGGGCTCAACCTCTCCCCTCGGATCATTCACATTAATCCTATTTCTTTCCATAACAACAACAACTCTATGACGCGCACGAAGCGTCCGCTCGATCTCAGGATCAAAATCAATTGTATCTCCAGGACCACACCCCTGCATACAACCTCACAGGAGAAAACAAAAAATCAAATACAACAAATCCTTATAACTATTTTCCTAAACCAGAGTAAAACTCGTCGCCCAGATTCCCTGACAACGATGCCAAAATCTTGATCGCCGAGTTTGATCACAGCAAGTGTACCAGCCGCTCAAGTAATATAAAATGAGTGAGTTTTCCCAAATATCGAATCTCGAAGGAATGGAGGTTATGATGCATAATTTTCTTATTAAGGAAATTAATTATAAAGATTTCTAAAATAGAAAAAGGGATTTGATTGGGGTTTTGCAAAATAATCAAAACTAAACTAAACTAAACCATCACGGGTCGCATGCACCGCATCGCTTGGTAGTTACGCAGGCCACGATGCTCTGCTTCGAAAGGCGGATGGGCGAGAAGGCAAGCGGATGATGAAATACACCGGCGGAGTGAGGGTCGCAAACACCTCTTCGCAATGCGCGTCACTAGCAATCGCTAGTGCGTCTACCTCAACTCAACGACGGGATGGCAGATGGAATGGGGCGCATCTCAACACACAAACCATGAAATAATTCAAAGATATGGAATTAAACATTAACAAAATATGGTTCATGCGTTCATCATCCAAATACATAAGCAAATGAAGTAAAAATCACAACATGGAGTAGAAAGCGCAAGACACAACCAAGGAACGAAGCCTCGCCGCGAATTATCGGAAGGAATCAAAGGGTTGTCAATCCTCGTCCTAGCTCGGTCTGCAACTGCCGTCCGGGGTAGAGGAGGGTTGTCACTATCTCCAAATTAATCCGTCTTCTTCGCTAATCTCCCTTGGCCACATCCTTTGCAAGAACTCCACTTGAATGTGGTGAGAAGTACTTTAAAATAAACCTTGAGAGCTTGAGATGATGGAGACGGCCTAGGGCGCTGCTCTAGCGGAAGATTTATGGTAGAATGATGGTCGGAGCTCCTCCCGAAGTTGGGCGGCGCCGGTAAAAGAGGGCGAAATGGGGCGGACTGGTGCGGATGGGCGCGAAACAGGAGCTGGATTCCAAATTAGGGTAGAGTTCTGCACTTAAATAACAAACATGATTAAAAATGGTCACGCACGGTCGAACACAATAAATATAAATAATTTAGACAAAAGAGGCTGCTCGTGCGATTTTTACTCACACAAACGAAACCGACCATGCGTGAACATTACGCACGAGCCGACAGATCACCATATTTGGGCGCTGAAGAACACACGTGTTCGCAGAAACTGTGCGCCAAGGAATCACGCGATTGTGCGATATACACAGATCAGAAATCAAAAGACATGGCGTCTGCCCACCTGAAATACGAACCAACAGACCGGGGCCAAAGGCTACCGACTGCACAAAAACAACCATAAACAGAAATTCAGCAATGGGGAGCACCACGTGCTTAACCCCAGTGACAGAGTGCACAATTGTACACCACAAAGGGCTAAATAGTGCACTTCGTGTTAAAATATGACCATTATAAGGTAAATGTGAAGTGCATGTGCGTGAAAACGAGCCCAAATGTGTCCGAAAACCCAATATAATTTGGACTCATCACACTCCCAGACTTACCTGTTTGCTCGTCCCGAGCAAACTATCCCTCATGAGGACAATAAAGACAATAGCTGACATAGAAATTGCAAAGCGGAGTACCACGTGAAGTCGTATATTTAATAGTGTATAACTACAGTAGAAGGAATTTTTAAGTATGCAAAATAGATTATAGATTTTTAGATGCGTTTACATATTATTACTACTCAAAATTAGAATCACGGTGAATCTTTCGGTCATGTTTAAGAAGAAAGCAGACTGATTGTTGTGCATCGCCAAAGACCGGGGCTCGGGACAACCTCCAAAGAAATTCATCAATGTCGGTGACCATAAGCTCACCCGTTCGCATTCTCTCCACGACACTGGTTTTCTTCAACGCGCGAGTCAATAGGTCTTATAGGTTTAAGACCGGGCTTAAGTTACGGTAGGGTATACAAGGATACACAAGAGGGCTCGACACACCTTACCCAAATGAGCTAATACAAATAACTATCCACGCACAAAATACGTGGGTGCACTACACCCCCCAGACTTGGACTTGAAAACATGGGTGTGTGCACCGCCTACTCCCAAATACAAACTTCACATATATATTTCAATATTTTTTTCTCCGTATTTTCTCTTTATCACATTTTTTCAATCATTTTCATTTTTCTTTTCTCAATTTATTTTTCACAACTATTTTTCAGCGATTTTTTTTCAATAGGGAACTTACACACATTTACAATAAATTCACCACATCGACACCACAGAAAATGGAATACAAATACAACTAAAGCTCGTATTTTGGTGTGCGACTAGGCTAGACTTTATGGCTTTAGTGGAATGGCGGTGGAGCTGAATCAAAAGGACGGGGTAGACACAAAGGGGCTAGCGAGGATAGGGCGTTAGGAGCGGTACAAAAACTCAACAAAGGCAAAAAGATGGCCTACGTCACCCTCGCTCAATTGAACTAACCAATACCCATGCTTCAACAGTCGCTTGAGGCAAGTTCTTAGCCACCGAGAAAGACTACCCTTCCTCCCGACTCGAGCAATACGAGTCTAGCGATTATGTACACACATCCCCACGCTACCATCAGGTTCACACCTGATTCACCAATCATGAGTAAAATAAATTGTATTTACGCAAATAGAAAAATACAAAAAAACCTACAAGTATAAAGAAAAATTAATTCTACACGTATTTCTACACGAGACGCAAGTACTCGACTAGGAGCACTGCAAGAGTCAACATTTTACTCAGTCTCACAATCCTATGCTAGCACATTGATTTTTCCAAATCACACATAAAAATGAATTCAACTTGCGACGCATCTACAAATAAGCGCGCGCTCATGTGGGTGCTGAGTATGAAACAAAATTATAAAAACTGAATTGAAAAATGCTTATAGCATGCTATAAGAAATGTGCACGTGCTATGGGTAGTGACAAACGACGATGTAACCATAAGAATTGAACTAGAAGTTAGGGAAGGACTTACCCAATGCTCAGAATTGAGCATACTAGAAGATTGCGTTAATATCAGCATGGGAATCCGCGCCCGCAGCCAAATGATCACCACACCTACAAGAAGGAAGCACCAAGCAACAACAAAAATAATACACCAAGGCATTATCAGATTAGATAAAACTAAACATGCAGAACTGGGTTGTCTCCCATTTGCCCTTTTGTTTACCGTCTTTAAGGGGGCCAAATACTTGTATTAAGCAATTATAAAAAGCGAGTTCTCAGAATTGTTTCACAACTAAGCTAAGCAAAGAAATAGCAACACAAAACATTGACAACACGAAAAAACAAACGAAGCTACATCTAAAAGCAAAAAACAAACAGCCCAAAGAACCTTCACGAATCAGCTATATGCCGACTTGTGGTGGTTCTCCCCCGCCACGCAAGATGGGCAGGAGGCGAACGCTATAGAGTCTAGAGGATAATTAACTCCCCTGCCTCTAACCTCCTCCTCACACCAAAGGTCAGTGAATCGCGATGCACACAATAACTTTTCACGTTTCAATTTCCCCACGATGGGAGAGCGCCAACGATCGCAAATTACACAATCAGAATCAACCTCAATAGTCTTGGAATCAACGGGAGGCTTCATTTCCAAAATTGTCTGCCACCTGGTCTACCTGGTCAAGTGGTTTGTCTAGGTCGACCGTTTCAAATTTACCCAAACCAAGCTTGATTGGTTTACCCCGTAGTCAGTGGAGCTGTCGCGGTTTCTGTTCGGTTCCAGTTCTACTAAAACCTTGAGTCGAACCGCGTAAGGTAACAGTTCTTCATATTAGAACCAAAATCTTTGACCGGTTCCGGTTCAAGCATAATTTTTGGAACCGTCATGTCAACCGTTCCGATTTTTGTTCAACAAGATCCAAAACCAAACCAGCAACTAACGGTTCAGTCGGGTTTTATGCGGTTTGGTCCGGTTCCAATCGGTTCCGACCAGAACCAAAATTAAACTTGACAGAATGAATGAGGGAGGTCAAAAATTTAAAACTTGTAGGGGAAAAGTAACCTCGTTCGTTTTTTTTGCAAGAGAGATTTCGAAGTCCGGAGCCCAGGCGCAAGAAATTAGCATTACATTAAGGGGAATACTTTTTGTATAATATAGTAAGTATGACCGAAAGTTAAAAACTTAAACCACAAAACTGAATCAGACCGCACCGATTTTAAACCACACCGAAGGATTTGGTTGTGGAGCGGTTTCATTGGTTATCGAACCACATAACTTGTAATGCGATTTTTGGCAGTGCAAAACCGACAAAACCGCGCCGCACCTTTATTATTACATATATAATTTTTCTAGGTTATTGTATTATTCACTTATTTTATTTATGCTGAAAACACTACATTTTTCATTTATATCAATTAAACATGCCCGAAATTCAATGCTTCATGCTCCATCGCTCAATCATACTGACTTGTTTTATTTTATTTGTGCCCGAATTATTTTCTTCTTCTAGCTAGGTTATTTTATTGTTATGTTCATTTATTTTATCTACTCTATTTGTTTGGTATCCACCCCGACTTCACGTCTCCCCTCTCCCCAAGAGAACTCAGAACAGATAATTGAAGAAGCTCCTAAACCCCCATCTTCTTTGTCGAGGGGGACTCACTCTCCAATTACTGTCTTTATAATCATTATCGAGAGGAGCTTACATTCCAGCCATCGTCCCTATCGTCTTCTACGAGAGGGCCTGACATTCCAAATTTTCAATCATCGCTAACGAGTGCAGGTTTCCTTAATTCTTCTGCAACTTTGTAGTCTCCCCTTTGGCTAGTGATTCCTTCCTCTTCAGCTATTTCTGGACAGCAATTGCAGGTATTCATGTTAAAAACCATTCTGAAATTATCCTTCCTCTTTATCTCTTTTGTGACAGATATTATAAATAGTTTTCAGAATTTGATTTTCGACTCCTGGTGACGGGGACGAAAATGGAGATTCCGAAAGATTTGATCTCCAATTTTCATTCAAAAATTCAAAGAACACGATCGTTTAATGCTGATTGAGTGTTCATGTGGCTGAAGATTACGACTCAACATAAGGTCAAGAACTTTGATTTGTTGCTCTTGAAATATTATTTACAATTAAAATTTGTCTAAAAAATATATTAGTTAATTCAATTTGAGTAATTTATCGGCTATAATTAAATTATTCTTTCATGATTACTATTAAATAGTACTTGTTCACCATGTATATTTTTAAAATAAGATATTTCAAAAAAATGTGAGTAAAATTAAAAATATATTATATAAATGTATAAAAATTGAAACTGCACAACAAAATTTGACTCCAAACTGCATTAGTGTCAAAACCGACCCCCTTTGGTGCGATTGCGGTTCGGGTTTAAACCGCGCCAGTTTCACCACTAATAGTATGTATATATTATAGATAGTTTTAAAAAATAACAATATTATAATAATATTAACAATAAAAAAATAAACGGGTTGCGGTTCGGTTCTGCTTCGGTCCAGTTCGGAACGTGTCTAAAATCATGAAACCGCTTGAGACTTGTATGTTGCGGTTCCGGTTCTGGTGTCGGTCCGGTGATAAGATGAAAGAACCACACCCTGAACCATTATTGTTCACGGTTCCAAAATTCAAACTGGAACCCAAATAATTTGCGAACGGTTCGGTCCAGTTTATTCCGGTTTCGGTCCTGTTCCGGTTTTCAGCTTTAAGTAACAGCTATAGTAGTCGGTTTGGCTTTTGTTCAGGTTTTGTTTTGATATTTGTATGATCTCCCACATAAAAATCTGAAAACCTTTACTTTAATGTACATTTTATATTTCTGATCTTCATTGCATGTTTAGTGTTTTAAAAAATTAGTGGAAACCAACCGGAATCATTAAGGGTTGGTTATCACCGCCTCCAAATCAGACAGACACCGGACCAGCTGGTTCATCTCCCACATCAGTGTGGTTCACTCGATCGTATTGGTTTTTGGCCTCCTCTCCAAGCCAAGGTTAAATGATCAATTGAATGGTTTTAAACTTGTGTTGTCATGGTAAATCCCGAGAATACCATGTTAACTCTGACTAGACTCTATTTTTGTTGCTAAGATGACATGCCTGCACTTCTTTTCTAATTTCTCATAAATAATCCTCCTATCCCATGAATGCTAAGAATATATTCATAATGGTGGTTGTTTATAGCTTCATAAAATTACTTCAATGTTTTTTCTATTCTTTAACATGTTATTATGATCCTCAAACACGCCCCATGTACAAACTTCCGGATGTTCCCAAACACATTACTCGACCACTAGCAGGGTGTTAAATTCCCTAAGAAGTGTATTCTGTAATTTCTGTTTATTCCCCGATGTTGGCATATGTTATGAACTGTATACTTTTGCCAGGAGTTTGCAAATTCACATACGACTTTATCTATTGCAAAACTCTGCTCCATTTATTTATGAAATGCTAGAGTGACTGCTAAATTTTTAATCATATCGAATGACTTCAGTTATTACATACTACATATGAAATATTGTGCAACATCATCTAGTTAAAAAAACTATCAATTAGCATCATACATTTTCTCAATGGTGCAGGGGAGGACTTGGAGAGGGAAAGCTTCGAGACCAAAAACTCGTGACAAACCATTCCAATTCCTTCCAACCTCATTTTAATTATTAATGGCCAATATCAATTTCATAATTTCATTTCCCACCATCTGAACTGATCTTTAGATTCACAGATAGTCCAATACTTCATTATTGAGCAAGTTAAATACATATTTAATTCCTGAATTTTGTTCTATATTTAAATAGATCTATGGAGTTTTTGTTTTCTTATATTTGTTTGGAAACTGTCTTATTTGAATTAAGTTCATAGAGTTACTTCTATTAAATTCTTTTAGATGCAATTTAATTATAATTTAGTCTTTTCTCTCTATAAAAATAATATTATATAATCTTGACTAAAAAAATAAACTGTCACATCCGTGAAGTAATTATAATAAATATCAATATCGGCCCCAAATCACCGCATCATCTAAATCGTTAATACTAAGCGGAAGTTGTTTGAGATACTTATTTCAAATTAAACAAAGTTTCTGACCAATGCCAGAAAAACAAGAAAGTATAGAGGATTATTTCAAATTTAGGTCAAAATTTAAGAACTGATTTAGTCATTTTATTATTAATTGCTTTCTTTAGGGCTCAAATTTATCCAAGTTTTTACAGTAAATTTTGATATATGAATTTCTGTAAAGATATCGTTCTACTAAGTAATATATCAAAAAAGTGTAGTAAAAATTGTTCTTGTTCATGACAACAAGTGTTTTTTTATTAGTTTTTTTAACCGGTCATTTTTTTAATGATGATCAGCATGGGTGATAGAGAGGAAGATTATCTGAATCTTGATTCGAGCCCTAATACAATCCAAGGCTCTGATTAGTTTTGAATCTGGATCTTGATTTATCGTTTTTTTTATGGAAGAGGAACATTGTAATGTCTTTATGGTTTTCACATGGATAGGGTGGACGCCTTATTGCGGTGTGTTCTTCTTGGGGACTATGGATTTATTCAATTATGTACTTGAATTAGTACTTGATTATTCAGAACCTATTACACAATTAGGAGATCTTTTGGTATGTTTGTGTATGCCACTATTGTAACACCGCCTCTGCAACAATCATATAGTATGGGTCTGGCAAGGACCCCACAAAATAGAGTCACCGTAGCTTTAGCATTAAAATGTGATATAAGAAACAATCTCCATTTAAACAACAAATACAAAACAAAAATATTAAGCCAAATAGCCAGAGGTTGCCCACTTCTAAGAGGTATCTGGCCTTAAAAATCACCATCCATCATATCAAATCAAAAGTAGCAAAACTCCTAAGCTAACGTGACATGCAAGCAGGACATCGTTTAATTAAAACAATAAAGATGGGGGGGGGGGGGGGGGGCACTTTATGTGGCTTAGGCTTTTTTGGCCTGCGAGCTAGCTTTAGCTTGCGATTCTTGTCCTTAAACCAACACAAAAGATGCAGTACATGAGGGCTAGACATGGCTGACCTCAACTACGTAACACCACACCTCCCAGCCACCGAGCGGGTCTTGGGGAACTACATCACATTGCAAGTCAACACTTTGTATGCTAAATGAACAAAACATATAAACAAGCACATCAAGCTAACAGTTTATATGTCACAAGCATTAAAAATGTTCTCTATGTTAAGCAAAAGTAAAGGGACATAATTATGCAACATGCATGCAACCTAGGTTTCATCCAAAGCTCCCTTATCGTGTGTATGAGACTAGCACATCATCATTACATAAACCCATCACAATATCTCGGAGTACTCACACCCCTAAAGGCACACCGACCCATTCTGAGAACTGTAGCTTAGACCTCACCCGTAAATGGATACTGACACTATCAGGTTTGTCCATCAGCGTAGCTGTTCTCGTTAATTTCACCAATTCCACAACAACTGATTCTAAGAAATATAGCTTAGCCCCCCACCCGCACATGGATACTCACACCATCGGGCTTGTCCATCAGTATAACCGTTCTCATCAATTTCACATAAGGGAACTTATCTCATCGGGACACCCTCTACATGTAAAATTCCATACTACAGGGCTAGTCAATCGATCACAGAGATGAAACCCCACCTTAGAATACTAGTGAAAATCTCAATCAATATAAGAAATTAACACACATTTCGTGCCCTAAACTCAACATTCATTATTCTCACAAAATTTGGGCATTATAATAACATATTTGCCACAATCACACATATTGCGGAAGCCCTAAATGCACGTCAAACATTCATCACTGAATTGGGCCACCATACAGGAGCTCGACTTAACCACCATGCCTAATTTGTTAACGAACACGGATCTATGATGCAATCATGTCGGGGACGGATTCAATTGACATGATGGTTTTTATTGAATCAAGGCAACCTCAATCCCTCTTATTTGTGGAATCGAGTGCCCAAATGCAATCAAACCATGAAAATACAAGATGCCATGTATGCACATCCTAATACAAGGAGGTGAAACGTCGTTACTCTATGAGATTTTTTCCTCGCCATGGAAAGCTTGAAGTGCACAGATGAACACGAGTGTCTTCGAGTCCTTTTCACATTGTCGGGATCAGACCGTCGATCGAAGCTCCGAAGCGCCTCCAATGGTGGAAACTCCACCTTCTTCCTCCACTCTCAACTCAACCATAACCCAAGAAATCCCAAAAGAGAATAATGATATAGAAAAGTGACTCTCACCTAATTTAGGGTAGATGGATGAGTTGATTTGATCCCTTAGATCAAGATATAAAAGAATCAAACGACCACGATCACGGATCAATTAAACTAGTCTCATTAGTTATCACACGATGGAAGCGTTATTGCATCGCAATAACACAAAATTCTGGGAAGACGCTTTTTTGGCAATCTGAATCTGACGGTGCACTCTGGCTCCACGGGCGTGCACTTCAGCTACCGTGTTGCGGTAGAGATACCTTGTCGTGGTAATGCAACATTCTGGGATGAGAGAATTTTGGCGCGTCTGAATTTGGCCGTGTGCTATGGTGCATGGCATGTGTGTACCCAAAATTCAATAGAAAATCCCTCGAACAATCCCCGAAGTGCACGGGACAACCCTTGGTTCCACCAAACATAACCCCCTTTCTCAAAAGATGATTTTGGAGTGTTATAACTCCTCCCCTTAAAAGAATTTCCTCCTGAAATTCAAAGCATTAACAGAACACAAAACACATACGTGACGCACAGAGGTCAAGATACTCTTCCCGCATCATTTACACTCGCTCCAAAGGGAATTCGTCTTGTCCGTAATTGTTCCAACACACTTTCAGGAGCCTAACCTCCTTATTCCGCAAACCATGAATCTCCATACACTATATGCACATCGCACATACTACCATTCTTATATCTTCCGCTACTGGTACCACTGCTAACTCAATCGCCTCATCAAACACCACTAGAGCTTTTCTTTACCTAAGATGTGGAAGTCATCATGCAATTTAGTTAACTTCGCCAACAATACCAATTGATAAGCTGCTTTGCCCTTCGCTCCGTGATCTTGAATGGTCCCATATACCTTCGACTTAATTTTTTCAATCGTTGAATTCTCAAAACGTCCTTGAATAGCTTGATCTTCATGTACACCATATCGCCCGCTACAAACTCCACATTTCTGTGACGCACAATGAAATACTTTGCTTGTCGATCCTGAGCAATCTTCATGCGGGGATCATTCTCACTAACTCCCAAGCATTGACCACCACTTCCTTTCCCAAACATTGGGTGTCACCCACCTCTATCCATGACATCAGTGTTCGACAACACCTCTGTAACACCCCATTTTCCATGGCTCAGACATCAAAATACTAAAGCTAGTGGTAGCAGAAAGCTAGCGCAATGTGTCAGGAGTTATTGTCGGCGGTAGCCTTTTGCCAGGTTAAGTTGACATGGGCTTTATCGATGAGAGGTTTGTCGTCATGATATGCCAAATAGAGATGCTGCGGCACGGTAGCCTCTACTGCCGCTCATTAACTTATTTTTCTGGTTGAGTCGACATGGGCTATGTCGATGAGAGAGGTTTGTCGATTAGATATGTCAACTAGATATACCGTGCCGCGGTAACCTCTACCGCCTCGTGG
Source organism: Platanthera guangdongensis (assembly GCA_039583875.1). Taxonomy (NCBI): domain Eukaryota; kingdom Viridiplantae; phylum Streptophyta; class Magnoliopsida; order Asparagales; family Orchidaceae; genus Platanthera; species Platanthera guangdongensis. Next base: position 95,796,266 of record CM077158.1, on the reverse strand, counting down.
TAACTGTCGGAACCAGATTCTTTAATCTGCGCTTTTGGCCGTTGGATTCCTTTAGTTCTTGATCTAAGGACCTAGATCGACTCGCCCTTGAACCCTAAAATGACAGTGTTTTTTTCATCATTTTTAACTCAACCACAAGTTTGTAGCTAGGGTGATCGAGAGAGCAGAGGAGAAAAAAAGGTGGAGATTACATCATTGAAGGAGCTTCAAAGCTCCCATCGCCGATCCGAGGCCGGCAACACGAAGAGGGCTTGAAGGCGCCCGTGTTCATCGGTGCATTTCAAGATTTCCATGTTGAGAAGAAAATTCCATAAGGTAACAATATTTCTTCTCTCGGTCTTAGGATGCGTATATGACATCTTGTGTTTTCATGCTTTCTTTTTCTACATTTTTGGCATCAAATTCATCAAATTAGAGGGGTTTGGGTCGCCCACACGATTGCATTAGAGATCCGTTTCATTAGCTGTCGTGGTTGGTGTCCCGATTCAGTGATGTTATTTGACGTGCATTTAAGGCATGTGCTAGAAATACAATTGCGGCGAAGACGTTGTTTAAAGGACAATTTTGTGAGGACAACAAATGTTGATTTTACGATGAGGAATGCACGTAGTGATAATTTGGGTGGATTGTGATTTTCACTTGTATGTTAAGGCGTGACTTCATCTCTGTGATCAGTTGACTAGCCCCTGATATGGAAATTTACATGTGAAGGGCATCCCGATGAGAAAAGTCCCCTTTTATGAAACAAATGAGAATGAATATGCTTATGGACAAGACCAATCGTATGAGTATCCATGTGCGGGTGGGGTCTAATCTAGAGTTCTTAGAGCCGGATATGATAGCCTTGTGAAACTGATGAGAACGACTAAGATAATGAACACGCCGGTTGGTGTGAGTATTCATGGAGTTCTTATAATTGGTTGGTATGCCGTCAGGGGTGTAAGTGTACTTGTTTTGTTGTGATATGATGATGTTTTGATGATCTGCTAGCTTCATACACTTGGTAGAGTGCCTTGGGTGAAACCTAAGTTATGTACATGCTGTATTAATAAGCACTATTTACTTCTTGCTCAAAATATAAATGAATTTGATGCACGTAACATATAAACTGTTAACTTTTATGTTTGTTTATGTGTTTTATTTTATTTACATACAAATTACTAACTTGCAGGGTGATGTAGTTCCCCGGGATCCACTAGGGCTGCCATGAGGATGAGTGTTGTTATATAGTTATGGTTAGCCCTGAGCGACTCTTGTTGTACCGTTTATTTTTTATTGGTTTCAAGGAAAGGATCACAAGCTGGAGGTAGTTCCTCGGCCAAAAATGTCTAAGTCTCATAAAGTGTTCCTCCTCCTACTTTACTATTTCTTTAGCATTGTACCAGCTTGCATGTCGAGGTAGCTTAGGAGAAGTGCTACTCTTGTTTTTTATGATGTATTGCTGATTTAGATTCTAGTTTTATAAGACCAAAGGACAGACTGAAAGACTTTAGTTTCAAGAGTAATGATGAGTCCGATATTTATAGGGTTTTTCGGACTCATCAGGGCCTGTTTTCCCACTCGTGCACTGCATTTCAACCGGTAATCGATTATATTTGCTTCGTTTGGTCAATGACCACTTTGTGCACTGCTTTGGCCCGAGGGTGTGCAATTGTGCATTCTGTTGTCGGGGGTAAGTACTGTGGTACTTCCCGTGCGGATTTGGTTATTTTATGCTGGTTTTGATGCAGGAAGCTTGTGCTCCAGTTTTGGTTTTTGCTGTGCTGGTGATGCGTTTTCCCCAAGGCAGGAATTCTGATTTGTGGAAAACGCACGGTCGTGCGTTTCCTTAGCGTACGCTTTATGCCCGATCGTGCGTTTTCTTAAACGGGATAATAGTCGAGCGGAGCTCGACGAATATCGGCGAGCTGAGCTCGACGATCTTAACGCACAGTTTCTTCTAAACCGTGCGCGAAGGAAACACGCGGTTTTCCTGTAGCTGCCTTGATTTATTGTGCTATGTGGTTAATCATGCGATTTGCTCACACACGGGCAGAAGTGCCCGTGCGCGAGTAAAACGCACGGTTCCACCTGCTTGCCGGAAATTTCTGCTTTCTGTTCTTACTAGTGTGTTTTCCTTCACGCACGGGTGGAAGCGTCCGTGCGCGAGGAAACACACGAGTCAATGCTTCTTCTTCTGCAAGCTTGTTCTGTAATTTAATATCGCACGGTTAACGCACGGTCGTGCGCCAAATCGTGCATGACCATTTTTTCTAACTTCTTTATTTAAGACGCAGATCTCATTCGCCCAAAGGATCCGCCCGCCATTTCAACTCCTCTGAGCGGGAAAACCTTGCTCCTGCCATTTTCTTCTCTCTCCTCCTTGGAGAGCTCGTCCGACCACCGTTCTCGCTCCAGAAGCTCTTAATAGCTTCATCTCCTGCCGCCATCATCTTCTCCAACCTCAAAGCTCCGTTTCAAGCTCTTAGGTGTTGCATACGTGGAGTTCTCCGGTCAGGTTGAACTCGATGGCTATTCACGAAGAGGACGGGCTATTAGAAGGAAGTGACAACCCTTCTCAACCCCGGACGTCATTTGTAGACCGAGCAGGGACAATGCCCGACAACCCGTGACTCCGACCGCGAATCTCGAAAAGTATTCGTACGTTTGGTTGTATCTCTCCCCCTTCCCTTGTAGTAACTTTGCTCTTGATTGCGTGGTTGTTGGATTGATGAGTAAAGAACTTGATTTGATTAATGATTTCAGCATGTCTACGTGTTGTCATATTTTAGTTCTAGATTGTGTTGGTGCGCTTCGATCTTTTGTGTTCTCGACGTGATAGTGTCGTCCTAATAATTGTTAGGAGCGTGCGTGGTGAAGAGGTGACTGCGGCCCTCAATGGTTTGTCCATCCTCCTTATTACTCACTTGAGTAATCCACCCAAGCGACGCGGTGAAGGCGACCCACATTAGTTTTATTAGTGTTAAAATTAGGAAACCAAAAATCAAAACCCCTTGTTACGTTGACACTTGCAATCCCTCTTTCAATAGCAAAGTCACACAACCTACCTGCACTCCTCGAGAGATCGATATTCGGGGATTCAACTCCTCAACTTTATTACTTGACTACGATCGGTACACTTGCCGAAAGTGCATCAAGTTTTTGGCGCCGTTGCCGGGGAATGCAACCGTTGTGTGTATTTTTCCATGCAAAAAGTTTTTCATGTGTTTTTAGCACTTTGATCGTTTTTTTAGTGTGTTGTATGATCGATCCAAACCCCTGGGATAGAGGTGAAAATCTTGGAGTAGATCTTGAAACCGCACGAGTGAGGCGAGCTCACCAGCGTGCCGCTGCTGCTGAAGGAATGGAAGATTTAGGTTAAGGAGGAAATGACCTTGGTGAACGGGTCGTTGAGGACCAGGAGGTGGTCCAACCCCGCATTATGACAATGCGAGACTTCACGACCCCTACCACGGGAAGTGTTTACCCTGGCTTCGGCCCGACCATCGTAAACAACCGCTTCGAGATAAAACCTACCATCCTCAACATGATCCGAAATAACATGCAGTTTTCAGGCTTGCCAAGTGAGGATTCGCAGCTCCATCTGGCGGAATTCTCGGAGATTTGTGGCACCTTCCGCTACGCTGGCATTACTGATGACGTGGTGAAGCTAAGGCTGTTCCCGTTTTTGCTGAGTGACAAGGCGAAAACCGGGCTCCACACTATTGCTACCGGGACTGCAACTACGTGGGATGCTCTTTCCACGAAGTTCCTAGCTAAATTCCACCCGGTGGACAAAATAGTGAACGCCCGAAGGGAGATAGCCACTTTCCGGCAGCTGGACCAGGAAACTTTGTCTGAGGCCTAGGAGAGATTTGCTGATCTGCAACATCGATACCCCCAGCACGGCTGTGAGTCGTGGAATTTAGTGGAAATATTTTATTTTGCTATTGAGTCTAATTATAGGGCTATGATCGACGCGACGGCTGGTGGCACTATCATGAACCTGACTCCTGACGAGGCGTTGCGGCTCCTTCGCGACACCGCTTCTCATAGTACGTATTGGACTGTTGGAAGAAACACACTTAGGGGTGCAAGAAATTTGTTCGAGGTGAACGCGGTGCTTCCGCGAGCTGAGGCGAGCCATCCTACGATGGATGGAATAATGATGCTGATCAGATCGACCCCTCCCCCGGCTCGGGTGATGGCTATTTCGTGCCAGGGTTGTGGAAACCCCGACCATCATACATATGAATGCCTAGCTGGAGAAGCTTTTGCTAATTCCTCAGGTATATCTACTGAAGAGAGTGTAAATTTTATAAATAATCAGAACCGCGCTGCTCTTTATAACAATACTTATAACACGAATGCAAGAAATCATCCGAATTTCTCCTGGAACCAAAATGCTCCCGATCAAAGGTGGCAGGGAGGCCAGCATCAGTTTGATGCTCAAGCCTCTAATAGCCAACTGCGACCGCCGGAACCGTGTTATAATCAGAATGCGCAGGGGACGCGAAAGAGTGCATTGGAAGAGATGATGGAGAAATTCGTGGAGATGGCCCAATTAAATATGGCCACTCAGACCGCCTCCATGAGAAACTTGGAGACGCAGCTGGGACAACTGTCCCATGTGTTCTCTGAGCGCACTCGCGGTGCCCTCCCGAGCGACACGGGAAAAAAATCCTCGTGAGCAAGAGAAGAGTGTCAGGGAGGCGGACGAGTGCAATAAAAATGAAGTGGCCGTAAAGTGTGAGATAAATGAGGTCGAGACGGTGGCCTTATTTGATTCCGGATCTTCTTGCAACATTCTTGCTTTGCAAGATGTTGAGAAATTTAATTTAAATATTGAGTCGAATGTCTGGAAATCGCTCGGGCTAGCCGACAGGTCGGTAGTGAAGACCGACGGTGAGATAAAGGAGGTGGAAGTGATCTTGAACGGGGCTGTAGTGATCACGGATTTACAGGTGTTGGGACCATTGGGGAATAATTCAAAACCCATCTTAGGGGTCCCCTTCCTAAAAGCTAGCGAAGCGACGTTGCAGTTTAACGCGAGCGGCATCACCTTGGCATCCAAGGTTGCTTTGCCTTTACTGCCGTCCCTTCCCCTTATAATTCAAAATGAACCTAGACAACTGCTGAAATTGAATGCTGTGTTATCTAATGGTTTGCCTAGTGCAGCTGAGACAGGTGTGCTGCAGAAAGAAGAAGACATGGCTATGAAAGTGGCAGAAATGCTGATGATAGCTGAAGAAGAGACGAAGACAGAGTTTCTTGGAGTGAAACATGATTTAGATGAGAAGAAACGTGAGCGGAGCACGGCTATTGTGAGCGTGCATAAAATAGATTTAAAAACTTTTATTGAGCCGAATAAATTGTGTAAAACTGCTAAACATGTTACTTGGGCTGATCTATCACCCGCCGCGGGTGAGGAAAAGATGCCTCCGGACAGAAAATCCAGAGCTACCTCTATAGTGGATGGGGTGGTTGTTCCTCCATGGAGATCCCCATCCGTAGATAAAAAAAGAGGGCTAAGAAAGCACAATGCACTGGATTTTGCCCGCCGGCGCGAGAAGAGGCTAGGGGCAGGGGAGATTCGTCTTCCCTGGGCCCTAAAGCTTTCGCTTCTTCCTCATCTCGCGTGACTGGGGGGATCTATCACAAGTCAGCATTTAGCTGAGAAATGAAGGATCTCCGGGGACCTCTACCTTTCTTTTAGTTTAATTTTTGCTTAAAGCTGTGTGTGACTTTATACTTTATCGTTGCATAATGATCTTATGCTCTGAATATTATAGTCAAGTTCAAGTCCGGTGGTGTGATACACCTGCAATTTTTGTTGGTTTGAGGATAATCTTTTGTATGAGCTCATTTGGGTTGTGCGTAGCCGCTGTTTTTACCCTTGTGCATCCTTACCTACATATACACCCAAGCCCCATTATTATCCTAAAGTCCTACAGATTCACGCTTGAGTCAAACTAACGCTGAATGGGCAAGCGTATGGTCCCCGACATTGATGGATTTCTTTGGAGGTGATCACGAGCCCCGATCTTTGGCAATGCTCATCTGAGGGGCCTGCCTACTTTCTTCCTATGTATGACCAAACGATTCTTCAGAATTCCAATTTTGAGTAGATATAATATTTATTTACGTCTATCAAAAAGTATAAACTCCGTAGTATAATTAAAAAGTTTATCTATTATATTTTCTATGCCCATGATGTATTTGATTTATCGCAATACTTTATTTGAAAATTACTAAGCCAGCTAACAGTTTTCTAGTCCACAGAGTGATGATTTGCTTGAGACGAGCAAATGTTTAAGTCTGGTGGTGTGATGAGTCCGATATTTATAGGGTTTTCAGACTCATCTCGGCCTTTTTTCTCACTCATGCACTGCATTTCAACCGGTAATCGGTTATATTTGCTTCGTTTTGTCAATGACCACTTTGTACACTGCTTTGGCCCGAGGGTGTGCAATTGTGCATTCTGTTGTCGGGGGTAAGTACTGGGGTACTCCCCGTGCGGATTTGGTTATTTTATGCTGGTTTTGATGCTGGGAGCTTGTGCTCCAGTTTTGGTTTTTGCTGTGCAGGTGGTGCGTTTTCCCCAAGGCAGGAATTCTGATTTGTGGAAAATGCACGGTCGTGCATTTTCTTAGCGCATACTTTATGCCCGATCGTGCGTTTTTCTTAAACGAGAAAATAGTCGAGCGGAGCTCGACGAATATCAGCGAGCTGAGCTCGACGATCTTCACGCACGGTTAACGCACGTTTTCTTCTAAACCGTACGCGAAGGAAACACACGGTTTTCCTATAGTTGCCTTTATTTATTGTGTTCTGTGGTTAATCGTGCGATTTGCTCATGCCCGTGCGCGAGTAAAACGCACGGTTCCACCTGCTTGCCGGAAATTTCTGCTTTTTGTTGTTACCCGTGCGTTTTCCTTCATGCATGCGCGAAAGCGTCCGTGCACGAGGAAACGCACGAGTCAACGCTTCTTCTTCCGTAAGCTTGTTCTGCAATTTAATATCGCATGGTTAACGCACGATCGTGCGCTAAACCGTGCGTGACCATTATTTCTGACTTCTCTATTTAAGTCGCATGTCTCATTCTCCCAAAGGATCCGCTCGCTATTTCCGCTCCTCTGAGCGGGAAAACCTTCCTCCTGTCGTTTTCTTCACTCTCCTCCTTGGAGAGCTCGTCTGACCACCGTTCTCCCTCCAGAAGCTCTTAATAGCTTCATCTCCGGCCTCCATCGTCTTCTCCAACCTCAAAGCTCAGTTTAAAGCTCGTAGGTACTGCATACGTGGAGTTCTCCGGTCATGTTTAACTCGACCCCGTACGTCATCTGTAGGCCGAGCACGGACAAGGCCCGACAACCCTTTGACTCCGACCGCGAATCTCGGAAAGTCTTCGTGCGTTTGGTTGTATCTCTCCCCCTTCCCTTGTAGTGACTTTGCTCTTGATTGCGTGGTTGTTGGATTGATGAGTAAAGAACTTAATTTGCTTAATGATTTCAGTATCTCTACGTGTTGATATATTTTAGTTCTAGATTGTGTTGGTGCGCTTCCATCTTTTGTGTTCTCGACGCGATAGTGCCGTCCTAACAATTGTTAGGAGCGTGCGCGGTGAAGATGTGACTGCGACCCTCAATGATTTGTCCATCCTCCTTATTACTCACTTGAGTAATCCACCCAAGCGACGCGGTGAAGGCGACCCGCATTAGTTTTATTAGTGTTAAAATTAGGAAACCAAAAATCAAAACCCCTTGTTACGTTGACACTTGCAATCCCTCTTTCAATAGCAAAGTCACACTCCCTACATGCACTCCTCGAGAGATCGATATTCGGGGATTCAACTCCTCAACTTTATTACTTAACTACGATCGGTACACTTGCCGAAAGTGCATCAAGTAACTAAACACCTAGAGAGGGGGGGGGAGGTGAATAGGTTTTTTTATCTTTTAATGATTTCTTTTAAATTTGGTGAGTTGTGAGTTAGATTAGGTTTGCTTTGAAGATCACACAATCAACACACCAGTTGTTTATAGTGGTTTCCCAGATTATGTGTACATCCACTGTCCCTCCCACCTTTTAACAGTTTGTTAGACGAGACTAACTTCTCCAAACTCGGCTCCAACAGCTTATAACACAAATCTCTCAAGATTTCTCAGACCCATCCAAGTCCTACACTCAGGCCCAAGGCCCTACACTTAGAGATGTAATCTCTTACAACTCAGTAATCTGCACCAGACTACCTACCTCAGACTTAGGCAAAGTCCTACACTCAGACTTGGAGGAAAGCCCTACAGTGAGATCCAACACTGGATCCTACCTCAGAGAAAAATTCTCCTACAACTCAGACACTTAGACCTACCTCAGATCCACAAAAGGATCCTACTACTAAGGCACAAAGGCCCTACCACTCAAATATACAGAAAGATCCTACCTCAGCCTTTATAGTTTAGGCTTACACTCAAATCAATTAAGATCCTACAAAAAGAAAGATTGGTTGTTTATTTTGATTGACTCCAGAGAAACAATCTCTTGAGTCTACCTCTTCCTGAACTGAGATGACTCAGTCCAATCTTCTTCACAACCCCAAGGATGGATCTTCAAGAGTATTCAATTTGAGTTGTGACGTAACTGCAAAGGCTTGCTAGGCTCCTGCTTCTAACTCAGAGAGATGACTCCCTTAACTTGTTGTCGAAGATGAGAATAACAACTAACTGTCTTGAACTTTCATATCAACAACAAAAACAATTTTATTCAAGCTCTGTAACTCTATTCAGAGGAAGAAGATGAAGCTGTCAAAAATTCCAAAAGTTAATTTCTTCTTCCTTGATCCCTTCCTTTTCTATCCCGCCGTCCAACGACTCTTTGAACAGTGGGACCACCTGGAGTTGGTAGTTGCAACTTCTCTTTAGCATTAATTGTTGTATAATAGGCAATCGACGCCATTTGTCGTCTACTGTTCCGTTCCCTCAACATTTGAAATCCTGCTGATGTCTTCGTGAGTTAGAATTTGTGGACTTAGCCAAATTCAGACAATTCTACATAGGCGTTGAGTGAAGCCTTGCCACTCAACGCCAAAATACTTGGACAGAACTCTGCAATACCAGGCGTTGAGTGAACAATCATCACTCAACGAATATAGAAATTTGTAGTTTAACTGAATAGGCATTGAGTGATCCTTCATCACTCAACGCATCTAAACTTAGCCAATTTTCTCTGTATGAAGGCGTTGAGTGAGTTGTCTTCACTCAACATTTCCTGCCTTTGCCTGTTTTATTAAAGAGGCGTTGAGTGAACTGCCTTCACTCAACTCTTCTGTCCTTAAACAGATTTTCTGTTGAATATGCATTGAGTGAGTTGACATCACTCAACGCTTCTGTCCTTAGGCAGAATTCCATGCCAATCAATCCTACAACTCTAACTGAACTGTGCTCTGCCAACGCTTTCCTTTCTTGGCGTTGAGTGAACGACCTTCACTCAACGCTTCTGGACTTAGCCAGAATTCTTGTTAACTTCTCTCTGGCTTTGACTGCTTGAGCTTTACTCAACGCTACTGGCTCTAGGTGTTGAGTGAACTGCCTTCATTTAACGCTTCTGGACTTAACCAGATTTCTGCTTTGACAATGCTGAGGATTTGTTTGCATAGTCTTTACTCAACGCTTCAGGCCATCTGACATTGAGTGAACTGCCTTCACTTAACACATCTGTACTTAGACAGATTTCTGTCTTTTCAACATCCTATCTTGTGTCCACCTATCATTGTTGCTTAGACAACTTGTTTGAAAGTAAACAAAGGGCGACCTGCATACATAGAACTTGGAGCATGAATCAGATACAATAATGTGTATTTCAGTATCTTGTATGTCTTCTTCATATCTGGGACATTGTGATCAATGGACCCAACAATCTCCCCTGTTTGAAGAAGTCAAAACTTTATATAATGACATACACTAACACATATGCAGCAGATATAACATTTCAGAAGAAAGGAGAGATAAATTATACACATTCACAAATATGATTTTCATTTAAAAGAAAGAGTCTTGTTTTGGTAGTGTGCATAAAACAAAATACATTTCCTTCATCCCTTAAGAAAAAAACAAGAAACATTTCTAGGTTCCGGGTTCTCTTATAATTATTCCCCTGCTACGCTTCTTGGCAGCTTTTGCTTTGTCTCCATTTTTTCCTTTGCCTCTCAAAATAGCTGTATGACTTTGGGAAGTACTTGTTGGGCTCTACAACATCTGACAACAGTTTACCAAACCTCTTGTCCCTTCTGAACTTCCTTCTGTCCTCTTCATTCTTCTCAAGCTTGGCCCATTCTAGGGAGCTGTATAGCTTTTCCCTTTCAGTGTTTTTTTTCTTGACTAGATCCCAGACAGAAAGAATGATAGTTCTGAATTGAGGACTCCATTGTTCAAAATCTAGCCTGGTTTCCATTTCTTCCCTGTACCTCTTCTTTCTCAACCTGACTTATTTCTCTTGCTCAGCAACAAACTTTCTTCTATCTCTTATCATTTGGTCAATAGTGGGGCTGAATGTAGGAAGTTTAGCTGTTGTAGAAGGTTCAGCCCACTGTGCCATCTTGAGTATCATACTGTTCTGCATACTGATCATTATATTGGCCCATCAATCCATCATGCAGTTCTTTTTGTATATGTTCAAGAACAACATGTATGTTGTTATATGTGAGTTGCTTAAGTATCATTGAGCCTCTGATGATATTTGTGGACCAAACTGCATTTTCAGTATTAGCCCTTATCACTTCCTTCTTCCCCTTTTTGACTTCTTCAGATACATCTTTAGTCAGGGAGGTGCTGGCCTTAGTCAATTGCACATCTACGTAATTTACACCTTTGGTTACATGGTCCTTCAGTTTGAGCATGTAATCATCCAAAACTTGGGTGCAAGCATCCATTCTCCTCTTCATAGTTGTCTTGTGTTCTGCCATTAGAGTTGTCTGTGTATTGCATACTACTTTCATGTTGCTTGAAATGATATTCTGATTTTCTATCATCCCATTTTGAAGATTACTGATCTCAATCAACTTGCTTTCTGTGAAGGTAACAACATGTGCTGCTCTCAAGAAAAATTTGACAGTCTGGGCCTTCGGCAGATTAACCTCAAATCTTATAGATTTAATCTCTGTTGTCAGATCATTCCTGAGATTCTTGATGGAGTCATCCACAAAGTTCTCTATTTGACTTGTTTGGTCAGCCAACATTCCTTTAAGTTGAGCCAGGAAGGTTCCTGACATCTAATCAGCTTGATTTGATGTACCTTCATCACAGACTTGTTGTTGCACTGGCCTGAGTTCTTCTCTTGCTTCGGAGTCAGCCATTTCAAACTCTGAAGAATCTTGATTTTCATTGTGATCAGCAGCAGCATTCCCCTCCTCAGACTCAGAGGATTTAATGTCATAGACTGTTCCTTGAGTAGGGAGTTTAGAGTGAATCTCCCCCTCAAACTCTGCAATGTCCATAAGGATATTCAGATCGACAGCTTCATATAACCCAACTCCTTATGGTTCTCTGCTGAACCCGTAAGGAATATCAGCTGCTACTCCTAAAGATCAGCTCAGACTGTTAAGTCCTTTTTGAGCAACCTCCTCTGATATCATTTGAAAGACTTTAGTTTTAAGAGTAGCTAAACACCTAGGGGGGGTGAATAGGTTTTCTGTCTTTTTTGATATCTTTTAACTTTGGTGAGTTGTGAGCTAGATTAGGTTTGCTTTCAAGAACACACAATCAGCACACCAGTTGTTTATAGTGGTTCCCTAGAGTATGAGTACATCCACTGTCCCTCCCACCTTTCTAACAGTTTGTTAGACAAAGCCAACTTCTCCAAACTCGGCTCAAAGAGCTTACAACACAGATCCCTCAGGATTTCTTAGACTCCTCCAAGTCCTACACTCAGTCCCAAGGCCCTACACTCAGATATGTAATCTCCTACAACTCCGTAATCTGCACCAGATTGCCTACCTCAGACTTAGGCAAAGTCCTATGTTGGGTACATTGGAAATAAAGTACTTAATTTGAAGAAGCCCTTACAACTCAATGATATACACAAGTATGTATTTGATGTATGGTTAAGTTTCATGTGTAGGGTGAAAACTTGAAGAAACGACTAAGTACAAATGTGTCGACACACTTCACAACTATGTCGACACCTTTGTAGGAGAAGTGTCGAGATCAGAAAGATACAAGACAATAGTGTTAAGACACAACACTTCACTCGATAGTTTAGATAGCTGTGTCGAGACAATTCAGTTATCTCGACACCTTGAAGATCAAGTCAGCAGTGTCGAGACAAGTCAGATATCTCGACACCTTAAATCTTAGGACAATGGTGTCGAGACAATACAACTATCTCGACACAATGCAGAATTGAAGTGCAGACTTAAAGATGGCGACACCCAGCAGAATGTAGTGTCGAGACAATTCAATTGTATCGACACAATGAAGATTTAAAGCAGATGTAGACACCCAGCAGACATTTGTATTGAGACAAGTCAGCTGTCTCGACACTTTCATGTTCAGACTGGAAATTCTATCAAGTACAGATGTGTCGAGATTGCTAAGATGTCTCGACACCTTGCAGTTTACAGTCTAAGAACACTATGTATTATTGTGTCGAGACACTTGGGACTTCTCGACACTTATGATCCTTAAGTTGTACAGAGTCAACACAGCTGAGTGTCAAGTCAAGTTAGAAGTGTCATGTCAGCTACAGTGACTTGACATCTCATCAGAATCTCTTTGAAGGAAAACTTGAAATATGATGGCATATGATGATGTCATCAATCAGAAGCCAGCAACCAGTGAAGGCTATAAATAGAGGGGTCGTCTACACAAAAAATCATCAATCAATCAATTCACTCATTCTGATTTCTCCTAAGTCAGAGAAGGGCAAAAACTCCAAGAAGAAGGAAGACACAGGTCTTCAAGAAAGTCTTCTGATACTTTAAACAAGTTGATCAGAGGATTAAGTTGGATCTATTCAACAAATTCTTTAAAGATTCAAGCCGATCATCATCAAGAACATTGAAGATCAAGTGAAGTTTCATTTCAGCCAGTCTGTTCATCAAGAATCAATCTTGTGCTGTTATTAAATTGAAGAATCTGTTTACTCAGATAATTCTACTTGTTATTTCCCTATTAAACCTATAAGATCTCTTTGAGATCTGAGTGTGTAGGAAATTTATTCTCTGAGTTGTAAGCCTGTGTTATAAAGGCTGAGACAGGGTTCTTGAGGGACCTGAGGTAGGTGATTTGTGTGAGATCACTGAGGTATAAGACTTGTATAGTCTGAGGAAGAGTTCTTGAGGGACCTGAGATAGGTGATTTTTATGGGATCACTGAGGTGTAAGACTTGTATAGTCTGAGGTAGAGTTCTTGAGGGACCTGAGGTAGGAGATTGGATGGATCTCTGAGGTAGGACCTGTTGGTCAGAGGTGTAGGTTTCTGGAAAGAAACTGTATTTGTAAGATCTGTTGATCTGAGTTCAAGAGGAGATATAGCCTTATCTAGCACATTGCTAGTGGGGAAGAAGGGGGAAAGTGGATGTATCCTAGATAGGGGAACCACTATAAAGCTTCTGTGTACTCTGTGATTGTGTGTGCTGTGATCTGTGATTATTTATTTTCAAGTATCTGCTGAATTATTAAATATAAGTGCTAAAGATCTTAGAAGACACCTATTCACCCCCATCTAGGTGGTTAACTACACATAGATTTATCTTTCAAGTGGTATCAGTCGACGGTTATTCAAAGAAAGACCTAACAGTCAGAAAAAGATCCTAAGGGTGGTTGATACATGTCAGATCTCATGGCTTCAGAATCTCATAAAGAACTCAGTTCTATGAAGCTTCATATATGTACAAAGGATAATTTTGCTATATGGAAGCAGATGGTGAGATTATTCATGGAGGCATCTGATCCAATAATCTTTATCACAGTTCAAGAAGGACCATACATTCCTATGAAAGTATCTGTCCTAGATGCTAATGTGGAAACTCCAAAAAATCTATCTGAAATGACCAAGGACGAGGTGGTTCTAGCCACCATGGATAAAAGGGCACAAAACATAATTGTTAGTGCTAGAGACAACTCTACCTTTCAGAACTTAGTCCACTGTAAAACATCCAAGGAGATGTGTGATACTCTAATAGTCTATATGGAAGGCACTGAAGAAGTCAGAGATGACAGAAAGTCTCTACTCAATCAACAGTATGAGGCTTTCAGGCAAGGGAAGACATATTCTATAGAACTTTGTTATGAGAAGTTCTTTAGAATAGTCAATGATCTTAGGAACTATGACAGACAATTCTCTAACTATAAGCTCAATGATAAATTTCTGAGATCTCTAAACAAAGAATGTGACATAAAGATATGTGCAGTAAGAGAAATGGATAATCTAAGGAACATGTTACCCCAGGATTTGTATGAGAAACTATTGTCTCATGAGCTACAGTTAAACTCAAAAAAAGCTGAAGATGAATCTGTCAGAGGTTCAAATCAGTCAAGATTTATGGCTTTCAAAGCAGACATATCTAAGAAGACTAAAATAGAAAGTCCCCCATCACCAAGAATGGATGGAGATACAGTCAGTTCTGGGACTAGTTCTTCATCAGAAGAATTGTCAAATGGTGAATTGGCATTGTTCGCTAGGCAATTCAAGAAGATGATGAGAAGAATGAAGCAATGGAACAAGAAGACATCATCTGGATCAAGTTCCAACAAAAATAAAGACAAACACAAAAACAACTCTGTGGTCAGGTATAATTCAAACCAGAACAAACAAGTTAAGACTGACATTATTTGTTATTATTGTAACATGCCTGGATATGTCATTGCTGACTGTCCAGTAAAAAGAAAGGAGAACATGAAGTTCAAGGAAAAGAAGTTCTACAAAGATAAGAAGTCAGAAAAGTGTCTGATGGCAAAGAAGCCAAAGACTTTATCTGATAGTGATTCAAATTCAACTGAATCAGATGAAGAACATGCTCACATTGGATTATTCTCCTATGAAGAGGATTTCATCAGAGAAACCATATATAAGGGAAAGAACTCCACAACTACATCACTCTGTGATGACTCTGAATATGATATGGAGGTCAACTTAATGACACTGACTGATAATCAAGAAACAAAAACAGTTGACTGTCAGAACACTGAGGTAATCTTTGACAAATCTATTTGTTGTACAACTTTTGTTTATGAGACTAAGGATGAGTCAGACTCATGTAGCTCAAAGTTTGATTCACATGAGTCCAACTCTGAGACTGAATTGCAACAACTCACATTTAAGTTTGGAAAACTGTTAGAGGCTCTTGTAAAGAGCAAAAAGCTTATTAAAGAACAAGCCATCAAGATTGCATCACTAAGAGGTCTTAAGTACCATCATGAGATGGCTACTCAGTAGATTGTTCTTCAAAGTTCAAAGTTAACTAAGCTAACTAAGATCATCGATGATCAAATCATGTTGCTCAAACAAAGAGATGCAACCATTTAGAAGTTAGAACTCAAACTCCAGAATGAGAAAAGATTTGTTCAATAGTTCTGTAAACCTAAGACTGTGCTCCCCATAATATATACCTTCTCAAGAACTCCTGGAAGTGGTCTTGGTTATATAAAACTTAGGAGAAGGAGAGGCAGAAAGCTGATATGACAAAAGGGTCCAGTGTTGCCATAGCCTATGTCTCAGACCAAAGGAAAAGAAATCTAGAAGTCTGGACTAGGAGTACCTAACACATATGTGAATAAGAAAGTTATTCCTAATGTGTTTCCTCCAAGGAGTACTGCTGTGACAGTAAGGCAAAACAAACAACTTGCTCACAGTCAATATACAACTATAAAAGCTGTTGATTCCTGTCCTAAGGAATGTCAGCATAAAGTTCATACTGTGCCTCCAAAGAGGAGTTACAACAGATATGAGTGCTGGTATTATGGAAAGATTGACCACTTTGCCCTGGACTGCTGGTTCAATCACATAATGTCTCATGGACAGAAAGTGTACCCAGCTAAGAAACTCTCAGGTGGTCTCAATGGATCCCCAATTAATAAGCACCTAGGACCCAAGACAATTTGGGTTACTAAGGATAAATAAATCTTTATATTACAGGTATGTCCAAGAACCAGAGATAGGCCCATCTGGTACTTGGATAGTAGATGTTCCAGACACATGACTGGAACAAAGAGCAATTTGAGAGAGTTTATTCCAGTGAAGGATGGACCAAATGTGATCTTTGATGGAGTAGACAAAGGGATTATCATAGGTTATTGTAAGATTTCAAATGTCTTAGTCACTTTTATTAAAGTAGCTTATGTGGAAGGGTTGCAACACAACCTTATAAGCATAAACCAACTTTGTGATCTTGGTTATGACATTTCATTCCACAAGGATGAGTGCCACATAAAGAAGTCAAGTGACCAAGAGGTCATCTTGACAGGAATTAGGAGTGGGAATGTGTACTGTTTAAATTTTCTTTTTCTAAATTTAGACTCTCCCATATGCCTAGTTGCAAATGAGAAAGCCTCACACTTTGTCAAACGGCGCAAGAGGCTAGCTCATTTGAACTATAAGACCATATGCAAGCTATTCAACAAATAGCTAGTTAGGAATGATCATAACATTAAATGCACTAAGGAGATCATTTGCTCTGTATGCCAAAAAGGCAAGCAGACCAAAGCTTCCTTCAAAAGCATTGAAACCAAAGACTCTGTGAGGTGTTTATACTTCCTGCATATGGACTTGTTTGATCATATTCCAATTCATAGTCTAGGTAGAAAAGTCTATACCTTTGTGGTTGTTGATGATTATTCTAAATTTACTTGGGGTTTTTTTTTAAGAAAAAAGTCTAAAACTCCTGATGTCTTCAAGACATTTGTCAAACAAATACATAATGAATTAAATAGTTCTATGGTCAGAATTAGAAGTGATCATGGAACTGAGTTTCAATCTGAATGCATAACAAAGTTTTGTGAAGAACTTGAGATTCATCAAGAGTTTTCCTCTCCAAGAACCCCCTGAAAAATGGGATTGTTGAGAGGAAGAATAGGACTCTCATAGAATCTGGAAGAACTTTATTGAATGACACATCTCTCTCAGAATATTTATAGGCTGAGGCAGTAAATACTGCTTGTCATGTCCTCAATAGAGATTCTATCACCAAGAGTCATAAAAAGACTCTTTATGAGATATTGAAGGGCAGAAAACCAAACTTTGCATATCTCAGAATTTTTAGGAGCAAATGCTATGTGCTTAATAATGAGAAATCCTATATAACTAAGTTTGCTGCCAAGTCCTATGAAGAGATCTTTGTTGGGTACAACAACCACAGTAAGACCTCTATGGTCTATAACATGAGAGATCAAGTTATAGAGGAGTCTGTGCATGTTGTTTTTGATGAAAGTTCTATATATTACTATGATAAGCCAAGTACATCAAGGACAACATGATTAGACTTGAAGCTGAAGAAGCTATCAATAGAAGACTCAGTTCCAGCAAGTCAAAGTATACAAGATGGAATCAACATCAGTTAAGAAGAACTTGCACAGGAACATCCAGAAGAAGAGACTTAGTCATAAGAAGAAGTTGTTCAAAGAGAAGAGGATACACTACCACTGCCTGTCAGACATCTAAGGGATCATCCAAGAGAACTGATCATTAGAGATGCATCTCATAGTGTGACCATAAGAAGTAGACAACACAATACAGTAATGTAATCCAGTTTTCTGTCACAAACAGAACCAAAGAAGTTTGAAGAAACTAATATAGACTCATTTTGGATAGGGGCTATGCAGGAAGAACTGGAACAGTTCAAGAGATATAATGTCAAGAAGCTGGTTCCCAGACCAGATGACTGTAACATTATAGGAACCAAGTGGATCTACACGAACAAACTAGATGATAATGGTGTTATAGTCTGGAACAAGGCTACACTGGTTGCAAAGGATTATAGACAAGAAGAGGGTATAGATTATGATCAAACCTTTGCACCAGTGGCTAGATTGGAGACTATAAGACTCTTCCTTACATATGCAACGCACAAATGATTCAAGGTCTACCAAATGGATGTGAATTCAGCCTTCCTCAATGGTAACCTCAAAGAAAGGGTCTATGTTGAGCAACCCTCAGGTTTTGTTGACTTAACTCATCATAAGTATGTTTAACTTTTATTAAGAGCTCTCTATGGATTAAAACAAGCCCTAAGAGCATGGTATGAGACTCTGTCTAAATTCCTTCTAGAAAATAAATTCTCAAGATGGAAAATAAACAAAATATTATTCCTAAGGGTAGTCAAAGACAAGACCATCTTAGTACAAATATATGTAGATGGTATTATATTTGGTTCTACTGATGAGTCACTTTGCACTAAGTTTGCCAAACTTATGCAAGGTAAGTTTGAGATGAGTAATATGTGTGAACTCTAATTTTTCTTGGGTCTCCAAGTTAAGCAAACTGTTGATTGACTTTTCATTAGTCAGTCTAAGTTCACCAATGAGTTAATCAAGAAGTATGACATAGAAACAACCAATTCCATGAGAACTCCTATGGGGTCCAGTATGTCTTTAGACAAGGACGGTGTTGGGAAGCCAGTTGTTATCATCTTATATAGGGGAATAGTTGGATCACTACTCTATCTAACATCCGGTAGACTAGACATAATGTATGCTACCTGTGTTTGTGCTAGGTATCAAGCTTGCCCTAAGGAGTCTCACTATACATCATTAAAAAGAATATTGAGATATCCAAAGGGCACACCTAGTCTTGACCTATGGTATCCTAGGAATAGTGATTTTGAACTAATGAGTTTTTCAGATGCAGATTATGCAGGTTGTAAAGAAGATAGGAAAAACACCTCAGGTTCATGTTAGTTCCTTGGAAGAAGGCTAGTGTCATGGAGTAGCAAAAAACAATCAAGTGTAGCAATATCCACTGCTGAATCTGAGTATATTTCAGCTGGAAGTTGCTGTGCACAATTGCTTTGGATTCAACATCAATTACAAGACTACAACATTCAACTAAGTAAAACTCAATTATATTGTGATTCTACTAGTGCCATTTCAATTGCAAATAATCTTGTGCCACATAGTAGAACTAAATATATTGAGATTAGATATCACTTTATTAGGGAGTATGTAGAAAAGGAAGACATTAATCTAGAATTTGTTCCTACAAATAAACAAATTGCTGATATTTTCACTAAGCCCCTAGATGAAGAGAAATTTAATTTCTTTAAGTTTGAACTTGACATGCTAAATCTGGAATAATTAATGCATGCAAAAAGACTGATGAAAATAAGAATAAAATATTAATCAGTAATTAAGTTTACTTAATTAAATATAAGGTAAAAACATCTAAGTATCAAGTTTCTATAGTTCAGGAGACAAAATATTGGCTAAGTCAAAATTTGTGTTAAGACGCCAGAAAATGTGTCGAGACACCAAAGTAAGTGTCGAGACATCAAAGGGTGTCGAGACCCTGAGGTATATGTCGAGAGACATTATCCTTGTGTCGACTTGTGTCGACACATCTCGACAGACAATTTTTCCAGTGTCGACACTAGGTCTTTTCCTAAAAAATTTGGAATAGTCTAAATGGAGCGTGCCTTTTCGACTTTAGGAGAGCCTAGACTATAAATATGGTATGCGAATAGAGGTCGACTATGCCTTCTTGAGATCTTGAGAGTTTGATTTCTGAGTGTCGAGACCTAGAACTCCATTTAGTCGACACACCTCTTCCGATTCCTTCTCTCCAATGGCTCCCAAAAGCGATGAAGTCTTCAAAGGATATGAACTCGTTCAACATGAATTCGACTCGGCATCAGAAGAAATCAAGGATGTGATAACCCTTATCACAGGAGCCAGATTAGAGTATTTGCTCTAAGAACCATCCAATATCTGGAAATGAGAGGTTCATGAGTTCTTTTCCAATGCCCAACTGGATACAAATGTAGACAAGATTAAGTGCACAGTAAATGGAACGAAAGTTAGGACAACAACAAGAAGGTTGACAAAGATATTCCACTTACCCAAGGTTGATCAAGAAGATAACCTAGCTTCTGCCAGGACCGCAAATGCTCTTTAGTGGTGTGGGATGAGCCCAACTACAAGGATTGTAAGTTCTCTACAAAGAAAAGGGATGTACAATCAAGGGAAGTTCCTGTCTGAGATAATAGGGAATGTGCTACTTTGCAAAACAGGAGCCCATGACAGGATTTCTGCATACATGTTTGAACTCATGACTAGAATTATCTTCCAGGTCAAGACTAACTGGAGCAAAGTAGTCTTTGACAAGATAGCTGAAAGCATCAAGAGACCCAATATGGGCAGGATAATCAATCTCTACTTGGTATAAACTATTCCTGAAAGTCTGAATATTAAGATTGGATCAAAAATCAATCATATGAGGAAAATGGACATGAGAATACTAGCTAGGTGGGATAGAGTACTATCCAAAGAAACACCTATAATACATAAGAAGAAGGAGAAAAAGAAGAAAGTGGTGGTGATAGAAGAAGAATCTTCCAGCGATTCTGAAGATCATGTAAGCTCTAGCACAGAGAAACATGATGATACAGTTGTTGAAAAATCCCCAAAGACAACTCCTGGAACTGGTGATCAGATGTAGGGGGAGACAATCCCAGCTAGGGATCCTAGTGAGGGGGAGATGCCTGATAAGGAGAATGAGGATGTAGTCCCTAAGGAGACTGAGGTAGAAGTCTTTCTGAATGAAGATACTGACATCTAGGGGAAGATGACAACTCTTCCAGAGGATCTTGTTTCTGATGCCAAAGCTCAACATGACGAAGTCATCATGGAAAACAACAATCTTGATGAATTGGTGCAAAGATTGAGGGGGAGATGGAAGATCTGGCCCAAAGTATTACAGGAGAGAAGCAGACTACTACTGTTGAAGTTGGTAGTTCTTATGTGAAAGAATTGGTTCCTAAACACCTAGAGGGGGGGGGGGGGTGAATAGGTGCAATTCCTTTGTACACTAAGGCAGAATATTTATTCAGATAATCAAATTAATCTACCAGTTCTACAGCTACCACAATCACAGAATTCACAGAAATACACACAGTCACAGATTACACACAGTTTTATAGTGGTTCCCCAAGGTCTGGGTACATCCACTTTCCCCCTTCGCCTATCTAGCAGTGTGTTAGATTCGGCCTAACTTCTTCTCTTCACCTCAGATCCGCAGATCTTACAGCTCAGAACCCAAACAAGGCTCCTACAACTCAGAGTGAGTCCACACTCCTACAGCTCAGGCAATCTACCCTACCTCAGCCTTCAACAAGGCCTACAACTCAGAGATAACAATCTCGTACAACTCAGACTCACAGTCCTACCTCAACCTTCAACAAGGCCTACCACTCAGAGAAAATAATCTCCTACAACTCAGCCTTTATAAAAACAGGCTTACAACTCAGATCTTATAAAGATCCTATAGAAAATAGATTTAAGTTTGTAATATACCACCACCCTAGTAGAGAGAGAAAGGATGGATGGTTTCTTGATCAGTTCTTGGAAGAATCTGATGGCAGAGAACAACCACTCTTAGCTTTCTTCAAAGCTTCTTGAATCTGAACTCAGTAGGGTTGAACTCCTTTGAAGTTGATCTTCAATCAGCTTCTTTCTTGAAATTCAGATCTCAATCTGAATCCTTCTTGGCAGACTGGTTCAGAATCTACACTTGAGGGACTTGTTGATATAAGTCCCTTTCTTTTCTTCAATAGATGGATCTCTCTCTCTCTCCAAATTCTTCTTTTTCATGTATTCAGTATCAGTGTATTCTCTTGATGGAGAATGCCTTTATATAGACTTCCTCCATGGTAACCGGCTGATCCGATTTTTAACAAACTTCTGACAGCATTGACAGTTGCAGTAGACCAGTTGGTAATGACAGATGTCAAGTCATCCAGTCACTTCTTGAAACTCTGTCTCTGTCAGCAAAGTGTCGAGACTGAACTTCATCATGTGTCGACACAAGTAGACTAAGTGTCGACACAAGCCTTGGTGGTGTCGACACAGCTCCCTTGGTGTTGACACTGCTTCTCGACACAGCTTCTGTATAATGTGTCGACACTAGTTCTGTGGTGTCGACACAGTCACTTCTTTTCTTCACACAAATTGACTTTGTTGAAATTCTGCCATGTGTCGACACAAGTCCTGTGTGTCGACACAGTTGATGTCGACAAAGTCTTCTGTGTGTCGACACTGCCTCTGTGTGTCGACACAGTTGATGTCGACTAAGCCTTCTTTGTGAGTCGACACTGCCTCTGTGTGTCGACACAGTTTCTTCTGGTGTCGACACAACCTTTCCAAGTGTCGACACAATTAACTCCAAGTGTCGACACAACTTTTCTCCAGTGTCGACACAAGCCTTCATAAGTGTCGACACAACTTCTTCTGGTGTCGACTCATGGACTTAGAAACTTTTTCCTGCATTCCTGCATTTTCTTAACCTGCACATATAAACTAAAAACAACATCAAATACACCTTGATGCATATCATTGAGTAAGGTGAGCCTTCTTCAAATCTGGTACACATTTTCCAATATACCCAACATTATGATTCTAAGGAGGAGGAAGGCTCTCAGATTAAGAAAAGGAAACAGGCTGAACTCAAAAAGAGCAGCAGGAGCTATAAGAAGACCATTTAATCTAGAACAACATCAGCTCCTCCTATGGATTTTCGCTCCCTTCTATTTCAAATACAAATCATGTTAGACCAACAAAGGAGAGTCCTGGAACATTATATAGATGAAAGCACAAAGGAGGTGCAGTTCTAGTCGGCACAAGACATCAAATCCATTAGAATTGAAGTGAATCTGCTGAAAAAGGATATGACTGATTCTTTCCGAAAGGTGCTCATGGAGTAGTTTATCTTTCTCAACAAGAAAAGAACTCAAAGAATACTCTAGCTGCAATGTCTACTAAACAAGGTTATGTACTTGAAAACCAGACAAGAATGAATGACAACATGATAGCAATGCATGATATTTCATTGGTAAAGCTAGCTGAGCAAACTATAGCTCTGGAGACAAAGATAGGGTCTACTTCTATAGCTGTTGAATCTCAGCTCTCCACCCACTCAGTCTCTGCGGTTCAAGCAGTCAAGGCTTCTTGCAAAGACATCGATGATCACTTGATCAAAGCGAAGAATCATTTGTCCTCAGGGATTACTCATATAGAAGGCCAAATCAGATTTCATAAAAATGACTTAAGGGATCATATGGAGAGAGAAGTCATAAATGTGGAGAGAATGATAATAAAGTCAAGCTCTGAGCATGCTATTTGGACCTCCAATATCATCAGAGGCACTCTAGGCTTTCCTCCTCTTGATTATGATTATCAAAGTGCTGAGTCTGGCTGCCAACCAGCTTAGTTTGAGGCTATTCATACTTCAGTGCAGACTATGTACAGTCCTCCACCACAGGTTCATAATGTAGTCACTATATGGCAAGCAATTAATAACAATATAGCTGACAGGGGCAAATGGTACTCAGAATAAGAATGAATCAAACATACAAAGCAGTAGGAGATCATTTATAAATTCAGGAAAGATCTGAAGGCAGGGAAGATCCCAGCTGATTCTATAGAGCCCAACAAGTACTTCCCCAAGCCATATCATTATGCTGAAAGGCAATGGCTCAAGGAAGAAGAGACCTCTAAGGCCAAGGATGACAAAGGCAAGAAGAAGGCTAATGACAAGGTGTCTGAAGTTAAAGCTAAAGTTCAATCAGGAAGAGGCATTATCATCAAAGAGTAAGAGCAATCTTAACATCTTTTTTCTGAGTAAAACTTTGTACTTTTGTAATTTTGTTTTAGGACAATGTAAAAACTGAACAGTGTAATATTTTGAACAAATTGGAATGAAAAAGTTTAGTTACACTTTGTTATATCTATTTTATTATTGTTGTTTCCTTTATAATTTTGTTACAACACTTTTCATGTACATCATAATTATCTTATTTTGGTATTGTGGTGTATATCATTGAATTGAGGTTATGATTTCTCCAAATAGAGGGAGATTATTGGGTACATTAGAAATAATGTACTTGATTTGAAGAAGCTCTTTCAACTCAATGATATACACAAACATGTATTTAATGTATGGTTAAGTTTCATGTACCGGGTGAAAACTTGAAGAAATGTTTAAGTACAAATGTGTCGACGCACTTCACAACTATGTCGACACCTTTGTAGGAGAAGTGTTGAGATCAGAAAAATACAAGACAACAATGTCAAGACACAACACTTCACTCGACAGTTCAGACAGCTATGTCGAGACAATTCAGTTATCTCGACATCTTGAAGATCAAGTCAACAGTGTCGTGACAAGTCAGATATCTCGACACCTTAAAGCTTAGGACAGTAGTGTCGAGACAATACAACTATCTCGACACAATGAAGAATTGAAGTGCAGAATTAAAGATGTCGACACCCAACAGACTGTAGTGTCGAGACAATTCAACTGTCTCGACACAGTGAAGATTTAAAGCAGATGTTGACACCCAACAGACAGTTTTGTTGAGACAAGTCAACTATCTCGACGCCTTCATGTTCAGACTAGAAATTCTATCAAGTACAGATGTGTCGAGACTTCTAAGATGTCTCGACACCTTGCAGTACAGTTTAAGAACACTAAGTATTATTGTGTCGAGACACTTGAGACTTCTCGACACTTATGATCTTGAAGTTGTATAGAGTCAACACAACTGAGTGTTAAGTTAATTCAGAAGTGTCATGTCAGCTACAGTGACTTGTCATCTCATCAGAATCTGTTTGAAGGAAAACTTGAAGTCTGATGACATGATGATGTCATCAATCAGAAGCCAGCAACCAGTGAAGGCTATAAATAGAGGGGTCGTCTACATAGAAAATCATCAATCAATTAATTTACTCATTCTGATTTCTCCTAAGTCAGAGAAGGGCGACAACTCCAAGAAGAATGAAGACACAGGTCTTCAAGAAAGTCTTCTAATCCTTTCAACAAGTTGATCAGATGATTAAGTTGGATTTTTTCAACAAGTTCTTCAAAGATTCAAGCCGATCATCATCAAGAACATTGAAGATCCAGTGAAGTTTCATTTCAACCAGTCTGTTCATCAAGAATCAATCCTGTGATGTTGCTGAATTGAAGAATCTGTTTACTCAGATAATTCTATTTGTTATTTCCCTATTAAACCTGTAAGATCTCTTTGAGATCTGAGTGCGTAGGAGATTTGTTCTCTGAGTTGTAAGCCTGTGGTATAAAGGCTGAGGTAGGGTTCTTGAGGGACCTGAGGTAGGTGATTTGTGTGGGATCACTGAGGTGTAAGACTTGTATAGTCTGAGGTAGAGTTCTTGAGGGACCCGAGGTAGGTGATTTGTATGGGATCACTGAGGTGTAAGGCTTGTATAGTTTGAGGTAGGTTTCTTGAGGGACCTGAGGTAGGAGATTGGATGTATCTCTGAGGTAGGACCTGTTGATTTGAGGTATAGGTTTCTGGAAATAAACTGAGTTTGTAACATCTGTTGATCTGAGTTGAAGAGGAGGAGATATAACTTTATGTAGCACATTGCTAGTGAGTAGGAAGGGAGAAAGTTGATGTACCCTAGATAGGGGAACCACTATAAAGCTTCTGTGTACTCTGTGATTGTGTGTGCTGTGATCTGTGATTGTTTATTTTCAAGTATCTGCTGAATTATTAAGTATAAGTGCTAAAGATCTTAAAAGACACCAATTCATCCCCCCTCTAGGTGGTTAACTACCCATAAATTTATCTTTCATCCTACACTCAGGCTTGGAGGAAAGCCCTACACTCAGATCCAACACTTGATCCTACCTCAGAGAAAAATTCTCCTACAGCTCAAGCACTTAGCCCTACCTCAGATCTACAGAAGGATCCTACAACTCAGGCATAAAAGCCCTATATCTCAGATCTACATAAAGATCCTACCTCAGCCGTTATAGTTTAGGATTACACTCAGATCAATTAAGATCCTTTAGAAAGAAAGATTGGTTATTGATGTTGATTGACTCCAAAAAAACAATCTCTAAGTCTGCCTCTTCCTGAACTGAGATGGCTCAGTCCAATCTTCTTCATAGCCCCAAGGATGGACCTTCAAGAGTATTCTGCTTGAGCTGTGAAGTAACTGCAAAGACTTGCTAGGCTACTGCTTCTAACTTAGAGAGATGACTCCCTGAACTTGCTGTCGCAGATGAGAATAAGAACAGCTAAGTGGCTTGAACTTTCAGATCAACAGAAAAAACAATTTTCTTCAAGCTCTGTAACTCTATTCAGAGGAAGAAGATGAAGGTGTCAAAAATTCCAAAAGTTAATTTCTTCTTCCTTGATCTCTTCCTTTTCTATCCTTCCATCCAACGTCACATTGAATAGTGGGACCACCTAGAGTTGGTAGCTGCAACTTCTCTTTAACATTAATTGCTGTACAACAGGCAAGCGGCACCATTTATCATCTACTATTCCGTTCCCGCAACATTTGAAATCTTGCTGATGTCATCGTGACTCAGCACCTGTGGACATAGCCAAATTCAGACAATTCTACATAGGTGTTGAGTGAAGCCTTGTAACTCAATGCCAAAATACTTGGGCAGAATTCTGCAATACCAGGCGTTGAGTGAACAATCATCACTCAACAAATATAGACATTTGTAGTCTAACTGAATAGGCGTTGAGTGATCCTTCACCACTCAATGCATCTGGACTTAACCAATTTTTTCTGTATGAAGGCGTTAAGTGAGTTGTCTTCACTCAACGCTTCATGCCTTTGCCTGTTTTATTGAAGAGGCGTTGAGTGAACTGCCTTCACTCAACGCTTCTATCCTTAGACAGTTTTTCTATTGAATAGGCATTGAGTGAGTTGACATCAATCAATGCTTCTGTCCTTAGGCAGAATTCCACGCCAATCAATCCCGCGGCTCTGACTGAACTATGTTCTGTCAACGCTTTCTTTGCTTGACGTTGAGTGAATTGTCTTCTTTCAACGCTTCTGGACTTAGCCATAATTCTTGTCAGCTTCTCTCTAGCTTTGACTGCTTGAGTTTTACTCAACACTACTGGTTCTAGGCGTTGAATGAACTGCCTTAACTCAACGCTTCTGGACTTAACCAGATTTCTTCATTGACAATGCTGAGGCTTTGACTGCCTAGTCTTTATTCAGCACTTCAGGCCATCTGACGTTGAGTGAACTGCCTTCACTTAACACATCTGGACTTGGGAAGATTTCTGCCTTATCAACATCCTGTCTTGTGTCCACCTATCATTGTTGCTTAGACAACCTGCTTGTACAGTGTGCAAAGAGCAACCTGCATACATAGAACTTGGAGAATGCATCAGATACAATAATGTGTATACCATTATCTTGTAGTTCTTCTTCAAATCTGGGACATTGTGATAAATGGACCCAACACGGACCTCTCCTATGTAGATGTGGACAACTTCTGGGTGTTTGGTTTTATGTTTGTGCTATGTGTACGTGTTTGTTGTTTGCAATGAGAAATTCCCTTTTATCATTTTAAAATGCTAAAGTTGTGGTGACTCTATGCTGTGGGGTCCTAAATGGACCTATATTATATGGTTGTTGTAAGGGGTGCATAACACCATTTGGCACGTAGTGCTACTACTCAAGGCCTCATGAATATGAGTGTGTCCCCGACAGATTTCTATCGCATGCTAGCAAAAGCAATGATGACGACCCAGGATGTGAGAGTGCCATAGGCCGAGATGCTTGTCACACAGGTTACGACACCTGTTACCAGGTTACAATGCTTCGAAGGGGTCCATTTGAGGCTATCTTGATAACTACTTTTATAGGAGAATTCAACCGAAGGTAAGTGCTCATCCCAAGATCCTTTATAATTCAGAATGTAACATCAAATCATGTCTTCAAGTATCCAATTAACCCTTTCGGTCTGACCATCGGTCGTCAGATAATAAGCAATGCTCATGTTGAGTTTGGTACCCAAAGCTTGCTGGAAACCCTTCCAAAAATGCAATACAAATCTCGAGTCACGATCTGACATAATCCACAAAGGAATCCCATGGAGTCTAACAGTCTCTGACACATAGATCCGAGACATATTCTCGGTAGAATGACCTATCTTATATATGATGAAGTGAGCTACTTTAGTCATACGATCCACTATAACCCAAATCACATCATGCCATCTTGGAGTACGAGGCAAACCTATGCTGAACTTCATAAAGATATCTTCCAACTTCTATTCAGGATCGGCAGAGGTTACAAAATACCACTAGGACACTGACTCTGAGCTTTCACCTTCTGGCACGTCAGACATTAAGAAATGAAGCAAGCAATATAATTTTTCATACCAGTCAACCACACAATCTGCTTCAATTCATGATACATTTTAATGTTTTCAGGATGACCAGATGTGCAATATTCATGATGTTGGGTCCATTGATCCCAATGTCCCAGATTTGTAGTAGGCCTACAGGACAATAGTCTACACATATCCGTATCTGATGCATGCTATAAGTCTGTGTATGCAGCTAGTTAATTGTTACATTGATTAGACAAATTGTCTTAGTAACAATGACAGGTGGAATCAAGGAAGGATGTTGGCAAAGCAGAAATCTATCTAAGTCCATAGGTGTTGAGTGAAGGCAGTTCACTCAACGCCAGATGACCAGATGCATTGAGTCAAATTCCAGACAATCAAATCTACAACTTTGCCAAAACAGAAATCTGGTTAAGTCTAGAAGCGTTGAGTGAAGACAATTTACTCAACGCCCAAGGCCAGAAGCGTTGAGTACAACTCTTGCTGTCAAAGCATTTGAGAATCAGAGCAAGATTCTGGCAAAGTCCAGAAGCGTTGAGTGAAGGCAGTTCACTTAACTCCTAAAGTAGAAAGCATCGACAGAACATAGTGTTGTCAAAGCTACAAAAGAAGTAGACAGAAAATTCGTCTAAGTCCAGATGCATTGAGTGAAGGAAGTTTACTCAATGCCAGTTCAATAGAAATTCAACTAAGTACAGAAGCATTGATGAACGGCTCATCAAGATGGCAAGCTAAGAAAAAAAGCGTTGAGTGTAGAAGCATCACTCAATGCCTTCATTTAGAGAAAAGAGGCTAAGTACAAATGCTTTGAGTGATGAATGTTCACTCAATGCCTAGTTTGTTAGTCAGCTAAAGTATGTACTTGTTGAGTGATGACTGATCACTCAACGTATGGTGCTGCAGATTATTTGCCTAAGTGTTTTGGCGTTAAGTGACAAGCCATCACTCGACGCCTATGCTGAATTGTCTGTATTTGACTAAATCCATACGTGCTGTTGTTAGTAGAAATTCAAATGTTGTGGGAAGTCTACAATATATGACAAATGGCGCCGCATGCTTGTTGTACTGCAGTTAATCCAAAAGCATGGTTACAACTACCAACATCTGGTGGTCCCGATGCTCAAAGAGCCGTTGGATGATGGGATACAAAAGGAATCAGATCAGTGAAATTAAATTAACTTTTGGAAAGTGTTGAACTTCATCTTTTTCCTCTCGACCTAGTTGCAGAGCTTGGAGAAGTTGTTCAAATCACTGATCTGAAAGTGCAAATAGTTAACTTTTGATCTTCAAAAGCAAGTTCAGAGTAAATATTCTGAAGTAGAAGTTGCAGCAAAGGCAAACCCTAGCTGCAGAGATTTCACAGCTCAAGCTGAATATTTCTGAAGAACCATTCTTGAAGCTGTAAAGGGGAAAGGACAGAGTTAATCTCTATTTAGAAGGAGGAAGACACAGAGACTCTAGCTCTGGTGTCAAACATCTGAGTTGTAGGATTTAAGTGGTGAATCTGAGATAGGATCCAGGTTTGGATCTGAGTTGTAGGGCTGTTGGCCTTAGGTAGGATCCAGGTTTGGATCTGAGTTGTAGGGCTATCCTCCTAGCCCGAGTTATAGGACTTTGAGCTAAAGTCTGAGGTAGGGTCTGTGGGCCTGAGTTGTAGGAGATTATATCTCCGAGTGGTAGGGCTTTGTGCCTGAGTTGTAGGACTTGGAGGAGTCTGAGAGATCCTGAGGGATCTGAGTTGTAAGCTCGTTGAGCCGAGTTGGAGAAGTTGCCTTGTCTAACAAACTGTTAGAAAGGTTGGAGGGGCAGTGGATGTGCCCATAATATGGGGAACCAATATAAATTCCTATGTGCTGTGTGAGTAATCTTGAAAGCTAACCAAAAGTAAATCACAACACATCAAGAATAGGGAAAATATTAGAAGGACATAAAAACCTATTCACCCCCTCTAGGTGTTTAGTTACTCTTGAAACTAAAGACTTTCAAGTGGTATCAGAGGGAGATTACTCAAAAAGGACTTAACAGTCTGAGTTGATCTCCAAGAGTAGATAAGTATATTCTTATGGGTTCAGGAGAGAAACATAAGGAGTTGGGCTCCTTGAAACTTCCTATCTACAGGAAGGAGAGCTTTAGGATCTAGAAGGAAAGGGTCAGACTGTACATGGAGACATCTGATCCTAGAATCTTTATAACAGTTCAAGAGGGACCCTTCATCCTCTTGAAGGTCTCGGCTCTGGATCCCACTATCAAGACTTCTAAGAAGTTTTCTGAAATGACCAAGGATGAGGTCATATTAACTACCATGGACAAGAGGGCATAGAACATCATAGTGAGTGACATTGATTATTCAACATTCCAGAATCTTGTCCACTGCAAGACATCAAAGGAAATGTGGGACACCTTGGTAGTCTATATGGAAGGAACTGAAGAAGTCAGGGATGACAATAAATCCCTGTTTAATCAGGAGTATGAAGCCTTCAGTGAGACAAAGAAAGATAGCATATATGAATACTATGAAAAATTCTTCAGTGTGGTGAATGAGCTGAGGACCTATGAGAGAATCTTCAGTAACTATGAGCTGAATGATAAGTTCCTTAGATCTCTAACCAGAGACTAGGACAACAAGATCTGTGCCATCAGGAAGGTGGCAAAGCTAGCTGATACTCACTCTCACACATTGTTTGGAAAGTTGTTCTCCTATGAGATGTAGCTATCTGCCAGAAAGGAGGAGGAGACCATCAGCAGATCCCAGGCCAAGGAGAAGACAGTGGTCTTCAACGCTAAGAGATCTAAGAAGAGCAAGGAGAGGATTGCCTCTCCTCCAAGGAGGCTTGCTGAGTCAGACAACACTGAACCAAACACTTCAGACAACATGTCTGATGGAGAGTTTGCTGCCTTCTCCAGGTAGTTCCATAAAATGATGAAGAGGAAATAGTGGAGGAACAGACTATCCTCCTCTTCTCATCATAAGAAGGATCACCACCAGTCAGATAAGAAATTCTCGAAGGGAGAAAGGTACCATTCTAAACCAAGTAAATAGTTTTCTTCTAAAATTATTTACTATTACTGCAGCAAGCCAAGACATGTCATAACTGATTGTTCTGTCAAGAGAAAGTAGACTAGAGAGAAAAAGCACCACCAACACAAGGGCAAGAAGGAAAAGAACTTCCTTACCAAGAATGAAAAGATCTAGAGTTAGAGTGACTCATCTTCTTCAGAATTTGAAGAAGAAGCCTATATTGGGCTGTTTGCTACTATTGCCAATGAGGAAGAAGACTATCCTGCTACTAGGATAGGTGTCAGGGCCCCTTTGTTACATTCAGACAGTGACACTGAGGAGGATGAAGATGTAAACAATAGTTATGGGCTAATGACATTGTTAGATGAGGAATCCAGCTGGCATCAGCCTGGTCCATATATGATACATTCTTTGTCTAGCTCCTCATCTGAATCTGACTATGAGTCCAGTCCTAATTCTGATGCATCTTCATCCTGTGATAACGATGGGTCAGAATCCGAGGAAGATGTCAATCAATTGATTGACAAGTATGGTGCCTTTCTAGATGCTTTGAAGAGAAGCAAGAGGTTGGCTAAGAAACAAGCTGAAGAGATTATCTCCCTTCAGCAAAGTGTTTCCCTGCAGTTTGAATCATCAACTTTGCTGGATCAGAAGATGAGGGAAGTAAGCCAACTAAAGACCATCACAATCATCCAGATTGGGACCATCAACCACAAGAACAAGATCATTATGTGTTGGAACCATACTTGTGATTTGGGCTAGGTTCACTATTAGGATTGATTAGATGACCCAACATGTATAGTCTAGGGTCATAGGTTATTTCCAGGGTCAAAGTCAGCAGCGCCTACTTAGACTGTTAGTACTCAACTACAAAAGACTTTTGAGACAGAAGACTTCAAAGGAAAAACAGTTAAATTGATTGCAGAAAAGTCGTTCGACGATAGCTGAACTCAGCTTGACGATCATCGATCTCAGATCGATGAACTCAGAGTTCCTTCTCTGAGTTGAGCTCGAGGAAAGTCTAGCTGAGATCGACGAACTGATATCTCATATCAGAAGTTCAGCTCGACGAAGGACTATCTCAGTTCGACGAACTTGGAGCTCAGATTGGGAAGTATATTTTCATCACGACGATCTTGGAGCTCAGCTCGACGAAGGAGAATTCTTAGCTCGACGAACTTGGAGCTCAGGTCGACGAATTCATTTCTGAGTTCGACTAACTCCTTCCAGGTTCTGTTTGACTTATCCACTCTATAGTTTCTCAGTTCGACAATCAGTTTGATTTCAAATTTTATTTTAAGTCAGTAATGCTCTGATAATTAATGCTCAATATTCTCAAGAATATAGCAGTTACCTGCAACATTAATTATGGTTTTCACAGAATTATTATTCTACCATATTTACTGGGACAGTTAGGGAAATGCATTCAAGACAAAATTAGCCGTTCAGGATCCCAAAATTTATGCAGTGGATATCAGGAAAGAGTTTAAAATTCAAATGGTTTTGAATCTGCAATCATATATAAAGTGATTTTTCAGAAGATTGCAATATGAGAAATAACAATCAAAGAGAAAGTGAATCAGTGAAAAAGAAGAGCAATCAATAATCAGTGAAGAACAACACAACTCTCATACACAGTGTTCTTCATCTGCTTCAGGCTTTCAAGAAATAAACAATCAAAATCATTCTAAAATCTTGCTGAAGAGCAACATCATTTGAATGTCTATACCCTGAAGAAAAGCTTCCACTCCTGATTAGATCCATACAACTCATGTGGAGCTTTGACATCAACAAGTCCACTAGTCTTCTGAGAGCTTTGAGACAGAGAAGTCAATATCTTTTTATTTTCCCTTTCACTGTGTACAAAGTTTTAACTCCCTTCAAAAGTTAGCCTTTTTGGTTCACAAGTCACCTGATCAAAAGACTTGAGATTGATTTTTGGGCACCTGATCAAAAGCTCAAAGAGTTGTTAAATATCCCTTAGAAAAATAGATCTTGTGGTGATAGGGCACCTGAGCATAAACCTGTGGTGGCAGTGCATCTGAGCAAAAACCTATAGTGGATTCCTTCCAGGGTGGTAGAAGAGTGGAATTTGTCATTTAGTTCTCCATTAGTTGAAACCCGGTCGTAGCTCTTCAGGCCGTTGACGATCTTGAAGAAGTTTTCAAATGTATCAGCAATTGTGTCCTTGGAGCCTTGCTTGAAAGCCATATACTTCTGGTTTAGAAGAGATCTTCTGTCATCCATTAATTCTTCGGTACCTTCCATTAGAACAATCAAAGACTGCCACATTTCCTTAGCTGATTGGCAGTGAATAAGTTTCTGCAACATGGAGTCATCGACTGCACTTGCGATGATATTTTTTGCTTTCTTGTTGATGAATTGTAAATATACCTATTTTTATGTACATTAAATAAGTCGTTTTAGTTTATTTTTGTTATTTTTGTTTTATATTTCTTTAATAAATTGTTTCTTTTTTTTGTAAATATTTCTAACTTAAGTTTATTTCTGTTTACTGAAATTTTCAGGAAAAATGCCAAAAAAATTGACATGTCATGCCCGTGCCCTATAAGTCACGCCCGTGACCAGGTCGTGATTCGTTAAACCCATGGAATCCACAAATTTTGAAGAAATAGCTTGACACGCCCGGTCACACGCCCGTGACATGACCCGTGTCCAGCGCTCGACGATTTCCGCTCGACGATTTCCGCGCTCGCCGATTTTTGATCGACGATCGTCGAACACCCGTCACGCGCGTGATCTGGGGCGTGACCGCTCCATCAAGCTCGACGAAATCCTCCGCTCGACGATTTTGCCGCTCGACGACTTTCCGCTCGACGATCGTCGAACCCCCGACACGCCCAGAGTCACGCCGTGACCAAGGGCATGACTCCTCCACCTGGCTGACAAAGACCCGCACTCGACGATCTTCCCGTTCGACGATCGTCGAACTCGCTCTTCCCGATCGACAATTTTTCAACTCGACAAGACCCGGTGACAGCTCAAAGACCCGAGCCCAGATCTACCTCCCCGACACGCCCAGCGTCACGCCC
Organism: Platanthera guangdongensis; assembly: GCA_039583875.1. NCBI lineage: Eukaryota > Viridiplantae > Streptophyta > Magnoliopsida > Asparagales > Orchidaceae > Platanthera > Platanthera guangdongensis. The sequence continues at coordinate 95,761,887 of CM077158.1, read as the reverse complement.
GTGACCTGGGGCGTGACCAACGCGAGACCGACACGTGTCCAGCCCGAAGTCCACTTTCCCGTCAAATCGACGACCGCATTTTGTACAGTGCTGACACCCCCCCCTACACGCCGGTGTCAGGGGGCGTGTTCTTCAAATTTGTTGTCTATAAATTCAGAGCTTCTGCTTGAGTTCCTGTTCCACTTTTTGGATCCATTTTGTATAGGGATATGCTGCTGAAATGAAATCCAAATGCTATGTAAGGGAATTTTTCCCCTCTCCTTTATTTTCTTAGTTTTGTAATCTCCTACTTTGCTTACTAAAATTTATAGTTTTTCTCTCTTTCTATGGATTTGTACTTCATCTATTTGGCTATTCATATGCAATCTTATTTTCCTTTTGTTTTAACTTTGTTTTCGTTCTCTTTTAAAAGGGTGTGTGTGTGTATGAGATTAGTTTTCTTGCTTTTATATTTAGTTATGTTCACTTAGTTTTATTAAACTTAGGATTTTATAGCATTATTTTTCATTCCTATAGATCCGTAAAACGATTTCAAAGTGATTTTCATTTTCTTTAACTTAGATTTTTCTCTTTAGGTTGTAAAACATTTTCGTTCTTTTCGCTTTATTCTCACTTTTTAACAACTTTTACAGAGTTATAGGAATGATAATATAGTCGTTTTAATTTTTCGTGCACTTCGATTTTTCGTTTAAACTTTTGCTCCTTTTATTTTTCTGTCTTCATTTTAATCATTTCTACCACATTCTAGCGGTAGAAATGTATTCATTTTTATTTTTCGAGCACTTGCGTTTTCATTTTTATTTGCAAAATTTTCTTCCCGTTTAATTTTTCTTTTCACTTTTTATGCATTTCTACCGCATTATAGCTGTAGATATGATGTTATTTTAATTTTTCGTCAACTTAGTTTTTCTTAATTTTTTCGCTCATATGTGTGTGCGCATTTATTTCCGCCTACTCGTTAAGAGTTAAATGACGCTTTGCTTTATTCCATTCAGTAGAGTGTGTGAGTTTTTACATTCTGTGTGCGTGTGTTTTACTTTATGTCGAGAGTGTGTGTGCGTGTGTTTTACTTTCCTGTAGAGTGAGTGTGTTTACTTTATGTCGATCGTGTGCGTGAGTTTTACTTTCTGTCGAGTGTGTGCGTGTGTTGCATTTATTTAGTCCTACTCGTTTGAGTAGGACCCGCTTTCTTTCTCCCGCCCACGCATTTGTGTCAGGACTCGCAATTTACAGCTTTCTTCAGTCCTACTCGTTTGGGTAGGACTTGCAATTTTCTGCTTTCCTTTACTGCTTTCATTTTACAGCTTTCTTTACTGCTTTCTTTATCGCTTTCTTTATTGTTTTACTCGCAAGCCGTCCCCATTCCGATGAGTGGCTAACCGTTCTTAGCCCTCAGTATCGAAGAGCATTGAGACAAATAAAATAGCTTAAAATAATTAAAGGTCGTATTTTTCTAATTAATTAATTTCTTAAGGTTTGCCTGGGGTTAACGACGCGTAGAACCACATATCGATGTGTGAGCCCTATTTCCGTTATCCATACGCTCGCCGAGAGGTCGTGCGTATGGACAGATCACCCCTTGGTAAAGAGAGTTTCGCACTAACCCTCGAGAGAGGAGGCGCGCCAACTCTACCGGATTGGGTTCCCCACCCAATAGCGGGGTTCTTAGCGTAATGCAGACGTTAAGAGGAATCCTTCGTCGGACGAGAGCCCGGTCGAATAGTCTTAGCGTTCAGGTGAGCGATAACCCTATAGCTAGGTGAGCTCATTTTAGTGGAACCTCCACGGCCAAGTCTCCGCCTTAATTAATTAGAAACTTAGGAGCTCTTTTTATTAAAAGTATATTTTAGTTCAAATTCTTTTTCGGTGTCATCGAGCTAAGCTCTTCATCGGCTTCACCTTCATGCTTTCTTTTTATGCTTTCTTTTTATGTTTTCTGCCTTTTTTTATTATATATATAAATACCCGACAAGTATTATCGGTAAAATAATAGTCCCCTTCAGGGAAGAGTAGAAATAATCGAACCGACCTCGAGAACAGTACGACCTCGATATTTCACCCGGAATATCCTGTACTACTCACGATAGGTGCACTTGCCTCCTTTCGTTAAAACTAGATCACAACTTTTTTATATCCAAAATAAATAAATACACGCGCCCCGTTTTCTTAATAAAAAAAACCACTTCCGTTTTACTTAAATAAAACCGCCGGGTCGCCGCGTGACCGTAAATATTTTTGGAGTTTTAACCAATCAAGTTTTTGGCGCCGTTGCCGGGGATTTTTCGAGTCGTTATTTTGAACCCTGGAAATCTATTAATTTTACCTTATTATAAAAATATATATATAGTAATAATAATAATAATAATAATAATAAACTACTTAAAAAACTTAAAAATAAAAAAAATTATTTATCAAATTATTATTATTATTTATAAAATATTTTTTTTGAAATGACGTCGTTTTCTACAAACACAAAAAAAAACAACAAAAAAAAACAAACTAAAAAACCCAAAACACCGTAAAAACCTGAAAAAACTATAAAACTTATAAAAATCTAAAAAATAAAAAAACAATAAAAATCCTAAAAATTAAAAATCTAAAAAAAATCTAAAAACCCAAAAACAACCACAAAAAAAATCTAAAATCTCAAAAACTTAAAAATCTAAAAGCTTAAAAAATGAAAAAAAAACATAAAAAAAACCTACCAAAAAAACTTAAAACTTAAAGAAATTAAAAACTTAAAAAACCACAAACCCAAAAACACAAAAAAATCCTCTTAAAAGACCACAAAAAAAAATTAGTCTATATTTTTTATTTTTAACATCTTCCTTTTCAAAAACCCAAATTTTTTTTACCAAAAACAAAAATATTAAACTAACAACCTCTTTAAATAAATAAATAAATCTTTTTTCTTAAACATTATATATTTATTTTGTCATTTCGGCGCGCTTCCATTCTTGTGCGCGCTAGGGGTGCGCATTTCCATCACACTCAGGTAGCTAAGGCCTTAGCTACCTTCGACTTCACCACGCACTTTCCCCCTACCGCCCGCAACCTTTTAACCGAATTTTTCATTTTTTGTTTTTTCTATTATTGTTTTGCTATTCTTTCCTCTTCTAATTATAATGCAGAGTTTCGACCCGGGCCTCCCGGACTCGTCTTTAGGGAAGCTTCTACCTTTTGTTTTTCTTTTTGTACTTATTTTATTTTGTATATTATCTGTTCCGCATATTTAGACTGCAACATTGGGGACAATGTTGAGTTTAAGTATGTGGGTGTTTTCTTATTTTTTTTCATTTCTGCATTTTTATATTCTGTCATACCAAAAAAATCATCAAAAATACAAAAAAAAATTGTTTTCCTTGTTTTTTTTATAATAAAAAAACAAAAAACTCAAATAAAAAAAATCATAAAACTCAAAAAAATCACAAAAAAACTTATAAAATAAAAATTGAAAAAAAAACAATCATCAAACACAAAAAATTTTTGTTTACTTTGTAAATAATTTTTGTCAAAAATCTTTCTCTTTTCCCCACATCTTCTTATTTATAAAAGCTCGCATTTTGCCTCCCCGCGGCGTTCAACTCATCGAACCAACCACCCAAATAAGAGTCTGTTCGCGGGCCACCCTCGAGTTTTTTTTTTACTTTGTACATTATTTGAAAACAAAAAAAATTTCTCTCTTCCCCCTATCTTCTTTGTAAATAACACTTCTTTCTCTCCCCTTTCTTGTAAATAATTTGATAAAAACAAAAAAAATCAAAAAAAAAAATTTATGAAAATAAAAAAACCCTAAAAATTTGAAAATACAAAAACCCTAAAAAGATAAAAATAAAAAATCCTAAAAAGATGATAAACAAAAATTCAAAAAAATAATGATAATCAAAATACAAAAAAAAAGATAAAAACCCTAAAATCCCAAAAACATCCGTTTATTATGTAACAAAATAAATCGAATATACCATGTCTTAACCCTTTTTGCTTTCCAAAAATCTAGTTTCGAGTTAATTTATATGCGAATTTTACTTATTCTTTGTTTACTATTTGTTTATTAATTAAAGTTCGATAGATTTAAGTGTTTGGGGTTAAGATTTAAAGAATTTTTTATTTCTTTTCCTTATAATAGGGAACTTGTTTTTCACCACCACTTCTAATTTTTATAAATAGAAGCTCGTCTTTTATGTTAGAAAATAACAATCATGGATTTCAATTATTTCTACTTCATGCTTTTAGAAACATTGGAACGTTCATTTTAAAAAGGTTGCTCTCAAAATTTTTTTATTAAAATCTAGTTTTATTTTTGAAAAAAAAAATAAACCCACTTCCGTTTTTTTTCATGTCTCACTTGACATGATTACCCCTATTTCACCCCTTAAAAGATCTTATGTCAATGGGAATAAGATTTCATTCCGCAAACATAGGCACCCAATATTTAAAAAGATTATATGTTACGGAGTAAGAGGATAAAATTCATTACTCTCACACATACACATTGGGTCAATTTTATTATGAAGTTGAAAGAAAAAAATGATATTAGGAAAATAAGATTTCATTTTCTTAATTATTCAAAAGAAAAAATATATAGAGGTTCGAGAAAAAATTACCTCGCCTCTAAATTCAAGCCCTCTTCATAAACCACCAAACCACTTAGCCTATTTCAATGATTCTACAATTAATTTAAAATTTTTTGAGAGCATAATTTTTAAATTGCATTATTTCCTTTAACTTCTTTTAATCTAAAGTTTTTTTATATAATTTCAATCCATTTTTGTTAAACTCACCAAAATAAATTTTTGCTTTCTATTTGTTTTATCTAGAAGTCTTTTTGAAACTCTTCCTCTATTTATAACATTTTCATAATTTAGGATTTAATTATTCAACCCCGGATATTTATTTTGATCTTACTTTTAATTAAGTCAAGCGGTAGCTAAACTTAGGATTTCTTTTATTCCTTATAAGTTCATCTCCAACTTTTGCTCTAAAATAGCAAAAGCTTAAGTATGTGAGTATTTGACAAATTGTAAATATACCTATTTTTATGTATATTAAATAAGTCGTTTTAGTTTTTTTTTTGTTATTTTTTGTTATATATATATATTTTTTAATAAATTGCTTCTTTTTTTGTAAATATTTCTAACTTAAGTTTATTTTTGTTTCCTGAAATTTTCAGGAAAAATGCCAAAAACATTGACATGTCACGCCCGTGCCCTATAGGTCACGCCCGTGACCAGGCCGTGATTCGTTAAACCCGTGGAATACGCAAATTTTGAAGAAATAGCTTGACACGCCCGATCACACGCCCGTGACATGACCCGTGTCCAGCGCTTGATGATTTCCGCTCGACGATTTCCGCGCTCGCTGATTTTCGATGGACGATCGTCGAACACCCATCACGCCCGTGATCTGGGGCGTGACCGCTCCATCAAGCTCGACGAAATCCTCTGCTCGACGATTTTGCCGCTCGACGACTTTCCGCTCGACGATCGTCGAACCCCCAACACGCCCAGAGTCACGCCGTGACCAAGGGCGTGACTCCTCCACCTGGCTGAGAAAGACACGCGCTCGACGATCTTCCCGCTCGACGATCGTCGAACTCGATCTTCCCGCTCGACGATTTTTCAACTCGACAAGACCCTGTGATAGCTCAAAGACCCTAGCCCAGATCTACCTCCCCGACACGCCCAGCGTCATGCCCGTGACCTGGGGCGTGACCGACATGTGTCCAGCCCGAAGTCCACTTTCCCGTCAAATCGACGGCCGCATTTTGTACAGTGCTGACACGCCCCCCTACACGCCCGTGTCAGGGGGCGTGCTCTTCAAATTTTTTGTCTATAAATTCAGAGCTTCTGCTTGAGTTCCTGTTCCACTTTTTGGATCCATTTTGTATAGGGATATGCTGCTGAAATGAAATCCAAATGCTATGTAAGGGAATTTTTCCCCTCTCCTTTATTTTCTTAGTTTTGTAATCTCCTACTTTGCTTAATAAAATTTAGTTTTTCTCTCTTTCTATGGATTTGGACTTCATCTATTTGGCTATTCATATGCAATCTTATTTTCCTTTTGTTTTAACTTTGTTTTCGTTCTCTTTTAAAAGGGTGTGTGTGTGTGTATGAGATTAGTTTTCTTGCTTTTATATTTAGTTATGTTCACTTAGTTTTGTTAAACTTAGGATTTTATAGCATTATTTTTCATTCCTATAGATCCGTAAAACGATTTCAAAGTGATTTTCATTTTCTTTAACTTAGATTTTTCTCTTTAGGTTGTAAAACATTTTCGTTCTTTTCGCTTTATTCTCACTTTTTAACAACTTTTACGGAGTTATAGGAATGATAATATAGTCGTTTTAATTTTTCGTGCACTTCGATTTTTCGTTTAAACTTTTGCTCCTTTTATTTTTCTGTCTTCATTTTAATCATTTCTACCGCATTCTAGCGGTAGAAATATATTCATTTTTATTTTTCGAGCACTTGCGTTTTCATTTTTATTTGCAAAACTTTCTTCCCGTTTAATTTTTCTTTTCACTTTTTATGCATTTCTACCGCATTCTAGCGGTAGAAATGATGTTATTTTAATTTTTCGTCAACTTAGTTTTTCTTAATTTTTTCGCTCATGTGTGTGTGCGCATTTATTTCCGCCTACTCGTTAAGTGTTAAATGGCGCTTTGCTTTATTCCATTCAGTAGAGTGTGTGAGTTTTTTACATTCTGTCGTGTGCGTGTGTTTTACTTTATGTCGAGAGTGTGTGTGCGTGTGTTTTACTTTCCTGTAGAGTGAGTGTGTTTACTTTATGTCGAGCGTGTGCGTGAGTTTTACTTTCTGTCGAGTGTGTGCGTGTGTTGCATTTATTTAGTCCTACTCGTTTGAGTAGGATCCGCTTTCTTTCTCCCGCCCACGTATTTGCGCCGGGACTCGCAATTTACAGCTTTCTTCAGTCCTACTCGTTTGGGTAGGACTTGCAATTTTCTGCTTTCCTTTACTGCTTTCATTTTACAGCTTTCTTTACTGCTTTCTTTATCGCTTTCTTTATTGTTTTCCTCGCAAGCCGTCCCCATTCCGATGAGTGGCTAACCGTTCTTAGCCCTCAGTATCGAAGAGCATTGAGACAGATAAAATAGCTTAAAATAATTAAAGGTCGTATTTTTCTAATTAATTAATTTCTTAAGGTTTGCCTGGGGTTAACGACGCGTAGAACCACATATCGATGTGTGGGCCCTATTTCCGTTATCCATGCGCTCGCCGAGAGGCCGTGCGTATGGACAGATCACCCCTTGGTAAAGAGAGTTCCGACTAACCCTCGAGAGAGGAGGCGCGCCAACTCTACCGGATTGGGTTCCCCACCCGATAGCGGAGTTCTTAGCGTAATGCGGGCGTTAAGAGGAATCCTTTGTCGGACGAGAGCCCGGTCGAATAGTCTTAGCGTTTAGGTGAGCGATAGCCCTATAGCTAGGTGAGCTCATTTTAGTGGAACCTCCACGGCCAAGTCTCCGCCTTAATTAATTAGAAACTTAGACGCTCTTTTTATTAAAAGTATATTTTAGTTCAAATTCTTTTTCGGTGTCATCGAGCTAAGCTCTTCATCGGCTTCACCTTCTTGCTTTCTTTTTATGCTTTCTTTTTATGTTTTCTGCCTTTTTTTATTATATATATAAATACCCGACAAGTATTATCGGTAAAATAATAGTCCCCTTCAGGGAAGAGTAGAAATAATCGAACCGACCTCGAGAACAATACGACCTCGATATTTCACCCGGAATATCCTGTACTACTCACGATATGTGCACTTGCCTCATTTCGTTAAAACTAGATCACAACTTTTTTATATCCAAAATAAATAAATACGCGCGCCCCGTTTTCTAAATAAAAAAAACCACTTCCGCTTTACTTAAATAAAACCGCCGGGTCGCCGCGTGACCGTAAATATTTTTGGAGTTTTAACCAATCACTTGTCCAGAGAGATAAGTGCAATCTCATCTTTGTCGAGATCCATCAGTTTCTTTGGTACCTTTTTATTTGGATCAATAGTGGAGACTGTCATGGGAACATGCGTGTAATGTCCCCTGGGCCGTCCGTGGGCCTCAGCCCACTAGGCCTCCGTTAGACCGTTACCGGGCTGCAGCCCAAGCACCCCAACCCCTCTCCCTCCACAGGCGAGTTGTTGGTGGCCACAGCCTCCCTTTGATGAGTGAAACTCTCCATAGTTAAGCGTGCTCGGGCTGGAGAAGTCCTGGGATGGGTGACCTCCTGGGAAGTCCCCGTGTTGTCCGCTTAACGGGAGAATTTCACTCATCAAAGGGAGGCTGTGGCCACCAACAACCCGTCTGTGGAGGGAGAGGGGTTGGGGTGCTTGGGCTGCAGCCCGGTAATAGTCTAACAGAGGCCGAGTGGGCTGAGGCTCACGGACGGCCCAGGGGACGTTACAATAAAAAGTGCACTTTTATTGTAACGTCCCCTGGGCCGTCAGTGGGCCTCAGCCCACTAGGCCTCCGTTAGACTGCTACCGGGCTGCAGCCCAAGCACTCCAACCGCTCTCCCTCCAGAGGCGGGTTGTTGGTGGCCACAACCTCCCTTTGATGAGTGAAATTCTCTCGTTAAGCGGACATCACGGGGACTTCCCAGGAGGTCACCCATCGCAGGACTTCTCCAGCCCGAGCACGCTTAACTGTGGAGTTCTTTCAACTCTCATCACCAGTTGACCTGCAGATTAATTGGTGGTGAGAGTTGAAAGAACTCCATAGTTAAGCCTGCTTGGGCGAGTGTAGTACTGAGATGGGTGACCTCCTGGGAAGTCCCCGTACGGCCCAACTTAACTGTCGAGTTCGCTCATCAAAGGGGGGCTGTGGCCACCAACAACCCGCCAGTGGGTTGGAGAGGGGTTGGGGTGTTTGGCCTGCTGCCCGGTAGCGTCGCATAGAGCAGAGCCGTGATACTGTCACGTTGTATCGACTAGGGGCGTTGCAATGCTGGTCTTCTTCCACTAAAATGAAGATGCGTGGATTAACAGCTTCCATGAAAAATCTTATTCTCTCTTTCCACATGAGAAAGTTGGCCTTTGTACACACCGGAAGCTTAGAGGAATCCTTGGATCTATCCATGCTTGAGAATCTCTTTGACAACTAGAAGGAGGTCTGTTCAAGGTGTGAACCTTATAACGAACAACCACCCTCTGATACCAATTGAAAGTATCTAGTTGCCTACCTAAATTACGTAGAGGGGGGGGGTGAATAGGCGAGATCTGCATCTTTTGCGGAATAAAAAGTTGAGATAGTATAACAAAGAAAATAGTCAAGAAAAATCCACCTCACTAATCTAGCACCATGACTAGACTTGGCTACTTCACTATATCTCGGATTAAACAATCCTACATCTCGGAGCAACGCTCCTAGAAATCAGAGTAAACACACTCCACAAACTCGATCCCAGAAAAATGGAATCTACACTCGGAAGAAAACTATTCCTACAAGCTCGGAGACAAAGCTCCTACAAAGGTTGAAATAAGTTTATACAACAATAATGAAAAACAACTTCACTTCATATCTGAAATCTTCAGATTTCTTCCTTCTTTAAAAACTAAAAGCTTAGTGAAGAAGTTGAGGAAGAATTCTTGAGATAAACACGATCTGAAATTTCTAGGATCCGACATGATCAAATGAGAGATTGAGAATCTAAAACCAGGGATCTTGTCGAATCTTGCTTCTGCTTTCAAATCGCTGGATCGAGGAACAAGCTTCCGTGAAGAACGAAGATGTCGGCGTGCAGCTTTTTCCCGATCTGTAAATGTTCAACGATTCTGATTTCTGTCAAGATTCGGGTTAGCAAAATTTCTGACAAGACCTTATATAGAACTTCTTCTAACGGTCTGAAATCATTTAAGGAATGATAATCAATCATATTGAATACAGATTGACATTTGAAATCCCGTTCGACGAACAGATGTTGCGTTCGACGAATTTGAAATGTGTTCGACGAATTTGAAATGTGTTCGACGAATTTACAGAAATCGCGTTCGACGAATGTGAAATGATATTTTCTCCATCTGCATTCTTCTAAAGGAAAATGATTCTTCGAAAAGAACTTGCTTCTTTCGAAAAATGACGTAGTCTTTTTGAAAAAGACTTTTCGCAGAATCCTTTGAACTCTGGAACTGGTTTCTCGAAAAAGTTCTGATTTTTCGAAAAAGAAATTCCGACTTCTCGAAAACAAGCTTCCTTTCTCGAAAAATGAATTTGACTTTTCGAAAACTCTTCATGGTCATTTCGAGGAAAAGAGTTATAACAGGTTTCGAAGAATTTTTCGAAAATTTTTATGTTTCTCGAAAAGAACAATACTTTTCGAAAAATGTTCTTGGACTTTTCGAAAACACTCTCTTTTTCGAAAAATGTACTTGGAAAATTTTAGAAAAAATTTCTTTTCTTCTTTAACCAAGGATCATCAACACTTCCTTTGTTCAATTCTTTAGTACTTGAGAATGAAGTGCATCCCAATAGAGAGGTTACACATGAGCCAGCACCATAGATCACACAATGAGGAATTACATTGCATGGTCCTGTGTTTGGTGGTTCTCTATAATCTGACATTGGTCTACACTTAGCAATAATGACCTGCAAGCATTCAAAGAGAGAAAGGCGTCAAACATAAACTTAATTCATCTTAGTTTAAGGGTGACTTCACATAAATCTAGGTTATTGTGGATATAATACCCAACACTAACTAAGTTTGCTACCAAATTGTATGATGAGATATTTGTTGGGTATAACAATCATATTAAAGCATATATGGTCTGCAACTTGAAAAATCAAGTTGTGGAAGAGTCTATAAATGTAGTGTTTGATGAATCTACTATGATTAACAGTGAGCTACCAAGCTCTTCATCTAGATCGAGCGAAGATTGTACCAAAAGAGATCTACCAAAATTTGCGATTCGGAAACGGTAGATCTCTCGCAACAAAAAGGAAACGAGGTTTGTCAAACCTCTCAAACTTAAATAAAATAAGGATGAACAACAAAATTAATCAAAGAAAACCACGATAAATCCAACATTTCAAAGATAATGCTAAAGTATTCCACCACAATGAAAATATAGAGGGGAAACATAAAAAAAGTAGAAAGGTTTCGTTACCCAATCGGAATGGATAATTTCGATTCACTAACTTGGATTGCTTTTCATCGGCTCCGCCGGAGTCACGCCGGATGGAGAGAAAACTCGTCTGCCTTCGTCGCTTCACGCCGGAGTTGGTTTCCAAGGTGTTCACTTCCTTGGCCGATTTCAACAAAGGAATGGGTTGGTCGGTTTTTTTGGAAGGAATGATGGTGGTCGGGTTTGTGATGGTGAGGGTGGCCGGGTATGTGGATGAGGGTGTTTGGCATGTCTTGTGATGGGGCTGTTCGGGTTGGAGGGGAGGTGGCTAGAGGGTGGCAGCTAGGCAAGGTGGCCGAGCACTTGAGAGAGGGGAGGAAGGAGGTTGGCGGCTAGAAGAGGGGGAGAAACACCTTGGGCCGAAATTTTGAGAAAGAGGGGGAAAAGATCTCAAGGAGGATTTAGGGCTTCAAATTTTTATCATTCAACTTAATGTAAAAAATAAAATACATGGCCTTATATAGGCTCACCACAAAGTTTAGGCTACATGCAGCCCAAATAGAGAAAATAAAGCACTCCAATATTTAAGCATAAAATGATGAAATAAAATACTATCAAAATAAATGCAAATATAAAATGTTCTCAAATAAATGCAAATAAATATTAAAATTTTGACTAGCGCCGAGGGCGGAGATTGTAGCGTCGCTACACAAGATCACCACGGCGCCGCAAGTCTTTGACTGGAGACAGAGAAAGATCTTCCGTAAGCATGTCGTCGCCTTCTTCATCATGTCGGGGGTCGCCGTCTCCATCAATCCTCCCCCGCTCGAAAGTACTCATCACCAATGAGTTGTTCTGAAGGTACCAACGCAGAAGAGCATCATCCAAAAGAGCCACCTCCGATTCAAGAACCCAAGAGTCATCGGAGGCCGGACGATCACGCAATCGAATCAAGTAGCGGCGAACATCACCACTTGGAGAGGAAAGCACGTCATCCTTGATGATCCTGTCTGGCAAAAAGTTGGTCCTGGGGAACCTGGGAAAAGCATTAGGCAATAAAGGAGGAAAAGTTTCTTCATCAACAGTCAACGTACCTCCATTGGAGACCGATGGAGAGAACGATACAGAAACAAGCTCACCCCCCAACCCATTAGAAAATGTAGTGGAACCAAACATGCAGTTAGATAATTCAAGTGGTGGAGATACATATGACGTTAAATCAGAATCATTAAAAATAGGGGAAATACCCCAATCAGTGGGTAACTCCAAAAGATATGCGTTTTATCCTAATTTCTTTAAAATCCGAAAAGGTCCAGCTCGCCGATTTGCCAAATTTTTTATAGTGCCAGAAGGCATCGTTCAGGGACGAGACACACCAAGACTAAATCTCCAACCTTCAAGTGATACTCTCTTTTATGTACGCTAGAATGAGCTTGATAAGATACATATTGTGTGGTTAGCGCTTCAATAATGTGTTTATGCAAATTATGAACATGAGATGCAAAATCCTGTGCAAATTGACTTGACTTATAAGATGACGGTAACATAATCAAGTCAAGTGGCACTGGTGCTTTATATAGGTGCACAATCTCATTTGGTGATAAAACTATGGACCTATTTTTTGAGTTATTGTACGCTAACTGAGCATGTGGAAGGATTAGGTCCCGCGTACCCTTGTGGTCACCCACAAGACAACATAACAAACTACCCAAACTTCTATTTACCACTTCCGTTTGCCCATCCGTCTGTGCATGGTAGGCCGAAGAAAACAATAGTTTGGTGCCCATAATCCTACACATGGTCTTCCAAAAAAAACTAGTAAATTTTACATCCCTATAGGTCACTATAGTTTTTGGGACGCCCCTATGCCCAACAACTTCCTTAAAGAATAGTTTTGCTACATGTGATACATCGTTGATCTTATTACATGCAATAAAATAGGCTATTTTTGAAAATCGATCTACTACCACTAGAATGGAATCATGACATCTAAACGTGACTGGTAGGCCTAGAATAAAATCCATACTAACATCTTCCCAGGGAATGAAAGGAATCAGAGGAAGGGTATAAAGTCCCACTTCATTTTACTACCTTTTGCTAATTGACACGCGCGACAATTTCCCACAATTTTATTAACCGTAGATTTAGGGCCTGGCTAGTGGAACTTGTCTTCTACTAACATAATGGTCTTATCACGCCCGAAATGTCCACCCAGACCACCACTATGTAACTCCCATACAATGAAATGCCGAAGGGAAGAACGAGGAATACAAAGCTTCGAATGTTTAAATAAATAACCATCCCGAATATAGTATGCTGAAATGGTTGTGGGAGAGTTGTTTTGAGTGTAATAATAGATTTCCTTGAAATCCGAGCAATTAACGTACTCATCATTTATTCTATCAAAACCAATCACTTTTTCCTCTAGCGTAGACAACAATAAGGAGACATGACTAAGAGCATCTGTCACACGATTAAGAGTTCCCTTAAGATGTTTAATTATGAAGGTGTACTCCTGAAGATAGGAGACCCATTTAGCATGCCTTTGGCTAACTTTATTTTGGGAATTAATAAACCTCAACGCATCGTGGTCGGATAGAATAACAAATTACTTAGAGATCAAATAATGTCGCCAATGCTGTAGACACCGAATAACCGCATAAAACTCTCTGTCATAATTAGAATAATTTAATTTCGGTCCCGAGCGTTTCTCACTAAAATATCCAACAGGATGTCCCTCTTGACTCAAGACACCACCAATACCGATTCCAGACGCGTCACAGGACAATTCAAAAACCTTATTAAAATCTAGTAATCGTAAAAGAGGAGCTTCCGACATTCGTTATTTAATTATTTCAAACGCTTTGGCGGCCAATTTGGTCCACGTAAAATCTCCCTTTTTCATGCACTCCGTGATTGGTGCCATGATACTACTAAAATCCCTGATAAATCAGACGTAAAAAGTAGCTAATCTGTGAAAACTCCAAATATCCCGTATATTGGTTGGTTCCGGCCAATCCTTGATTACTTGGACCTTCTTAGGGTCAACATGGATGCCCTCCGAACTTACTATATAACCTAGAAACTCCATAGATGGAACATTAAATGTGCATTTTTTTAGATTAACAAATAATTTCTCCGTTCGCAACGTGGCAAGTACTGTCCTCAAGTGAGAATCATGATAGTTCGGTGAGGAGCTAAAGACTAGGATATCATCAAAGTAAATAACTACAAATTTTCCTAAATAAGGCTTGAACACTAAGGTCATCAACCTCGAAAATTTACTTGGGCCATTAGTGAGCCCTTCCCCGAGCACCAACCACTCATAGAGTCCGTACTTTGACTTAAATGACGTCTTCAACTCATCTCCCTCCCCAATCCTGATTTGATGGTAGCCACTCTTAAGATCTAATTTAGAAAAAAAATCGTGGCCCCTGCTAACATGTCCAATATGTCATCCAAATGAGGGATGAGAAACCTATATTTAACAATTATTTTATTTACAGCCTTATAATCTACACACATCCTCCAAGAACCATCTTTCTTAGGGACCAATAATGCGGGTACATCACAAGGACTCTTACTATGATGAATGAACCCCTTAGCAAATCCAAAATTAATTTTTGCAATTCTAAGTGAGCGGAGGGGTTTAGCTGATAATGGGGAAGGTTAGGCAACAAGGAACTCGAAACGAAATCAATCTCGTGTTGAATTTCACGCATGGGGGGTAACTCGGGTGGTAAATCATCCGGGTAGACATCCTTAAATTCCTCTAAAAGGTTCTTCAATGCTAGAGGTATGTTTTCAAACGAGGAGCTATCTTCCTTGACATGCAAACATACTAACGCATACATGACACCGTCAATAAAGGACTCACGCTCAAACTCTTTCTTACCTATCAAGCTTAGCGTTTTCTTTTCTACCGACACAATCGTGTCTTTAGAGGAGACTGACGGATCCTTAGGCGGAGTAGGTTTGAATATAATGGTCTTGCCATTAAACTTAAACTCATATGTGTTGGCTCTCCCTAAATGAGTAACATGATGGTCATAAAGCCATGGGCGTCCTAGTAGAACATGACATGCATCCATGGGGATGACGTCACACCAAACCTTTTTAGAGTAAGCCTTGATGGTAAGGGTACCAAACAATGCTTCGAAATTGGAAGGGATGTCTTATTTACCCATGCCACCTTATAAGGGTGAGGGTGCGGTTCAGTAGCTAATGACATTCGGGTCACCGCATTTTCAGAAATTACGTTCATACAACTACCTCTATCAATGATCAGCTTACACCACTTCTATCCACTCTTAAAATTTAACGAAAAAATATTCATCCTATTCCAGTCATCTAAAGCACGTGGAGTAGCCAGAATACACCGCATGACCATCACATGTGAATCATCCTCTGTATCGCTCGGTACTCCTTCTGACTCGCTATCTTCTCCTGCCTCATATATAAGGTCTTCAGACTCACATGTGGAATCTAAGAGGGCTAAGGGCTTGGGCTTAGTAGGACACTCACTAGCGTAATGAACCTAAATCCTGCTAGCGAAACATGTAGCATTCGTTTTGCTAACCCTTCCTACAGGAACTCTCTCACCCGTTGGGTTTCTACTGTTTATGGCAGTCACGACTACGGAGTTCAAGTCAGTGGACCGAAACTCCCCCTTATCCTTATAGGTGGTGGCGGGAGGTGGTCCTAAGATGGACTTTCCCTTCTGAAATGAGCGAGTCTTATTTTTATGAACGTTGTGCTTCTCAATAACTAATGCAGAGTTGAAAGTGGGGTTTAGGTCGGTGTGACCATAACACAGTATTTTACCCTGAATGTCAGGGTTTAACCCCTTACGAAACCTAGAGATGGTGATCTCTGGCATCTCCCTCACACCACACCTAACCATCATATCCTTAAGAAGACTCATATACTCAGAGACCGACCTATTCCCTTGTTTAAGGGTAGCCAAATCATCAAACGTCTGTGTTCGATGGTACTTAGGGATGTACTGGTCTGTCAGCATGGCCTTCATGCTTGCCCAGCCAACGAGTAATTCACCGTTCTTGGCTCTCAGACGTAGTTCCTCATTCAACCAGAATATCTTAGCCCTACCTAATAACTTCATCCTCTCCACTCGCACCTTATCCACATTAGTCAGATTGTGCCACTCAAAGTAGCACTCCATTTCCATGACCCAGTCTAGGAAAACTTGGGGTTCTCCCAATCCATCGTACGATGGGGGTTTGACCTTGACGTCCCTCGTAATATCAAACTCGTATGGTGCACGCAGGACATTTTCATTATTATTGTTAATGTTATGATCATTATTTGCTTTTGCACATTGGTTGGCGGGTTGATTACGGGGAGTCGTGAGATTTAATCTCAGTTTGTGAAGCGTCTCCCTAATCGCCGTCAACTGATCATTGAACTCCTGGCAGAGTTTATCAATCGCTGTGGGAGCGTGACCCTCATCCCACTCGTCTGCCATATAGGAGGAAGACGGGGAATACTCCGTGCCTAATCGGGTGCACATGCAAACAAAACAATGGTTCTCAACTAAGGAAAAATACAATAGATTGAATTGTTCGCACTTAATAGCTAAGGTAGAAAATTATTTTGTATGATTTTCTTAATAAAAATAAATAAGAGATTATTAATTTTTTTAGAATTTTTTTGTTGAAAAATAAAAATTTAGGCCACTATTGGCAGACTAGGAATTTGTTTTAGTAATTTTAGCAAAAAAACATACAAGATATGTGCATGTCGACGTACTAAGCACGCGAGGGAGAGTGGCAATTAGGAAATTGACGTGAACCTCCCTCTGATACCAAATTGATGCAAGCTCACACGTTGACACCGTAAAATCCACGGACTAAACACGATTGCCTCTCTACGATCAAATTCTACACTCGCACAAACTTAGTCGCAGCACACATGCTGTGCAATTATATCAATTAGATGCTAACGTATTAGTAGCCAAACCGATTAGGATCGAATAAAGACTATAGACCAATATTCTTTCCGGCTAAAAGGACCCACCCAGTCCCATCGAGCGAAGGTTTTACCAAAATTTACGATTCAGAAACGGTAGATCTCTCCCATAAAAAAAATGAGGTTCGCAAAACCTCTCGAACATAAATAAAATAAGGATGAACAACAAAATCAATCGAAAAAACGACGATAAATTCAATGTTTCAAAGATAACGCTAAAGATTCCACCACAATGAAAATCTAGAAGGAAAACACAAAAAGTAGAAATGTTTCGTTACCCAATCGGAATGGATGATTCTGATTCACTAACTTGGATCGCTCTTCAATGGCTCCGCCAGAGTCACGCCGGATGGAGAGAAAACTTGTCCGCCTTCGTTGCTTCACGCCGGAGTTGGTTTCCAAGGTCTTCACTTCCTTGGCCGATTTCAGCAAAAGAATGGGTTGGTCGTTTTTTTTGGAAGGTATGATGGTGGTATGGTTTGTGATGGTGAGGGTGGCCGGGTATGTGGATGAGGGTGGTCAGCTTGTCTTGTGATGGGGCTGTTCAGGTTGGAGGGGAGGTGGCTAGAGGGTGGCGGCTAGGCAAAGTAGCCGAGCACTTGAGAGAGGGGGGGGGGGGGGAAGGAGGTTGGCGGCTATAAGAGGGGGAGAAACACCTTGGCTGAAATTTTGAGAAAGAGGGGGAAAAGATCTCAAGGAGGATTTAGGGCTTCAAATTTTTATCATGCAACTTAATGGAAAAAAGAACAATACATGGCCTTATATAGGCTCACCACAAAGTTTAGGCTACATGCAGCCCAAATAGAGAAAATAAAACACCCCAATGTTTAAACATAAAATGATGAAATAAAACACTCTCAAAATAAATTCAAATATAAAACGCTCTCAAATAAATGCAAATAAATATTAAAAGTTTGACTACCGCCGAGGGCAGAGATTGTAGCTGAAAGTTATTACTTCAAGGTTAGCTAGTCACCTAGAGGGGGGGGGGGGGGTGAACAGGTCTTTGAATTTTCTTAACTCTTTTGCTGTTTACTAACTATGTGATCTAGAGATTGTCCTAATTACCTACAATATAAAAACAAGAACAAGCAACACATCACAGAACATAAGAATTTATAGTGGTTCCCCAATTGGGTACATCCACTTTCCCTCCCGCCTTTCTAACTTTTGTTAGACAAGGCACAAACTCTACCAAAATGCTCCTCAGAGCTTACACCTCAGGCCCTCAGCCTTACACTCAGGTTCTCTACAGAACCGTACCACAAAACCACAAGGGTTCCAATCTCAGAGCCTTGCAGTGCTCCTATAACTCAGTGATCCTCAAACCACCTACCTCAGCCTTATCACTAAGGCCTACAACTCAGGCTTCTCAGCCCTACCACTTCCGGCACAAGGCCCTACTCTCAGAGTGTTGCAACACTCCTACAGCTCAGTACCCTTCCAGGTACCTACCTCAGTGCCCTTCCAAGCACCTACAGCTCAGTGACAAATTTGTCACCTACCTCAGGCCAAAGGCCCTACACTCAGTCTCCTCCAAGAGCTACACTCAGTGACACACTTGTCACCTACAGCTCAGTGACTCAACAGTCACCTACCTCAGCCTTATCACTAAGGCCTACTACTCAGGCTGTGAGGACTGCCCTACTCTCAGATCCACACTTAGATCCTACCTCAGTACCCTAGCAGGGCACCTACTTCAGTTACTAATTAGTCACTTACAGCTCAGACACAAATTATCCTACAACTCAGATTCAGCCAACCTGAATCCTGCAAAAAGTAAATCAATAAGATTGAACAACTAACTCAGAGAAAAATCTTTGAGTCAAACTTGCTGGACTGAGCAGATATTAGTTCAACCCACTTGCTGTAGAAGGGATCAATCTTCTTCGACATCTACCTGCTATTGAAGGCTTACAATCCTTCACATAGCTATCTCCTTTTGTTGATTGATTGAATCAGCTAACTTGTTCTCCAAGGAACAATTTTGCTGAACTGGAAGAAGCTTCAGCTAACTTTCTCTCTTAGCCTTCTGGCTTGCTTGCTGGACTTTACTTTCAAGCTTGTCTGAGAAGATGAAGTCCAGTCGTCTATATTTCGTTTTTCTTTCCGTTATCTCTTTTAGTTCGTTAACCCTAATCTTCTTTTCTTGTACTCCTTTTATATATGTTGAATTCAACGGCACAATTTGAATGTGGGCCTCGTCTCGGATGGTGAGAGCCACCTCCCTCAGAAGAAGACAAACAGTACTTTTCGGTGCTGCCGCAGCTCTCCCGCAACGGCAAAAAGTACCCCGACTGCGCTCGATGAAAGGTGAAGTAGGTTCGATGAATTTTGAAATCAGTTCGACGAAATCCAAACTGAGCTTGACGAAATCAGAATATTCAACCTTTGACTTGTGCTCGACGAAAGATGAGCTGCGTTCGACGAATTCTGAAATCAGATCGACGAATTCTGAACTGGGCATGACGAATTCAAAATCTTCTATCTTCAACTTGAGCTCGACAAAAGGTGAGCTCAGCTCGACGAATTCAGAATTCAGTTCGTCGAATGCTGAGTTGAGCTCGACGAACTCAGAATCTCAACCTTTAACTTTAGCTCGACGAAGGTTGAGCTTAGCTCAACGAACTCTGAATCCAGTTCAACATTTCTGGACTTAGAGAAATTTTGCTGGCTTGTTCTCAGCGGTTCCTTCTCAGCTGTCTCAGTGGTTCTTTCTTCACAGCTGAGATTCTTCTGTCTCATTAATTTCTTCTCAACTGTCTCAGTGGTTTCTTCTTCACAGCTGAGACTGTCTTATGTTCTCAGCAGTTTCTTCTCAACTGTCTCAGCAATTACTTCTTCTCAGCCGAGACTATCTTTTGTCTCAGCGGTTTAGCTGAGACCAAAATTTCTCTCAACGATTTGTGTTGAGCATCTCAGCTATCTTAGCGGTTCTGCTAAGACAATCTTCTCAGATGTCTCAGCGGTCTTGCTGAGATATTCTTCTCAGCAATCTCAGCTGTCTCAGCGGTTCCGCACAATTGTCTTAGCGATTTTGCCTCAGTCAAATTTACTGACTTCCAGCTTCCTCTTCCTGTTCACATGTCCAATCAAGGACAACCTGCATGCAAGAACTCAAGCATACATCAAATACATTATGTGTGTATGTCATTGACCAGTTTGACTTCTTATAAATCTGGGACTTGGGATCAAAGAACCCAACAATCTCCCCCCTATTTGAAGAAGTCAAAACTTAACTTGATCAATAAAACAGGTCATTGACATACACAACATATTAAAAAAAACTTGTGTAACCTTATTAGAGTTTAAAAGTGTTACCACATTGCTCCAGCCTGTGGAGAGTTTTACTTACTCCTCTTGGCATGCTGCTCTCCTGGGTAAGCCATCCTTGCTATTCTAGTGCTGAATCAACTTCAGCACCACCTTGCTTTGAGCCTATCCTTCATCTTGGCTTGGTCAGTTCTTGATCAAGTCTA
This sequence comes from Platanthera guangdongensis, assembly GCA_039583875.1. Taxonomy (NCBI): domain Eukaryota; kingdom Viridiplantae; phylum Streptophyta; class Magnoliopsida; order Asparagales; family Orchidaceae; genus Platanthera; species Platanthera guangdongensis. The sequence goes on along the minus strand of CM077158.1, from coordinate 95,741,347 downwards.
TTCTTCCCCCTAACTCCTCTCCCCAATTTTGACTTCTGCAATAAGGAGATTTTTGTGGAGTTTTTCTCCCCCTATCTGTGTGGGGTTGATTCCCCTTCTTTGACTTAAATCCATTTCAGTTGTTGGGCTTGCTCCCCCTCAACTGTTGCACACTTCATTATCTTGGGGAAGGATTTGTTCTACCTACAAAATAGATAACACAACATATGGTAGAGAAGAGAATTGAAGCTACACAAGATTCAACATACCAAATTCAAATTTGAAGGTGTTGAACTTGGCTTCATCTAGCGGCTTAGTGAAGATGTCAGCCACTTGCTTGTCTGTGGAGACAAACTCAAGGCTGCTGTCTTGCCTTTCCACATGTTATCTAATGAAATGATACCTAATTTCTATATGCGTAGTCCTGCTATGGGAGACAAGATTCCTAGCTATAGAAATTGTACTAGTAGAATCACAAAAGAGTGGAGTTCTACTTATTTAAATATTGTAGTCCCGAAGTTGATGTTGGATCCACAGCAACTGAGCACAGCAGCTCCTAGTTGAAATATACTTTGACTCAGCAGTGGAAATTGCAACACTTGTTTGCATCTTGTTGCTCCAAGAGATAAGCCTTCCACCTAGAAATTGGCAGGAGCCAGATGTTCTCTCCCTATCCTCCTTGCAGCCTGCAAAATCTGCATATGAATAACCTGTTAGTTCAAACTCCCCATTCCTAGGGTATCATAGGCCAAGATTTGGGGTGCCCTTAAGATATCTCAAAATTCTTTTCACAGCAGTGTAGTGAGACTCTTTAGGGCAGACCTGATACCTAGCACAAACACATGTTGCATACATAATGTCAGACCTACTTCCAGTGAGGTAGAGAAGGGAGCCAACTATACCTCTATACAAAGTTGGATCAATAGGTTTCCCTGGATCATCTTTTCCTATAGGCATACTTGAGCTCATGGGAGTTCTTATGGTGGACGCATTCTCCATACCATATTTGTTGATTAACTCCCTGGTGAACTTTGACTGAGATGTGGATAGACCATCATCAGTCTGTCTTTCTTGGAGTCCAAAGAAGAACTTCAGTTCACCCATACTACTCATCTAAAACTTCCCTTGCATAAGTTTTGCAAACTTCCTACAGAGGTTGTCATCAGTAGAGCCAAATATTATGTCATCAACATAAATCTGGACTAGGATGATCTAACCCTTAGATTCCCTTAGGAACATTATGTTGTCTATCTTTGCCCTTGATAATTTGTTCTTAATGAGGAAGATACACAATGTCTCATACCATGCTCTAGGGGCTTGCTTGAGCCCATATAGAGCTTTCCTAAGTCTATACACAATAGTAGGAGAGTTAGAATCTACAAAACCTGAAGGCTGCTCTACATAGATCTCTTCTTTCAAGTCTCCATTTAGGAAGGCTGACTTCATATCCATCTGAAAGACTTTGAATTCCTGGAAGGTTGCAAATGCATGGAACAGTCTAATGGCTTCCAACCTTGCAACTAGGGCAAAATTCTGATCATAATCAATTCCCTTCTTTTTTTTGTACCCCTTGGCCAACATTCTAGCCTTATTCTTTATTATAATGTCGTTTTCATCAAGTTTATTTCTGAAAATCCACTTGAGTCCAATGACATTATGTCCATCTGGTTTGAGAACCAGCTTCCAGTCCTTGCATCTTTTTAACTAGTTCAGTTCTTCTTGTATTGCACCAATCTAGAATTGGTCTTGGTTTGCCTCTTCAAATTTCTTGGGCTCTTCTTGTGATAGGAAGCTGGAGTAGAGGGCTATGTTGAAACTCCTGCTTCAGGTCTGTACACCTTGGCTTGCCTCACCTATTATTTAATATGGAGGATGATCTCTCAGATATCTGACTGCAGGGGGCAGCCTGACTGCTTTTTGCTGAGCACCATTTTCTTCAGCTGGTTGGTCTTCATCTCTAGCTTTATTGTCCCGTGCTTCCTCTGGACAGCATCCCTCTCCATATTCTTCCTGCACAGCAGGATCTTTATCTTTGATGGAGAGATTTTCCAGCATAACTTCTGTACCATAACCTTTGGTTATCCCCATGTCTGAGCCTCCAAAGATGACCTTAGCTCCATTCTTTAATGGAGTAAATTCTTTCAATAGTTCCTTTATTCCAGTCATGTGCCTGGAACATCCACTGTCCAAGTACCATTTAGGGGAACTAGTACTTGAACTAACCTGAAAAACACAATTTATCTTACCTTAGGACCCCAATTTCTATTGGGTCCTAGGTTCACATTAGTCTGAACATATGCTTGCCTTCCTGCAGAATTCCTGACCGTTTGGCTACCTCTAGACACTGAAGGATTATGACAGCAATCTACAGCATAGTGGCCCACTTTGCCATAGCACCAACACTCATGGACATTATATCTTCTTTTCTGTTTAGGGCCAGTATTTGCCTGGACTGCTCCTTGAACAGTTGGAAGATGTGCTGTTGTATGTCTCTAATTTCTTCAAGCAATAATTTGACTGAAAGTAAGTCTTTCAGCTGACTATTTTGGTCTTTTCTGATAGCCACTAGCTGCATGTCTCTTTTTAGCTAACATGCATCTGATTGCATCAAAGAGTGCCATTTCAGCCTTCCAGAAGACTCACCTTGAGTCATTACTTTTGCTGGATGACTCAGATTGCCTGCCACAACAATATCCTTGAGTTTTAGGGCCGGGGCACCAAAAAAGGTCCAAGATGAGCCATTTGAATTTCCTCATGGGCAGCCTTAAAGGCCCTCACATGGCTGTACCTTCCACCTTAGCTATGACCACATTGGTCCATACCAATGGATCTGCCATTCTCCCAGTGACCATAACAGCTTTCATGGTCATACATGTTAGAAGGCAATAGAACTTTCTGAAAAGAAATTGCAGGCAATGAGGCTAGAGGCACAACTGGTGCCTTCCCGTTTCCTTTTGGATTGGGAGGTCTAGCAGGTCCCTTAAATCCTAACCCTTTCTTACCCTCTTGGGTAAAAAAGGTGTCAATTAAGGAAAGCACAGTGCTTGGCTTAGAAAACTTGGCCACTAGCAGTTTCTCACTTAGGAGATCATCTTTAAGTTTCTGGATAAGTTTCTCATTTGAGACTCTTATCACAGACTGCATATCAATGATCCCCTTGAGCTTGGCTGATTGAGCAGTTATATCATTGAGATCCTTTTCTTGGCCCTCACACTTGCTCCTAAGACTGAGAAGCTCTTTTTCCTGTCTCTTGGCAAGGAGTTTACACTTCTTGAATGCTTCCAAAAGTTCTCCATACATGTCAATTATAGAATTGACATCATCCTCAAACTCTGAATCCCCTTCATCTCTTGATGATTGAGCTTCAGAATCTGAGCTAGTCTCATGACCTGAAATAAAAGGCAAAGATTTAGAGTTTACCCGAGCCTTTCCAGGTTAATCCTGTCTGCTCTCCTCATATGTCATTGCCATTAGTCTATGTCATTGAACATCTTCCTCTTCATCTTCATCCACCCCTGAGTCACTTTTTGAATGTGACAGAGGGGCCCTGATCCTTATCCTAGCAGCAGGATATTCTTCAAGTTCTTCTTCAGCAACAACCATAGCCCAATGTAGGCTTCTTCTTCTTCACTGTCTGACCCAGAGGAGGAGTCAGACCAGATCTTTTCCTTCTTGGCCATAGGGGACTTCTCTTTTTTCTTCCCCCTGTAGTGTTTCTTCTCTCCTTCTTCTTTCCTCTTCAATGTGCAGTAAGCAACTATGTGCCCAGGTTTGCTGCAGCAGAAACAAATGACTTTAGAAAAAGTTTGTTTGCTGGAGTTAGGAGCATACCTGTCCTCCTTAGGGGATCTCCTTCTGTGCTGTGAGGAAGAGGAAGGCCAACTGTTCTTCCTGTGCTTCTTCTTTAGGAATTTCTTAAACTGCCTGGAGAAGGGAGTGAATTCTTACCAGGGTGGTAGAAGAGTGAATGTACTCAGGTTGGGAAACCACTATAAAATCCTTGTGTAATCTGTGTTGCTTGTTCCCTTTCTTTATTTTTGTGCTGTGCTCACTCTTTTATATAACTTATATATTTAACTAGAGTAAAATAAGATCTATTACCTCACTTTCAATTGGTATCAGAGCAGGTTTTCTTGGTTGTACAGGCTAACACCTGAACCAAAACGATTTGATAGATCTTATATTTCTTAAGAGTTTATCATGACACAAAATGAAGAGTTTTCAAGCACCAGACCTCCTATGTGCAATCTAGATAAGCTTGCACTATGGAAGGAAAGGATTAAGCTTTATATGAACTCCATTGATGAAAATATTATTAATTCCATTTTGACAGGTCCTTATCAATCAGTGGAAACAACTAGCATCAATGTTATTCCATCTCCTCAATGGACAAAAGCCCAAAAAAGGCAAAAGATTGCTGATGCAAAAGCAATGAACATTCTTGCACAATCAATGTCTGATGATATTTTTCAGGAAATTGCTGAATGTTCATCAGCAAAAGATATTTGGGACTCCCTCACAGCTATGGTTACTGGATCAGCTAAAAAGAAAATATTTGATGCTGACACTTGGAGTGACTCTGAATTTGAAGCTTCATCCAGTGCAAGTGAAGATGAAGAAGAGTCAAGAGCAAGAGAATTTTGCCTAATGGCAATAAATGCCTCTTGCATCAACTCTGATGAACAATCATACTCTGAAGCAACAACTGAATCAGAAGAGGATCAGGTAATCTCTTCCTTTGATTTTTCTTCAGATCATTTTAAAGAAGATTTTAAAATCATATGTAAAAATTTAATTCAATCTGAGAAGGAAATAAAAATTCTCAGAGAGAAAGTAAATAATTTATCTTCTGAAAACATGAAACTCAAAGAAGATTTAAAAAATACTTCTGAACAAATAGCCTCATTAGAATAAGTTAAAGACAAAGAAAAGTTAATATATTTAGACAAAATTACTGAAGTTTTACCAAATCAAACTAAAAATCTTCAGAAAATTTTTGTTCAATATAATTCGTCGAACCAAGTTCGACGAAATCAACACTATTTGTCGAACTCAGATCGACGAACTATGAACAGAGATTTTGATTTTAACTGTTCAGGAATCTATGCTCGACGAAATAAATACACTTCGTCGAATCAAGATTGATGAAAATGGAACACAGAAAACAACTATTATCATTTTGTGAACAGAGCTCGACGAACTAAATACCATTCGTCGAACGCAGATCGACGAAATTATTTTTTGTCGAACCCAAAATTGCAGAGCAGAAATTTTAACTTATCTCAAAATTATAATCAAAATCAACATTTTATAAATCCTTTTACTGAGTGGATAAACCCTCCTAAGAAATATCATCCACTTGGATACAAGGATCAACCTGAATGCTCCTTCATTTCAAATTATTATTGTAAAAGAAAAATAGGACTCAAGGTAATCTGGGTCCAGAACTCCTAACTTCTCTTTGAGGAAAAGACCTATCTTACCATAAAGGAGCAGTGGTATTTGATAATAATCAAAAGCTATAGTCTCAGCCAATACAGAGGATACATCAGTGGCTGTATAGGGGGAGATTGTTTATTTTATAAAGGGGAAATTGCTTAAGAGGTTGGAGTAGTAGATTTGTTTATTTTATTTCTCAAAGCAATTTTGTACATCTGCTGAATTTGTTTTTAATTCAGGCAGATTATTTTGCTTTGTATTTTATGTGTTTTTGTGTAAATAGTGTCCTCACCCAAATAGGGGGAGATTGTTGGAACCCTAGTTCTGATTTGGGCAAGGATCACTATTAGGATGATTAGATTGACTCAAAATGTATAGTAATGCGTCATAAGATGAAAGTGCAGCTAGATCTGATATACTCTAGAGGGGGGGTGAATAGAGTATATGGTGATTTTAAAACTTTTACAACTGCTGTTGTATTTTAGGTGTGTGTAAGTGTGTGTGCAGCAAATACAATAAACCAGAAAGCAGTAATGGACTAATCACAGCACAATCACAGAGCAAGGCCAGAAAACAAAAGGAAAAGAAAGCAACCAGACGACACAAGAATTTTATAGTGGTTCCCCAAATCTGGGTAGTCCACTCTTCTACCACCCTGGTAGGAATCCACTGCAGGAAGGGGTTGATCAGGTGTCCTGGCACTAATGGGGTTTTGATCAGGTTCCCAAAAACCAAACCCTCAAGTCTTTTGGAGGGAGACTTGTAACCAGAATAATTTTGAAGGGAATTAAAACCCTGTACAGAGGTGGAGAGTGAGGGTGATGAGGTCTTCTCTTTCTCAAGTCAAATGAGAATACTTGTGGAATGTTGTTTAGCAGCTTTGCTCCCCCTGAGATGTAGAATGGTTCAGGAAGAATACTGGGGCACTGCTTCAGGGTGATAGGTCTTCAAATACCTAGAATTCCAGGTCCAGAGAGAGTCTTCAGGAACTTCTTGCAACTGATATGACTGTATTGTTTTGAAGTTCTCCTGAGTAAAAGCAGATGAAGAAGACTCTTGATATTGATGTAATGTTTTTCTTCTAGATCAATTTCTCTCTGGTCCAAGAATGAATTCTTTTTCTTGTGTTGTCTGAATCACTGTCTATGCTCTTCTTGTTGTTGTCTGGTATTCTGTCGTTGTTGTATTTCTTCTGGTTTCTGTATGTCTCTTTCTGTCATGGAGAGCATTCGAATTTTTGAATGTCGAGCAGTAATTACAGACGGCCTAGAAAGGAAGCAGCAATTAATTATTTCCCCAACTGTTTCCATGGGAAAACGGCATGAAATAATCCAGAATTAACTGCGCATCCTAACGGTAGTATATTGTGAAGAACTGCCATTAATTGTCCAGGAATCAGCGCCATGGAATGAGACGGGAACAGAAGAAGACCTAGTCTGGAATCGTCGACCGAAGAACAGAATTCGTCGAGCTGAGTCTTGAATTCGTCGAGCTAAGCTGAGTTCGTCGAGCTGAGCTGGGTTCGTCGAGCTGAGATGAGTTCGTCGAGCTGACAGTCTTCATTCGTTGAATAGACAATCTTCAATATCAGACAAACATTATTCGTTGAGTAGAGAACCAAATTCGTCGAGCTGAGAATAAACTTAGTCGACATGAGAAAAGTTCTGGACTTGGACGAAATACTCTGCATCTACTGAAATGCTGTGTCGACACAAATTGGTGTCGACAGATTGATCTTGGTGTCGACACAACTCCTCTGGTGTCGACAGATTGGTCTAGGTGTCGACACAAATCCTCTGGTGTCGACACAAGCTGGTGTCGACTGAAATCCTGGGTGTCGACACAAATTGTCTGGTGTCGACACAAGCCCTAAGTGTCGACACAGATTCTCTGAGCACAAAAATCGTCGAGTAGAGATTAGCATTCGTCGACTTGAGAAGCTGTGAACTTGAGGTCCAAGTTCATCGAGCTCAGTATATAATTCGTCGACCGAAGCATGGAGCTGGACTTAGAGAAATTTGAAGTAGTCCTGAGAATGCTTGAAATAGAACCTGGTGTTCGTCGAGCAAAGAACAAAGTTCGTCGAGCTCAGCACTGCGAATTGTCTCACGATCGTCGAGCTGAGTTCGACGAACGTCGAACTCATTTCACTTAGTCTGAAAAACTGATAGATCTGGAGTTCCTGATGGTCTTGAAGAAGGCTAGTCCTTCTGAAGTTGAGATAGAGGACTGTCCTAGACTCTAAGACACAAACTTGACCCAGACTATACATGATGGGTCACATCCTAAGTCAGTGAACCTAGCCCAAATCAACTAGGGATCCAACAATCTCCCCCTATTTGGGTGAGGTCACTAACAGAAACTCCAAGCAAAGAACAAACAAAAAAACAAAGCAAAATTAAGAGATATATCTGGCAGAGAATTTACAACACATGCAACAAATATATATATACATACTGGATTTGTTTTAATGCAAAATATGGACTGAAACAGAAGCAGAAATGAAAAGAAAACACAAAATTACTTCTCTGATTTCTTCTGTTTTGGCTTGACTTCTGCTGCTTTATCTCCCGGCTTCTTGAAAATGATTTCCCTATTGGGATCTGAAGCTTGAGCCTTGGTCATAGTCATGTCAGCTGCCCCTATGATGTTCAGTGAAGTGGCTCTGGGGACAACTGCTTCTGGGTGAAGATTCATGTACTCATCAACATTGAGTAGCTTGTTTGCTTTCCCAAATCTTTTTAGTTCATCTCTCCTGTACTGAGACATAGTAGTTAAGCCTGTTGTATCCTTGCCTTCAGCTTTAGCTTTATTGATTAGAGATAAGCCAATGATTTCTTGGAATCTTGCCATTCTGGCTGTGTTGGCTGTTTCTGGATCTTCAGGAGGAGAATAGGGCCTTTCAGCTTCATGTTCCTTAGATTCCTGGTGCTGCTGCTGTTGTTGTTGATGGTGTTGACTGCCTGAAGATGGTGGCCTTGGCTGACTACTACCAGAGGATCTCCCTGTTTGTCTCTGATAAGTTTGAATAGGAGAAGATCTTTGAGAGCTTGAGCCAGAGGCACCTGCTGCTGGAGGAGGAGGAGGAGGATCCTTTCTGTATCTATGCACTGGGGGAGGAGAGTATCTCCTACTCCTCTTCCTCTCTTTTTGCTGGTTCTTAGATAACCACATCCATGCAGGCATCCCTTTGTAAGGAGCAACATTATGCAAAATATAATATGGAGTGTCTGCAGTGGGATTAGGCTTGGGAGCAGGAGGAGGAGGAGCCTTCCTTTTCTTAGAGAGCAACTTCTTTCTCTTTTTAGCAACCTCCTCATCTGATTCATCATCATCATCATCATCAGAATTTGAGCTCTGAGGATTATCATACAAAGCATTCAGCTTCCTTAGAGTGGCATCAGGAATGATAAGAGGTTTTTCTTGAGGGGAAATAGAAGGTGCAGAGGGAGAAGGTTCAACAGCAGTAGAGACAGAACTTGCAGTTGCTGCCTTGTTCTCTTCTTCAATGTCTGCCAGAATGAGCTCATCCAGATCAGGCATGGGAGAATCATCCATGACAAAATCTGGGGCAGGGCAAATTTCTGGAATAGACACAGGAGTTGGAACAGCAGAGGGAGCAGCAAAGGATGCACAAAGTTGCCTGGCAACTGCTGGATTTGCTGGAGAGGTATACTGGACAATAGCCAAATATGGCTTAGCAATCTCTACTGAAGGAAGCTTCATATATACAGGATCAAAGATCTGAAGTATCTCAGATAAATTAACTGTGGGATTTATAAGAAAATCACCAGCAGTTGTGATTGAATCTACTGACTCATCAAAGCTACTGTCAGTGTCCATGAATTGAATAAAATCTATTGATGTATCTGTAACTGCAAGTGCATTATCAAGCACTGAATCAACTATATTTGTAGTATTTGTATCTGTATCAACAGTATCCACTTCTGCAGCTGCTGCACCAGCTTCATCATGGAGCATCTCCCCCTGCCTGGGTTCAGGAGAACCTGGAGCCAGGCCCCTGAATGAAGAGGGGGCAGCAGAGAGGGCTGAGATTTGGGCAGATAAAGAATCAATTGAATTCACCAGAGGTGTAATAGCCTCTATGATGAGTGATTTAATAAGAGGAGTCAGAAGAGAGATGATGGTGGGAATGGTGGAAGAATCCATAGGTGGAGAAAGAATAGTAGAGGAGGAAGGAAGAATATGTGGAGGGGATAAGGGAGGGAGAACAGGTTGTGATCCAGTGGGTATGGTGTAGGATGGAATAGTGGAAAGGTGTGGTGGAAGAGGGGATTGAGGAGGTGAGGGAATATGTGTTTCAGTGGGGGAAACTGGAGGTGTAGGCATATGTGTAAGATCAGGCGGTGGAGATTGATGTTGAGGTAGAGTCAATTGAGGTGCAGGAGGAGTGGGAAGAGATTTGGTAGGGGGAATGACCTCTTCAGAGTCAGGGTGAGGAGTGACCTTGACGGTCCTGGTGCTCTCAAAAGCATTGATGGAGGAGGAGGAACCCTTGGAGGGTTTGGAGATTGTCCTTTCCCATCGGCCAAACAAGGCGCAGGTGAGGCGCTTGCTGGCATTGATGAATGTGGTCGGGGAGACCAAACATTCACTGGCCTTTTCCTGGAGGAAAATCCCCAGGATTCTGCCGTAGCAGACTTCCTTCTTGCTAGTTCTTTTCTTGATAAGGTCAAAGAAGACCATGCCCCAATCAACCTGACGCTTGTTGAGTACTGCGCACATGATCAGGAATTGATGGCGAGTGATGTAGTCGTGTGCCGAGTGGTTGCCCAACAGAATTTTCCCGACAATGTCAGCCAAAAATTGATAAGCGGCGGACAGTTGTTTCTTCAGAAGCTTATTAGGGTTGTTGCCGGAGAAACCCATGACTTTCAGCATATCAGCATATTCCTCAGCGTCCATTTCCAAGTTGTCTTCCCCATTGATCAGACCAAATATTTCAGAGAGTACTGCTGGGGACAGGGAAACGGCAGTGTTTCCAATATTTCCTGTCAGATTTCCATCTTCAGAAATTGTGGCAGTATACACCCATTCTCTTATCTCGGTTGAGTGTAGCTTGATGTTGCGTGTCATGAAGTCCTTGAGATGCAGTTCTTCAAGTAATTCAAGGATGTACAAAAAAATTGGATCGGAATGCTGGAAGGACTCAAAGTCCATTGAGAATGCTGCATCAAACTTCATCGCTGCAAGTGCTCCTGGAGGAATTGTCATTGATGACCTGCAAAGAAAGTTACAGAGAAAACGGCGATCAAGAGCAAAGGAACTGAAAGCGCGGGACGGAGGTCGAAGAAAACCTAGATATAAGATTTTCAGAATATGAATTGACAAGCTCCGTTCCACGAAAAAGAAGACAAATCTTCGAACTGAGATCGACGAAATAAGGTATAGGAGAGTAGTTCGTCGAACCCATTCAGAAGAATTGAAAACAGTTCGTCGAATTCCGGTCGACGAAATGGTTTCTAAAACAAGGTTCGTCGATCTCCGGTCGACGAAAATTATTTCCACACAGAGAATTCGTCGATCTTTGTTCGACAAGAATCTCTCGAACTTTCCCTAATTCGTCGAACTCCGTTCGACGAACTCTGGAAAATTCGTCGAATGCAGACAGAAATTAATTTAACTCTTCTCCATCAATCATTCCCAGTTGATTTATAAAGAACAGATGGGTTGTCTCATCCAAAGGCTTGGTGAAGATATCTGCTCTCTGTAGATCAGTAGGAATGTGGATCAAGTTAATTTTATTTTTGTCCACATTATCTCTAATGAAATGATGTCTTATTTCAATATGTTTAGTCCTAGAATGATGAACTGGATTCTGAGCTATAGCAATAGCACTTGTATTATCACAAAATAAGGTTGAATTATTTAAGTTGATACCATAATCTAGGAGTTGATTTTGTATCCATAGCATCTGTGAACAGCAGCTGCCACCAGCCATGTACTCTGCCTCAGCAGTTGATGTAGACACAGATGTCTGCTTTTTGCAAAACTAAGAGACAAGTCTCATACCCAGGAACTGGCAAGTTCCAGAGGTACTTTTCATGTCCACTCTACATCCAGCATAGTCAGCATCTGAGTATCCAGTTAACTCAAATTCTGACTCTGCAGGATACCAGAGTCCTAAACTAGGATAACTCTTTATATATCTCAAAATCCTTTTTAGAAAAATAAGATGGGATTCTTTAGGATTCACTTGGAATCTAGCACAAAGGCATGTGGCAAACATTATGTCAGGCCTGCTAGCTGTTAAGTATAGTAGGGATCCAACAATTGCCCTATAAAGTTTCTGATCTACAGGTTTCCCTGCTGCATCAGAATCCACAACAGCATTTGTAGCCATAGGTGTTTTCATTCCTGAGGCATCACCCATCCCAAACTTTTTAATAAGCTCTTTAGCATACTTAGATTGGGAGAGAAAGATACCATCAGGGAGCTGCTTCACTTGGAGACCAAGGAAGTAGGAAAGCTCACCCATGCTACTCATCTCAAATTTGGAATGCATGAGGTCAGCAAACCTCTGGCACAATTTGGGATCAGTAGACCCAAAAATAATGTCATCCACATATATTTGTACCAACAAGATTTGGTCCTTATGATGTCTAGTGAAAAGGGTTTTATCTATGGTTCCTCTTGTAAATTTATGCTCTAAAAGAAAGCTAGCTAGGGTCTCATACCAAGCTCTTGGAGCTTGCTTTAAACCATAGAGAGCTTTATGCAACTTGTAAACATAAGAGGGTTGAGTTAGAGAGATAAAACCTGGAGGTTGTTCTACATAAACCTCTTCTTGAAGTACACCATTCAGAAAGGCACTCTTGACATCCATCTGGAATACCTTGAACTTTTTATATGCTGCATAGGCTAGAAATATTCTAATGGCCTCCAACCTTGCAACAGGGGCAAAGGTTTGGTCATAGTCTATTCCTTCTTCTTGTCTATATCCTTGGGCAACCAGTCTAGCCTTGTTCCTTACTATGTTCCCTTCTGCATCTAATTTGTTCCTATAGACCCATTTGGTTCCAATAACTGGGTAGTTATGGGGTCTTGGAACCAAATCCCAAACTCTACATCTCTCAAATTGATTTAGTTTCTCTTGCATTGCAAGAATCCAGTGGGGATCTTGCTCAGCTTCATGGATGGTGAGAGGTTCAATTTGAGAGAGAAAACAGGCATGCATCAAGTCTTGATTGAGCTGATGTCTTGTCTGTACACCAACTGAAATGTCCCCAATCACTTGAGATCTGGGGTGATCTCTAAGTGTGACAAGATCAGTTTGTGGAGTTGGTTGAGCAACAGCTTCTGCAAATAATTCCTCTTGAGGAATGGTACTGGCTGTTGATGGAAGTTCAGTTACTTCCTCTTGGATTTCTTCTTCACTATCTTCAGCAGCCTGTGGAGTGGGATGAGTTGGAACCTCTTGGGTAAGGTTTAGTCCATCCATAGACTCACACATTGGTGAAACCTGCAAAGGACTATTGGTAGAAATGTCTTTCTCCTTATAAGATATGTTAGCTTCATCAAAAGACACATGGACAGATTCTTCAATTTTGAGGGATGATTTATTGAAAACCCTATAGTCCTTGCTTACTTGGGAATATCCTAGAAAAATCCCTTCTTCAGCCTTAGCCTCAAATTTTCTGATGTATCTTTTGTTATTAGTGTGGATGTAACACATGCAACCAAAAACTTTAAAGTAAGTGATTTTAGGTTTCTTTTCTTTAAGTAATTCATAGGGGGTCTTGTGTTTTAGTTTATGTATAAGACATCTGTTCAGGACATAGTTAGCTGTGTTTACAGCTTCTGCCCAAAAGGATAGAGGCATGTAGACATCTGCTAACAATGTACCTGCAGCTTCAATGAGTGTCCTATTTTTCCTTTCAGCTACCCCATTTTGTTGGGGAGTTCTAGGAGCTGAGAAGCACTGCCTGATACCTTCCTTCTCACAGAACTCATGCATAAGAAGAGACTCAAACTCTGTGCCATGATCACTTCTGATCAATGCAACATGAGTAGAGAACTCAATCTGTATGGTCCTGAGAAAATCTGTAAGAACTTTGAATGTATCTGACTTAGCTCTCAGGAAGGCTACCCAACTGAATCTGGAGAAATCATCAACAATAACTAAGGTGTAAGACTTCCCTCCTAGGCTTTGTACTGCAATGGGTCCAAAAACATCCACATGAAGCAGATACAATATCCTAGGTGAATCACTTTTATTAATGGATTTGAAGCTAGTTTTAGTTTGCTTGCCTAGTTGACAAGCCTTGCATAGGCTTTCCTTCTTGTAGGGGCCAGAAGGTAAACCTCTAACAAGGTTGTCTTTAGATAACCTAGATATGTTCTTAAGGTTTACATGTCCTAGCCTTTTGTGTCATAGCTCATTTTGGTTACTAGTGATATTGAGTAAACAAATATCAGTTGTGGCAGAAATGAAATCTACTAAATATATGTTTCCTTGTCTAAGTCCAATTAAAACAGTTTGGTTTTTATCATTTATAATAGAACAAGAGGTAGAGTTGAAATGTACCTGATAACCTTCATCACATAATTGACTTATGGATATAAGGTTATGTTTAAGTCCTCTTACATATGTCACCTTTTTGAAGGTCACTGCTCCAATGCTTACTCTTCCATACCCTTCTGACTGACCACTCTTTGAGTCTCCAAATATCACCTTTGGTCCTAGCTTGGACTTATAGTTGGAGAGATTTGCTTTGCTGCCAGTCATGTGCTTGGAGCAGCCACTGTCCAGGTACCATGTCTGACTTAGCCTTGGACAGTTCTTCACCTGTACCTGCATCAAAAAAAACAAAGCTCAATTGTTCTTGACCCAGGTTACCTTGGGTCCTTGGTTTGGTTGAAAGGAAAAACTAGAGATGACTGATAATGCAGGTTGAGACTTATACCCTAGAGGGTGATATCTCCTAGGTGGAATTATCCAATCAGCTACTGGATTAAATGTCTTGTTAGCTGTTTTAACATTTCTATAGGAGAAGTTATTTATATTTGGTCGTTCTGGGATCGACGAGTTATTGTAAGTTCGTCGACCAGAGTTCGACGAATGGGGATGAGATCGTCGACCTCCACTCAGAGAATGACCATGGTCATTTTCTGCGTCCCACGTTCGTCGACCTCTGCTCGACGAACCATACACAGTTCGTCGATCGCAGTAAGACGAATAATTATTTCTGAAGTTTGCGTTCAACGTTCGTCGATCGGGGTTCGACGATCTTGCAGGATTTCGTCGATCTAAGTTCGACGAATTCTGCTGAACTTGGTTTTTAACAGCTTTCTTCTATTTTCTGTTGCTATTGTCTAGGGGATTTGACTTGTTTTCTGATCTGGGTTTTTCAGTTAGTTTCTCTTTACCTTTAGCAGTGATAAACTTTATGGGAGTGGAAAGTATATTCTTCTTTATTATGGGGGGTAAACCTGATGAAGCACCCAAGCCCAGCCTGCCATTTAATTTGGCATTTACTGTGCTTGTGATATCCATCAGCTTGAGGCTTCTCCCATTGAGAGATTGCTCAAGTTGTTTTGCCTCACATAATTCAGATTTTAACATGATTATCTGTTCATTAGCTAGAGTCAATTGGTCAGTTAGTTTTCTGTTTTCTGTGCTGACAGATTCAAGATTTTCTAGACTAGTCCTCAGGGTTTTTATCTCTTTCTCTGAGTTTATTAAATCCATGCACATAGTTTTAAATTCTACTTTAAACAAGTCAGAATTGAAATCAAAACTAGAAATCACCTGATCAGCCTCTGAGTCTGAGGCACCTTCATCTTCAGAATCCTCTTCTGATCCACAGTTGCTTCTGGAGGCATCTATTGTCATTAGGCACACCTCCTTGGATCTGGCTTCTTCCTCTTCTTCACTGGAGCTGGAGGAGGATGTTTCCTCTTCTATGTCACTCCAGGACTCAGCAACAAATCCTTTGTCCTTCCTTTTATACTTGTTGGAGGAGGGTCTGCTGCTTTGTTTTCTTCTGGAATCCTTGTCCCTGCCCTTGTCCTTTTTCTGATTCTCTGGGCATTCTGAAATATAGTGCCCTGGCTTTCTGCATCCAAAACACACAACCTCCTTAGTTGGTGTCTTGTCATATTTGGGTTTATCATCCTGCCTGGATGATTTTCTTCTAAAGTCCTTTCTTGCCATTTTGTAGAATCTTTTGGCAAAGAGGCTCATTAACTCTTCATTGGAGGTAGATGTTTCACTGTCTTCAGAAGCTTTGAGGGCCAAGCTGTGCTCCTTCCTAACTGGGGTAGTTGCCTTCTGTTCTGCTGCCTCTCTTGATTTGACAAGCTGCTCATATGACTTCAGCTTTCCTAGCAGAGATTCTGTTGAGATCTCATTGAGGCTTCTGGCTTCTTTGATTGGCCAGATTCTGGAGTCCCATGAACTGGGGAAACACATCAATATCTTGTCATTCACCTCAGTTAAGGTGATGTCCTTGTCAAGAGTCTTGAGTTCACTAATGATTGAACTTAATCTATTGTACATCTCAGCCACTGATTCTGTCTCATCCTTTTTGAAATTCTCATAGAGAGAAATGAGACTGGATCTCCTATCCTTTCTTTCATCAGCTGTGCCTGCTACCATTTGATTGAGAGAGTCCCAAATGGCCTTGGCTGAGGTGCACTCAGCCACCTTCTGAAATATGTCATCTGACATTGTTTGGGCCAGAATATTCATAGCCTTTGCATCAGCCATCTTGGCTTTCTTATAGGCTTCAGTATTGTCTGGAGGTGGTACTGCACTCAGATTAGTTGATGTGCTGGCAAAAGTTGTAGGAGCTGGAGGAACACCTGTTGAAATGACAGAAAAAATATCATCATCAATGGAGTTCATATATAATCTGATTCTTGCCTTCCAGATGGCAAACTTGTTAAGATTGCACACTGGAGGTATGAT
The DNA here is from genome assembly GCA_039583875.1 of Platanthera guangdongensis. Taxonomy (NCBI): domain Eukaryota; kingdom Viridiplantae; phylum Streptophyta; class Magnoliopsida; order Asparagales; family Orchidaceae; genus Platanthera; species Platanthera guangdongensis. The sequence continues at coordinate 95,724,996 of CM077158.1, read as the reverse complement.
GCTTGTATAATCCTTGTTTTGGGTCATGTCCGTGAGAACAAAATCTAATAACAGAATAAAAACAAAGAGATCTAACTAAGGGATCTTTGGGTTCAGGTGTTAGCCCGTACAACCAATCAGGTATGGTATGTTTAACCAACCTGGCTCTGATACTAATTGAAAGTGCAGCTAGATCTGATATACTCTAGAGGGGGGGGGGGTGAATAGAGTATATGGTGATTTTAAAACTTTTACAACTGCTGTTGTATTTTAGGTGTGTGTAAGTGTGTGTGCAGCAAATACAATAAACCAGAAAGCAGTAATGGACTAATCACAGAGCAAGGCCAGAAAACAAAAGGAAAAGAAAGCAACCAGATGACACAAGAATTTTATAGTGGTTCCCCAAATCTGGGTAGTCCACTCTTCTACCACCCTGGTAGGAATCTACTGCAGGAAGGGGTTGATCAGGTGTCCTGACACCAATGGGGTTTTGATCAGGTTCCCAAAAACCAAACCCTCAAGTCTTTTGGAGGGAGACTTGCAACCAGAATAATTTTGAAGGGAATTAAAACCCTGTACAGAGGTGGAGAGTGAGGGTGATGAGGTCTTCTCTTTCTCAAGTCAAATGAGAAGACTTGTGGAATGTTGTTTAGCAGCTTTGCTCCCCCTGAGATGTAGAATGGTTCAGGAAGAATACTGGGGCACTGCTTCAGGGTGATAGGTATTCAAAGACCTAGAATTCCAGGTCCAGAGAGAGTCTTCAGGAACTTCCTGCAACTGATATGACTGTATTATTTTGAAGTTCTCCTGAGTAAAAGCAAATGAAGAAGACTCTTGATATTGATGTAATGTTCTTCTTCTTCTTCTTCTAGATCAATTTCTCTCTGGGCCAAGAATGAATTCTTTTTCTTGTGTTGTCTGAATCACTGTCTATGCTCTTCTTGTTGTTGTCTGGTGTTCTATCGTTGTTGTATTTCTTCTGGTTTCTGTATGTCTCTTTCTGTCATGGAGAGCATTCGAAATTTTAAATGTCGAGCAGTAATTACAGACGGCCTGGAAAGGAAGCAGCAATTAATTATTTCCCCAACTGTTTCCATGGGAAAACGGCATGAAATAATCCAGAATTAACTGCGCATCCTAACGGTAGTATATTGTGAAGAACTGCCATTAATTGTCCAGGAATCAGCGCCATGGAATGAGACGGGAACGGAAGAAGACCTAGTCTGGAATCGTCGACCGAAGAACAGAATTCGTCAAGCTGAGTCTTGAATTCGTCGAGCTAAGCTGAGTTCGTCGAGCTGAGCTGGGTTCGTCGAGCTGAGCTGAGTTCGTCGAGCTGACAGTCTTCATTCGTTGAATAGACAATCTTCAATATCAGACAAACATTATTCGTTGAGCAGAGAACCAAATTCGTCTAGCTGAGAAAAACTTCGTCGACCTCTGGACTTGGACGAAATACTCTGCATCTACTGAAATGCTATGTCGACACAAATTGGTGTCGACAGATTGATCTTGGTGTCGACACAACTCCTCTGGTGTCGACAGATTGGTCTAGGTGTCGACACAAATCCTTTGGTGTCGACACAAGCTGGTGTCGACTGAAATCCAGGGTGTCGACACAAATCGTCTTGTGTCGACACAAGCCCTAAGTGTCGACACAGATTCTCTGAGCACAAAAATCGTCGAGTAGAGATTAGCATTCGTCGACTTGAGAAGCTGTGAAATTGAGGTCCAAGTTCGTCGAGCTCAGTATATAATTCGTCGACCGAAGCATGGAGCTGGACTTAGAGAAATTTGAAGTAGTCCTGAGAATGCTTGAAATAGATCCTGGTGTTCGTCGAGCAAAGAACAAAGTTCGTCGAGCTCAGCACTGCGAATTGTCTCACGATCGTCGAGCGCACAACTTCCTTCGTCGAGCTGAGTTCACGACTCAAAGTCTGAAAAACTGATAGATCGGTTCCTGAAAACTCCTTCTGAGTTGAGATAGAGGACAAAGACAAAAACTTACCCAGACTATACATGATGGGTCACATCCTAAGTCAGTCAAAATCTCTGAGCTCAGCTCGACAAACTCCGAGCTGAGATCAACGAACTCTGAGCGAACCCAGTTCAAAGATGAGTTCAAAATCTCTGAGCTCAGCTCGAAAACTCCGAGCTGAGATCAACGAACTCCGAACCCAGTTTGAGGAAAGCTTTAAAATTCAGTTTGACGATTTCTTTACAGTATTCAGACGGAATTATTTACAGCTGGTAGAATTAATTAAGGCTTAATTAAAGGAGATTATAGTTATCAGATTTAATGCTATATATTCTTATGAATATAGCCGTTTGGAGGCTGCATTAATTATGGATTAAATCAGGATTAAATGCTAATTGATTATCAAAGCAATTACCATTCTTGGGAATGTTTTAGCCATTGCAGTCAAAGTAAATTCAAATGTTTGAATTATGTTCAGATAAGATATAGAGATATATATACAGTACAAACAGAAGATGAAAAAAGTAATAAGAGAGAAGAAAGAGAAAGAACAAAAACAAATCAGTGAAGAACAACACAACTCTCATACACACAGAGTTCTTCATCATTTGCTTCAGGCTTCCAAGGGACAACTACTCAAAATCAATCCAAGAAGCTTTTGAAGAGCAACATCACTTTGAAGGCCTACACACTAAAGTAAAGCTCCAATCTTCATGAACAAAGTCAATATCTCAGGGGGAGCTTTGACAACATCAAGATCCACTAGTCTTCTCAGTTGTTTTGAGAAAGAAAAGACACCATAATTCTCTTACCCCCTCTCTGTACAAAGGGTTCTTTAACTCCCTTCAAAAGTTATTCCTTGGTTGCAAGTCTCCTGATCAAAAGACTTGAGATTGGTTTTTGAGTACCTGATCAAAAGCTCAAAGGTGGCAGTCACCTGATCAAAACCTGTAGTGGATTCCTACCAGGGTGGTAGAAGAGTGGATGTACCCAGGTTGGGGAACCACTATAAAATCCTTGTGTCATCTGTGTTGCTTGCTCTCTTTCTTTATTTTTGTGCTCTGCTCAATCTTTTATATAACCTATATATTTAACTAGAGTAAAATAAGATCTATTACCTCTCTTTCAAAGGGTCCTTCTTTGACTGTGATGTATATACTAGGGTCAGCAGCCTCTATGAATAACCTAACCCTTTCCTTCTAGAGGCCAAAGCCTTCCTTTCTACAGATTGGAAGCTTCATGGCCCCCAACTACATGTAGTTTACACCAGACCCCATTCTTATGTTCTTTAGCTAACCTTGGAGGTATACTCAGATTGTCAAATCCTTTTTGAGTAACCTCCCTCTGATACCACTTGAAAGTTATTACTTCAAGGTTAGCTAGTCACCTAGAGGGGGAGGGGTGAATATGTCTTTGAATTTTCTTAACTCTTTTTCTTTTTTACTAACTATATGATCTAGAGCTTGTCCTAATTACATGCAATATAAAAACAAGAACAAGCAACACAACACATCACACAAAAATTTATAGTGATTCCCCAATTGAGTACATCCACTTTCCCTCCTACCTTTCTAACTTTTTGTTGGAACCCCACCAGTGTTTAAGATTTGGGCTAAGGTTCACTATTATGGTTGCATAGATTGACCCTCCTTGTATAGTCTAGGGTCATAGGTCTTCATTAGATTATAGGGTAGGTCAACAAGTCATATTGATCAGACCAAGCCCTCAGAAGACTTAGATGATTGCAGAAACCAGAATAAGACAGAAATTTCATGTTGAAGAAGTCGTTCGACGAACTCTGATCTTCTATCAGACTTTGAGTTCGACGATCCTCTATCTCTGTTCAACGATCTTAGAGCACAGTATGGAAAGCTGTATTTCAGTTCAAAGCTCTGAGGGCTCAGCTAGACGAAAGAGAGGTTGAGTTCGACGATCCAGGATCTCAGATCGACGAAAAATACTAGTTCAACATTTCTATTCTCTGCAGTTATTTCAAATTGATTAGGCTTATTTTATTGCTTATATTGCTCTGAGTAATTAATGCTTAGATTATCAGAATATAGCCGTTCATATGGCATCATTAATTATTGGTTTTCACATAGTCATTATACAGCTAATTCTTGGGACAGTTATGGAATTACTTGATTGCTCTTCTAGCCGTTGTCCAAGTTCCAAGATTTCAGCAGTCAATCAAGGCAATTGAATTAAAATTCAAAGACCTATTTTGCTGCAGATGATATAGTCAAGTTTTTAAGAAAAAACACACACACAAGAAATTATTCAAGAAAAAGAGTTCTGCACTGTCTTCATCAAGTGTTCTTCTTCCAGCAAGCTTAGAGACAATCAAATTCATCTGTCTACAGCTTTCTGGAGAAATTTTTCAAGAAGACCTATACACCCTACAAAGCTCTCAATTTTTCCTGAACAGAAGTTCATCTCAGGGGGAGCTTTGACACCATCAAGGATCCACAAGCTTTCTCCGTTGTTTTGAGAAAAGAGAAGAAAATATATAGTTTTTATTTTTTTCACCCCACTGTACACATGGTTCTAACTCCCTTCAAAAGTTAAACACTTGGTTGCAAGTCTCCTGATCAAAACACTTGATTTGGTTTTGGGGCACCTGATCAAAAGCCTGAAGGGTTTCCTGATCTACCTGATTCAGATCTTGTGGTGATAAGGCACCTGAGCAAAAAACTTGATTGGTGGCAGGGCACCTAATAAAAAACCTGAGTGGATTCCTACCAGGGTAGTAGAAGAGTGGATGTACTCAAGTTTGGGGGAACCTCTATAATATTCTTGTGTCGTCTGTGATGCTCTCTTATTTTCATTGTGTGCTGCTTGCTGAATAGTTTAGTTTTATTTCTACACTAACTGATTGTACATATAAGTATTACTGTTTTGATTCGGTAATAAAAATCTAATAAGATTTTAAAATACCCTATTCACCCCCCTCTAGAGTTAAATAGATCTAACCCCTCAGGTGGTATCTTTCATACCATCCTTCAATTGGTATCAGAGCCTTGTTTTCTTTAGTTTCACAGATTCACATCTGAACCAAGATCCTTGTTAGATTGTTTTTCTCTTCTTTAGTTTTTCTGTTGTTACAGTAATGACACATAATAAAGATTATGCTAGCACCGGACCTCCAGTCTGCAACTTGAACAAATTTGCACTCTGGAAGGCAAGAATCAAGCTTTACATGAATTCTATTGATGATGATATTTTCAATTCAATTTTGACAGGACCCCCTCAACCTATAGCAGAGACTGCATCCACATCAACTTCAAGCACTCATGCAGTTCCACCACCTGAGTGAACTGATGCTCAGAAGAAAGCCAAAATAGCTGATGCAAAAGCTATGAATATACTGGCCCAAACTATGTCAGATGAAATATTTCAAAAGGTGGCTGAATGCACTTCTGCCAAAGAAATCTGGGACTCTCTAAACCAGATGGTGGCAGGCTCATCAAATAAGAGAAAGGACAGAAGATCTCTCCTAATATCTCAATATGAGAACTTCAAGAAGGAGAAATCTAAAACAGTGGCTGAGATGTATAACAGGCTTAATGTTATCATCAATGAACTAAAGGCCCTGGATAAAGATATCTCCTTAACTGAGATTAATGACAAGATCCTAATGTGCTTCCCCAGCACTTGGTATTCTAGGATCTGGCCAATCAAGGAAGCCAGATGTTTGAATGAGATATCCACTGAATCTCTCCTTGGAAAGCTAAAATCCTATGAGCAGTTAATCAAGACCAGAGAGGCTGCTTAACTGAAGGCCTCAACCTCTTCAAGGAAGGAGCACAATATTGCTTTTAAAGCAACAGAAGAATCAGAAACCCTTCATGCTAATGAAGAGTTGATGAGTTTGCTGGCCAAAAGGTTCTACAAACTGGCCGAGAAAGACTTCAGGAGAAGGTCATCTAAGAGTGATCATAAACCTAAGTATGACAGAACTCCTACCAAGGAGATTATCTGCTTTAGATGCAGAAAGCCTGGACACATTCTTCCTGAATGCCCAGAAGCTCAGAAAAGATACAGAAGAAAAGAGAAAGAAAATAAAAAGAATTCAAGCAGGCACTCAAGCAAACACTCCTCCAACAAACATAAAAGAAAGGAGAAAGGCTTCAATGCTGAAACTTGGAGTGATACTGATGAAGAGACCTCATCTTCCACCTCCAGTGAAGATGAAGAAAAAGCCAAGGCAAGAGAAGTCTGCCTCATGGCAATCAAAGCCTCATGCAGCAGGCCTGATGCTGAAGACCAAGTAGAAACTCATTCTGAGGAATCAGAAGAGGAATCAGAGAAAGAAGAGGATCAGGTAATCTCTTCTTTTGATTTCAATTCTATTGATTTTAAAAATGAATTCAAAGCATTATTTAATGACCTAATAAAATCTGAAAAAGAAATCAAAATGCTAAGAGAGAAGCAAGCTGAATTTGATAATCTATTTGCTAAAAACACTAAGCTCAAGGATGATTTAGTTTTAGCAAATGAACAAATCATTTCTCTGAAAATAGAATTATGTGAGGCCAGGCAACTTGAGGAATCTTTCAATGGGAGAAGCATTAAGCTGATGGATATCACAAGTACAGTTAATGCCAGACTGAATGTCAAGCTGGGCTTAGGTGCTTCATCAAGCTTACCTCCCATACTTAAGAAAAATATATTATCAACCCCCATAAAATTTGTTTCAGCTAAAGGAAAGAAGTAATATACAATAAGCAACTTACAGAAGGCTTACTTAAATCTAAAAATCAAAAGAATAGAAACAAGAAAAATCTAAATAAAAATAATGTTCAACAGATTTCGTTGAACTTAGATCGACGAAATGTGGCTACTTCGTCGAACTCCGATCGACGATCTATGAACTCCAACATTAGCCATAATAATTCGTCTTACTGCGATCGACGAATCTTGTATATTTCTTAGAGCAGAGATTGACGAACTTGGGGCATAAAAAATAAATGTATTCATTCTCTGAGCAGTGATTGACGATCTCATCCTATCTCGTCGAACTCCAATCGACGAACTTACAACACTTCGTCGAACCCAGTCAGACTTAACAAAAATCATAACTTTAACAAAAAATTTAATCAAACTACAAAACCTATTAATCCATTTGCTAATTGAGAAATTCCACCTAGGAGATACCATCCCTTAGGATATAAATCTCAACCTGAAATTTCTGTTATATCAAGTTTTTCATATCAGAAAAATAAAGGGCCCAAGGTAATCTGGGTCAAGAACCACTAATTTTTTCCTTTGCAGGTAAAGAGCTATCCAGCTTTTAATCAACAATGGTATCTGGACAGTGGATGCTCCAAGCATATGACTGGCAGCAAGGATAACCTAAATAATTACAAGTCCAAGCTGGGACCAAAGGTGATCTTTGGTGACTCAAATTATGGCCAGACTGAAGGCTTTGGAGAAGTTAAGATTGGAGCGGTTACTTTCAAAAAGGTTGCATATATAAGTGGACTGAAACATAACCTCATCTCCATAAGTCAACTATATGATGAAGGTTATCAGGTATCTTTTAACTCAAGCTCTTGTATTATATATACTAAAGAAAACCAAACTGTTTTAATTGTAAATAGACAAGGCAACATATATGTAGTTAATTTTCAATCTGCAACATCAGATATTTGTTTATTTAATCTTGTTAGCAATCAGAATGATTTATGACATAAAAGATTAGGTCATTTTAATCTAAAAAATATTGTTAGGTTATCTAAGGACAACCTTGTTAGAGGATTGCCTTCTGGTCCCTACAAAAAGGAAGGCCTCTGCAGTGCTTGTCAATTAGGCAAGCAAACTAAATCTAACTTTAAATCAGTTAATAAGAGTGATTCACCTAGGATCTTGTACTTGCTACACATGGACCTTTTTGGCCCTATTGCTGTACAAAGCCTAGGAGGGAAATCTTATACTCTAGTTATTGTATATGAATTCTCAAGATTCACTTGGGTGTTCTTTCTGAGATCTAAGTCAGATATATTCAAGGTTCTTACATATTTTCTCAAGACCATACAGATTGAGTACTCTACTCAAGTTGTATTGATAAGAAGTGATCATGTTACTGAGTTTGAGTCTCTTCTTATGCAAGAGTTCTGTGAGAAAGAAGGTATTAGACATTGCTTCTCAGCTCCTAGAACTCCTCAACAAAATGACGTAGCTGAAATGAAAAATAGAACCATAATTGAAGCTGTAGACAAATTACTTGTAGATGCTTACATACCCCTATCCTTCTGGGCAGAGGCTGTGAGCACAACAAACTATGTACTGAACAGAAGCTTAATACATAAATTTAAGAATAAGACCCCCTATGAATTGCTTAAAGGGAAGAAATCTAAAATCACATATTTTAAAATATTTGGTTGCATATGCTATATTCATAACAATGACAAAATATATTAGAAAGTTTGAAGCTAAGGTTGTGGAGAGAATTTTTCTAGGATATTCACAAGTCAGCAAAGCTTACAGGGTGTTTAATAAATCTACTTTAAAAATTGAGGAATCAGTTCATGTAACTTTTGATGAAGCTAACATGTCTTATAAGGAGAAATAAATTTCTACCAACAACATATTGCAGGTACCTAGCTTGTGTAAGATATTGGATGATCTAAGCCTCACCCAAGAGGTTCCAATACATCCCTCTCCACAAGTTGAAGAAGAAAGTGAAGAAGAAAGTTTAGAAGTGGCTGAACCCTATCCAACAGCTAATGAAATTCCACAAGAGGAATTTATTCCCCAAGCTGTTGCCCAACTAGCTCCTCCCACTGATTTTGTCACACTTAGAGATCATCCTAGATCTCAAGTGATTGGAGACATTTCAATTAGTGTGCAAACAAGGCATTGACTCAACCCTGACTTGATGTTTGCTTGTTTCCTCTCTCAACTTGATCCCCAATCCATTAAAGATGCTGAGCAAGATCCCCACTGGAACATTGCAATGCAAGAGGAGCTCAATCAATTTGAGAGATGTAGAGTTTTGGATTTGGTTCCTAGACCTAAAGACTACCCAATCATTGGAACCAAATGGGTGTTCAGGAATAAGTTGGATGCAGAAGGCAACATTATGAGGAACAAGGCAAGGCTAGTGGCTCAAGGCTATAGGCAAGAGGAAGACATTGATTATGATCAGACAATTGCTCCTATTATAAGGCTTGAGGCTATAAGAATCTTCCTTGCCTATGCTGCATTCAAAAAGTTTAAAGTCTGTCAAATGGATGTCAAAAGCGCATTTCTGAATGGAGAACTCAAAGAAGAAGTATATGTGGAGCAACCACCACGTTTTATCTCTCCAACATATCCCTCTTATGTCTTTAGATTGCATAAAACTCTTTATGGTTTAAAGCAAGCTCCAAGAGTCTGGTATGATACCTTAGCTAGCTTCTTGTTAGAGTATAAATTTTCTAGAGGCATTGTTGATAGGACTCTTTTTATTAAACATCATAAAGATAAAATCTTATTAGTACAAATTTATGTAGATGATATTATCTTTGGCTCAACTGATCCCAAACTATGCAAAAGGGTTTCTAACCTTATGCATTAAAAGTTTGAGATGAGTAGCATATGTGAACTTTCATATTTTCTTGGTCTCCAAGTGAAGCAATCATCTGATGGTATCTTCATCTCCCATTCTAAATATGTTAAGGAGCTTATTGAAAGATTTGGGATGTGTGATGCCTCAACAATGAAGACACCCATGACTGCAAATGCTGTGATAGATTCTGATGAGCATGGAAAATCTGTTGATCAGAAGTTGTATAGGGTCATTGTTGTGTCCCTATTATATCTCACAGCAAGTAGGCCAGACATCATGTTTGCTACATGCATTTGTGCTAGGTTCCAAGTGAACCCTAAAGAATCTCACTATATTTTGCTAAAAAGGATTTTGAGATATATAAAGGGTTGTCCAAATCTAGGACTTCTATATCCATCAGAGTCAGAATTTGACTTAACTGGATTTTCAGATGCTGACTATGCTGGATGTAGAGTGGACAGAAAAAGCACAACAGGAACATGCTATTCCTTGGTGATAGGCTAGTGTCTTGGTTCTGTAAAAAGCAAACCTCTGTGTCCACATCAACTGCAGAAGCAGAATACATAACTGCTGGCAGTTTTTGCTCACAGGTTTTGTGGATACAAACCAACTACTGGATTATGGATACAACTTAAATAATTCAACTATATATTGTGATAGTAACAGTGCTATATCCATAGCACAAAATCCAGTGCATCATAGTAGGACCAAACATATAGAAATAAGACATCATTTTATTAGAGATTGTGTAGACAAAAAGAAAATTAATCTTGTCATTATTTCCACTGATTTACAAAGAGTAGACATCTTCACCAAGCCATTATATGAGAAGAAATATCTGTTTTTATTAAATCAGTTAGGAATGATCAATGGAGATGAGTTAATTTAAATTTTATCTGTGGTCGACGATTTGTTGACAGTTCGTCGAATGGAGATCGACGATCCGTGAACTCCTCGTGAAGAGTTCGTCGAACGGAGTTCGACGATCACTTCATAGTGAAACAGTTTTCATCATACGAAGATCGACGATCCCTACTTCAGTGAATATATCGTCGAACGGAGATCTACGATTTATTCGTCTTCTTCAGACTGTGATCGACGAACTCATTTTCTATTAAAATACTTCGTCAAACTCAGATCGAAGATCTTTTCTTTTTCGTTGGACGAAGATCGTCTTTTCGTCTTTTAAAGACCATATAATCTAAGTTTTAGACGAAATCTTTCCCGCGCTTTCAATTTTCTTTGCACTTGATCTCTTGTTTTTCCTTGCAGGAGCTCTCATGGCGATTTCGGTGGTGAACCTCTCCGGGATGAAGTTCGACGATGGGTTTGATATAGAGGTGAACTCCTTCAAGCATTCAGACCAAATCTTCCAAGATATTTTGAAGTTGTTCGATGAGCTGCAACTTCTCAACTTGATGTCTACCAGGATGAAGCTGCCTTTGGCAGAGATAAAAGAATGGGTTTTCTCATTGTCTTCTCCAGACAGACAAACCCTAGTCGGCACCATTACAAGACAGGAGGTGATTCTAACTCCTGATATTCTTTCTGAGATATTTGGTTTTATTAATGGAAATGACGATGTTGAAACCAAAAATCGGTCTCCTGTGGAGTTCGCCCTTGGGGAAGGGGTGGTCTCGCGCCTACTTTACTCCTGCAAGCAAAACAACAAAGAAAACAAGGAAAGACCGACCCAAGGGCTCGGCGGGGAGGACCCACCACACACCCGGAAGATCTGAGAGCGCTTCTCCTCCTTAGCCAGAGGTTGAGCTAAGGTACCCTCAGAAAGCACTTGAAAACTGGGGCAGGAGAGCACAAGAAGCATGCCTTCTATGGTACCCCTTGGGTAATATTTATAGTTTTTGGAATCTGAACTGCCAATAACCAAATGAACTGACCTGAATTTACCATAAAACCCCTGGTTGGGTCTACCAACAGCCAAACTCCGCTGTTTTGAATATCTATGGGCAGACCAACGGGGGCAAAATAGTAAAAAGTACCTCATACATCCAGGCGAGCTGGGGAGCTTGATCACCTCGGCAGGTCCTGCTCGCCTGCTGGTGCAGAGCTCCATTGCGAGGGAGCGAGCTGGGACGGTGAGCTCGCTAGTCGATAGGCCTCCAATAGTTAAACTCAGGTCGACGAATCCTGGCTTGGTCGGCGAATGCCAAGCTCGTGGTCGGCGACTGCCGAACTCGCGGTCGACGAATGCCGAGCTTGCGTTCGACGATTGTTGATCTTCGTTCGACGATTGCCAATCTTTGGTCGACGAATGCGGATCTCCGTTCGACGAATGCAGAGCTCGGGCTCGGCTTTTCTACTGCCGAGCTCGCCCACTATCTTCAGCCCGATCTGTCTGGTTCCTGGCGATCTTGCTCGCCTGACACGGGGTTGTACATAATCCCCGCTCTTTCTGAGCTTGACAAAGCTCGGAAAGAAACATCCAACCCTAAGTGTGCGGCGAGCGTGGAATGGCGAGTTTGCGGGAATCTTTCGGTGGGGTCCACCTGCGGCTATATATATACACCTGCATACCTGCTTGATTCTTGCCATTCCCTTTGCTCTAGTACTGCCAAGATGCTGATTCCCACGGAAATCCAAGATCGCCTCAACCGAGCTCGCCAGACCTCGACTGCTTGCGTGGCTGCTCTGACAGCGGTCCCGCCCAATGTTCCTCAAATTGATTCTACCGAGCCCAGCTCCAAGAGGGCGAAGTCATTTCCCTAAGCGGCCGAGCCAATTTATGAAGATCTGTGGACCACCCTGGAGATGGGGACCGGCTCTTCCACTCGGACAGTTCTTGAGAAGGATAGATTGATTGTCGTAGTCGGCGATGACCCAGACGGTCAACCTGATGACGTGGGGGGTGCCACGCCGCGAGAGCCCACACCGCGAGGCGAGACCACTCTCGCAGACTCGCGGTTCATGACGCCGGATAACCGTCCCCGGGACCTGCCTCTTCTCTTTGGGATCCTGCCAGTGAGCTCGCAGAGGCCGAACTCGCCGGTACCCGCCCCTTCTCCCCGACGAGCTGTTGTATCCACGGGGACGGGTGTGGAGACTGTCCCCGTCCCAGGATTTGAGCTTCTCTCCCCAGGCACGCGCGGCCCGGGGCGCGGGAAGGACCTACGGTTTGTCCCTCCCCGCATCTCCTTAGAGTTGCCGAGTTCGTCAGGTAAATGTTGCCTTGGATGCCTGTTAAGTTCTTTATCGGCATACCTCACTTTGCCGACGCTTCTCCACAACTCCTCCCAGCCGATCTGGTGTCGAGGAGACTTCGCGGCGGTTCACTACTCGCCCCTTCCTTCCCCGAACTCGCTGGACTCTTATCTGGGCCTGGAAGTAGAGCCAGGCGAGCTGACCCGAAGGGAAGTCAAGCTCTTCAAGAAATTGGTGTTCGAGCTGCGCGAGGTGCGGGAAGTCAACGAGGCGCTGCAGCAGGACTACGCCCGGCTTGCCAATGAAGTGCGGGGTGGCCAGACTCGCGTGTTGCTGTCTCCTTCCCGGCTCCTGGATGAGATTAATGAGGGCCCCTCTGTGGCGTAGGCGAATTCGGGGAGGATCCACGAGCTGCTCTGCGCGCGGCGATCTGGGGGACAGGGGATGCGAGGCCGGGGTAGATGAAGGGCGGCTCCCTTCCCGAGCCGACCGGTACTCGCCCCCTTGTTTCCTCCCCTACCCGCGCGTCTCGCTTATATATTCCTGCGCCATTTGGTTGTAATTATTTATCTCAAGACATTTTTAGATATGTGGTATTCAAATAAAATGTTGCTTCTCATTTGACTTAGCCTTGGTTGCGACGCGCCGGAAGTCGGCGAGCTGGTGGTTGGCGAGCTGGGGTTGGCGAGCCGGGCTGATTGGACAGCTTGACCTGATTACTTCTTTTATAAATAGCCCCCTCCCCCACCAACCCCCGTACTGCTGCTTTTACTGCTTACTCTTTCCTTGTCTTCCTGTGCTATTTTTCTTCCTCTGCGAACATGGGCAAGGCCAACCCTGATGCCGACGGCCGCTCCAAGTGCACGCAGCACTTCACCGACTATTGCTTCTTTGCGGGGCACACCAGCGAGGAAGAGCTCGCGGAGTTCATGGCTGAGAATGTGCCGCTGGGCTTCGAGGCGCGTAGTCCGAGGCAGGGGGAGGCCATCAACACTTTCTACGAGGACGAGCTCGCCTTCCCCATCTCGCATTTCGAGGTGGGGTTGTGCCTCCCCCTCTGGCCGGAGATCCGGCAAATCCTGAAGTATTATGGCGCAGTACCCACGCAGTTAAACTCCAACGCCGTCGCCATGATGGTGGCGTTCGCGAGCTACCTTTGGCGGGAGAGGATCGAGTTCAACCTGATGGTGTTCAGGAAACTATTCTCCTACAAGGCGACGCCGGATGGGGTCGCCTACTTCGGGGGCTCGCTGATCAAGCTTCGCGAGATCGCGAATAAACATCACATTTGGATGACCAAGATCGCCTTCATCAAGGACAATCTCGGCAACATCCCCTACTCGCCCCAGCAGAAGGGCGAGGAGGTCTACCGCCCCCCGGCCGTGTCCGGCAACGATGCCGAGCTCCACAAATACTTCCTCCACAAGGATTTTGAGGTCGCCTTCCTGCGAAGGGGCCTCGACTCGCTTCTTCCCGTCCCACCCGGCGAAGGTTTTGTTCTCTCCTCATCTTGTCGAGCTAACCCGATTGCCGAGCTCGCCATATTGCTGTTGAATTTCTTCTAACTTTTTCCAAGTATTTTCTTGCAGGGGAGAGGATAATTCCCGCGAACCCGCCATATGCGGACTCGGGGTCGCACCCGGACCTTCTTGCTCGCGAGAAGGCGGCGGCGGCGGCCTGCCGAGATGAGGCGGCCCTCTCCCAACCCTCTTGCAGCAAGAGGCGGCCTGAGGATGTGGGGTCGAACCCGCCACACCGCCAGCGACTGCCAAAAAAGATGAAGAAGGCCGTACTTGCTCCGCGGGGAAAACAACATCAATCCAGCCCCAAATACATCAGCTCGTCTGAGACCCATCCCGACGCGTCGCCAGAGAGCCCGCTGAAGGAGATCACCAGCAAAAGCTGGAAGGGCGGCGAGGCTCCTTCTTCTGCGGCGGCGATCTCCCCACCTCCTTCGGCGAAGAGGACGGCTCGCGAGCGCGGGACGCCGAAACAACATCCCCTCTTTAACTTCGGGGGGCGGTGGAGGGACTCGGTGGGCAAGCCCATGGTGCAGTGGGATGAGCTGGCCCATCGGGTCTCCATCTCCACTCTGCATCCGTCCAGACATGACCGCGAGCCTGCCACCGGCCATGTTTACGCCCTTGGCTTCGGCATCTATGTCCGCGAGGATGCCGAGGCCTACAAGAACATGACCCTCCGGCAGCTCGGCCATGAGTGTCTGCAGGCCCACCTGCGGACCATGGAGCTCCACCACATGCTGACCCGCCGCAGCTTTGCCCTCAGCAATCAACTCCTAAAAGCCGAGCAGGCCCGCGATGTCGCCAAGAACAAGGTTGCTGATCCGGCAAAGCAGCTCGACATTGCTGAGGGCCTCCTCGCCCAGGCTGCCGGCGGACTGGTAAGTGTCAAGCTCTCCTCTTCTCTTTTACTTAACATATTTTGTGCTGCTGCTAACCGGATTTTCTCTTCACCAGGATGCCAAGGCCGCAGGGGAGCTGCGGGCTCGCAATGCCGGGCAAGGGGAGGAGATTGTCCAGCTGCGCGCCCGCCTTACCGAGCTGGAGGGGGCGAACGTGAAGCTGAAAGAGGAGAATCAGCACCTCAACCACAAGGTCCGCCGCTAGGTGAAGATCTTCTTCCCGGCCAGCAGCTCCGATCCTTCCCTCCCTTACAAGAGGCCGCGGATCTTCGGCGAGGCCGATCTCGCCGAGAGGCTGCGAATGAACTCCATCCAGGCCGCCGAATGCACCCTCCAGATGACGAAGGATTCTGGAGTGCTGGTGGAGGGGTGCGAGGAGATCTCGGCCTAGGACCTGATGCCGAGCCTGTTCCCGGCGACGCCGCCCAGCGAGAAGGAAGATAACTTGGACGCGATGTTCGGGAAGGGCTTCTCGGATCTGTCAGGCGAGGGAGGGGAGGGCCGTCAATCTGACGGGGGGGGAGGCCTAAATGTATGTAACCTGTAGTCTCGCCGATGCGAGCTCAGCATGTAAATATTATTACTTAATGAAAGTATATTTTTGATACCTTTTGCGCTCATCATAGCAATGTCATTTTTCATATATTTTCTCTGGATTTTTGTCGTGCCCTATTTTCTTGCTCGCTCTTTTGCCCAGCGACCTCGCGTAGATAGATGCTTCAAACAATTCGGGAGCGGGCTGCTCTCCGCCCTCGTCACACCACCTCAGCTCGCCCGCGAGCCATCCAGGTTGAACTCAGAAAAAATTCTTCCAAGTAAAATAGACAAAGGGGTGAAGTGCCCTGGCCTGGCTCACCTTCCTTCAGCGAGGCCCTGAGACTTGGCTCGCCACCCCTTTGCCGATGCCGAGCTGGGTTTGGCGTGTCCGAACTTGCCTGCGCAGAACCTCTCCCCCCTTATTCCTTGACATTCGAAACTTCTTGGACTTTACCTGGCGAATTCAAGGCCTATGCCATCGAGTGACGTCCTGCCCTGCCAGCTAGGTAAGGGCCTGACAGCGGGATCTGCTCGGGGTCTAAGAATGACACTGAGTGACTTCCAGCCCTGCCAGCTAGGTGAGAGCCTGACAGCGGGATCTGCTTGGGGTCCACTACAAATACCATCGAGTGACTTCCAGCCCTGCCAGCTAGGTGAGAGCCTGACAGCGGGATCTTCAAAGTGCAGTTGACACAGGCTCCGCTGCTCCAAGGGCCGAAGGAGGGGGAGGACCTGTTCCTATATCTCGGGGTCGGGGCGGAGGCCTTGAGCTCCGTCTTGGTTCATGAATAAGGGAAGAGGCAGCTCCCCATTTATTACGTCAGCCGGGTCCTAAGGAAGGCCGAGCTCCGGTATCCGATCTTGGAGAAGCTTGCATTCGCCCTAATCATCTCGGCTCGGAGGCTGCGACCTTACTTCCAGGCACACTCAATCCGAGTGGTGACCGACCACCCTCTCCGCAACATCTTCGAGGGGGTGGAGCATTCAGGCCGGCTGGCCAAGTGGTCGGTGGAGCTGAGCGAGTTCGATGTCTCCTTCGTTCCGCGGCTCTCGATCAAAGCTCAGGCGATGGCCGACTTTCTGGCCGACTACGTGGTGGAAGTAGCGGAGGAAGAGCTCACCCGCCCGGCTCCTTGGAAGGTGAGGGTGGATGGATCCTCAGGGAGGCATTCCCTTGGAGTGGGGGTGATCCTAGAAAGCCCTCAAGGGACTCGAATTGAGCAGACGGTGGTGGTGCACTTTCCCATTACCAACAACCAGGCCGAGTACGAGGCCATGATAGCAGGGCTGCGCCTGGCCAGGGAGCTGGGGGTGTCGGATGTGGAGGTCCTTATTGACTCCATGGTAGTAGCTTCCCAGATCAACGGGGAGTTCGAGGCAAGGGAGCCCACCTTGCGATCATACTTGGCCAAGGTGAAGGGGGTAATTGGCACCTTTCAAACTTTCGTCATCCGACACGTGCCCAGGGAAGAGAATGAGCAAGCCGATCAGCTGGCAAAACATGGTCCCCAGGTGGGGGGCACCATCACCGACTTGTTCCGCCCCTCCATCGAGGAAGGAGAGCTTATGGAAATCGACCAGCAAGCTTCGTGGATGGACCCAGTTGTAGTTTTCCTCTCCACGAGGAAATATCCGGAGGGGGTAGACAAGAAGAAGCTAAGTCACAAGTCCGCCTATTACCTCCTCCAGGACGGGCAGCTGTACAGGAAGACACTCTCTGGGATGCTGGCTCGCTGCGTGGCCGAGGGCGAGGTGCAGAGGATCTTGGAGGAAATCCACTCCGGCGAATGTGGGAGCCATTCCGGGAGTCGGACCCTGGAGGGAAGGATAGTCAGGCAAGGGTATTTCTGGCCCACCCTGGGCCGAGACGCCGCCGAGTTCGCAAGAAGATGTCACAAATGCCAGTTGTTTGCCCCTCTTCAGCTACAGCCGACCCAACGACTCAGGAGTATCACGGCCCCCTGGCCCTTCGCGATCTGGGGAATGGATTTGGTTGGGCCATTTCCCCAAGCCAGCGGTCAGAGAAGGTTCCTCCTAGTGATGATTGACTACTTCTCCAAGTGGGTGGAGGTGAAGGCACTGGCCAAGGTGACCTCCCAGGTGATCAGGAACTTTGTTTGGGGGGAGATCATCTGTCGCCATGGGCTGCCCCAGGCCATCGTCACGGACAACGGGCCCCAGTTCGCCAGTGCAGAGTTCACCGGCTTTTGCGAGCAGCTGGGGATCGACCTCTGGTTCGCCTCGGTCCATCACCCCAGAAGCAACGGGCAGGTGGAGGCCGCGAACAAGATCATCGTCAACCTCCTCAAAAAGAAGGTGGAGAAGTTGAAGGGGAGCTGGGTGGAGCAGCTCCCCGCCGTTCTCTGGCCCCTAAGAACCACCCCCAACACAGCTACAGGGGAGACCCCCTTCAAGCTCTCCCATGGGTGCGAGGCAGTGCTCCCCGTGGAATTCGAAGTCCAGACGCCGCGAGTCGTGGCGGCCAAAGAGGGCCGGGAAGAATGGCAGGCCGAGAACGAGGAGGAGCTGAGACTCTCCCTTGACATGGTGGAAGAATTGAGGGACCTTTCGGCTGTCCGGCAGGAGGAGGTAAAAAGGAGGATGGCCAAGTACTTTGACAAGCATGTTAGGGTCAAGCAGTTCGTGGGAGGAGACCTGGTGCTGAAGAAGGTGGATGCAGCAGGGAGGTCGGCATCGGTAGGGAAGCTCAATCCCAGTTGGGAGGGACCATTTATTGTAAAGGATGCTCTCAAGTCAGGAGGCTATCGCCTCCAAAATGTAGAGGGGGAGACCCTGAGTCACACCTGGAGTGGTGACGACTTGAAGCGTTTTTTCCCCTAAAGCATGTAAGTGACACTTTCATTATAATAAATTTCTTCAAACGCCCCAGTACGGTCATAGCCAGCTTGCATAGAGAATTGGAATATGTTTGGACCCCGAGAAGATCCCGCTGCTAGGCTCTCACCTAGCTGGCAGGGCCGGAAGTCACTCGGTGTCATCCTTGGCCTCGAGAAGATCCCGCTGCCAGGCTCTCACCTAGCTGGCAGGGCCGGAAGTCACTCGATGGAATATGTTTGGACCCCGAGAAGATCCCACTGTCAGGCTCTCACCTAGCTGGCAGGGCCGGAAGTCACTCGGTGTCATCCTTGGCCTCGAGAAGATCCCGCTGCCAGGCTCTCACCTAGCTGGCACGGCCGGAAGTCACTCGATGGAATATGTTTGGACCCCGAGAAGATCCCGCTGCCAGGCTCTCACCTAGCTGGCAGGGCCGGAAGTGACTCGGTGTCATCCTTGGCCTCGAGAAGATCCCGCTGCCAGGCTCTCACCTAGTTGGCAGGGCCGGAAGTCACTCGATGGAATATGTTTGGACCCTGAGAAGATCCCGCTGCCAGGCTCTCACCTAGCTGGCAGGGCCGGAAGTCACTCGGTGTCATCCTTGGCCTCGAGAAGATCCCGCTGCCAGGCTCTCACCTAGCTGGCAGGGCCGGAAGTCACTCGATGGAATATGTTTGGACCCCGAGAAGATCCGCTGCCAGGCTCTCACCTAGCTGGCAGGCCCGGAAGTCACTCGGTGTCATCCTTGGCCTCGAGAAGATCCCTCTGCCAGGCTCTCACCTAGCTGGCAGGGCCGGAAGTCACTCGATAGAATATGTTTGGACCCCGAGAAGATCCCGCTGCCAGGCTCTCACCTAGCTGGCAGGGCCGGAAGTCACTCGGTGTCATCCTTGGCCTCGAGAAGATCCCGCTGCCAGGCTCTCACCTAGCTGACAGGGCCGGAAGTCACTCGATGGCAGCAGTTTGCGACCCAGAGCAAACCACGATGTCGGGCCACCACCAAGCCAGCAGGGCCGAGAAACTACTCAAATGGTGTTAACAATGGATTGGAGTCGCGAAAATTAGCCAAAAGGGGGGAGGGTCTAGCATAACCACCCAGCCCACGGATTGGCGACCGGGAGGAGGCGAGAACCCGGGTCGCGCCTCAGCGAGCCGCCTCGCCTCGCCCGGTCGGCGAGGGGCCTCAGCAACGAAGGCCGCGCCGCTGATACAGGCCGCCCACAGCGGGACGGCCTGCCAGGCCCCCTATAACTCTCGGGCCGAATCCGTAGGCATACGACCCCGTTGACGAAACGCGAGGTGAGCGGCGTCGAGCGGGAAAGCGGAAAATTGCATCGCGGGATGACAGCAGACAGACGTAAGTAACGAGTGGGGAAGCATGTATATGAGCATTGATAGACGAGAAATCAAGAAGTAAATTCGCGGCCCGCGCTTACATCTCAAAATAGCATAAAGAACATAGCGTATACACTTAACAGACAAATATCAAAAAGCGGGGGCGACGCGAGATCCGGGGGCATGAAGTCCTAAATGCGCTGGAAGGACTGGTCTCCAGGGTCCGGCATGGGAAGGAACAGCGTCGGAACCACGTCGCCCGCCGAGCGTTCCGCCGCCTCGCTCTTGAGAAGATCCACGCGTCGCAGCATCTGCATCGTGTACTTTGCGGCGCTGGCGGCATTCTTTTGCATCAGCACCTCCAACTCGTGGTCGGAGTGGTGTGCGAGCGGGCAACCCCTGTTCTCTGGCGGAGGGACAGCGGCGGCGGCCTCCAGCTCGCGTACCCGTGCCTCCAGCGCTGACTTGTCCTGAGCAAGGGTGGCGATCTCAGCACCCATCCGACTGGCCGTCGCGGCATCCTGAAAAGCGAAAAAGGAAGTTATGAGGTGGATTCGCGAAGAGAGGCGGTCGTTAGAAGTGAGCACGTACCACCTCCCCCCCCAAGTACTGCGCGAGGGTCTCCTCGGCCGCGTCGGCCCGCCTTCTCTGAAGATCCGAGTCCTCCTGAGCGAGTTTTCGCGCCTCCTCCTTCTCGTCCGCCAACTTCTGGAGAGAGGCGGCGTTCCGCTCCAGCTGGGTGCAGCGCCTCCCCACCATGTGGGCCAACTCCAGTCCGCGTAGTTGGGCCCGCACGCTCTCATGCACCAATACTCGCGTCGCCTCCTTGTCATAGATGGCGACATCCTCTCGCGAGTACAGGCCGAACGAAAAATTATATGCCTCCCCGCCGATGGTGTCCTGCTCCAGCCAACTCGGCAACAGAGTCGAGACCACCGCGCGGTTAGACTCCTTGTCCCATGACAGGAGCGGGACGCCAAGCTCGTCCAGATATTTCTCGCCGTAGCCAAAGTTGCGATGCCCTCTCGGCACCGGCCTCGCGGCGGTTTGAGACCCATCCGGCGGCCCGGAAGTACCCGCCGCCTCGGCGGGGATGTCGCTGGTCGAAGCGACTATGGAGGGGGGAGCCCTCGGTCGGTTGATCAGCCGGGGCCTTGCCTTTCCTCTGGCCCCCGGCTAGTTTCTGACCCGTAGATTTCGCCGTCTTTGGTGGGGGAGCGGGCTGCTCGCGGCCCAGTCTCTTCTTGGTAGTGATCGACGGGGCCTCGCGCTGAGCGGCGTCAGCGGCCTGAGCGCGAGCGAGGGCCCCGGAGGCGACCGGGGCACTCTCATAGGGGGATGAAGGGGCACGTCTCGCTCGCCTGCAGAAAAGAGAGGGTGAGGCCTATGGAGTAAAGAGCGAGACAGGGGTAGTGGCGAGTGGCAAACCTCCAGCAGGCGGAACGGCGGCAAGATCGTCGAGGTTGCGGCGCAGGTACGCGACCTCGAAGTTTTTCCCCGAGAAGAACCCGCACAAGTCGGCTTCATGGCCTCCCAGGCTTGGCGGGCGGTAACTCACCTCGCTGAGCTGCACCGGCGAGTAGGGGACGTTGCCGAAATCCCCCTTGACGAACAGAAATTTCTTGAGCCAGTTGTGACTCTTGTAAACGGTCTCCCACACTTTGAGGTGTGCGCTGGAGAAGTAGGCGGTGCCATCCCGGTTCGCATGGAAGGAGAATAGTTTGCGGAAAACTGCGAGATTAAACTCGATCCGCTCCTCCCGCAGGAAGCAGGCGAACCCTACCATAACGGCTACAGAGTTCGGGGTCATCTGGCCTATGACGACCCCGAAGTACTTCAATACCTGACGAACCTCAGGCCAGAGGGGGAGGCGAAGACCCACCTCAAAATGGGCCAGGGGAATGGCGAGCTCATTCCCGGACAGATCGTTGATCTTCTCCCCCTCCCCGGGCCGTCTCGCTGAGAATCCAGCCGGGATGTGGTCGCCTAGGGCCTCTAAGTATTCGCGCTCTGAGATAATAGCGCGGGGAAAGTCGTGCTCCGAAAAGGTCCAGGCGCATTTGCTTCGCCCATCCGCGTCGCCGCCGCCGCCGCCCATTCCGCCGAATTACCGTTGTTCAAGCGAGACAGACCCAATGGGCGAGCGCGAATCGTGCTTAGCGGAGAGTCGGAGGCGAGTGAGTGCTGTGAAGCGATGAAAGGATAAGGACCGGCCACGCCTATTTATAGGGAGAAAGAAAGGGCGGGAAATTTCCCGCCAAAAGGAGAGGTGCGCGTAGCAAATATCGGGCCTGACGGTTCAACTCCCCAACGCGCGGCCGCAGCGCCAGGACCGTCTAGCAGCAGGTCTCACTCGACTGCGTCCGCGCGAAGAATGAGTGGGCGAGACTCAGCCCGGGCCCGCCCGGGATCCCGAGCGAGTCGCGAAGACGCGTGGCTGGCGAGCTCCTCGGCTCGCTCCCGCCACGATCGGAGTGGCGGGATGAGCGAGATCATCCCCAGACCTGCCCGCGCACCAGGAGGTGGGTGAGGGGCGGACGCGAGCACCCTCGGCCCCGCCTCGAGAAAAATAAAAGCAGCAACATGATAATTTTGACGCGCATCAGGAATCAGAAATCAGGCCCATAGGCAGGCGAGAAGAGTCACAAATTGTTACAAATACAGGATGAGGCTTTGAAATAGCAGAAACTCCGCGATATCCCGCGAGCGGGGGGAAGAAAGGCTGGATCAGTACTGGATCCACTTCCACCTACCCCGACGCTGCGTTCCCGATCGCGGCGGCACGCGAGGATAGTGGTAATAGCGCACCGCCACCAGCTCCTGCTGGGCCAGGCCGACTTGCTCCAAGGCATTCCTAAGACGCTCCTCGGCTCGCGTAATGTGCACGCCCGGTGAAGTGACACCGCCGCCTTCTGCTGCGCGCGGGGCTCCCTCCAAGGCCGCGAGCCGAGCCTCGGTGTCGGCCTTGTCTTGATCGACCCTCTTCACGAGCTCCTGAAGCAGCAGCGTGTGCTTCTGGAACAGCCGCGTCACCTGCCTCTTCATCCCCACTGCGTCGGTCGGGTCGCCCAGGTAATCAGAAACACTGTCCACGTCGGGCGGAGGCGAATACCCTTCGCTCATCTCAATTTCGGAGGAGACCATGTTGTAGCCTACAAGAGGGCGATTCAGAAGGAGCAAGCGAGAACAAAGCCAACGGTGAGTACAAGCTTACCAGGGGTTGGCACGTCGTCCACGCCGAGGGATGGACGAGAGGAGCCCGGCCGACCCTGAAAGGCTTCACCCTCGAGGGCCTCAAGAGATTTTCCCAGTCCGTGGGGAGCCGGCGAGCGAGAGGTTTTCGGAGGTGGGCGGTCCAGACCTGGGGGACTAGCAACCCTCTCAGACGACAAGGGAGGGGGGCGATCCTCCCCCCCCCCCCCCCCCCCCGTTCCCCACATCTTCACAAGGTATTGCCTGCAAGACAAAAGATCACAAATACAACAATAAACCGAAGAAGAAGGTCACGTACCCCAGAAACGACCTCAACACCCGCCGCCGAGCTGGAGCCCGGGAAGTCACCCGCCGGAGACCGCCTAACAATCTTTCCCTTTGCCGGCCTAAAGAGAGGGCCGGGGGACCCACGCGCTAGCCAAGGGGTGGCCTCGAGGGCCTCCTCCCGAGTCTTCTGGCCCGCAGCCGCCAGGCGAGCTCGCACCTCTTCGCTGACCGGCATCAAGAAACTGCAGTCTGTTCAAGAAAAATGAGGGGGTCTAGGGAGCCCCCCCGGGGCTCAGCGGTATATTTATAGCCGAACAGTGGGGCCCCACCAAAAGATTCCCTGCCAGCTCAGCACAGTACTCGCCGAACACGCGGGTTGGATGATTCTTTCTGAGCTTGTATCAAGCTCAAAAAGGGCGGGGATTGTGTACAACCCCGTGTTCGTCGAGCGGGTCCCGCCAGGGAGGCCGAGCAGATCTAGCCCCGCGACCCGCACCCAAGCAGCAAGCAGACATACGGCAGGGGGCTGGTCCGCTCCCGCTCATTTCAGGCGAGCGAGCCGGGCGAGACGGCCCCCCTACTCTCCCGCTCGCGCAGAGAATTGCCGACCAAAGCGGGGGGTGCCCTTCGTCGCGCCAGGACAAGCGGATGGGCTCAGCAACCCGCGACTAGCGAGCTGATCGGGGGGTCGCGATGGCCGTCAGCCAGCCCCTACACGCGACCTGGTCGCCTGACCACCCCGGCAGAAGACAGGCAGGTCGCGGCGGTCCGGCTCGCGCTCGCCCAGGAAGAATAGGCGGACCGCTGGAGCCAGGTCGTGCCCGCCTCCCGCGGAGGGGGATTGGAGGCGAGCTGACTCCCCAGGGGGTGCGAATAGCCTCTCAGAACGGCAGAGCCACGCTGTTGGCAGACCAGGTTGGACTGCGCATAGCTATTCAGGACAGCGGAGTTTGGCTGTTGGCAGACCCAGACAGGGGCCTTTTGGTATTTTCAGGTCAGTTCTTTTGGTTATTGGCAGTTTAGATTCCAAAAACTATAAATAAGACCCAAGGGGTACCTCAGAAGGCACGCTTTGAGTGCCTCCCTGCTCCTGTTTTCAAGTGCTTTCTGAGGGTACCTCAGCTCGGCTTCTGGCTTAGGAGGGGAAGTGCTCAGAGGTCTTCCGGGTTTATGGTGGGACCTCCCTGCCGAGCCCTTGGGTCTGTTTCACCTTGCCTTCTTTGTTATTTTTCTTGCAGGAGCGAAGTAGGCGCGAGATCACCCCTTCCCCAAGGGTCGAACTCCACAGGAGACCGGATTCCGGTTTCAACACCTTAGCTTCTTCTTATCTGCCCCCTTCGGATACTCTCCTGTGGAAAGGAAAGTTACAACTGGGTCCATCCACAAAGTCCGTTGATCTATCTCCATGAGCTCTCCTTCTTCGATGGAAGGGCGGAACAGGTCGGTGATGGTACCCCCCACCCGAGGACCATGCTTTGCGAGCTGATCGACCTACTCATTTCCTCCCGGGGCATGTGCTGGATGGAGAAAGTTTGGAACGTGCCGATGACCCCCTTTACTTTGGCCTAGTACAATCGCAGGGTAGGCTCCCTTGCCTCAAACTCCCCATTGATCTGGGAAGCTACCACCATGGAGTCAGTAAGGACCTCCACGTCTAACACCCCCAGCTCCCTATCCAAGCGCAGCCCTGCTATCACAGCTTCATACTCGGCTTGATTGTTGGTGATGGGGAAGTGCACCACCACCGTCTGCTCAATTCTAGTCCCCTGAGGGCTCTCCAAGATCACCCCCACCCCTAGGGAATGCCTCCCCGAGGCGCCGTCCACCTTCACCTTCCAAGGAGTCGTACGAGTGAGCTGTTCCTCCGCCACCTCAATCACATAATCAGCCAAGAAGTCGGTCATTGCTTGAGCTTTGATCGAGAGGCGGGGGACAAAGGAAACATCAAACTCACTCAACTCCACCGACCACTTGGCGAGCCTGCCAGAGTGATCCACCCCCTCAAAGATGTTGCAGAGAGGATGGTCAGTCACCACCCGGATTGAGTGTGCCTGGAAATAGGGCCGCAGCCTTCGGGCTGAGATGATCAGGGTGAAATCCAGCTTCTCCAAAATTGGATATCGGAGCTTGGCCTTTCTCAGGACCCGACTCACGTAGTAAATTGGGATCTGCTTCTTTCCCTCTTCTCGAACTAGGATGGAGCTCAAGGCCTCTGCCCTGACTCCGAGATATAAAAATAGGTCTTCCCCCTCCTTACGCCCTTGGAGCAGCGGAGCCTAGGTCAGCTGCATCTTGAGGGCCTGGAATGCCTCCTCGCACTCCTTGGTCCATTCCAATTTTTGACCCCCCCCCCCTTAGCGTTTTGAAGAAGGGTGAGCATTTCTCCCCAGCCCGAGAGAGAAACCTACTTAGCCCTACCAGCTTCCCTGTTAGCCGCTGCACCTCCTTAGTGTTCCGTGGCGATCCTAGCTCCATGATGGCCCTGACCTTGTCAGGATTCGGCTCGACCCCTGCGGGGGTGAGGAGATTCCCCCAAAACTTCCCCCGGCTAGCCCCGAAAACACACTTCAGAGGGTTCAGCTGCATCTTGTACTTGCGCAGGGTAGCAAAGGTCTCCTCTAGGTCCTGGAGGTGGGAGTCCACATCCCGACTCTTGATCATGAGGTCATCCACATACACCTCCAGATTCCTCCCCTTTTGCTCCTTGAAGACCCTATCCATCATCTTATGGTAGGTCGCCCCTTCGTTCTTCAGCCCGAAGGGCATCATCTTGTAACAGTTGCATCCATCCCCTGTGATGAACGAGACATCCTTGATGTCCGGGGGGTGCATCCTGATTTGATGATAACCTAAAAAAGCATCTAGAAAACTCATTACAGAAAAACCAACGGCTGAGTCAACCAGCGCGTCGATCCGAGGCAAAGGATAACAGTCCTTAGGACAAGCTTTATTAAGTAAAGAAAAATCGATACACATCCTCCACCGGTCGTCTCCCTTTTTGACCATGACCACATTGGATACCCAGCCGGGGTATTAGATCTCGGACACGAAGCCGGACTTGAGGAGCTTTGCCACCTCCTCTCTCATGGGCTCTGCCAGCTTGTCCGCAGTGGACCTCTTCTTCTATTTGACGGGGCGTGTTCCCGGGTCCAGGTTGAGGTGGTGGCAGGCCACATCCGCGTCAACCCCCGGCATCTCTGCGATGTTCCATGAGAAGATGTCCACATTCTTCTGGATGCACTCCAGCATCCTTCCTTGGTCCTCCGGGGTAAGCCCTCCGCTGACGCGGACCTTCTCCACCCTGCGTCCACGGGTGAGCACCTCCAACCTGGACTGCTCTCCCCATCCTTCAGCATCCCTCTCCTCCGAGACCGGGATCTCCACCTCCACCTCTTCTTCCATGGCCATCACTTCGGCCATCTCCTCATGATATCTTCCTGCCGTCTCCTTCTCAGCGCAGCTCTCCACCTCCAACTCCTCCCTGCCAGCTTCCTGCTCAGCCTCCTCCATTCTTCGCCCCATCTCCTCGACTCCCTCCTGCCAAGAGATGGAGTTCACAGCGGTGACATAGCATTCCCGCGCCACCTTGGGGTCCCCCCTGACCCTGACCTGAATCCCCTCAGCGTTGAACTTTAAGCATTGGTGGAATGATGAGGGGACGCAGCGGAAGGCGCTGATAAGGGGCCTCCCGAAGATGGCGCTGTAGCTGCTGGGGGCATCTACAATGACGAACCTGCAGTTTTTGGACTGCCCCCCCCCCCCCCCCCCCAGGGTGACATGGAGGCCGACTCCTCCCTCCACTTCCTCTCCCCCGAAAACCCGAACAAGGGTCTGTCCGAGTCCAGCACCCTCTTTGCCTCCACCTTCATTGTGTCAAACGCCTTCTTAAAGATGACGTTGACGGAGCTTCCGTTGTCAACGAGGATTCGGGAGACGGTAAAATTTTCGATGGCTGCCTTGATGACCAGCGCATCACAGAATGGATCCTCGTGATCTGGCATGTCGCTTTTGGTGATGGTGATCCTCTCCTCTGGGGGTGGGGTTTGGTATGTGGAGGCAACGCTCTGACGGTACATGGTGTGGAGGCTCGCCTTGCAGGAAGCCTCGACCACACCTCCCCCCCCCCCCCCCCCCCCCCCCCCCGTGGATCACTCTGATCCCTCCTAGGGTACCAACATCCACCCGGTCTTCACAACGGTCCTCCTCTGCCCGAGGCAGGACCTCCTCAATCCTTACTTCCTGGCGCCCCTGCTATTGCTGCTGCTGCTACTGCCCCCTGTTCCCTCTCATTTCAAGGAACTCCGGGCACATGGCTGTGGCGTGCCCTTCCTCCTGATGTAAGTCGCAATAGGGCAACTCCACTCTAACTTCTCTCCTCCTTCGCCTTGCTACTCTCCTCCTCTCCCCCAAGGCTATGGCCATAGCCTCTTCTTGATCGGGGAGTCGGGGCCTCTGGGGCTGCCTCCAGCCCGGGGGGTGGAATTGATATTGCCCCCCTTGATAGCGATCATTTCCTTGGTATCCTCTTTGTGGCCCCTGCCCTTGCCACTCAGGTCTCCAGCCCAGCCGACGGTCGGGCTACTGACGCCCCCACCTTGGCTGCTGCTGCCCCTGGAGCTGCCTCTGCTCTCTCTGCCGGGGCTCTCCTCTCCTCTCCTCCTGTCCTCTTCCTCCTCTCGGCTCCTTCTCCTCCTCCGTGGCCCACCTGGCCAGCTTCCGCGCAAATTCTGGGTTTGACGCCTCTCCGTCAACTTCTCTCGCTGCCCTCTCCATCAGCTCCTCGTAGGAGAGGGTGGGGGGGGGGAACTCTCTTCAGCTACATCCTGAAGAACCCCTGCTGCAGGCCCAGGGTAAAGGCCATCATTAAACTATGGCCCGACAACTCCTGGACCTGAGTAACCTCCTCGTGGAACCGATCCACGTAGCTCCCCAGGGTCTCATTCACCCCCTGCTTGATGTGGAACAGGGATTCTGACTCCTTCTTCCTCCTCTTCGAGGTAGTGAACCTCAGCATGAACCCCCGACGCAGGTCCTCGAAGTAGTAGATAGAGCTGGCCGGTAGCTGATGGAACCACTCCCTTACCTTCTCCTTGAGGGTGATAGTGAAGAGTCAGCACTTGAACCTGTCCGACATCTGCCGGATGGAGACTACATCCTCGAACCATTGAACATGCTGGATCGGGTCTCCCTTCCCGGTGTAGTAGGACATTTCGGGTTCCCTGAACCCATCTGGAACTGGGGCAGAGAAAACCAAGTCACTGAAGGGGCTTCCTCCCCCCACTGGGCGAGTTGGCGAGTCTCGCGAGCCCAGCTCGCCGAACCGGCCTCGGCCTGCCGAGCCAGGGAAGTGCTCGCGCCCGAGGAGCTTGCACCCTTGGCCCTCCTCGGCCACCTCCTTCCCAGCTCGCCTGTCGGGGGCGTCTTCGCCCAGAGAGGGGGCGGTCGCGATCTGGGATGCTGGAGTCGAGCACTCGGCCCGCGTGCCGAGTGCGAACTTGATGAGGTTCAACATCTCACTCCTGAAATCTTCGAACATCCTCACTGTGGCGAGAGGCGGGGGGGGGGGGGGGGGGGCGAGTCCGACCTGTCAGATCCCTGTCCTCCCGTCATCGAACTTGCTGAAGCTTTTCTGCACTGACCACGCTCCACGCTCACCGCACCAAAATGTTGAAACCGAAAATCGGTCTCCTGTGGAGTTCACCCTTGTGGAAGGGGTGGTCTCGCGCCTACTTTACTCCTGCAAGCAAAATAACAAAGAAAATAAGGAAAGACCGACCCAAGGGCTCGGCGGGGAGGACCCACCACACACCTGGAAGATCTGAGAGTGCTTCCCTTCCTTAGCCAGAGGCCGAGCTAAGGTACCCTCAGAAAGCACTTGAAAACTAGGGCAGGAGGGCACAAGAAGCATGCCTTCTGAGGTACCCCTTGGGTTCTATTTATAGTTTTTGGAATCTGAACTGCCAATAACCAAATGAGCTGACCTGAATTTACCAAAAAACCCCTGGTTGGGACTGCCAACAGCCAAACTCCGTTGTTTTGAAGGGCTATGAGCAAACCAGCGGGGGGAAAATAGTAAAAAGTACCTCATACATCCAGGCGAGCTGGGGAGCTTGATCACCTCGGCAGGTCCTGCTCGCATGCTGGTGCCGAGCTCCATTGCGAGGGCGCGAGCTGGGACGATGAGCTCACCAGTCGATAGGCTTCCAATAGTCGAACTCAGGTCGACGAATCTTGGCTTGGTCGGCGAATGCCGAGCTCGTGGTCGGCGACTGCCGAACTCGCGGTCGACGAATGCCGAGCTTGCGTTCGACGATTGTCGATCTTCGTTCAACGATTGCCGATCTTTGGTCGACGAATGCGGATCTCCGTTCGACGAATGCCGAGCTCGGGCTCGACTTTTCTACTGCCGAGCTCGCCCACTATCTTCAGCCCGATCTGTCTGGTTCCTGGCGATCTTGCGCGCCGGACACGGGGTTGTACAGACGATATAGAACTGGATAGTGATGAGTTTGGTGAAATGCTTACACGGATGGGTCACTCCGAGGGAAACCCTAGTAAGTTACTGAAAAAGAACTTGTCTGTTGAGTACAAGTTTCTGGCTGACATAGTATGTAAGGTGCTGCTTGGAAAGCACACCACCCATGACTATATTACCAGGCACCAATTCCTTCTGATGGGTGCCCTGGTAAATAAGAAATCAGTGAATTGGGGTAACATTCTGTTTGATTTGATTAAGAAGAAAAATAATAAAAGAGAAGTCTGCTTTGGGAGGATTCTAGGCATTTTCCTCCAGGAGAAATGTCCTCAACTGTTGGTCTCTCCAACAGTTTTCATCAATGCTTCCAAAAGACTGTCCTCAACTCTCTTTGGAAAATGGGAGAGGACCATCTCAAAGACCGCCAGGGCCTCCTCTTCCTTAAGGACTTCAGAGGACACAAGGACTATAATAGTCACTCCTCAACCTACTGAAGAGGCACCCGAGATTCTTCCTCCTCCTTTGGTTTCAGATTCTACCATACTTCCTTCTCCACCTCATACCTCACTACCACAATCTCCTTTACCTCACCACCCTCAGGAGATTCCATTCACCACTTCTGTATCTACACAAATGTCTCCCACCTTTGATCTCCTCACAACACCAACACCATCCCCATCACCAATACAATCACCAATACATACATCTCCACAATCTCTACTTGCTGATAAAACTCCTATGGATATCACATCCACCATCATCCCTACAATTCTACCTTCTCCTCCCTCCACTTCCTTAAATGTCTGCACTTCTTATGGTATCACCACTTCTTCTCTCCCATCTTCCTCATCTGATCCATCTACCATCATCTCTCTTCTCACTCCAATCATCAAATCTCTCATAGAGGATGCCATTGCACCACTAATTCTTTCCATCAATTCCTTATCTACTCAGATTGCTTCTTTCTCTGGCCCTTCTTCACTTAGGGGCCTGACATCTGGTCTTCCTGATACCAGGCAGGGGGAGATGTTCTATGAAGAAGTTCCCCCTCCTCCAGCAGCAGCTGCAGTAGTAGAAGCAACAGTTCTTGTAGATACAGTTATTTCAGATACTGAGATACCAGATGCACAAGAAACAGAGCTAGCAGAAATTTTGGCTATAGATTCAGAGATAGATGATTCAGTTTATTCTTTGGATGTTCTTTTTGTTGGAGTAGTTACCATCTCTCCTTCAGTTGAACTGACTGATATTCTAAATTCTTTTGATTTGACTCACAACAACATTATTTCATTTGTCTCCAATCAGTTTTGCACAGATATTGTCTGTTATACTGCTCCAGTGAGCACAGAAATTTTACAACTTATTCAGTGCAGCTTTACAGCTCTAGAGCCTGAGCTTGTTCTAGCTCCAGAGGCTGAGTCTGTTAAAATTGCTAAGGATGAGTCTTCTGAGCCCAAGAATCTCTCTCCTCCAACCTTTGTCTTCTCCTCTTCTCCACTACCTGACATGGATGAAATTCAAGATGAAGAAATGGCTAAAGATAAGCAGAATGTTGAAGAAAAGCAATTTGTAGAGGAAATTCCAGCTCCAGCTCAAGGAGTATCTCTTTCAGAAGAGCAACTTAATGCTAGTCTTGCAGTAATAGAGCCACAAGTTGTACCATCCCCTCCCAAGGACATTTCTTCTCCAGAGGCCATCTCAGCTCCAACATACAAGATGGATGATAGTCCTCTTCCTGATCTAGATGAGATCATTATGGCAGATATAGAAGAAGAAAAATTGTTAATTTCTGAAAATGTTGCTGAGACAGTTGCTCTAGTAGCTCCAGACCTTCCAGCACAGCCTCAGGCTGAAAAGCAAATTTCAAAAGATCTTCTACAAGCTCTTGATGATCTATATGATAACTCTCAAGGATCTTCTGCTGATGATGAGGATGATGATTCTGATTCTGACAGTTTCATGAGATCTAAATCAAAGAAGAGGAAGGCTCCAAGAAAGGCTGCTCCCAATCCCAATCCAAACAATGATATTCCTTATTACATCTTATATAACATTCCTTTGACTCCAACAACTCCTCATTGGATGAAGTTGTCAGGGAACAGGAAAAGCTCAGAAGAAGAAGAATAGGTCTGGATCTTCTCTAGTGAAGAGATTCAAGAAAGATCCTTCTCCTCCTCCTCCTGCAGGTGCCTCAGGAAACATTACTTCCATGTCAACCTCCTCCCAGCAAGCTAAGCCTTATGCCCCTCACAGTCAAGGAAGATCTTTTAGACATTATTCCAGAGGTGGCTACTCTAGTGGGAAAGGAAGACAACACCAAGACAGATTTGCTGGAAAACACAGTGAATGCAGACCTCCAAGTTTTTATTATGTTGGAAAATTTGAAGAGAATTATCCTTCAACAAATTTTCAACAACAGTCTATTATTTTTAGGAAGCCACAAAGGACTGCTCAGAATGTTTCAACTGATACAGGGAGACCTCCATCTCCAGGTTATGAACCTGAGTTAGATCCCAACTTCAAAATGGCTAGATTCCAAGAATTGGTTGGCTTGTCTCAGATAAACAAAGCTAAAGCAGAAGGATCTGATCCATCATAATTCACCACATTGTCTACCTACAGACAAAAAGAACTTGACAAATTTGAAGTAGATAAACATCTCTTTGATCCTAATGCTTACATGCATGTACACCCAGAAGTTGTTGTTCCAAGAGCTTCTACTGTAAAAATTCTAGGAGTTCAAGACCTGAAGATGTCCAAGCAAGAAGCAGAAGATCCTCTTAGGGAGATTGTATTTACTAAATCTTCTTCTTCTTCTCCTCCTTCAGACATGCCCTAAAATAATTTTATTCTCTGTGTATATTTTTTTATCTGCCGAATTATTTTTCATTCTGTCAGATATTTACTTTCATGTTGCATGATTGTATTTTTTATCTGCAGGTGCCTCAGGAAACATTACTTCCAGGTCAACCTCCTCCCAGCAAGCTAAGCCTTATGAGGAGGAGAAGGATCTTTCTTGAATCTCTTCACTAGAGAAGATCCAGACTTATTCTTCTTCTTCTGAGCTTTTTCCTGTTCCTTGACAACTTCATCCAATGAGGAGTTGTTGGAGTCAAAGGAATGTTATATAAGATGTAATAAGGAGTACACTTTTGTTTGTGGTTTGTATGTCGATGGGGCAATTTAGAGTACCCTTGTGTTTGCGGCTTGAACGCCGATGGGGAAATTGGAAGTACCCGATGTGATGATGTGTTAGAAGCATACGCATTAGGGTGCCTTGGGTGAAACCCGGGATTGCATTCATGCTGCATTGTGTTTAGGGTTACTATGTTGTGCATTGGAGGTGGTCGATCGAAGCCTCGAGGATCGATACTCGGCACAGGAAGTGTTGACATCCTCTTAGGGAGCACAATGATCTAAGTTGCTGCGACCCAAGAAAGAGTGGCGACCTGAGGAGTAACGACGACCTGAGGGGAACAACGATTTGAGGAGGTGTTGCTGCCTGAGAAAGAGCGGCGACGACTAGGAGAGCTGCGGCCTGGAAAGGGTAAGACAAGGTGAAGAGAAAGAGACTGCGAGACAAAAACGGGTGTGGCTCAACATGGACATGGAGGCAGATGCTATAAAAACCAGAGAAGATCATGAGAAAGAGGCAAATGGCAGAAGACAGGAGGCAGCAGAGGTGGTCGCGGTCTAGAGAAGTGTCGACGCAAAACCCGTAAGACGCGCAGTTAGAGAAGAGTAACCGCACAGGGAGCAAAAGCACAACAATGATAACAGATCTTTGGCTCTGATACCATGTAGAGAATCATAAGAGTGAGAAAATAAATGAAAAGATTTATTAATTTTCCAAATTCCTTGTATATAGAATACATGTATTGTGCACTTTAAATAGGAATTGAAGGGGGAAAAGAGAATCTATCCTACAATGTGAGACAAAACAAAGAGAGAGGGCTAATGACGCAACCCGTGGTGCATCTTTTTTATTTATTTATTGTACCTGTATTTTTTCCTTTGCCGCGCATGTCTTCGCGTTGAATGATATTTACTTTCTTGTTGAATGATTGTATTTTCTTTACTTATGCATTGTACATAGTGACCTCACCCAAATATGGGGAGATTGTTGGAACCCCACCTATGTTTAGGATTTGGGCTAAGGTTCACTATTAGGATTGCATGGATTGACCCTCCTTGTATAGTCTAGGATCATAGGTCTTCATTAGATTATAGGGTAGGTCAACAAGTCATATTGATCAGACCAAGACCTCAGAAGACATAGAAGATTGCAGAAACCAGAACAAGGCAGAATTTTCATGTTGAAGAAGTCGTTCAACGAACTCGGATCTTCTATCAGACTTTGAGTTCGACGATCCTCTATCTCTGTTCGATGATCTTAGAGCCCAGTATGGAAAGCTGTATTTCAGTTCAAAGCTCTAAGGGCTCAGCTCGACAAAAGAGAGGTTGAGTTCGACGATCTAGGATCTCAGATCGACAAAAATTACAAGTTCAACATTTTTATTCTCTGCAGTTATTTCAAATTGATTAGGCTTATTTTATTGCTTATATTGCTTGGAGTAATTAATGTTTAGATTCTCAGAATATAGCCGTTCATATGGCAGCATTAATTACTAGTTTTCACAGAGTCATTATATAGCTAATTCTTGGGACAGTTAAGGAATTACTTGATTGCACTTCTAGCCGTTGTCCAGGTTCCAAGATTTCAGCTGTCAATCAAGACAATCGAATTAAAATTCAGACCTATTTTACTGCAGATGATATAGTCAGGTTTTTAAGAAAAAACACACACACAAGAAATTATTCAAGAAAAAGAGTTCTGCACTGTCTTCATCAAGTGTTCTTCTTCCAGCAAGCTTTCAAGAGACAATCAATTTCATCTATCTACAACTTTCTGGAGAACTTTTTCAAGAAGACCTATACACCCTGCAAAGCTCTCAATTTTTCCTGAACAGAACTTCATCTCAGGGGGAGCTTTGACACCATCAAGGATCCACAAGTCTTCTCAGTTCTTTTGAGAAAAGAAAAGACAACATATAGTTTTTATTTCTTTCACTCCACTGTACACAGGGTTCTAACTCCCTTCAAAAGTTAAACACTTGGTTGCAAGTCTCCTGATCAAAAGGCTTGATTTGGTTTTTGATCACATAATCAAAAGCCTGAAAGGTTTCCTGATCTACCTGAATCAGATCTTATGGTGACAAGACACCTGAGCAAAAACCTGATTGGTGGCAGGGCACCTAATCAAAAACCTAAGTGGATTCCTACCAGGGTGGTAGAAGAGTGGATGTATCCCAGTTTATGGGAACCACTATAAAATTCTTGTGTCGTCTGTGATGCTCTCTTATTTTCATTGTGTGCTGCTTGTTGAATAGTTTAGCTTTATTTCTGCACTAACTGATTACACATATAAGTATTACTATTTTAATTCCGCAATAAAAATCTAATAAGATTTTAAAATGCTCTATTCACCACCCCTCTAGAATTAAATAGATTTAACCCCTCAGGTTGTATCTGTCATACCATCCTTCACTTTTGTAAGACAATGCACAAACTCCACCAAAATACTCCTCAGAGCTTACACCTTCGGCCCTCAGCCCTACACTCAGGTTCTCTATAGAACCCTACCATATAACCATAAAGGTTCCAATCTCATAGCCCTGCAGTGCTCCTACAAATCAGTGGTCCTCAAACAACCTACCTCAGCCTTATCACTAATGCATATAGCTCAGGCTTCTCAGCCCTACCACTTCAGGCACAAGGCCCTACTATCAGAGTGATGCAACACTCCTACAGCTTAGTACCCTTCTAGGTACCTACCTCAGTACCCTTCCAGGCACCTACAGCTCAGTGACAAATTTGTCACCTACCTCAGGCCAAAGGCCCTACACTTAGTCTCCTCCAAGACCTACACTTAGTGACACACTTGTCACCTACAGCTCAGTGACTCAATAGTCACCTACCTCACTCTTATCACTAAGGCCTACTACTCAGGCTGGGAGGGCCCTACTCTCAGATCCACACTTGGATCCTACCTCAGTACCCCAGCAGGGCACCTACATCAGTGATTAATTAGTCACCTACAACTCAGACACAAAGTGTCCTACAACTCAGATTCAGGCAAACTGAATCCTACAGAAAGTAAATCAATAAGATTGAACAACTAACTCAGAGAAAAATCTCTGAGTCAAACTTGCTGGACTGAGCAGATATCATTCCAGCCCACTTGCTGTAGAAGGGACCAGTCTTCTTCTGCAGCTACCTGCTGTTAAAGGCTTATAGTCCTTCACACAGCTATCTCCTTTTGTTGATTGATTGAATTAGCTAACTTGTTCTCCAAGGAACAACCTTTCTGAACTGGAAGAAGCTTCAGCTAACTATCTCTCTTAGCCTTCTGGCTTGCCTGCTGGACTTTGCTTTCAAGCTTGTTAGAGAAGATGAAGTCCATCCGCCTCTATTTCGTTTTTCTTTCTGTTCCCTCTTTTAGTTCGTTAACCTTAATCTCCTTTTCTTGTCTTCCTTTTATATCTGTTGAATTGACTTCAACAACACAATTTGAAAGTGGGCCTCATTACGGATGGTGAGCGCCACCTCCCTCAGAAGAAGACAAACAGTACTTTCCGTCGCTGCCGCAGCTCTCCCGCAATAGCAAGAAGTGCCCTGACTGCGCTCGAAAAAAGGCGAACTGGGTTCGATGAATTTTGAAATCAGTTCGACGAAATCCAAACTGATTGTGTCGGTACCTTTTATACAAGTTGTGTTGAGACAGGACTCAAGCTGTGTTGACACCCAGGACTTGGGTCGACACCGTTAGTCAAGAAACCAGTAGTGTCGACACTCAGGAGTAGTTTCGACACCTTTTATACAAGTTGTGTTGAGACAAGAAGCTAGCAATGTCGACACACTCGATTGTTGTCGACACCCCTATAAGAGAAGTGTCGACACCCAGGATTGGTGTAGACACGATCTAAGTACATAAGTGTACCTAGAACTGGTGTCAACACCTTTATGCAGAAGCTCTCAAGACAGAAATTCTTCTAAGTCCAGAATTCGTAGCCTGAAGTTCTGACAACCGTCAAAACTGTCAGATGTCAGTGGAATAATAGGGGCAGCCAGTCACTCTTGCCAAAGCCTATATAAGGAGACCAGCATAACAAAAGCAATAATAGATTTTTCTCATTCTTTTCATCTCAGTCTGTCAGATCTATTCAACAGAATTTTGATGGTGGAGTGAAGGCAGATCGTGTATCAACTCCAATCTTCTCCAGCCAAGTTCAACCCTACCTTCTCCTTCAAGAAGCTTTGAAAAAGCTAAGACGGGTTGAACTATTTCTTGTCAATCAAGTTCAAGGAAGAAGATTACTCATCAAGATCTAATCAAGAAGAAGTCACCTGTTTCTTTCCTACTGGGTGATTTATCAAATCTCAAATTCTAGTCTACTTTAATTCTTATTTTGTAAGGTTTGGGAGCAGATCTTAGGGGTATGAGATATATATATCTCTGAGCTATATTCCTAAATTATAAAGGCTGAGGTAGGGCTCAGAACCTAAGGTAGGAGATAAAAGGGTTTCTATGAATTATAAGAACAGTTGTGTTTTGTGGGTGTAGGGCAAGGGTTTGCCTAAGTTGTAGGAGTGAAGGTGCACTCTGAGGTAGGATTCTTGAAGGGAATCTGAGTTGTAGGAGCCAGCTGAGCTCTGAGGATTAAGATTTGAGGATCTGAGGAAAATAAAGTAGGAGTTTGGCCGAATCTAGTTCATTGCTAGATAGACGAAGGGGAAAAGTGGATGTACCCATAATCTGGGGAACCACTATAAAATTTTTGTGTGTTGTGATGTGGTTTGTGATGTAAATGTTAGATTAGATCTTTGTTAATCCAAGTTTATCAGTTTTCTTGATTGTTGTTACTGTGTTAACTTCCTCACTAAAGAAATATTTGTGTCCATAAGTAGCCAAGATTTGAATAAATTTGAATTAGACCTATCCACCCCCTCTAGGTGAATCAGTTTCTTAAAACAAACACTTTACAATATACACCGTACAGGCCATCCCTTCCGCCCAAAAGGCCTTAGGAATGTCTTTGTCACGACGCCAACACTTGCAGGTCTCCGTCAAATGAAAGATCTTCTGATCTGCTACTCCACTTTGTTATGGAGTATGCCCACAAGAAAGCTCTCACCGGATTTTGTGCTTCCTACAAAAGTTAGAGAACACGACTGAATCAAATTCACCTTCATTGCACGTTCTCAACTTCTTGATCTGCTGGAAAAGCAGGCCCTCCACAAGCTTCTTGAATTCCATGAACAAACAGAACGCGTCTGACTTCTCCTTCATGAAGTAAACCCAAGTGTACCTCGAATAGTCATCAATCAACACCAGCATACACCTGCTACCTCCAAGACTGGCAGTGACAGTCGGTCCCAATAGCTCATCATGGATGCACTCCAATGGTTGAGAACACCCAGTCTGTGACTTATCAAACATGAAGCGATAAGCCTCACCGTATTGACATCCCACACAAATATGACCGTCGCTGAAAGATGATGACCTAGGCAAGCCTTTCATAAGGCTCCTCATTGCTATGGATTTCAACTTGTCCATCCTGACATGTCACAGTCTTCCATGCCAGATAGATGCACTATCATTGGCCCTCATCCGATCAATATAAGAACTTGTTGAAGCCACAACCAAGTTCTCATCATTTCTCCCTATATGAGAAATGTTCGTGGACTGAAAGATAACCTTGTGTCCTTCTTGAAGTGGCCAGATTGGTTGCATCTATAACACCTTGGCCCTTCCTTCCTCTTCCCATCAAGCCTAGGTGCATACCTCTCCTCTTGCTGATATGAAGTAGAAGGTCCATCACTACCAGCCGACTTCTTCTTCTTGTCACATCTCCTTTTCTTCCCTGAGAAGAGCGCCTCACCATCTCCTCCAAAGATAGTGACTCTAGCCATCTGACTTGCTAAGCTCTTCTGCGACAAAGATGGCTGATTGGCCCAGGCTTGAATGGAAGTGACAAAGGCCGCATATTCCTTCCGCAAACTGCGGATTATGTGCCTTTTCAGCCTTGCCTCCGAAATAGGCTCATCAGGGTCCAACGCTGAAATCTCGGCTCACAAGTTTTTCATCTTCAGGAAGAACGTTAAGATGGACAAATCTCCCTGAGTGGCACCCGCCAACTCATTCTCCAGGAACTGTAGCCGATCTACATTCTTCCTATTGAACAACCCATCAAGGGAAGTCTAAATCTCTGCAATAGACCGACATCGGATGATGTGGTCGAAGAGTTCCGATAAGATAGCCCACTTAAGAGTAAACTCTGCCTTCGTGTTTGTCTTCCTCTAAGCTCTCACTGCATCAACACCACCACCAGCAGCCACCTCTTGCCTTTCATCACCCCAAACGACCTGCCAAAGGTACTCGACCAAAAGATATCTTTCAAAACATGACTTCCACTTTTTAAAGTTGGTTGATGTAATAAGCTTAATTCCAAGACTTCTTGTCATACCACCTTCCATTGCATTAACCCTGGTTACTTAGACTCCCAGAAGCAATGAAGAAATCTGTCGGATGATATGCTTCTCAGGCCTCTGTTTCCTCTGATACCATGAAAAAATTTGTGATAGCGGAAAACGGGAAACCAGGCGTAGGAACACTCAACCTATTCGGGTCCAAATAACCATATGCAAATAGAAGAACAAGAAACTTGTATAATCAAATCAATCTTTATAAGGCGATGTATACATGGCAAGACATGATTCGCCGATGTACCTAATGGAAGCAAATTATAAGGCAGAGAAAACAAGCCGAACAGACTCAAAGAGTAACAGTCGGACCTACTGCTAATCGCTATGAAGTCCGCTCAAATCGACAGATCGCCAGACTGCAACCTAGCCGCATGGACTGCACATTATTCCGATGTTGAACTCTAACCACTGATCTGCAAGCCGCCTAACCGCATGGTCGCTAGCCTCCAGAACGCATGAGCTGCTATCGAACTGAACCAAGCTACTGATGTGGATAGCTTATTGAACTGGGAAATAAGTTATAGAAGAGAGAGACTGCC
The DNA here is from genome assembly GCA_039583875.1 of Platanthera guangdongensis. Classification (NCBI taxonomy): domain Eukaryota; kingdom Viridiplantae; phylum Streptophyta; class Magnoliopsida; order Asparagales; family Orchidaceae; genus Platanthera; species Platanthera guangdongensis. The sequence goes on along the minus strand of CM077158.1, from coordinate 95,685,159 downwards.
TAGTCACAAACCACGGCCTGCTATTAACTGCTGGTAGCTATCCGCAGAGTCCGCACTGTCCCTGATCGTAGTTAGAACCAAGTCCTTCCAGCATGACCTGCATAGCACAAACTGGTCAACCTCCTCAAACTACGTGGATATAAAATTCTAACCACAACAACTATCCGCGAGTTCATTTACTGTTCAGTTGTATATCAATTGATGCGACAGGGGGTCCTCTTTATAGGCGTGGAGAGGAGTGTGATCACTGCCCTAGCTGATAGGATAATCTCCCTATATCGTGGCGAGCACCAAGTGTTTTTGCCAAGCCGCAGATACATATACAGACCTCCGCAACAAGGCACAACAGCCAGTTCGCCCAGGTTGCACCACTAAGGCCAAAAACCAAGCCAATCTTCCTTGTCGCCAAGGCCCAACTATATTTGATTGCTATACAGGCGGACTCTGCGAGTAGCACCCCAGTCCGCCCACCTGCGGACACAACTCCAGTCCGCTCGTGCCTGCGGTCACCACTCCAGTCCGCATACCCCGAGCTCGCAGCCAAAGCAGACAAGGCTGGCGGATGCCAAACTCGACAGACAGAAATATCAGACCGCGCAGACCACGTGACCTCCCGGACTGAGCCAAACAGCACAACCCAGCAAACTCCGACACTAGTCCGCTCTAACCGGCAAACTCCATGATTACCACCAACTGCGCCCCAGAGCTAGCCCAAGGCACACGCCATGCCGATCTCCCGAGCTCTGGTCCAGTCTGCAACCCGGACTCTGCAAACTTAAATCGAGTCTGCACCTCGCTAGTCTTAGAGAGCTCCGTGGATAGAAATCATATCCGCCCGGTTACCTTCTGGGAACAAACTGTAACGCCCCGGATTTTTTTTGTTTGATTACGTACGCATGACGGGCGTTACGTTGGCTTTGACTGTTGTTCGAGCATGGTTTTCCCGCGAGCTTGCGAGTGGCTGTTTTGGTTGCCGAGTTGCACGATTCCCCAGCAAACCGGGGTCCAAATGAGGGACTCGGTGAGGCCTCTTAGGGAATGCTTGCAATTTTTCGCGCCCGGGAATGTTGCTCAACATAAGTTGCTGGTTCAAGAAACAAAAAAGGGTAAAAAGTTCTTAAGGCAAAAATGGTCTAGGATGAGACAGAAACATTTTTCAAAACAGGAATTTTTTTGGGTGACACGGCCTGGGACACGGGTGTGTCCCAGGGCGTGTCAGTTGACACGGCCTGCGACACGGCCGTGTCGCAGGGCGTGTCGAGGTTGTGTCGACGATCGGGCTTTGTCTCGACGAATTTTTTTGCGCTCGACGATGTGTCGAGAGGAGGCACACGGCCAAGGACACGGCCGTGTCCAAGGCCGTGTCGTGTACTCGACGACTTTTACTCGACGATCGTCGAGACTGGGTGTCGAGTGTCGAGAAGTTGCACACGGCCTGTGACACGGGCGTGTCACAGGGCGTGTCCTGGGCACACGGCCTGGGACACGGGCGTGTCCAAGGCCGTGTGAAGTCTCGGGATGTTTTGGGATTTTTTTTCACCAGGCACACGGCCACAGACACGGGCGTGTCTGAGGGCGTGTTGGTGACACGGCCCATGACACGGGCGTGTCCCATGGGCGTGTCACTGGTTTGGATAAGTCGGTTGACCACCGCTTGAGGCACACGGCCTGGCACACGGCCGTGTCAGAGGCCGTGTCGAGTCAAATTTAGTGTTTTTGGCCGAATCGTGGCCGTCTATTCCTTCAGCTGGGATCCAAGGGCTGAAGCTTCTTCTTCCTTTTCTTATAGGCCGAAATCAAAGCAAGGATTCCTCCTTCTCATTTTCCTCTTCTTCTTCATCTTCTTCTTCATTCTCTTTGAGAAAACAAGGGAGAAAGGCTCAAGAAAGGCAAGGAAAGAAAGAGCAGCCGTCGCGGCATCGCCTCGGTTCAGGCAAGCGGTGTCCTCCACCCTTGCCAATCTTCGTACTTGATTCAATTCTCCATTTTTCTAGCTTGAGATCTTGTGTTGAATTTTTCTTTATTAGCCTTAGTCTTTCCAATTCCCCTATGCTTAGGTTGATCTTCTTGATTCAAATTATGATGCCTCCTCTTGTTTGTTCTATGCTAAATACCTTAGGCTAAATTCCTTAGGCTAAATTCAAATTAGCTAATTCCCTATGCTAAAATCCCCTATGCTAAATTCAAAGTAGCTAATTCCTTACGTTAATTATGCTAAACGACTTTGCTCTCCCATGTTTAGGTTTGTGATTCATGTACTTATCAATTTGCCCTATGCTAGCTTAATTCATGTAGCTAATTTGCCCTATCAAGAGAGGTGATTTTCCTTGATCAAAAGCATATGATTGTGTTCCAAATATGTGGTCTATGTACTCATGTTAATCAAATCCTATCATGTGATTTTATTTTGATACAAAGCGTGTGATTCTTTTTATGTGATGAAGCTCATCATGCTATACGTTGGCAATTGATAGTCGTGTGTAAGGGCGATGAAAGGAAACGTGTTACCTTGGGTTATGGGGCGTTTTGCGAGGCGAATTTGTGAACCATGGCAGGAGCGTTTGTGTGAGAATTTTGCAAGGGGTGGTGTGGTTTCAGCCTGTGGCCACCGGGTTTTGTTTTTGTGGTTAGAGAGACCACTTTGGCCCCAATTTGGGCTGGTTTTGTTTGGTGCATTCCACTTTAGGGCCGCCACCGGTAAGACCCTTGCGAAATTGAACTTAACCGCTGCTTATGCTTCACTAGTATCGTAATTTCTTGGCCTATGAATGATGGAATGGACATATGTTTTGCCTTTTGCTCCTGCGGTTTGAGCAGGACATGATGAACTTGTACGCACTTGGTGCGTTTGGCATGGATTGTGGTGTGTTTTCCTCTTGTTTTGTTCACTCATGTTACTTGATGAAACATCTCTGTGGGGTCGGTAAACCCCTTCGTTACAACTTATGCCATGTATGCTCTCTTTTTGTATAGCTTGGTTGATTGCTGAGGTATTCTTTCTTGAATGCCTCAGGTGCAGGTTGTAGCCGGTTGAGCGGCTAGGTTGGTTGGAGGCATTTCTTGGGAGCTAACCGAGCTTACTACATAGCGAGGTAGTTCTTCTTTTGTTGTACAGACATACATATGCCCCAATGGGTTCGTGTCAGCTTGTTGGCGCCCATTTGGTGGGTTTTCTTTTATGTAAATATGAACTAGACTGCTACTGTAAGTCATTTGGATGGAATGATATGTACTTGCTTTTGGGAAGGTTTTGTGGTAGGTTGCATTAGGTATTTTGAAGCTAAACCAAAACTATTATGGTATCTCATGCATACATGTTTTGATCAATTAAAACGTATTTTCCAAATGACGTAAACAAAGAGGATTTCTTATAATAGTATCATGATAGGCTGCATATAGGAGCTCATTATCAAGAAACTAAGTATTTCCGCCGCGTACAAATACAGTTTGACTATTTAAGGCCGAGGGATACGGCCATTGAATCCAAAAGTTTTCTTGCATGTAACTGTTGAATTTCAACTTGTAAAGTCAGCATCAAGAGTTGCCTGAGCGTGTGCAGTTATCCCCTGCACGACGTGGCATCATAACCCGTAGTTCCTCTTGCTCTGATACGATATGCTCGTTGAGGAAATGCGGGTTGTGACAGTTGGTATCAGAGGGAGGTTTGCTTGACTATTGGTCGGGCAAACTCAGCATCATCTCATACACACACCGAGGTGTCATCAGTATGTCTTGGCTGAAGCACATACACTACACTCATGGCATGAAAAGAAGTATACAGGGCATATTATGTAGTATGGGATGCATAATATGTGGTTGTATATGGATCCACCATAGGGGCAACATGTGAGGGTTATGTAGTATGGGATGCATAACCTCACCACATGGATGCGACTAGCACGTTTTCTTTTCTTCGTTGCATGCAATGCTATGTAGTATGGGATGCATAGCATTGGGATGCGTACGACCGCTCATGGCATGCATTAAGGCCTTTTCTAGAATGCATAGCACAGCACGCATAACATAACATTGCATGAGCACAACGTGCTAAGCTAAGACGTACATGATGACACCTGTACACACATGGTTTTGGGTCAAAGAAAGTCATGCATTCATCGGTTAGGCACAAGTTAGTGGGATGACGGTGCGTCATCTTTAGGTTAGGCATACCATCATTCTCAAACTCCCAAAGCAAGTTAGCAGTTAATGTTCATATTTCTTGATGTATGGTCTGTACATAGCCGTTGTGTGTTTTGTTGGGCTTGAGCCTGATAAGAGTGAACGTGTTATAGGATGTCGAAGCGTCCAGTGACAAGGCAAACTCCCCAATCCGGGGGCGAGTCTTCGGGCGCGCAGAATAATGCGCTGATAGATAGTCTTCGCCAAAGTAATGAGGCTTTGACGAGGCAGGTGCAGGAAGTGCAGTCCCAGCTTCAAGCTATGTCATCCGCTATGTCTGGGCTGGCACCAAGAGGACAAGAGACGGTTAGAGGCCCCACTAGTTCGACTCCTTCCGTGGCAGTGACACCCCCAGTTGTGGTTCCTCCTGCGATGACTTTCATCTCGCAGTTTCAGCGACTTGGACCACCGACGTATGATGGAAAAGCAGACTTCGTAATCTTAGATGATTGGGTGATTACGTTGGAAGAAATGTTTGTGTATGCTGGTGTGACTGAGGACCAGAAGGTGATGCTTGCTGCCTATCAACTGAAAGGGTTGGCGAAAGGTTGGTGGTTACGAGAAAAGGAAGGACTAGGGGCGGGCTGTTCGTGGGAAGTGTTTAAAGAACTAGTACGGCGCAAGTTTCTACCGGCAGTGGAACGGGACCGCCTGATGAATGACTTCTTGTACTTGAAGCAGAGGAAACTCACAGTGAGTGAGTATGAAATCGAGTTTAGCAAGTTAAGTCGGTTCGCTCCGAGCTTGGTGACTACAGAAGCTGACCGAGTAAAGAGATTTCTTGGCGGCCTCCGTAGCGACGTTCAGCAGTTCGCAAGTGCTTATGGAGCGACAAGTTACACTACGGTGGTTGAGGCGGCGTTGAAGGTAGAAGCTATCGAAAATGCCAAACAAAGAGGGCAGCAGATGAGGTAGGGCAAGAGACAGCTTGTGGGAGAGAAAATGTCCCACGAGTCAGACGTAAAGAAGAAGGAACTATGTAGCTTCTGTGGCCGAGCCGGTCACCCGTTTGAAAAATGTTTCAAGCGGTTGGGAATGCAAAAGAAGGAGCAGGTGCACGCCATTCAAGGTGCGCCAACCAGAGACTTGGAGTGTACATTTTGTGGGAGAAGAGGTCATGATGTGAGCCGCTGCTGGGCCAAAGACAAGGTATGCTTCCAGTGTGGCAGACCAGGACATCTTCGCGCAAGGTGCCCACAGGTGCAAGCTGTGTTGCAACCCGCACCACTCCAGGCTTTGTCTCCGCCTCCGCGCTTGGACAAAGGCAAAGGGAAGTTGAATGTGGTCTCTGCAGAGGAAGCGCATACATCACCGCAGGTTATCTCAGGTTCGATTCAGTCCTCTGGTTCTCGTTTTGTGTATGCCTCTTATGTGTAGTTCTTAGCATAGCATATATACCTTATAGGAAACTTTAAGGTAAAGAACCGTTGGGCGCGTGTTCTCTTTGATTCTGGCGCGACCCATTCATTTGTGGCTCGAACCTTTCTGGATCGATATCATTTGACACCAGAGCGAGTGGGGAATGCGTTTTTGGTGAAATTTCCTTCCGGCGCTTCTGTGGTGGCTGACTGGGGTCTTCTTGATTGTCCCATTTTGTTGGGGGATTTCATAGCAAGAGTTGATTGCAAGGTGATCGATTTGGACGATTTTGACGTCATTCTGGGCATGGACTGGTTAGCCCGTTATGATGCCGTCATCCAGTGCAGAGGAAAGCGCTTGGATTTCATCAAGGATGATGGTCAGCCAGGAAGTGTGTATGGTGATTCGTGTCAGGATTCTCCAGGGATTTCGGCGGTATGTGTTCGGACGTTGTTTGTTTCCGACTGTTTTGCTTGTTTTGTCTCCGTTGTGGGGACTAGTGCTGTTTTGCCGCGTGTAGAGGAGATTCCTGTTGTGCGTGACTTCCCAGATGTTTTTCCTACTGATCTTCCTGGTCTTCCCCCTGATCGTGATGTTGAGTTCGTTATTGATTTGGAACCGGGTACGCGACCGATTGCGAAAGCGCCGTACAGGATGGCCCCGCGTGAGCTAGCAGAGTTGCGTACGCAGTTGGATGACATGTTGGCAAAAGGGTTTATCCGGCCGAGTTCATCACCTTGGGGTGCACCGGTGTTATTTGTGAAGAAGAAAGATGGGTCGATGCGGCTTTGCATCGATTACCGGGAGTTGAACAAGGTGACAATTAAAAACAAGTACCCACTGCCAAGAATTGATGATTTCTTTGATCAACTTTGTGGCAGTTCTGTATTTTCGAAGATTGATCTCCGCTCGGGCTATCATCAGCTCAAGGTCCGGGAGTCGGATATTCCGCGGACTGCATTTCGATCACGACATGGTCATTTTGAATTCCTTGTGATGTCGTTTGGATTGACCAATGCACCATCAGCTTTTATGGATCTGATGAACAGGGTGTTCAAGGACTATTTGGATAAATTTGTGGTGGTGTTTATTGATGATGTTCTTATTTACTCCCGCAGTGCTGAGGAACATGAACAGCATCTGCGATTGGTATTGGCCACGTTGCGAGACCAATGATTATTCGCCAAACTAAGCAAATGTGAATTTTGGTTGCCGCAAGTTGCCTTCCTGGGACATGTTATTACTCAACATGGTATTTCAGTGGATCCCGAAAAGATTTCTGCGGTTATGGAATGGAGAAGACCGGAAACACCCAAGGAGATTCGAAGCTTCTTGGGCTTAGCCGGCTATTATCGCAGATTTGTCGACGGATTTGCGACGTTGGCCGCACCTTTGACTCGATTAACCCAGAATAATGTGGCATTTGAATGGAATGACAAGTGTGAGACCTCCTTCCTGGAACTCAAACATCGATTATGTACCGCTCCTGTGTTAATCTTGCCAACAGAAGGAAAAGATTATGAAGTGTTTGTGGATGCGTCGCACGTTGGACTTGGATGTGTGTTAATGCAAGACAAAAAGGTGATTGCGTATGGGTCTCGGCAGTTGAAAATTCATGAAAAGAATTACCCAACGCATGATTTGGAGTTTACAGCGGTGATATTTGCATTGAAGTTGTGGAGACACTTGCTATATGGTGCACAGTGTAAAATATTTACAGATCATAAAAGTTTAAAGTACGTCTTCACGCAGAAAGAACTGAATTTGCGCCAACGGCGATGGCTTGAGTATGTAGCGGATTATGATGTGGACATTCAGTATCATCCGGGGAAAGCGAATGTTGTAGCCGATGCTTTGAGTCGGAAGACGGGGAAAGTATTTCATCTTTCCGTCGACCGTCTTGTAGAGGAATTTCTATTGATGGATATTGCGGTGGGAAAATATGATCCGCAAAGTCATTCGGCAATAGAAGAACCGTCATGGCTGGTGCTTGCAAGACAACATCAAAAAGATGATCCTGATCTTGTACATCTATTTCTTCGGACGGAAGAGGATGAATTACCAGATTTTGCGATTGATGGTGCAGTCACGTTAAAGTATCGTGGACGATTTTGTATTCCCGCGGTTGGGGATATTCGCGAGATGGTGTGTAAGGAAGCACATGGCTCAAGTATGGCCTACCATCCAGGCTCAACCAAAATGTACCGTGATTTGAAACAAATTGTCTGGTGGTATGGAATGAAAAGAGATATAGCGCAATTTGTCTCAGAATGTCATACCTGCAAGCGGGTGAAAGCTGATCATGGGAAGCCGGGTGGCAAGTTGACACCATTGGAGATTCCAACCTGGAAGTGGGAAAGTATCTCAATGGATTTTATTACCGGTTTACCAAGATCTCCACGAGGACATGACTCCGTGTGGGTGATCGTGGATAGGTTGACCAAGTGTGCTCATTTCATACCCTTTAAGGTCAACTACCCGATGAAGACCATAGCGGAGCTCTATTTGAGCGAGATCATCCGACTGCATGGTGTGCCTATGAATATCATTTCAGACCGAGATTCCCGATTTACTTCTCGTTTCTGGAAGAGTCTACAAGAGGGTTTGGGAACAGATTTACGGTATTCCACTGCTTACCACCCTCAAACGAATGGCCAAACAGAACGAGTAAACCAAATTGTAGAAGACATGATTCGATGTTACATTCTTGAATATGGCGGAGCATGGGATGAACATTTGCGGCTTATGGAGTTCGCGTATAATAATAGCTATCAAGAAAGCTTGCAAATGGCTCCGTTCGAAGCGTTATATGGGCGTCGATGTCGGACTCCCCTCTTTTGGACTGAGGTTGGCGAGCGGCCTTTGTTGGGCCCAGAAGCGCTTGAGGATATGGAAGTTGCAGTACGACTTATTCGGGAGAAGCTCCGAATCGCCCAAGAGCGATATGAAAAGTATGCCAACCGACGAAGGTCGGAATTAGAATTTGCGGTGGGGGATTCTGTTTTCTTGAAAGTCTCCCCAATGGTGGGCATTAAAAGGTTTGGAAAGGAGCGCAAATTAGACCCAAGATTTGTGGGTCCCTTCAAGATTCTTACGCGAGTTGGTGCATCCGCTTACAAAATAGAATTACCCGTGAACTTTCCTGGTGTTCACGACGTATTTCATGTTAGCCAACTTCGCAAGTGTGTGCGACATGACACGCAAGTGTTGGATGTGGTGCCGCCATTGGCGCCAAATCTTTCTTATGTGGAGATGCTCATCCGGATATTGGACTCCCAAGATCGCGTGTTGCGGAGAAAGAGGATTCCTATGGTCAAGGTGCTATGGAAAAATCAGGATGTGGAAAGCGCGACGTGGGAGCTCGAGTCAACGATGAGGGCGGCTCACCCTCATTTGTTCCCGTAAGCTGGTATGTGATTTAGTGTTTGATTGGATTCATGTTTTGGTTTGTGTGTTTGGTTTTGTGAAAAGTTTCGAGGCTAAACTTTTTGTTAGGGGGAGTGATTGTAACGCCCCGGATTTTTTTTGTTTAATTACGTACGCATGACGGGCGTTACGTTGGCTTTGACTGTTGTTCGAGCATGGTTTTCCCGCGAGCTTGCGAGTGGCTGTTTTGGTTGCCGAGTTGCACGATTCCCCAGCAAACCGGGGTCCAAATGAGGGACTCGGTGAGGCCTCTTAGGGAATGCTTGCACTTTTTCGCGCCCGGGAATGTTGCTCAACATAAGTTGCTGGTTCAAGAAACAAAAAAAGGGTAAAAAGTTCTTAAGGCAAAAATGGTCTAGGATGAGACAGAAACATTTTTCAAAACAGGAATTTTTTTGGGTGACACGGCCTGGGACACGGGTGTGTCCCAGGGCGTGTCAGTTGACACGGCCTGCGACACGGCCGTGTCGCAGGGCGTGTCGAGGTTGTGTCGACGATCGGGCTTTGTCTCGACAATTTTTTTTGCGCTCGACGATGTGTCGAGAGGAGGCACACGGCCAAGGACACGGCCGTGTCCAAGGCCGTGTCGTGTACTCGGCGACTTTTACTCGACGATCGTCGAGACTGGGTGTCGAGTGTCGAGAAGTTGCACACGGCCTGTGACACGGGCGTGTCACAGGGCGTGTCCTGGGCACACGGCCTGGGACACGGGCGTGTCCAAGGCCGTGTGAAGTCTCGGGATGTTTTGGGATTTTTTTTCACCAGGCACACGGCCACAGACACGGTCGTGTCTGAGGGCGTGTTGGTGACACGGCCCATGACACGGGCGTGTCCCATGGGCGTGTCACTGGTTTGGATAAGTTGGTTGACCACCGCTTGAGGCACACGGCCTGGCACACGGCCGTGTCAGAGGCCGTGTCGAGTCAAATTTAGTGTTTTTGGCCGAATCGTGGCCGTCTATTCCTTCAGCTGGGATCCAAGGGCTGAAGCTTCTTCTTCCTTTTCTTATAGGCCGAAATCAAAGCAAGGATTCCTCCTTCTCATTTTCCTCTTCTTCTTCATCTTCTTCTTCATTCTCTTTGAGAAAACAAGGGAGAAAGGCTCAAGAAAGGCAAGGAAAGAAAGAGCAGCCGTCGCGGCATCGCCTCGGTTCAGGCAAGCGGTGTCCTCCACCCTTGCCAATCTTCGTACTTGATTCAATTCTCCATTTTTCTAGCTTGAGATCTTGTGTTGAATTTTTCTTTATTAGCCTTAGTCTTTCCAATTCCCCTATGCTTAGGTTGATCTTCTTGATTCAAATTATGATGCCTCCTCTTGTTTGTTCTATGCTAAATACCTTAGGCTAAATTCCTTAGGCTAAATTCAAATTAGCTAATTCCCTATGCTAAAATCCCCTATGCTAAATTCAAAGTAGCTAATTCCTTACGTTAATTATGCTAAACGACTTTGCTCTCCCATGTTTAGGTTTGTGATTCATGTACTTATCAATTTGCCCTATGCTAGCTTAATTCATGTAGCTAATTTGCCCTATCAAGAGAGGTGATTTTCCTTGATCAAAAGCATATGATTGTGTTCCAAATATGTGGTCTATGTACTCATGTTAATCAAATCCTATCATGTGATTTTATTTTGATACAAAGCGTGTGATTCTTTTTATGTGATGAAGCTCATCATGCTATACGTTGGCAATTGATAGTCGTGTGTAAGGGCGATGAAAGGAAACGTGTTACCTTGGGTTATGGGGCGTTTTGCGAGGCGAATTTGTGAACCATGGCAGGAGCGTTTGTGCGAGAATTTTGCAAGGGGTGGTGTGGTTTCAGCCTGTGGCCACCGGGTTTTGTTTTTGTGGTTAGAGAGACCACTTTGGCCCCAATTTGGGCTGGTTTTGTTTGGTGCGTTCCACTTTAGGGCCGCCACCGGTAAGACCCTTGCGAAATTGAACTTAACCGCTGCTTATGCTTCACTAGTATCGTAATTTCTTGGCCTATGAATGATGGAATGGACATGTGTTTTGCCTTTTGCTCCTGCGGTTTGAGCAGGACATGATGAACTTGTACGCACTTGGTGCGTTTGGCATGGATTGTGGTGTGTTTTCCTCTTGTTTTGTTCACTCATGTTACTTGATGAAACATCTCTGTGGGGTCGGTAAACCCCTTCGTTACAACTTATGCCATGTATGCTCTCTTTTTGTATAGCTTGGTTGATTGCTGAGGTATTCTTTCTTGAATGCCTCAGGTGCAGGTTGTAGCCGGTTGAGCGGCTAGGTTGGTTGGAGGCATTTCTTGGGAGCTAACCGAGCTTACTACATAGCGAGGTAGTTCTTCTTTTGTTGTACAGACATACATATGCCCCAATGGGTTCGTGTCAGCTTGTTGGCGCCCATTTGGTGGGTTTTCTTTTATGTAAATATGAACTAGACTGCTACTGTAAGTCATTTGGATGGAATGATATGTACTTGCTTTTGGGAAGGTTTTGTGGTAGGTTGCATTAGGTATTTTGAAGCTAAACCAAAACTATTATGGTATCTCATGCATACATGTTTTGATCAATTAAAACGTATTTTCCAAATGACGTAAACAAAGAGGATTTCTTATAATAGTATCATGATAGGCTGCATATAGGAGCTCATTATCAAGAAACTAAGTATTTCCGCCGCGTACAAATACAGTTTGACTATTTAAGGCCGAGGGATACGGCCATTGAATCCAAAAGTTTTCTTGCATGTAACTGTTGAATTTCAACTTGTAAAGTCAGCATCAAGAGTTGCCTGAGCGTGTGCAGTTATCCCCTGCACGACGTGGCATCATAACTCGTAGTTCCTCTTGCTCTGATACGATATGCTCGTTGAGGAAATGCGGGTTGTGACACAAACTGTCAGTTTAACAAAACCCGGCCTGGCAAGCCGCCTTCTCTGTCTGCACAGACCGCACGAATAGACCCCCCAGGCCGCCAGAGCACAAGCCGACTGCAGCAACATTGCCGACCTGGCTAGCTGCCAGTCCTGTCTGCACAGGCCATGCGGAGAGGTCTCCTAGTCCACCACTTTCACTTCATGATTTTCAACAGAGGTGTCTATGGGAGGCCCACTGGAAATTTTCCGCGATCAAGCGGTCTTTCAGATATCCAGCTTCACGTGGCCTGGCGTGAACATGGTTGATCTACTGCCCCCTATCACGGGAGAATCCATCGGGGGATGAGGACCTTGAGCCGTCTCCAAGGAAGGCTGAATACCCTAGTGAATCGAAGGTGGAGGAAATGGAGTTGTAGTGGGGTAGGAGGCGTTGCAACCTGCAGTTGTCGGCAGGAGATTATTCCTCTTGAGCTTTGAGACACTCGCATCAGAGTTATACTTCTCACCACACTCGAAGATCTGCGAGAGATGAGTACCATCCCCATTTATTACAGGCAGAGCAATTACCATCTCAGCTAAGTGTGGAGGGATGTCATCCAACGTATCTTTGACAAATGGAGGTACATTTGGCTCGTCAAGAGCGACATCAGCGGCCAATACTATGCAAAGGGACAAAGTTCATTGCTTGTAATGCAAGTTTTCATAAAATATCTAGCTCTAAAGAGGTGGCCAAACCACATGAGGCTGACTTCGAGGGAACTTGAGTTGCGTTCACGCTCTCGACCGTCAAAGGCTCGTGCACAATGCCAAGGCCAGCCTGGTCCAGCGTCGTTCATATACCGTCCACGAGAATCTACTTGCCCCCTACTTGGGGTCCTCCTCCAAAAACTTGCTCCTCCTACGTCTTGATCGGAGTCTTTGCTTTCTTATATTTACGAGTTTCATCATCGAAAGACAATGTCCCGTGGGACTCTTCTTTAATAGACTCCTAAGGCGATCAACCTGGGAAGTGATCACCTCATGGGTGATCATCATCTCGCATAAACTTAAAAAAGGGCACCCTGACGAAGGGACCCTCCCCCTCTATTTATAGACATCGATGGAACTCGTGAGGCTACTCAAGGCCAGATTACTCGCTCCATAAAATAGCTTGATAAATAAGGGCTGGTTGATACTTCCGGGCTCTCTGAGGGCTCGCAAAGAGCGGAGATTACGGACAACTCGTATTCGTCGATGGTGGACCCGTTCAGGCCACGTGAGGAGAACAGGTCAAAGTCAAAGAATGGGGATGACCTTGGCCGGGAGGACGAGCACTGTTCGGCATTCACAATACAGGAGAGTACCCAATAAGCCTCGCGTCCAATGACAACATTAAGAGATCGCCATAAAGGTCAGTTTGTTTAGACGTTATTTTTTGTTAGGGCGTGCATTTTTATCTTGAGGCACATTTTCCACCATGATGCACATTTCCCACCATGACCTGCATTTTTCATCCGGGCTCGCATTTTCCGCCTGAGCGTGAATTTTTTCTCCCTGACACGCACTTTTGAATGGGCGTGCATTACCGACACGACATGCATTTATTGCACAGGAGTGCTTTTTTTGTCTGGGCGCGCAGTCAGGGGCGGACCTAGCCTAAGGCACGGTCGGGCACGTGCCCAACCGTATATTCCGATAAAATCTGCCAGGCGTCGGGTTTAGGGCATTTCCCTCTTCGCGATTTTTTCGCTCTTCGTCAGTTCGACCTTCGACGAGAGGAAGACACGAGCTAGGTCATTTCCCTCTTCGACGACGACGGCGCTCCACGCGACGACGCCAACGGCTCTTCCGCTCTTCATCGTCTTCGAGACTTCGCCGACGGCTCGACCTCCAGGCTCCAGACTCCAGAGTCCAGATGGCTCCAGTAGTCCAGTGCCCAGTCCAAGTTTGCAATTTCTTGGTTTCTTGCTGCTTCTTGCTGCGATTTCTTGGATCCTTGTTGCTTCTTGCTGTAATTTCTTGGCTTTAAAACAGTTTTCTTCTTCGACCTCCAGTGCACATGCCCAGTCCGGCCAGTCGGCCAGTCTAGTACTCCAGTGCCCAGTCCAGTCCAAGGAAGCAATTGCAGTATATAATTCAAAATAGTTCTAGAACCCGGTGACTGCTCAGTCTGCTCCAGTAGTCCAGAGTCCAAATGTCTAGTGCTCCGTCTGCATCACAGGATTCGCAGTATCGACATCCCTCAATTCGGAACTCCAAGCCTCTAATCGCGGATAAAAGCATGCATCAAGGGTAACGATCTATTCCTCTCAGTGTTTGTAATTATTTATGTGCAATGAGAGTCCCCTCACGTCAATTCGGTTGAGGATGGGGACTCCGTCAGGGCGTGGGATTGCGACCCCGATGTATTTTGATGTGTGAGCTGCACGAAGAGTCTCTCTCCCACTATGCGGTGGAGAGCGAGGACTCCGCCAGGGCGTGGGATTGTGACCCCGGTGTAGTTTTCTGCTTTTACTTTGCTTCGGAGGGCCACCCGCCTTCAATTGGACACGGTGTGTGTTTCCCTCGGTTCATTGTGAACCTCCGGGTCAATTGTGTCCGTCCCCGGCATATTTTTATGCATTACTGATCTGACACGCGTGTTTGGATTTAGGCATGCTGTGTGAAGCCTACCGTGGCGGTAAGACCGGATCGGTGATGTTTGTGATGTGCATAACGATTAGCCCTAGTTGCGCTAACGAGAATGTCCCGTTGATTTTATGCAGTGTGTTTAGTTAGTGCAATGGAGAAATTTTTTTCTAAAAAAGGAGCATGTCAAAGTTCAATAGATTTTCAGGAGTTAGTTTTAACTGGCAAAAGAAGCCGCATAGAAGAGTTTAAAATAGAAGATTTACCGTCAGATCCAGACTTAAGACATCCTATAAATTCCTATGATGCAAATGTTCAAGAGTCTGTACGAAGATATTATTTGCAGAAAGGTCCTTGTCAACCTCAGTTACAAATTTTCCCCAAACAAAAATCGGAAAAAATGCTCGGCGCTTTAATAGGAATTGGTTTAATGAGTTTAAAGGGTGGTTAGAATATAGTAAAAAAAAGATGCCGCATTTTGTCTTTACTATTATATTTTCCCCCAAAGAGATTGTGAGCCTACTTTTACTACTAGAGGATTCAGAAATTGGAAAGATAAAACAGTATTGGAAAAACATGTTAGAACTCACACTACTCCACATAATGCTTCTAGAAAACTTTGCGAGGCTTTGATGAATCAAAAACAGGGTATTGAGATTGCTTTTGCGAGATAAGAAGAACAACAAATATAGATTATCGTGCTCGTTTATGTGCTTCAATTGATTGCATTAGATTTCTTTTATGACAAGGATTGTCCTTTCGTGGTCACGATGAGAGTAAAGATTCTATCAATCGAGACAATTTTTTGGAGCTTATGAATTTTCTTGTCTCGCATAATGATGACATTAAGGCAGTTGCGCTTCAAAATGCTCCTCGAAATTGCCAGATTATATCCCCTAAGATTTAAAAAGAAATAGTTTCAGCAATTGCAACGGAGAAAACAAAAAAAATCATTCGTGAGATTGAAGAAGATTGTTTTACAGTTTTAGTGGATGAATCACGTGATGTTTCTACAAAAGAGCAGATGTCCGTTGTGTTACGCTATGTGAAATCCAGTGGCAAGATTGTGGAGCGTCTTCTTGTTTTTGTTCATGTAGCCGACACTACTGCATTATCTTTAAAAGCTGGCATTGAGTCGTTATTTATGCAATATGGTCTTAGTATATCTAAATTGCGTGGGCAAGGATATGATGACGCTAGCAATATGAAAGGCGAGTTCAGAGGGATAAAAACTTTGATTTTGAATGAAAACAAATGTGCTTTTTATGTTCATTGTTTTGCACATCAACTACAGTTGGTGCTCGTAGCGGTTGCAGAAGGAAATTCTAATATTGCCGAGCTTTTCACACTTATTAGCACTGTTTTGAATGTTGTTGGTGGTTCTTGTAAACGACGTGATTCTCTTCAAGCATGGGAAGTTGATCGGGTTGCTAGAGAGCTCGGTTGCGGGGAGTTGGAAACTGGTCAAGGGTTAAATCAAGCTTTAGAGCTAAAACTTGTCGGAGACACGAGATGGGGTTCACATTATGTGACAGTTTTAAATTTCATTCGTATGTTTTCATCGATTGTTTATGTACTGGAGATTGTTGTAATTGATGGGGCAGATGGAAACCAAAGTGGTATGGCAAGCACAATGTTACAAGTTATCTTGACTTTTAAATTTGCATTTGTGATTCATTTGATGAAACCTATTTTGTCAAAAACTAACGAGTTATCACAAGCGTTGCAAAAAAAGGATCAAGATATTGTCAACACAATGCATTTTATAAAGTTGTCAAAATTGCTATTATTACAGATGAGAAATAATGAAGTTGAGTGAGAATTCTTTATTGTTGAAGTCTCTATGTTTTGTTGTAAACATGACATAGAAGTTCCAAATATGAATGAAAAGTTCGTTCAATCAGGTAGATTAAGCAGCAACGCACGTGAAATTACAAATTTACATTTTTTTAGGATTGAAATATATAATGCAGTGCTTGACTAGATGTTAAATGAGTTAAATGACCATTTTGATGAAGTAAACACTGAATTGTTGTTATGTGTCGATTCTCTTGATCCAAAGGATCAATTTGGTGCTTATGATAAACAAAAACTAATTCATCTTGCTGAATTATATTCATATGATTTTACTCCGATAGAGTTGCAATTACTTGAAAGACAACTTGACATATACATTTGTGACATGCGAACTGCATCATCGGATATATTTTCAGAAGTTAAGGGAATCCGTGGACTGCTTCAAAAAATAGTGGAGTTAAAAAAACAAGAGATTTATCAACTAGTTTTCAGATTGTTAAAGTTGACTTGCCTCTTACCAGTTGCAACAACTAGTGTTGAAAGAACATTTTCTGCAATGAAGATAATAAAAAATCGTCTGCGAAACAGAATGGGAGATGAATGATTGTTTGATGGCTTACATTGAAAAAGACGTTACAAATACAATTACAACTGAAGAAATTATTTCATGTTTTCAGAGCATGTGTCAACGTAAAGTCGCTCGTTCTACTTTCAATAAAATGTATGTTAAAATTTATTGTTCCCGGGCGGTTTACAAATCCTACTCCCGCCATTGCGCGCAGTTTCTACCCGTAAGCGCATTTTCCGCAATTGCGTGAATTATTCCCTCGGGTGTGCATTTACCCCACTAGAACCCACCCACTAACCCCCCCCCCCCCCCCCCCCACTTGGCGCGGATTTTTAGCTCTTGCGTGCATTTTTCACCACAACGCGCATTATAAAAAAAGTCAAAAACTATGATTAAAAAGTTGTTATTCCAAACAAAAATTGTAAAAAAATTATTAGAAATTACTTAATGGAGATTTCCCAAACAACATATAGTTTTTTTTCAAATTAGTTTTTTTTGGACAACTCTAATGTCAGAATTTATTTTTCACCGTCACTATTGTCTGAAATAGGCTCTTACATAGCAACTGTGAAGCATTATTCCAGCAAACTTACCGTTCGACGATATTTTTCGCCTGCGCTCGCATTTTTGCCTTGTGACGTATTTTCTACCCTGATACTCATTTCTCACCATTACGCGCATTTTTCAACTGGGCACGCATTTCCGTCTGAGCGCGTTTTTTTTCCTCCCTGGCACGCACTAAAGCATGGACGCGCATTACCGCCAGAGCATGCATTTTCTGCCCAACAGTGCATTTTTCCGTTTGGCCGCGCAATTTCTGCCAGAACGCGCATTTTCCGCCTCTGCGTGAATTTCTCTCGTGCACACATTTACCCCCTCCAGCACCTCCCCCCCCCCCCCATGGCGCGCATTTTTAGCACTTGCACACATTTTTCACCACAACGCACATTATAAAAAATGTCAAAAACTATGATAAAAAAGTTGTTATTGCAAACAAAAATGTATAAAAAATTACAAAGTACATGATGGAGATTTTCCGAACAACATATAATTTTTTTCAAAACAACGTTTTGGACAACTCTAATGTCAGAATTTATTTTCCACCAACACTTTTTCTACCGCGACTACCGTCCGAAACAGGCTCATACATAGCAACTGTGAAGCATTATTCCAACAAACTTATCTACTATAAAGGTCTGTTAGACGATATTTTTCGCCTAGACACACATTTTTGCCTTGAGATGCTTTTTCTATCATGATGCACATTTCTCACAATTACGCGCATTTTTCAACAGGGCACACATTTTCCGATTGGGCGCGAATTTTTTCGCCCTGACACGCACTTTTGCATGGGCGCGCATTACCGCAAGAGCATGCATTTTTTTGCCCAGGAGTGCATTTTTCCGTCCGGGCGCGCAATTGCTGCCCGAACGCTCATTTTCCGCATCTGCGTGAAAAGTTTTCCCTCGAACCCCTCCAGCCCACCCCCCCCCCCCCCACCCTGGCGTGCATCTTTATCCCTTGCGCGTATTTTTCACCACAACCCACGTTATAAAAAAAATGTCAAAACTATGATTAAAAAATTGTTATTCCAAACAGAAATATTTTTTAAAAAATAGAAAGTACTTAATGGAGATTTTCCAAACAACATATAGCTTTTTCAAAACAATTTTTTTGGACAACTCTAAATTGTCACAATTTATTTTCCATCACCATTTTTTTCACAGCCAGTATCATCCAAAACAGGCTATATAGCAACTATGAAACATTATTCCAGCAAACTTATCTATTATAAATGTCCACTCATTTAGATGTATTTTTCGTTCGGGCGCGTATTTTTTGTCTGTGTGCATATTTTTGTCTTGGGGCACATTTTCCACCGTGAAACATATTTTTCACCTGTGCACGCATTTTACGACTGGGCGCAAATTTTTCGCCCTGATACGCACTTTTGCAGGGGCGCACATTACCACTAGAGCATGCATTTTCCTCCCAGGAGTGCATTTTTTGTATGGGCGCACAGTTTTTGCCCTGACGCACATTTTCCACCTTTGCATGAATTTTCCCTCGGGCGCGCATTTACCCCTCCACCCCCTCCACCCCCTCCACCCCCCCCCCCCCCCCGGCGCGCATTTTTATCTCTTGCACGCATTTTTCACCACAACGCACATTATAAAAAATTCAAAAACTATGATTAAAATTGTGTTATTCCAAACAAAAAATGTAAAAAAAATTGAAAGTACTTAATGGAGATTTTCCGAACAACATATTGCTTTTTCAAAACAGCTTTTTTGGACAACTCTAATGACACAATTTACTTTAATGACTCTGTTGGAACACCCTATTACTGATTTGTGTCAGGATCACTATGTCTCTTAGGAAACCTGTTTTGACCTCATTGTATAGATCTAAAGGTCAAGTAGAATTGAGTCCAAGGGTTAGTAGTTAGGTTTGGAAGCTGCCCTCAAGACCAGTTTTTTCAGTTTCTGGAGACCAAGTCATTTCGTCGAGCTCAGTACGACGAATTGTCGAACTCCATTCGACGATCGTTGAGCTCACTTCGATGAGTCATCGAACTCCATTCGACGATATCTGAGCTCAACTTCATCAAGTCGTCGAACTCCATTCGACGATCTTCGAGCTCAATTCGACGATCTTGACTCCAGTTTGTTCCGCTATCTCTGAGCTCAGTTCGACGATAGTTGAGCTCAGATCGACGATCTCTGTTTCTGTCTAAGTCCAAATCTCTGAGCTCAGTTCAACGATAGTGGAGCTCAGTTCGACGTTTTTCTGAAGAGTTCAACGATTTTCAAGATTCAAATTCAGACAGTTAAGGAATTATTCTCAGCATTTAATTCAGAGATCTTGTAGCCTTTTTTCATTTAATCTGGAGCAAGTTTCAAGGAATTATCAAGGAATGTTTTATTGGACTTTCCTCCAGAAGACAAAAGCAATTAAGAAAGTAATTGATGACAGGCTAACGACTATCTTGGACAATAGATCATTTCGATTCAGACAGATGGAATAAAAGACAGAATTATTCTCTACAACAAAGATATAGAAGAAGAAAAAAAAGAATAACAAGAATCTCTCTCTGCAACAATAACTCTTACACAACAACAATCACACAAGAGAAAGAAAAAAAAGGAGTTGCAGACATTCTCAGTCTCAAAGATTCATACAAGAACACCATCACCAAAGGAGATCAACAAACTGAAATCTTCAGATCTCTTTTGATTCAAGTGTTCAAGGCCATCATCATTCAAGACTCCAGACACCTCACATTTCAGTTGCTGCTGAAATCATCTTTTGCTGGAGATCAAATTTTCTGAAGGCCTATCACCATATTGCAATGCTTCACTTCCTAAACAACTACAGATCTCAGGGGGAGCTTTGACAACATCTACTATCTTCTCTCTGACTGTTGACAGAGAAGATCTTCTCATCCCTCTCTCACTCTCTACTGTAAAGGGTTTTTCAAACTCCCTTCAAAAGTTTGTGTTTGGTTTTTGAGCACCTTATCAAAAGCTCATTGGTGGCAAAACACCTGATCAAAAAATCTGGTTTGGTTTTTGAGCACCTTATCAAAAGCTCATTGGTGCCCAGGACACCGGATCAACTCATCCTGCAGTGGATTCCTACCTAGGGTAGTAGAAGAGTGAATGTACCCAGATTGATTGGGGAACCACTATAGCTCATTGTGTCTTCTGGTTGCTTTGTGTTTCTTTTTGTTTCTGGCTGTGCTTTGTGATTGCTTTGTGTTTAATCTGTGATTAGATAGTTGCTTCTTGTTTAGATCAATTTTTATTATTTGCTTCCTGTTCACATAAGAATACAACAACTGTTGTAAAATTTTTTAGCAAGCACCATACTCTATTCACCCCCCCCCCCCCTCTAGAGTATATCAGATCTAACTTGCACTTTCAATTGGTATCAAAGTGAGGTTGGTTAAAAATACCACATCTTCCAGGTTGGTTAAACATACCACACCTTGGTGGTTGCACAGGCTAACACCTGAACCTAAAGATTCCTATAGTTAGATCTGCTTGTTGTAGATTTTGTTATTAGGATTATTTCTTCACAAAACATGGCCCAAAACAAAGATTATGCTAGCACCAGACCTCCAGTATGCAATCTATCCAAGTTTGCACTTTGGAAGGCAAGGATTAGACTCTACATGAATTCTATTAATTAGGACATCTTCAATTCTATTTTGACAGTGTGTCCAAGACCTCCAGAGAACACAAGCACAAATGCTATTCCACCTCCCTCAGGAACAGATGCAAAGATCAAGAAGTGGAAAGTAACAGATGCAAAGGCTATGAATATCTTAGCCCAGACTATGTCTGATGACATTTTCCAAAAGGTGGCCGAATGTAACTTAGCAAAGGAAATCTGGGATAAGCTATCTGAAATAGTCTCCGGATCTGCTGATGAAAGAAAAGACAGAAGATCTTACCTCATAACCCAATATGAGAACTTCAAGAAAGGAGAAGCTGAGTCAGTAGCAGACATGTATAATAGACTCAGTCTGATAGTCAATGAACTGAAAACTTTGGATAAAGAGATCTCATTGACTGAGCTAAATGATAAAATCCTAATGTGCTTCCCAAGCACTTGGGACTCAAGGATCTGGCCAATCAAGGATGCCAGAAGTCTCAATTAAATAACAATAGAAGCTCTCTTGGGCAAGCTCAAGTCTTATGAGCTGCTCATCAAAAATAGAGAAGAAGAGCAGAAGGCTGCCTCACCAGCCACAAGAAAGGAAAAGTCAATAGCTTTCAAAGCCACTGAAGATCAGCCTGAAGACAAGGTCACAGGCAATGATGAGTTGCTTAGTCTACTGGCCAAAAGATTTTACAAGATGACCAGAAAGGACTTCAGAAAGAGATCATACAAAGAGCATGATAAGGCAAGGTATGATAAATCAAATAATAAAGAAATTATTTTCTTTGGTTGCAGGAAACCAGGCCACATTGTGCCTGACTGTCCAGAGAATAAAAACAAGGATAGAAAGGACAAGAGAGAAAGAAGAAAAGACAAGAATTTCAAGAAGAACAGCAATGACAAACCCTCCTCAAGCAGGAACAAACACACAAGGAAGGGATTTGTTGTTGAATCTTGGAGTGAGACAGAAGAAGAATCTGAAACTTCTTCCAGCTCAAGTGATGATGAGGATGATGCTGAAGAAAAGGAATTCTGTATGATGACTATCAATGCCTCACAACACAATTCTGATGCAGAAGATTCAGAGTCAGACTCAGAGACTCAACTTGAAGAGCACCAGGTGATAAGTTCTTTTGATTTCAATTCTGAGGACTTTAAGTATGAATTTAAAGCACTATGTTTAGACCTATTAAAATCTGAGAAGGAAATCATTTCTCTCAGAAATCAATTGTCTGAACACAGTACCTTAAAATCAGAAAACCTCAAACTCTCTGAGGAGTTGGAGTGTTGTAGGGAGCAGATAGCTTCACTGAAAAGTGAGCTATCAGAGGCCAAAAAGCTTGAAGAATCCCTTAATGGGAGAAGCATCAAGATAATGGACATCACAAGCACAGTGAACTCTAGATTCAACAGTACACTGGGCTTGGGTGCTTCATCCAGCCAACCTATAGTACTAACAATCCCGATTAAGTTTATTTCTGATAAAGGGAAGGGAGTTGTAGAGGTAGCTAGGAAGAATTCTGACTTACCCAAGAAATCAAGTGTTCAACAGAAATCGTCGAACGGAGCTAGACGATCGTCGAATGCAGATCGACGATCTCAGGCAAAATCGTTGAACTCAGGTCGACGATCTCTAAACCCTGAACTCTGCCCCAGTCGATCGTCGAACGGAGCTCGACGATCTGACCCAAGATCGTCGAACGCAGCTCAACGATCATCGAGCAGAGATCAGAGATTTGAAAACTTCTTCAAGGGTAAATCAAATTCCAATCCTAGGGATCCTTCATCCATACTTAACCCTTATACTGAATGGATAATACCTCCAAGGAGATATCATCCTGAAGGTTATAAGAGTCAATCAGGGATGTCATTTATTTTTGAATTTAAAGGTTATCAACCTAGACCCAAGGTAAACTGGGTCAAAAACAAGTAAATTACTTTATGTGCAGGTGAAGACCTATCCAACATCAAACCAGCAATGGTATTTGGATAGTGGGTGCTCAAAGCACATGACAGGAAGCAAGGATAATCTCACATCCTTTAAAGCCAAGCTTGGACCCAAAGTCATATTTGGTGATTCAAACTTTGGACTAACAAAAGGATATGGTGCAGTCCAAATTGGGACAGTCACATTCAAGAAGGTAGCCTATGTGGAAGGACTGAAGCACAACCTGATCAGCATCAGTCAGCTATGTGATGAAGGCTACCAGGTGACTTTCAGCAAATCCTTATGCAGGATCAAATTAAAGGACAACATAACTGTGTTGACAGGTAAAAGGAAAGGTAACATCTATTTAATAGACTTTCTTTCAACTGAAGTAGATATTTGCCTGTTTAACTCTGTTAGTAGACCTAATGTATTATGACATAAGAGATTAGGGCATATAAATCTTAGAACCATTGCTAGGCTATCCAAGGACAACCTTGTTAGAGGACTACCTTCTGGCCCCTACAAGAAGGAAGGACTCTGCAGGGCTTGTCAATTAGGCAAGCAAACTAAAAATAGTTTCAAGTCACTTAATAAGAGTGATTCATCTAGGATTTTGTATCTGTTACACATGGATCTTTTTGGACTCATTACAGTACAAAGCTTAGGAGGGAAATCTTACACTTTAGTGGTTGTAGATGACTTCTCTAGATTCACATGGGTGTTCTTTCTGAGGAAGAAGTCTGATAACTTTAAGTGTTTGACAGAGTTTCTCAAATGCATACAGACTGAGTTCAATACTCACATTGCCTTGATTAGAAGTGATCATGGGACAGAGTTTGATTCTCTTCTTATGCAAGAGTTCTGTCAGAGTGAAGGGATCAGACACACTTTCTCAGCTCCTAGAACTCCTCAACAAAATGGGGTAGCTGAAAGGAAAAATAGAACCCTTATTGAATCTGCCACTACATTGTTGTCAGATGCTCACCTTCCTCTATCCTTTTGGGCAGAGGCAGTGAACACCTCCAACTATGTGCTGAACAGAAGTTTAATACATAAACTAAAGGGCAAGACTCCCTATGAATTACTCAAAGGGAAGAAACCTAAAGTAGATTATTTTAGAATTTTTGGTTGTATCTGTTACATACACAATAATGACAAGAAGTACTTAGCAAAATTTCAAGCTAAAGCTGATGAAGTAGTGTTTCTAGGATACTCCATGATCAGTAAGGCTTATAGGGTTTATAATAAATCAACTCTTAAAATTGAAGAATCTGTTCACATATCTTTTAATGAATCTAACATGTCTTTCAAGAAGAAGAACACTTCTATCATAGAACCTTTGCAGGTACATTCTCTTGCTGAAGACCTGAACAGATTACAAATCATTCAAAAAGAGGAAAGCAGTGAAGATGAAGAAGACATTCAACATCCTGAAGAGAAACCTCTTGAAGAGCCAGTTGTTGTACTACAAGAGGAAACAACAACATATATTGGTGAACAATCAACACCTCCTGTTGATTTAGTAACATCAAGAGACCATCCAATTTCCCAAGTAATTGGAGACATCTCAGCTGGTGTGCAAACCAGAAATCAAGTCAACCAAAACCTGTCACACACTTGCTTCCTATCTCAAATTGAACCTCAATCCATTCAAGATGCAGAGCAAGATCCACACTGGATCATTGCAATGCAAGAAGAGTTGCATCAATTTGAAAGGAACAAAGTTTGGGAACTAGTACCAAGGTCTAAGTGTCACTCCATTGTTGGAACAAAGTGGGTGTTCAGAAACAAATTGGATGATCAAGGAGTAATTGTAAGGAACAAGGCAAGGCTAGTTGCTTAAGGATACTCTCAAGAAGAAGGCATAAATTATGACCAGACTTTTGCACCAGTTGCAAGGTTGGAGGCCATAAGAATCTTCTTAGCATATGCAGCACACAAGGGTTTCAAAGTATACCAGATGGATGTAAAGAGTGCTTTTCTCAATGGGGATATCAAAGAAGAAGTCTATGTCAGACAACCTCCAGGTTTTATCTCTCCAACTCATTCTGATTATGTTTTCAAATTGCACAAAGCATTACATAGTCTCAAGCAAGCTCCTAGAGCATGGTATGAGACCCTAGCATGCTTCCTTTTAAAAAATGAGTTTATAAGGGGTAGAGTAGACCAAACTCTTTTTATTAGAACCCATAAGTCCCATACCCTACTAGTACAAATTTATGTAGATGATATTATCTTTGGTTCTACTGATTCAAATTTGTGCAGAAGGTTCTCCAATCTAATGCATTCTAAATTTGAAATGAGTAGCATGAATGAGTTATCCTTCTTTCTTGGATTGCAAATCAAACAACATGTTCAAGGCATATTTATTTCTCAAACCAAGTATGCAAAAGAATTGGTCAAGAAATTTGGTATGTCTGAAGCATCTTGTATGAAAACACCTATGCCTACTAATGTTGTATTAGATGCTGATGAACATGGGAAACCTGTTGATCAGATAACATATAGAGCAATGATTGGCTCTTTATTGTACCTTACAGCTAGTAGACCTGACATAATGTTAGCTACATGCATCTGTGCTAGATTCTAAGTGAGCCCTAGAGAGTCACACATAACATTAGTAAAAAGGATTCTCAGGTATGTAAAAAGTTGTCCAAATCTAGGTCTCTGGTATCCAAAAGATTCAGCATTTGACTTAACTAGATTTTTTGATGCTGATTATGCTGGATGCAGAATTGACAGGAAAAGCACCAGTGGAACTTGTCAGTTTCTTGGTGACAGACTTGTCTCTTGGTTTTGCAAGAAACAAACATCTGTGTTAACTTCAACTGCTGAAGCTGAATATATGGCTGCAGGTAGTTGTTGTTCACAAATCTTGTGGATTCAAAACCAACTCCTAGACTATGGCTACAACTTAGAGAAGTCTAAAATCTTTTGTGATAATACCAGTGCTATTTCTATAGCTCAAAATCCAGTCCTCCATAGTAGGACAAAACATATAGAAATTAGGCATCACTTCTTAAGGGATAATGTTGAGAAAAATAAAATTAAACTTCAATATATCCCAACTGATTTGAGAAGGGGAGATATTTTCACCAAACCCTCGGATGAAAAGAAACATACCTTCTTCTTAAATCAGTTAGGAATGTTAGATGGAGGAAGTCTAAAATAATATCCAAGACTTTAAACTCTAAACATTGACCAAGACTAGGCAAACATCTTGATTTTTCTAGTGTATAGAGTGTTTCTGGTCTCTAAACTGCGCTCGGTGACTTTCCCCCAGATCGTCGAACGGAGATCGACGCTTTCCGAAATCATCGACCAGAGTTCAGCGCTTCTCAGATAGTGCTCAACTATCTCTCGAGGTTAGCGATCGTCGAACGGCGCTCGATGATTTTGTTTTCTGAAACTATCGTCGAACGGAGCTCGACGCTCTCCAATATCGTCGAACGGAGATCGATGATGTTGATGACCTTTCAGTTTCCTTTAGAAGCCCCGATCGTCGAACTGAGTTCCACGATCTTTCCTTTTTTGCGTCGAACCCTAATATAAAACTCTTTTTTCGGCCGTCGTTCTCCTTTTGCGCTTTCATTCTCTCTGCAAATTTTCTCTTTCCCTCCAAACTTCTCTACACTTGGTCGTTTGGTTGTTTATTTTTTTGCAGGAATCAATGGCCGTCTCAGTTGTAGTCCTGGCCGCAATGAAATTTGATGCAGGATTTGATACTGATATGGATTCGTTTAACAACAGTGATCAGATTTTCAGAGACATTCTAGAACTTTTCAAGGAGCAAAAGCTAGTTACTATAATGTCCACCAGAATCAAATTGGCTGCTGATGAAATCAAGGAGTGGGTCTATACTGCCCACAACTAGGACCAGAATACAGTGATTGGCACAGTATCAGGAACTCAGGTACCTCTTACACCTGCTACCCTGACAGAGATTTTTGGATTGAATTCTGGAGGAGACTCTGCTGAACTATCTGGAGAAGAATTTTCTGATTTACTTGCTAGAATGGGTCACTAAGATGCAAACTCTAGCAAACTCCTGAAGAAAAATTTATCTGTGGAGTACAGGTTTTTGGCTGATGTTGTTGGGAAGGTATTGTTGGCCAAACACTCAGCCCATGATACCATCTCCAGGTATCAACTATGTTTGATGGGTGCTATTGTAGATAATAAACAGTTAAACTGGGGAGAAGTTTTCTTTGATCTGATTAAGAAGAAGATCAACAAGAATTTTGTTAACTTTGGAAGGATACTAGGGCTATTTCTTCAAAACAGATGCCCTGTACTACTAGTCTCAAATGGGATGCACATCAATGCCTCTAAGAGGCTCTCCTGTGCCCTGTTTGGAAAGTGGCACAGGAAAATTGTGATGCCCAACAGACCCTCTGCAAGTGCAACTTCAGGCACAAGGACTGTTGCAGTCTCTTCCCCTCAAGTCTCTGCCCCTGTAGAAGACTTGCCTGCTGCTTCTCCTCCTCCTCCACCTCTTATTTCATCTCCACCAGTCACCTCCACCATTCAAATTCCCTCCACAATCATTATTTCAACCCCATCTCCAACTTCAATTTCTCCACCTCCACCTCTCACAGAAGAACTTTTCCATCCTCTACATCAATACCCTCACCTAGAAATTGAATCATCATCTCATCTTCCATCTTTCAATCTGCTAGATGATTCCTTTATGGATGATTCCCCTTCATCCCCTCCTGATCTACCCTCTTCATCCACATCTTACCAACAGTTACTTCAAGATATCATTGCACAACCCTCCTTCACACCCTCTGTTTCCATTCCATTATCCTCAATTTCCACAATCCCCATATCTCAACCCTCCTTTCCCCCATACACCAGCTCTCCACCAACATCTCCAGCTGTTCCACCTTCATTCTCTACCTCTGCTCAAGTCCCTATTGAGCATGTAGATCTTCCAGGCTTAGCAGACAGACTTTATGAGCTGATAGCTCACAGGCTATCCCTCTTGTTGGAGACCTCCTTGGCTCCACTTTTAAAGTTAGTTACAGACCTGTCTGCCAGGATCTCCTCCCTCATTCCTCCTCAGGCAATCCCTTCATCTGGGTTCCTTGATCCAGTCCTGACTGAATCTAGGCAGGGGGAGATGCCTCATGAAGTGGTTAGATTGCCTGTTACTGCTGTTACCTCAGTTCAAGCTCAAGCCTCAACACCACAAGTTGCAGTTTTCTCAATGGACCTCAGGTCATTATTATCAGCTTTTGATTCAGTTTATTTCAGCTGTCTTCCAGAGAGCACTTCGGTCCAGCCATCTGAAGATCTATCTAAGGCCATTGTGCCCATTTCAAGCTGTGACACCAGCTTAATTTATTCTTTTGTAAAGTCCCTTTCTGCTGCTGCCCCTGTTGTTTCTGTTGCTGCTGCTTCTACTGATATTGTTGATATTGCTATTAATTCTGATGTTTCAGTATCTGAGGACATACATATGACAAAGGCATTTGAATTTGAGCCTGCTGTTACTACTGATGTTATTTCTATTACTGAACCTGTTGTATCTGAAAGTATTTTATCTGTATCTGCTGCTTCCCCAGTTACTGTTGTATCTACTACTGCTGTACCTTCCATTTCTGAGAGTGTTACTTCTGAAAGTTTTGTATCTACTATTGCTGCCACAACTGCTGTCACTACTGTTACCTCTGCTCAATCCCAACAACAGATAGACTATCTTAAAAGGATTGATGCACTGTATGATGAACAAAGCTCAGAAAGTGATCAATATAGGACTGATTCAGATGACTCCTCTGCAACTATTGCAAGGAAAAGAAATGCCAGAAGCAAGGCTATGAAAAGGGTTCCTCCAGCAAAAGTTAAAGATACAAATGATATTCCTTATTACATTCTGCATAACTGTCCTATCACAGAACACTGGATGCAATACTCCAAGAATCAATTGAAGTCCATGAAGAAAAAGAGAAAGTATGAGAAAGGTTCCTCTCAGTTCCATCATCATCCTCCTCCTCCTGATGCAGGTGCAGGTGGTAGCTCTGTTGTTCAACCCTCTGCCAGAAGCCAAACCCCTTATCAACCTCAAGGTAGATCCCAGTACAAGGAAAGTCAATCCAGAGGCTACCAATCAAGGAGAGGAAACTATAGAGGAAACAAAAGAGAATTTCAAGTATACTCCAAAGGCTATTCCAGACAACATCCTTACTCAAGGGAAGGACAAGCTTCTTCTGATACTACTTCAGGTCTCTTTCCCTACAAGCTTAAAGAGTTAGTCTCATCCAGAGCTCCTCCAGACAATCCCTCAAATAGATATGAGCCTCCAGTTCCTTTTGAGGATCCAAAGAACAATCCAACTTCATGGACAGCCAGGATGAAGGAATTAGCTGCTTTGGATCAGATTAAGAAAGCCAGAGAATAAGGCAAAGACACTTCCAATATTACTACTTTATCAGAACAAAGGAAAAAGGAACTTGAAAGATATTCTTCCAGCAAGTTCTTTGATTCTGAAAGCTACATGAAGCTGCATCCTGAAGCTATAGTGCCCAGGCCTAAGCAACAAACCTCTTTAGGTGAAGCTGATGACAGAAGATCTAAAAAGGAAGCTCTCAATCCAAATAGAGAAATAGTACTTATAAAGAGCAAAGAAAAGGAGTAATTCTGTAAGGTGACAGTTATTTTGATTTCTGATCTATCTGTGACAATATATGTGTGATTCTGCAATGTCTTGTCTGTTATATTGTTGCCTTGTATATGTTTTTAATTTTCTAATATCTGTAAATAGTAATCCTAACCCAAATAGGGGGAGATTGTTGGAACACCCTATTACTGATTTGGGTCAGGATCACTATGTCTCTTAGGAAACCTGTTTTGACCTCATTGTATAGATCTAAAGGTCAAGTAGAATTGAGTCTAAGGGTTAGTAGTTAGGTTTGGAAGCTGCCCTCAAGACCAGGTTTTTCAGTTTCTGGAGACCAAGTCATTTCGTCGAGCTCAGTACGACGAATCGTCTAACTCCATTCGACGATCGTTGAGCTCACTTCGACGAGTCGTCGAACTCCATTCGACGATCTCTGAGCTCAACTTCATCGAGTCATCGAACTCCATTCGACGATCTTCGAGCTCAATTCGACGATCTTGACTCCAGTTTGTTCTGCTATCTCTGAGCTCAGTTCGACGATAGTTGAGCACAGATCGACGATCTCTGTTTCTGTCTAAGTCCAAATCTCCGAGCTCAGTTCAATGATAGTGGAGCTCAATTCGACATTTTTCTAAAGAGTTCAACTATTTTCAAGATTCAAATTCAGACAGTTATGGAATTATTCTCAACATTTAATTCAGAGATCTTGTAGTCATTTTTCATTTAATCTGGAGCAAGTTTCAAGGAATTATCAAGGAATGTTTTATTGGACTTTCCTCCAGAAGACAAAAGCAATTAAGGAAGTAATTGATGACAGGCTAACGGCAATCTTGGACAATGGATCATTTCTATTCAGACAGATGTAATAAAAGACAAAATTATTCTCTACAACAAAGATATAGAAGAAGAAAAAAAGAATAACAAGAATCTCTCTCTGCAACAACAACTCTTACACAACAACAATCACACAAGAGAAAGTAAAAAAGGATTTGTAGACATTCTCAGTCTCAAAGATTCATACAAGAACACCATCACCAAAGGAGATCAACAAACTGAAATCTTCAGATCTCTTTTGATTCAAGTGTTCAAGGCCATCATCATTCAAGACTCCAGACACCTCACATTTCAGTTGCTGCTGAAATCATCTTTTGCTGGAGATCAAATTTTCTAAAGGCCTATCACCCTACTGCAAAGCTTCACTTCCTGAACAACTACAGATCTCAGGGGAGCTTTGACAACATCCACTATCTTCTCTCTGACTGTTGATAGAGAAGATCTTCTCATCCCTCTCTCACTCTCTGCTGTAAAGGGTTTTTCAAACTCCCTTCAAAAGTTTGTGTTTGGTTTTTGAGCACCTTATCAAAAGCTCATTGGTGGCAAGACACCTGATCAAAAAATCTGGTTTGGTTTTTGAGCACCTTATCAAAAGCTCATTGGTGCCCAGGACACCTGATCAACTCATCCTGCAGTGGATTCCTACCTATGGTGGTAGAAGAGTGGATGTACCCAGATTGATTGGGGAACCACTATAGCTCCTTGTGTCTTCTGGTTGCTTTGTGTTTCTTTTTGTTTCTGGTTGTGCTTTGTGATTGCTGTGTGTTTAATCTGTGATTAGATAGTTGCTTCTTGTTTAGATCACTTTTTATTATTTGCTTCACTGTTCACATAAGAATACAACAACTGTTGTAAAAGTTTTTAGCAAGCATCATACTCTATTCACCCCCCTCTAGAGTATATCAGATCTAACTTGCACTTTCAGACTCAAAAACAAAACTACAGAGCATAATAAAGTTCTCAAAGTCATTCACTAAAATGGCTCAAAAAATTACTCTACTAGTCAAGAGGAGAAGAGTAATCTCTGTGGCAAAAGTATATTTATCCCACTAATAGATATAAACAATGGAGCGACATTCATGGAGTATAAGAGTAAAACAAGCAGTGTGAGACTCACGAAGTTAGTGATTTGCACTTTCTTTCCACTCAAACAAGCTATGTAAATAGGTTCTTACACTTCAAATTATTATGCGCCCAATAAAATGCCATGAACAACTTTAGTCACACATTGGATATCCGGAGTAAATGTTAGTGCAAAAATATCATGGGCTTAAGCTTTTGGGTTGAGCATGAGTTTGACCGCTGGTACATCTCTCCAACTTTGGTTCCCCTTTGTATCTTGGAGACTTCTACTATGGTTGAGTAATGTTTAAGAATAGGGATTTGTTTGGGAATTTAATGGTGGATTAGAGCTTTTAGAAAAACAGTGATAGGGAAAAAAATAGTAAGAATAAAACGGAGATTTGGACCTACCATAACATAAGCATAAAAATGCAAGAAGTTCTTTTTAGCTTTTAAAAGTGAGTGGGTTTATTTCTTTCCAAACAATCATTATAATTTTTTTTGGTGTTATAAAATCCGGTACAATACACAATTATAATAAACACAGGTTTACAAGAACATATAAACACAACCACACAGATATATATATGTGTATATATATATGTGTATATATATGTGTGTATATATATATATGTATATATATGTGTATATATATATGTATGTGTATATATATATATGTGTATATATATATATATGTATATATATATATATGTATATATATATATATATATATATATATATATGTGTGTCTATATATATATATATATATATATATATATATATATATATATATATATATATATATATATATATATATATATATATATATATATATATATATGTATATATATATGTATATATATATATGTATATATATGTATATATGTATATATATATACACGAGTGACAGGCATGGGCCTCCGGCCCGAAGGTCACGCACCACAGTACCTGGCCGGCGACAGCGGGCTCCGCTCGCCCCACCACCACCCCCCCGGCAGGCTCCGCCCCCCGCCCCCCCCCCCCCCCCCCCCCCTCCGCCCCCCCCTGGGTCGACGTGACACCTTTTTTATAATTTAAATTTTTCTTTTTTAATTTTTCTTAATGTTTTAAATATATCTATTTTATATATTTTTTTTATTAATTTTAACTTACATTTATAAAATATTTTATATATTAATTTTTAATTTACGTTTTTAATATATTTTATATATTAATAATTTAATTCTTATAATTAAAAAAACCGCTCCCCCCTCGCAAAATTGCGGCCTTCCCCACCGCCGGCGTCGGAGCTGCCGGCGGCCTGACCGGCGACCCCCAGCAGGTTCGCCGGGAGCAGGCGAACCTACCGGCGGTGATCCGGTGGCGCTCCGGCGGAGCCCGACCGGAGCCATGGGCGTAGCTAGTATAGGTCCAGGGGGGCACGTGCCCCCCTGATTTTTCGTGGATTTCACCCAGGCCAGTAGGCGGATTTTGCATTTCCGCCCTTTTCATTTCTACGCTAACCTAGCCGCCACTGCTGTCCTTCACAGTTCGCCCGGCATTCCCGCCGCTGCTCTCCTTCCCCCGTGACCAGGCGCCGACGGTACTTCCTCATCTTCTTCTTCTTCGCGGATTTCACCCATGAATACTGCTCTTCTTCTTCTTCGCGGATTTCACCCGGGAATACTGCTCCTCTTATTCGATTTCACCCGGGAATACTGCTGCTCTTCTTCGATTTCACCCGGGAATACTGCTGCTCTTCTTCTTCTCGGGTGAAAATACTTCTGCTCTTCTTCTTCACAGGTGAAAATACTGCTGCTCTTCTTTTTCTCGGGTGAAAATACTGTTGCTCTTCTTCTTCTCGGGTGAAAATACTGCTCGTCTTCTTCTTCTCGGGTGAAAATACTGCTCCTCTTCTTTTTCTCTAGTGAAAATACTGCTCCTCTTCTTCTTCTTCTTCAAAATGATTTGGACTATTTCTGATTTGGACAGATTCATTTAATTTCTTCACATTTCATTTGGACAGATTTAGTTATTTTTGATTTCTTCACATTTCTAATTTGGAGAGATTCAAACTGATTTTTTCGCATGTAGTTCAAACTACTGAGCCTAAGTTCGGAGCTTGAATCTTGAGAGCACAACAGGTAGTCTTGAGAGCACAATAGGTAGTCAGGTACTCATTGATTTCAAATTGATTTCAAATTGTTGATTTGGACAGTTTTTATTTCAAATTTGTATAATTGTATATTGTCTAAGTGGAATTAGGAGTGTAGTTGTTTTGGGATGGTTTCATGAATGTAATTAGATTCTGATGACTAAAAGTGAAATATCTAAATTTCTGATTTAAATTACACATTTGAATCATTGAATGTAAGGTAAAAGAATATTCATATGTTCCGGTGATTGGCTATGTTTGGGGAGTGATGAAGTACTTGTAGGAAATTAGCGGGGTTAGATAATTTGATTGATGTGATCAAGTTTTTAATTTCCGTTTCTTTGTAGTTCTTCCGTTGTGGATTTATGATTGACTATTATTGATTATGATTTCATTTTCCATGCAAATTAGATGGTTCTTAGTTGTTGTTCATTCTGTTCAAATCTGAAGGTTTCCAAATTTTAGCTATGCTACATACCATTAATCCACTAGACATTTTAACAGTCATGGAGAGATATTTCACTAAAGATCATCGTGCGGAAGCCAATATAAAAGACCTTCCAACGGATCCAGGATTGCAACTTCAAATTACTAATTACAGTCCAAATGATCATCGTGTGGCAGTCAATATGAAAGACCTTCCAATGGATCCAGGCTTGCGACCTCGAATTACAAATTACAGTCCAAATGATCAAGACCAAGTTCATAGGGCGTATTTACTTGCAGGTCCTTGTCAGCCTCGTGACCATGCCTTTCCTCAAAAGATATTTGGGAACAAATTACGACGTTTAAATAAGAATTTGTTTGGATTATATTCTTCATGGTTAGAATATATTGTATCAAAAGACTCTGCATACTGCTTATTTTGTTATCTTTTCAAGCCTGATATTGGAGATCAAGTGGGTGGTGCTTCTTTTGTTGGTGATGGCTTTTCAAATTAGAAAAAGAATGATAGAATCCAATCTCATGTTGGAGGTTCTAATAGTGCTCATAATCAAGCTGTAGCAAAATGTCACGATTTATTAAACCAAAAACAACATATTCAAACAGTGTTACAAAGCAAGATGAGGATGATTATCTCATTCGGTTGAATGCAACCATAGATTGTATACGGTTTCTTCTAAGATAAGGCATTGCATTTCATGGTCATGATGAATCTGAAAATTCAAGTAATCAAGGTAATTATCTTGAACTTTTGAAGTTTCTTGCTGATCATAACGACAAAGTAAAAGCTGTCGCATTCAGAAATGCCCCACAAAATGTGATGTTGACTTCACCAGATGTTCAACAAGACATTGTTACAGCTGCTGCAAGTGAGACACTCAAAGTAATTGTTGAAGAAATTGATGATGCACTTTTTTCAATTTTAGTCGATGAAGTCCGTGACATATCAGTTTAGGAGCAAATGGTTGTTGTTATACATTATGTTGACAAAAAAGGAAATGTTATTGAGCGTTTTGTGGGTATTGAGCATGTTTCTAGCACTAGTGTTATTTCCCTCAAAGAAGCTGTGGAAAAATTATTCTCTAGACTTGGTCTAAATATTTCAAAATTAAGGGGACAAGGATATGATGGAGCTAGTAATATACAAGGGGAGTTTAATGGTTTAAAAGCACTTATATTGAAAGACAATCCTTCTGCATATTATGTCTGGTGTTTTGCGCATCAATTAAAATTGGCTCTTGTAGCATTGGCAAAGAATCATGAAGATATTGCAATGATGTTCTTTGTGACTAATAATGTGGTGAATGTTGTTGGAGCTTCGTCCAAACGACGTGATAATCTTAGGGGC
The DNA here is from genome assembly GCA_039583875.1 of Platanthera guangdongensis. Lineage (NCBI taxonomy): Eukaryota > Viridiplantae > Streptophyta > Magnoliopsida > Asparagales > Orchidaceae > Platanthera > Platanthera guangdongensis. Next base: position 95,649,831 of record CM077158.1, on the reverse strand, counting down.
AAACATGCTGCAAAGGTTGTTGAAGCACTTAATGTTGGAGAACTTTCTTGTGGACAAGGTTTAAATCAAGAAACCAATCTTAAACGTCCAGGTGATACACGTTGGGGCTCACACTATGGTACTTTAGTTAGTTTGATTACTATGTTTGAAACAGTGATTGATGTGCTTGAAATTGTTAGAATGGAAGGTCCAAAAGAAGATCAACGGACAATGGTAAGGATGTTATTGGGATCAATGCAATCATTTGAATTTACATTTACTCTTCATTTGATGAGAACAATTTTGGCTATTACTTCCAAGTTATCTCGGGCACTTCAAAGACATGATCAAGATATTTTGAATGCAATTTCTTTGGTTGAATTATCAAAGAAACGACTCCAACATATGAGGGATGATGGCTGGCAATCATTATTTGAAGTGGTTTCAACTTTTTGTGAGAAAAATGAAATTATTGTTCCAAATATGAATGAGGGATTTATAGCTCAAGGAAAAGGAAAGCGTAAAGCTCCAATAATTGCAAATTTGCATCATTATCAGGAGGAGATTTTCTACAATGTTATCAATATGCAACTTCTAGAACTCAAAACTCGTTTTAACGAGGGAACTAGTGAGTTACTACTTTGTGTAGCTTGTTTGACTTCATCCAACTCATTCTTTAGTTTTGATAAGGATAAGTTGATTCGTCTGACAGAGTTTTATCCTGAAGATTTTTCCCCAATGGAGGTTTTAATACTTCACGACCAGCTTGATATATATATTTTTGACATGAGATCGAATAAAGTGTTTTCAATGCTGCATGGAATTTCTTATCTTGCTAAGAAGATGGTGAAAACTGGCAGAAACAGAACTTATCCACTAGTATATTTGCTCTTGACTTTAGCTTTAATCTTACCTGTTGCAACTGCTAGTGTTGAAAGAGTATTTTTAGCCATGACTTGTATGAAGAATCACCTCCGAAATAAAATGAGTGATCAATGGTTAAACAATGGTTTGTTGGTATATATAGAAAAAGATGTTTTTGATGGAATTGATAATGAATCTATCATAGATTATTATCAAAATATGAAGACATGTCGGATTAAGTTGTCGAGCTAGAAAAAAGGCTCGATTGATCTCCTAGGAAATGCTCTTGGTCTAATATTTTTGTTACAATGTATGACACTTAAAAAGTTTGTTCTGTTCCCAGTAAGTTGTTTTCAAATATAATCAAAGAGTTTGTAGTTCTTTTTTTTACACTTAAATGTGAGATTACATACTTTTTATCATTATTGTTAATATGAAGTTCATTTTACTTTTAAAATTACTGTTTAAAGTAAATAACTTTTAATTATTATTGTTATACATTTTTATATACTATTGTCGTATAGTCGTGCCCCCACTCAAGAAAAATTCTGGCTACGCCCCTGGTTTAACTCATGCATTTACGACCACCACCACCGTGCCAAGATGAGCCAATATCACGCAATCTCGGGGTTGAGAATGCTTGATGTGTACTTGGTCTCAATGTGTCAACCTTAATGAAAAGGTGGGCCACACCATCTTTGAGTTGACTCAATGTTGCTGTATATAAAATTAGTTATGTTGAATATTATTTTTATTAAATCATCTGATTTATACTTTAATTGGTCTTTATATATAGACACACTGTGGCTCTGTTTGGCATGGTGGGGACGGCTGGAGAAGTAGTGGTGAAATAATCAACTGTTTCACATAGTAATGACAAAATTTGTGAAACTGTTTGGAAAAATAGCTTTTGCAGTATCTTGTTCCCACATAATACTAACCGCACAAAAATCAAGCAGGAAGAATATCGGGAAAATCACGCCGCTGTCGGAAATGTGCAGATCTGTATTATGATAAACTTCTTTCAAACGCGTGTCAAAATCATTGGACTTCCAATCGCTTTGATCAAGAATTAATCTGAATCCCAAAGCCTTTCCTCTTTATGATCTCAACCAAGTCCTAGAACACCCTTGAATCCCCCTGGGTATTGACGGCAGGTTCTGATGAGAAAAAGCAGCGCTTTTCATAGTTCGAAGCGGACGAGACCTCCGTGGGAGAAAGGGTGATGTTCGACCTTACTGAGCGAGCATAGAGGAAGTCGTCGTTCTGTCTCTCGGAAGGGAGGGATTTTGTGCCTGTGTAGAGACCCGGGTCGCGATTTCTAGAGCTGTGAAAAATTTTCACTACTCTGAATCGCCGGTTTTCCGCGATTTGACGGTTGGGGCTTCTCCCACTAGAGTGTGTGAATTCGTTGCTTGGCGGGACATTTTTAAAAACAGCGGCACTTTGCTCTAAAAATGCTGCGCAAAACAAAGCATATATATATTCGTTGAACTGAGTTCGACGAGTTCCGGTGACTGGAGATCGACGATTTCCAATAAGCTGTGATCGGCATTTATTTCTTTTGCATTAACCGAATTTTTCGTGCAATTTCTTTCCTTCCCGAGTGATTACCTCCTAGGTGGGGATGTCTTGTCGGCCTTTCGTTTCTTCCTTTATTTTGGTTGAAGGCCGAATCATGGGTTATGGCAGGTAGTGGTATTTTGACGCTCTAAAGGAGTGGGATGTTTTGTGTATGAGCCGTGGAAGCCACCTTTTAGTCCCAGGTATGGGCTGGGCATAGCCGTAGTCGCCACCTTTTAATCCCAGGTACGGACTGGGTATGTGGCGGCCTTGTGCTGACATAGTGTATTTTCAGTTGGACTTGTTTTGTTTGGGGGACTGTTTTTGGTCACTAACTCAGGTCCATGATGTTTTACTACTGCCATTACTCACATTTTAGGATTGTTAGATGTTTTCTTCCTTTATAGATTGCAACGTGTTGTTGGTATACTTTTTCCTTGTAGCCTCTGCAGGATTTGAGCAGGGCTTGTTGTTGTTTCCCTATACTTGGTGTACTTTGGCTTACTTTGGACAGCATTTGCTTTTACTGTCATGTTTACTTACTCTCTTTCATTCTATTTTGATATTATGCTCAAATTCATATTTTTTTCTCGTTTTACTTGCTGAGGTATTCTTTTCTTCTCTGAATGCCTCAGGTTCTGATTAGTAGCCGAGTAGGCGGCTAGTTTTGTTGTGCTGTTGCTGGTGATCTCTTGTACTGTAGAGATCAGTTTCTTGGTCTTGTGAAGTAGTTTTATATTTTTCTTACAGACATACATGCTTGTCAGTGGGTTCGTGTCAGGTTATTGACGCCCGCTGGTGGTTTTTGCTTATGATACTAGATATGTTTCTTTTGCTGCTACCTTTCTGGAGATAGTCTATTTGCTCTTGGGAAGATTTATGCTAGGTTGCTAGTTACTTTTAAACCTAAAAATACTATTATAAGTATATCTCATGATCAACATGTTTATAAAACTCATACACTACTTTCCAAGCAACGTAAAAAGGATCATTTTCTTACTTATAATATAAAATAAATCTAGAGTCTTGCATAGTATAAGTTGACCTCGAGGGTCACTTATGCACTCTCATAGGGTGTCAAATATGAATAAAGTATTTTTCCGCTGCGTATAAGTATAATTTGTAAACTGTGGACTAGGTGATCCACTGAGCCGAGGGATACGACCTTTAAAATATAACTGATTTTCTAATCATTAAACTTATGAAATTTCATAGTCTAGTTAGATGGTGTTCGCCTGAGCATCGACGGTTATCCCCTGCTCGATGTGGTATCATGACGCGTGTTTTCTCATACTCTGATACTTCTCAAGTTCGGAGAAAATGCGAGTTATGACAGTTGGTATCAGAGCGAGGTTGCTTGGCAATTTGTCGGGCAACCTTTCCTTGTAGGTATTAGATGTTTAGTGTCATATCATACACACTCCGATATGTCATTAGCACGTCTTGGATGAAGCACGAACACTACACTCATAGCATAACATGAAGTATACGGGGCATATTATGTAGTATGGGATGCATAATATGTGTCTGTATATGGATCCACCATAGGGGCAACATGTGAGGGTTATGTAGTATGCGATGCATAACCTCCCATATGAATTCGACCAGCACGTTTCTTTTTTGTTGCATGAGAATGTTATGTAGTATGGGATGCATAACATTTTCATGCGTACGCCACTCATAACATGCATTAGGGCCTTTTTAGAATGCATAGCACAATCATGCATAGCATAACATTGCATAAGCATAACGTGTCAAGCTAAATATTTGCAGGATGACATATGTACACACATGGTTTTAAATCAGAAAAAGAATATTAATTCATGCATTCCCGATCTAGGCACAAGAGTTAGTTGATGGTGGTTAACCATCCTAGGCTAGGCATAGCATCACTTTTGTAAAAATAAAATAAAATCTCAGAGCAAGCATAGCAGTTAAAAGTTCATATTTATGTATGTATTGTCTGTACTGGTAGTTTGTTTTAACTGTTGTACTAGGTTCTGACCTCAGTTTTTATGCTTTTAGGATGGCGAGACGTCCTTCGACTAGGTCGACTCCCCTGTCTGAGGGTGAGTCCTCGGGAGCGCAGAGTGATGCGGTGATCGAGAGCCTGCGGCAGAGCAACGATTCCTTGACCAGGCAGTTGGTGGAGATGCAGGCCCAGATCTAGTCTCTGGTGGCAGTTGTGGCAGGACCGACTCAGGGGGTGCAAGCCCATGTAGGGGGTCAGCTGCTCCTCCCCCTCCTGCTCCCCTGAGACCTCCAGTGGTGGTGCCAGCAGAGATGGCCTTTATTTCTCAGTTTCAGAGACTTAGCCCTCCTACATACGATGGGAAGACAGATTTCATGGTCATAGATGATTGGCTGATCTCCATGGAGGAGATGTTCTCATACTCCGGTGTTGTAGATGATCAGAGAGTGATGATTGCCGCCTATCAGCTAAATGGTTTGGCTAAGAGCTGGTGTCTTAGGGAAAAGGAGAGCTTGGTGGCTGGTTGCTCTTGGGGATTGTTCAAGGAGATGCTGTTGAGGAAGTTCCTGCCTTCGGTCGAGCGTGACCGACTAATGAACGACTTCCTTCACCTGAAGCAGAGGCAACTCACGGTCAGTGAGTACGAGATAGAGTTTAGTAAGTTGAGCCGGTTTGCCCCTAGGTTGGTGAGTGTTGAAGCAGATCGAGTCAAGCGGTTCATTGGTGGCTTGAGGAGCGAGGTTCAGCAGTTGACCAGTGCATATGGATCAGAGACTTATGCAGGGGTAGTGGAGGCTGCTCTGAAAGTGGAGGCAAATGAGACCGCAAAGAACAGAGGCCAGCAAATGAGGAAGGACAAGAGGAATTCTGCTGAAGAGAAGAACCCCCAGGTACTCGATGCTGCTTCGGGAAAGAAGAGCAAGGTAGTGTGTAGCTTCTGTGGCTGGTTAGGCCACCCTGTTGAGAGGTGTTTCAAGAAGGCGGGAGCTCAGAAGAAGGAGCAAGTTCATGCTATTCAAGGTACTCCTAGGAGGGATGTTTCCTGTTCTGTTTGCAAGCGACCCGGGCATGATGCTGCCCAGTGCTGGTACAAGGATAAAGTCTGATATCAGTGTGGACAGGAGGGCCATATCAAGACTAGGTGTCCTTAGGTCCAGCCTATTCTTCAAGCAGTTTCACTTCAGGCTTTACCTCTGCCTCAGCGTGTGGACAAGGGCAAAGGAAAGCTGAACGTGATCTCTTCTGAGGAGGCTCAGACTTCGACTCAGGTCATCTCAGGTTAGTTGTTTTCCTAGCCTGAAAGTTTTATTTTCTAGAATGGTTTCAGTTTTTGTTTTGGTGGTTCCTTAGTTGCTTATGTACTCCTATAGGAAAATTTAAGGTGAAGAAACACCGGGCGCGTATTCTGTTCGACTCCGACGCTACCCACTTGTTTGTGGCTAGAGCTTTTGTAGAGCGTTATCGGTTGATTCTAGATCAAGTTTGTGATACCTTCCGCGTCAAGTTCCCTTCTGGTGAATCTGTGTTATCAGATTTGGGCATTTTGGATTGCCCTGTTTTGTTGGGGGACTTTCTTGCGAAGGCAGACTTGAAGATGATCGATCTAGAGGACTTCGATGTTATTCTGGGCATGGACTGGTTGTCTAAGTATGATGCAGTTATTCAGTGCAAAGGGAAGCGCTTGGACTTCATCAAGGACAATGGTCAGCTTGGAAGTGTGTATGCTGACCCGTTCCAGGATTCCCCTATCATTTCTGCGGTATGTGCTCAGAAGCTGTTTCGTTCTGATTGTTTTGCTTGTTTAGTCTCGGTGGTTGGGACTGCTGTTAGTGTACCGCGCTTAGAGGAGATTCCCGTTGTACGTGGTTTCTCTGATGTTTTTCCTGATGACCTTCCTGGTCTTCCCCCCGAGCGGGATGTTGAGTTTGTGATTGATTTGGAACTGGGTACGTGTCCTATTGCTAAGGAGCCTTACCGGATGGACCCTCATGAGTTGGAGGAGTTGCGACTCCAGTTGGACGAGTTGTTGGCAAAAGGCTTTATCAGGCAGAGTTCGTCGCCTTGGGGTGCTCCTGTTCTATTTGTGAAGAAGAAAGATGGGTTGATGAGGCTGTGCATTGATTATAGGGAGCTGAACAAAGTCACCATTAAGAATAGGTACCCTCTGCCGAGGATCGATGACTTATTTGATCAGATGCGTGGTAGCACAGTGTTTTCCAAGATCGATCTTCGTTCTGGCTATCATCAGCTCAGGATCCGTGAGGTAAATATTCCACGGACTGCGTTTAGATCGAGGCATGGACACTTCGAGTTTCTAGTGATGTCGTTTTGTTTGACCAACGCACCATCAGCTTTCATGGATATGATGAACCAGGTGTTCAAGGATTTTCTGGACAAGTTCGTTGTGGTATTCATCGATGATGTGTTGACCTACTCTCCCAGTGCTGAGGAGCATGAGCAGCATCTGCGCTTGGTTCTATCGGAGTTGAGGAACCACAAGTTATTTGCCAAGCTGAGCAAGTGCGAATTTTGGTTGCCTCAGGTCTCGTTTCTGGGCCACGTGGTGAATAAGGATGGGATCTCGGTCGACCCGAAAAAGATCGCAGCAGTGATGGATTGGAGCAGGCCGGGCACGCCTAAGGAGATTAGAAGCTTCCTAGGGTTGGCCGGCTACTACAGGAGGTTCGTGGAGGGTTTCTCTACCCTGGCTGCACCTTTGACCAGATTGACTCAAAAGAACACGGCCTTTGTTTGGAGCGAGAAGTGCGAAGAAGCCTTCCTGGAACTAAAGTACAGATTGTGCATTGCTCCTGTTCTAACCCTACCTACTGACGGCGTAGAGTGTGATGTGTACGTGGATGCTTCACATGTTGGTCTGGGTTGCGTGTTGATGCAGGCTGGAAAAGTGATTGCATATGGGTCAAGGCAATTAAAGACTCATGAGAGAAATTACCCTACGCATGACCTTGAGTTTCAGTGGTGATTTATGCGCTAAAGCTGTGGAGGCATCTACTTTTTGGTGCCCAATGCAAGATCTTCACAGATCATAAAAGTCTAAAGTACGTGTTCACACAGAAGGAGTTGAATCTGCGCCAGCGGCGGTGGCTAGAGTATGTGGTCGATTATGATGTGGAGATACAGTATCATCCGGGCAAGGCCAATGTGGTGGCCGACGCCCTGAGCCGGAAGACGGGGAAGATCTTTAATCTCACCGCCGATCGTTTAGTGGAAGAGTTCCTCCTGATGGATATTTCCGTGGGACGCTGTGACATGCAGAGCAGTTTGGCAGTGGCAGAACCGTCTTGGATTGCACTTACCAGGTTGGACCAGAAGGATGATCCGGATCTTCTGCACTTATACCTCAGGACTGAGAGAGGGGAGTTGCTGGATTTTTCTATCGATGATGCGGGTACCTTGAAGTACCGCGGCAGGTTTTGCATCCCCGCTATTGGAGACATCAGGGGTATGATTTGCAGAGAGGCTCATGGATCCAGTGTTGCCTACCATTCAGGATCTACAAAGATGTATCATGAATTGAAGCAGATTGCCTGGTGGTATGGGATGAAGGGTGATATATCTTGATTTGTTGCTGAGTGACACACTTGCAAGCATGTGAAGGCCGATCATGGAAGGCCTGGTGGCAAGTTGACTCCGTTGGAGATCCCGACTTGGAAGTGGGAAAGTATTTCTATGGACTTCATTACGGGCTTACCGAGATCTCCAAGGGGATTTGATTCTGTTTGGGTTATAGTGGACATACTGACGAAGTGTGCTCACTTCGTGCCGTACAAGATTGACTATCCGATGAAAAAGATAGCAGAGTTGTACTTGAACGAGGTCATCAGATTGCACAATGTGCCAGTTAGCATCATTTCGGATCGAGACTACCGTTTTACATCTCGCTTCTGGAGGAGTATGCAAGAGGGTTTGGGTACAGATTTGAGGTATTCTACAGCTTACCACCCACAGACCAATGGTCAGACTGAGCGAGTGAACCAGATAGTTGATGATATGATCAGGTGCTACATCTTGGACTACGGTGGAGCGTGGGATGAGCGTTTGCAGCTTATGGAATTTGCATACAACAAAAGTTACCAGGAGAGCTTGCAAATGGCTCCGTTTGAAGCTTTGTATGGGAGGCGCTGCAGAACTCCCTTGTTTTGGACCGAGGTCGGTGAGGGGCCTGTGCTGGGTCTGGATGCGCTCGAGGAAATGGAAGTTGCGGTGAAGCTGATTCGAGAAAAGCTTAGGATAGCTCAGGTGCGGTATGAGAAGAACGCCAACCGGCGTAGGTCTGACTTGAAGTTTTCTGTAGGGGACCTTGTGTTTCTTAAGGTTTCCCTGATGGTTGGTGTTAAGAGGTTCGGTAAGAACCGGAAATTGGATCTGAGGTATGTGGGCCCGTTTAAGATTGTTGAATGGATTAGCGTGTCAACATATAGATTGGATTTGCCAGCAAATTTCCCAGATGTTCATAATGTGTTTCATGTAAGCCAATTACGAAAGTGTGTGCGAAGCAGAGGGCAAGTCTTGGATGTTGTGCCCCAGTTGGAGCCTAATCTTTCATATGTTGAGGTGCCGGTCCGCATCTTGGATACTCAAGATCGGGTGATGCAGATAAAGTCTATCCCGATGGTGAAAGTTCTATGGAAGAATCAGGATTTGGAAAGCGCGACTTAGGAGCTAGAGTCGGCTATGAGGGAGGCTCACCCTCATCTGTTCCCTTGATTTGACTGGTACATTTTCTTTCTAGTAGCTCTTGTTTTGTTACTCTCTTTCTATAGTAGGAGTTGTGTACGTAAAGTTTCGGGATGAAACTTTCTTTTAGGGGGAGTGACTGTAATGCCCCCGATTTTTCTACGATTATTTAATTCTCGTTTGGCATTACGTTGACGCGTTTCCGGCATGTGCCATTTGTTAGAGCGTGGTCTTAGCTCTTTAGGTTCCTTGCGTGGTTGTTGGAAGCCTTTTTGGCAAGATTTCCTAGCAAGCCGGGTCTGTTTTGGTGACCGGTGAGGCCTCTCGGGGGATGCTTGTATTTTGGCTTCGGGTAGTGATAACCCGAGTTTTGTTCATTGAAAGTTGATTTCGACTTCTCCGTTGCGTTCGTAGCGTGGGTATTTAGCTACAGTGCAAATTTCGTCGAATTCCGAGGATGTTCGGGTTTCGCGTCGTTTTGTATTTTATTTATATTAATGTGATATTATATATTATATATGGATATTTTGTTTAGATAGTAGCAGTTACGGTGAATAGGGGGCTGACAGCGTTTGGATTGGCTAAGAATAGAAAATATTTGGGATTTAGCTGCTATCTATATATAGCCTTATTTAGAAAAGCCACTGTGAATGTTCTTTGTCTTTTCGGAATACAACTGTCGTCCCTGTGCAAGAGAGGAAAACCGGCGGGCTGCCCTTGCCTTCCACCGCCGATTCCCGGAGTTTTAGCAGGCGGAATTCGATTCCGAAAGCGGATTTGGATTACTCTCGCCTAGACCTTCATTCATACGGTAAGAGATTCAATTTTCGTGGTGTTTCTAGGGGTCTCGGAATATTTAGTTTGATCCTTTTCCGCCATTAAAACTCTAGAATCCTGGTTTAGGTGCTGTTGCGACTGGAGCCGAGATAGAGAGGAAGGCTTGTGCAAGATAAATCGCTGGAAATTGAGGCAAGTGGTGCTCTTCGCCCTTGCCAAGTAGTGGCTTCTTCATTTTGTTCCTTGTTGTCAAGTATTAATTTCAGATCCTTCAATTGTCTAGTTTTTTCCTTAATCATGACAAGAAATTGTTAAGCCTACTGAATTTACTTCCTGTCTAGTTATTTTATTTATCATCCAGTTGAGATATTGTCCAAATTTCTACTCTTAAAACCTAGGAATGCTGCTTAGCCTTGTCAGATCTCACTATTACTGCAATTTTTGGCCTACTGTCAGTTTGCTGTAGTGTTATAATGCTGAGTTCTTCATGGGTAGGCTGGGTTTTGGCGTAAATTGGCTTGGCAGTTATGGTAGCAGTAGCAGCAATTTCCTTTTTTTCCTTTCCATAGTCTTGATGATTAGAGTGTTTCTGGGCTAGTAGAAGTGTTCTGGTATGTTAGGTGGAATATAGAAGTGTTTGCTGTAGGATTAAAGCATTGTCTAGCATTTTGTGCACTCAATGCTGATAGGTCGTTGATCCGAGTTCGACGAACATCGTCGAACTGAGATCGACGATCTCCGGTCGCCTGTGATCGACGAAGGTCGTCGATCTAGGTTCGACGATAATCGTCGAACTGAGCTCGACGATTTTTTCCTGTGATCTGAGTTCGACGATAATCGTCGAACTGAGTTCGACGAGTTCCGGTGACCTGCGTTCGACGAAAAATCGTCGAACGGAGTTCGACGATTTCTCGTGACCTGTGTTCGATAAAAATCGTTGAACGGAGTTCGACGATTTCCCGTGACCTGTGTTCGACGAAAATCGTCAAACGGGGTTCGACGATTTCCTGTGGCTGGAGATCGACGATTTCCAATAAACTGTGATCGGCGTTTATTTCTTTTACCTTAACCGAATTTTTCGTGCAATTTCTTTCCTTCCCGAGTGATTACCTCCTAGGTGGGGATGTCTTGTCGGCCTTTCGTTTCTTCCTTTATTTTGGTTGAAGGCCGAATCATGGGTTATGGCAGGTAGTGGTATTTTGACGCTCTAAAGGAGTGGGATGTTTTGTGTGCGAGCCGTGGCCGCCACCTTTTAGTCCCAGGTATGGGCTGGGCATAGCCGTGGTCGCCACCTTTTAATCCCAGGTACGGGCTGGGTATGTGGTGGCCTTGTGCTGACACAGTGTATTTTCAGTTGGACCTGTTTTGTTTGGGGGACTGTTTTTGGTCACCAACTCATGTCCATGATGTTTTACTACTGCCATTACTCACATTTTAGGATTGTTAGATGTTTTATTCCTTTATAGATTGCAACATGTTGTTGGTATACTTTTGCCTTGTAGCCTCTGCAGGATTTGAGCAGGACATGTTATTGTTTCCCTATACTTGGTGTACTTTGGCTTACTTTGGACAGCATTTGCTTTTACTGTCATGTTTACTTACTCTCTTTCATTCTATTTTGATATTATGCTCTAATTCAGATTTTTTTTCTCGTTTTAATTGCTGAGGTATTCTTTTCTTCTCTGAATGCCTCAGGTTCTGATTAGTAGTCGAGTAGGCGGCTAGTTTTGCTGTGCTGTTGTTGGTGATCTCTTGTACTGTAGAGATCAGTTTCTTGGTCTTGTGAGGTAGTTTTCTGTTTTTCTTACAGACATACATGCTCGCCAGTGGGTTCGTGTCAGGTTGTTGACGCCCGCTGGTGGTTTTTGCTTATGATAATAGATATGTTTCTTTTACTGTTACCTTTTTGGAGATAGTCTATTTGCTCTTGGGAAGATTTATGCTAGGTTGCTAGTTACTTTTAAACCTAAAAATAGTATTATAAGTATATCTCATGATCAGCATGTTTATAAAACTCATACACTACTTTCCAAGCAACGTAAAAAGAATCATTTTCCTACTTATAATATAAAATAAATCTAGAGTCTTGCAAAGTATAAGTTGACCTCGGGGGTCACTTATGCACTCTCATAGGGTGTCAAATATGAATAAAGTATTTTTCCGCTGCGCATAAGTATAGTTTTTAAACTGTGGACTAGGTGATCCACTGACCCGAGTGATACGGCCTTTAAAATATAACTGATTTTCTAATCATTAAACTTATGAAATTTCATAGTCTAGTTAGATGGTGTTCGCCTGAGCGTCGACAGTTATCCCCTGCTCGACGTGGCATCACGACGCGTGTTTTCTCATACTCTGATACTTCTCAAATTCGGAGAAAATGCGGGTTGTGACAGCCCATTTTAGGGCATCAGCTAAGAATCGAGTCATTCCACCGGCTCTTCTTTACGGAGTCGTCGTCTATACTCCTCCTAGCTCCCGCTTGTCCTCGATTGTTCTCGTCGGAGTAGGGTTGATATCGAGTCGAGTTCGAGCGATTTTGGCTCAGCTCGAATTCGAAATTTTTGACTCGAACTCGGCTAAAAATCGACTCGAAATCGAAATCGATTTCGAGTCGAGTCGGCTCGACTCGAAATGTCTTGATTCCGAGTCGGCTCGAAATCGAATCAAGTCGGCTAGAAATTGAGCAATTTTTTTCTTTATTCCTATTTGGCAAAAAATTAAATTGGACAACGTATAAATTTAGCAAACAAAACACTTAAAAACTCAATTCTTTTTATTTTGATTTATTTTTAATTTAAAAATAAGAATATGCTAATAAATACATAATATATTTAATTAATTCAAGTTGATTTGAATCATATTTCGAGCGATTCAGGGCTGGCTCGAAATTGAATTGAAATCAGATTCGAGTCAAATTGAATCGACTCAAATTGAGTTGAATCAATTTTAATCGATTCCGATTTGACTCAATTTTCGAGCGAATTTCGAGCGACTTTAGAGTTTCGAATAATATGCTCAGGCCTACGTCGGAGTCACCATCGCTCCTCTAGTCCTCTAGCTTTCTACACTCGTTGGAGACGCAAAAGCAAGCATTAAATCCTCTTGCCGCTCTTCTTTCTAGAGTCATAGATACTCCTATATCCACTCGTCTCTTCTTTTCATTGTAAGAATCTTTTTCCTCTTCGTTTCTTTTGTAAAGCATTTTGTTGCCTTAATTGTATTAGGATATATGTATATTAATGGTTCATAACTGTTGTTTTCAGTGTAACAAATCTCTGTTCTTTTTATGATGTGTAAAGAAGGTTTGCACTTATGTTTATAGTGTTTGTTTGTGGGACTGGTGTACAACCCTGTGTCCGGCGAATAAGGTCGCCAGGAACCAGACCGATCAGGTTGAAGATAGTGGGCGAGCTCGGCAGTAGAGAAGCCGGGCCCGAGCTCGGCAATCGTCGACCGCGAGCTCGGCGTTCGCCGAGCTAGTTCAAGAATCGTCGAGCTGAGGTCGACTAATGTAGACCGACGGATGGGCGAGCTCGCCGTCCCAGCTCGCGCTCTCGCAACGGAGCTCGGCACCAGTAGGCGAGCAGGATCTACCGAGGTGGCCAGGCTCCCCAGCTCGCCCAGATATATGAGGTAGGGTTTACTGTTTTCCCCCGCTGGTCTACCCATAGCCCTTCAAAATAGCGGAGTTTGGCTGTTGGCAGACCCGACCAAGGGTTTTTTGGTAACTTCAGGTCAGTTCATTTCGATTATTGGCAGTTCAGATTCTGAAAACTATAAATATGACCCAATGGGTATCCCAGAAGGCATGCTTCCTGTGCTCTCCTGCTCCAGTTTTCAAGTGCTTTTTTAGGGTACCTTAGCTCGGCCTCTAGCTAAGGAGGGGAAGCACTATAAGATCTTCCGGGTGTGTGGTGCGTCCTCCCCACCGAGCCCTTGGGTCGGTTCCCTTTGTTTCTTTTGTTATTTTGCTTGTAGGAGTGAAGTAAGCGCGCGATCACCCCTTCCCCAAGGGTGAACTCCACAGGAGACAGTTTCTCGGTTTCAACATTTTGGTGCGATGAGCGTGGAGCGTGGTCAGTGCAGAAAAGCTTCAGCGAGCCCGATGATAGGAGGACAGGGATCTGACAGGACGGACTCCCCCCCCCCCCCCCCGCCTCTCGCCACGGTGGGGATGTTCGACGATTTCAGGAATGAGGTGCTGAACCTCGTCAAGTTCGCACTCAGCATGCGGGCCGAGTGCTCGACGCCAGCAGCCCAGATCGCGGCCGCCCCCTCTCTGGGTGAAGACGCCCCCGGCAGGCGAGCTGGGAAGGAACTGGCCGAGGAGGGCCGGGGGTGCGAGCACCCGGGGTGGGAGTTCTTCCCTAGCTTGGCAGGCCGAGGCCGGTTCGGCGAGCTAGGCTCGCGAGACTCGCCAGCTCGCCCAGCAGGGGAGACAGCCCCTTCAGCGAGCTGGTCTCTTCAGCTCCAATTCCAGAGGGGTTCAGGGATCCCAAAATGTCCTACTACACCGGGAAGGGAGACCTCGTCCAGCACGTCCAATAGTTCGAGGACATAGTTTCAATCCGGCATATGTCGTACAGGTTCAAGTGTCGAATCTTGGCTATTACCCTCAAGGAGAAGGCAAGGGAGTGGTTCCACCAGCTACCGGCCAGCTCCATCTACTGCTTTGAGGACCTGCGTCGGGGGTTCATGCTGAGGTTCACTACCTCGAGGAGGAGGAAGAAGGAGTCAGAATCCCTGTTCCACATCAAGCAGGGGGTGAATGAGACGATGGGGAGCTACGTGGATCGGTTCTAAGAGGAGGTTACTCAGGTCCAGGAGATGTCAGGCCATAGTTTGATGATGACATTTACCCTGGGCCTGCAGCAGGGATTCTTCTGGATGGAGCTGAAGAGAATTCCCCCCCCCCCTCCTACGAGGAGCTGATGGAGAGGGCGGAGAGAGACGTTGACGGGGAGGCGTCAAACCCGGAGTTTGCGCGGAAGTTGTCCAGGTGGGCCACGGAGGAGGAGAAGGATTCGAGAGGAGGAAGAGGAGAGGAGGAGAGGAGAGGAGAGCCCCGGCAGAGGGAGTAGAGATAGCTCCCGGGGCAGCAGCCTAGGTGGGGGCGTCAGGAGCCCGACCGTCGGATGGGGTGGAGGCCTGAGTGGCAAGGGCAGGGGCCGCAAAGAGGGTACCAAGGAAGGGATCGCCATCAAGGGGGCCAAGATCAGTTCCACCCCCCGGGCTGGAGGCAGGCCCAGAGGCCCCGACTCCCCGATCAAGAAGAGGTTATGGCCATAGCCATGGGGGAGAGGAGGAGAGTAGCAAGGAGGAGGAGGAGAGAAGTCAAGGTGGAGTTGCTCTATTGCGACTTCCATCAGGAGGAGGGGCACGCCACAGCCACGTGCCCAGAGTTCCTTGAAATGAGAGGGAACAGGGAACAGCAGCAGCAGCAGGGGCGCTAGGAAGTGAGGATCGAGGAGGTCCTGCCTCGGGCAGCGGAGGACCGTTGCGAAGACCGGGTGGACATTGGAAATCGAGTAGGGATCATAGTGATCCACGGGGGGGGGGGGGGGGTCGATTCTTCCCCGAAGGCGAGCCTCCACACCATGTATCGTCGGAGCGTTGCCTCCACATCCCAAACCCCACCCCCAGAAGAGAGGATCACCTTCTCCAGGAGCGACATGCCGGATCACGAGGATCAATTCTATGATGCGCTGGTCATCAAGGCAGCCATCGAAAATTTTACCGTCTCTCGAATCCTCGTTGACAACGGAAGCTCCGTCAACGTCATCTTTAAGAAGGCATTTGATGCGATGAAGGTGGAGGCGAAGAGGGTGTTGGCCTCAGATGGACCCTTGTTTGGGTTTTCAGGGGAGAGGAAAGAGGTGGAGGGAGGAGTCGGTCTCCATTTCACCCTGGAGGGGCAGTCCAGGAACTGCAGGTTCGTCATCGTGGACGCCCCCAACAGCTACATCGCCATCTTCAGGAGGCCCCTTATCATCGCCTTCCTCTACGTCCCCTCATTATTCCATCAGTGCTCGAAGTTCAATGCCGAGGGGATTCAGGTCAGGTCACGGGGGACCCCAAGGTGGCGCGGGAATGCTATGTCACCGCTATGAACTCCATCTCTTGGCTGGAGAGAGCCGAGGAGATGGGGCGAAGGATGGAGGAGGCTGAGCAGGAAGCTGGCAGGGAGGAGCTGGAGCTGGAGAACTGCGCTGAGGAGGAGGCGGCAGGAAGAGATCAGGAGGAGATGGCCGAAGTGATGGCCATGGAGGAAGAGATGGAGGTGGAGGTCCCCGTCCCGGAGGAGAGGGATGCTGAAGGATGGGGGGAGCAGTCCAGGCTGGAGGCTGTAGAGGAAGTGGTGGAGTTGGAGGTCCTCACCCGTGGAGGCAGGGTGGAGAAGTTCTGCATCAGCAGAGGGCTGACCCCGGAAGACCAAGGAAGGATGCTGGAGTGCATCCAGAAGAATGTGGATATCTTCGCATGGAACGTCGCAGAGATGTCGGGGGTTGACGCGGATGTGGCCTGCCACCGCCTCAACCTGGACCCGGGAGCATGCCCCGTCCAACAAAGGATGAGGTCCAATACGAACAAGCTGACAGAGCCCATCAGAGAGGAGGTGGCAAAGCTTCTCAAGGTCAGCTTCGTGTCCGAAATCCAATACCCCGGCTGGGTCTCCAATGTGGTCATGGTCAAAAAGGGAGACGGCCTGTGGCGAATGTGTATTGATTTCTCCTTACTTAATAAAGCTTGTTCTAAGGACTGTTATCCCTTGCCTCGGATCGACGCGCTGGTTGACTCAGC
This sequence comes from Platanthera guangdongensis, assembly GCA_039583875.1. NCBI lineage: Eukaryota > Viridiplantae > Streptophyta > Magnoliopsida > Asparagales > Orchidaceae > Platanthera > Platanthera guangdongensis. The sequence goes on along the minus strand of CM077158.1, from coordinate 95,633,174 downwards.
CGTTGGTTTTTCTGTAATGAGTTTTCTAGATGCTTTTTCAGGTTATCATCAAATCAGGATGCACCCCCCGGACGTCAAGGATGTCTCATTCATCACGGGGGATGGATATTACTGTTACAAGATGATGCCCTTCGGGCTAAAGAACGCAGGAGCGACCTACCAGAAGATGATGGATAGAGTCTTCAAAGAGCAAAAGGGGAGGAACCTGGAGGTGTACGTGGATGACCTCATGATCAAGAGTCAGGATGTGGACTCCCACCTCCAGGACCTAGAGGAGACCTTTGCTACCCTGCGCAAGTACACGATGCGATTGAACCCCCTGAAATGTGTCTTCGGGGCTAGCAGGGGAAAGTTCTTGGGGCATCTCCTCACCCTTGCGGGGGTAGAGCCGAATCCTGACAAGGTCAAGGCTATCATGGAGCTAGGGTCGCCACGGAATACCAAGGAGGTGCAGCGCCTGACAGGGAAACTGGCAGGGCTAAGTAGGTTCCTCTCCCGGGCTGGGGAAAAATGCTCCCCCTTCTTCAAAACGCTAAGGGGCAGTCAAAGGTTTGAATGGACCAAGGAGTGTGAGGAGGCATTCCAGGCCCGCAAGATGCAGTTGACCCAGGCTCCGCTGCTCCAAGGGCCCAATGAGGGGGAGGACCTGTTTTTGTATCTCAGGGTCGGGGCAGAGGCCTTGAGCTCCGTCCTAGTTCGGGAAGAGGGGAAGAAGCAGCTCCCTATTTACTATATGAGTCGAGTCCTGAGGAAGGCCGAGCTCCGGTATCCCATTTTGGAGAAGCTGGCTTTCACCCTGATCGTCTCGGCCCGAAGGTTGCGACCTTATTTCCAGGCACACTCAATCCGAGTGGTGACTGACCATCCTCTTCGCAACATCTTCGAGGGGGTGGAGCATTCTAGTAGGCTGGTCAAGTGGTCGGTGGAGTTGAGTGAGTTTGACGTTTCCTTCATTCTCCGCCTCTCGATCAAAGCTCAAGCAATGGCCGACTTCTTGGCTGATTATGTGATTGAGGTGGCAGAGGAAGAGCTCACTCGTCCGACTCCTTGGAAGGTGAAGGTGGATGGCGCCTCGTGGAGGCATTCCCTAGGAGTGGGGTGATCTTGGAGAGCCCTCAGGGGACTAGAATTGAGCAGACGATGGTGGTGCACTTTCCCATCACCAACAATCAAGCCGAGTATGAGGCCGTGATAGTAGGGGTGCGCCTTGCCAGGGAGCTGGGGGTGCTGGACGTGGAGGTCCTTACCGACTCCATGGTGGTAGCTTCACAGATCAACGGGGAGTTTGAGGTAAGAGAGCCTACCCTGCGGTTATACTTAGCCAAGGTAAAGGGGGTCATCGGCACGTTCCAAACGTTTTCCATCCAGTACGTGCCCCGGGAGGAAAATGAGCAGGTCGATCAGCTCGCAAAGCACGGTCCTCGGGTGGGGGTACCATCACCGACCAATTCCGCCCCTCCATCGAAGAAGGAGAGCTTATGGAGATAGACCAGCGGCCTTCATGGATGGACCCAGTTGTAACTTTCCTTTCTACGGGAGAGTATCCGGAGGGGGCAGATAAGAAGAAGCTCAGGCATAAGTCGGCGTACTACCTCCTCCAGGACGGGCAGCTGTACAGGAAGACACTCTCATGGATGTTGGCTCATTGTGTGGCGAGGGGGAGGTACAAAGAATCTTGGAGGAAGTCCACTCCAGAGAGTGTGGGAGTCACTCCGGGAGTCGGACCCTGGAAGGGAGGATTGTCAGGCAAGGGTACTTCTAGCCCACCCTGGGCCGTGATGCAACGAAGTTTGCAAGAAGGTGTCACAAAAGCCAGTTGTTTGCTGCCCTCCAGCTACAGCCGGCTCAGCGACTCAAAAGTATCACAGCCCCCTGGCCCTTTCCCATTTGTGGAATGGATTTGGTTGGACCGTTCCCCCAGGCCAGTGGGCAGAGGAGGATCCTCCTAGTGATGATTGATTATTTCTCCAAGTGGTTGGAGGTAAAGGCGTTGGCCAAGGTGACCTCCCAGGTTATCCGAAACTTTGTTTGGGGGGGTGATCATCTGTCGTCATGGGCTGCCCCAGGCCATTGTCACGGACAACAGGCCCCAGTTCGCCAGCGCCGAGTTCACCAGTTTTTGCGAGCAGCTTGGAATCGACCTTAGGTTCGCCTCGGTCCATCACCCAAGGAGCAACGGGCAGGTGGAGGCCGCGAACAAGATCATTGTCAACCTCCTGAAAAAGAAGGTGGAAAATCTGAAGGGGAGCTGGGTGGAGCAGCTTCCCGCGGTTCTCTGGGCCCTGAGAACCACCCCTAATACAACTACAAGAGAGACCCCTTTCAAGCTCTCCCATGGGTGTGAGGCAGTGCTCCCCGTAGAATTTGAAGTTCAGACACCCCGAGTCGTTGTGGCCGGGGAAGACAGGGAAGAATGGCAGGAGGAGAACGAGGAAGAGATGCGGCTTTCCCTCTACATGGTGGAAGAATTGCGGGACCTTTCCGCCGTCCGACAAGAAGAGGTGAAGAGGAGGATGTCTAAGTACTTTGACAAGCATGTCAGAGTCAAGCAGTTTACGGAAGGGGACTTGATGCTATAGAAAGTGGATGCAGCGGGAAGGTCGGCAACCGTGGGGAAACTCAACCCTAACTGGGAGGGACCCTTCATTGTAAAGGAAGCACTAAGGTCAGGAGGGTATCGACTCCAAAATGTGGAGGGCGAGGCCCTAAGTCTCACCTGGAGTGGTGACGACTTGAAACGTTTTTTCCTTAAAACCATGTAAGTGGTGCTCTAATTTTTAATAAAAGTTCTTTAAACACGACAATGTTGTCGCAATGAGCTCGCATGAAGAAGTGAAATGAATTTGGACCCCGAGCAGATCCCGCTGTCAAGCTCTCACCTAGTTGCAGGGCTAGAAGTCACTCGGTGTCATCCTTGGGTCTCGAGCAGATCCCGCTGTCAGGCTCTCACCTAGCTGGCAGGGCTGGAAGTCACTCGATGGTGTTAGTAGTGGACCCCGAGCAGATCCCGCTGTGGGGCTCTCACCTAGCTGGCAGGGCTGGAAGTCACTCGGTGTCATCCTTGGGCCTCGAGCAGATCCCGCTGTCAGGCACTCACCTAGATGGCATGGCTGGAAGTCACTCGTTGGTGTTAGTAGTGGACCCCGAGCAGATCCCCTGCCAGGCTCTCACCTAGCTGATAGGGCTGGAAGTCACTCGGTGTCATCCTTGGGCCTTTAGCCGATCCCGCTGTCAGGCTCTCACCTAGCTGGCAGGGCTGGAAGTCACTCGATGGTGTTAGTAGTGGACCCCGAGCAGATCCCGTTGTCGGGCTCTCACCTAGCTGGCAGGGCTGGAAGTCACTCGGTATCATCCTTGGGCCTCGAGCAGATCCCGCTATCAGGCTCCCACCTAGCTGGCAGGGCTGGAAGTCACTCGATGGTGTTAGTAGTGGACCCCGAGCAGATCCCGCTGTCAGGCTCTCAACTAGCTGGCAGGGCTGGAAGTCACTCGGTGTCATTCTTGGGCCTCGAGCAGATCCCACTGTCAGGATCTCACCTAGATGGCAGGGCTGGAAGTCACTCGATGGTGTTAGTAGTAGACCCCGAGCAGATCCCGCTGTCAGGCTCTCACCTAGCTGGCAGGGCTGGAAGTCACTCGGTGTCATCCTTGGGCCTCGAGCAGATCCCGCTGTCAGGCTCTCACCTAGCTGGCAGGGCTGGAAGTCACTCGATGGTGTTAGTAGTGGACCCCGAGCAGATCCCACTGTCAGGCTCTCACCTAGCTGGCAGGGCTGGAAGTCACTCGGTGTCATCCTTGGGCCTCGAGCAGATCCCGCTATCAGGCTCTCACCTAGCTGGCAGGGCTGGAAGTCACTCGATGGTGTTAGTAGTGGACCCCGAGCAGATCTCGCTGTCAGGCTCTCACCTAGCTGGCAGGGCTGGAAGTCACTCGGTGTCATCCTTGGGCCTCGAGCAGATCCTACTGTCAGGCTCTCACCTAGCTGGCAGGGCTGGAAGTCACTCGATGGTGTTAGTAGTGGACCCTGAGCAGATCCCGCTGTCAGGCTCTCACCTAGATGGCAGGGCTGGAAGTCACTCGGTGTCATCCTTGGGCCTCGAGCAGATCCCGCTGTCAGGCTCTCACCTAGCTGGCAGGGCTGGAAGTCACTCGATGGTGTTAGTAGTGGACTCCGAGCAGATCCCGCTGTCAGACTCTCACCTAGCTGGCAGGGCTGGAAGTCACTCGGTGTCATCCTTGGGCCTCAAGCAGATCCCGCTGTCAGACTCTAATCTAGCTGGCAGGGCTGGAAGTCACTCGATGGTGTTAGTAGTGGACCCCGAGCAGATCACGCTGACAGGCTCTCACCAAGCTGACGGGCTGAAGGTCACCCTGGGAAGTCCTGCCCCCCCCCCCCCCCCAGATAGTGCCTGACAAACTTGGCCCTTCCAAGATAGGAGAGATCGGCATGTGCGAGTTCGAGCTCGCTACTTCAGTTCGGACTCGGCAGAAGATCGACAAGCTAGGGCCTTGGACCTCGCTAATAGGAGGCGGGTCCCTCCTGATCACCTCGTCCCCCCACTAGGTTTTACTCAGGAAGATTTAGAGAATTTGGTCTCATATCGATAAGATGACGGACAGCTCGCGAGAAAGCTGGGGCGAATCCTGAGAATTGGCAAGCCAGGCCCTTGGACCTCGCCAAGGGGAGGCGGATCCCGCCGAGACGCCCCTCCCCCGCTTTATTTTACTTGGACAAATTTAGTGAGTTCGATTTTTTGATTAAGAAGGCCAAGGACAGCTCGCGAGCAAGCTGCGGCGAGTCCTGGGAATTGTCGAGCACTCAAGGTACCCTCGCGTGGGCAAGTCCTAACGACTATCCTACTCGCAGTACCTGTCTATGCGAGGTCTCCTGGGGAAGGGCTCGCAGACATACAAAACATAGCAAAAAGAGATGGAAAAAATGGCACGGATGTGATAGAAAATCTTTTTCATTAAATAATGCTATTTACTGGTGGAGCTCGCCTCGGCGAGAGGAAACAAAAGAAAAGTATACACATCTAGGCCTTGCCCCCCCCCCCCCCCCCCGCCAGACTGGTCCTCCCCTTCACCTGACTGATCTTGGAAGCCCTTCCCGAACATCGCGTCCAGGCTATCTTCCTTCTCGCTGGGCGGCGTCGCCGGGAACAAGCTCGACATCAGGTCCTTGGCGGAGATCTCCTCACACCCCTCCACCAGCACCCCAGTGTCCTTCATCATCTGGAGGGTGCACTCGGTGGCCTGGATGGAGTTGATCTGCAACCTCTCAGCGAGGTCGGCCTCGCCGAAGATGCTCGGCCTCTTATAGGGGAGGGTAGGATCAGTATCGCCGACCGGGAAGAAACTCTCCGCCTGGCGGCGGACCTCGCAGCTGAGGTTCTGGTTCTCCTCCTTCAGCTTCGCATTCGACCCCTCCATCTCGGTAAGCCGAGCGCGCAGCTGACCAATCTCCTCCTCCTGCTCGGCATTGCGAGCCCGCAGCTCCCTCGCGACCTTAGCGTCCTGACAAAAGAAAAGTTCATTAGTTCTGGCGCAAATGTTTTTCAAAATAAAAGAGAGGTGAAGCCCGATACTCACCAATCCGCCGGCGGCCTGGGCGAGGAGACCCTCGGGGATGCTGAGCCGCCTCGCCTGGTCGGCGACCTTGTCCTTGGCGACATAGCGAGCCTGCTCGGCTTTTTGGAGTTGATTGTTGAGGGCGAAGCTACGGCGGGCAGCATGTGGTGGAACTCCATGGCCCGCAGATGGGCCTGCAGACCCTCATGGCTGAGCTGTCGCAGGGTCATGTTCCTGTAGGCCTCAGCATCCTCGCGGCCATAGAGGCCGAAGCCGAGGGCGTAAGCGTGGCCGGTGGCGGGCTCGCGGTCATGCCAGGAAGGATACAGGGTGGAGATGGAGACCCGGTGGGCCAGCTCATCCCACTGCACCATGGGCTCAGCCACCGAGTCCTTCCACCGCCCCCCGAAGTTGAAGAGAGGATGTTGTTTCGGCACCCCGTGCTCGCAAGCCGCCCTCTTCACCGAAGGAGGTGGGGAGATCGCCGCCGCGGGAGCAGGAGCCTCGCCGCCCTTCCTACCTTTGCTGGTGATCTCCTTCAACGGGCTCTCCGACGACGCGTCGGGGATGGTCTCGGGCGAGCTCATGTATTTGGGGCTAGATTGATGTTGTTGATGTTGTTTCCCCCGCGGAGCGAGCACGGCCTTCTTCATCTTTTTTGGTAATGGCTGGCAATGTGTCGGGTTCGATCCCGCATCCTCAGACCGCCTCTTGCTGGAAGAGGGTTGAGAGAAGGCAGCCTCATCTCGGCAAGCTGCTGTCGTCGTCTTCTCGCGGGCAAGGGGGTCCGGGTACAACCCCGAGTCCGCGAACGGAGGATTCACAGGGATTATCCGCTCCCCTGCAAAAAAGAACTTGGAAAAAGTTAGATCTTCAACAACAATGTGGCAAGCTCGGCAAAAGTGGTGGGGAACAATACCTTTGCCGGGTACGACAGAGAGAAGCGCGTCAAGGTCCCTTTGCAGTTAGGCGACCTCGAAGTCTTTGTGGAGGAAGTATTTGTGGAGCTTGGCATCGTTGCCGGACACGGCAGGCGGGAGGTAGATTTCCTCGCCTTTCTGTTGCGACGAGTACGGGATGTTGCTGAGATCACCCTTGATAAAGACGATCCTGGTCATCCAGTTATGATGCTTGTTCGCGATCTCGCGAACTTTGATCAGCGAGCCGCTGAAGTAAGCGACCCCATCCGGCATCGCCTTATAAGAGAAGAGTTTCCTGAACACTGTCAGGTTGAACTCTTTCCTCTCTCGCCGGAGGTAGCTCGCGAACGCCACCATCATGGCGATGGCGTTGGAGTTAGCTGCGCGGGTACCGCGCCATAGTACTTCAAAATTTGTCGGACCTCCGGCCAAAGGGGGAGGCGCAACCCCACCTCAAAGTGAGAAATGGGGAAGGCAAGCTCATCATCGTAGAAGGTATTGATGGTCTCCCCTTGCCTCGGTCGGCGCGCCTCGAAGCCCGGCGGCACATGCTCTGCCACGAACTCCGCGAGCTCCTCCTCACTGGTATGCCCCTCGAAGAAGAAGTAATCGGTGAAGTGCTGGGCGCACTTGCTGCGGACATCAGCGTCGGGGTTTGTCTTGCCCATGCTCGCGAAAGAAGACGGGCACGAGTAGAAAAGGAGAGAAGCGCAGAGAGATAGAGAAAGTAATAAAAGCAGCAGTGCGGGGTTGGTGGTGGGGGGGGGGGCTATTTATAGAAAAAGTAAATCTAGGGTCAGGCCATCCCATCGGCTCAGCTCGCTGCCCCAGCTCGCCACCCCCAACTCGCCACTCCAGCTCGCCGACTGCTGGCGCGTCCCAACCAAAGCTAAGTCAAATAGAGCAATATATTATCTGAATACTGCATGTCCAATAATATTCTAAAGTTACTTATTACAAAGACCAAGTGCAGGAATAAAAAGCGGGGGGGGGGGGGGGGGGGGGGGGGGGGGCGCGAGCAGGGGAACACCAGGAGGCGAGTACCGGTCGGCTCGGCAAAGGAGCCTCCCTCTTATCTACCCCGGTCTCGCGGCTCCCGCCCCCCAGACTGCCGCACGCGGAGTAGCTCGCGGATCCTCCCCGAATTCCACTGCGCCACTGAGAGGCCATCTATCTCGTCCAGAAGCCGGGAAGGGGACATCAGCTCGCCAGCCTGGCCGCTTCGCACTTCGTCAGCGAGACGCGCGTAGTCGCGTTGTAGCATCTCGTTGACCCCCTACACCTCGCACAACCCGCACACCAGCTTCTTGAGAAGCTTAACCTCCCTCTCGTCAGCTCGCCTTGATCCACTTCGGGGCCTGATAAATTGTAAATATACCTATATTTATGTACATTAAATTAGTCGTTTTAGTTTATTTTTGTTATTTTTCTTTAATAAAATGTTTCTTTTTTGTAAAAATAGTTCTAACTTGTTTTATTTTTGTTTTCTGAAATTTGCAGGAAAAATTCAAAAAAACTGCCCAAAACAGTAAGTACACGCCCGTGTACTTACTGGTCACGCCCGTGTCCAGGGTGTGACAATCCAATTTCCCGTGAAATCAGCTCGACGAATTCAAGCTCGACGATCGTCGACACGCCCGGCCACATGCTCGTGTCAATACGACATGGAGCGTGGCCCTAGCCTGTGTCCATCCCGCTCGACGATCGTCGAACCCATTTTCTCGCTCGACGATTTTTCAGCTCGACCAGCCCGACACGCCCAGCGTCACGCCCGTGTCCAAGGGCGTGACTCCTCCACCTAGCTGACAAAGACCCGCGCTGGACAATCTTCCCGCTCGACGATCGTCGTACTCAATCTTCCCACTCGACGATATGTCTGCTCGACGATTTGTCTGCTCGACAATTTGTCCTGCTCGACGATTTTTCCTGCTTGACGATCTTCCCGCTCAACGATCGTCGAACTCCTCCACATTCGCGCTCGACGATTTTTCAACTTGACAAGACCCGGTGACAACTCAAAGACCCGCCCCCAGATATACCTCCCCGACACGCCAAGAGTCACGCCCCTGACCTGGGGCGTGACCAACGCGGAGACCGACACGTGTCCAACCCGAATTCCACTTTCCCGTCAAATCGACGGCCGCATTTTATACAGTGCTGACACGCCCCCCCCCCCCCCCCCCCCCCCTACACGCCCGTGTCAGGGGGCGTGTCACCTAAAATTTTTGCCTATTTAAACCAGCTTGCTGGATGTAATCCTGTTCCACTTTTTGGATCCATTTTGTATAAGTGTTATGCTGCTGGGATGAAATCCAAATGTGTTGTAAGGGATATTTTCTTCCCCCCCCCCCCCCCCCCCCCCGCTCTTCTATTGTAGCTTTGTAATCACCCTTTTTATTAATGTAATTGTAGTTTTTTTTTCCATTACATCCCTTGGACTTCATCTATGTTTCATCCCTTATGCAATCTTATCTTTTTTGCTTTTATTTTAACTTAGTTTTTTTGATCTTCTTTATACGTGTGTGTGTGTGTGTGTGTGTAACTTGATAATTTTATGTTCTTAGTTTTGTTAACTTAGAATTATTATAGCTTTATTTGCATTCCTATAGATCCGTAAAAAATGTTTTCAAAGTGATTTTCATTTCTTTTAACTTAGATTTTTTTTAGGTTGCAAAACTTTTTTGTTATTTTAGCTTTATTTTCACTGTTTAATAACTTTTACGGAGTTATAGGAATGATTATATAGTTGTTTTAATTTTTCATGCACTTAGTTTTTCATTTTAAACTTTTGCTCTTTTAATTTTTTCGTTCTTTTTTTACGCATTTCTACCACATTCTAGCAGTAGAAATGTATTCATTTTAATTTTTCGAGCACTTGCGTTTTCCTTTTTTATTTACAAAACTTTCTTCCCCTTTAATTTTTATTTTCACTTTTTATGCATTTCTACCGCATTCTAGCGGTAGAAATGCAGTTGTTTTAATTTTTTTAGCCACTTTGTTTTTCGTATAATTTTTATAGCTTTCTTTCATTTCTGTAGAGTGCGTGAGTGTGCGCATTTATTTCCGCCTACTCGTTAAGAGTTAAATGGCGCTGTGTTTTATTTCTTTAGAGTTGTGTTTGCTTTTCTGCAGTGTGCGTGTGTTTTACTTTCTATAGAGTGCGTGAGTGTGTTGTATTAAGCATTTTATTTCCGCCAACTCGCTAGGAGTTAAATGGCAGGTCTTTATTTTCCCTACTCATTTGAGTAGGATTTGTGTGTGAGAGTTTTACTTTCTGTAGAGTGCGTGCGTGTGAGCATTTATTTAGTCCTACTCGTTTGAGTAGGACCCGCTTTCTTTCTCCCGCCCAAGCACTTTCGCCGGGACTCGCATTTTACCGCTTTCATTTCAGTCCTACTCGTTTGAGTAGGACTCACAATTTACTGCTTTCTTTCCTGCTTTTCTTTTCTTGCTTTCTTTACTGCTTTCTTTATCACTTTCTTTTCTGCTTTTCCTCGCAAGCCGTCCCCATTCCGATGAGTGGCTAACTGTTCTTAGCCCTCAGTATCAAAGAGCATTGGGACAAATAAAATAGCTTAAAATAATTAAAGGACTCATTTTTCTAATTAATTAAAGTACTTATGGTTTTCCTAGGGTTAACGACGCGTATGACCACATCGATATGTGGGCCCTATTTCCGTTTTCGATATGCTAGGGAGAGGCCGTGCGTATTGACAGATCACCCCTTGGCAAAGAGAGTTCTGCACTAACCCTCGAGAGAGGAGGCGCGCCAACTCTACCAGATTGGGTTCCCCACCCAATAGCGGGGTTCTTAGCGTAATGCGGGCGTTAAGAGGAATCCTTCGTCGGACTAACGTTCGGTCGAATAGTCTTAGCGTTCAGGTGAGCGATAGTCCTAGAGATAAGTGAGCTCATTCTAGTGGAATCTCCACGGCCAAGTCTCCGCCTTAATTAATTAGAAATTTAGGATCTCTTTTTATTTAAAGTATATTTTAATTCTTAATCGATTCGATGTCGTTGCGTTAAGATTTTCATCGGCTCCACCTTTTATGCTTTATTTTTATGCTTTCATTTTCTTTTTTTATTATATATAAAATATTCCGACAAGATAATTATCGGTAAAATAATAGTCCCCTCCAGGGAAGAGTAGAAATAATCGAACCGACCCCGAGAACAATACGACCTCGATATTCCACCCGGAATATCCTGTACTACTCATGATAGGTGCACTTGTCTCCTTTCGTTAAAACTCGATCTAACCTGTTTTATATCCAAATAAATAAATACGCGCGCCCCGTTTTCTAAATAAAATCCAATCCGCTTTCCTTATTAAATAAAACCGTCGGGTCGCCGCGTTAACCGTTTTTTGGCGTCGTTGCCGGGGAGCTTTTCGAGTCGTTATTTTGAACCCTGGAAATCAATTAATTTTACATATATATATATATACTAAAAATTACAAAAAGGGCCCTCAAAAATTTTATTACTACTAATAATAATAATAATAATAATAATAAACTAAAAAAACTTACAAAATTATAAAACAAAAAAAAATTTTTGAAAAACCTATTAACCAAAAAAAAATTTCAAAAACCATAAAACTAAAAAATCGAAACATCTCTAAAAAACTAAAAATTCGAAAAAACAAAAACAAAACAAAACATCTAAAAAAAATGAAAAAAAACTTTAAAAAAATTTCATTATTTCTATGAAAAAAACATAAAAAACTAAAACACTAAAAAAAACCTAAAAATCAAAAACTTAAAAATAAAATAAAATAAAACTAAAAAACCTACCTTAAAAACAACTAAAAAATAAAATATGTACAGAAAAACACAAAAATAAAAGTGTATATATTTTTTCTAATTTATTTTATTTTAACTTGTTTTATTTTGTTTTGTTTCGCTTCGCCGCGCTTCCATTCTTGTGCGCAGGGGTGCGCATTTCCATCACACTCACGTAGCTAAGGCCTTAGCTACATTTGACTCCCCCACGCACATGCCCCCCCTACCGCCCGCACACTTTTCGCCGAGTTTATATTTTTCCTTTTAGTTTTTATCTCTGTTATATTTTTCCTACCTCTTCTCACAATAATGCAGGGTTTCAACCCGGGCCTCCCCGAACTCGTCTTAGGGAAGTTCCTACCCTTTCTTTTTATTTTTGCACATATTATTTTTGTATATTAATCGTTCTGCATACTTCGACTGAAACATTGGGGACACTGTTGGGTTTAGTATGGGGGTGTTTTCCTATTCTGCATTTTTTTTATTCTGTACTCAGCAAAAATACAAAAAAATTGCAAAACTTAAAATCTTAAAAAAAATTCTTGTTTTTTATAATAAAAAAAAACTCAAAAAATCATAAAACACAAAAAATAATTAAAAAAAACTTATAACACATCAAAAAAAATTTCAAAAACTTTTTCTTTTCCTTTGTAAATAGTTATTGTAAAAATACATCTTTCTCTTCCCCCCCCCCCCTTTCTTCTTTAAAAGCTCGCTTTTTAGCATGTCCGCGACGTTCGACTTATCGAACCTACCACTCAAATAAGATTCTGTTTGCGGGCCACCCATGAGTTTTTAGTTTGTATAATATTTAAAAACAAAAAATTTTCTCTCTTCCCCCCTATCTTCTTTGTAAATAACACTTCTTTCTCTCCTCTTTCTTGTAAATAACTTATCAAAAAATACTAAAAAAACAAAAAAAAAATTAGCAAAACCAAAAATCCTAAAAAAAGTGAATAACTCTAAAAATCCAAAAAAGATAATAATCAAAACAAAAAAATGATAAAAACCCTAAAATCCCAAAAATATTTTGTTAAATTATGTAACAAATAAAATCGAATATACCATTTCTTAACCCTTTTTGCTTTCCAAAAATCTAGTTTCGAGTTAATTTATAAGCGAATTTTAATTATTCTTTGTTTACTATTCGTTTATTAATTAAAGTTTGATAGATTTAAGTGTCTGGGGTTAATATTTAAATTTTTTTATGTCTTTTCTTTGTAATAGGGAACTTGTTTTCCACCACCACTTCTAATTTTTAAATAGAAGCTCGTTTTTTTATGTTATAAATTAACATCCATGGATTTCAATTATTTCTACTTCATGCTTTTAGAAACATCGGAACGTTCATTTTAAAAAGGTTGCTCTCAAAACTTTTTTATTAAAATGTAGTTTTATTTTTGAAAAAAATAAACCCACTTCCATTTTTTTCATGTCTTACCGGACATGTTTACCCAAATTTTATTCCTTAAAAAGATCTTATGTCAATGGAAATAAGATTTCATTCCGTAAACATAGGCACTCAATATTTAAAAAGATTATATGTTATGGAGTAAGAGGATAAAATTCATTACTCCTACACATATACATTGGGTTATTTTATTTATGAAGAAAGAAAAGAATATTATATATTAGGAAAATAAGATTTCATTTTCCTAATTATTCAAAAGAAAAAAATTGGAGGTTCGAGAAAAAAATGTCTCACCTCAATATCCAAGACTTCTTCATAAAGCACCAAACCACTTATCATATTTCAATGATTCTAGAATTAATTTAAAATTTTTTGAGAGCATAACTTTTAAATTGCATTATTTCCTTTAACTTTTTTTAAGCTAAAGTTTTTTGTATAATTTCAATCTATCTTTGTTAAACTAACAAAAATAAATTTTTGCTTTCTATTTTATTTTTTTCTAGAAGTCTTTTTGAAACTCTTCATCTATTTATAACATTTTCATAATTTAGGATTTAATTCTTAGACCCCAGATATTTATTTTGATCTTACTTTTAATTAAGTCAAGCAGTAGCTAAACTTAGGATTTCTTTTATTCCTTATAAGTTCATCTCCAACTTTTGCTCTGGAATAGCAAAAGCTTAAGTATGGGGGTATTTGATGAATTGTAAATATACCTATATTTATGTACATTAAATTAGTCGTTTTAGTTTATTTTTGTTATTTTTCTTTAATAAAATATTTCTTTTTTATAAAAATAGTTCTAACTTGTTTTATTTTTGTTTTCTGAAATTTGCAGGAAAAATCCAAAAAAACTGCCCAAAACAGTAAGTACACGCCCGTGTACTTACTGGTCACGCCCATGTCCAGGGCGTGACAATCCAATTTCCCGTGAAATCAGCTCGACAAATTCAAGCTCGACGATCGTCGACACGCCCGGCCACACGCCCGTGTCAATACGACACGGGGCGTGCCCCTAGCCCGTGTCCATCCCGCTTGACGATCGTCGAACCCATTTTCCTGCACGATGATTTTTCAGCTCGACGATCGTCGACCAACCCGACACACCCAGCGTCACGCCCGTGGCCAAGGGCGTGACTCCTCCACCTGGCTGACAAAGACCCGCGCTCGACGATCTTCCCGCTCGACGATCGTCGAACTCGATCTTCTCACTCGACGATTTGTCTGCTCGACGATTTGTCTGCTCGATAATTTGTCCTGCTCGACGATTTTTCCTACTTGACGATCTTCCCGCTCGACGATCGTCGAACTCCTCCACATTCGCGCTAGACGATTTTTCAACTCGACAAGACCTGGTGACAGCTCAAAGACCCGCGCCCAGATCTACCTCCCTGACATGCCCAGAGTCACGCCCCTGACCTGGGGCGTGACCAACGCGAGACCGACACATGTCCAGCCCGAAGTCCACTTTCCCGTCAAATTGATGGCCGTATTTTGTACAGTACTGACACGCACACGCCCGTGTCAGGGGGCGTGTCACCTGAAATTTTTGCCTATTTAAACCAGCTTGCTGGATGTAATCCTGTTCCACTTTTTGGATCCATTTTGTATAAGTGTTATGCTGCTGGGATGAAATCCAAATGTGTTGTAAGGGATATTTTCTCCCCCCCCCCCTTTCTCTTCTAGTGTAGCTTTGTAATCACCCTTTTCATTAATGCAATTGTAGTTTTTTTCCATTACATCCCTTGGACTTCATCTATGTTTCATCCCTTATGCAATCTTATCTTTTTTGCTTTTGTTTTAACTTAGTTTTTTTTTGTTTTTCTTTATACGTGTGTGTGTGTGTGTGTGTATGAGTATAACTTGATAATTTTATGTTCTTAGTTTTGTTAACTTAGAATTGTTATAGCTTTATTTGCATTCCTATAGATCCATCAAAAATGTTTTCAAAGTGATTTTCATTTCTTTTAACTTAGATTTTTCTTTTTAGGTTGTAAAATTTTTTCGTTCTTTTTGCTTTATTATCACTTTTTAATCACTTTTACGGAGTTATAGGAATGATTATATAGTTGTTTTAATTTTTCATGCACTTAGTTTTTCATTTTAAACTTTTGCTATTTTAATTTTTTTCGTTCTCTTTTTACGCATTTCTACCGCATTCTAGCGGTAGAAATGTATTCATTTTAATTTTTCGAGCACTTGCGTTTTCCTTTTTTATTTACAAAACTTTCTTCCCCTTTAATTTTTATTTTCACTTTTTATGCATTTCTAACGCATTCTAGCGGTAGAAATGCAGTTGTTTTAATTTTTTTAGCCACTTTGTTTTTCGTATAATTTTTATAGCTTTCTTTCATTTCTGTAGAGTGCGTGAGTGTGCTCATTTATTTCCGCCTACTCGTTAAGAGTTAAATGACGCTGTGTTTTATTTCTTTAGAGTTGTGTTTACTTTTCTGCAGTGTGTGTGTGTTTTACTTTCTGTAGAGTGCGTGAGTGTGTTGTATTAAGCATTTTATTTCCGCCTACTCGCTCGGAGTTAAATGACAGGTCTTTATTTTCCCTACTCATTTGAGTAGGATTTGTGTGTGTGAGTTTTACTTTATTTAGAGTGCGTGCGTGTGAGCATTTATTTAGTCCCACTCGTTTGAGTAGGACCCGCTTTCTTTCTCCCGCCCACGCATTTGCGCCGGGACTCGCATTTTAACGCTTTCATTTCAGTCCTACTCGTTTGAGTAGGACTTGCAATTTACTGCTTTCTTTCCTGCTTTCATTTTCTTGATTTCTTTACTGCTTTCTTTATCGCTTTCTTTTCTGTTTTTCCTCGCAAGCCGTCCTCATTCCGATGAGTGGCTAACTGTTCTTAGCCCTCAGTATCGAAGTGCATTGAGACAAATAAAATAGCTTAAAATAATTAAAGGTCTCATTTTTATAATTAATTAAAGTACTTATGGTTTGCCCGGGGTTAACGACGCGTAGAACCACATATCGATGTGTGGGCCCTATTTTTGTTTTCCATACGCTAGCCGAGAGGCCGTGCGTATGGACAGATCACCCCTTGGCAAAGAGAGTTCCGCACTAACCCTCGAGAGAGGAGGCGCGCCAACTCTACCGGATTGGGTTCCCCACCCAATAGCGGGGTTCTTAGCGTAATGCGGGCATTAAGAGGAATCCTTCGTCGGACTAACGTTCAGTCGAATAGTCTTAGCGTTCAGGTGAGCGATAGTCCTAGAGATAAGTGAGCTCATTCTAGTGGAACCTCCACGGCCAATTCTTCGCCTTAATTAATTAGAAATTTAGGAACTCTTTTTTATTTAAAGTATATTTTAGTTCTAAATCGATTTGATGCCGTTGCGTTAAGATTTGCATCGACTCCACCTTTTATGCTTTATTTTTATGCTTTCATTTTCTTTTTTTATTATATATAAAATATCCCGATAAAATAATTATCGGTAAAATAATAGTCCCCTCCAGGGAAGAGTAGAAATAATCGAACCGACCCCGAGAATAATACGACCTCGATATTCCACCCGGAATATCCTGTACTACTCACGATAGGTGCACTTGCCTCCTTTCATTAAAACTCGATCTAACCCGTTTTATATCCAATTAAATAAATACGCGCACCCCGTTTTATAAATAAAATCCAATCCGCTTTTCTAATTAAATAAAACCGCAGAGTCGCCGCGTGAACCGTAATTTTTTTGGAGTTTTAACACGCAATCAGGGCCCAGGTAAGAGTCCAGCGAGCTTGGGGAGGGGAGGGGAGAATAGTGGGCTGCCCGCGAAGATTCCTTGGCAGCGGACTGGCTTAGGGGAGCTGTGGAGACAAACATCAGCAAAAAGAGGAATGCAGGAAAAGTGTATGAGGCAGGAATCCAAGCAAAGTTGACCTGATGAGCTCGGTAGCTCGAAGGAGATGCGGGGAGGAATGAATCTCAGATCCTTCCCGTGACATGGGTCGCGAATCCGCAATGGGAGAAGCTCGAATCCCGGGGTAGGGATAGTTTCCAGACCCGCCCCCGCTGCCACGACAGCTTACAGAGGAGAGGGGCGCGCCAGCTTACAGAGGAGAGGGGCGCGCACCGGCGAGCTCGGCCTTTGCGAGCTCAACCCCAAGGTCCCAAAGGGAGGGGACGACTCCCAGTGGCGATTTTCCGGAGTCATGAACCGCGAGTCCCCAGGAGTGGTCTTGGCTCGCGGGGTGGCGTCTCGGGGCACGGCATATTCTACACCATCGGGGCGGCTATCTGGGCTGTCGCAGATCTCGACAATATTCCTCCCCTTTTCAGAGGTAGGCAGAATGGAGGAACCGGTCCCGTGCTCCAAGGCGGTCCTCAAGTCATCGTAGATGGGCTCGGCCACCTGAGGGAACGGTTTCATCTTCTTGGAGCTAGGCTTGGCAGAGCCACCCTGCGGAACAGTGGCTGGGACCGCCATCAGGGCGGCTACGTGAGCTGCAGAGGCCTGGCGAGCTCGGTCAAGGTGCTCTTGGATCTCCTTGGGGATTGGCATCTTGTCAGGGCCAAAGCAAATGGAATGGCAAGAGTCAGGCATGTACGCAGGTGCATATATATAGCTGCAGGTGGACCCCACCCGAAGATTCCCTCTAGTCCACCCCGCGCTCGCCGAACACTTGGGGTTGGATGTTTCTATCCGAGCTTTGCCAAGCTCAAAAAGTGCCGGGATTATGTACAACCCCGTGTCCGGCAAATAAGGTCGTCAAGAACCAGACTGATCAGGCTGAAGATAGTGGTCGAGCTCAGCAGTAAAGAAACCGAGCCTGAGCTCGGCATTCGTCGACCGCAAGCTCGGCATTCGCCAAGCTAGTCCAAGAATCGTCGAGCTGAGGTCGACTAATGGAGACCGACGGATGGGCGAGCTCGCTGTCCCAGCTCGCGCTCTCGTAACGGAGCTCGGCACCAGTAGTCGAGCAGGATCTGCCGAGGTGGCCAGGCTCCCCAGCTCGCCCAGATATATGAGGTACTTTTTACTATTTTTCCCACGCTGGTCTGCCCATAGCCCTTCAAAACAGCGGAGTTTGGCTGTTGGCAGACCCGACCAAGGTTTTTTTGGTAACTTCAGGTCAGTTCATTTCGGTTATTGGCAGTTCAGATTTTGAAAACTATAAAGAGGACCCAAGGGGTACCCCAGAAGGCATGCTTCATGTGCTCTCCTGCTCTAGTTTTCAAGTGCTTTCTGAAGGTACCTTAGCTCGGCCTTTGTCTAAGGAGGGGAAGCGCTCTTAGATCTTCCGGGTGTGTGGTGGGTCCTCCCCGCCGAGCCCTTGGGTCGATTCCCTTTGTTTCTTTTGTTGTTTTGCTTGCAGGAGTGAAGTACGCGCGCGATCACCCCTTCCCCAAGGGTGAACTCCACAGGAGACCGTTTCTCGGTTTCAACAACTGGCTGTGAAACTTGTTTGGCAGCAAATCATTCTAATTTGTATAGTGATATAATATAATGCATGCTAATTTGAGATTACAGTTCATGAAATAGTATTCTAAAGCAGGATCTCATGTGTTCATTGACTTGTAGGGTAAAACATCTCATTAGTCTTTACCCTTTAGTCTTTACCCTTTAGTCTTAAAATATAGAGACCTACAAATTGAGGTTTTCTTATAAGCTATTAATGATTAATTGATTATATTAGATGTGAGGAAAAGAAATTTTCATCGCCTATACGAAGTCCTAAAAAGAAATTTTGTTGATTAAAAATATTTGTATTGAATAGTGTCATTAGCGTGCTAAGAGTGTTGTTGAAGATTGATGGAGAAGAAGTATTCAGATTGATATGAATAAGGGCATTAATGCTTCCAGTTCATTATTTTACAGTGAACTCTAAGCCTAGTTCGTTGTTTTACAGTGATCTGGGCTTCCAGTTCATTCTAGTTCACTATAAAACAGTCCAACTCAATGTAAACTAGTGAACTGGAAGCATTAATGACACTATTCATATCATTCTGAACACTTCTTTTCTATAAATCTTCAACAACACTTTTAACCTTATTTATCTTGTTATATGTACTCATTATTTTTATTGTAAAATGATTTAATAGCCGAAAATGGATGCGAGTGGTTCTAGTTCATCCAATATATAATCTAGGTCTGATCCAGGATGCAAGTATGTGCTTCAGACTTCTACCGCTAATAAAAATGATTTAACTTGCACTTTTTATGAGAAAATCACAAAGAGTAAAAATTTTCGTGCAAAGCAACAATTAGTTGGGGGATTCAGAAATAACAAAGCTTGTCCCAATTGCCCATAACATGTACGGACAAAAAATTAAGAATATATGGAAAAAAGAATGATTACAAGCAATACGAAATATCAAACATTCCTTGACTTTGCAGATGTAGATGATTTTGGAAGCTATGAGGACATGGATGATAACAGAGTGAAGATTCATGGGTGCGGACCAAGCAGTGCATCTAAAAAGTCTCGGACCAAAGGACCAATGAATGTTTTTTGCACCTAACATCGAGAAGAAACTGTAAAATGTGACAAAAAGCTAATTAAGCAAACTACAATCAATGAAGCGTATAAAAGGAACTTAGAGGGAGGGCTTCAAACATATAACTCAATGAATGTATGATGCAACTATTGCTTTTAATGTTGTTACGTATCCTAGTTTTGTTGTGATGATTAAGTCTGTTGGACAGTTTAGGGTTAGACTGAAACCACTCAATTATCATGAAGTTTGTGTACCTTTGTTGAATAATGAAGTGAAGTCAAGAGTATGATGAAGAATTATGAGGATGAGTGGGGGGAGGGGTGTATGAATGTTCTATCATGGGGACGGATGGATAGATAATAAACAGAGAATTTTTATAATTTTTTTGGGGAATTCACCAAAAGAAACATTTTTCCTTGAATCTGTTGATGCATCTGATTATGCAAACACTAGAGAGAGGATGTTTGAATTGCTTGATAAAGTGGTGGAATGTGTTGGAGAGGCCAATGTCGTTCATGTTATTACTGATAGTGCAAGCAATAATTTACTAGCAAGTAAATATATCATTAATCATTATTATTTAATATTTATAAAATTTTATTGTCATGTCATTGACTTTTTTTCTTTTTTTTTGTAACAAACTCTGATATGAAATAGGAAAATTATTGGAAGCAAAACGATCACATTTATATTGGACACCATGTGCTGCTCATTGCATTGACTTAATGCTGAAGGAAATTGGGAAGATGCCTAACATTAGTAGAACAATTAAAAGAGCAATGACCGTGAATAGTTATATTTATGTTCACCCTGGACTTTTCAACATGCTCAGGAGCTTTGCAGGGCAAGTGAAGTTTGTTAGGCCTGCTGTTACGAGATTTGTGACTTCTTTCCTTACTCTTCAACACATTCATAAGAAGATGACCAATCTAAAAAAGATGTTCACTTCACCTTAGTGAACATCAAGCAAGTGGGAAAAATAAATGAGAGGTAAGAAAGTACAAGACATTATATTAATGGTCTCTTTATGGAGTAAAATTTTGTCCATTTTGAAATTTTTTGGACCTTTAGTTCGTATTTTAAGATTGGTAGATGGTGTGAGAAAAGACCGGCTATGAGTTATATTTATGAGGTTATGGATAGAGTGACAGATACAATCATTAACTCTTTCAATGAGAAAGATAAAAAATATAAGGATGCCATCAAAATTGTGGACAAGAGATGAGAAAATCAGCTTCATCGACCATTGCATGCGGCGACTCATTTTCTAAATCCAGAGTTCTTCAACTCAAACCCTGATATTGCAGTAGATGGAGAAGTCATGAGAGATTTATACCAAATAATGCAAAGGATCATTCCAAGTCATGACATTCAAAAAAAATTATGGACCAACTAAGTTTATATAGAAATGTTGATGGATTATTTGGAATGCAATTTGCAGTTCGACATAGGACAAGAAAGTCCTCATATTAATAAATTAGACATTATTCAAAGTTTCAAACATACAATTTGTTTATTAAAAAGGCTTTATTATGAAGCAACTGAATGATGACAATCTTATGGAGCCAATACTACTAATCTAACTAAATTTGCTATAAAGATTTAAAGTCTCACTTGCAATTCATCTGCATGTGAGTGTAATTAAATTTTTTTCAACATGTATGTGTTTTTTAAATATATATGAGTTTTTTTGAACATGTAAATATTAATTTATATCATTATATGATTAACTGTTTATTTGTTTATGCTGCAGGTTCATAGCAAAAAAAGAAATTGGCTAGCTTAGCAGCGTCTAAGTGATTTGGTATTTGTAAAATATAATTGCGCATTGCGTCGGTGATATGATTCACGTGATTGTATTGGTCCAATCTCGCTGAAACATATTGACGACATCAACGAATGGTTAATCAGAAAAATGGAGGAAAATGAGGAGGTTGAGCAGGATGAAGAATTAGTTTTTGATGATGATTTATTGACATGAGGTACAGTAGCTAAGACCACTGGAGTAGAATAGGACATTTACCAAACACGCTTATCCAAAGGGAAGAAGATAGTTGACAAGGGCAGCACATCTAAGACGAGATCTCCTACTCCAGCAATCCTTACAGATGATGTCGAGGATGAAGAAGAAGATGTCTTCAATGAAGAAGGAGATTATAGTGAAGAAGATGAAGCCCTAATTGATTCAGATGATGAGTACTTAATATTTAATGATGAAGAGGCTGAGAAAAAAAATGAAAAGTCATGCGATGTTATGTTATTTTCTTGCACATTAGTTTAGAGTTTATGATTGCTAACTTGATAGTTTAAGTTAGTTTTTGGTGCGAAACATTGCATTGTTCGATTTTGTGAGGGGCTAGCCTCAACTTGAAATATTTTTTTGGCTTATATATTTAGTAATTTGATATAAAATATATGCCGCATACTTAAACAGTTTAGTAAAATATATGCTACCATTGTTTCTGTATACTTTTTTTTTTGTATTTTTCAACCTTTAGACATTCTTATTTCTGGTCTATGTTGTTATCCAAAAGTAGCGATTATACTTTCTCCATTAGATTTCCTTGCACTTCAGAGAATTGAACAGCCTTTGTGCTTTAATGTCACATTGTATACTCAAAATACTGGTGGTATAAAGACGTGACTTTGAATATATTATCATTTCTACAGGATGATACAGGTCTATATATTACCTGAAAAATTAAATTTGTGAAGTGGTGAATGACATAAAATTCTTACAGATATAGCTGGTAGTTGTCAATATTTATTGCTAATCTCTTCCTTGCATTCATGATATTTTTCCATTTGTAGGCATTGTTTTTATTCATCAGCTCTTTCTTTTAGAAATCAGCTATATGGATAGTGAAGTGGCTCCAGCGTTGATCTATGACCAGAACTTGGGTCTATACTACCCCGCTGTCTCTGATTATTATGGCTATTATTATACAGGTAAATTTTTTTAGGCCGTTATGGTTGAGTGATTTCTTCTCTGAAATTTTTTTAGGTTTCATAATCTGGTCTGCAAATATGTTTATTTACCAGGCCCTGAACCTACAAGTGAATGAGATTCCCACCAGCAGTTCTTTGGACAAGATCCTGAGATTGATGTATGTATGGAAAATTTTCTATTATGTGCATCTTCTGATCCACTGCATTGGCTGAATGTTCTTGTTTTATACTTTCTGCAGGGTATTGCAACTGCTTGGATCAGATTTAGTAATCTTTACCACTCATTTCTGTAAGAATCACATGCGACATCAATTGAATTTTAGATAAACCTTAAATGATGATTTTATATCTTGTCACTTTCAAAATGTTGTGTATTTATCTGACAACCCAAATTGCACCCACTTTTCTTCTTGAGAAAGTGTTTGATTTCTTAGATTGCAATTATATCAAGGTATAGTAATTTGGTTTAGACATGTTTAGATTTTTTTTGTTGATTGGATGATTGGATCTTATCATTTTCAAATTCACTGATTTTCAGAAAATTGGACGCCAAATTGACTGAATTTCAGTGAATTAGGCGCTCAATTGACTGATTTACAGTGAATTGGACGTCAAATTGATAGATTTTCCCTATTTTATTTTCATTTTTTGCGTCTAACGTGCCTCGGGCGCCGCCTATGCTCCAGGACCCGTTTGCTCCCCGGTGCGCCTTGCGCCTTTAATAACATAGGCATAACTCCACCTCTCGCTGCAAAACTGCACCCTCTGGAGTCCAGTGTGCCAATAATATCAAATTCCTACGCATCTTGGGTACCAGGTGTACCAGCCCAAGCACACGCACTCCTCCGTCATGCGTGATGATATCCACCGTTTTTGTCCCCGTGACCTCACATACTGAGCCGTCACCCAGAAAGACTGACGCAGACGTGACCTCCAGTGAACTGAATTGACAGATTTTGAGCCCGATATTTTTGAGCATGACTAGTGGGAATAAAACATTTCCCACCGCCACAACCATCCCTAACAGAGCCTAGGTTAATTGTCATGGTGGCTACACTTGGTCCAGGCTGTTTTTATACTTGATGTTTGTTGAAGCCAAAAATGGCATCTGTGGAGTTCGGGATCCCAAAAGAGGGGTGACTTCACACCTACTACACTCGGAAAACGTCACGGACCGGAGACATAGGAAACTATGAACAGACCCTCGGCTCTAGCGCGGAGGTCCCACCACACACCCGGAAGGTCACCAGAACTCTTCCCCTCCCTTACCAAAGGGATAGGCAGGGCGCCTTGGAGAGCTCTCTCTACTCTACCAAGAAGAAGCTAAGGGAGGAGGAAGCTAGCCTCAAGTCCTTCTCCAAAGGCACCCAAGGGGATCTATTTATAGTTTTCCCAAGTTCTGGGGGTAAAATGCTAGAAATACCCCTACGCCAAATATGTCTCGGGCCAATAGAAAGCAGCCACGCCGGGGGGTAAAGAGGTAATCCCCCCCCCCCCGAGGGCAAGATGGTAAAAGCATGGTCCACAGAGGTCTAGGGGGCGGAGGGCGAGCCCTCCACGGGCTCGCCGCCTGGGGCGAGAGGGCTGGCCGCCCGGTCTCGCCCCGCGGGCTCGCCGCCTGGGGCGAGAGGGCGGGCTGCCCGGTCTCGCCCCGCGGGCTCGCCGCCTGGGGCGAGAGGGCCGGCCGCCCGGTCTCGCCCCGCGGGCTCGCCGCCTTGGGCGAGAGGGCCGGCTGCCCCGTCTCGCCCCGCGGGCTCGTCTCCTGGGGCGAGAGGGCTGGCCGCCCGGTCTCGCCCCGCGGGCTCGCCGCCTGAGGTGAGAGGGCCGGCTGCCCCGTCTTGCCCCGCGGGCTCGCCGCCTGGGGCGAGAGGGCCGGCTGCCCCGTCTCGCTCCGCAGGCTCGCCGCCTGGGGCGAGAGGGACGGCTGCCCCGTCTCGCCCCGCGGGCTCGCCGCCTCGGGTGAGAGGGCTGGCCGCCCGGTCTCGCCCCGCGGGCTCGCCGCCTGGGGCGAGAGGGCCGGCTGCCCCGTCTCGCCCCGCGGGCTCGCCGCCTGGGGCGAGAGGGCCGGCTGCCCCGTCTCGTCCCGCGGGTTCGCCGCCTGGGGCGAGAGGGCTGGCCGCCCAGTCTCGCCCCGCGGGCTAGCCGCCTGGGGCCAGAGTGTTGGCCGCCCGCTCTCACCCCTGCCCAAGGCCAGGGTGCCGGGGGCGGG
Source organism: Platanthera guangdongensis (assembly GCA_039583875.1). Classification (NCBI taxonomy): domain Eukaryota; kingdom Viridiplantae; phylum Streptophyta; class Magnoliopsida; order Asparagales; family Orchidaceae; genus Platanthera; species Platanthera guangdongensis. The sequence continues at coordinate 95,608,887 of CM077158.1, read as the reverse complement.
ATCCTGGTCTCCAGCCAGTCCCGCCCTCCCACCTCGCACCAAGCAAGCCAGGGGGGTGTCGGCCATCTTGCCGCACCCGCCCCTCTAAAGGGCTCGGGGGGAAGATGCTGATTCTTCCTCCCCCGACTAGTATATTCCCAAGCTATAGCCAAAATTGGCCACCGAGAGTGCAAAATCTCCAAAAAGCTTAAAAACACATTTGTCTTGTTTGAGGTCCACTCTCCGCGAATACGGGTTTGTACACAATCCCCGCTTTTTTCGAGGTTGGCACAAGCTCGGAAAGAAATGTCCAACCCAACGTATTCGCTGAGTGTAATTTTCTTGCGCGCCTTTCCGGGGGGTCAACCTGTCGAGCCAGCTGATGGGAGCTTGGGTGACGAGACCCCCTCCGGGTAAAAAATACTTCACCCCCCGGAGGGGCCAACCTGCCATGCCAACTATGGGAGCCTGGGTGGCGAGACCCCCTCCGGGTAAAATATACTTCACCCACCAGAGGGGTCAACCTGTCATGCCAGCTATGAGAGCCTGGGTGGTGAGACCCCCTCCGGGTAAAAAATACTTCACCCCCGGATGGGTCAACCTGTCATGCCAGCTATGGGAGCCTGGGTGGCGAGACCCCCTCCGGGTAAAAAATACTTCACCCTCCGGAGGAGTCAAACTGTCATGCCAGCTATGGGAGCCTGGGTGGCGAGACCACCTCCGGGTAAAAAATACTTCACCCCCTGGAGGGGTCAACCTGCCATGCCAGCTATGGGAGCCTGGGTGGAGAGACCCCCTCCGGGTAAAAAATACTTCACCTCCCGGAGGGGTCCACCTTCCATGCCAGCTATGGGAGCCTGGGTGGCGAGACCCCCTCCGGGTAAAAAATACTTCACCCCCCGGAGGGGCAACCTGCCATGCCAGCTATGGGAGCCTGGGTGGCGAGACCCCCTTCGGGTAAAAAATACTTCACCCCCCGGAGGGGCCAACCTGCCATGCCAGCTATGGGAGCCTGGGTGGCGAGACCCCCTCCGGGTAAAAAATACTTCACCCACCGGAGGGGTCAACCTGTCATGCCAGCTATGGGAGCCTAGGTGGCGAGACCACCTCCGGGTAAAAAATACTTCACCCCCTGGAGGGGTCAACCTGCCATGCCAGCTATGGGAGCCTGGGTGGAGAGACCCCCTCCGGGTAAAAAATACTTCACCTCCCGGAGGGGTCCACCTTCCATGCCAGCTATGGGAGCCTGGGTGGCGAGACCCCCTCCGGGTAAAAAATACTTCACCCCCCGGAGGGGCAACCTGCCATGCCAGCTATGGGAGCCTGGGTGGCGAGACCCCCTTCGGGTAAAAAATACTTCACCCCCCGGAGGGGCCAACCTGCCATGCCAGCTATGGGAGCCTGGGTGGCGAGACCCCCTCCGGGTAAAAAATACTTCACCCACCGGAGGGGTCAACCTGTCATGCCAGCTATGGGATCCTGGGTGGCGAGACCCCCTCCGGGTAAAAAATACTTCACCCCCCGGAGGGGTCAACCTGTCATGCCAGCTATGGGAGCCTGGGTGGCGAGACCCCCTCAGGGTAAAAAATACTTCACCCCCCGGAGGGGCCAACCTGCCATGCCAGCTATGGGAGCCTGGGTGGAGAGACCCCCTCCGGGTAAAAAATACTTCACCCCCCGAAGGGGCCAACCTGGCATGCCAGCTATGGGAGCCTGGGTGGCGAGACCCCCTCAGGGTAAAAAATACTTAGCCTCCCCGAGGGGTCAACCTGTCAAGCCAGCTAATGGGAGCCTGGGTGACGAGACGGCCTCGGGGTGAAAACACAGCGTCCACGAAAGGTACCACCGGCCCTGCCAGCTAGTGAGAGCCTGACAGCGGAATTCCTCTCGAGGTGAGACCTACATACCCACCCTCCGAGAGATCAACCTGCCCTGCAAGCTAGTGAGAGCCTGACCGCGGAATCATCATCGGAGCAAAGGGACTTGGGCTATCACGATAAATCAACCCGCCCTGCCAGCTAGTGAGAGTCTGACCGCGGAATCATCATCGGAGCAAAGGGACTTAGGCTACCATGAGAGATCAACCTGCCTTGCCAGCTAGTGAGAGCCTGGCCGCGGAATCATCATCGGAGGAAAGGAACTTGGGCTACCACGAGAGATCAACCTGCCCTGCCAACTAGTGAGAGCCTGGTCGCGGAATCATCATCGGAGCAAAGGAACTTGGGCTACCACGAGAGATCAACCCGCCCTGCCAGCTAGTGAGAGCCTGGTCGCGGAATCATCATCGGAACAAAGGGACTTGGGCTACCACAAGAGATCAACCTGCCCTGCCAGCTAGTGAGATCCTGGCCGCAGAATCATCATCGGAGCAAACGGACTTGGGCTACCACGAGAGATCAACCTGCCCTGCCAGCTAGTGAGAGCCTGGCCGCGGAATCATCATCGGAGCAAAGGGACTAAGCATCACAATCAAACCTTACCACATCCTACATCCTCAAACGGGGAAAATATGGATTACATGTTCCCCTGACTTCAGCTGGTCAGGGGTAGCACTTGTTACAATACAAGAAAAGGGAAAAAACTACAGCGAGGCAAGGCTCCCTCAGGGGGCCTGGGTGTGACGGCCGTCATCCTTCCCCTCGGAGATCTCCATCTTGCTCAGGCTTTCCATGATCTTCTCCATCTTCTCTGTCTTGGCCAACCAAGAGATGTTGTTGACGGCCGTGACGTAGCACTGCCTTGCCATCCTGGAGTCTCCCTTGACTCTGACCTGGATCCCTCCGGAGCTGAACTTGAGGCATTGGTGGAAGGAAGATGGCACGCAACAGAAGGCGCTGATGAGGGGCCTTCCGAAGATGGCGTTGTAGCTGCTTGGAGCGACAACAATGATGAACCGGCAGTTCCTTGAGACTCCCCCCAATTTTACTTGGAGCCTCACTCCACCCTCGACCTCCTTCCTCTCCCCTGAGAATCCGAACAGGGGTCCGTCCGAGGCTAACACCCTCATTGGCTCCACCTTCATCTCGTCAAACGCCTTCTTGAAAACGACGTTGACGGAGCTTCCGTTGTCAACTAAGATTCGGGAGACGGTGTAGCATTCGATGGTCGTCTGGATGACCAGTGCATCGCAGAACGGATCCTCATGATCCGGCAGGTCCTTCCCCGAGAAGGTGATCTTTTCCTCTGGGGGCGGGGTCCGGGAGGTTGAGGCGACGCTCCTTCGGTACATGACATGGAGGCTTGCCTTCCGAGTGGCCTCAACCCCCACTCCACCGTGGATCACTCCTATACCACATCAGGTTCCCACGTCGACCCGGTCCTCGCATATATCATCACCTCCTTCTCTGGACAGAACCTCTTCAACCCGCACTGGTGGTTGTGGCTGGGCTGGGCCTCTCGCCCCCCTCACCTCCAGGAAATCGGGGCAGGTAGCAGTGGCGTGCCCCTACACCTGGTGGAAGTCACAGTACAGCAATGCTCTTTCTCCCCTCTTTCGGCGGGGTGGGCGTTCTCTCCTGTTACCTCTTCCCCCTCCTATCGCCAAGGTTTGCTGCGGCGGGGGCAAGAGCTGCCTTGGGGCCTGCCTCTGGAAGTTGAACCTCCCTTGGCCCCCGTGGAAATTCCCCCCTCCTTGGATGAGAGCTCTTCTTAGTCCTTGGGGAGGTCCTCCCTGCTGCCTCCAGCCTGGTTCCGGACCCTCCTGTCCTTGGAACCCCTGAGCTCTCTGCTCCTCTCTTCTTCTTCCTTCCTGATGCCTTGAGCCACCCTGCTCTTTTGACTCCACCTCCGTCAACTTTGCCAACTTCTTGACAAATGCCGGGTTGGCCGCCTCCATGGAAATCTCCTCTGCTGCCCTTTCCATCAGCTTCTCGAAGGAAAGGGGGGCCTTCCGGTTCAAGTTCATCTTGAAGAAGCCCTCCTTCAGCCCAACGGTGAAGGCCATCTGGAGAGCATACCCTGGCATCTCCTGGATCTCCAAGATCTCCTCTTGTAACCTGTCAACGTAACGGGCCAGCGACTCCTCGGCCCCCTGCCTTATCAGGAAGATGGACTCGGGACTGCTCTTGCGCTTCTTGGAGGTGGAGAAGCGAAGCTGAAAGCTCCGGCTCAAGTCCTCGAACCCATAGATCGACCCCGGAGGGAGTTGATGGAACCAGTCCCTTATCTTCTCCTTCAACGTGATCACAAAGAGGCGACACTTGAAGGCATCCGTCATCGGCCCGATGGAGACGGCATCCTCGAACCACTGCAGATGTGGACGGGGTCATCCTTCCCGGTATAGTAAGCCATGTCTGGATCCCTGAACCCCTCGGGAACGGGAGCTGAGATGATCAACTCGCTGAAGGGTGACCCCCTAAGAGGTGGTCTCGCTACTTCTACTCGCGCGACCTGCTCGTCGGGGAGGTCGGCACTCGTAGGGCTGGAGAACAACTCCCGACTGATGAGGTCTCGCTCGACCCCATCTCCCATCCTCTCCTTCCCTGGCCTTCTTCCTGGCGCACTTCCTTCTCCCCCCGCTGGGGTCATCTCGTCGAGAGGGGGGGAGCTAGCTCCTGGGTGGTTGGGGTGAAGCTGCCACCCTGAGGAGCAATGCTTCGCAGCATCTCCATGATGCCTTGGATGGAGGTCATGAACTCTTGCCTCCACACAAAAGGTCCTGTGCTGGGGAGCTCGACGAGATCATCACTACCTCCCTGACCTCCAGTCATGACACTCTCCCGAGATCTTCTGTGCTGGTCACTCTCCACGCTCACCGCACCAAAGTGTTGAAGCCAAAAATGGCCTCTGTGGAGTTCGGGATCCCAAAAGAGGGGTGACCTCACACCTACTACACTCGAAAGAACGTCACGGACCGGAGACTTAGGAAACTATGAACAGACCATCAGCTCTAGCGCGGAGGTCCCACCACACACCCGGAAGGTCACCAGAACTCTTCCCCTCCCTTACCAAAGGGCTAGGCAGGGCGCCTTGTAGAGCTCTCTCTACTCTACCAAGAAGAAGCTAAGGGAGGAGGAAGATAGCCTCAAGTCCTTCTCCAAAGGCACCCAAGGGGCTCTATTTATAGTTTTCCCAAGTCCTGAGGGTAAAATGCCTGAAATATCCATACACCAAATATACCTCGGGCCAATAGAAAACAACCACGCAGTGGGGTAAAGAGGTAATCCCCCCCCCCCCCCCGAGGGCAAGATGGTAAAAGCATGGTCCGCAGAGTTCTAGGGGGCGGAGGGCGATCCCTCCACGGGCTCGCCGCCTGGGGCGAGAGGGCTGGCCGCCCGATCTCGCCCCGCGGGCTCGCCGCCTGGGGAGAGAGGGCTGGCCGCCCGGTCTCGCCACGCGGGCTCGCCGCCTGGGGAGAGAGGGTCGGCCGCCCGGTCTCGCCCCGCGGGCTCGCCGCCTGGGGCGCGAGAGCCGGCTGCCCCGTCTCACCCCGCGGGCTCGCCGCCTGGGGCGAGAGGGCTGGCCGCCCGGTCTCGCCCCACGGGCTCGCCGCCTGGGGCGAGAGGGCTGGCCGCCCGGTCTCGCCCCGCGGGCTCGCCGCCTGGGCGAGAGGGCTGGCCGCCCGGTCTCGCCCCGCGGGCTCGCCGCCTGGGGCAAGAGGGCTGGCCGCCCGATCTCGCCCCGCCCCGTCTCGCCCCGCGCCCCGCGGGCTCGCCGCCTCGGGCGAGAGGGCTGGCCGCCCGGTCTCGCCCCGCGGGCTCGCCGCCTGGGGCGAGACGGCTGGCCGCCCGGTCTCGCCCCGCGGGCTCGCCACCTGGGGCGAGAGGGTCGGCTGCCCCGTCTCGCCCCGCGGGCTCGCCGCCTGGGGCGAGTGGGTCGGCTGCCCCGTCTCGCCCCGCGGGCTCGCCGTCTGGGGAGAGAGGGCTGGCCTCCCGGTCTCTCCCCTGCCCAAGGCCAGGGTGTCGGGCGCGGGATCTTAGTCTCCAGCCAGTCCCGCCATCCCACCTCGCACCAAGCAAGCCAGGGGGGTGCCGGCCATCTTGTCGCACCCACACCTCTAAAGGGCCCGGGGAAAGATGCCGATTCTTCCTCCCCCTACTAGTATATTCTCAAGCTAGAGCCAAAATTGGCCACCGAGAGTGCAAAATCTCCGAAAACCTTAAAAACATGTTTGCCTTGTTTGGGGCCCACTCTCCGCGAATACGGGGTTGTACAATGTTGAAATGTTATGTTTGAGGCAGAGTGGTGATCAACATGTAATATGATATGGCATGCTCACTCATGTGCTTAAGCTTTTCGGTTAAATATAAGTTTGAATACTAATGTATCTCCACAAATATTGATTCCCTAAAACAGTCCACGGAGAGCTAAAACAAGCTGTAAAAGAAAATCCAAATGCCAACAAAGACCACTACAATTTCTGAAGAAAATGGTAATCTGCACTTTGAGTGAACCAGTCCAATAGATCTAACCTCTTCAGCAGAAGAAAACAGAGACTAGATGCCGGAAGCAATAGAGTAAAAAGAATATGAACTACTAACCATTATTATATAAGAAGCCCCAAAACTCAACTTTGCAAACAGATAATAGTTCAATATAAATACAGAGAGGGGAGAACCCATGAGCAGGATCCTATTCTTCAAGTAATACTGTATGCAAACTTTGTAACTAATCAGAATGAACAAAGACCTACAGTATACTGGTCATACTTACATCTCTAGAATCAATCGTCCTCCTTACTCTATACAAACTCTTCAAAAACTGTGGCTTGCAGTGTCGGGGATTACTAGATTCCTACTTGGATCTTCTGGCTAGCCGATCATCAGGCGATTGGTTGAATAAGATCAAAAAAAGAGAGAATTCCAGTTCCAAATCGGGTTTTCTAACCTAGAAGAATGTGGTGCCGGCGAGCCCTCGGTGGAGCAAATTGTGGGCAATGTTGTCTCTGGCTTGCATCGAGTTCACCGAGCGGATGCTGTTGTCCGGCACCACCTCGTCGTCGACCAGCTCGTAAGCGAGTGCAGGGTCCATCTCTTCCTTACACATCTCACAGATATTATGGAGGACACAGCAGGCGCCAAGCACCACCGGGAGGTCTTGCAGCTTCACCTCCGTCCGTTTCTGCAGGCAGCTCCATCTCCCCTTCAATCTGGCAAATGCCTCGCGTGCAATCCGCTGCACCTCTCCAATCTTTTCATTGAAGGCGTGCTGCGTCCACGTTAGGTTTTGATGAGTGTAGGGCACGAGAACCCAATCCAACAAGGGATGGCCAGGGCTGCCGACGATCCACGAGCTCCTAAGCATGCCCTTCTCCTCGGCGCGATGATAGAGGGCCGAGTTTTCAAGCACCTGGTCATCGGCCATGGAGCCAGGCCAGCCGATGCAGACATCCGAGAATACGCCATCAGGATCGACAACCCCTTGAACGGTGATGGAGTAGGAGGTCTTCTGGTTGCGCTCTGTGTGGCGGCGGTTGTAGTAGGCGGCAACGCTGATTTTCGGGGCGATGATGGGGATGTGGGTGGTGTACATGGAACCCAGCACGTTGGGGATGCCGGAGATGGATTCGAATCGGGTCATGATGGCGGTGGCGGAGGCCGGATCTGGCCACTGCAAGAAGCGCGGCATGAGAACGGAGCGAATGGCGGAGCAGACCTCTAGGACGAGTTTGTGGCAGGTTGAGATGCCAAGGCCGAAGCGCTTTGAAACGAGGCGGAGAGGTTCGCCGGTGGCGAGCCGCCAGATGCAGACAGCCACGCGTTGCCTCACCGGAATCGCAGCACGGAGCATCGTGTCCTCCTTGGCTACTGCAGATCCGAGAGCCTCGCAGATCATGTCGAATGTGTCTCGCCCCATTCGGAAAGCGCTGCGAAAATCCGCCTCGGGGAAATCCGGATGACAACACCGCTCCCACCACGCCCTGGATCGGTCTTTCACCCACAGACGTCGCTGCTGCTGATGCGGAGCCGCCGCGGCGACGCCAACGGAAGCCTCCACAGCCGCTGCAGCGGCAGCGGCAGATGTTGCGGCGTGGTCGTGAGCGAGGCGAAGGGAGTCAGCGGCGTCGAGATCGGAATAGTGCCCCTGTAGGCGGGAATAATAGTCAAGCAAAGCGGCAGCCTTCTTGTCGTGGTTCACACGGAGGAGGGAAATGTCATCTTCGGATTCCCGGCGATCGGATTCCTCTTGGGCGTCTAGCGCTACAAGGGAAGTGATTAGCCTGGCTATGGATCGCTTCTTCTTCCGCCGATTACCTAAGGCAGGGTCGGAGTCATCAGAACGGCGGCGCCGGCGCCGATGGGGAAGCATCTCGGGGGGAACAGGGGACGAGGGGAGGGCCCCGGGGATGGCGTCCTGGAAGAAGGTGTAGTAGTAGGAATAGTCGTCTTCGTTGAGCGGGGGGAAGAGGGATGGCTCACTGATTGGTGCGGAGACTCGCGGCGGGGTTTTCATATATGAGATATCAGCGATTGGCTAGCAAGCTTCCGATTGGGTGAAGAACGAGAGACTCGTTCTCTCTCTATAACTGTGGAAATCGGTGGAATTGAAAACGAGGCGACGGCGAAAGCGAGTGATTGGGACGATGACAGAAGGGAGCTGTAAGAGCAGTGGCGTGGGGGCAAATGTGAACGGTGAGAATTTTTGGCGAAGGGCAATTATATATGTTTGGGACGGTCCCGGAAAACGCGGTTTCGGTCAGGTGTGCTTCGAGGAAAGAGGCGCGTCGAACGCGGTTTGGGAATTAGGATACACGATTCCTTTTGCATGGGCGAAAATTTTCTGGAAGATTCGAAAAAGTAATGTCGCCACGTTGGCGTGATGGGATGGGGGGGGGGCCGTCGGGTTCCACTCTAGTATGAGGGAAAAAAGGGGGGGGGGAGGGGCGGGAAGAGAAAGAAAAAGAGGGGGAGGAGAAGGGGGGGGGAGAGAAGAGGGAAAGATAAAAAAAAGGAAGGGAGGAAAGCCTTGACAAGTACATAAATTGCGGTTTTTTATGTACATCGGATCAACAGGTGCAATTGCAGTTTTTGACGGGAGAACTCTTATAGGACAAAGGACTTAGAAAATCCTGGCATTCTGTCACAACATAGTCTTTGTTCTTGTTTATGAAATGATGAGCTTGATATTTTACCTACATACATTTAAGCTCCTTGAAGGTTATGCAAGAAATTTAGCGCAAAGAATAACAGTGGAAAAATTGATATGCAGCTCCCCATCAAAATTCACAATTGTAAAATCAGTGCGTGAAATATAGAAAACACGTACCATGCTTCATCAAGAAGTGTTATAATACCACCGGTTTTCTGCCAATAAGGTAAAGATTTGTTTATTATAGTTGCAATGAACGATTTTTAGGCTTAACGTCTCTATAATAGTTACCTAGCTAGCAATTTCAACATAAGAAATTGATGAAATGCAGGCCCATCATAACCAACTCTATCGATCCAAGTTTCAACTTCAAACAAACAAGAGATGATTGAAATTGATGAAGCAAACATGGCCGGAATGAGATGAGAAAGTTTATTAAATCGATAGAATGAGATGAGAAAACAGACCAATGAAGTTGATATAGGTCAACTGATAAAAGCCCAAGGCAAGACAAAGAGGCTTTAAGAGCAGAGATAACACTTCCTCGGCCAAATTTCCAAGGCAAAGCTGCAAACTTGGTTGCAATAGCTACATCAACCTGACTAGTTCTTGTTGGAGTTGGGGAACACTTTCGGTTCTCTTGTTTCTCACACCGGGTTAGCCCACGTGAGCTTAGAGACGTCGGAGCGTGACCCTCTCCGATGACTGAAGTACCAGTAAATGCGGGGTTCCGGGGGCGGCGGTGCTCCTTTTGTGGCCTATATATAGGCGTGTAACCCGAATTTTAGGGTTATGTTTTTCTTAAGTGGTTTCGGCTGAGGAGTTTTGGAAGCGCCTTTTGGAGATCCCTTGGAGAGGTGTTTTCCGGCGGTGATGCTCCTTTCTTTTCTTGTCCAAATAGAGAGGTGCGAGGTACGATCAGTTTTGATCCTTGTAACTTTGTAATCTGTATTTTGTTTGGTGAATATAAGAAGGAAGGGGAGAAGGGGAGAGAGGAGTAGCCCGGTTTTGGGTGAACCTCTGTATATCTTTGTGTTTGTGTTGTGTTTTTTATTTCCGTTCTTCGTTTGAATCTCTCTTCTCGGCACCCTGATTTTCTACAGTTCTTTGCCTCTATTTGATGAAACTGAGAAAATCATCATCATAGCTTCATCATTAGATTTATCATAACAACATGGACCGACAACAAATTGCTTCCCAACAAGAAAGAGCTATTTGATATTCCGTTTGCACGCACAACCATTGCTTATCTGACTTCACTGGCGCTCGCCGTCTCCTCTTTTATCACAGATGGAAGCTTAAATGGAGGAGACAACGCACTATAAGTTTTCATGGGGTTCAAACGATAATTTGATGCAAGTGTTTGGTGCTTTTAGCTAAATGAACTTTTGTGTTGATCAATTTACAGATTTATAAAGCCCCAATTCTTCTACAACAATACCCTATTTTCTTTCATTCAAGTTGTCATAGGACCGTATGCTGACGGACTTGGAAATGTGTTACCGAATGTCGTCGAAGGTGTGGGTGTACCTGTTGATCCTCTTGCTTTTACTGGGCTTCTAGGTATGCTTCATACGACAACTTAGTTTGTTTTATTAGGTTCCGTTTGTTTTACTGTAATTGTTTGGATTCAATTCAGCTAAGAAGTCATATGGAATTATCACTTTTCGTTTCATAGTAGTCAATAGAGAGGTATGATGGTTCTATTTTATGTATTTTTATTCATTTGTCTTGACTTTGGTTCTATGTATGATCTCTCACGAGAAAGCTCTTTTTGTGATCGTTAAGTCAATCAATGTTATGCAATCGGACCGAGTACCGTGGTAGCGCAACGGAATTAAATCGAGCAAAAACAATCGCGCAAAATAAAATAACGCAGAACGAGATATCCAAGCACACAGACGACACAGAAATTTACGTGGTTCGGAGAGAAGCTCCTACATCCACGGGGAGAGCGCGCCGGAGAAGATCCACTATAAGGTATAGAGGTACAGATTACAATAGAGACCGTAAGGTCGAGAAATGAAGAGAAAACCGAAAAGGTGAAACCTGACTATCGCCTGCGATAGTGATGTCGCCGGGCGATAATGGTACTGTTCACCTCCTTTACGGAATCGTCGCCTGGACTGCACGCCTGAAGCCGACCTCGCCTGGATTCGGCCGCCTGATGTCGCCGCGCCGCCTGGGATCACCTCCGCTGCCTGGAACCACCGCGGGAGACCGGCCTGATGTCGATCCGACTGGATTCGACCGGATGCCGCTCTGATAGCTCCGCCTGAAGTCGTCCGCCTGGAGTCGCCCCCTTGCGCGCCTGCTGCCGCCGTCGCCGGCTGATGCCGCTGGGATGAGAACGGTGGGTGGCTAAGAACTCCTCTTCGGATCGCTGTAGGTGTTGGGATGATATGAATCACAGCCTCCCCTCCATTTTATAGCTTTAGAGAGGGCCGGTCATTCCATGTTTGGCGAGCACAAAGGGGGAAAGGCAGCCTGGAGAATAATCTCCCTTGATGAACTTCCTAAAAGGATTTGGCCTTGATTAGGAAAATGGGATTCCCACGGATTGGTGACATGGCACAATCCTAACGATCCGGGCGTGAAGAGGTGTCACAATCTAATAATCTCCACCTTGACGCCTCATGCGACAGACTCCACCTGAAACTTGGATCTCCTCCCTCCGGCAAACTACCCCCTCTCCCTGGGGTTTCCACGATCAGCACGCACAGATATGAGCCAAGTCAAGGCAGTGCTTGAACTTGACTCCGGTCAACGGCTTGGTCAACATGTCTGCAATGTTATCCTCAGTGTGCACCTTTAGTTACTGAATATCTCTGTCAGCAACGAACTCTCTCAACTTATGGTACCGCATATCAATGTGTTTTGTCCTGGCATGATAGACCGGGTCTTTGGCCAGGCAAATCGCACTCTGACTGCCACAGTGCAGCTTCACCGCTTCCTGAGAGATTCTGAATTCTTTGGCGAGACCTTTGAGCCAGATAGCTTCCTTCGCAGCTTCCACTGCAGCAATGTACTCAGCCTCTGTCGTAGATAAAGCCACAATGTCCTGCAGAGTGGCTTTCCAACTGATGGGGCCCTCACCACAAAGGAAGATGTACCCGGAGGTAGATCTTCTTCGGTCGAGGTCGCCCGCATAGTCAGAATCAACGTAGCCCTCTAGGACTTTAGAAACTCCGCTCTTCTTAAACAGCAAACCGACGTTTTTCGTTCCGTTCAGATATCTTAGAATCCACTTGACTGCTTCCCAGTGTTGTCGCCCCGGATTCCCCATATATCTGCTGACTACGCTCACAGCCTGAGGATATCTGGTCTGGTACAGATCATGGCGTACATCAAGCATCCTACCGCACTAGCGTATGGCACCCCGAGCATCTTTTGTCGTTCTCCCTCTGTATCTGGACACTGCTGTGATGATAACCTAAACCGTTGCCCGAGAGGGGTTGAAACGGGCTTAGATTCAGTCATATTGAACTTCTCCAGAACCTTCTGAATGTACCCTGTCTGAGAAAGCCAAAGCATGCCCCGCTTCCTATCTCGCTTGATTTCCATGCCAAGGATCTTCTATGCTTGACCCAGATCCTTCATTTCAAACTCAGCTTATAGTTTCTGCTTCAAAGACTGGATCACCTGAGCTGACTTGCACGCAATCAGCTTGTCGTCGACGTATAGCATCAGAATCAGAACGTCGTCGTTTGCCAGAAATTTGTAGTAGGTGCAGCTGTCGTACTGGCTCCTGCTGAATCCTTGTGAAACCATGAACGTATCAAATCTCTTGTTCCACATTCTTGGAGCTTGCTTCAGACCGTAGAGGGACCTTCTTAGTTTGCACACCTTCTTCTCATCACCGGGTTGTACAAACCCTTCAGGCTGCAAGATGTAGATCTCATCTTCCAAGTTGCCATGAAGAAACGCCGTTTTCACGTCCATCTGCTCTAGCTCCATGTCGTTCATTGCCACCATCACAAGAAGTACCCGTATGGAGCAGTGTTTTACCACGGGTGAGAATATTTCATCAAAATCGACACCCTCCTTCTACGCGAACCTCTTGGCAACGAATCTGGCCTTGTATCTCCACTGGTCTTTGCCGGATGTAGATTCCTTCTTCCTGAATATCCATTTGGAACTGATTGCCTTCGCCCCTTTGGGCAGACGAACCAAGTCCCAAGTCTGGTTTTTATGAAGGGACTCCATCTCTTCTTCCATAGCTGCTTTCCACTGAGAACTCTCTCTACTTTCTACAGCTTCTTTATAAGATCCAGGATCTGTGGAGATCACCTGGAAAGCGTACGCTACCGTGTCCTGTAGCCTGAGAGGCAGTCTGACCTCTCTCCTTGCCCTTTATCTAGCAATAGAGTACGACTCTGCTTCCGTAGGTTGCACAGCATCAGCATTTTCTGGGTCAGAGGAATCACCGTGGTCATCAGCTTGGTCTCTCCATTCCAGCTCCACCTCTAGGGGTGTGACAGGAGTCTCCTCCACCTCATTAGACGGAGCCTCAGATTTCTTGAGCATAGAGGCCTCATCGAAGATCACATCGCGCCTGACCTCCACCTTCTTTATGTCCGGGTTCCACAGTTTGAACCCCTTCATGTCGGTCTTTCGTCCTAAATAGATGCATCGTTTGGACTTAGCATCCAGCTTCGTCTTCTCAGAGTCCTGTACAAGGGTGTACACAGGACAACCAAAGATGTGGATGTCAGAGTAGTCAACCGGCCTGCCTAACCAGACTTCCTGTGGCGATTTCAGATTCAGTGACATCGATGGGGATCGATTCACTAGATAGCATGCCGTATTAATAGCCTCGGCCCAGAAGGACCTTGGTAGGTCTTCAAATAACCGCATGCACCGAGCTCTCTCTAGCAACGTTCGGTTCATCCTTTCTGCCACGCCGTTCTGCCGCGGTGTACCAGGAATAGTAAGGTGTCGAGTGATGCCCTCCTGATTGCAGTATTCATGGAACTCCGCTGAGGTGTACTCGCCACCGTTATCAGATCTCAGATATTTGACTCTTTTTCCGGTCTGCTTTTCCACTGTCGTCTTCCAAACTCTGAATTTCTCGAATACTTCGGACTTGTGCTTCAAAAAGTGGATCCAGACTTTTCTCGAAAAATCATCGATGAAAGTTACAAAGTATCTAGCCCCACCAAGAGACGGCTCTGGGGCAGGTCCCCAAACATCTGAGTGTATATATTCCAGTGCCTTCTTGCTCCGCTGCGTAGATGTCATGAACTTCACTCTTTGCTGCTTCCCGAGAACGCAGGTCTCGCAGAAGTCTAACTTGCATGTCTTGACTCCTTTCAGTAGGCCCTTCTTGTGAAGCTCCAGCAGTCCTCTCTCGCTCATGTGGCCAAGTCTTGCATGCCACAATAGAGAGGAGTCCTCATCTGTCGTCACAGAAACCGCCGCGTCGCCGGCGATGGTAGTGCCGATCAGTTTGTAGAGAGTACCAGAGCGCTCTCCTTTCATAACCACCAGAGCGCCTTTCTTGACCTTCAGATATCCTCCCTCGCCGGTGTATGAGCACCCAGCCGCCTCTAGAGTGCCTAGGGAAATTAGACTTTTCCTCAGATCGGGCACGTATCTTACATCAGTAAGGGTCCTGATTGTTCCGTCGAACATCTTAATTCTGATACTGCCGATCCCGAGCGTCTTGCACTCCGAGTCGTTTCCCATCAGAACGCAACCGCCGTCACATTGCCTGAAGCTAGTGAACCATTCTATGTTCAGGCACATGTGATACGAGCATCCCGTATCCATGATCCACGTATCGGTGGTATCGAGGGTGGAGTGTACATGGAGTACGTCAGCATCGCTCTCGGGGTCAGACGCCACAGCCGCCTGTTCCTGATTCCTTTCTTTCGCCTTTTTCTTCGGACAGTTGTTTTTCCAGTTCCCTTCTTCCTTGCAGTAGTGGCACTGGTTCTTCTTGTCCCGAGACTTAGACCTAGCCCGATTGAATTTCTTCCCTCTGTCTCTCGATCTCCCTCTGACCGGTTCTTTGTTCTTCACGAACAAATCTTCGCTGGTGCTGGGGCCGGGTTTGCTCCGCGTTTCGTTCGATAGCAGCGTCATCATCACCTACTCCATTTTGAGCGTATCCTTTCCGTAGAGGATCGTGGTGACCAGATGGTCGTAGGACTTCGGTAGAGAAGACAGTAGTAGAAGCGCCTGGTCTTCCTCTTCGACTTTTACGTCCATGCTCCGCAGCTGGGAGATCAACTTGTTGAACGCATTCATGTGTTCTAGCAGCTTGTTGCTCTCGGACATTCTTAAGATGTATAACTGTCTCTTCACATAGAGCTTATTTGTGAGAGATTTTGACATATACAGCTCCTCCAATTTCTTCCATAGGCCTACGGTGGTGTCAGCGTCGACCACGTTGTACATGACCTCGTCGGCGAGACTCAACTGGATTGTGCTGATGGCCTTCAGATCCAGTTCCTCCTATTCCTCGTCTTTCTTCACGTCGGACTTCTCCTTGCTGAGTAGCGCCTTGTGGAGTCCTTGCTGAACGAGAACCGCCTTGATCCGCTTCTGCCATAAGCCGAAATCGATCTTGCCGTCGTACTTGGAAATCTCGAATTTTATCGCCATTGTTTTGCTCGCAGTGCTACTGAGTGATCAGAAAAATGTTCTCGGATCAGATCTTGAGAAGGTAGGGAGTGGACCTTGTCGTCACCTACCGTTGACCCAGATCTAGAACCAGAACGCCTAGACGATCACCCCGCGGAACCTGGCTCTGATACCAATTGTTATGCAATCAGACCGAGTACCGCGGTAGCGCAACGGAATTAAATCGAGCAAAAACAATCGCGCAAAATAAAATAACGCAGAACGAGATATCCAAGCACACAGACGACACAGAAATTTACGTGGTTCGGAGAGAAGCTCCTACATCCACGGGGAGAGCGCGCCGGAGAAGATCCACTATAAGGTATGGAGGTACAGATTACAATAGAGACCGTAAGGTCGAGCAATGAAGAGAAAACCAAAAAGGTGAAACCGGACTATCGCCTGCGATAGTGATGTCGCCGGACGATAGTGGTACTGTTCACCTCCTTTGCGGAATCGCCGCCTGGACTGCACGCCTGAAGCCGACCTCGCCTGGATTCGGCCGCCTGATGTCGCCGCGCCGCCTGGGATCACCTCCGCTGCCTGGAACCACCGCGGGAGACCGGCCTGATGTCGATCCGACTGGATTCGACCGGATGCCGCTCCGATAGCTCCGCCTGAAGTCGTCCGCCTGGAGTCGCCCCCTTGCGCGCCTGCTGCCGCCGTCGCCGGCTGATGCCGCTGGGATGAGAACGGTGGGTGGCTAAGAACTCCTCTTCGGATCGCTGTAGGTGTTGGGATGATATGAATCACAGCCTCCCCTCCATTTTATAGCTTTAGAGAGGGCCGGTCATTCCATGTTTGGCGAGCACAAAGGGGGAAAGGCAGCCTGGAGAATAATCTCCCTTGATGAACTTCCTAAAAGGATTTGGCCTTGATTAGGAAAATGGGATTCCCACGGATTGGTGACATGGCACAATCCTAACGATCCGGGCGCGAAGAGGTGTCACAATCTAACAAATCAATACTCTACCTGTAGAATATCTATTCAATAGCTCAGCAATGATTATGATATTCTTGGTCGATCTAGAAACTGAAAGAGAACATAAAATTAATATTAAAAATGCTTTCCATTTGATTCACTCAAAAATGTTAATGGTGCTCTGTGAAATCAATGGAAAATGAGTACAACTACACCTATTGACATCCCGAATAAGGAAAAGAATTGAATCAACGTGATGCCAGTCATGCATGGATTCATGTCAGCACGACTGAGGAACCCATTAAAGGCCTACTGATCATGTGAGCTCGAGTCTTTTCTATGACGAGCCATATGGCATATGAAGGGGCATACCAATGTCACCAGAGTTCCATTCATGTGCAGGTCTGGGCCTGCCATTCAGAGAATTCACCGATCTAGACTTTTAAATTGTAGTTTAGAGAATTTACCTCTATCAGATAGTGCTTTCATGGCTCTTCTTCATTTTAATCATCTATACCTAATTTGGAGGTTATGCTCTTATCTACATCCTTATTGTTGGAGTTGTGGAACACTTCCGGTCCTCTTGTTTCTCACACCGGGTTCGCCCACGTGAGCTTAGATGAATCAAAGTGTGAATCCCTCTGACATATCAGTTTTGGGTTTCCCTGGTGTGCGGATATCAGCCCGTTTTCGCACTCACCTGATTTAAGATCCTTTCCTGTGTTTTGGATGAGAAGGTTCTTAGGGTTTTCGGCTGGGATGTTTTGGAGGCACATACAAGGCTATTTGTGTCATGAACGAACCATTGTTTGTGAACGTCCGACCTCACCTAACGAACCCCTAACCTTTGGCTTCGTGGAAGAAGAACAAAAGTACCTCCTCATCTAAAATCAAATCAGAAGTATTAGCCATCAATTCCTGTGAAAAAAGTGCAGGATTGACTCCCCTTTCTGCCCAGCCATCAACCATGAAAAATTAAACAAATAAGAAAGAGATTAAAAAAAACTTCAATGAATGCTAATATTGAAAAGAATGTATGAACGCCTAAATAGAATACATGTGAAGATAATCAACCACCTTTGGCAATTGCCAGAACACCTCCATTGTGGCTACTAACAAGGAAGGCATCCTCACCGCCAGTATCAACATTAGAAGAATCATACAAGGGAAGCAAGCATAACAACTTAGCAGATTGAGATGCTAATTTCTCTTCAACGAGTAGGATTTACCTTCTCTGGATGGAGAATGAAGTGAGTTCCTACTGCGAAGGACAACTTTGACCTAGAATTCGCACAGAAAAGCAATAATGGTCTTGGAGCTCTATTAAATATGCTCACTATATAGAACTAAAAGTTTCATTGCATTCTAAGAGTTCATCACTAAACAAGGAAATGAAAAATTAGACATCTCAAACATTCAATCTTCAACTTCATAGTTTCTTGAACAATGAGAACAAAAACCACAACCTGCTATTCCAGTTCCACAAGATTGAAAAGCACAAGATACAATGGGAACAAAAACCACAAGATTGAAAAGCATAGAAGGATCTTTGCTATTCCAGTTCCACAAGCTTCTCCTCATCAACCGGGCCTGGGATTCATCTTCTCCCTCACCATCAATAGCTGGAAGAAGAGGTCAGAATTCTTCATCCTCCGGGGAGAAGACAATGTCGGGTGCCGAAAAGGGGAAGAACGCGTTATATATTACTTCCCCTACCAGAACCGTCAGGTCCATCCTCCCCGCGATGGGCGAAGTTGCGTCGGGAGGTGCTGCAGCGTGCAGAGCTGCGTTTGGCGGTGCTGCGTCGGGCGGTGTTGCAGTGGATGTCGTGGATGGCGGACATCGCAGAGGCGGAGAGCGGAGAGGCTGCGACGTGAGCCTTCCGCCGAGAAGATCGATCGCTGGAGGTTGGGCTTTCGTCCGGGAGAGAGTAGATCGGGGAAGAAGGGCGGTGCCAGGCGGCGTCGGGGAAGAGGAGATAACTGCAGGGTACAGTCCAGATCGCGCGAGAGAAAAAGAAAAATAGGGCGTGCGGGAGAGAAACAGAGAAAAGGGCGAGCGAGTTTGATGGTGGGGGTAAAATGGGAAACACCCAAAATCAGTCAAATTCAGTTGCCGGGAGTGAGGCCCGACCGAGGGGGGGGGGGGATTGGAGAGTGGAGAACAGCGGAGAGGATTCTGGAAGGAGACATCCAAATATAAACATATCAAAAAAAAGTTATTTTTGATTAAACATTCAGAAATATTAATTATATCCTCATTTTTATATTTTAATAATTTGATATATATTATGATGTATTTCAAAAAAAATTAAAATATAATGTTCGTTCATATAATTACACTATTAAAAAAATTAGATTTAATAATGAAAATTCATTTAAATTCAAAAAAATAGTAGAACTCCTACACCTACTATGCTAGGTTGTCATAAGGCATGTCAGCGGTCTATTCAAAGTAGGTTGTCATTAGACATATCAGCGGTATTTTCAAGCTGATGACATTAAATCAATCAACTTTATTAAACTCAAAATTTATATTTTTAGGTCAAAACGTATATTGTTTTACAAAATAAAAATTGAAATATTTATGTATATTTTTTACGGTCATTTTGAGTACTCATATGTATATGTTGCGGGCGAAATCCGCCTTAATGGGGAGGGCGAAGCCCGTCGTCGCCGGTCGGGTACTGTCGCGCATGGCCATAGGGGCGGAGCCCCATGTCGGGCACTCGTATTATATATAGGGGACTGTTAACTGTACTGTATTTTTGACTATTCTTATTTTTGACTATTCGCAAGTACTATTTTGAGGATTGATTCTCTGTAAGTAATATTTTTAGGGTATTTATATTGGCAGCCCAGTTATGGCTATTGGCTCTCCGGCAAAATAATAACAAACATACATATTATGGCCGCTAATAGCGGCTCAAAACGTGAAACACACGCTTTTTGAAAAAAGATTTACTATATGACATTTTTATAAAAAATGCTCAACATGAAAGTTGTAGATCTCGACAAAATAATAACAAAATAATAATAATTTTAGGGCATTTATATTGGCAGCCCAACTATAACTATTGGCTGCCCGGCAAAATAATAACAAACATACATATTATGCCCGCTAATAGCAGCTCAAAACGTGAAACACGCGTCTTTTGAAAAAAGGTCTGCTATATGACATTTTTAGAAAAAATGCTCAACATGAAAGTTGTAGATTTCGACGAGATCTACAACTTTAATAGTGAACATTTTTTTTCTAAAAATGACATATAGCAGACCTATTTTCAAAAGGCGGGGAATTCGGGCGGAATTATGCGAGTTCCGCCCGGATTCCGCGGCTTTTGAAAATAAGTCTGATATATGACATTTTTAGAATAAATGTTCAACATAAAAGTTGTAGAGGTCGTTGAGATCTACAACTTTCATGTTGAACACTTTTCCTAAAAATGTACAACCTGGGGCTCGCGAGAGAGACGGTCCAGCGGGCGAAGGGATGTCTGGCGAGATGATAGGATGCCCGCCTACAGGAGGCGAGAGGGAGCAACCTCTGGAGTGGGCGAGACCTTCTAGTGGGCGGGGTCACCCAAGAAGGCGAGAGAGCTCACATGCCGGAAAGGCGGCGAGACGAGCATGGTTTCCGTCTCGCCCGGCAGCACCTCCCCCACTCGCCGAAGGAGACTAACAGCTCTACCAATTCTAAACCATAAGGGAGATTTTACCTTTGGGCCCCAGATGGTTTTACATTTTTACCCTTGGAGGCCTGCGTATAGCTCTCCAGGACAGCGGAGCTGGGCTATTAGCAGACCCGGTCCAGGGTGTTTTGGTCATTTTGAGAAGGTTTGAAAGTGATATTTGCAGAGCAGATTTAGAAACCTATAAATAGACCGATAAGGTGCCTGAAAAAAGGTTGTTGAACCTTCCCACTTTTTCCCTCTCAGGCACCTAGCTCAACACTGGCTAGGGAGGGGAAGACTAACAGTTCTTCCGGGTAAGAGGTGGGACCTCCAAGTTGAGTCCCCTCGGTCTGTTTCCAGGTCGCTGACTCTCGTCAGGGCGGTAGCGCAAGGAGAGTACGTGTGGGTTGCATTCTGCTTCGAACTCTAGGAGGGACCGGAAAGCCGGTTCCAACATTTTTGGTGCGGTGAGCGTGGAGCGCAGCCCTGAGAGAAGAACCTTGAGCAACCAACATGGCGGGAGATCATGGAGAAGGAGAAGGAGGGGAGTCAGATAATCAGGGGGGATATGTAGGGAGAACGGAGTTCCTGGCTTCGATCAAGGGGATCATGGATCTATTGCAAGGGATCTCGCGGCAGGGAGACTGTTCAACTCCACTGCCCACAGTGCCAGCTCTCGCGACTCAGGAGGAACTCGTCTCGGCGCGAGTCGGAGAAGACGCCCCGGGGAGAAGGCCGGGAAAGGAGGTGATGCTGGAAGGGACCGGGAGGGACATGGCGGGAAGGGAGCTGTTCCCAAGTCCGGCGAGTACCATCGCGCCCGGGGAGGTCGTCGCGCGAGTAGGGGTGGCGAGACCGGCGGCGCGAGGGTCCCCCTTTTGCGAGCTAGTCCTGTCTGCTCCGGTCCCGGAGGGCTTCAGGGAGCCCGAGATGAATTACTATGTAGGGAAGGACGATCCCCTCCATCATCTGCAGTGGTTCGAAGATGCTGTCTCAATCAGGCCCATGACGGACGCGTTTAAGTGTCGCCTCTTCGCGATCACTCTGAAAGACAAAGCTAGGGACTGGTTCCATCAACTCCCGGCAGGCTCGATATATTGTTTCGAGGACTTGAGTAGAAGTTTCCAACTTCGATTCTCCACATCTAAGAAGAGGAAGAAGAACCCGGAATCGATCTTTTTGATCAAGCAGAAGGCGGATGAATCCCTGGCCCAGTACGTGGATAGGTTCCAAGAGGAGATTCTGGATATACAGGAGGTACCGGGCTTCGCCCTCCAGATGGCTTTCACAGTGGGACTGCGGGAAGGATTCTTCAAGATGAGCCTCACCCGGAAGGCTCCGCTCTCCTTTGAGGGCTTGATGGAGAAGGCGGCCAAGGAAATAGCGATGGAGGCGGCGAACCCAGCTTTTGCGAAAAAGTTGGCGAGGCTGACCGAGATAGAGTCGAGGGAGACAGGGGGGAGGCAGCAGGAAGCGAGGAGAAGAGACGAGCCGAGGGCGCCGGCGTATCCAGAGCTGGGATGGAGGCAGCAGGGGGGGACGGCCCCCGGGCAGGGAAGAGGATTTCCCCAAGGGGGAAGAAATCAACAAGGAGGACCGGGAAGGTTCAATCAGATGGGGTGGGGGTATGGTCATAGACCGCCCCTACCTCCTCCGCAGCAGGCCATGGCCATCGGCCGAGGTAGAGGAAGGGGCCGAGCAAGAGGAAGAGGAGCAGGAGCAGGGAGAAGGAAGGACCCTCAGGAAGGGAGACCGGAGGGGGGGGGGGTGGCGTTGCCCTACTGTGACTTCCACGAGGAGGAAGGTCACGCAACGGCTACCTGCCCGGATTTCTTGGAGTTAAGGAGGACTCGAGGAGCTGGGGAACAGCCAAGGCCAGTGCGGATAGAGGAAGTAACGATTACATGGGAAGAGGATCGGTGTGTGGATCGTGCGGATGAAGGGGACCGCGGGCTGGTTGGGGTGATCAATGGGGGAGTGGGGATAGAGGCGGCCCGAAAGGCGAGCCTTCACACTATGTACCGCCGAAGTGTCGCCTCGACGTCATAATCCCCTCCTCCCGATGAAAAGATCACGTTTTCAAGAAAAGACATGCCCGACCATGAGGACCCCTTTTGTGACGCGTTAGTGATACGGACCGCCATCGAGAACTTCACGGTGTCGCGGATCCTGGTCGACAATGGAAGCTCGGTGAACGTGATTTTTAAGAAGGCATTCAATGCAATGAGGGTAGAGGCACGGAGGGTACTGGCAGCGGATGGACCATTGTTTGGATTCTCAGGAGAAAGGAAAGAGGTTGAGGGGGGTGTAGGACTTCAAGTAACTCTGGGAGGACTATCCCGAAACTGCCGTTTTGTCATAGTGGATGCCCCAAGTAGCTACAACGCTATCTTTGGGCGCCCCTTGATCAGCGCTTTCAGATGCGTTCCGTCGTCGTTTCACCAATGCTTGAAGCTGAATTCTGGAGGTACTCAAATCAGGGTACGAGGAGATCCGAAGGCAGCAAGGGAATGTTACGTGACAGCGGTAAACACAATCTCCTGGCAGGGGGACGCAGAGGAGTTGGAAAAGAGGATGGAGCGATTGCAACAAGAGCAGGGAGGCAAAGAAGAAAGAGAGGAGGAAAGTGCTGGGGGAGAGGGAGAAGTAACGGTGGGAGGCATTGCGGGGGAGCCAGCGATGGCGGGAGAGAAATTCGGGGAGACGGGGATGGAAGAGGAAAGGGAGAGGGGAAGAGCTGAAGGTGAGGGAGGAGAGACGGGAGCAGAAGGGGAAGTAGATCAAAGAGAAGAGGGAGGGAGGAAGGAGAAGAGGAAGACGGAAGAGGTGGGCGGATCGCCCGGAGAAGGGACCCGTCTAGAAAAGAGAAGAGCCTCCTGGCAGGGAAAAGAGGGCGCGAGCAGGTGGGAGGCAGAGCAGCCGGGGGAAGAGGGAATGATGGCCAACGTAGAAGACAAAGTCTAGCAGCAGGGTAAGCAGGCAGGACAGGAAGAAGAGGAGGAACCATCCAGGCTGAAAGCTGCGGTGGAGGTCCTGGAGGTAGAAATACGCACCAAGGAAGGCCGAGTAGAAAGGATAAAGATCAGTGGCGAGCTCAACCCAGAGGACCGGGAGAAGGTCAGGACCTGCGTACAAGACAATATTGACGTCTTCGCGTGGAGCGCCGCGGACATGCCGGGGGTCGATGCAGACGTCGCCTGTCACCGCCTCAATCTGGACCCCAACACCCGCCCCATACAACAAAAGAAGAGGGCCATCGCCTCGAAGATGGCCGGACCTATTAGAGAGGAAGTGGAAAAATTGCTTAAGGCGGGGTTTGTGTCCGCCTGTAAGTATCCGGGGTGGGTGAGTAATGTTGTAATGGTCCAAAAAGGGGAGGGTAAGTGGAGGATGTGCGTAGATTTTTCTCTTTTAAATAAAGCATGCCCTAAGGATTGTTATCCGCTGCCCCGAATCGACGCGCTGGTTGACTCACCCGTCGGTTTCCCTTTTATGAGTTTCTTGGACGCGTTTTCTGGGTACCATCAAATACGCATGCATCCTCCGGACGTTAAGGACGTCACCTTCGTCACGGAGGATGGGTGCTTCTGCTTTAACATGATGCCCTTCGGTTTGAAAAATGCGGGCGCAACCTATCAAAGGATGATGGATCGAATTTTCCGAGAACAGAAAGGAAGGAACCTCGAGGTTTACGTAGACGACTTGATGATCAAAAGCAAGGACCTCGGGGCTCATGTCCTAGATCTGGAGGAAACCTTTAAAACCTTGAGGAAGTATAAAATGAGGCTTAACCCCCTGAAGTGCGTTTTCGGCGCTAGCAGAGGGAGATTCCTGGGGCATCTACTCACTCCATCTGGGGTGGAGCCCAACCCCGAAAAAGTAAGAGCAATCCTAGAACTGGAGTCGCCTCGGAATGCGAAGGAAGTCCAGCGTCTCACAGGAAAGTTGGCCGGGCTGAGCAGGTTCCTTTCTCGGGCGGGGGAGAGATGCTCACCCTTCTTTCGAACGCTGCGAGGGGGTAAGGGTTTCGAGTGGACCGCGGAGTGCGAGACGGCCTTTCAGTCCATAAAGCAGCAGCTTACCCAGACACCTTTACTCTAGGGACCAAGGGAAGCCGAAGACCTGTTCCTATATTTGGGGGTAGGGATGGAGGCGGTAAGCTCGGTTCTTGTACGTGAAGAAGGAAAGAAACAATTCCCAATTTATTACGTGAGCAGGGTCCTGAAGAAGGCGGAACTCGGGTACCCCATCCTGGAAAAATTAGCATTTGCCCTCATCGTCTCGGCCCGAAAGCTCAGACCGTATTTCCAGGCACATTCCATCCGAGTGGTGACTGACCACCCTCTCCGTAACATCTTGAGTGGGGTAGAGCATTCAGGGAGGCTGGCAAAATGGTCAATAGAGCTCAGCGAATTTGACCTCGTCTTCGTTCCACGGCTCGCCATCAAGGCGCAGGCGGTGGCCGATTTCTTAGCAGACTATGTAGTCGAGGTCCGAGAAGCGGAGACGCCCCCTCGAGCAGCTTGGAAAATGTTAGTGGACGGAGCGTCAGGAAGAAACTCTTTTGGGGGAGGAGTGGTCTTGACCAGTCCGGAGGGGACTCGTATTGAGCAAGCCTTGAAGATTCATTTCGCAGTCACCAACAACCAGGCGGAATATGAGGCGGTCATTGCAGGGCTGAAGTTAGCCCGGGAGCTGGGCATACAGGACATTGAGGCCTCGACGGACTCCATGGTGGTGGCAGGTCAGATCAAAGGGGAGTTCGAGGCAAGGGAGCCAGCCCTCCAGCTGTATTTAGGAAAGGTCAAGGACATCATAGGACAGTTCCGAAGTTTCTCAATTCAACACGTCCCGAGAGTGGAGAGCACCCAGGCCGACCAACTCGCCAAGCACGGCCCTCGGGCCGGGGGAACAGTAACGGAGCTCTTCAGGCCGTCCATAAAGGAAGGAGAACTTATGGAAGTGTGCCAACAAAGGTCGTGGATGGATCCCTTTATCACCTTTTTGGCATCAGGACAGTTACCTGCGACGGAGCACGACAAGAAGCGCACCAGATACAAGTCGGCATACTACCTATTAAAGGATGGAGTTTTATATCGCAAGACCTTGACAGGATTGCTGGCCAGGTGTGTGTCGGAGGAAGAGGCTCCTAGGGTTCTGCAAGAGATCCACTCCGGGGAATGTGGAAGTCACTCGGGGAGCCGAACTTTAGAAGGAAGGGTGCTGAGGCAGGGGTACTTTTGGCCTACCCTTAGGAGAGATGCGGAGGAATTTGCGAAAAAGTGCCAAAAGTGCCAGGAGTTCGCCCCTCTTCAGCTCCTCCCGGCCCAGAGGTTGCGAACCATCACAGCTCCCTGGCCATTCGCTATATGGGGCCTAGATCTGGTTGGCCCCTTTCCCCAAGCAAGTGGCCAAAGGAAGTTCCTAATAGTCATGGTGGATTACTTTTCAAAGTGGCTGGAGGTGAAAGCATTGGCTAAGGTAACCTCGCAGGTGGTCAAGAACTTCGTTTGGGGGGAGATCGTCTGCCGGCATGGGTTGCCCCTAGCCATTGTGACGGATAATGGACCCCAGTTTGCAAGCAGGGAGTTCGTGGATTTCTGCATTCGTTTGGGGATAGATCTCCGCTTTGCCTCTGTTCACCATCCGCGGAGTAACGGACAGGTCGAAGCGGCTAACAAGGTCATCGTCAATCTGTTGAAGAAAAAGGTGGAGAATTTGAGAGGAAGCTGGGTGGAGCAATTACCTTCCGTGCTGTGGGCCTTGAGAACCACACCAAACACAGCCACGGGAGAAACCCCGTTTAAGCTCTCTCACGGCTCAGAGGCCGTCATACCTGTCGAGTTCGAGGTCGCATCGCCAAGAATAGTGGTTGCAAGGGAAGGAGCCGAAGGATGGAGGGCAGAGAACGAAGAAGAGCAGAGGCTTTCGTTGGATCTCGTGGAGGAGCTCCGAGATTTAGCGGTGGTCCGGCAGGAGGAAGTCAAGCGCCGAATGGCGAGGTACTTCGATAAGCATGTAAGGGTTAAACAATTTGCGAAAGGAGATTTGGTCCTAAAAAAGGTTGACGCGGCGGGTAGAGGAGCCTCGGTAGGGAAACTTAACCCAAACTGGGAGGGTCCTTTTGTAATAAAAGAAGTCTTAAAGTCAGGAGGGTACCACCTCCAGAATGTGGACGGGGTATCTCTCGAGCGAGCCCGGAGTGGGGATGATTTGAAGAGATTTTACCCGTAGCACTGTACTTCACAGTATTTTTTTATTGTTATTGTGTAACGCTTATCATCCCGATGTCCTCTCTTGGTGGAAGTGTGGGTGACCCCTGTGAGGCACCGGGGGCGAGATGCTTTGTGGAAACAACCCCGAGCAGACCCGCTGACCAGGCTCCCATCTAGCTGGCAGGGCTGTAGGCTCACTCGGTGGTTGGTGGTGTTTTGGAGAGGAGACCCCGAGCAGACCCGCTGACCAGGCTCCCATCTAGCTGGCAGGGCTGTAGGCTCACTCGGTGGTTGGTGGTGTTTTGGAGAGGAGACCCCGAGCAGACCCGCTGACCAGGCTCCCATCTAGCTGGCAGGGCTGTAGGCTCACTCGGTGGTTGGTGGTGTTTTGGAAAGGAGACCCCGAGCAGACCCGCTGACCAGGCTCCCATCTAGCTGGCAGGGCTGTAGGCTCACTCGGTGGTTGGTGGTGTTTTGGAGAGGAGACCCCGAGCAGACCCGCTGACCAGGCTCCCATCTAGCTGGCAGGGCTGTAGGCTCACTCGGTGGTTGGTGGTGTTTTGGAGAGGAGACCCCGAGCAGACCCGCTGACCAGGCTCCCATCTAGCTGGCAGGGTTGTAGGCTCACTCGGTGGTTGGTGGTGTTTTGGAGAGGAGACCCCGAGCAGACCCGCTGACCAGGCTCCCATCTAGCTGGCAGGGCTGTAGGCTCACTCGGTGGTTGGTAGTGTTTTGGAGAGGAGACCCCGAGCAGACCCGCTGACCAGGCTCCCATCTCGCTGGCAGGGCTGTAGGCTCACTCGGTGGTTGGTGGTGTTTTGGAGAAGAGACCCCGAGCAGACCCGCTGACCAGGCTCCCATCTAGCTGGCAGGGCTGTAGGCTCACTCGGTGGTTGGTAGTGTTTTGGAGAGGAGACCCCGAGCAGACCCGCTGACCAGGCTCCCATCTAGCTGGCAGGGCTGTAGGCTCACTCGGTGGTTGGTGGTGTTTTGGAGAAGAGACCCCGAGCAGACCCGCTGACCAGGCTCCCATCTAGCTGGCAGGGCTGTAGGCTCACTCGGTGGTTGGTGGTGTTTTGGAGAGGAGACCCCGAGCAGACCCGCTGACCAGGCTCTCATCTAGCTGGCAGGGCTGTAGGCTCACTCGGTGGTTGGTGGTGTTTTGGAGAGGAGACCCCGAGCAGACCCGCTGACCAGGCTCCCATCTAGCTGGCAGGGCTGTAGGCTCACTCGGTGGTTGGTGGAGTTTTGGAGAGGGGACCCCGAGCAGACCCGCTGACCGGGCTCCCATCTAGCTGGCAGGGCTGTAGGCTCACTCGGAGGTTGGTGGTGTTTTGGAGAGGAGACCCCGAGCAAACCCGCTGGCCAGGCTCCCATCTAGCTGGCAGGGCTGTAGGCTCACTCGGTGGTTGGTGGTGTCTTGGAGAGGAGACCCCGAGCAGACCCGCTGACCAGGCTCCCACCTAGCTGGCAGGGCTGTAGGCTCACTCGGTGGTTGAGGGTGTTTCGGGAGGACGGTACTCACTTGAGGAGACAAGTCTGAGGGTAAGAATTCGCGTGGAGAAAAAACCATGACTCGGCCAGAGAGGGATAGTCCCTGAGACAGAGGGTGACCAGGAATAGGGCCAGGGAAGAAAATCCCTGGCCGGCACTCGCCATAGGGGGTCTCGCCACGGGAGGGAGGGTTTTCCCCGTCCCAGGATCAAGAGAGCTGAAGTGGCCGAAACTGGCTGGCGAGACGACTGGACCCCGAAATTTTGTGGCGAGATGATCTCGCAGTGCAGCGCCGGCGGAGGTTATCAAGACAGGTAAAAAGCAATACAGGATGCCTCGCGCGGGTTTTTAAGCGAAATGGAAGGCAATAACAATAGTAATTAAACGGCGTCCCAAAAAATAGCCCTACCCTTTGGACTAGAAGCTAAGCGAGAGGATGGAAAATCAAACTAGCAGTTAAAATAAAGTAACTCCTAAATGACTATTGCGCAGCACCCCAAAAGGGGAAACGGCCATCAGCATATAAAGAGTTTTTAAACAAAAAATTAGTGAGGCAGAGACACCTCGCTCTCCCTTTAAGAAAGGAAACAAGGACCATAAGTGTTAAACAAAAAGATGAGGGCGAGAAGAAAATGTTGAGAGGGATGGTGCACTACTCATTGTCAGAGGAGGCGCTGCCGTCCGACTCGTCGAACAAACGCGGGACCAGGTCGCGGACGGTCACCGCCTCCGCGTCGGCGCGCACCACTCCCAGCTCCTTCATCATCTTAAGGACGACCTCCGCTGTCTTGATGTTCGAGTCCCGGCAGATGGCCTCCACCTCATCCACAGAATATCGGGAAGAATCGGGAAACGGATCCGTGGGGGGCGTCGCGCGGCTCTGAAGGCGAAGGTTCTCGGCTTTCAGCTTCTCGATCTCTCCCTCCAGCTCCTCGATGCGCGAGCGCATCCTATTCGCCGTCTCGGCATCCTGCGAGAGGGGGGGGGGGGGAGAAGTGAGAGAGCCATTAGGGGCAAGGGCTAGGCGGGCGAGGCAAAGATAAGGAAACTTACCACGCCACCCTGGCTCTGTGCAAGGAGTTTATCAGCGACGCTCAACCGCTTCTCCAAGTCAATAGACTTCTCTCGCTCCGCGGCGAGACCGGTCTCCGCCTCTTTCCATTTCCTGTTATTGAAGACCAGACGGCGCGAGACGCGATGCGCGAGCTCCAGGGAGCGAAATTGCGAGTGGACGCTTCTCAGAATGAGGTCCCGCGAGGCCTCGTTGTCAGCGGGTTCGGAGCCAAGACCGCCATAAAGCCCGAAGCCTAGCGAAAAGGCGTGGCCGGTGGGACGGTCCTGTTCCTTCCAGGAAGGGAGAAGGGTGGACACCGACACTCGGTTAGAATCCTACTCCCATTTTATAACCGGCTCGCCGGCGTCATCCTCCATCACGGGCCCCATGTTGTAGTTGGGGTGCGAGGCGGGAGCCGGGCGACTCGATGAGCCAGGAGAAGGCGGAGGAGGCTGAGCACGACCGTGGGGGGCTGGTTCTGCAGAAATCGTCTCGCGGGTTGGCGAGACGGGCTGACGAGGAGGCGAGGGAGACGATAAGGTGATAGGTGAAAGAGACCCCTCGAGCTCTTCTCTTCTCTTGGCCGGCTTTTCCTTCTCGAAGGACACAGTCTTTTTCTTCTTCTTGGGGCTGAGGCGGGAGGTACCCTCGCCTGCAGGCCTCTTCTTGGCGACAGGGGTTAGCGTATCTTTCGCAGCCTCCGCCGCCATATTCGCTAGAGCGAGAGCTCGATTGCTCTGGTAGGGGGGATTGACGGGAACGGTCCTTTCTCCTAGAAATGGTAACAGTGAGCGGGAGAAAAATTTTTACAGGGACAGAAGGGAATAGAGGTTTACCTTCGCCCGGAAAGACGGCAGGTAGCGAGTCCAGGTCTCGCCGCAGGTATTGAACTTCAAAATTCTTTCCCACGAAAAAGTCACAGAGTTCCTTCTCGGCGCCCCCCACCTTGGGGGTATCGTAATAGCACTCGGCAGGGGATACCGGTGCGAGGGGGATGCCTCCTAGATCCCCGCGTATGAAGACAAACCGTGTCAACCAATGATGGTTCTTGTTCGGGGTCTCGCATACTTTGAGGCCTTGACCTGTGAAGTAAGAAATGCCGTCGTCCTTGGTGTGGTAGACAAACAGCTTGCGGAAGGCGGTTAGACTAAACTCGACGCGCTCTCGCCGCAGGTAGCAAGCGAAGGCGACCAGCATGGAGATAGCATTGGGGTTGAACTGGGCCGGGACGACCCCAAAATACTTCAGCACCAACTTAACCTCTGGCCAGAGGGGGAACCTCAGTCCCGCCTCAAAGTGCGAGATCGGGAAAGCCAGCTCATTGGGGTAGAAGGTGTTGATGCACTCGCCCACCTTAGGCGGGCAAGACGGGTAGCAATCGGAGAGGTACTCGCGAGCAAAACGGGCGTGGTCTTCCTCCGGCAGTCGGCCGAGAGGGAAGTCGTGGTCGACGAAACGTTTCCCACAACGGCTGCGGCCCTCGCCCTCTTCGATCTTCTTCTTCCCCATGACTGGCGAGAAAGCGGGAAAAGCAGAAAGGGATGGCCCAGAAAGAGAGGCGCGAGACGATGAACGAGGAACGGGAGCCGGGGTCAGAAGAACAGCTTAGAGTAGTGAGGGGGAACGGTGGTGGTTGAAGATATTTATAAGGGATAGAGAAAAGGGCGGGAAAGTAAGGCGGCGGGACATGAGGGGACGTCCCGACGCCTCGTTCCCTCCCCCTCTCTCTCTCTCTCTCTCTCTCTTAATTTCATTTCCCCTCTCACTCTCTCTCTAGAACTCAAGAGACGGAGGCGCCGCAGGCACCCTTTCGAGGCAAGCCATCATTGCAGGGTTAATAGAATAATAAAATAAAATAATATCTAATGAAAAGACTGCAATAATGAAAAGACGGCACGATACGACCATTGCGTGACCCAGAGCCAAAAAATGAAACCGTCCCGCAGAAGGGGGCGTCTCGTCCGAATAAGTTTGTACAACATAGCAGTAATAAAACAACGACATTAGCAAAAAACGAGATCCGGGGAGGGCGAGACGGGCTGAGACTGCCTAGTTCCGCACCCACCGCCAGCGGCCATCCTTACCTCCCGCGCATGGCGGGCGGCCAGGGAGGTGAAAGGCGCGAGCGGCGATCACGCCGCGGCGCGCGAGACGGAGATGTTCATCCGTCTCGTTCAGTATAGCCTGGGGGTCAGTCCCGTCCAGCACCCCGTCCGCCTCCACCATCGTGGAAAGACGGTGATGATCTGCTTCCATCCACTCCATGCGCCGGTCGGAGGCTTGCTTCTCGAGCTCCATCTCGCGGATTATGTGTGCGTATTTGCGGAACATCCGGGCAGTCCTCCGTTTCAACTCCAGAGGGTCCATGGGATCACCTAGGTAGTCCTCGATCTCGCTCGGATGAGGAAGGGGCGAGAGGGGGGAGACCCTGGAGCTTCCTCAGTATCAGAATCAAAGTGGATGCCTGCGAAAATAGTGAAAGGTTACAAACAAGGGTGAACCCGCGCAAGCCGAGCAGAAGAAGGCAAATCAACCAAAAGGCGAGAAGGAAAACGGAAAAAGATCTTACTTGGGATTCGAGGATTCCCCACCACTCGCGAGAGATTTTCTCTCCGCGAGAGAGGTGGGGAGGCCACCTTGGGCGAGTCCGTGCGCTGAGGGACTTGACTTACATTGTCATGAGGATCGGCCGGCACCGGCGAATCAGCAGGACTTCCCTGCGAAAGCATAATCAGACAGGCGAGACAGGGGAGAGGAAAAATAACGTAATCACCTGTCTCTCCCCTGAGGAAGAGAACGGGGCGTCTATCGGAGCGGCCGAAGAGGTTGCGCCTGCCGAGAGAGGAGCGCAGACGGCTTTCGCTTTCTTGGTGCGAGACGGCGGAGAGGCTGCGGGGGGAGTACGCCCCAGATCTGGGAAAAGGGCATCTGTGCCGGCTTTGTTCTGCCTTCGCACAATCGCAAGACGCTCACGAAAACTTTGACTATGAGACATTCCGGAAGAAAGGACGAAGGCAAAAAGAGTTCCCAAATGAAGGCTTCCTCCTCATATTTATAGACAATACGGGGAAGGAGGGGCCCACCCAAGATTCCCACAAAGGAACCTTAGCATCGCGAGCCACGGTTGGACTTATCTTTCCGAGGTTAGGACAACCTCGAAAAGAGCGGGGATTGTGTACAACCTGGGGCTCGCGAGAGAGACGGTCCAGCGGGCGAAGGGATGTCTGGCGAGATGATAGGATGCCCGCCTACAGGAGGCGAGAGGGAGCAACCTCTGGAGTGGGCGAGACCTTCTAGTGGGCGGGGTCACCCAAGAAGGCGAGAGAGCTCACATGCCGGAAAGGCGGCGAGACGAGCATGGTTTCCGTCTCGCCCGGCAGCACCTCCCCCACTCGCCGAAGGAGACTAACAGCTCTACCAATTCTAAACCATAAGGGAGATTTTACCTTTGGGCCCCAGATGGTTTTACATTTTTACCCTTGGAGGCCTGCGTATAGCTCTCCAGGACAGCGGAGCTGGGCTATTAGCAGACCCGGTCCAGGGTGTTTTGGTCATTTTGAGAAGGTTTGAAAGTGATATTTGCAGAGCAG
Organism: Platanthera guangdongensis; assembly: GCA_039583875.1. Classification (NCBI taxonomy): domain Eukaryota; kingdom Viridiplantae; phylum Streptophyta; class Magnoliopsida; order Asparagales; family Orchidaceae; genus Platanthera; species Platanthera guangdongensis. Next base: position 95,576,306 of record CM077158.1, on the reverse strand, counting down.
ATTTAGAAACCTATAAATAGACCGATAAAGTGCCTGAAAAAAGGTTGTTGAACCTTCCCACTTTTTCCCTCTCAGGCACCTAGCTCAACACTGGCTAGGGAGGGGAAGACTAACAGTTCTTCCGGGTAAGAGGTGGGACCTCCAAGTTGAGTCCCCTCGGTCTGTTTCCAGGTCGCTGACTCTCGTCAGGGCGGTAGCGCAAGGAGAGTACGTGTGGGTTGCATTCTGCTTCGAACTCTATGAGGGACCGGAAAGCCGGTTCCAACATTTTTAGAAGGCGGGGAATTCGGGCGGAATTATGCGAGTTCCGCCCGGATTCCGCGGCTTTTGAAAATAAGTCTGATATATGACATTTTTAGAATAAATGTTCAACATAAAAGTTGTAGAGGTCGTTGAGATCTACAACTTTCATGTTGAACACTTTTCCTAAAAATGTCTTTTAGAACCTTAATATTTGGGCTGTCAATATCCATCGTGCTGCCAATAACCATTTTTTGGTCTGCTATTATCTTTGGGATGCCAATAACCGTTTAAGGGCTGCCAATATAAATGCCCTATTTTTATTTGTACAACAATATTTTTTTAAAATTTTTTAAATATTTATAGAAATAGTCTTGATCAAAATAAAAAAAAAACATAAAACATTATCGAAGTACATAAATTTAAAATGTAAGATTGGAAACCTGTGGATGGTTATGGTGTTTTTTTTGCTTGTAATAAACAAAATTATTGGTACAGTGAGAAGATTTGCGTTTCGTAAAAATCAATTAATCTATGCCAATAAAATAAATAAAAACCTTAACCAAAATCTTCAAATACACTTCTAATTAACCGCAGACATTGAGAGTTCCTCTGCAATGGTGGCATCGAGAGCAAATTTTATGATACATTCGATTGTCTCGCAAAAGCCATTTTTTCAAACTCTTATTCTTCTATCTTCTTCAACTTCCCTTCCCTACTCGGCTTCTCTCATCTCTCACTATTTCTCGTTGTTTTCCTTCCTCTAACAGAGGAGAGGAAGGCTGGAGGGAGCAGAGAGATCAGTGGACACCTCGAAAGAGCAGAGACGGGGATGTGACGAGACGAAGACGGGGAAGAGGGAAAAAAGGGAGGCGGTATTTGATTGGGCGTGGGGGCAGAGAAGGCTGGCATTTACATAATATGGCGGAGTGAAGCAAAACCAGAAGAAAGAGTCGTGGGATTCGTCCGAACTACTCGATTCGTCGGAGAAGCGGTCGGGGCTTGTACCTGGAATCACAGGAGAAGATGGGCACTACAGTCGATGGATTTGCTGGAAATCAAGGGCCGCTAGAGGAGATCGAGCGGCGGTATCAGAGCTGTTAGGGGACTTCACTGGGTGCTGTTTCGATTCCTTGCAATGCGAGAAAAGGATGATATGCAGTGCGGTTATAATAAAAAAAACTCTAAAAAACGTTGTTATGGAGTCCGAGTAGCCAAAAATGCTTACGGTTAGCAGCACACATATATATATTGGATGGTCAAATTGTGAGCATGGATAAGTAGGAAATTGTTTTGTTTTGCAGTTGTTAGACCAACATGCTTTGAAGTAGGGCTGATAACGAGTCAGGTTCGGGTTATTTGGGCTCAGTTTGAAAACAAAATTTTCGACTCGAAATCAAAATCGATTTCGCGTCGGCTCGACTCGAAATGACTTGATTCTGAGTCGGTTCGAAATCGAATCAAGTCGGCTCGAAATTGAGTAATTTTTTTTTATTCCTAATTGACTCAAAATTAGATTAGACAATCTCTAAATTTAGGAAATGAAACACTTAAAGTCTTCACTCTTTTTATTTTTTTATCAATTTGAGCTGATTCGAATCATATTTTGAGCGATTCAGTGATGACTCGAAATCAGAAATCAGATTCGAGTCAAATTGAATCGACTCAAATTGAGTCGAATCAATTTTAACTGATTTCAATTCGGCTCATTATTCGAGCAATTTTCGAGCGGCTTTCGAATATTATGCTCAGGCTCACTTTGAAGTCCCATTTGACACTTTTCCTGGCTTTTTAAGGGGATTGTAAAATACAATTTTTTTGGGCAATCCGCACCTCAAAATTTCAAAAAATACTTATTTTCTCTATGATTAATCGCAACCCGACATCTCCTTCCATCCTCCTCTTGCTGAAGCTGGCTATCATGAATTCTGCGACCAAGTTTTCTGCAAAGGCATTTGGGATGTTCAGACGCATACTGACTGCATAGACTATAAGACCCTCTCCCCCAACTTTTGCTCGGGTCAGGTCAGAGATGGGTCTTACTGCCTAAGACGACCACCCAGTGCTTTCCAAGTGGCAGCGACCCACTCTCTCAAACACAGGATGATTGTCTTGACCGGAAAGAATCACAATACATCACATCTTATCACAGTGTAGAAGAAAATCACAAAAAGTCGGAAGAACAAGATCATTAAGGACCTTGAAGAGAAGCTCCTTAAGGATATGATGCTATTGGCCCAATTCTCCAAGCCACAGACTGTGATGCCCATTATTGATAGCTTCTCTACTCTATTTAGGGGTGGAGTGGGTTACAATAGGAAGACAACTATAAGTAATGCTAAGTGAAAGGCAAAAGTTGTTTTGCCTCAAACCACCTTTCAAAAGGTGTTACTCCCTACTAACAGGTATGACCAGGAAAATTTGTAGTCACTAGAAGAATGGAGGTTCCTGCAGTAAGGTTAACAATGTTCCTAACTGTAAAAGAAGAAAGGGTATGAGGTTGAGTGCACTGAAAGCACCACATGAGGAAACTTAAATGGGTCATTTTGAACCATTTGTGTTTGGTACCCCAACCCCATCACTCAAGGGTAAGGAAGGTGCCTTCCTCAAAGGACCCATTCCTATGAGAAAGCATGTTGCATTCAAAACGATATCTCAATCTCACAAAGCGATATCTGATGTTATCAACACTATGTTAGCAGCTATCAAAATGACTTTTGTGGTTGTCAAGCCGATATCGTCTTATAAGACCAATTATCGTTTTACTCATAGCCATGTGATTGCTAAAAGGAATAAAAAGAATTCCCTTGATTTCTCTTCTGAACTTGAACAGTCACATGTACATTCTACTCCAAAGAATGTTTGGAAGAGAAGGTATAACATCTTTGAGTGCCGGTGCTATGCTATAGTGAGTCACTTTGCTGTGGACTGTTGGTACAATCCAACAGTGCCTAATGCAAAGAAATGCTTTCCAGCCAGTGTTTCCAGGGGTAGAAAATTTACTTTAACTACTAATAGGAACCAAGGACCCAAAGTTGGTTGGGCTCCTAATGCAAACTGATCTTTTCTTCCAGGTTAGTTCAAGTACCAATCTAAAGCAAATCTGCTACTTGGACAGTGGGTGTTCCAAACATATGAATGAAACAAGACGTCTTCTAAAGGAGTATACTCTAGTGAAAAATGGTCCAAAGGTTATCTTTGGAGGTTTAGACAGAGGAATCCCCAAAGGATATGGTATGATCTCCAATGACATAGTCTCAATCACAAGGGTGGCTTATGTGAAGGGGTTGCAACACGGCCTTGTAAACATACGTCAACTGTGTGACTAAAGCTATGTCACTGAATTCTATAAGGACAAATATCTGATTAAAAAGTCAGTTGACTTAGATAAAATTCTCTCTGGAACTAGGCATGGAAATATTTATTTCTTAGACTTTATATGTTTTGATTCTTCCACTCTAGTTTGTCTTGTGGCTAATGAGAAGGAATCTCTATGTGTTTAGTGGCACAAGAGATTAGCTCACATTAACTACAAAATAATATGTAAGTTATTCTCTGAAAATTTAGTTAGGGTGTAACACATCCACTGTAATGAACGTATAATATGGGTCCGGCCGGGGCCCCACAACATACGGACGTCACAGCTTTAGTATTAAAAGTTGATATACCCACCCACACTCAAAACACTTTGCACAACACAGCAAAAACACAAGCAAGACAAGAAGTTATCCACCACTAGAAGAGTAAAACAAATGGCTTTATGGCCTTACAACAAGCATCCAAAATCAAATAATACAACAGTCATGAATGCGCTTAGCACTCCTAGTCTACCCCGGCATGCAAGCCGGACAACATGAGGCTCAAACATATAACATCACATAAGTAGAGCTACAAAAAGATAAGCACTGCATGAGGCTTAGGCCTTTCTAGCCGGCGAGCTAGCTCCTGCATGCGATCCTTGCCCTGTAAAATTTATTAGTAACATGGGTCAGCAAAGACTGACCTCAAACTATATAACAACACATCTCCTCCCGACCGCCCCTAACGGACCCCGGGGTACTCCTCCAACCTGCAAGTTAGCACTTCGTTTGCAATAATCATAAGCAAGAAAAGCAACTACAGAAACAGGCTTGGATGTCACACACATCATACATGTTCTCTACAGGTTGGGCACATAATAAAAAGGGCCTACTTATGCAACATGTATGCAACAACCCGAGTTTCACCCAAGGCACCCTATCTCGTATGCATCTAGCACATCAACACATCATATGGGTACTCAACGATTCCCCATTGACATAAAGCCGCAAACAAAGGGGCGGGGGGTCACCATTTACCCCAACGGCTCACAGGCCGCCTCATGGAACTCTTGTCAAGGCCCCACCCGCTCAAGGTCTTACCCGGGCTTGCCTACAAGCTCTGACGTCTCATGTCAGGATTCCAACAAACACAAAACTGACCGATTCTAAGAAGTCTTGCCGGACCCCACCCGCTCATGGCCTCATTGCCCAGGCTTGCCCCCATGCTTGGCTTTCTCGTCAGTCTCACAAAAGGGGACTAGTCTCGCCGGGACACTCTCCGCACATGACGTGAACGTCACGGGATAGCCAGCCGACCACGGAGATATAGCCACGCCTTAGCACATCACAAACCGAGACACTTCCACCCTAGTCCCTCATTTGTACTGCAGCGTTCCCGCGCACCAAGGAAACCATCTCCAACTCATGCGGAGCTAACCTTATCCACCAAGGAAAACATCTACCACCACGAGTAGCTAACCTTGTCCGGTTTCGACTACACGTACTCACTCGAGAAGAAGGGGAAAACATCACCACATCACAAACGGTGTCTTGCCGCAACGAAATCTCTACGAATCCTTAACGTTCGTATGCAACATCACCGAGTCGGACTAACGGTCGCGACAACGGCTTCACCCACCATGCCTAATCCACTAACGGAGCGGATCTCTAATGCAAAATATGCCGGGGACGGACTCAATCAACCCGGAGGTTCCTCTTGAACCTTGGCAAACCAAAACCACTCTCATTTGAGAGTTTGTTGCCCAAAAACTAGAAAGGAAAAAATAAATGATGCTAAAGACATGCATCCTAAGACCGAGAGGAGAAGTGTCGTTACCTTCCGACTCCTCTTCCTTGCCATGGAAAAATAGCCGGATGAAAACTTTCGCAACGATCTAACCTCCACGGATCTGGACTCGGCTCGCGATTTGGAGCACCGAAACCTCTCCTACAGCCCAAACTCTCCTTCTCCTTCTTCCTTGTTCTCACTTCTCTCTAGATCTTTAGTAAGAGAATGCTTGGAGAAGAATGAGGGTTTTCAACCCTATTCTCGGACTTAACTCCTAAAGAAATGATCTGAACCATCAGATCCTAAAACCAGGGAAAGAAAAGGCCACGATCCGACAGAAAAATAAAAGACCTGGGCCGAACACGGCCTGACACACGCCCGTGTCCAGGGCCGTATGCCTCATTCGCCGTCTCAAATTGACGTGCCTGGAACAGCACACGGGCATCCGACACGCCCGTGTTCGATCCGACATGCCCGTGTCCCCAATGACACGGCTGTGTGGACTGCCGTGTGCCTCCATCGACACGGCCCCGAAACCAACCCGAGAAGTGACACGGCCTGGGACACGCCCGTGTCCCAAGCCGTGTGCCAAGTCTCGACACTCGTCGACAGCCTTTGTGTCGACACCGCGGGAAAAAAAAAGTCGAGCGAAGATCATCGACCAAGCGGGACACGCCCTGTGACACGCCCGTGTGCCCCAGTCTCGACACTCGACACTCAACACTCGACACTCGTCGAGTGAACATCGTCGACTGAAGCTCGTCGACAGACCCACACGGCCTTGGACACGCCCGTGTTCTAGGCCGTGTGCCTTGTCTCGACACACTATCGAGCGAAAGTGTCGACACCCCGGGCCGAGTGTCGACACGGGCTCAACACGCCCTACGACACGCCCGTGTCGCAGGCCGTGTGCCCTAGTCTCGACACCTTGTCGAGCGAAAGTGTCGACACCCCGGGCCGAGTGTCGACACGGCTCGACACGCCCTGCGACACGCCCGTGTCGTAGGCCGTGTGCCCCCTGCCAGAAACCAAAAATTTCCAGAAACGCAAAACGACCCTCTCTCAAAACTGGGGTGTTACAACTCTCCCCCACTTAACAGAATTTCATCCCGAAATTACAAAACAAAGGGTACACAAACTTAACTTGTACCTGAAATGAAGAGTTCTGGATACTCTTCTAGCATGGCCTGTTCTCGCTCCCAAGAGAGCTCCTCTCGACCGCAGTTGTCCCATCGGGCCTTCACGAGTTTAACTTCTTTATTCCGTAACCGCCGAGTCTCTGAATCCTCTATAGCAATTGGAAGGACTCGCGTCCTCAAGTCTTCCTCAATCGACACCGATGCCGGCTCAATCACCACACTAGCCTCCACCAAGGCTTTCCTCAAAATGGAGACGTGGAAGACGTCATGCAATCCACACAGCTCCGCGGACAACGCCAACCGATAGGCTGCTTCTCCCACCCGTTCAATAACTTCAAAAGGCCCCAAAAACCTTGGACTCAACTTCTTGAGTCGGCGAATCCGTGAGACGCCTTTGAACGGTTTGATCTTCAAATAGACCTAATCACCTACCGCAAAATCCAACTTCCGGTGACGAGCATTAAAGTATTTTGTTTGTCGGTCTTGCGCCAACTTCATACGCTCTTGAATGGTCCGTACCAACTCACAAGCGTCTACTACCACCTCTTTTCCCAAAATCTTGGTGTCTCCCGCCTCTGCCCAAGACATCGGTGTTCGACACCGTCTCCCATACAAAGCTTCATATGACGCCATTTTTATACTTGCTTGAAAACTGTTATTGTACGCAAACTCCACCATGAAGAGATGATCCTCCCACTTTTTGCCGAAGTCAAGAACGCACATTCTCAACATATCCTCCATAGTACGGTTCGTTCTCTCCGTTTGCCCGTCAGTTTGAGGATGAAATGCCGTACTGAACTTTAGCTTCGTGCCCAAGCTCTTTTGTACCAGTCTCCAGTCCTTGGATGTAAACCGTCCATCTCGATCACTGACTATGCTCTTAGGAATTCCATGCAGTCGCACAATGTTGCGAACATACAACTCCACCAGCTTCTCCACGCTGTCCTCTTTTCGATTTGGGATGAAGTGAGCCACCTTGGTTAGGCGATCCACGATCACCCAAATAGCATCATTACCCTGCTGCGATCTGGGCAGACCATGTACAAAGTCCATGGAGATGCCGTCAAATTTCCATTCAGGGATTGGAAGGGGCTTCAGGAACCCGCCCGGCTTCTGACATTCGGCCTTCACCAAGGCACAAGTTTGGCAACGATTCACGTACAAAGCTACGTCCCGCTTCAGCCCCGGCCACCAAAAGGATTTCTTCATATCCAAGTACATCTTTGTACTGCCCGGGTGAATGGAGTACTTTGTGAAGTGAGCCTCAAACATCAACTCCTCACGGAGTTTGCCGAACTGCGGTATACAAACCCTTCCGTTCTTCCTCAAAATCCCATCACTCATCTCCCAGGTGCTGCTCTCGCCCGCTAGAGCCTCCAACACAAAAGGTTGAAACTCCACATCCACCCGAGTCGCTTCCCGAATGCGATCGGTCAAGTCATTCTGCACTTCAATCCAGTTCAACCGAGCCACGCTGGACTCGCCTCTCGCAACACATTCCAATCCAAGGGACTCCCATTCCCGTACCAACCGCTCATCATGAGCTTCGATCCAATTTCCTTGCCCTGAGTACTTTCTACTCAAAGCATCCGCCACCACATTGGCTTTACCTGGCGTATACTGAATTGCCACTTCGTAGTCTCCAAGAAACTCAACCCACCTGCGTTGCCGCATGTTCAAGTCCTTTTGATCCAAGAGATACTTCGGGCTTTTGTGATCCGTGAAGATCTCCACCCTTGCACCATATACATAATGCCGCCATATTTTCAACGCAAAAATTACCGCCGCCAACTCCAAGTCATGGACGGGGTAATTCCTCTCATGAGGCTTCAGTTGTCTATACCCAAAAGCTATCACCTTGCCATGTTGCACCAAAACGCAACCCAAACCGCATCCCGATGTGTCACTGAAGATCTGAAATCCCTCGGTCCCTTGCGGTAGACTTAGGATTGGAGCCATCATCAATCTCTCCTTCAGTACCTCAAATGCTTGTCTACACTCTTGAGTCCACACAAACTTATGATCTTTACGAGTGAGTGAGGGGAGGGGTAGAGCTATCCACGAAAAATTCTCCACGAACCTCCTGTAATACCCGACTAGTCCAAGAAAACTTCGGACCTCCGCCACGGTCCTCAAAACCGGCCAATCTCTAATGGCTTCAACTTTTGTTGGATCCACTGCCACCCCATCCCCACTAATCACGTGGCCCAAAAATGCCACCTTCTCTAACCAGAACTCGCACTTGGAGAACTTTGCATACAACTGATTCTCCCTCAACACTTGTAAGACCACCCTCAAGTGGGACTCATGATCCATTTCCGATTTGGAATACACTAAGATATCATCAATGAAGACAACAACAAAAGAATCCAAGTATTCCCGAAATACTCGATTCATAAGATCCATGAACACAGATGGTGCGTTCGTCAGCCCGAACGGCATCACCGTAAACTCAAAGTGTCCATACCTTGTACCAAAGGCAGTCTTGGGTATGTCCTCATCCCGAATTCACAACTGATAATAGCCTGACTTCAAGTCCAATTTGGAGTACACCACCGACCCCACCAGCTGGTCGAACAAGTCATCTATCCGAGGGATCAGATACTTATTCTTGACGGTCAATTTATTCAGCTCTCGGTAGTCTATGCACAGCCGCATGCTACCGTCTTTCTTCTTTACAAACAACACCGGCGCACTCCACGGCGAAGAACTGGGTCTAATATACCCTTGCTCCAACAATTACTATAACTGTACTTTAAGTTCAGCCAACTCCTTTGGTGCCATCCTAAACGGAGGACGTGACACCGGCCTAGCCTCCGACACTAACTCGATCGAGAAATCGATCTCCCTCCGAGGAGGCGCTCTAGGAAGTTCATCCGGAAACACATCCTTGAACTCTGCCACAACGGGCACCTCCTTAATAGTCAGCTGGGAGAGACAAACCTCCAATAACGCTACAAGCGCTACACCACCCTGGTTAACCGCCCGCATCAACTACATGGCCGAAATCAGGGAACATGCCACTCCACAAAGGCCCTCAAATTTGACCTCCGCCCGCCCTTTGCCATTTAGGGTTACTACCTTAGATAGGCAATCAATACTGGCGCGATGCTCTGCAAGCCAGTCCATGCCCAAAATGACATCGAACTCAACCAACGGTAAAATCGCTGCTACCAAAACGAAGTCAACTCCGTCTAGCTCCCAACAGATGCGCCCTTTGACCCCGGTGGTCATGGATGACCCATTGGGCATGCGCACTTTCAGCTCTGCTCCCGACGAGAAAGACCCAACTCCTATTCTCTGGATGAAGCTCTCCGCAAGAAAGGAGTGCGATGCTCCCATATCAAACAATACCCTAGCGGGGTATCCGGAAACTAATACGAATCCTACAACATAGACATCACACAAAAGGGGTCTAAAAGTATGAAGCACAAAATTTCAACTTAAATTTTCTTCATACCTGTCACCACATCGGTTTGGCGGATCGCTTCTTGCTGTCCAAGGTTGTAAGCCCTTGGTTTCACCGGTTGGAACCGAGAAGCGCTCGACTCCGCTATCTTCCCTTTCTCTGCAGCACTGGAGCCGGAGCGCACAGTCTGCTCCTGCCTTGCCTCTTGCCCCGCTCCTCCTTGGGGGCAAACACGAGCTATGTGCCCCACCTTACCGCAGTTGTAACACGTCGGCGGTCCTCTAGAGTGAGAACCTCCAGGCGTCCAATTACTCTTCTCACCGGATCTGGAAGTGTGAGGTTTCTTCCTCCACCTACTCCCTTCAGACTTCCCATGAGATTGGGAAGGCTTCCCTTCCCCTTGCTTGGGAGTAAAACCCTTACGGCGTTGGGTTCGCTCCAAATCACTTTCCAAAATCCTGGCAGCCTCAACTAGTTCATTGAATCCCGCTCTCTTCATGGAGATGAGGGGTTGTCTCAGGTTCTCCCTCAGCCCCTGGTAGAAGAGGTTATCCCTTTCTACATCATCTGCCATCGTCGTTCCTACGTAACGACCCAACCGGGTGAACTCCTGCACATACTCATCCACTGTCTTGTCTCGCTGCATTAAATGCAGAAACTGCCTCTGAAGGGCCAATCGTGTAAAAACTGGAATATACCTCTTTAGAAACGCGTCCCCAAACTCCTCCACTGACGGGCTGCGTCCCGGGAACTGGCGGACACTGTGGCTCACCCACCATAACTTGGCGTCTCCTTCCAACATGAAAGCCGCATACTCAGCTTTCTTTTCCTCTAGCGTCTCTACCACCCTTAAAAGCTCTTGAATGTGAACCCACCAGTCCTCCGCATCCGTTGGCATACCAACTCCCTTGAATGACGGGGGATGGAAACTCAGGAAATACTTCATGTGTCGGTCCCCATGTCCGACAACTACACTTTCTGCCAAAGGCTCCACACGCCTGACCTCTCCGCCTGGCACGGCCGTCGCCATGTCCGGTGTAGCAGGGTTGCTACCTGAGCTGCCGCAGCAGCTTGGGCTGCCACCATCGCTTCTGAAAGCATGCGGCAGAAGTCGGCCGGGTTAACACCCGTGCCCAAAAGACCCGGAGTAGTAGCACTGCTCGCCGAAAGCTCTTCTCTAGCTCTCGACGTACCCGCCTCGTTGCTTGCACTCTTCAAGAAAACAAGAAACAAGGAATCAGTCTCAAATCTCCAGACTAAAACATAAGGACACTCTTGGTCCCGCGTTACTCTTATGTGGATAACTTCTCTACGCATTGACCTTGAATCCAACCTCACTTTGATACCAAATTGTAACACCTCCCCTGTAATGAACATATAATATGGGTCCGGCCGGGGCCCCACAACATACGAACGTCACAGCTTTAGTATTAAAAGTTGATATAGCCACCCACACTCAAAACACTTTGCACAACATAGCGGAAACACAAGCAAGACAAGAAGTTATCCACCGCTAGAAGAGTAAAACAAATGGCTTTATGGCCTTACAACAAGCGTCCAAAATCAAATAATACAACAGTGATGAATGTGCTTAGCACTCCTAGTCTACCTCGGCATGCAAGCCGGACAACATGAGGCTCAAACATACAACATCACATAAGTAGAGCTACAAAAAGACAAGCACTTCATGAGGCTTAGGCCTTTCTGGCCGGCGAGCTAGCTCCTGCATGCGATCCTTGCCCTGTAAAATTTATTAGTAACGTGGGTCAGTAAAGGATGACCTCAAACTGTGTAACAACACATCTCCTCCCGGCCGCCCCTAACGGACCCCGGGTACTCCTCCAACCTGCAAGTTAGCACTTCGTATGCAATAATCATAAGCAAGAAAAGCAACTACAGAAACAGGCTTGGATGTCACACACATCATACATGTTCTCTACGGGTTGGGCACATAATAAAAAGGGCCTACTTATGCAACATATATGCAACAACCCGGGTTTCACCCAAGGTATCCTATCTTGTATGCATCTAGCACATCATCACATCATATGGGTACTCAACGATTCCCCATTGGCATAAAGCCGCAAACAAAGGGGGGGGGGGGTCACCATTTCCCCCAACGGCTCACAGGCCGCCTCATGGAACTCTTGTAAAGGCCCCACCCGCTCAAGGTCTTAGACCCGGGCTTGCCTACAAGCTCTGACGTCTCATGTCAGGATTCCAACAAACACAAAACTGACCGATTCTAAGAAGCCTTGCCGGACCCCACCCGCTCATGGACTCATTGCTCGGGCTTGCCCCCATGCTTGACTTTCTCGTCAGTCTCACAGAAGGGGACTAGTCTCGCCTGGACACTCTCCGCACATGACGTGAACGTCACGGGATAGCCAGCCGACCACGGAGACATAGCCACGCCTTGGCACATCACAAACCGAGACACTTCCACCCTAGTCCCTCATTTGTACTGCAGCGTTCCCGCGCACCATGGAAACCATCTCCAACTCATGCAAAGCTAACCTTGTCCACCAAGGAAAACATCTACCGCCACGAGGAGCTAACTTTGTCTGGTTCCGACTACACGTACTCACTCGAGAAGAAGGGGAAAATATCACCATATCACAAACGACGTCTTGCCGCAATGAAATCTCTACGAATCCTTAACGTTCGTATGCAACATCACCGAGTCGGACTAACGGTCGCGACAACAGCTTCACCCACCATGCCTAATTCACTATCGGAGCGGATCTCTAATGCAAAATATGCCAGGGACGGACTCAATCAACCCGGAGGTTCCTCTTGAACCTTGGCAAACCAAAACCCCTCTCATTTGAGAGTTTGGTGCCCAAAAACTAGAAAGGAAAAAATAAATGATGCTAAAGACATGCATCCTAAGACCGAGAGGAGAAGTGTCGTTACCTTCCGACTCCTCTTCCTTTCCATGGCAAATTAGCCGGATGAAAACCTTCGCAACGATCTAACCTCCACGGATCTGGACTCGGCTCGCGATTTGGAGCACCGAAACCTCTCCTACAGCCCAAACTCTCCTTCTCCTTCTTCCTTGTTCTCACTTCTCTCTAGATCTTTAGTAAGAGAATGCTTGGAGAAGAATGAGGGTTTTCAACCCTATTCACGGACTTAACTCCTAAAGAAATGATCTGAACCATCAGATCCTAAAACCAGGGAAAGAAAAGGCCACGATCCGACAGAAAAATAAAAGACCTGGGCCGAACACGGCCTGGCACACGCCCATGTGCAGGGCCGTGTGCCTCATTCGCCGTCTCAAATCGACGCGCCTGGAACAGCACATGGGCATCCGACACGCCCGTATTCGATCCGACACGCCTGTGTACCCAATGACACGGCCGTGTGGACTGCCGTGTGCCTCCATCGACACGGCCCTGAAACCAACCCGAGAAGTGACACGGCCTGGGACACGCCCGTGTCCCAAGCCGTGTGCCAAGTATCGACACTCGTCGACAGACTTTGTGTCGACACCGCGAAAAAAAACGTCGAGCGAAGATCATCGACCAAGCGAGACACGCCCTGTGACACGCCCGTGTCACAGGCCGTTTGCCCCAGTCTCGACACTCGACACTCGACACTCGTCGAGTGAACATCGTCGACTGAAGCTCATCGACAGACCCAAACGGCCTTGGACACGCCCGTGTTCTAGGCCGTGTGCCTTGTCTCGACATACTGTCGAGCGAAAGTGTCGACACCCCGGGCCGTGTGTCGACACGGGATCGACACGCCCTGAGACACGCCCGTGTCGCAGGCCGTGTGCCCTAGTCTCAACACCTTATCGAGCGAAAGTGTCGACACCCCGGGCCGAGTGTCGACACGGCTCGACACGCCCTGTGACACGCTTGTGTCGCAGGCCATGTGCCCCCTGCCAGAAACCAAAAATTTCCAGAAACGCAAAACGACCCTCTCTCAAAACTACGGTGTTACATAGGGATAGTCCCAATTTGAAATATGTTAAACTAGTATATGTCATTCATGCCAAATAGGCAAGCAAACTATGACCACTTTAAGGACATTGCACACAAAGAATCTATAAGATATCTTTATTTATTACATAGAATTTTTTGGTCCTCTACCTATTAAAAGTTTAGGAGGGAAGTTGTACATCTTTATGATAGTAGATGATCACTCTAGGTACACATTTGTCTTCTTCCGTAGAAAGAAGTTAGATACCCTGAATATCTTCATGATATTTGTCAAGTCAATTCAGAATGAAATGGACTGTTCTGTGGTCAAAGTGAGAAGTGACCATGAAACATAATTTCAGTTTAGGGCTATGACAAATTTCTATCAAGAACAAGTAATCTCCCATGAGTTTTCCTCTCCCAGAACTCCACAACTAAATGGAGGCGCAGGGAGAAAGAACAGGACCCTGATAGAGGCATCCAAAACATTGTTGAGTGACTCCTTACAACCAGAATATTTCTAGGCTGACGCAGTCAATATATCATGTTATGTTATGAATAGGGCTTCTATTAACAAGGTTTATAAGAAAACTCCCTATGAATTAATGAAATGCAAAAAACATATAATACTCTATTTTAGAATCTTTGGTTGCAAGTGTTTCATTTTATATAATGGAAAATCACAATTAACAAAGTTTGCAGAGAAATGTAGTGAGGATATTCTTGTTGGATACAACACACATAACAGAGCTTATAGAATATTCAACAAGAAAATATTGGAGCATGCGTTCTACTCATCTTGGTTTGCTAATAACAAATCTCGGTTGTTGATAACTCTAATTTTGTCCATGTTTTTATATTACTTTTATTTAATAATTAATTAGTTTATAAGTATATTTTATAATTTTATTATTTAATTTTTCTAATTTCTTATTTCAGGGCAATATGGGCTGCAAATCTCAATTTGGAGTCTATAGGGTTGATCAGAAGACAAAACTGGGCAAAAGCAGGAAAATTTCAAAAGGACACGCCAAAGTCACGGGCGTGACCGACAAGGTCACGGGCATGACATCCTGGCGAGAACCGGGTGCGTGGAGAGCATCTGCCACGTCAATTAAAAGTACACGCCTTAAGGTCACGGGTGTGACCATCATCACACGGGCGTGTACGCCTGGCGTGACATCCAGTACTTTGTCCAGACTTCCAGTCAATGACAGTTTCTATTTGCACAACAAGTCACGGGCGTGACTAATCCCGTGACATCCCGGCGTGTCGACTTAATGCTGCAGTTTCAAGCGCTGGGAGTTTTCGCAAGACACACCCAAGGTCACGAGCGTGACCATGGGCGTGACCCTTCCAACAACGGCCGGAGTTATTCCCGTCGTTTCTGCTTCCCGCCGTTTTTCTACAACCGTCAAGACACACCCTAGGTCACGGGCGCGACCTAGGGGCGTGACCCGCAAATTAACGACTTTTGGCAGTTTCGCGCCAACGTTGAGAAGACTTGAACACGACGGTTCCGAGACCGACACGCCCTAGGTCACGGCCGTGACCTAGGGGCATGACCACCCAGCAACTTCTTCTATAAATTCCAGACAGCTTCAGATGCTGAGGAGGAGATTTTTGGGAGTTTAATTTTATTTTCTTTACTATTTTTCCTGCATTTTCAACTCATAGTGTAGCTTTTATTTGAAGCACTTTTGATCATCATGTCTCTTCCCAACTTTTCTTGTAACTCTCCCATCATGATGAGTAGCTAATTTTCAATTAACACTTGATCATGATGAACTTTGGAATAGAATAAAATTCTTATTTTTTTGTCTCAAATTAGCAAGCATTCCATTTTATATACTTTGATTTATCTTTGATTTAAATTTTCTTCGAATTCATAAGTTGTAAATTATGTTTATTCGAGCCTAGATTCGTATCCTAGATTTACCGAGAGGTTGTGGATACGAGTAGATCACTCAAGGATAAAGAGAATTTCTTGCACCCCTCGAGAGAGGAACGCAAAATTCTTCCGCCTTGGAGTCAACTCCATTAGTGAGGTTCACCGCCTAAAGCAAGCTTAGGTCTTTCGACTGGCCGAGAGGTCTTAATCGATCTACCTAAGGTTAGTCGAGTGCGTATTCTCGAGAGAGGCGCTTCGTAGCTTTGGAACCTCCGCGGTCGAAGTTAATAATTTAGATGCTTGTGCTCTTTAATTTCGTGGATTTTATTCTAGCCCAAAGGGATTCCAGATCAAGTGCTAGCCTTTTATTCATCGAATTTCTCCTTTTAGTTTAACGTTTGTTTTCGTTTTCGCAAAAACCAATTTTCCGATCGATAAAATAATAGCTCTTCCTTGTGAGTACAAATACTCAATGGTCCCCAAGTTTAAATACGATATTTCCTATACTAAATTTCGATAGGTGCACTTGCCTAGTTGAGAGTTTAGTTTGGATATTTTTCAAAACTTATAAAATCACCATCAAGTTTTTGGCGCCGTTGCCGGGGACGTTTTTTTTGTTGATATTTTGAAAGCAAGGATCTATTAATTTTATCATTTTCTTCTTGTTTTAAAAATATCAAAATAAAAAAAATTATTTATTTTGTCTTATTTTGGTGTATGACCCGAGGGAATCCGTCGCCTCTTTTTGATTTGGATCCGGAAATCGAGCGAACCCTTCGGCACCGCTTACGATTTCGAGTTCCGAATTTTCAAGATACGGAATCCTTAGGAGACACTCCTAATCCTTCATTAATCCTCTCTCCGTCACCGCCTTCTTCTTCTCCTTCTTCATTTAGTTTTATTTCCCATTCTCCTAGATCTCCTTCTTCTGCTTCTTCCAATATGGGTGAGCCAAATGCGGTTGAACAAAGGACTATGTCCTATTATGCCCGTCCAAACTTGGACGAGACTCAATCTAGTATTGTTCGCCCCGCTATTGCCCCCAATAATTTTGAGTTGAAGCCAAACATCATCCAAATGGTACAACAATATGTATAATTTGATGGGCTTCAAGATGAAGATCCAAACGCGCATATTTCAAATTTCTTAGAAATATGCGATACTTTTAAGATTAATGGTGTATCCGATGATGCCATCCGGCTAAGGTTATTTCCATTTACATTGCGCACTAAAGCCAAGCAGTGGTTGGGTTCTCTACCAAGAGGATCCATCATAACATGGGCTCAAATGACGGAAAGATTTCTTACGAAATACTTTCCGCTGGCTAAAACGGCTAAATTGCGCAATGATATTACTTATTTCTCCCAACTTGATTCGGAAACGTTATATGATACTTGGGAGCGTTTTAAGGAATTGTTTCGTCGATTTCCTCATCATGCAATTCCGGATTGGTTACAAATCCAAACCTTCTATAACGACCTAAATTCTCAAACTAGGCAACATATCGATGCCGCCGCTGGTGGAACGCTTAATAACAAAACACCGGTGGCCGCCCAAGAGCTTATAGAAGGTATGGCTTTGAATACCTATCAATGGAGTACACCTCGGTCTAAACCACCTAAACCGGCCGGGATGTATGAAATCGATACGGTTTCAAGTTTGTCTCTCCAGGTTGAGCAACTGCAAAAACAGATGAACGAGATGTCTGCTTCCTCGTCCAAATCTACCTGTGAGCCCCAATATTGGGAGCCTTCTACTATTGCCGAGCATGTGGATTACATGGGTAATCCGAATCGGCCACCTTATAATCCGGGTAATAATTTTGGCAATACCTATCACCCGGGTATAAGGAACCATCCCAACTTCTCTTGGAGTAATCCGGGGAACGTGGCGCGCCCGCCGAACACGATTCCACCCGGCTATTTTCCACCGCAAGCTCCCAAAGCTCCCAATCTCGAGGAATTGTTCACCAAATATACGACTACAAATGATGCCAACATCCGGAATCTCACCGGATCTCTTCGAAGTTTGGAAACACAAATTGGGCAAATCGCTAAAATGCTCTCCGATCGTCAACAAGGAGCGCTACCGGGCAATACAGAGCCCAACCCAAAGGAGCATGCCAAAGCCATCACCCTACGGAGCGGGAAGGAGGTAACCACTTCTCCAAATCCGGTTGATACTTCTCCAAATCCGGTTGATACTTCTCCAATTCCGGTTGATACGGAGGTAATAATTTCTTCATCTTCTCCTCCGCCTAAGCCTTCTACTTTTAATAAACCAAAAGCTTATCAACCACCTCTTCCCTATCCTTCTATAATGCAAAAAGACCGGGTGGATGAACATAACTGTAAATTTTTGGACATGTTTAAACAAATCCAAATAAATCTACTATTTTGTGAAATAATAGCACAAATGCCGAAATACGCCAAGTACCTCAAGGATCTTTTATCCAATAAAAAGAAACTTGAGGATATCTCCACGGTTCAATTGAACGCGGAGTGTTCGGCAGTTTTACTTAATAAATTACCTAAGAAATTACCCGATCCGGGTAGTTTCTCTATTCCCTGTTTGTTTGGTGATTTATTAGTAAAACATGCGTTAGCCGATCTAGGCGCCTCAATTAATTTAATGCCTTATTCTTTAGTTAAGAAGTTGGGATTAGGAGAACCTAAACCCACAAGAATGTGCATTCAATTGGCGGATCGGTCTGTCAAGCTCCCTTTGGGGATCATAGAGGATGTGCTTGTCAAAATTGACAAATTTATCTTTCCGGTAGATTTCGTCATCTTTGACATCGAAGAGGACACCGAGGTCCCACTCATTCTCGGTCGCCCTTTTCTTGCCACCTCACGCGCAATTATAGATGTTAGTAATGAGAAACTTCTCCTTAGAGTCGGAGATGAAGAAGTTACCTTTACTATTGACACGTCTATGAAAAACTCACTCTCAAATGACGACTCATGTTATTATTTGGAGGCTTCTCCTGAAGAAGACTCTTTTCTTTTTTCTGAAAAATCTTTATCTTCTATTGATCATGATGTCGATTTCGAAAATTTAGATTTAATTGCTCATGAAAATAGTGATAATCCCTCGATCACTCACGCACCTATTTTTGAACTTTTAGAAATTGGTAGTGATCATTTGAAAACTTCTTATGATGAACCTCCCGCGTTAGAACTAAAACAATTGCCTGATCATTTAGAGTATTTATTTTTAGCGGAGGATTCAAAACTTCCGGTTATTGTGTCGGCCTACTTGACCGATGAAGAAAAACTTAAATTATCTCATACTTTAAAACTTCATCGGCGCGCAATTGCATGGAAGATCACGGATTTGAGAGGGATTAATCCCTCATTTTGCACCCATAAAATTTTTTTAGAAGAACACGCTCACAAAACCATTCAACCTCAACGCCGGCTAAATCCTAACATGAAGGAGGTAGTCAAGGCCGAGGTAATAAAATTATTAGATGCGGGTATCATCTATCCAATTTCGGATAGCTCTTGGGTGAGCCCGGTCCAAGTGGTGCCCAAGAAAGGAGGGTTAACGGTAGTGCCTAATGATAAAAACGAGTTAGTTCCTACTCGAACCATTACCGGATGGCGGGTGTGCATCGATTACCGTAAATTAAATGATGCAACCCGTAAGGATCATTTTCCTTTGCCGTTTATTGACCAAATACTTGAACGGCTATCCGGGCACTCATTTTATTGTTTTCTTGATGGTCTCTCGGGATATTTTCAAATCCCAATCGCGCCCGAGGACTAAGAGAAAACAACCTTCACTTGTCCGTTTGGCACCTTCGCTTATCGAAGGATGCCTTTGGTTTGTGCAACGCGCCGGCAACCTTCCAAAGGTGTATGCTAGCGATCTTTGACGAATTAGTGGAGGATATCATGGAGGTTTTCATGGACGATTTCTCCATTTTTGGAGATTCGTTTGATTTATGTTTGGCAATTCTTTCCCGTGTACTCCAAAGATGTGAGGACACGAACCTAGTTTTAAACTGGGAGAAGTGCCATTTTATGGTACGGGAGGGTTTGATCTTAGGCCATAAAATTTCTAGTAAGGGCATAGAGGTAGATAAAGCAAAAATTGAAACTATAGAAAAGCTACCTCCCCCTTCAAATGTTAAGGCCGTTCGGAGTTTTTTGGGGCATGCCGGTTTCTATCGCCGGTTTATTAAAGATTTTTCTAAAATAACTAAGCCCCTAACCCACTTGTTAGAAAAAGACGCGCCGTTCATTTTTGACGAAAATTGTTTACGTGCTTTTTCTCTTATTAAAGAAAAATTGATTAACGCTCCTATCATGATCGCTCCCAATTGGGCGCTTCCATTTGAGATAATGTGCGACGCTATTAGTTTTGCCGTCGGTGCGGTGTTAGGACAACACATAAATAAAAACTTTCATCCTATCTATTATGCAAGCAAAACATTAACCGCCGCACAGGAAAATTACACGACCACCGAAAAGAATTATTAGCCGTAATTTTCGCATTTGATAAATTCCGCTCATATCTCACCTTGTCCAAAATTATCGTTTTTTACTGATCATTCGGCTTTGAGATATTTACTAGCAAAAACAGATGCAAAGCCGCGATTGATTAGGTGGATCTTACTACTCCAAGAATTTGACTTGGAGATTCGCGACAAGAGAGGAGCGGAGAACTTGACGGCTGACCATCTTTTGCGGTTGGAGAACCCCAATTCGGGGGAGCTCATGGAGGAGGACATTGACGACACTTTCCCCGAGGAGCGCCTTCTCACCATTCATAAGGTAATTACCCTCCCCACTCCTTGGTTCGCCGATTTCGCAAATTATCTTGTTGCGCGATTCCTCCCGAATGGTTCTTCTTATCAAGAAAAGAAGAAATTCTTTTCTGATTTGAAAAATTATTTTTGGGAGGATCCCTTCCTTTTTCGTGTTTGCGCGGACCAAGTAGTGCGGAGGTGTGTTTCTCATGAGGAAGGCGCACAAATTCTAAAGCATTGTCATGAGGGACCCGCCGGTGGGCACTATAAAGCTAATCGGACGGCTCGGAAGATACTTGAAGCAGGCTTCTATTGGCCAAGCATCTTCAAGGATGCTCATGCCCATGTAAGTCATTGTGAACAATGCCAACGCTCAGGTAATATTTCCCGCCGTGATGAAATGCCATTGAATTCATTTTTAGAAATAGAAGTTTTTGATCTATGGGGGATCGACTTTGTTGGACCGCTACCAACATCCTATGGAAATAAATATATTTTGGTAGCGGTCGACTATGTGTCACGGTGGGCGGAAGCGCAAGCCCTTCCCACTAATGACGCCCGAGTCGTGACCCAATTTCTCAAAAAACTATTTTCACGATTTGGAGCACCGCGGGCAATAGTTAGTGATAGGGGCACCCACTTTTGTAACGCACAATTCGCTAAGGTTTTGTCTAAATACGGCGTTACACATAGGTTAGCCACCCCCTATCACCCTCAAACAAGTGGCCAGGTAGAAGTAGTTAACCGTGGAATCAAATGAATATTAGAGAAAACGGTTTCTACTAGTAGGAAGGATTGGTCGGTCAAGCTTGATGATGCTCTTTGGGATTATCGGATCGCGTACAAGACCGCTATCGGTTGTACGCCGTACCGATTGGTCTATGGGAAAGCATGTCACTTACCGGTTGAGCTTGAGCACCTCGCCTTTTGGGCGCTTAAATTTTTAAATCTAGATGAAAATTTGTCCTCCGAGCTTCGGAAATTCCAAATTAACGAGCTCGATGAGTGGCGCTCCTTCGCCTATGAAATTAATAAACTTTATAAGGAGCGCACAAAATTTTATCATGATAAAAAAATTAAGCACCCTAAAGATTTCAAGCAGGGAGACCAAGTTCTCCTCTATAATTCGCCTCTCCAACTTTTTCCGGGCAAACTCAAGTCCCGATGGTCCGGCCCTTTTATTGTAAAAGAGGTGTGGCCCTATGGGACAGTGCTTATCTCGCACCCGGAACAAGGCGAATTTAAAGTGAATGGGCACCGGTTGAAGATATTCCTCGCCGGCGATACTACTAATGAGTACCGGGAGGAAATTAACCTCCCGAATCCATAAATGAGTGCCCCGCTTTGGTCGAGCTCAACGACCATAAACAAAGCGCTTGTGGGAGGCACCCCATGCTTATCTTTTCTTTTTTTTTTTAATTTTATTTTAATTTTTGCAGGTTTGAAGGACATTTTTTTTTCGGCGTGACGATCGACGGAGTTGAGCGTCAAGTCTACGTGTTTCTTCAAGTCGGTAACTTTTGTTTTATTATCGTTTATTTGAATCTTTAAAAAAATATAAATAAAAAAAATAAAAAAACAATAATTTTTTTTTCTGCTCGTACACGCCTCTGTCACGGGCGTGACCTTTGGGTCACGGGCGTGACAGAGACGTGTTTAGTTCGTCGAGCGAAACCCGAGAGTGGTTTCGTCAAGCACAGTGTTACGTTCGTCTTTCGGTACTATCACGGGCGTGACCATCATTGGTCACGGGCGTGTCTAGCCCGAAACTTCGTTCGACGAAGTGAAGTTGGAAAACTTCTCTTCCTGCCCAGTCATGGCCGTGACAGTTAGTGTCATGCCCGTGACGCTGGCAAGTCACGGTCGTGACTCACCCGAAAAAAAAAACAAAAAAAAACAAATTGTTTTTTTTCCTCGTTTTCAGATACACGCCCCAGGGTCACGGGCGTGACCCTGGGCCGTGTCATCGAATCCGAGGCGTGACCCCGGGTCAACGCCTCAGATTCCTTTACCTTTATCTTTTTTTTATGCGACACGCCCCAGGTCACGGGCGTGACCTGGGGCGTGGCCTTGGAATCCAATGCCAGCGCATTGGATTCCTGCATCGGGCACGCCTTACACGCCCAGAGTCACGGGCGTGACTCTGGGGCGTGACCAGGGAATCCGAGGCAGGAGGCCTCAGATTCCTCTTTTTTTTGTCCCGTGCTTGTCACGCCCCCTGTCACGGGCGTGACAGGGGGGCGTGACCAACCCGAAAACCCTATAAATAGGGATTTTTCCCCTCTTCCTCCTCCACACCTTCCAGCACTCCCCTTCTCCCTTAGCCAACCCGAATCCTTTCTTTTTCCTTCCTTCTTCCAAAATGCCTCGCCACCACCCTCGCTCCACCGCTTCCTCCTCCGAGCACCCCGCGGATCCCGCCGCAGCGGAAGCCATGCTCCTATTTCAAAACCAAACCCAACAAGAGTGCAGCGAGCGCCTACGCGCCAAACCCCTTAGCGTGTTCCGCATTCTAGATTGGGCGATCCTCGCCACATTTGGCGCGACAGATTTGGTTAGGGAATTTTTATCCACCCCTGGATGGAGTTCCCTATTTTCCATCTCATAGCATGCCTTCCTTGAGCTCACCGTCGAGTTCTTGGCCTCTTTTGAGTTTCGCTGGGCGGCGAATGACGACTTCATCGTTTTTCGCATAGGAGGGGTGCTGCAACAGCTCACCATCCGCCAGCTCAATATCGTCATGGGCTTTTGCTCGGAGGCTTTTTCCCAATCTCCCGCCTATCTCGGTTTAATTACTGATTTCCCTACCGATGCCAACCTTCTCGCCTTTTGGGCGGAAATCAGTAATGACGCCGCTCCCTACACTCCAAAGAAATCCAAAGGCAGCCAACTCATTTCTCCCGCTTTACGTATTCTCCACAACCTCCTTACCTTCACTATTTCTGGTCGCGGCAATAGCCACGGGGTGGTGACTCGGGCAGACTTACTATATTTATATAGTATGTTTTACCGGGTCCCCCTCAACCTTGGTTATCTGCTCGCAATTTTCTTTCGGCACCAGGCCGAAAATGCGAGGTTGGGAGCAGTGCACGGCGGGAACTTCATCACTTTCCTCGCGAAGCAGCTCGGCCTTTGGGATGCTCTTCCACGCCTCAGCTGCGTCCAGACGCCGCAGGTCATCCAGTTCCAGACCCTTCAGGCCCTCGGCTTAGCGCGGCGACGTGATGGAGAGTTTGAGGCTATTCCCCCCGCAGTCGGTGGTGGAGATCTTGACCTTGATTACGGTGCCGGTCCCAGTGGCACTATTCACTCTCCCCAGATTCCTCCACCACCGCAGGACCCTTCTTCCGAGCCCGGCCCTCAGAGCTATTGGGATCGTCAGTTTGCGTCTCTTCACACACGCTTAGATACGATGCAGACCGATTTTGACGCTCGATTTGTGAGTTTTGACAGTCGATTTACCACGCTAGCGACAAATCAAGCCTCCTTCATGGCACGTATTGAGCGTGAGTTTTCAGACCTCCGGACGCACTATCAGGAGCCGAGACAGTATAGCGATGAGGATTAGCCAGCTTTCTTTTTCTTTGGGATTGTAGTCCGCCCCATTGTATCTTTTCTTTTTATCATTTTATTTTCTTTTGTCATGTATCTTTTCTTTTTCGTAAAATAAAAAAAATCTGTTTTGCTTCAGCTTTATCTTCCAGGTACATTTTGGTGCTGCATGACCCGCTTCAGGGAAGTCTCCTATCTTTTCTCTTTATTTATTTATTTTTCATTGGGGACAATGTCTTGTTTAAGTATGGGGGGATATTTCTCAAGCAAAACATACAAAAAAATAATACTAATTTTCTAAAAAAAAATAATAAAAAAGATTTTATTTCTTTTGTGCAATGTTGTTTTTACTTACTTTTCAAAAATACAAAGAAAAAAAAATTAAAAAAAATTTTTTTTTTTTTAAAAAATGCAATTTTCAATTATCAAATTCACAAAAAATTAGGATAACTTTTAAATTAGGGAGATCTTTATTTCTCTATTTACTCACATGCAAAATTCTAGGTATTCAACTTTTACATAAATTTAGAAAATTTTTGATGCTTTAATTGAATTTTGAATTTTGTAGTAGAACTGTTGGCCATGCTGTGTTTCTAGTTAAGTGCACATGTTAGTAGAATTTGAGTAGAATTAAATATTCAGCATACAATTAGATTTTTCTTTTTCTGAATGCGTAGAAATAGTTTATTTTACTTCTACTTGGAAACCGATAAAATCTAAAAATATTTTAGGAGAGTGTGTAGAAGTTTACTAGAGAGATATTTCGCGGATCAAGAAAGAGGTATTCTTTCTCGATGTCTAGAACTTGCCCTCCAGTTATTCTCAAGACTTTGCATAGGTTAAACTCATTAGCATGAAAAGGATTTAGGCATTTCTTTTGACTAGTTTGAGCCTTTGCACCCTTACCTAAAGTTTTACCCTTGCTAAGCTAATTTGAGCCTATACCCTTCCTTTTGTTGTAGCTCCACCAACACTTTACCAAAACCTAAAAAGCATCCTAATTACACACCTAAAACTGAGCTTGAAATTATAGATAAAACCCGTTTATGTGTGATTAGGAGCCATTTTATTTTGGTGGCTTTTGAAAAAAATATACAAGAGTTGTTCTATTTTTCATTTCTCCTCTAAAAAAAAAGAAAAAAAAACAAAAAAGAAGAAGAAAGAAAAAAAATACAATAAAAATAGGAAGTTGAAAAAATATTCAACATATTGAAAAAAAAGGAATTGGCTGAGTTTTTCAATTTATTTCTTTTGTGCAAGCTCTCTTTAGGTTTTGGTGTATCTACCATTCACATTTATCTTTGTTTTTCCAAACCAAAAACCTAAGCCTACATTCCAACCTACTTAAGTCCTACTGATTTGTGCTTATAAGTTAACTTAGTGCCGTGACGAGAGTGTGAAAGGGCAAGCCTATGACCATCGACATTGATGGATTTCTTTGGAGGGTATCCCGATCTTCGATTTGTGCAATGTTATCTTAGCAAACACGCTACTTTCTCCCTAAACGTGATTCGAAGATTTATCGTGTTTCCATCCTTGAAGTAAAAATAATAAGTGGAAACACATTCTAGAAAATTAAAAAACTAATTTGTATGCTGAGTAGGTTTTTCTACAATAATAACTACAAGCATAGGCATAAGACTTCACATTCTACTTCTTATGTTCAATTTTCATTTTTAGCGTTAAGATTTTTCTACTCTCCATAAAAAGTTATTTGCTCGGGACGAGAAAACGAGTAAGTATGGAGGTATTTGATAACTCTAATTTTGTCCATATTTTTATATTACTTTTATTTAATAATTAATTAGTTTATAAGTATATTTTATAATTTTATTATTTAATTTTTCTAATTTCTTATTTCAGGGCAATATGTGCTGCAAATCTCAATTTGGAGTCTATAGGGTTGATCAGGAGACAAAACTGGGCAAAAGCAGGAAAATTTCAAAAGGACACGCCAAAGTCACGGGCGTGACCGACAAGGTCACGGGCGTGACATCCTGGCGAGAACCCGACGCGTGGAGAGCATCTGCCACGTCAATTAAAAGTACACGCCCTAAGGTCACGGGCGTGACCATCATCACACGGGCGTGTACTCCTGGCGTGACATCCAGTACTTTGTCCAGACTTCCAGTCAACGACAGTTTCTATTTGCACAACAAGTCACGGGCGTGACAAATTTGCCACGGGCGTGACTAACCCCGTGACATCCCGGCGTGCCGACTTAATGCTGCAGTTTCAAGAGCTGGGAGTTTTCGCAAGACACGCCCAAGGTCACGGGCGTGACCATGGGCGTGACCCTTCCAACAACGGCCGGAGTTATTCCCGCCGTTTCTGCTTCCCGCCGTTTTTCTACAACTGTCAAGACACGCCCTAGGTCACGGGCGTGACCTAGGGGCGTGACCCGCAAATTAACGACTTTTGGCGGTTTCGCGCCAACGTTCAGAAGACTTGAAGACGACGGTTCCGAGACCGACATACCCTAGGTCACGGGCGTGACCTAGGGGCGTGACCACCCAGCAACTTCTTCTATAAATTCCAGACAGCTTCAGATGCTGAGGAGGAGATTTTTGGGAGTTTAATTTTATTTTCTTTACTGTTTTTCCTGCATTTTCAACTCATAGCGTAGCTTTTATTTGAAGCACTTTTGATCATCATGTCCCTTCCTAACTTTTCTTGTAACTCTCCCATCATGATGAGTAGCTAATTTTCAATTAGCACTTGATCATGATGAACTTTGGAATAGAATAAAATTCTTATTTTTTTTGTCTCAAATTAGCAAGCATTCCATTTTATATACTTTGATTTATCTTTGATTTAAATTTTCTTCGAATTCATAAGTTGCAAATTATGTTTATTCGAGCCTAGATTCGTATCCTAGATTTACCGAGAGGTTGTGGATACGAGTAGATCACTCAAGGATAAAGAGAATTTCTTGCACCCCTCGAGAGAGGAACACAAGATTCTTCCGCCTTGGAGTCAACTCCATTAGTGAGGTTCACCGCCTAAAGCAAGCTTAGGTCTTTCGACTGGCCGAGAGGTCTTAATCGATCTACCTAAGGTTAGTCGAGTGCGTATTCTCGAGAGAGGCGCTGCGTAGCTTTGGAACCTCCACGGTCGAAGTTAATAATTTAGATGCTTGTGCTCTTTAATTTCGTGGATTTTATTCTAGCCCAAAGGGATTCCAGATCAAGTGCTAGCCTTTTATTCATCGAATTTCTCCTTTTAGTTTAACGTTTGTTTTCGTTTTCGCAAAAACCAATTTTCCGATCGATAAAATAATAGCTCTTCCTTGTGAGTACAAATACTCAACGGTCCCCAAGTTTAAATACGATATTTCCTATACTAAATTTCGATAGGTGCACTTGCCTAGTTGAGAGTTTAGTTTGGATATTTTCCAAAACTTATAAAATCACCATCAGTTGTATTTGATCATATGATGTTTATGATGTGCAGATATCACAAGTCTAACACTAATGACATTTGGGTTTTGATTCGGGTCAGAACAGAGGAGCTAAGGAGATATTGCCATTTGATATTGGGTATTGCCACCAGGCGATAGTGGTTGAACATTTATAACATTACCTCCACGCAACGTACAATTACACTCGATGTCGCCCGACGATATCGATATCGCCAGGAGATATCCCACGATTGACCGTGATCAATCTGTTATGCGAAAATCAGGAATACATGGGACACGTGGCAGCCAGAGAATATATCACCTGTTAGCGATAGTCATTGTCGTCGGGCGATATCGCTAAAATATAAAACCAACTCATTTTTCCATGGAGATTACGAATTACAGAATTTGGAGTGTTCCTTCTTGTGCAACTGATCTAGAGAGCTCCAGAATTTAGAATTACTCCATTCTCTCAAGAAGGTTCAAGCGTGAAAGATCGACGGCTCATACACATTATTCGAAGCAACCTTGGCAAGGATTTGTCGACATCTTCAGCGCTTCATTTTGAGGGAGTTTTAATTCTGAAGTTTACATTTTGTTTTGTTCTTTATTTCCATTATAATTAAGAGAGGAAATCATCACCTTATGTGTGGTGTTTAAGTCCTTGAGTGGCTTAGGATAGAATCTCCGCCTTGTGCGTGACATCCAAGTCCTTGTGAGGCTTAGGGACTAATCACTACCTTATGTGCAGCATCTTGATTGTGGTTAGATCTAGGGAGAGGATAGAAGCAAGCTCTAGGGAGAGATTCGCTTTAGCCTACCGGTTCTTGTAGAAGGACATGCAAAATCAAAAGTTTGCTATATTTTTCGTACGCCATAGTCTCTAGCTTCATATAGATATGTTGTATTCATCTTTATCATTTTTGAAATAAAATACTGTCATTTTCATTCATATACGTTTCTAAGTGTTTAGTTTTACTTATGAAAAATTAGTTTTAATTTCTCCACTTATTTTATCAAGTAAACTCTGCTTTAGATTGAAAAATTGTTAACCCTTATTAACCCCCCCTCTAAGGGCGCCTCACGATCCAACATTTGGTATTAGAGCAAGGTTACTCTGAAATCAGTTTTACCACCAGGAGTAATGTCACAAAACAATCACATATTTTTTGAGGGGCAAGAGATAAGTAGACCTCCCTTATTCACGGGCACTGATTATAACTATTGGAAAGCTCGAATGCAATGCTTTTTAATAGCTTTAGATATCAAAGTGTGGGGCATGATAGAAACATGCTACACTCCACCTATAACTGTAGTTGGGAGTGTTAGCATGGAAAAACCCAAAGACAAATTGGATGACATTGATAAACTCTAATGAAAAAATAACGCTAAGACAATGAACTCTTAATTCTACGTGTTAGATAAAACTAAATTCAATCGTGTATGTGCTTGTGAAACTGCGTATGATATTTGTAACCTACTTGAAGTTACTCATGAAGGTACATCACATGTAAAGGACTCAAAGCTTTTCTAGTTAGAGACATAATTTGAGAAGTTCAAGATGGAGGTAGATGCAGATGTAGAGTCCATATACATAAGGTTCAGAAAAATCGTGAGTGACTCGAAGGTTCTTGGAAAAAGTTTCTAAAATGGAGATTTAGTAAGGAAGATCCTTAGATCGCTTCCCCCGAAGTTTAATCCAAAAGTGTCTGCCATCTCAGAGTCACAAGGTCTAAAGACTCTTCAAATTGATAATCTTATAGGAAATTTGAAAACCCACAAGGTGGAACTGAGGATTCAACAGCATGAATATAGTCAGGAACCAAGAAAGAAAGCACTAGTGTTGAAGTCCAAGAAGGAAGTGGAAAGTGAGTCTGATGAGAATGATGAAGAAGATGAGGAAAGGTTGTTCGTGAAGAAGTTCAGGAAGTTTATGAGAAACCCTAAAAGAAGAAATTCTTTTAGAAAGCTTTTCAAGAAGAAAGAATCTGGGTAAAGGAAAGGAAAAGCCCAAGATGATGGAGAGGATGATGAAGAGCGACCACCACCTGAATGTTACCACTACAGGAGAATTAGACATATAAAGAGCAAGTGCCCAAAGTATCTAAAAAAGCTGAAGGAGAAGCGGCCCAAGAAAAAAGATAAGAAAAAAGTTCTGATGGCTGAAACCTGGGATGACATCACTTCTGAAGAGTCAAGCAGTTTGAGTTCAGAAACTGAAGAGGAGGCCAACATGTGCCTGATGGGAAAGGACGTCTTATCATCTGAGGACGAGTGCAGTGTCCAAAGCGACATTGAGGTAACTCCTCCAACCCATGAAGATTTATATTCCAAATGTTTAACAACATGTAAATATTTTGATAAAAGATTAAATGAAATTAAACTACTGAGATTTGAAAATAAAAATTTATTAAATGAAAATAAAAAGTTAATAACTGAGTTAAAAGTACTTGGGAAGGAGAAAGTTACTTGTCAAGAGGATTGTCCCTCTTCGACAAGAATTTTAGAACTTGAGAAAGATCTTTCTAAGTATCGATCTCATATTGATTCTTTTATAAGGGAAAAAAGGACCTTATAAAGATCTCTAAAACTTTCTCAATCACAAGTAGAAGGCAGAAAAAAGGCCTTAACAAGCCGATGCGGTACTATAGTTGCTGAACATACCGTATTGAAAGACCGAGTTCGTTGTTGGGTACATTGGTTTAAATGTACCTGATTTGAAGAAGCCTCACCCTACTCAATGATATACATCAAAATGTATTTGATGTATTTTTGAGTTGCCTTGTGCAGGTTAAGTATTTGAAGGGAAAGATGAAAAGATTCTAAGTTCATGTGTCGACACCCAGAAGAAATGTGTCGACACTTAAGAAGACTTGTGTCGACACCCAAGCAAGCAGTGTCGAAACTTGGAGTACTTGTGTCGACACCAGGAATGCAGAGTCGATACCAGACAGAAAGTGTCGACATAAGGAGCTGTGTCGACACTCAATGAAGAAAAGTACAGTGAACAAAAAGGACATAACTGTGCCCATTTGCAGAAAAGAGATTTTTGACATCTGGAAAGAAAGGGTGAGATTGTTTATGGAAGCCTCAGACCCTAGAATATATATCACAGTTAAAGAAGGGCCATATGTGCCTATGAAGGTTTCAGTCCTAGATGCAAATCAGAGAACACCTAAGGACTTCTCTGAAATGACAAAAGATGAGATAATTCTAGCCATAATGGACAAAAGGGCTCAGAATATCATTGTGAGTGCCATAGATGATGCTACCTTTCAGAATTTGATACACTGTAAGACATCTAAGGAGATGTGAGATACCTTGATAGTGTATATGGAGGGTTCAGAAGAGGTGAGACAGGACAAAAAGTCATTGTTAAACCAGGAATATGAAAGTTTCAGGCAAGGTAAGTCTGATAGCATAACAGAATGCTATAAGAAGTTCTATAGGATTGTGAATGAGCTAATGTCCTATGGAAGAGATTTCAGTAATTATGAGCTGAATGATAAATTCTTGAGGTCCCTTACAAAGGATTGGGACACCAAGATCTGTGCCATTAGGGAAATGACCAAGTTAGCAGATATCCCTTCTCCAACATTGTTTGAGAAACTGCTATCTTATTGAATGCAGTTGATGGTAAGGAAAGAAGAGGAGAAGTCTACCAGAATTGAGAATAAAGAAAGAACAGTGGCTTTCAAGACAGAAGCCACCAGAAAATACAGAAGTAAGTCTCCATCTCCACCACCAAAGGTTGCTGAGACTGAGTCAGATGATTCAGAAAGCAGAAAGTCTAAAAGCAGTGAAAGTGATGAGGACTTTGCAGCATTCACAAGACACTTTCAGAAGTTTCTAAAGAAGAAACAGTGGAGGACAAAGCCATCCACATCACAGGGAAAAGATGACTATTATCAGAATAAAAAGTCATCAAATAAAGACAGGATAAAACCCAAGTCAAGCAAAGCAACTTTATCAAAAACTGTTTGCTATTGCTGTAACAGACAAGGACATGTTATTGCTGACTGTCCAGAGAAAAGGAAAGAGTCTAATGATAAGAAGAAGACTCAATTCAAGGGCAAGAAGGAGAGGTCCTTTGTTGCCAAGAAGGACAAGAGCCTGTCAAACATATCTTCTTCAGAAACTGAGTCAGAAGCTGAAGCTTACATAGGACTGTTTGCTGAGGAAGAAGAAGAGGAGTTCATCCAGATAATAAACTCTATATATGAGCAAGAGGACAATCAGTGTCAAGGACTGATGGCCTTAACAGAAGGTGACAAAATCCAGGATCAGCCTGGACCTAGTCAGGTACAAAATTGTTTTTTAAGTTCAATTTCTAGTACTAGTTCAGATTCAGTTACATTAGCATCAAGTGATGCCAGTGGATCTGAATCTGAAGGGGATGTTCATCAGTTAATTGATGAATATAGAGTTCTGTTGCAAGCATTTAAGAAAAGCCAATCCTTGGCCAAGAGTCAGGCTAAGGAGATTGCAAGTCTCAAAGTGGCTGCAACAGATTTTGAGAAGTTGTTTGATCAAAAACTTAATGAGATAGCCAGACTGAAAAACATAACTGTTGTTCAGATGAGGACTATAACATTTAAGAATGATCAAATCAGAAAGCTGGAGACTAATCGTCAGAAGGAGAGAGACATTGTTGCAAGGTTTTCTAAACCAAAGTCTGTTCTACCCTTGATTGATGAATTTGTTCATCAAAAAGGTAAAACTGGATTAGGGTTTACTAAACCTACTAGGACTGTTCAGTCCAAGTCTAAGGGCAAAGCCCCAGCACTCAACAAGCCTGCTGTAGATAGAACAGCTAGGGTTGTACCTAAGCAAAGGTACAATAGATTTGAGTGTTGGTGCTGTGGCAAGGTAGGCCACTTTGCCATAGACTGTTGGCATAATTCTAATGCCAAGTTGAGTAGAAAACTGCCTGTTGGAAGATCTACAGGTAGATTTGTAAAAAGATAAACTAACCAGCACCAAGGACCCAAGAATTCTTTGGGTTCTAAGGTCAACTAATCTGTTTTGCAGGTGAGTCCAAGTGGCCATGCCCCAATATGGTACTTGGACAGTGGATGTTCCAGACACATGACTGGAACTAGGGGATTGCTAAAGGACTACACACCAATCAAGGATGGTCCTAAAGTCACCTTTGGTGGTTCTGAAAAAGGAATCATCAAGGGTTTTGGTAACATTTCTAGCACCCATATTACTATTACTCAAGTGGCTTATGTTAAAGATTTGAAACATAACCTTATTAGTATAAGTCAACTGAGTGATTTAGGATATGACATCTCATTTGTTAAAGATGGTTGTCATATCAGGAGGTCAAATGATCAAGAGATCATTTTGACAGGTTATAGAAAGAGGAATGTCTATTTCCTAGACATTATGGTTGAGAACAATGGTTCTCCAGTGTGTCTTGTAGCTGATGAGAAAGTCTCTCATTGTGTCAAATGGCACAAGAGGCTAGCCCATCTCAACTACAAGACAATTGGCCAACTCTATAGCAAATAGTTAGTGAGGAATGGTCCTCAAGTTAAGTGTATTAAAGATGGAATATGCTCAGCTTGTCAAAAGGGCAAGCAGACTAGATCCACCTTTAGTAGCATTGAAAACAAAGATGCTGTGAGGTGTTTATACCTCTTGCATATGGATCTCTTTGGTCCTATGCAAGTTCACAGCCTAGGTAGGAATGTCTATACCTTTGTGGTTGTAGATGACTACTCAAGGTTTTCCTAGGTGTTCTTCCTTAGACAGAAATCTAAAACACCTAGTATCTTCTATAGTTTTGTCAAACAAATTCATAATGAACTAGACAGTACAGTGGTCAAGATAAGAAGTGACCATGTTACTGAATTCCAGTCTGATAGTATGACAAAACTATGTGAAGAATTTGGGATATTTCAGGAATTTTCTTCACCAAGGACACCTCAGCAAAATGGCATTGCTAAGAGGAAAAATAAAACCTTGATTGAGGCTGGTAGAACCCTATTAAGTGACACAACTCTCCCAGAATATTTCTGGGTTGAGGCAGTTAATACTGCATGCCATGTAATTAATAGGGCTACCATTACTAAAAGCCACAATAAGACCCCCTATGAGATTGTGAAAGGCAGAAAACCAAACCTATCCTATTTCAGGATCTTTGGTTGTAAATGCTTTATACTTAACAATGAAAAGTCTTACTTGACCAAGTTTGCTGCCAAGTCCCAAGATGGGATCTTTGTTGGGTACAGCAACAACAGTAAGGCTTATAGAGTCTACAACTTGACTACTCAAGTTGTAGAAGAGTCAGTACATGTAGTATTTGATGAAGCTAGACTTATTAACCATGAGTTGTCTAGTAGTATTTGCGGCTCCACAGGTATGACTAAGAAGATGGACAAGCTCACTATTGAAGAAGGATCAACTACAAGTCAGCATGTAGTTGATAGTGGCTGTTGTCCAGGGGGAGTACTACATGTACCTAATGTAGAAGAAGTCCAAGGAGTGCAGCAAGATGAAGAAGCTGAAGGAGTTCAACCTGAAGCCAGGATGCCTCCAGCTAATAGGCATCTAAGAGATCATCCAGCAGATCAAATCATTGGTGATCTAAGACAAGGGGTACAAACAAGGAGCAGAAATCTGAGTGCAGTGCTCTACTCCAATTTTCTATCCCAAGTAGAGCCAAAGAAGTTTGAAGAAGCCATCCTAGAACCTCATTGGATTGAGGCAATGCATGAAGAGCTGAATTAGTTCAAGAGATGCAAAGTCTGGGATCTTGTTCCTAAACCAAAAGACCACAACATAATTGGAACCAAGTGGATCTTTAGGAACAAGATGGATGAACATGGAGTGATTATTAAGAACAAAGCTAGACTGGTTGCTAAGGGATATAGGCAGGAAGAAGGTATTGACTTTGATCAAACCTTTTCTGCAGTAGCCAGACTGGAGGCCATAAGAATGTTCCTGGCCTATGCAACCTATCAAGGATTTAAAGTATTCCAAATGGATGTGAAGTCAGCCTTTTTGAATGGCAATCTGAAAGAGGAAGTCTATGTGAACAGCCATCAGGTTTTGTTGATTCAACTCAACCTAATTATCCTATAGACTTAGGAAGGCTTTGTATGAGTTAAAACAAGCCCATAGGGCTTGGTATGAAACCCTGTCTAGTTTACTCATTGAGAATAAATTCACAAGGGGGCAAATAGACAAGACTCTATTCCTTAGGTAATCTAGAGGCAAGATCATTCTAGTCCAAATATATGTAGATGACATAATATTTGGGTCTACTGAAAGTAGTCTTTGCAAAAAGTTTGCAAAACTAATGCAAGGACAATTTGACGTGAGCAGTATGGGGGAACTTAAGTTCTTCTTGGGTCTCCAAGTTAGACAGACTGAGAATGGTTTATCCATATGCCAGTCTAAGTTCACCCTTGAACTGATAAGAAGTATGGTATGGATTCATCCAGTACCATGAAGACTCCTATGGGTCAAGTATGTCTCTTAGCAAAGATGATGCAGGGAAACCTGTAGATGAGACTTTGTATAGAGGGATAGTTGTCTCTCTTCTATACTTGACTACAAGTAGACCAGATATCATGTATGCTACATGTGTCTGTGCTAGGTACCAAGCATGCCCTAAAGAGTCTCATTTGACAGCAGTCAAAAAAATACTGAGATATCTAAAGGGCACTCCTTATCTAGGCCTTTGGTACCCTAGGAATGGAGACTTTGAACTAACAGGTTATTCAGATGCAGATTTTGCAGGCTGCAAAGAAGACAGAAAAAGTACAACTGGAACCTGTCAATTCCTAGGTGGAAGACTGATATCTTGGAGTAGCAAGAAGCAAACAAGTGTGGCTATCTCCACAGCAGAATCATAGTATGTGGCTGCAGGAAGTTGCTGTGCTCAACTTCTATGGATACAACATCAGCTTGAGGATTATGGTATTCAGGTAAGTAGAACACCACTATTTTGTGATTCTACTAGTGCTATATCTATTGCAAACAATCCTGTTTCCCATAGTAGAACTAAACATATTGAAATAAAATATCATTTTCTAAGGGAACATGTAGAAAAAGAAGATATTTCACTTGAGTATGTAAATACAGATAATCAACTAGCTGACATGTATACTAAGCCCCTAGAAGAAACCAAATTCAATAGGTTCAAAATTGAATTAGGTATGATAAACTTAGAATAAGTTTACAGAAATCGCTAAGTAAAAAGGTGTCGACACACAAAGTTATCTGTGTCGACACAGAAAGGTGGTGTCGACACTTCAGGGAAAAGGTGTCGACAAATCTAGAAAGTTGGTGTCGAGGCTTCAAAAAATTAGTGTCGACACATACAGAGTCGGTGTCAACACATTCAAGTTGGTGTCGACACTTAAGATTTATACAGAATTAAGCAAGTAAAGTCTCGACTAAGTGTCGAGCTAAGCGGTGTCGACATATAGACAAGTGTCGACACATATGTTCTGTCGACTATACTTGTGTCGACACATAGGTGTCGAGACATTATAAGTCTGTGTCGACACTTATCAACTGTGTCGACACAATTTGAGTTTCTTGACACGCCCTTTCATCTTCAAACCTAGAAAGGTATAAATATGATTTCGCCATTGTCTATCGACACGCTCACCAAAGTTTCGGGACCAAACTTGTGTGTCGACACCTCTCTTCTCTCCATTCAAATTCTTCAAACCCTAATGGCGCCAAAGCTCGAAGAGAACATAAATGAATGCTATGAACTGGTGCGGCATGCGTTTGATGACGCAGAATCAGAGATCAAGGATGTGGTAACCCTAGTCGCAAACTCAGGGTTATATTTTCTTGTTTCAGAGCCAACCAAAATATGGAAGAAGTATTGGAATTTCTGAATGGAGCAACCCTAGATGACTCTGGACTCAAGATAAAGTTAAGGGTTCATGGAGAAAAGGTGAAGGTATCACCTAAGAGTGTGAGAAAGGTACTAAACCTACCAAGGACAAAGGAAGAAGATGAAGTTACTGCTTCTAAGACCAGAGAAGCTTTAACATGGTGTGGACTGGATTCCAAGCTGAAAATTGGATCAGTATTCAATAGAAAAGGGATGAACAGCCAAGACAAATTTCTCTCAGAAATTATTGGCAAGGTGATCTTGAGTAAGCCTGGAGGGCATGACAGGGTATCAGCCCATATGTTCAATCTCATGACAAGGATTATCTTTACACTGCAAACTGATTGGTCTGTAGTAGTATTTGAGAAGATAAAGGAGAGCCTAAAGAAACCCAATTTTGGTAGGATACTCAGTCTTTACTTGGCTAGTAGTATACCAGAAGTAATGAGTCAAGCTGCAGGCTCTAAAATCAATCATATGAGGAAGATGGACATGAGACTCTTCACAAGATGGGATAGGGTCTTGACAAAGGAATTACCTACTCTTGAGAAAATAACTCCACAGAAGAAGAAGAAGACAGCCCCAGCGGCTCAAGATTCATCTAGCAGTTCTGAAGAACAAGTTGTCTTCACTCCAGATGAAGAAGATACTGGTATTGCTGGAAAGTCTCCAGCTATACAAGATGATGCAGACAGGCAGGGGGAGCTACCACAGGCAAGCCCTTTTCACCAGGATTCTATCCAGGGGGAGCCTTTAGTAGTGGAAGAGCCAACTCCACTAGAAAGTGAACAAGCCACCCAGACCATACTTGAGGTACTCACTGAAATCAATAACTTAGTTTTTCCTATAGTGGATACTGTTTTGTCTGATTCATTAAATGATGTTAATCAGCAAACTCCAACACATAGCCAACCCCCAGATGTTGTCATGGAGGACACATCTGTTGCAGCTCAAGTGGACCCACATCAAGTAACTGATGAGATAAGAGAATCTCCATCACTACCTCAACAAGAGTTTACAATGGAAGATCTCTTCCTTAATCTGGACCAAGCAGACTTTGAGAAGGAAAGTACTGCTGCTGAGGGGGAGAATGCTCAAGTTGAGGGGGAGCAAGTGGAAATTCTAGAAGAAACAGCAAGGAAAGAGCCTGAGAAGCCAAAGGAAGTTGAGGAGCTCCCTAGGGAGAGGGTAGACATAGAAAGCACCTCAGCTTCTGAAGATGAGGAGGCTACAAGAGCAAAGAAAAGGAAATTTCAAGTCTTCAAGAGTGTTAGAAAGTAGCGGAAAGAAGCAAAAGTAGAGAACAAACGAATAGACTTTTGAATAATTGAATTTTATTATCCAAAAAAGATATCATTTACAAAGGTATGACCTCCCTTATATAGAATGGAGGAGATTAAGAAGAGAGTATACAAACAATGTGGGACTAAACATTTACAGTACTGAGCGGCTAGAATAATGGAGACCGCACAGGCCGCGTGGTTAGACAGATGGGTTTAACCGCTCGGCAACTCCAGCAGGATAGAACATGCCGCAGAGGTAGACCGATAGACCGCCCGGTTTACAAACCGCTGGATCAGACCGCTAAGCTGCTCGGTCAACAAACCGCTGGATCAGACCGCTAAGCCGCCCGGTCTAATACTTCAACACTCCCCCTCAAGCTGGAGCATAGATATCAATCATGCCCAGCTTGTCACAAATTCGGAAGAAGGAAGTAGAAACCGGCTTGGTGAAGATATCTGCCAACTCTTTGTCAGAGGTGACAAAAGGAGTACAAATCTGTTTCTTCAAAATCTCTTCCCGAATGAAGTGACAGTCAACCTCTATATGCTTTGTTCTCTCATGGAACACCGGATTTCTGGATATGTGTATAGCGGCCTTGTTGTCACAGAACATAGGGAGAGGACAGTCATATACCTCGCCCAGGTCAAGCATGAGAGCCCGCAACCACTTTAACTCACACGTGGTTGATGCCATACTCCGGTATTCTGCTTCGGCACTGGATCTGGAAACAACAGACTGTTTCTTGCTCTTCCAACTCACGAGATTACCTCCAACAAAGGTACAAAAACCTGATGTGGATTTACGATCGCCTTTGTCATCCGCATAACTTGAATCTGAGTAGGCCTCAACCCTCAGATGACCATTCCTCTGAAAGAGTAACCCTCTGCCCGGTGCTGCTTTGATATACTCTAAAATCTTCAGGGCGGACTGAAGATGGCACTCCCTGGGAGCTTGCATAAACTGACTGACCTTGCCTACAGCGTAGGCGATGTCGGGTCTAGTCACCGTGAGATAGATGAGTTTGCCTACCAAACGTCTGTACCGTGTGACATCAGATAGAAGAGGCGAATCATCCGTCCATGTTTTGTCTTCTCCAACGGCCATGGGAAAACGAGCTGGTTTGGCACCTGTCAATCCTGCTTCTCGTAGAAGATCAAGTGCATACTTCCGTTGAGAGAGAACCAAGGAGTCAAGTTTCCGAGAGATTTCTATCCCCAAAAAGTATTTTGGGGAGCCCATATCCTTCGTGACCAAGTGCTGACGGAGGTGCTTCTTCGTCAAGTCCACCCCATCTCGGTCATCGCCAGTAAGGAGAATATCATCCACATATAGAGCCAAAACCACCAGTCCCGAGGCCGTTTTGCGAATGAATAAGGAGTGATCGGCCGAACTCCTTTGAAAGCCGATGGTAGCCACAATACCACTGAATTTGTCGAACCATGCTCGAGGGCTCTGCTTTAGGCCATAAATGGCCTTCTTCAAATGACAGACACGTGTCTCCCCCTGAGCAACATACCCAGGAGGTTGCTCCATATAGACGTCCTCCTGAAGATCGCCATAGAGAAAGACATTCTTCACATCAAGCTGGGAAATAGCCCAAGCCCGGTTAACAGCCACAGAAAAGAGAACCCGATGGTGCTGAGGCGAGCAACCGGGAGAGAAGGTATCAAAATAATCAATGCCATAAGTCTGAGTAAAGCCCTTGGCCACCAGCCGGGCTTTGTAGCGATCCACAGTGCCGTCGGGGCGAAACTTCACAACGAAGACCCAGCGACAGCCAACCACATCAGTGCCCACGGGAGGAGGAACCAGGGTCCAGGTACCCCGTTCAGTAAGAGTAGCCATCTCCTCATCCATGGCAGACTTCCAATGAGGGAGAGCGAGAGCCTCCTGGTAGGTACGGGGAGTAGAAGTAGCAGAGATAGCCAAGGCAAAACACCTGCGAGAAGGAGAAAGCTGATCATAGGAAACAACATCCGTGAGCGGGTGTTGAGTACACGCCCGCACCCCTTTGCGAAGGGCAATGGGAACATCCAGGTCAACGGGAGCGTCAGCGACGGGAGCGTCAGCGACCGGAGCATCCGTGGCGGAGAAGGCTGGCCCGGGACTAGAGAGAGACGGCAGCGGAGAGGATGGCGGAGGGGTGGGTGGAGAGACGGACTGGGAAGGAGTGGGTGGAGGAGGAGACGAAGGTGGGAAAACATGGAGAGGTGTGGAAGGAACGGAGATATCAAAAGGTAAGAGAAGGAAGAGAAACGGGAGGAGAGAAATAGGAAGCATTTTCGAAAAAAGTCACATCGACGGAGACAAACTGCTTGCGGAGAAGGGGGTCAAAGCAGCAATAGCCTTTTTGAGTGGTAGAGTACCCCAAAAAGACACACTTGGTGGAACAGGGGGAAAGCTTGTCGCGGGTAGCGGAGGGAGCGTGAACAAAGGCCGTACATCCAAAGACACGGAGAGGAAGAGGAAAAGGTTCCTGGTGGGGGTAGAGAAGGGAGAAGGGAGTCTGGCCGTGGAGAACCGTGGAGGGAAGGCGATTGATGAGATAGCAGGCGAGGAGCACAGCGTAGCCCCAGTAGGAGCGAGGGACGTGCATCTGCGTCATGAGAGTACGCGCAACATCAAGCAGGTGACGGTTTTTACGCTCCGCCACCCCATTCTGCTCGGAGGTGTAAACACAAGTCGTTTGATGAAGGAGGCCATGTTTGTGAAAGAACGCGGAGAACTCATGAGTGAGATACTCCTTGGCATTATCAGAACGTAAGACTTTAATAGAAATATCAAATTGAGTCTTAATCATAAAGTAAAATGATTGCCAAACATAAAATAGTTCAGAGCGATCTTTTATAGATACACCCAGGTACATCGAGTAAAATCATCGATAAAAGTGACAAAATAGGAACTGCCCCGACCAACTGTGAGGGTAGGAGCAGGACCCCATACATCAGAATGAATAAGATCAAAAATGCGAGAGGAGCCACAGCCTTGCTTCGGTGGGAAGGAGGAGCGATGATGTTTGCCAAGCTGGCACGCATCACAGTTGAGCGG
This sequence comes from Platanthera guangdongensis, assembly GCA_039583875.1. Classification (NCBI taxonomy): domain Eukaryota; kingdom Viridiplantae; phylum Streptophyta; class Magnoliopsida; order Asparagales; family Orchidaceae; genus Platanthera; species Platanthera guangdongensis. The sequence goes on along the minus strand of CM077158.1, from coordinate 95,535,704 downwards.
AGAACTGGTAGGAGGTAAGTGGGGCAGAAGCTGATGAATAAGCCGAGGAGGAGGATGTCCAAGACGAAGATGCCACTGAAGGAGATCTGTGGAGGAGGAGTAGGCAGAGAGAGCGGAAACATCGTCGAGGAAGTAGAGGCTGCCGCTCTCAGTCCCAGTAGCAATCGTCCACTGGGTCCTCGGGTCCTGAAAAGAACAAGTAGTAGGAGAGAATAAGACGAGCACTGAAGTTGCCGGCATAAAGTAGTAACGGATAACAAATTGCACGGGAACTTCGGGACATAGAGGGTATCCTCCAAGCAAAGCGATGGAGTGAGTTGAACCATGCCCGTCCTATGAACCGGGGACGGGAACCATCCGCCACACGAACTGGGGGTAAGCGGTCATGGGTCTCAAGACGGGAGAAGAAATGAGGATTGCCCGTCATATGATTGGTGGCACCGGAGTCAATCAGCCATTTACCTTGGGTAACGACGTGGGCACTACCTGACGTCGTGGCCACAGAGGCAGACGGCCTAGAAGAGGCGGAGGCCGAAGAAGGAGCATCACCGGAAGGGCGAAGACGAGGATGTTTCTGCCAGCAGCGGTCAACAGTATGGCCAGTACGACCACAGTGAGAGCAGAGGAACCGGGAGGAACCCCGTCCGCCAGAGGAGCCACGACCACTAGGGCCCCCCCTCTGAGCTTGGTGAGCAAAGGAGTCCGGGGAAGGGGGGGAGGCCAACAGAGGCTGCTGGAGGAGCGAAGTAACAGCGGCAATACGAGCCGCAGTGGCATCCAAAGTAGGAGATTCCGCCTCACCCAAGATCTGCTGGCGGATCATATCATAAGAGTCAGGAAGACGAAGAAGATAACAAACAACCAGGAGTTCTTGGAAGTGTTTGTGCTGGTCGGCCAAGTCCGCGGAGAAGGGGCGATTCTGGAGGATTTCAGCACCAAGAGCCTGAACCTGCTGATAAGCCGCAGCCGGTGACATGGAAGGGCGGGCGAAGAGGTCCACATAGAGAGTATAAATGCGGGATGTTTGGCCCCCCTTAGAATAGAGAGCAGCGAGGTGAAGCCAGGCGGCCTTGACCGTCTCATCATGGCGAATGATGGGAAGGCACTCATCAGAGAGGCTGTTGGCCAGCCAGGTGCGAACAAGAGCATCACTCGCATCCCAGTCATCAAACTCAGGAGAGGTGCGAGGAGGAGGGTCATCGGTAAGGTGATGACGCTTGCGTTGAGAACGAAGGAGAAAGGTGAAAGAAACGCTCCAATCGGGATAGTTGGAGCCAACAAGCTTGGAAAGGGTGCCAAGGTTGCCCGAAGGAGGAGGAGGAGGAAGGAGCTGCAGGAGTAGTGGTGAGACCGGAGGTAGTCATGGAACCCGGCAAGCAGAAGAAGCCGCACGAACAGGAGCGGTTAGGAAACAAAAGAAGCCGCGCGAACAGCAGCGGCTAGAAAGAGGTCAAAGGCACAGCGGGGAAGAGGTCGCGCGGACTGAAAAGGCCGAGCGAACAGAAGAGAGGAGAAGAGCAGGTGACCGCGACCAAGATGCGGGTAACAAAGGTACAACCCGCATGGTCAGGCAGATCACAGCAGCTGCTAGAAAGCGGTCAAAGGCACAGCGGGGAAGAGGTCGCGCGGGACTGAAAAGTCCGAGCGAATAGAAGATAGGAGAAGAGCAGGTGACCGCAACCAAGATGCGGGTGAGAAAGGAACAACCCGCACGGTCAGGCAGATCACAGCAGCAAACCGCAAGTAAAGAGACAACACACGCGGACAGACCGCAACGACTAGGAAGTCGGAGCGGCAGGAAAGAACAAGGAGTGCGGCGACAAGAAACAGGTCGCTGCGACAAAGAGCAGTAGGAGAAGAGAACCAAGAAGAAGCAAGCCGTGCGAACAGGGCAGCGAACAGACACAAGCCGCGCGGATAGAAACAAGTCGTGCGGACAGAAGAGAAGGCAAGCCGCGAAACAAGTCGCAGAACGCGGAAAACAAGCCGCGAACAACAGAGAGCGGACAGAATCAGGAGGAAATGACCGTGCACTCTGATACCATGTTAGAAAGTAGCGGAAAGAAGCAAAAAGTAGAGAACAAGCGAATAGACTTTTGAATAATTGAATTTTATTATCCAAAAAGATATCATTTACAAAGGTATGACCTCCCTTATATAGAATGGAGGAGATAAGAAGAGAGTATACAAACAATGTGGGCCTAAACATTTACAGTACTGAGCGGCTAGAATAATGGAGACCGCACAGGCCGCGCGGTTAGACAGATGGGTTAACCGCTCGGCAACTCCAGCAGGATAGAACAGGCCGCAGAGGTAGACCGATAGACCGCCCGGTTTACAAACCGCTGGATCAGACCGCTAAGCCGCTCGGTCAACAAACCGCTGGATCAGACCGCTAAGCCGCCCGGTCTAATACTTCAACAAAGAGGAGGAGCCAGACTTATAAGAAAGCTCTGCAAACTATAGCACCACAGCCTCCACTACAGCCAGCACCAACTGTAGATTACAGTGCTCTGATGGTTGCTATGCAAATTAAGCTTGATGAGCAAAAGAAAGCAATAGAAACATATATGGATGAGGGACATAAGTCTTTACAGTTTGATCTGGCCCAAGATATTAAGTCTATTAGATTTGAGATGAATCTAAATAAGAAGGAGATGACTGACTGCTTCCACAAGGAGGGAATGCAGTGGTTTACTTGGCTACACATCAAGAGAAAATAAAAGCTCAAGTGGATGACATTGCACTGAAGCAAGGATATATTCTGGAGAACCAGCTCAGAATGAATGATAATTTGACTGCTTCACACAATGCAATTGTCACAAAGATGAAGAATATAGCTGCTGGACAGACTACTTCTACTGCTACTGCTAAGGCAGAGTTTGATAAAGCTTTACAAGAGGGTATAAATGCTATTACTTCTGCTATTGAAAACTCTCAGAAGTTGATAACTGAAAAACTCCAAAGGTTGAAACCTTTCTTTAAAGATGGAGTAAACTATTTGGATAACCAAATAAGATTTCAAAAGGATGATCTAAGGGATCACATGGAAAGAGAAGTCATAAAGGGGGAGAGGGTGTTAGTCAAAGCCAGCTCTGATCATGCAAAGTGGATTTCTAATTCTATCAGAGCAACTCTTGGTTATCCTAATTTATGTGATGATGACAATGTGGTAGAGTCTGGGATACATCCCGCATATCTAGGAGGGGAGCAACCTGAAGTGGCTCAAGTAATCTACCCTCCTCCAGACTTTGATATGGTACAGGAAGATATACAGTCCATATATAGCCCACCTGAGGGAAAGCACAATGTCATTATAGAAAAAGTGGTTCAGCCAGTATCTGAGGCTATGCAAGAAGCTTTGCTGAAAGAACAGGAAGCCAAACTGTCTAAGAAGAGGTTCAGAGTGCAAGATGAACAAAGGCCTGATTTTGAACAGTGGAGCCCCACTTCAAGAAACATTATCTTAACTGCATGGAAGGCTGCCAAAGATAATATTCAAGACAGAAACAAATGGTATTCTGAACTAGAATGGAGAAAGCATGAAATCAGGCAAGAAGCTATAGTGCAATATAGAAGAAAGGCAAAGATGGAAAGCTACCTCCTACTGCCTAGGAGCCTAGCAAGTACTTTCCTAGCCTTATCATTACTTTGAGAGGCAGAAGATTAAAGCTAAAGAACTAAAGAAGAAGGAGCTGAAAGGGAAAAAGCCTGCTGATACTGAAGATGCTGAAGCCCCTGTACAAGCCAAAATACAGTCTGGAAAGGGAATAGTGATCAAGGATGCTGAGCAAAAATAGAATAGAATTTTCTTCAGTTTACAATTGTAATCTTTTGATTTTAAACACTTTGTAAACTTTTGTAAAATGAATATGACAAAGCTGTTAGAACAATGTGCTGTGTGATAAATCTATTTCATAATTGTTCTGAGATGATATCTATGTATACATGTTTGTTTAATACATGTTTATGTTTGCCCTGCTATATAATCCTGCTTTACATCATGCTATGATTTTATTCTGTATGGTGTATATCATTGACTAAGGGTTATGACTTCTCCAAATAGGGGAAGATTGTTGGGTACATTGGTTTAAATGTACCTGATTTGAAGAAGCCTTACCCTACTCAATGATATACATCAAAATGTATTTGATGTATTTTTGAGTTGCCTTGTGCAGGTTAAGTATTTGCAGGGAAAGATGAAAAGATTCTAAGTCCATGTGTCGACACCCAGAAGAAATGTGTCGACACTTAAGAAGACTTGTGTCGACACCCATGCAAGCAGTGTCGACACTTGGAGTACTTGTGTCGACACCAGGGATGCAGAGTCGACACCAGACAGAAAGTGTTTGACACAAGGAGCTGTGTCGACACTCAATGAAGAAAAGTCCAGTGAAGCTGTGTCAACACTTAGAAGCAGTGTCGACACCCAGAGGAACTGTGTCTACATCAGAAAGTGTCGACACTTGGAGGCTGTGTCGACACTCAGCAAAAGTCAGCAGAGTCTAAGTATAAGTGTCGACATGATGAAGAATGTGTCGACACTCTGCAGAAGACTCAACATATGAAGAATGTGTCGACACAATGAGCTGTGTCGACACTTAGCAAAGTTCAACAAAATTCTAAGTACAAGTGTCGACACAAAGGAGATGTGTTGACACTCAGTAAAAGTCTCAACATAAGAAGATGTGTCGACACAAGGAGCTGTGTTGACACTCAGCAAGTATCAACACAGAAGGCATGTGTCGACACCAAGAAGATGTGTCGACACTGAACAAGTTCAACACATGAAGATGTGTCGACACAAGGAGTTGTGTCGACACTTACAAGAATTCAACAAAGTACTAAAGAACATGGAGTTGTGTCGACACACAATATCAATGTCGACACATGATGAAGAAGATGTGTCGAGAAGTGGATTCTACAACACAAGAAGTTATGTCGACACCTTGAAGGCTAGTGTCGACACTTAGTCAACTTGTGTCGACACTTGGTCTATAAGTTTCGACACTTAAAGACAGACTGTCTCGACACTTTCAGACAGTTACAGTTATTTCAAGAACTGACTGGATGACTTGACAGCTACCATTCCAGTCGGTCTACTGCACCTATCAGAGTTGTCAGAAAGCTGTTAGGAACCGGATCAGCCGGTCACCTTGAAGAAGGCCTATATATATAGGCTTATTCTGTCAACAGATGATGGAGATTCAACACTGATTAACACAAATCAGTTGAAGTGATCTGAAGATCTAAGTAGTTGGAGAAAGAAAGCTCCTTCCAAGAAGACAGCCGTTGGAACCAGGCTGTGAAGAAGGATTCAGACCTAGTTCTGAATCTTAAGTTGCAGAGATCAAAGATCAGCTGCAGAGAAGATCAACCCTATTGTGTTCTACATTCAAGAAGCTTTGAAGAAAAGCCAAGTGAGGTTGATCTCAGCAGAGTTCTTCCAAGAACTCATCAAGAACCTGTCAACTCATCTCTCTTTTTATGAGTTGTAGGTATATACACTTTGTATCTTTATTTTCTTGTAGGATCCTCAGGGATCTGAGTTGTAAGCCTGTAATTATAAAGGCTGAGTGGTAGGGCCTGTGTGCCTGAGTGTAGGAGATCTAATTCTCTGAGTGTAGGCCTGTTGTGGCTGAGTGTAGGCTTTGTGAAGAAGTTGAGTGTAGGTCTTTGGAGAAGACTGAGTTGTAGGGCCTTGGGCCTGAGCTGTAGGAACCTGGTTGAGGTTCTGAGTGTAAGATCTGAAGATCTGAGATAGTGGAGGAGTTTGGCCGAATCTAGTACACTACTAGATAGGCGAAGGGGGAAAGTGGATGTACCCAAACCTTGGGGAACCACTATAAATCTGTGTGTTCACTGTGTGTATGTGTGATTCTATGATTGCTGTGTGATTTCTGTGAAGTAGTAATTATAAATCTGTGATATAATCTGCAATCTGCCTAAAAAGTTTAAAAAGATTAAGGCACCTATTCACCCCCCTCTAGGTGATTAGGTACAATTTCTTTCATTCGTGATTTAGAAGTGGCAACTAAAAAGTTTGGAATGGGCTAAAAATCACTGAATATAATTTTGGTGAATCAATGTTATGGTTCAGTAAAATTTGGATTTGGATATACGTCTGGACACTATCGCCCAGCGATAGCCACTGTCGCTGGCGATAAGAAAAAAAAATTCAAAAATTCATCTGTTTTAAATAAAAATAATAAATCTACTATAAATGTTACTTCCAGCAAGAGTTCAAAAATTATTTTGAAAAATCCCTCAACTTTGTTCATCACGTGTGCCAAATGTAATAAGTTTGGACACACCACTCATACGTGTAAAAAGACGGGACACTGTTCTGTTAAACAAGTCTGGGTACCTAAGGCTTTCACCTATACTATGGGAGGAACTACTTGGGTAACCAGGTCTTTACTCTCATTCTATTTTTAGGTGTGTTGGCAGGCTAAGGACAAGGATGATGTGTGGTACTTGGACTCAGGATGCTCCAAGCACATGACAGGCAACAAATCAAAGTTCCTTAGCCTAGAGATGAAGAAAGGAGTAGTTACATTTGGCGATAATGGAAAAGGAAAGATCATCGACATTGCAGTAGTAGGTAATGTTGGGTTCATTGATCCCAATGTCCTGGATTTGAAGAAAGCCTAGCAAATAATGTATACACATGTGGTGATCTAACTTGTACACAAGTTTAATGATTGCAGGATGTCCTAGTAACAATGATGGGACATATAGCCTAAGTGGCTAGGTTAGGTAAATACTTACCTAAGGTGTGGAAAGACAGAAAACTGTCTAAGTCCATAGGCATTGAGTGAAGGCCATTCACTCAATGCCAGAAGACTTATAACGCTGAGTGGAGCCTATACAGTTAAAGCCAAAGCAGCGGAAAGCTGAGAAAGTGTCTAAGTCCACAAGCATTGAGTGAAGTCAACTCTCTCAACGCCATATAATAAAAGGCTTCGAGTAAGGCCAATGATGTAAGGGCCTAAGGAGAAATGGGCAGAAAAATGGCTAAGTCCACAGGCGTTGAGTGAAGATCATTCACTCAATGCCATAGCTCCATAATCATTGAGTATAGCTCAGTCAGTCAACGCCACAGTAAAACTGTGAATATTTACCAAGTCCACAAGCATTGAGTGAGGCAATCTCACTCAACGCCATGTGAAATGTGTTGACTAATTCTCAAAGTCAGTGTTGTTTCTTAGACTTAGAAATTTGGCTTATTCCAAATGCGTTGAGTGTATCTCATTCACTCAACACAAGATAACAGAAGAAAATCTGTTAAGTAGTTTGACATTGAGTGGAGCTTACTCACTCAACGCCAATGAGCAGAAAAATCTGGCTAAGGTAGAAAGCATTGAATGAGCCGTGCTCACTCAACACTCTCAATGCCATGAATCAAAAAATCTGGCTAAAGCAAAAAGTTTTGAGTGAGGCATTCTCACTCAATGCTCTCAATGCTTAAAATGCTGAAGAAGCAAAAAATCTGGTTAAGGTAGTAAGTGTTGAGTGAGGCATGCTAACTCAACTCTCTCAATGCCTAAATTACAAAATGTATGGCTAAGACACAAGGCATTGAGTAAGGTGTACTCACTCAATGCTCTCAACGCCAGGCATGTAGAAAAGGCTACAGAAATGGTTAATACAAAAAGCATTGAGTGAGGCTTACTCACTCAACACTGTTAACGCTTAGATAGACAGAATTCTGTTTAAGTACTTTGGCATTGAGTGAAGCTCATTCACTCAACACCTACTCTACAGATGCTTGATTTTTGAGTAAATCCTCAGGTGCTGATGTCAGAAAGTCAAAAAGTAAACCTTATTCAAATTGTTAGTGGCAAAGCCACATTACATAACAAAAGGCGTCGCAGACCTACTGTATGATAGTTATGCGTTAAATAAATGATGTAACTGCCATTAAATGTGTGGGGGCTCACTACTCAAAGAGCCATTGGGATATAGATGATAAAAGGAAAAGCTTTTACAGAAGAAGACAACTTTTGGGAGCAGAGCTGTTAAGATACTTCTTCTTCATCACCATTGTTGCTGTGAAGAGAAGAACAAAGAGCAAAAAGACTGGAGGTCTAAAGGCTCAACAAGTTGGTTGTTTGTCTTCATCTTCGACTACAACATGATCAGAGTAAATCTCTGAAGAGGAGCAAGAAAGATAACTGGTGGCATTTTCCATCTGCACCAGCAAGTTCTTCACAGATCCAGAGGCATTACACTGAAGAACATCTTCTAGAGTCTATGGAGAAGAAGTTAGGGCTGAACTTCCTCATCCCATGAAATAAAGAAGAAGGAGAAATATTTCTGCCAGTTACTTCCAACATAAGTTGTTATCCTTGTTGTTGTGAAGAAGTTATGCTGAGAATTCTTCAGCTCAGGTAACAACAAGCTTTGCTGCAGTCACTTAACAAATCCAGCAGGAAAAATCCCTAGTGCTGTGAAGAAGAAAGTTAGGACTGAGTGTATCTCAGTTCAAGTAAAGGTAGACTCAGGAAAAATATTCTTGGAGTCAAAGTTGGGCTAAGTCTATCTCAGTCAAGGTAGATTGACACAGAGAAATTTCTCTTGTGTCCAATCAAGAACCTCACCAACTCACTTTCATCCTGTAGGATCCTTTTGGATCTGAGTGGTAGGATCAAGTTTGCTATGAGGGCATTCTGTTGAGAATCTGAGCTGTAGGACTTGGTTTCAAGTCTGAGGTAGGTGGTCAATTGATCACTAAGCTATCAGAGAGTTTGACTCTCTGAGGTAGGATCCTTTGGATCTAAGGCAGGGCTATCCTCCTAGCCTGAGTGTAGGGCCTTTGGCCTGAAGTTGGTGGTCTGCTGACCACTAAGTTGTAGGCTATTTGTGGCTAAGTTATAAGTCTTGGAGGAGACTGAGAGATCCTGAGGGATCTGATGTGTAAACTCTTTGGAGTAGAGTTTTGGAGAAGTACCTAGTCCAACAAGATAGTTGGATAGGTGGGAGGGAAAGTGGATGAACCCTTGTTAGGGAACCACTATAAATCTTGTGTGCGCTGTGTGTTTTCTCTGTGTTGATTTTATTATAGGTTGCATGTCTTGAAAGCAGAATATAATCAACCAATAGAGCATCCAACTAAAAGAAAAGAAAAGATAGTCACTAAGAACTAAGAAACATATTCACCCCCTCTAAGTGATTTAGCTATCCTTAAAATAAAGACTTTCAAGTGGTATCAGAGGGAGGTTACTCAAAAAAGACATAATAGTCTGAGTAGACCTCAAAGGATAGCTAAATAGCTTTAAACTTATGTGTTCAAAAGAGAACCATAAGGTGTGGAGATCAATGGAGCTTCAATCCTGCAAAGAAAATAAGAACAACATTGGGCTGTTGACAACTCTTGCAGAAGACAAAGTCTATCCAGATACAAGAGCAAAGATCAGGGCCCCTTTATCACACTCAGATAGTGACTCAAAGGTGGATGAAGCTGAGGAAGGTAAATGCAGATGCCATAGGCTAATTGCTACACCAGAAAAGGATTTCTGCCAGGAGCAGCCTGGACAAAATCAGGTATATTATCCATCTAGCTCATCCTAAGAGTCTGGATATGAATCCTTCTTAGGCTATGATGCATCCTCATCATGTGATGATGAGAGTCCTCTATCAGAAGATGATGTCAATCATTTGATTGAAAATCATGCTGCACTTTTGAAAGCTTTCAAGAAAAGCAAGATGCTTGTTAAGAAACAAGCAGAGGAAATTGCCTCCCTACAGCTGGCTGCTTCCTAGCAAGATGAAACTTCATTTTTGCTATATCTAAAAGAGAGGGAAGTAGCTCATCTGAATATCATGGTAGATATCCATGTTGAGTCCATCAAATATAAGGACTCTATTATCAAGGTTCTTGAAGAGAAACTTGAAAGGGAGAAGAGAATTGTGGCCAATTTCTCTAAGATAGATGCTATCAAGAGAAAATCTGGGTCTGAGTGGATTTCTAAAGTTATCCAATCTCAGAGAAGAGGCCCAGCTCCTGTCAGGCCTCAGTCAATATTTCATAAGGTAATTCTCCCATGCAACATGTATGACCAAGACCGCAAGTGTGGTCACTGTAGGTGTGAGAATCTTCCTTATAAGATTACAAAAGTACCTTACAATGGAATAAGAGAGGTCATGGGCTTGAGTGCTCGGAAGGCTTCCCATGTAAAAATATAAAAGGCCCATCCTGGACCCTTTGTATTTAGTGCCTTAGCCCCCTCATTCAAGGATAAGGATGTTGCCCATTCTAAGGATCTTCAAGCCAGAACTCAAACGTATAGTGCTTCAGTCAGTAAGGCTAACTTGACTACCTTTGAAGCCATTAAGAGCATGCCAACTGCAAAGAATGGTGTTGCTAATGGGTTTCAAAGTAAGCCAAGTTCCTTTACTGACATGCTTACTTCTGGTCAAGTTCTTGCTGGAAGAAACAAGAAGAAGGCCATCGTTCTCCCCGCTGAACAGACAACCAGAAATGGCTTGCACACTTCAAAGTGTGTTCAGAAAAGGAGATACAACATCCACGAATGTTGGTGTTCTGGCAAAGTGGGCCACTTTGCCATAGATTGTTGACACAACACCTGTGTGCCGAAGGCAAGGCAATGTCTTCCTGACATGACTCTTGTAGGTCGACATATACATTCTTATGCTAACAGGAACCTAGGACCCAATTCAGCTTGGGTTCCTAAGGTAAGGTAATTTTTGTCTTGTAGGATAGTCCAAGTGGCCATGTCCAAATATGGTCCTTGGACAGAGATGTGCCAGACCTAGAACTGGTACAAGAAAGGTATCTTCTGAACAATTCACCAGAAGATGGCAGTGGATGCACTGACCATCAAACACAAGTTGTCAAAGACATGTGAAGTCAGAAAGTTAAGTGTCTTACCCTCTAAGTGCAATTGTTGAAGGGTAGCTAGCTAAGGAAATCTAGATGCACATTTAAGGCTAAAGATCAGGAGCAAGGATGCTAGTGTGCTCAAAGACTGTGAATCCACCATCTACTTCAAGTCTACAGGGCAGAGAGAAGTAGAATTCACCTAACTTTTGATTCTACTAAATAATTGTTCAATTGCTAAAATTATGCATTTTAGAGATAAGATAGTTGAAATTAAAGTCTGAGAAGATGTGAGACATTTGTATAAGAACTCTTCTCAATAAATATGTTAGTGGATCACATGTTTACTATGCCATAAGATGTAACTAGATTTAACATCCTCAAAATTGACATGGACATGTTGAAGCTAGTTCAAATTGCACTCAACTAGAACATATACTATAATGAGAATTACAACTCATATTAACCCCCGCTGACTAGACAAATTTAGTATCACTAAAAGAGTTAAAGGCAATTCAATTGTTAAAGAAATGGTCAATCAATTAAGGCCAAGAAGTCAAAGGTTGAGGAAAATAAACCTACTAAACTAAATCAATTGATTAATCAACATGCAGATAAAATCTGAGACTCAATCCCAGCCGTTGATCAATATTGATCAACAAAATAGGTAAGTGACTTTCCGTCTTCTCTAAAGAGATAACTATAAATAGTAGAATTTGTGCATAAAGCAAAGTCATCGTTCCTTGCCCTCTCCCTCTCGTATTCGCCAATTCGATGGAAAGCCGTTTTCACTAGCCCTCACAAATTCTCTAGAAAAATGGAGCCCAAAGGTTATGATTTCCTCTTCTAAGGATCCGAAGTAGTTCGAAATGGATTTGCTAATGCTCTAGAGGAAGTGCAACATGCTCTTTTTCTTCTTCATGCTTCTGACCTAGGGTTCGTCCTAACGGAGCCTTATTTACTATGGAAAAGAGAAGTCATAGAGTTATTCTCCAATGTTAAAGCCGATGCATCTACAGGCAAAATCAAGACTGTGGTCAATGGAAATAAGATCAAAATCCCTCCGAGGAGGTTAAGCAAGGCACTACTGCTACTCAAGTTTTCGGAAGATGATGAGGAAGATGACCTAATGCAGGACGACATAAAGTCTACAGTAAAATGGTGCAGATTGTCTAAGCACACCTCTGGCTCCATTTTGAGAAAGGAACTGAATCTAAGGGAAACGTTCCTGGCTGATGTCATTGGGAAGGCTCTGTTATGCAAAGCAGGGTCCCATGACAAAATTTCAAAGAAGATGTTTGAAGTAATGGCAAGGGTCATTCTGTCCAAAAGAACTGACTAGGGCAGAGTAGTATTTGATAGAATAGTGGAATGCCTGTCTGAACCAAACTTAGGGAGAATTCTTTACCTATTTCTACGATAGACTGTCCTAAAAATCCTAAACTTAAAGCTTGGAGTAAGAATTCACCATATGAGAAGAATGGACTATAAGATGCTGGAAAGGTGGGACATTGTACTTCAACCCCATAGACCATCAGCTGTAGAAAGGAAAGGAAAGAAGATAGCTGCTTTTGAGCCCAGCTCCTCCAGTAGCTCATTTAAGGAGGAAGAACCTCATAATCCAGAACTGTCATCCTCTGCTGAAGAGTCTGGGAAGGACATGAACATTCAGGTATCAGCCTCTTCAGAACTTACCCCTCTAAGTCTTGTAAGTAGACCTTAGTCAGATACTGTCCCTGAGGATGATGTGCATACTGCTGAGTTGGCTGAAACAGTGGCAAAGGAAGCTGTTGACAGGATATCTGCAAGGATGGGGGAAGATGCCTCCAAACTGGATGATGCAGATAAACATCCTCTTATGTCTGATGATGCTGATGCTCCTAGGCGTTAGAGTGATGGGGAGATCAAACTAGCTTCAGATAAAGAGATATCAATGTTTGAAGATGAGCATTTATTGAATAAAGTCATGGAAATTGCATTTGGTGAGGACAAGACTGCAATGGTTGAGGGGGAGCAGATGATAGAAGAGATAATGCGAGAAGCATTAGTTGTGGGGGGAGCAGCTACAGGTCGCTCCAAAAGTAGTACAGACTGCTGCAGGTGATAAAGATGTTGCTGCTACAAACCTGCATGCAGATGAAGGCATGCCAGAGGTTGAGGGGGAGATTTCATCTAATCTCCCTGCTCTTGAGGTACATGATTTAGTCTCCTTTGAATCTGAGAAAGAGGAATCTAATCATGAGAAAACTGATTCCTCAGCACACCCAAAGAATGACTAGTTCAAGAGTGACTCTGCTCAAGCAATAGGGAATAAGCCAGTACATGAAGCTCTAAATGAAGGCACATCTGCCAGAATAAAACAACTGCCACCAACCCTCCTAGCCCAGATAAAGGGGTTGCTGGATGAATAGAGGAGAGCTTTACAAATTTATGTGGATGAAGCCCTGAAAGATGTCAGGAATGATCTGACAATAGAGATCAAATCTATAAGATTTGAAGTAAACCTATTGAAAGGAGAAACTGTCAAATTCTTTACAAGAGCTACTCCAGCTGTGGACTATACCATGGAGAAGCTGGATGTGTCAAGACAAAATATAGCCATTATTGTAGAAAATCATCAGATTTAGGCTAAGAACTAAGTGACCATCCATGAAAATGATAAAGTTCTGAGGAGTGAACAGAGTACTGAAATATTTACAAATATGGATGCCTGCACTAAGCTACTTGATGACCACATGTTGGAAGTCAAAAATCATGTCACTGCTGGAGTCAACTTCTTGGAAAGAGAAAGAAGCAAGGCCTGCACTTCCCAGACCATTCAAGTAATTGAAGAAGTCAAAAAGGGGGAGAAAAAAAGCTATAAGGACTAACAAAGAAAATATGGTCTGGGTAAGTAATGTAGTGAGAGTCTCATTGGGATTAGAGCCAGTGCAATATGATAACATCCCAATGATGCCTGCTCAAGTGCTAGAGACTTTGCAAAAAGAACATACTTAAGATAATCAGGAGTATGGACTATATATAGAAGAAGGTGATAGTGTTGGCGATTAGTGGGGACAACAATCTACTGCTGCTGAGATTCCTTCTTTCAGCCCCACTGTAGACCAGACACTACAGACAAAAGAAATGACTGCAACTACTGAAACTGAAGACGAAGACATGACGAGGAATAGGAAATACAAAGAAGAAATGGAGAAAAGGCATGATTTCGAGAAATGGAGCCCAGCGTCTAGATCTATTATTCTGCTTGCTTGGGATCAGGTCAAGAATAAGAGGTTAGATAAAGGAAAATGATACAATAAAATGGAATGTGACAAAATGGAGAAGAGGGACACAGAAAGAAGAATTTACTGGAGGAACAGAAATGCCAACCTTCTAGCTCCTGATGCTATTGAACCCTCTAAGTACTTTCCCAAGCCTCTTGTCTACTTTCAGAGGCAGAAAGAAAAAGCTGAAGCTGAAGCTAAAAAAGAAAAATCAACTAAGGCTAAGGCTACTAATGAAGCAGACAAGAAGGAAAAGAAGATAGCTAGACCAGAAGACAAACCTGCAAAGAATCCAAAGGCAGTGGGATTGTGATAAGGGAACCTGAAACTTGAAAAGTTTCAGGTTCTACTTATAGGGCTAAGGGATGTGACATTTTATTTATTGCACAAACATTATAATTCCTTATATATTAAATAAAATATCATTTGCTATGATTATGATTTATCTAATTTATCATTTGCTATGATTATGATTTATCTGATTTATGCCGTGATAATATCTTTTGTATATGTAGCATAAGTATGTTAGTGTATACATTGTCATAGGTTTTGACTTCTTCAAATATGTGGAGATTGTTGGGTCCATTGATAGCAATGTCCTGGATTTGAAGAAGGCCTAGCAAACAATATATACACATATGGTGATCTAACTTGTGCTCAAGTTAAATGATTGCAGGATGTCCTAGTAATAATGATGGGACAAATAGCCTAAGTCGCTTGATCAGGTAAATACTTACCTAAGGTGTGGAAAGACAAAAAACTGTCTAAGTCCACAAACGTTGATTGAAGGTCATTCACTCAACGCCAGATGACTTATAACGCTGAGTGGAGCCTATACAGTCAAAGCCAAAGCAGTGAAAGTTGATAAAGTGGCTAAGTCCGCAGCCATTGAGTGAAGTCAACTCACTCAATGCCATACAACAAAAGGTTGTGAGTAAGTCCAATGAAGTAAGGGCCTAAGGAGAAATGGGCAGAAAAGTGACTAAGTCCACAGACATTGAGTGAAGATCATTCACTCAACTCTATATCTCCATAATCGTTGAGTATAGCTCAGTCAGTCAACGCCACAGGAAAACTGTGAATATTTACCAAGTCCACAAGCGTTGAGCGAGCCAAGCTCACTCAACGCCATGTGATAATGTGTTGACTAATTCTCAAAGTCAGTGTTGTTTATTAGACATAAAAATTTGGCTTAGTGCAAATGCGTTGTGTGTAGCTCATTCACTTAATGCAAGATAACAGAAGAAAATTTGTTAAGTAGTTTGGTGTTGAGTGGAGCATAAAAATCTAGCTAAGGCAAAAAGCGTTGAGTGAGGAGTGCTCACTCAATGTGTAATGACTCCATCCTTTTATATAGCATATAATAGAAGGTCCGGCCGGGGCCCCACACCATATGCCATAAAACAGGCGGCGAATTCATGGGATGATATCAGTGTTGTGCATCCTAACTCATAACATTCTAGCGGAAGCTTTTAACATAAATTCAGAACTCCAACCATGAATGTCCACTGCTATAAACAAGCATATATATATATACGAATGTCTACCAAATACAAGATCGTTTGGCCTTATGGGCTTAGAGTTATTCTTTCCAAAAGTGGCTTCCAAACATCGGCGCGCAGGCCGGCCACACATGAACAAAACATATTATTTTCAGCTTAGCCTTCAAGGGCTAGCAGCAACAGCAACAGCAGCAACAGCAGGGACTTCAGCCTTTATATGTCCCGCTCGGCTCTCCAGCACCTGTACAAGGACAGCCCACCCAACGGTGGAAAACAAGAAAACGGTCAGCATTCAACTGACCAATTTATAACGACCCTACCCCTTTCCCAGGGCAGTGGTATTGCTTCCCTGCAGACATAGCAATGCATAGGCATATATATATATATATATATATATATATATATATATATATATATATATATATATATATATATATATATATATATATATATATCATATATATATATATCATTGTGCTCTCACGCACAAACCATCCATCACAACCGTCAGCCACGTGGTCCGACGATCCATGCACTCAGGGCACATTCTTGGTGTACTGGCAAACCATGGTCCCACCACCGTTTCAGGGTCAACACCCTAGGGTAAAATTGAGCATTTAGTCTTTCCGGTGCGCAGGCCTAAGACTCTCATTATGCGCCCCAACTAACCGCACTTTTAGGTCTTCAAGTCGGACGGACATAACACAAGTACGGATCAGCCACCCCCCGTTGTTCAAGTCGCCTTGCCATCACCGAGTACAGTGTACCCGAGGCTAAGTATAAGGCGCGGGTCGGTTTCACCTTTCCTGTTTGGCACGAGGCCTTTTTCAAGAGCTCATCAAGCTCACAATAGCCACACTGTCCACCAAGGACTGGCTTCATAATGGCCACAATGTCCACCACGGGCTGGCTTCATAATAATAGGTTAGCTAGGAGCCACTCCCAGTAGCGATAGAACTCACTTTCCGTCCCTAGCCCAAACCGCTGGTTCACTAGACCATCAATCCCTGCAGCCATCTACAGTGCCAGAAAATCTGGTCTTTCAAGTATACATCACAAACATTTGTGGGTATTTTCCTGGACATTCACTCCAGTACTTCCTGCTACTACCCTTCACAGGAAAAATCCATCAAGCATCACAAGCATCACAAGGGTCTTTTCCTGGACTACCACTCCAGTACTTCCTGCTACTACCCTTCACAGGTCAAACCCATCAACTCCATAAACTACACGTTTCATCGCGGAGTCTTCTCTGGTGTGTAAATGCAACATCACCAATCCAGACCAACCTATCCAGATGGGCTTCACACAGTATGCCTATTCCATACTCCATTTCCGGTTCTATATGAAAAACTAATGGGGATTCCACGAATCAACCCAAGGAAATCCCTTCACAATCCACCCTCTGGTGGGGGAAATCCATGCACATACCAAAAAGGAAGGACTTCACATGTCCAAGGAAGAAAGATCATTACCCTTGATGACCTCCTCAGAGCCATGAAATTCTAGCCAGTTGGAAAGCAATGCAGCAGCTTTTCCTCTACCAAGCTGGCCTCGGACCTTAGCTCGGAACTCTCAAGCTCCACCGGTAGCCGGATCCTTTCTCCTCTTCCTCCTCCTTACTCTCCCTTCTCTCTAACTCTTTTAGAAAGAGAATGGCCAAAATGAATAATGAGAGCAATCTCCTCTTTTTCGGCCTTAAAGCAGTAGGTAGAAGTCTGGGCCATCTGATCCCAGATAAAGGAAATGGATGACCACAATTTTTCCTGAAAACGGCCATTTCGGGTCTGACACGCCCTGTGACACGCCCGTGTCATAGGGCGTGTACCTTAAGCGACACACGAACCGACTTATCCAGAACAGGACATGACCATGTGACACGCCCGTATCACAGGCCGTGTATCCTCAGACACGCCCGTGTCTAACTCTCGAGACCCACTCGAGAGAACCACTCGAGTAATTGGATGGGACACACCCAGGGAGTGTCAGCTCTCGAGCACCTTACTCGAGACATTTGAAACCTACTCGAGACAACTACTCGAGTAGTTGGTCAAGACACGCACGTGTCACATGGCTGACACGCCCATGTCACACCCGTACTCAAGACAATTTCGACCTACTCGAGACACCCTCTCGAGACCCACTCGAGTAGAAGTTGGACACGGCCATGTGACACGCCCGTGTCGCAGGCCGTGTTCTCTCTTTCTCGAGCATTCGTCGAGCGCATCTACTCGAGTGAAGTTCGTCGACCAGAGGAGGACACGCCCCCTGACACGCCCATGTCGCAGGGCTTGTTCCCTCCCGAAAACTTCGTCGAGCGCATTTTGTCGAGCAGTCGACAAGCTGCTCAACCCGAGCAGGACACGCCCTGGGACACGCCCGTGTCCCAGGCCATGTCACCCAACCTGAACCCAACTTTGGGATTTGGGGTGTTACAACCCTCCCCTCCTTACAAGAAATTTCATCCCGAAATTTGCACACAGAAGGAAAAAAAACAAGTTGCTATAACTTTTCAATGTATGCTACAATAAGGGATACACTGTTCAACAGTTTACACAAACAACTCGGGAAACTCAGCTTGCATGGTCTGCTCTCGCTCCCATGTTAGCTCCTCATGGCCACAGTTATCCCACCGGACTTTGACCATCCCGATTGTCCTGTTCCGCAACTGTTTATCAGCTCGATCCTCGATTCGCATGTGCCCGACCTTTGTCGTTAGCCCGTACTCAACCGACACACGATCATTCTCGATCACCTGAGCTGGATCTTTGACGGCTTTCTGAAGCACAGAGATGTGAAACACATCATGTAATCCACTTAATTCTGCCGAAAGAGCTAGCTGATAGGCAGTTTTCCCAACTCTCTCCACCACTTCAAATGGACCAAGATATCTCAGACTTAGCTTTTTTCAGACGCCAAATCCTGGACACGCCTTTGAAGGGTTTTAACTTCAAATATACCCAATCGCCCAATGCGAACTCCATGTTCTGGTGCTTGTCGTTGTAGTACTTTGCTTGTCGATCCTGGGCTATCAGTAGCCTCTTCCGAATAACGCGTATCGTCGAGTTAGCTTCATCGACTTCTTTACGCTTATACAGTTTGGATTCACCTGCTTCTGCCCAAGCTAACGGTGCACGAAACTTACGACCATACAGAGCTTCAAACGGTGCCACACCGATGCTCACTTGGTAGCTATTGTTGTAGGCGAACTCCACCATATAGAGATGATCTTCCCATCGCTTACCAAAATCCCGGGCGCACATTCAGAGCATATCCTCCATTGTCCTGTTGATCCTTTCAGTCTGGCCATCCATTTGTGGATGAAAGGCCGTACTGAATGTCAATTTCGTGCCCAATAGTTGATGGATTAGCCTCCAATCATTCGATGTAAATCGCCCATCACGATCACTCACGATGCTACGAGGAACACCGTGTAGCCGAACAATCTGCTCAACATAGATCTTTGCCAAACTTTCCACTTTATCGTCCCGTTTGTTCGGAAGGAAGTGCGCCACTTTCGTCAACCGGTCTACAATCACCCAGATTGAATCATTCCCGCGTTGAGATCTCAGCAACCTGTGCACAAAATCCATTGAAATATCATCGAACTTCCATTCCGGGATTGACAATGACTTCAAGAAACCACCAGGCTTTTGGCATTCCGCCTTCACCAAAGCACAAGTTTGGCATTTAGCCAAATAATGAGCTATATCCTTCTTGAGTCCTGACCACCAGAATAACTTTTTCATGTCCTTAAACATCTTTGTGCTCCCAGGGTGAATTGAGTATTTTGTAAAGTGTGCTTCATACATCAATTCTTCTCTCAAATTACCCATGCTTGGGGCGCACAACCGGCCTTCTTTCCGCAAAAGGCCGTCATCCCAGGAGAATTAGCCATCTCGCCCATCTTTTGCATAGCGTTGGAGACTTTCATCCAGCTCCGTTGCTCGTCGAATCCTGTCCGCAAGGTTATACCGTACCTCCGTCCAGTTTAAGCATGCATCGGCTGTGGCATTCTTGTCAACGCAAGAAATCTTTAATGCTTCCAACTCCTGGATCAGATGCTCATTATGCATCTATAACCAATTTGCCCTTGCCGGAGCCCTCCAACTCAAGGCATCAGCGACCACGTTTCCCTTCCCGGGAGTATAATGAATATCAAAGGTGTAGTCCCTAAGGAACTCCATCCACCTTCATTGTCGCATATTCAGATCCTTCTGATCTAACAAATACTTTAGGCTCTTATGATCCGTAAAGATATCCACTTTTACGCCATAAAGATAATGCTACCATAACTTAAGTGCAAAGATCACCGCCGCCAACTCTAAGTCGTGGACGAGATAATTTATTTCATGCACTTTCAATTAGCGTGAGCCATAAACAATCACCTTTCCAAACTGCAGAAGAACGCAGCCTAAGCCGCTCCCTGACGCATCACTATAGATCCCATAGCCGTCTATACCACATGGCGATGTCAACACAGGCGCCGTGGTCAAACGACTCTTTAGCTCTTCAAAAGCTCGTGCGCACTCCGGCGTCCAAGCGAACTTCTGATCCTTCCTCATCAGTGTGGTTAGAGGCAAAGCGATCCGCGAGAAATTCTCAACAAAACGTCTGTAGTAGCCTGCCAGTCCAAGGAAACTCCTGACTTCGGCCACTGAAGACAAGACCGGCCACTCCTGTATGGCTTTTATCTTTGACGGATCCACTGCTATGCCCTCTCCACTTACCACATGACCAAGAAAAGCCACCGACGGCAGCCAAAACTCACACTTTGAGAACATGACATAAAACTTATTACTTCGCAAGGTATGCAACACCAACCGCAAGTGGTTTGCATGATCAACGTCAGATTGAGAGTACACCAAAATATCATCAATAAATACAACCACGAACAAATCCACGTACTCTCGGAATGTTTGGTGCATTAGGTCCGTGAACACCGATGGTGCATTACATAGCCCAAATGACATTACCGTGAGCTCATAATGACTGTAGCGTGTTCCAAATGGGTCTTGGGAATATCACCTTCCAGAATCCTGAACTGGTAATAACCAAATTTCAAATCCAATTTGGAATAAATAGTTGATCCCACTAGCTGATCGAATAATTCATCTATCCGTGGAATCAGATACTTGTTCTTCTCTGTCAGCTTATTCAATTCACGGTAGTCAATACATAACCGCAAACCACCGTCCTTCTTTTTCTTGAACAGAACAGGTGCGCTCCAAGGTGACATACTTGGGCGTATATATCCCTGCTCCAGCAACTCTTGCAATTAGACTTTCAATTCAGCCATTTCCTTTGGCACGACGTGATATGACGAGCGGGCTACAGGTTTCGCACCTGGCACCAACTCAATCGTGAAGTCGATCTCCCGCTGGGGTGGTAGCCCAGGAAGATCCTTAGGAAACACATCCGCAAACTCCGGTACAACCGGAACATCACTCACACTGGCCTTTGGCTCCACAACCTGAATCAGCGCGAAGAATAACTCCGCGCCCTTCCGAACAGCCTTAATGACTTGGAGTGCAGACATTAAGGTCCCGCTCAATCCTCGCATACCCGCGAACTTAGTCTCAATCTCGGTATTCTGGCCCTGTGTGATCTCTTTTGCATTACAATCAATAAGGGCATGCTGCTCCGCGAGCCAGTCCATACCAAAAATCACATCAACTTCCGATATCGGCAGCACGGATGCGTTCAAACAGAAATCCCGACTTCCTATTTGCAATTCAACATCGCAAGCCCTATCCGCAAGCATCAAACATCCATTCGGTAATAATTCCTTTACGCTATCTGTCTTCACATGACTAGGTACTCCAATCTGAGCTACAAAGTCCTTAGACAGAAATGAATGTGAAGCACCCGTAACAAACAGTTCTCTCGCCAGCGTATTCCATATCATAACAAAGCCTGTGGCAATCACATCACACACAAGCCACATACAAGCCACACACAAAACATGCAAGAAGCAATCATGTAGGCCAAGATTGTAGACTCGGGGCTGCACCTGGGATACAGAGGACTCCACCACTGCCTTTCCTTCTCAGCCTAAGATATTACCGCCTTCTTTTCTCCCTTTGGCAGACCAACCCGACAATCACGGGCTATGTGCCTCACTCTACCACAAGTAAAGCAGGTACAAGTCTCTGGCCTTGGAGTGGCCCCCGACGTTGCACCCAATGCAACAGTAGAAGGAGATTATCCAGACGACTTGGACCTCTTGCCCCATTGATTTTTATAATACGATTTCCTAGGTCGGGGCGCCTTGAACTCGGGCTTTGTAAAAGCTAAGGCCATTTTCCCTGCACCCTTTTCATATCCTTCTCCAGCGCGCACACAGTATCAATCAACGCCTGGAACCCTTGGTTCACTAAACTCGAAAGCAGGAATCGTAACTCATCCCACAATCCTTCATAGAACCTATTGATTTTTCGCTGCTCATCGGTGAAAATGGAGCCCGCATACCGTCCCAACCGTGTGAACTCATGCAGGTACATCTCCACACTACCTTCTCCTTGCGTTAGCCGTTGGAACTCATTTTGCATGGCAATGCGTTGTGCCGCTGGTAGGTGCTTTGCTAGGAAGAGTCACGAGAACTCCTCAATCGACACTTGTGTTAACTACCTGCCTGCTAAATGATGTAACTCGATCTCGTCCCACCATAACCGAGCCTCTCATTCCAGTAAGAAGGTGGCCAAGGTGACCTTCTGATCTTCCTCCATCCTGATTGCCGTCAAGATATGCTTGACGCGTGACAACCAGTCCTCCACCTGCATAGGGGATCCCATACACGTAAACGTAGGGGTATTGAAGCTCATGAACTACTTCAACTGCCTTTTAGCTGCTCGAGGATCAACAGCCGCAACAGGTTCTGGCCTCACCGCAACTTGGTCTAACACCACTGCTGGCTGCTCTTGCCTACCAGGCTGTGCTTGAAACATAGAAAACATCGCCTCAACAACTAAGCGGACAGTTTCCATAGAAGGGGGAGGTGTAGGCACCTCAGCTAGTGTCGTACTCTCATCAGAACGCTGGGGCTCCGACTGCCCAGCACCACTACGAGTCACCTATAGGTGAACAAGACACACACATTAGCGACCACAGACAAGCAATAACAACAAGATAGGAACTCGTAGGTTCCTCAAACAAGCGTATTTGCATTCCTAAGTGGACATTCAAGAGTTTGTTAATGTTAACGCGGTTCACACGTACACGTGCTCACCACCCCACAAAAGAATTCGACCACGAATTCGAAAGGGAAAGACCGAGATCGCTGATACCAAAATGTAACGACTCCACCCGTTTATATAGAATATAATAGAAGGTCCGGCCGGGGCCCCACACCATATGCCACAAAACAGGCGGCAAAGTCACGGGATGATATCATAGTTGCGCATCCTAACTCATAGCAGTCTAGCGGAAGCTTTTAACATAAATTCAGAACTCTAACTATGAATGTCCACTGCTATAAACAAGCATATATATATATATATATATATATATATATAATATATATATATATATATATATATATATATAGGAATGTCCACCAAATACAAGATCGTTTGGCCTTATGGCCTTACAGTTATTCTTTCCAAAAGTGGCTTCCAAACATTGGCGCGTAGGCCGGCCACACATGAACAAAACACAATATTTTTTAGCTTAGCCTTCAAGGGCTAGCAGTAGAAGCAACAACAACAGCAGAGACTTCAGCCTTTATATATCCCGCTCGGCTCTCCAACACCTGTACAAGGACAGCCCACCCAACGGTGGAAAACAAGGCAACAGTCAGCATTCAGCTGACCAATTGATAACTACCCTACCCCTTTCCTAGGGTAGTGGTATTCCTTCCCTGCAGACATAGAAATGCATAGGCATATATATATATATATCACATTGTACTCTCACGCACAAACCATAGATCACAACCATCAGCCACATGGCCCGATGATCCGTGCACTCAGGGCACATTCTTGGTGTACCGGCGAACCAGGGTCCCTCCACCGTTTCAGGGTCAACACCCTACGGTAAAATTGAGCATTTAGTCTTTCCAGCGCGCAGGCCTAAGACTCTCATTATGCTCTCCAACTAACCGCACTTTCAGGTCTTCAAGTCGGACGGGCATAACGCAGGTACGGATCAGCCACCCCCCGTTGCTCAAGTCGCCTTGCCATCACCGAGTACAGCGTACCTGAGGCTAAGTATAAGGCGTGGGTCGGTTTCACCTTTCCTGTTCGACACAAGGCCATTTTCAAGAGCTCATCAAGCTCACAATAGCCACACTGTCCACCAAGGACTGGCTTCACAATAGCCATAATGTCCACCACAGACTGGCTTCACAATAATAGGTTAGCTAGGAGCCACTCCCAGTAGCGACAGAACTCACTTTCCGTCCCTAGCCCAAACCTTAGCTGGTTCACTCGACCAGCCATCCATGCAGCCATCTGCAGTGCCAGAAACTCTGGTCTTTCAAGTATACATCACAAACACTTGCGGGTATTTTCATGGACATTCACTCCAGTACTTCCTGCTACTACCCTTCACAGGCACAACCCATCAAGCATCACAAGCATCACAAGCATCACAAGGGTCTTTTACTAGACTACCACTCCAGTACTTCCTGCTACTACACTTCACAGGTCCAACCCATCGACTCCATAAACTACACGTTTCATCGCGAAGTCTTTTCCGGTATGTAAATGCAACATCACCAATCCAGACCAACCTGTCTAGATGGGCTTCACACAGTATGCCTATTCCGTACTCCATTTCCGGATCTATATGCCAAACTAATGGGTATTCCACGAATCAACCCAAGGAAATCCCTTCACAATCCACCCACTAGTGGGGGAAATCCATGCACATGCCAAAAAGGAAGGACTTCACATGTCCAAGGAAGAAAGATCGTTACCCTTGATGACCTCCTCGGAGCCATGAAATTCTAGACAGTTGGAAAGCACTGCAGTAGCTTTTCCTCCACCAAGCTGGCCTCGGACCTTAGCTCGGAACTCTCAAGCTCCACCGGTAGCCGGATCCTTTCTCCTCTTCCTCCTCCACCTCCTTGCTCTCCCTTCTCTCTAACTCTTTTAGAAAGAGAATGGCCAAAATGAATAATGAGAGCTATCTCCTCTTTTTCGGCCTTAAAGTAGCAGGGAGAAGTCTGGGCCATCACGTCCCAGATAAAGGAAATGGACGACCACAATTTTTCCTGAAAACGTCCATTTCGAGTCTGACATGCCCTGTGACACGCCAGTGTCACAGGGCGTGTACCTTAAGCGGCATACGAACCGACTTATCCAGAACAAGACACGACCATGCGACACGCCCGTGTCATAGGCCGTGTACCCTCAGAAACGCCCGTGTCTAGCTCTTGAGACCCACTCGAGACCTACTCGAGAGAACCACTCGAGTAATTTGACGGGACACGCCCGTGTCACATGGCTGACATGCCAGTTTCCAGCTCTCGAGCTCCTTACTCGAGACATTTGAAACCTACTCGAGACAACTACTCGAGTAGTTGGTCAAGGCACGCCCGTGTCACATGGCTGACATGCCCGTATCACACCCGTACTCGAGACAATTTCGACCTACTCGAGACACCTTCTCGAGACCCACTCGAGTAGAAGTTGGACACGACCATGTGACACACCCGTATCGCAGGCCGTGGTCTCTCTTTCTTGAGCATTCGTCGAGCACATCTACTCGAGTGAAGTTCGTCGACCAGAGGAGGACATGCCCCCTGACACGCCCGTGTCGCAGGGCGTGTTCCCTCCCGAAAACTTTGTCGAGCGCATTTCATCGAGCACTCGACAAGCTGCTCAACCCGAGCATGACACGCCCTGGGACACGCCCGTGTCCCAGGCCGTGTCACCCAACCCGAACCTAAATTTGGGATTTGGGGTGTTACACAATGCTCTCAACTCCATGACTCAGGAAATCTGGCTAAAGCAAAACACATTGAGTGAGACGTGCTCACTAAACGCTCTCAACGCTTAAGAAGCCGAAGAAGCGAAAATCTGGTTAAGGCATAAAGCGTTGAGTGAGGCATGCTCACTCAATGCTCTCAACGCCTAAATTACAGAATGTATGGCTAAGGAACAAGACATTGAGTGAGGTGTGCTCACTCAACGCTCTCAACGCCAAACATGCAGAAAAGGCTGCAGAAATGGTTAAGGCAAAAAGCGTTGAGTGAAGCTTACTCATTTAACATTGTCAACACCTAGATAGACAGAATTCTGTCTAAGTACTTCGGCATTGAGTGAAGCTCATTCACTCAACGCGTACTCTACTGATGCTTGATTTTTGACTAAGTCCTCAAGTGCTGATGTCAGCAAGTCAAAAAGTCAACCTTACTCAAATTGTTAGCGGCAAAGCCACAATACATGTCAAAAGGCGCCACAGACCTACTGTACGACAGTTAGGCGTTAAAGCAATGATGCAGCTGGCATTAAATGTGTGGGGCCTACTGAAAGAAAGGGGATATATCTGATTTACTCTAGAGAAGGGGTAGGGGGTGAATAGAGTAATTAAAACTTTTGGCTGTTTTTAAGTATTATCACAGTAAAGTAGGTGATACTATAGTAGTAACAGAAAATATAAACTAAACTAAACTATCACAACACATCTAACCTATCATAGCAAACTAATCTAACACAACAAAGCAAGAACAACACAGAAAATGATCAACCAGACAACACAAGAATTTTATAGTGGTTCCCCAACCTGGGTACATCCACTCTTCTACTACCCTGGTAGGAATCCACTACCAGGTTTTTGATCAGGTGACTGCCACCATAAGATCTATTTCCAGGGAGATCTCACAACCCTTTGAGCTTTTGATCAGGTGCCCAAAAACCAAGAATAAACTTTTGAAGGGAGTTAATAAACCCTTTGTACAGGAGGTAAGAGAGGTGATGGTGTCTTCTCTTTCTCTAATCAACAGAGAAGACAAGTGGATTGCTGTTGTCAAAAGCTCCTTCCAAAATCACTTGAAGCCTTGCTCAGGGTGTAGGTATTCAACCTTATCTTGAAATGATGTCCAGGAACTTTCTGACTAATTGAGAGTTGTTGTCCTTGAATGTTCCTGGAGAAGAAGTTGAAGAAGACTCTTGATCTTTGTTTGTTGTTCTTCTTCAGTCTTCAGTAAGCATAAGGAGAAAACTGGTTGTTTTCTGCACAGAGAATAGTTCTGAATGTTTCTGTATTCTCTGTATTATTGCCTGTATCTCTCTCGTCTGAAAAGAGAAAAACTCTTTTATATTTTCCTGTCGAATTCTCCTTTGAATTTTGAATTCCATGCATTGATTGCTAATTGCCTGGAGAATGAAATACGACTGGAGAATATTGACTTTAATGAGTTTCCCCAACTGTCCCAGTAAATTAAGCAAGTAATTAACCCTGATGAAGACCATAATTAATGCTGCCAATAACGGCTATATTCAGGGGAATATATGCATTGATTACTCAAGAAATCACTGCTAAATAATATAGAAAATAAAGACATAAAATAAGGAAAAACTCTAAGTCTGGCACTGGACAGAAGTCGTCGAGCTCTGAACAAATTTTGTCGACCAGAGATCCAAGTTCGTCGAGTTGAGGAATTCTGTTCGTCGACCTGAACTCAGCGAACTGCGTTCTGCGAATAACTTGCCAATTTAGCGGTCCAAGTTCTTCGAGCAGCGAATCTGTCTTCGTCGAGCTGAGTTCAGCGAAAATAATCTGGAAGGAATCTGTTGAAGCTGAACACCAGACTTCGTCGACCTGAGCTCGAATATCGTCGAGCTCAACTCAGAGAATTTATTATGAGTTCATCGATCTGAGATCGACGATCGTCGAGCTGAGTTTGAAGAATTTCCAACTGATAATTTTGAACTTGAAATCTTCTAAGTCTTGAGTCAACTGAGGTCTTCTGCTAGCTGGTCCATGAAGGTTGAATCTAATGACTTAGCCTAAACTCTAGGACACAAAGACTTGACCCTGGCTATAAAATGTAGGTCAAAACTCATCCTAATTAGTGAACCTAGCCCAAATCCAAACTAGGGATCCAACAATCTCCCCCTATTTGGGTGAGGTCACTAATAAAAGAAAATAATCACAAAGCAAAAATAATATATCTGGCAGAAAATTTAAAAGTATCTAGCAGATATGTACATAACAGCAGCTTTGTGACAGTTATAACAAATAGAGTTCAGAAATACAAAACTAAACAAAATATTAACTTGTTCTTCTTGGCCTTTTCCTTATCAGCTTTTTCAGAACTTTCAGAGGGCTGTTTGAATTTGATTTCTCTGTTGGGATTGACAAATTCTCTTTTAGACATTGTCATGTCAGCTGCTCCAATGATATTGAGAGAAGTGGCTCTTGGAACTACATCCTCTGCATGCAAATTCATATAAGCATCTACATTGAAGAATTTATTAGCCTTGTCATACCTTTTTAGTTCTTCTTTCCTGTAGGTTAACATTGTAGTGTATTGAGAAGGAGCTCTGCCTTTAGCTTTAGCTTTCTTAATCATGGAGAGTCCAACTAACTCTTGAAATCTGGCCATTCTTGTAGTTGTATCTTGTTCAGGATCCACAAAAGGGATTGGAGGAGATTCTGGCCTTTTTGGACTGTTATCCTTTTCAGATTTTTCAACTTCAGATATTATATGTTGCATTTCTTGCTTTTGATGTTGTTGCTGCTGTCTGCTGCTGCTAGACTATTTGTGCTGACTGCTTTCTTGAAATTGAGATCTTGATGATCTGCCCTATTGTCTTTAATAAGTCTGAGTATATGAAGTAGATCTCTGAGAAATATTTCCTGAAGCACCAGTAGCTGGAGGAGGAGGAGGAGGACCTCTCCAATTCCTTTGAGAAGGAGGAGGAGGAGAGTACCTTCTGCTTTTCTTCTTGGCTTTCTGCTCATTCTTGGACAGCCATATCCAATTAGGCATCCCTAGGTAAGGAGTGATCTTCTGCAAGATATAGTCGGGAGTGTTTGCATTAGGATTTGGCTTTGGAATAGCTTTAACAGGAGCTTTTCTTTTCTTAACAACTTTCTTCTTTGCTTTTGAATCATCAGACTCATCAGACTCATCAGAGTCATCATCATCATCATCATCAGAAGATCCTAGAGGATTTGCATACAAGTCATCAATTGCTTTCAGAACATCTTTGGATATCTGCTTCTCAGCCTGAGGCTGTACTGGAGGTTCTGTTTCTGCAACTTCTATTTTAGCAACACTTTCAAGAAAAGTTAAAATTTCTTCTGCTATATCAGCTAGAATAATATCATCTATATTGGGTAAAGGACTATCATCCATCTTATAAGTAGGAGGAGAGATAGCCTTTGGAGGAGAAATGGCCTTGGGGGCTGATACTTTTGGAGGCTCTGCTACTGCAAAACTTGTCTTAAGTTGCTTAGCAACTGCAGGGCTTATTGGAGCAGTATAAGCTATAATAGCTTTGGATTGTTGTGAGCAAAATTCTGGAAGATAATTTAGATGAACTGTATTAAAAGAATGTAACAAATAAAATAAATCAACTGTGGGATTGATAATACAATCACCAACAATTATAATCTCTGCAGTTTCTACTGCTGCATCTGTACTCAACATATCGAAATCAAAATCAGAATCAAAGTCAACATCTGTCACAACTTCTATAGTCATCTATACATCTGCATCTGTCTACAAAACTACTGTATCTGCTGCTGCTGGAGGAGAGGAAACTGGAGCTTCTTCATTGAGAATCTCCCCTTGCCTGGTTTCAGAGGTCCTAAAGCCAGACCCCCAGAAGAAGGGACAGTGGAGGCAACAGAGATGATGGCAGAAAGGGATGCAATAGAGTCAGCAAGAGGTTTAATGACCTCTGCTATAAGAGTGGAGATGAGGGGAGTGAGGAGTTCTAGAAGAGATGGAATTGAAGGGGAATCCATTTCCATGAACTCAGAGGGTGTCTGAGTTGATACCTGGAGGATGGATGATGAAGGAAAAGTGGTAATGTCTGGCATTTGCTCATCATAAGATGAAGGAGATTGGATAGGAGATGAGAGTAGATTAAAAGATGGAATGGATGAGAGGTTATGGATGGGAATGTAATCCAGATGAGGAGGAAGTGGGGATGGAGGTGGTGTAGGATGTTCTGGAGATGGAACTGGTATTGGTATATGTTGAATTTGTGTGGGTTGATTCTCAGGATCTGGAATTGGTGGAGTTGGTTGATGTACAGGGTATTGAATTGGTGTGGGAGTATGAGTTGGAGAAGAGGATGGTTGTTGAGATGGAGGTGTAGGTATCTGGGAGGATGGAATGCTGGTGGAGGGGATAACTTCTGGGGGTAGGGGATCAGCTATTGCAGCTCTTGTACCCTCAGAACCTCTGGAGGAGCTTGAAGCCTTAGATGGATTTGAGATAGTCCTCTCCCACATTCCAAACAAGGCACAAGTAAGTCTTTTGGAAGCATTGATGAATATGGTCTAGGAGACCAGGGATTCAACAACATTCTCCTGTAGGAAAATACCCAGAACTCTTCCAAAACAAACTTCTTTCTTTGTATTCTTCTTCTTTATCAAATCAAACAACAGTTTTCCCCAGTTGATTCATTTCTTCTCAATCCAGAGCACACATCACTAGAAACTGGTGCCTAGTGATGTAGTCATGGGCTGTGAGTTTGCCCAACAGAAATTTCCTGACAACATCAGCAAGAAATTTGTATTCAGATGACAAAATTCTTCTTTAGTAGTTTATTAGGGTTTTCTCCAGCATGACCCATTTTAATT
This sequence comes from Platanthera guangdongensis, assembly GCA_039583875.1. Classification (NCBI taxonomy): domain Eukaryota; kingdom Viridiplantae; phylum Streptophyta; class Magnoliopsida; order Asparagales; family Orchidaceae; genus Platanthera; species Platanthera guangdongensis. Next base: position 95,505,327 of record CM077158.1, on the reverse strand, counting down.
AGCATGTTATCATATTCAGTACTATCCATTTCTATATCTTCATCACCATTCATCAAACTGGAAATTTAGTTAATACAGTGGGGGTTAGAGAAATCTGGTTACCAGATATAGTCCCAGTCATTGTGTCTGCATCTGGAGTTGAGGAGGTAAATACCCATTCTCTTATCTCTGTTGCTGCTATTTTGATTCTGTGTGTCATGAAGTTTTTCAGTTGTTGGTCCTCAAACAATTTCAGTATGTCCAAGAAGATTTGGTCTGAATGTTGGAATGATTCAAAGTCAGTGTCGAAACACATGTCAAACTTCATCGCTGCAAGGGAGTTTGCTGAAATCACAATTTGTTTGCCTTCAAAAGAAAACAGAGAGATCAAGTGCAAAAGGAACAGAAAGCGCGGGATGGAGCTCGAAAAAAACCTAGATATATATGGTTTTCAGAATATGAAGCGGCAGACTCCATCCGGCGAAAAATAAAAATTCTTCGATCTAGGTTCGAGAAAATATTTTATTGACAAAAAGTTCGTCGATCTCAGTCAGAAGAAGGGAAAACAATTCGTCGATCTCAGTTCGACGAAATATTTTCTGAAGCAATATCGTCGATCTCTGTTCGACGAATAGAACTTCACACACAGAGAGTTCGTCGATCTCAGGTTGACAAATTTCTCAAGAACTTTTCTCAGTTCGTTGATCTCCATTCGACGAACTGTGGCAAATTCTTCGACCACAGACAAAAAATTAAATTAATGCATCACCATTGATCATACCTAATTGATTCATAAAGAACATATGTTTCTTCTCATCCAAGGGTTTGGTGAAGATATCTGCCTTTTGCAAATCAGTAGAGACAAAGGTGAGAATAATTTTCTTTTTGTCTACACACTCTCTAATGAAATTATGTCTTACATCTATATGCTTAGTCCTACTATGATGCACTGTATTCTGTGCATTAGAAATTGCACTTGTGTTATCACACAATAGAGTTGAATTATTTAAGTTGACACCATAATCTAGGAGTTAGTTCTGAATCCACAACGTCTGTGAACAACAACTGCTAGCTGCTATATATTCAGCTTCTGCTGTTGAGGTAGACACAAATGTTTGTTTCTTACAAAAACATGACACTAGCATATCACCAACGAACTGACATGTTCCTGATGTGCTCTTTCTGTCTACTCTACATCCAGCAAAGTCAGCATCAGAGTATCCAGTTAACTCAAATTCTGACTCAGTTAGATACCAGAGTCCTAAATTAGGGCAACTCTTTATATATCTTAAAATCCTTTTTAAGAAAATAAGGTGAGATTCTTTAGGGTTCACCTGGAACCTAGCACAAAGGCATGTAACAAACATAATGTCTGGTCTACTTGCTGTAAGATATAACATAGACCCAATAATGACCCTATATAATTTCTAATCTATAGGTTTCCCATGTTCATCAGAATCAATTACATCATTGGTAGCCATATGTGTTTTCGTTGCTGAAGCATTAGCCATCCCAAACCTTGTAATTAGCTCCTTAGCATATTTAGATCGGGGTAAGAAGATGCCATCAGGTGACTACTTCACTCGGAGACCAAGGAAGTAGGAGAGCTCACCCATGCTACTCATTTCAAACTTGGAATGCATAAGGTTGGAGAACCTTTTGCATGGTTTGGAATCTGTAGAACCAAATATAATATCATCTACATATATTTTTACTAACAATATTTTATCATGATGATGCTTAATAAATAAAGTCATGTCTACTATGTCTCTAGAAAACTTATGCTCTAAGAGAAAGCTAGCAAAGGTTTCATACCAAGCTTTTGGAGCTTGCTTTAGACCATAGAGAGCCTTATGTAATTTGAAAACATAAGAGGATGAGTAGGATAAATTAAACCTGGTGGTTATTCTACATAGACCTCTTCTTTAATTTCACCATTGAGGAATGCACTCTTGACATCCATCTGGTATACTGTGAACTTTTTGTATGCAACATAAGCCAAGAATATCCCGATTGATTCCAGCCTTGCAACAGGTGCAAATGTCTGATCATAGTCTATGCCTTCCTCTTGTCTGTATCCTTGAGCAACTAGTCTGACCTTGTTCCTTATGATAAGACCTTGAGCATCTATCTTGTTTCTAAATACCTATTTAGTTCCAATGACTGTGTAGTCTTTGGGTCTTGGAACTAAATCCCAAACTCTACATCTCTCAAATTCGTTGAGCTCCTCTTGCATTGCAATAATCCAGTGTGGATCTTGCTCTGCAACTTTGATGGATTGGGGCTCAGTTTGAGATATGAAGTGTAATGACTCCATCCATTCATATAGCATATAATAGAAGATCTTGTCGTGGCCCCACATCATATGCCACAAAACAGGCAGGGAAGTCACGAGTTGATATCAGAGTTGCGCATTCTAACTCATGGCATTCTAGCGGAAGCTTTTAACACAAAAACTGAACTCCAACCACGAATGTCCACGAATATAAACACCCACATTTATATAGGAATGTACACTAAATACAATGTCATTTGGCCTTAGGGCCTTACAGTTGCTATTTATAAAAGTGGCTTCCAAACATCGGCGTGCAGGCCGGCCACACATGAACAAACATAATATTTCAACATAGCCTTCGAGGACTAGCAGAAGCGGCAGTAGCAGCAGGGATTTCAGCCTTTAAATGTCCCGCTCAGCTCTCCAGCACCTGTACAAGGACAGTCCACCCAACGGTGGCAAACAAGGCAACGGTCAGCTTTTAGCTGACCAATTTATAATGACCCTACCCCTTACCCGGGGCAGTGGTATTCCTTTCCTGCAGGCATAACAATTTACAGGCAGATATATATATACATCAGACATTATGCTCTCACGCACAAGCAAGCCATCACAACCATCAGCCACGCGTCCTGACGATCCGTGCACTCAGGGCACATTCTTGGTGTACCGGATAAACCAGTTGCCCACCGCCGTTCAAGGCCCGAAGCCCAACGATAAACATGAGCATTTTGCTCTATGGCTTTCAGCCGAAGACTTTAGTCTTAATGACGCGCAAGCCTAAGACTCTCGCTATGCGTTTCTGCCGAATACCAATCATCCAGACACTCATGGCGGACAACCATAACGCGGATACAGTTCAGCCTTTGCCCGTTGCTCAAATCATTAGTTCTATGAACAGACTAATGCGGGTCGGCATCCCCTTGTCCGTTCAGCATAAAGCCCTTTTTTCAGAGCTCTTCAAGCTCATAAATTACCATAGTATCCTCGCAGGACTGGCTTTACAGTCATAGGTTAGCTAGGTGTCACGCATCGCGTAGGCGACAGAACTCATTTTCCATCCCTAGGCTTAACTGTACACTCATAGCATACACTTGAGGGTATTTCCTGAACTGCCAAGCCAGTACTTCCTACTACTACCCTTCACAGGCACTACCCATCAAGCATCATAAGCATTACAAGCATCAGAGGTTCTTTTCCTGGACTTCCGCACTAGTACTTCCTGCTACTGCCCTTCACAGGTACAACCCATCAAGCATCACAAGCATCATAAGGGTATTTTCCTGGACTACCACTCCAGTACTTCCTGCTATTGCCCTTCACAGGTACAACCCATCGACTCCATAAACTACACGTTTCATCGCGGAGTCTTCTCCGGTGTATATATGCAACATCACCAATCTAGACCAACCTGTCCAGATGGGCTTCACACAGCATGCCTATTCCATACTCCATTTCCAGATCTATATGCAACAAAACCCTAGGAAGCCCAAGAAGGCCAAGTAAACCTAGGGATGTAGGTGAGACCACTATGGTCTGCAAATAGTAGATTTATGAACCCTAGTTTAAGATGATCATGGGGCTTCACCAGGTCTTCAAGACCCAACCATGGCCTCACCAATCCATTGTAAGGTTCATCTGAACCTTAAGGGTCCATTGGAGTCGACTCAGGGTGGCCAAGTTGACCTAGGACCACTCTAGGCCTAAATTGGGCATGGTGCCCTAATTAAGGGCAGTGTGCCATAGTTAAGCCCAACTAACCCTACCAGGGTCTTCCTAGACCTAAAATGGGGTCAAATGGTCACTAAGGACCCATGGAGGGCAGTCAAGGTGGTTAAGTTGACCAAAGTCAACTCTAGCCCTAAATGCGTCAAACTGAACTATATTGGGTCAATTGACCACCCCCTAGCCAGGTGGACCCCATTTATACCTCCAAACCCTAAGGTGAGGTCTATGGGTTACCAAGGACCCATTGGGGTCAGTCCTAGTGGCTAATTTGACCAAATGCAACCCTAACCTTAATTTGGGCAAAGCACCCTTCCGAAGGGCAGGTGACCTCCAAAGTGCCAAGTGAGCCTACCCAACCCTACCTAGGCCTTAGGGGAGAACAATGGGTCACCAAGGATCCATTGGGGGCAACCCAAAAGGTCAAAAAGACCAAAGTCAACCCAAGCCTACTTTGGGTCAACCTAGCCCAAAAGGGCTAGCCCAAGCCCAAGCCTCCTCATGTTGCTCCTTTAGGAAATAATGTGCATGGATGGGCTGCAAATAGTCCTCCAAGTTGACCAAGTCAATTTGGTGACTAGGAGAGAGGGTGAGCTCCACTCCATGTTAATGGAGGAGAGGAAAGAAGGAGGAGGAGGGAATGAAGGGGGCTCGGCCAATGGGAGGCCAAAGGCCACCTTTAATGGCTGAATTCAACTCCCCTAAGGAAGGGGAGAAGTTTCCAGTCATTTCCCCGACCACCAAGGCCTGGTTCAGGCACCCTCTTCCATGGCCGAGCGTAGCCATTAATAGCTTTAATGGGCACTGATAATCCAGCCCCTCCCCTCCCCCAACTGAGACTTTAAACACCATCAGTGGGTCGAGAGAAGATTTTCCCAATCCTTACCTGAAGAAATCGAGCCCCCCCACTATGCAGTTGCATAAACCGAGCGGCGCTACCTTCCAAAATGGCTTCACGGCGATCTTCTCGACTTCAGGCCGCCGACAAGGTCCTCCTCCTCTCCTTGCCTCATGGCTAGATCATAGCAATGCTTAGGTTCAAGGTTCGGGCTCAATTGAGCCCGAACCAATTCCTGGTTTTCATGGTTTCAGGCCGAGAAATTTTCTTGGTAAAACCGCCGGAATCCTCCCCTCCGGCGGTTGTGTCGCCGCCAGTCGATAGCCCCCACCTCGGTGGAGGTGTTGGTGGCGGTGGCCGGCCAGGGAAGTGTCGGGATGGGCGGCATCGGCGGTTGGAAGTGGTTCCAGGCTCGGGCTATCTCAGCCGTTGGCTGGAGGTAGACGATGAGCCCGGGCCTCTGGTTAGACTAGGGCACCCATTTTGGTGGGACCTATACCTAGGGCTATCCTGAGATTACAAAGGGTGCCCACTCTTCCTCCCTTGTCCAAATGACCTGAAATTTGGGCAGGAGGTAACTTTTAGCTATACCTAGGGCCTGACCAAAAATGGGAATTTGTGGAGATACTTTGGCTATGATTTTATTATTTATTTAAAAATACTAGGGTAATTTAATTAGGTGGTCTAATGACCTCCAAACCCTCCCAAATTTTGGTGAGTAGCCCCTGGCCTCATGATATGTCCCTGTATAAATTTTCACCTCATTTGGATGTGTTTTGGATAGGGAATGACCTAACCCTAATTTTACCTTAATGAGGGGTTCTTAAGTAAAAAGTGCACCTTGAGGTTTAGAGGTCAAATCACCTCAACAGAGGCTGAGATTTTGATCATTGACCTGACATGACCTTAACACCCTCATAGGGATTATGGGGTGGTCTAGGGTAGTTTTGCTCTAGGATCCAAACTCAAACCCTAAGGAGGGGCTTTTGAGTGTTGTGAAGGGCATGGGGTCAAATGCCCTTGTGTGATCTTGCAACTTGGTAAGAATGATGCTAGGGTAGCCCAAGTCCTCTGGTATGAATCTTAGAGGATTTGGAGATGGATAGACCTCCTAAATCCCTAACCCTAGTTTAGGGCATAACCACTTTTGTGTAGAATAAGCCACCAAACCTTGCTAAAAAGGTGTGAAACTTAGGTAGCATGGTCTCTAAGTTAGATAGCACCTCTGGTGAATTTATTGGAATTTTATGAGTAATATCACTAGCACCCCCTTTGTTATATATGATGTGACCCTAAATGGTATTTTATTTATTATGATCACACTGTTCATTATAGACTCATGGAATTTGGGCAGGAGATGTTTTAAGTCAAAATGATTATTCCTGAATTTTGTTATAAATTTTAGTTGAAAAACTTTAGTACTTCATTCACAAGTTTTAAAAGGTGCAATTACGGTCAATAAATTATTTAGAGCTATTTACTTATTGCAAAAATTGTGGAATTTGGTCTCTGATAATTTTAGGTCAATAACCACTTGGAGAAATTAATTCATGATTTTTAGATGATTATTTGCAATATATACTTTACAAACCCATAATTTTAGGAATCTGATGTAAAAGTTATTCAGAGCTTATTTCTTGCTGAAAAATTAGAAGGCACTAGATTTTATGTTAAATAGTCATATTGAATTTATCATAAAATTTGTAGAGTATTTGCTTGTCTGAAATGGGTACTTCATGTTCAAACTGGGATTTTTGGATTACTAGAATAAATAAATAAATTAGCAAATAAATTAGGAAAATTATGAATTTCTGGATCTAGGTTAAAAATGTCATTATAGCCCTCCAATAATTATTATAGGGGTCCTGGGTGATTATTTGGTGTACCTCCCATTTTAAATGTCATATGACTTATCATGTCTGCATTTAGTAAAACTACAGAATTTATGTAGTAGTATGAATTTGGGCACATGAGTTGGGATTGGATGCTATGAGACTCCCCTCCCGGATCCCAAAACACGACACGAAGGGGGTCTTATGCCCAGAACAGCCGCCTTGCGGTAGCATTAGCGCACGGGCTAACCTGTACCACAAGACGCCTGTTCCGCCGGCTACAACCAATATCAATATAAACATGCCCACCCAACCAAAATATAAACAAGAAGTCAAATCCACATCAAGCATATATGTCCAAATACATCAAATAAGAGAAGCTAAATATGCTTCTACAATATCAGAGTACATCTATAAAATTGCCCAAAAGGGGCTACATCAGGGTCGCTCAACACTCACATCCGTAACCGACGGTGCGACGGCACCGTCACATCAGGCCATATCGACCTGGCCTGGCTGTCCTGCTGCATAGTCTGCGGCTGCTCTACCTGCGGGGTGCCCTCCTAAAAAGGAAGACGTAACAACCGTTAGTCGAAAAGACTAAGTGGCTTCACATCCGCTCCCCCGACGACTCCTCGAGACCGGGCGGAGAAAAGTGCAAGGGTACAAGTATAATAAATAGTATAAGCAGGTACAAGTAGGTGGTAATAGTATATGAATAACAATATTATAAACTAGCAGTTCTACTTAAGCGATAGTTATTCAACAAGTACAAGTAACTACAGCAGGTAGGTAACTTAACTTATAAGGATGCCCAAACAAGCTTATACGTTAAGGATCGGTTTGCATAAAGTAACTCATCGTATAGGAGTGCCCATACAAACTTATACGATGAGGATCTTGTTGTGCAATATTATGAAATGGTATGTATTCTATGTAATGACTCACCCATGATCACACGCATGCAATTGCCATGTCGACACAGACTATAGTTTCCACTATTCGAGCAGGTAGCTAACCTCTCAGTCATCAACCACCGTGGCCAGACGGTGATAGTAGAGAGGCCAACTCTACTATTAGGCAGGTATCCACACTACTTCACCTAGGCCGCCGTATGCCTCAATGCTAAGAACATAATAGCAGAGCCCATGCGTACTATGGCTCAGCGGGGTCTCGGGTAGATATGCACCGAGAACACAGCCCGAACAGGCCTTGTATGACGCGGAAGGTGCCTCAAAAGAAAGCACGAGGGCACAACCCAACCGTTCACTTGGCACGGAAGGTGCCCCGGGACGTGAACATCGAGGACACAGCCCAACCGCCCAAAGTCTAAATGTCAACTCCCGTCGGTGTGACGATCGGCGAGCCCGTAGACCTGCCACACTATCCTTAACCCAGGATTACGACACCATGTGTCGACTCACACCGCATGCAAATTCCACATCACCGTGACATGGAAGGGGCCTCAGAAGTAAGCACGAGGACACAACCCAACCAACCACTCGGCACAAAAGGAGCCCCGGGACGTGAACACCGAGGGCACAGCCCAACCATCCGTCTATACCTCATCTCCACACTGACCCAACTAGTGACGGTCAACATCGCACTTACAGCCTTCCATAATACTACCCGAAGGGAGACTATGCTCTAAGTATTGGACTACTAAATTTCATTACAACCATCAAACATACTCATGGCCATAGTTTACCCTTCTATGTGTCATTGCAAATGATTTCAACATAATATAACATAATGCGCATAAATAATAGTCTACAAATTTCTAACAAGTCATTTCGTTTAAATAAGCTTGCTTCACAATTCAGTTATATTAAATCCAATTAGTAATCTTCATCATTCATAGCACTACGGTGGTTGACATAAACATAGTTCACCAAAATCTCAAGTTAATTTGCGACATCGATTCCACTGAATCCAACTCCATATTATATAAAAACCCAGAATTTAAGTGCAGGATAAATCTGGACAGCAACTTCGAACGGAGATTCCAGAAGCTATAGGAATCTGGTGAAGACGTGTAACCCCTAGATGAAAAGGTCTTTCCATGGGCTACAACCTTTATGTTCAGACCATTATCCAGATTCAATAGTATCATACTTGAAATTAGCCTTGAAGTCCGCTGCGTACAAAACACAATTTCTGCAAGCAGGATTTATCAGACGTCAACTTCGTTCAGACTTTCTCGGGGCTATATACTTCGCCTGAAGTCGTACAACCACTTGTTGGAAAGGTATTTTCAAGAAATTCAACTTTTGTGTTTAGTCAACAGCCCAGATCTGGCCATATAACATCTGAAAATGGCCAAGAAGATTGTTGTGCGCAAAACACAGATTCTGCACGCATCTTAAAGAGGAATGAACGACATCGGTTCATCTTCCTCCTCAAGTCGGACTTCCAAAATCACACCAGAAATTCCTCCTCCCTTATTCACACTCAAGAGGCCATGACTCTTCATGAAACCATCCCCCATCTTCACATAGAAGGTTGGAGAGCTTGAAGAAGCCACTAACCTTAGAGCACACGCCCTAGAATGGCCTCTTCCTAGATAAATCACCATCTCGCAAGTCTAGACTCTTTTGAGTCGACATCTCGCCTAGATAACTACAGATATAGCACCAAGGGAGAGGGGAGAAATCTCACCTCATTTCCGGCCATGGATCTTGTGACTCTTCTCAGGGGCATCTTCTCCTTCACGACGGTGGCAAATCTTCTCCTCCAAGACTTGCTCCAACAGTTTTCCCTCTCTACAGAAGTTTCTCTCAGGAAAATGGCTGGAATGAGGAGTGGAAACGACTAGGGTTTTCACAACCCTTATATATGAAAAGTGACACGGGTAGGGATACGCCCGTGTCTCTACCCGTGTCAAACACCATTGTGTCGACACCAGTGTGTCGACACCAGTGTGTCGACACCAGTGTGTCGACACCAGTGTGTCGACACCATCGTGTCGACACCATCGCGTCGACACCATCGCGTCGACACCATCGCGTCGACACCATCGTGTCGACAACATCGTGTCGACACCATCGTGTCGACACCATCGTGTCGACACCATCGTGTCGACACCATCGTGTCGACACCATCGTGTCTACCAAAGACTCAGGTGTTACAAGTCCTATTCACATGTGCTACCCAGTTGTCAGCACTCCCCTGAACCCTAGTCAGCTCTCCTAACTCAAAGAAACACGCACGAGGGGCCTAAGGCGATTTGGGACGTTATAAATCCTATAAACGAAATAAAAGATTTCGTCTGCAAAATCAGGCTTAGGTTATGGGGAGAAAAGCATAACAAAAAATATAATATGATTTTAAATAAAATTACCTTGAGCAAACAACTCCGGATAGCATTTTTGCATCAAATCCATTTGCTCCCATGTATATTCCTCATTCCCATGATTAGACCATAGCACCTTCACTAAGGGAACACTTTTGTGGCGCAACATTCTTGTCTCGTTATCTACGATCCGCACCGGCTCTAGTCGCACAGACCTATCAGACGCCACAACACCATCAGTTGTGGGGATGTATTGATCGGGCCGCAACAGCGCCTTCCGAAGCGACGACACAGAACACGTCGTGGAGGTTCTCTAGCTCGGACGGTAACTCCAACCGATAGGCCAACGGGCCAATCCTTTCCAATACAGTATAAGGCCCAACATACCTTGGGCTGAGCTTTTTCACACCACGCACACATGACACTCCATGCATCGGTCGGATTTTTAGGAACACCTTATCACCCACTTGAAACTCCACCATCCAGTGTCTTGCATTATAATACTTCCCTTGCCGACTTTAAGCCTCCAACATGCGATCCCGTATCAGTCTAACCGCCGCATCGGTATCATCAATATATTCAACACACAAAGCCTTTGGGTCTTCATCGTGCACCCAGGACAAGGGGGTTCTACACCTCCTTCCATAAAGAGCTTCATGAGGAGCCATGCCGATGCTAGCTTGGTAGCTATTGTTGTAGGAGAATTCTACCAATGGTAAGAGCCTTTCCCACGGCTCTCCCCTATCCAACACACATAATCTCAACAAATCTTCCAATGTCCGAATGGTCCGTTCAGATTGCCCATCCGTCTGGGGATGAAATGCGCTGCTGAAGGTAAGGCGCGAGCCCAAATACTCCTATACCGCCTTCCACTCCCTTGATGTGAAACGACCATCCCGGTCCGAAATGATTGTCTTAGGCATGCCATGATACCATACGAACTGATCCACAAAGAGGCGCACCAAGACATCCATGTGAGCCTCTTTCTTCATAGGGATTAACCGGGCCACTTTCGTCAGGCGATCAACTATCACCCACACCGAATCATTCCCGGAGCATGAGCGAGGTAACCCATGTACGAAGTCCATGGAGACATCCTCAAACTTCCACTCGGGGATGTGCAATGATTGTAACAAACCACCGGGACTCTTGCATTCTGCCTTCACCCTTTGACAAGCTTCGCAATGTGTAACAAAATATCGGACATCCTTCTTCATTCCCGGTCAACACATGGTCTTCCGCAAACCCGCATACATCTTAGCAATACCTGGGTGCACTGAATATTGAGAGCAATGAGCCTTTCTCAAGATATCCTCCCGGATTTTACCGCCCTTGGAAATGTAGAGCCGGCCACCAAAATAAACGAGGCCGTCTCTTAGCGTATACTCATCCGTAGTCCCATCTTCGATTGACTTGATTGTCGGGGCCAGGGCCGCATCCATTCCTTGTTCCACTCTAATTCGGTCCCGGATATCACAAACTATGCTCATGCTTGCCAAGTACTCCGTATACTCTGTCGAAGGATCCTTAAATATCAATGTAATATCCATCTCCTCAATCATCCGAGCAACCTCCATACTCATCAACCGAGACACTGGGCTAGAGCCTGGTACTTTTCTACTCAACGCATTGGCTACCGAGTTTGCTTTTCCGAGGTGGTAGTTCATGGTGAACTCATAGTCGCATAGAAATTCTAACCACTGCCGTTGTCTCAAGTTCAACTCCTTCTGAGTATGAACGTACTTCAAGTTTTGTGGTACGAAAAGATCTCGCAGTGGACGCCGTATAGATAATTCCTCCAAACCTTCAAGGTGAACACCACTGCTCCCAATTCCAAATCATGAACCGGCTAATTGATTTCATGCTTCTTCAATTGTCTTGAAGCATAAGCAATCACGTGCCCATGCTGCATCAATACCGCTCTCATCCCTTGATATGATGCGTTAATGTAAACTTGAAATCCTTCCTTCCCAAACGGAAGTGCAATGATGGGGGCGGAGGTAAGTCTATCCTTCAGCTCCTGGAACGCCACTTCACATTGGGGTGTCCACTCAAATGTCACACCTTTCTTCGTCAATGATGTAAGAGGGAGGGAAATCTTGGAGAATCCTTTCACGAACTTGTGGTAGTACCCGGCAAGTCAAAGGAAGCTCCGCACATAGGCCGCCGACTTCAAGGGAGACCACTCATTCACGGCACACACCATGGCCGGATCCACCGCCAGCCCAGCACCACTGATCACGTGACCCAAGAAAGCAACCTCCTTAAGCCAGAAATCACACTTGCTGAATTTGGCGTACAAGGCGTGCTCCTTCAATTTCTTCTATACTAAGGTCAGGTGCTCAATATGCTCCTCTTCTGTCTTTGAGTAGACCAGGATGTTATCGATGAAAACAATGATGAAGATGTCCAAATAAGGTCCAAACACCTTGTTCATCAGGCTCATGAAGGCTGAAGGGGCATTGGTGAGCCCAAACGACATTACAGTGAACTCGTACAGTCCATATCTTGAACTAAAGGCCGTTTTCTGGATGTCACCTTCTTATATTCTCAACTGATAATACCCTGAGCGCAAGTCCAGCTTAGAAAACCAATGCGCTCCCACTAGTTGATCGAACAACTCATCGATCTGAGGTAACAGATAAGTGTTCCGCACCGTCAGCCGATTGAGTTCCCGATAGTCTATGCACAAATGCAGGGTTCCATCCTTCTTCTTCACGAATAATACAGGGGATCCCCAGGGTGACGATGTAATGCCCCTATTCGTCGCATGACATATAATGGTGGGTCCGGCCGGGGCCCCATGCCATATGTCACAGACAAGTAGTGGAATTACTTGTGGAAATCAAATTCTATTCGCATCCTTAACTCAATCCATTCTAGCGCAGTATGTTTAAGTTAAAGAACTCAGCTCAGAGAATGTCCACGTTTATATAAACTCCACATTTATATAGCAACACCAGGATTGTATACAACGCACACACACTGGCCTTAAGGCCTTATAAATTTCTCTTTCACACAATTACATTTTCGTACATCGGCACGCAGGCCGGCCACACATGAAATCCAAACACACTTCTTCGCATGGCCTTCAAGGGCCTTTAGCAGCAATCCATCAATTCCACTTATTCATTCTACCTGCAATTTGCCATCCAAGCCAAAACAGAAAACAAAGTAACGGTCAGCATTCGCTAACCCATTTATAACGACCCTACCCCCTACCCGGGGCAATGTTTCCTTCCCTGTATGCATTGCCATCATTTATCATCAAGCATCATCAAGCATCATATGTATCATTCTCTTTATCAATCTATCAAGCATAGTACATCACAAACGCTGGAATCCACCAGATGCTCCGTGCACTCAGGGCACCTTCTTGGCATACCGGGCATCCCAGTCGTACACCGCCAATTAGAGGTACTTCACTTGTTGGTTGGACGGCTCAAGCCTAGTCCACTGGTCTCGCAAGCTGGCGACATCTGTTGGGTACATTGGAAAATGTGTACCAGATTTGAAGAAGCCTCACCCTACTCAATGATATGCATCAAGGTGTATTTGATGTTGTTTTGAGTTTATATGTGCAGGTTAAGAAAATGCAGGAATGCAGAAAAAATTTCTAAGTCCATGTGTCGACACCAGGAGAAGCTGTGTCGACACTTATGAAGGCTTGTGTCGACATTGGAGAAAAGCTGTGTCGATACTTGAAGTTAATTGTGTCGACACTTGGAAAGGCTGTGTCGACACCAGAAGAAACTGTGTCGACATGCAGAGGCAGTGTCGACATACAGTGAAGCATTGTCGACATCAACTGTGTCGACACCAAGAGGCAGTGTCGACACATAGGAATACTTAGTCGACATCAATTGTGTCGACACCAAGAGGCAGTGTCGACACACTGAAGACTTGTCGACATCAACTGTGTCGACACACAGGACTTGTGTCGACACACATAGCAGAGATTCAACAAAGTTAAAGAAAAGTGTTTGCGTCAACACACAGAATCAGTGTCGACACATTCTACAGAAGGTTGTGTTGAGAAGCATTAACAACAACAAAGGAGATGTATCGACACCACCAAGGCTTGTGTCGACACTTAGTTCACATATGTCGACACTTAGTCTACTTGTGTCGACAAATGATGAAGTTCAGTCTCGATATTTTGCTGACAGAGACAGAGTTCAAAAAGTGACTGGATGACTTGACAGATGCCATTTCTAACCGGTCTACTGCAACTGTCAAAGCTGTCAGAAGTTTGTTAGAAACCGGATCAGCCGGTTACCATGGAGGAAGACTATATAAAGTCTTTCTCCTTCCACAGAAGATGATGAACTCATGCTAATCAATACAGAATATTGAAGAAAGATAAATAGAAGAATTTGGAGAGAGAGAGCTCCAAAGAAGAAAGGGGATTTCATCATCAAGTCCCTCAAGTGCAGATCCTGAACCAATCTGCAAAGAAGGATTCAGATTGAGATCTGAATTTCAAGAAAGGAGCTGATTGAAGATAAACTTCACAGGAGTTCAACCCTACTGAGTTCAGATTCAAGAAGCTTTGAAGAAAGCTAAGAGTGGTTGTTCTCTGCCATCAGCTTCTTCTAAGAACTGATCAAGAAACCATCCATCCCTTCTCTCTCTATCGGGGTGGTGGTTAATTGCAAACTTAAATCTATTTTTTGTAGGATCTTTTTAAGATCTGAGCTGTAAGCCTAATTTATAAAGGATGAGTTGTAGGAGATTTAGGTCTCTGAGTGGTAGGCCTTGTTGAAGGCTGAGGTAGGGCTGTGAGCCTGAGTTGTAGGAGATTGTTATCTCTGAGGTGTAGGCCTTGTTGAAGGCTGAGGTAGGGATGTGTGCCTGAGCTGTAGGAGTGTGGACTCACTCTGAGTTATAGGAACCTTGATTGGGTTTTGAGCTGTAAGATCTCGGATCTGAGGTGAAGAGAAGAAGTTAGGCCGAATCTAGCACACTGCTTGATAGGCGAAGGGGGAAAGTGGATGTACCCAATACTTGGGGAACCACTATAAATCCTGTGCACTCTGTGATTGGATATATTTCTATGATGTGTTTGCTGTGTTAATTGTATAACCAACAGAAAACTAGAGTTTATTATCTGCCTTAGAATAAAAAGGATTTGAACCTATTCACCCCCCTCTAGGTGTATTAGGTTATCTTGAAACCAATTCTTTCAACATCCCGTCCATACCACTTAGAGGTACAACCTCCCCAACATCACAAATAACTAGAGCAGATCAACCCACCATTGTGGTGTAGTAGGCTGGGTTCTCGTTGCTCCCCAGGCATACTACCAATCGACCCCTCACCATTTCCTGATAGACCCACCATTGTGGTGCAGCAAGTCGGGTGCTCGCTTCCCGGATCATGCCACCAATCGATCCCTTCTAACCAAACCAACCAGATCAACCCACCCTAGTGGTGTAGTCGGCCGGGTACTTGCTTCCCGGGCGCACTACCAATTGATCTCTCTTCAACCAGGAGCTTAACCAAAGCCTCCTCACATCCATCATCACATCCATACATTCATCACAGCATAAATCTCTTTGCATATCATCAAATCCACGGAGTCTTCTCCGGTTTACCCATGAACATCACCAATCCAGACTACCCGTCCAGATGGGCTTCACACAGCATGCCTAAGCCGTACTCCACACTTCCGGCTCTAGATGCAGACTCAACAAAGGAATCACTTCCGCAATCCACCTCTTGGTGGAGGATTCCAAGCACATGCATAAAGAAAGGACTTCGATGTCCAAGAAGGAGATCGTTACCCTCGAAGATCGCTTCGGTGCCATGAAGTAGCCGGATGGAAGTCACCGCCTCGGCTCTGCCTTCACGAATCCGCTCTCGGATCTTCGCTCCGAACTCCGCAGCTCCTCCAGCAGCTGGCTTTACTTTCCTCCTTCCTTTGCTCTCTCCTTCTCTTTATCTCTCTTGAAATGAGATGAAGAAGAAGAAGAAGGGATTTAAAACCTCAGATCTCGGCTAGAAATCCACCTGGCAAAAGACTAATCCCTTGGATCCAGGACAGAGAAATCAGTGGCCAGAAAAACACTGAAAAATCCTGTTTCGGCCCTGACATGCCCTGTGACATGCCCGTGTCACAGGCCGTGTCCCCCAAAAGCGGTGCACGAACCGCATTATCCAAACTTATCCACGCCAAGATGACACGTCCATGTCACGTCCGTGTTAGCCCAGTCACGCCCGTGTCACAGGGTGTGACACCCACTCGACGATCTTCGCTCGACGATCAGGCAGCGATCGTCGAGCTCGCCAGCGATCGTCGATCTCCGTTGATGATCCCGCGTTCGACAATCTCCGCTCAACGATCGACAAGCAAATCGTCGAACCAATGGGACACGCCCCCTGTCACGCCCATGTTACAGGGCGTGACCACCCAAACATTTCGTCGACCGAAAAATCGTCGACCACGAGCCTCACTACGCAACCCGAGCGGGACACGCCCGTGTCCCAGGCCGTGTCACCCAATTTTTTGCCAATTTCCGACTTTGGGCTGTTAAAACCCTCCCCTCCTTCAAGAAATTTCGTCCACAAAATTCGTACATAGGCAGGAAAACAACAACCAAATTGTTACAATAACTAAAATCATAGGTTACAACAACCTTTGTTCTGTACACTTGTGCACATTCAGCCATCAATTCAGCAAATGAACAAACATTTTATCCCCTCAAATAGCATATATTTATAGCATAACACCAAGTATGCACCAACATTACATTGTTCTCCCATAGAACACATGATCAGATATATACAATACACAGATTGTTTAAGTGATACAAATCACGATTCACTTTCGCTCAGCCTCCTTATTTTATATTTCTCGCGAAAGAGCCAAATTAAACACTCGAGGCTGAATTTCGCCAATGGAACTCTGCGGCTCTTGCTCTTTCAAACTATGTAATCGAGGCTGCGTTCGTGATGCAGATGACTCGGCCACTGCTTTACCCTTTTCTTCATACGACGCACCTGTCTTTTGCTCACTTCCTGCGGGAGCATTCCAACAAAATCTCGCTATGTGCCCTTGCTTTCCGCACTTATAACAGATATGTGTATCAACACGTCCTTGCCCATAGGTCGCCCCCGAAGAAACAGTCGACGGAGCTGAATCATCAGGCCTAAACCTTTTCTTCTCTCGTCTTCTCACCTCTTGCTCCGACTGTGGCACTTTGAACTCTGTCTTGTCCACTGCCAGTTTCTTCTTTTCTTATACCCGCTTCAAATCCTTTTCCAGGGCACGGGTCGTATCGACCAATGCTTGGAAGCCTTGGTTTACTGAACTAGGGAGTAATAGTCTCAACTCATCCCGCAGTCCCTCATAAAAGCGATTTGTCTTTCGCGCTTCCTCCGTGAAGGTAGACCCCGCATAATGACCAAGTCTGGTAAACTCATGCAGGTACGTATCAATATCCATAGCGCTCTGCACCAGACGTTGAAACTCGTTCTCCATTGGAATCAGCTGTGACACCGACAAATATTTGGCAAGAAATAATCGGGAGAATTCCTCCATTGAAACCTCCACTAAACCTCGACCTGCAAAATGATGCACTTCTATCTCATCCCACCACAAGCTTGCATCTCCTTCCAGCATAAAAGTGGCTAAGGTCACTTTCTGCTCTTCTGCCGTCCTGAGTACAGTCAGCATCCTTTTCACTCTAGCCAACCAATCTTCCGCCTGCGTTGGGGAAATCGCCCCACCGAACGTAGGTGGATGAAATTCCATAAAACTTTGCAATGACGCATCGATTGCTTGCGCCTCCACCACAATTGCAGCATGCTCTTGTCTTGCACCAGGTCTTGCCTGTCCAGTAGGCTGTGCCTGTAACACCGCAAGCACTGTCTCTGTCACCACCCGTATAGTCTCCACCGAAGGAGGCATAGGCGCTTCAACGGGTGCTGCACTCTCATCAGACCGTTGGGGCTCAGACTGCCCAGCTCCACTCCTCGCCACCTATAATCAATGTACAAAACACGATTAATCATCCGTGGTATAACGAGAATTATACATTGACTACACACACATGTACCGCACGTACATGAAATACATTCCTAGTGGATATTCGTGAGTTCAATAATGTTCTCTCCCTCCCAAACAATCGAAACTTGGCTCTGATACCACTTTGTAACGCCCCTATTTATCACATGACATATAACGGTGGGTTCGGCCGGGGCCCCACCCCATATGTTACAGACAAATAGTGGAATTACTGGTGGAAATCAAATTCTATTCGCATCCTTAACTCAATCCATTCTAGCGCAGCATGTTTTAGTTAAAGAACTCAGCTCAGAGAATGTCCATGTCTATATAAACTCCACATTTATATACCAACACCAGGAATGTATACAACGCACACACACTGATCTTAAGGACTTACAAATTTCTCTTTCACACAATTACATTTTCGTACATCGGCACGCAGGCCAGCCACACATGAAATCCAAACACACTTCTTCGCATGGCCTTCAAGGCCATCCATTCCACTTGTTCATTCTACCTGCAATTTGCCATCCAAGGAAAAACAAAAAACAAAGTAACGGTCAGCATTTGCTGACCCATTTATAACGACCCTACCCCCTACCCGGGGCAGTGGTTCCTTCCCTGTATGCATTGCCATCATTTATCATCAGCATCATCAAGCATCATATGTATCATTCTCTTTATCAATCTATCAAGCACATCACATCACAAATGCTGGAATCCACCAGGTGCTCCGTGCCCTCAGGGCACCTTCTTGGCGTACCGGGCATCCCAGTCGTACACCACCGACTAGAGGTACTTCACTTGTTGGTTGGACGGCTCAAGCCTAGTCCAACAGTCTTGCAAGCTGGCGACATCCCGTCCATACCACTCAGAGGTACAACCTCCCCAGCATCACAAATAATTAGAGCAGATCGACCCACCATTGTGGTGTAGCAGGCTGGGTTCTCGTTGCTCCCCAGGTATACTACCAATCGATCCCTCACCATTTCCTGATCGACCCACCATTGTGGTGCAGCAAGTCGGGTGCTCGCTTCCCGGATCATGCCACCAATCGATCCCTTCAAACCAAACCAACCAGATCAACCCACCCTAGTGGTGTAGTCGGTCGGGTACTCGCTTCCCGGGCGCACTACCAATTGATCTCTCTTCAACCAGGAGCTTAACCAAAGCCTCCTCACATCCATCATCACATCCATACATTCATCACAGCATAAATCTCTTTGCATATCATCAAATCCACGGAGTCTTCTCCGGTTTACCCATGAATATCACCAATCCAGACTACCCGTCCAGATGGGCTTCACACAGCATGCCTATGCCGTACTCCACACTTCCGGCTCTAGATGCAGATTCAACAAAGGAATCACTTCCGCAATCCACCTCTTGGTGGAGGATTCCATGCACATGCATAAAGAAAGGACTTCGATGTCCAAGAAGGAGATCGTTACCCTCGAAGATCGCTTTGGTGCCATGAAGTAGACGGATGGAAGTCACCGCCTCGGCTCTGCCTTCACGAATCTGCTCTCGGATCTTCGCTCCGCACTCCGCAGCTCCTCCAGCAGCTGGCTTTACTTTCCTCCTTCCTTCCTTTGCTCTCTCCTTCTCTTTCTCTCTCTTGAAATGAGATGAAGAAGAAGAAGAAGAAGGGATTAAAAACCTCAGATCTCGGCCAGAAATCCACCTGGCAAAAGCCTAATCCCTTGGATCCAGGACCGAGAAATCAACGGCCAGAAAAACACTGAAAAATCCTGTTTCAGCCCTGACACGCCCTGTGACACGCCCGTGTCACAGGCCGTGTCCCCCCAAAAGCGGTGCACGAACCGCCTTATCCAAACTTATCCACGCCAAGATGACACGTCCATGTCACGCCCGTGTTAGCCCAGTCATGCCCGTATCACAGGGCGTGACACCCACTCGACAATCTTCGCTCGACGATCAGGCAGCGATCGTCGAGCTCGCCAGCGATCGTCGATCTCCGCTCGATGATCCCGCGTTCGATGATCTCCGCTCATCGATCTACAAGCAAATCGTCGAACCGATGGGACACTCCCCCTGTCACGCCCGTGTTACAGGGCATGACCACCCAAACATTTCGTCGACCGAAAAATCGTCGACCAAGCGCCTCACTACGCAACCCAAGCGGGACACGCCCTGGGACACGCCCGTGTCCCAGGCCGTGTCACCCAATTTTTTGCCAATTTCCGACTTTGGGCTGTTATAGACGAACTGGAGCGGACAAACCCTGACTCCACCAGTTCTTGCAGTTGAACTCTAAACTCCGCGAGTTCCTTCGGGGCCATTCGGTAAGGGGCCTTGGATACCGGCTTGGCACCCGGTACTAGATTAATATGGAAGTCAACCTCTCTGTGCGGGGGTAATCCTGGCAGTTTCTCAGGAAATACCTCGGGGAAGTCCCGCACCACCCGTACGTCTTTTAAATCCAATGCTATCTCCTTCAACTCGAACCAGATCATGAAGACTTCATCCCCCTTCATATGGGATTTTACAACCTGAACGGAAGACAACGACATGCGAGGTGCGAAGCTAATACCTTGGAAGATGACGTCGGAGTCTCCATGTCTCAAGTAGATTCGTTTCTCTGCACAATCAATCCTTGCAAAGTGCCAGTCCAACCATGCCATGCCCAAAAAGATGTCAAACTACGACATTCTCAAGACCGTGGCAGGCGTATCAAAGGCTTTTCCCCCAATGAATATCTCGAACTCGCACTTAGCGGTTGAAATCATCTCCGAGTCTTCCGGTAGGCGTACTCGTCGAGCTATACCAGTAAAGTATTGTACGCCCTCCATGTCCTTAATGAAGTCCTCAGACACAAAGGAGTGTGAGGCACCGATATCGAACAACGCATAGGCTGTCTTCCCCGCCAACTATCAAGGTGCCTAAGTACCAATAACCAAAAGTTATTGCTAGGCGTCTAGTATGTCCCAAGCAAATTTAATTTAAATAATGAAAATGTGATAATTACTTAAATCATACATGCAATCACATATTGGGGATTCCGTTCTTGCGCCATGTCCAGCACGTACACTTGATCCCAAGCAGGGCCGGGGTTTCCTCCTTGTGGCCCTCGTCCTCGACCACGCATGTAACCCCGCCCCCGCGGAGCTGCCAGAGGGAGAGCAGGAGGGACATTCCTAAACAACCGCGGGCAGAAATGTCGAATGTGGCCCGACTGGTTGCATTCGAAACACACCAACCCACGATGCCCATCAGGTTGCTGAAATTGTTGAGGCTGAGGCGGTGGAGGCAACGCAGGCGGCTGCGGAACCGGATGCTCCATTCTAAAATCTCTGTGGAAACGTCCTCCACCTCTTTGATGACCCCTTCCTCTCCTAAAGTCCCGCCTTCTTCTATTGCTTGGACCAGCTTCCATCACGTCTTCCGCAGGCCTCTTACCACTACTCAAGTGATCCGCCTCCAATCTCTTCGCCATGTAGATAATCTCCGCCAAGCTAGCGTCTGCTATAAACAAAAGGGCCTGCCTTAGGGGATCTTGCAGCCCTTTGTAGAAACGCTTGGCGTATCCTCTATCATCCAGGTCATATGAGTCCGCGAACCTTGCGAGATGCTAGAACTCTCGCTGGTTTTCTGTAACCAATTTTGATCCCTGCTTCAGTAGTAGAAACCTCTGCTCAAGCTCATCTCGAGCCGATGTAGGAATGAAGTGCTCCAAGAAGATACCCAAGAACTCGCTCCAACTTATCTCGGTATACACTCGTCCTTGGAACGTGGAGCCCATAAGTGACTTCCACCACCTCTTAACATGTAGATCCAAGACGGACACCGCCAACGATACAGCCATGTTGGTCAGGCAACGGATCCCCGCCAATAGCTCTTGCACCGTGCCAAGCCATTCCTCCGTGCGTACGACTGACTCTATCCCGAGGTAGGCAGGAGGGGAGAGGGCTCGAAAGGTGCTCAACCAGTTAGAGCCCGGAGCCTGTTGTTGCACCGGAGGCTGCTGCGCCCTAAAGGCATCCAGGATGGCGGTGAGCGTCTGCCCCAACTCAGATTGTTGGAACAGAGTGGGTATGGAAGGGGCAGGAGTGCCCCCCACTGGCTCATCGTGCATTGGAATCTACATGTAAAACATAAATGTATGGTCAGGTTGGCTAATCTTAGGGTCAAAGATGGACAAACTTAATGTGAATTACATATGGACACACCACTGCTTCCGCTAAGTCAGTTTGTCCGCAAACTGACTAATCGAACGGGGGTGGTACCATTGTTAAATGACTTCTTTAGTTGAGGATCGTGGCAAACTGATACCATTTGTGAGACCCCCCTCCCGGATCCCAAAACACGACACGAAGGGGGTCTTATGCCCAGAACAGCTGCCTCGCGGTAGCATTAGCGCACGAGCTAACCTGTACCACAAGACGCCTGTTCCGCCAGCTACAACCAATATCAATATAAACATGCCAACCCAACCAAAATATAAACAAGAAGTCTGTTGAAGCCAAAAATGACCTCAACGGGAGTTCAAAACAGGGGTGCAGCCAACACCTACTTCTCTCAAGCTTCGACCCTCGACTAGATTCAAAGGACCTAAGACTGACCCAAAGCCTCAGCAGGGAGGTCCCACCTCTCACCCGGAAGATCTCTGAGAGCTTCCCCTCCAAAGCCAAAAGCTGGGCTAGGAGCTGCTCAGAAAGCACTGGAGATTGGAAGATAATGAAAGCCCGCTTTCTAAGGAGCCCTTATGGGTCTATTTATAGCCTTTTGTTGACCTGAGATTACTGAAATACCCTTAGTTGATCTGCCAATAGCAAAATCCCGCTGTTTATCCTGAGGGTAATTAGGTCATTTTACTCAGGGCCCTGGGCCCCACTCGGCGAGAACTCTGAGCTGAGATCCTTCCTGTCCAGAGCCCGACGCAAGCGGTGTTGCCTGCTTACAAGCGAGAGCTCCTCCAAGACAGGAGCTTGGTGCAAGCACAAACGTTCCCGCCACACTTATGGGCGAGAACTTCTTCAGGGCGGGAGCTTCTCTGGCTAGCCTAATCCTGACTGTTGGTGTCTCCTGGTCTGACTCAGCGAATAAGGGGTTGTACACAATCCCCGCTCTTTTTGAGCTAGCTCTGCACTCGAAAAGACACATCCAACCTGTAAATATTCACTGAGCACGTGTCAAGATCAGAGAATCGTTTGGTGGGCCGTACCGTGGCTTTATATATGTGCTGATAGACGGCCATAAATCCGCCCCCCGAATCGCCGCTCCTTTCCTGAGCTCTCGCTTCCTTCGGCGATGCGTTCCAAGCATGTTGACAAACCGCTCCCGCAGGACCTTCAAGACCATATCGATGCGGCCCAGGCGCGAGCCAAGGCTAACTGCGCCTTGGTTGCCCCCTGGCTGGCAAGAAAGTCGTCAGCCGCTGAGCCCCCTCAGCTGAAGAAGAAAAAGAAAGAGAAGAAGAGGGTGAAGGTGGTCCAGTGAGACCTGTCTCACGGAATAGGAGCTCGCCTACCCCGACCCCAAGCCACACGGATGATCCCTCTCCATAGAAGGCATGTCTCTCGACTTGCTAATCCTTGAAACCACTAGTTGTTTATGCGGGAGGGTTTGTAGCTGACGCGATACTTCTCGCAGGAAACGGTCCCCGACGACGTCAGGCCCCCGCAGGAGCCCTTGGACACATCATCTCGTCCTCCTGAGAACCAAACGCGGGTCTTGGAGGTCGCTCCTCCGCCTGACTCCCTGAGAATTGCAGGTATCCTTTCCACTCTCGCTCTTAACTCAGTCTCAGATTGCTGAATTGTCTTCCCGCAGCACCAGCTTCCGCCCAACCGGGTCTCTCTACCCGGGAGAACGAAGTAAGGGTCGCTAATCAGCCTGCCCCTGCGGTTGTTTCCTCCCTACCGTCGGGAGGAATGGCTGTCGAATCTTCCTAAGCTCCCCAGGATGCCAGCCATCCGGCGGGAGAGGATAACTCCCCCTACTTCCGGCCAAGCCGGGATCACCACTCGCAAAATCTTCCCCTCGGGAAAAGGAAAGCCGATCCACCTCCTCTTTGGAACTAGGGGGGGGGGGGATGGGCCTTCTCGCCTGCCGTCGGCCGGTGGTTCTTGCCATATTGCAGGTATGCGGTATGCTTATCATAATTGTCGCTTAGCTCTCGCCATGACCGTGGAATTCTTTTGTCAGGGGATCCGGGCTCGCGGTCGGGAGCTGACGCAGAGGATGAAGATGAAGAAGACGACGAAGACAGAGAGGGGGAGGATGGCGAGAGCTCCCCCTTCCCTTCATCTGACAAGATGGAGGAAATATTGACCAGTGCCGGGAGAGCTAAAAGGCGGGGGAAGAGGGTTGTCGCCTTCCTATCGAAGCTTATCCGGCGGGAGCGGGCCCATGACTCCGCGGCGAGAGAGTTTCGCCAATCGGTGGAGAAGAGGTTGGAGGCTCTGGAGCGAGACTACTTCATAAGCGAGACGGATCGGTCTGGTGGGCCTACCGCCGGGTCCTCTCCCGAAAGGTGTATTGCGCGAATCCGAGACCTGTCCCGCCGAATCAACCTGGGATGCACCGTCTTATCGTCCTATTTCAACCCGCAGGCACCACCGAGGACTAGGCAGCAGGAACGAGGACGATGGCGGTGGGAACCTTATTGACTCACGAGATCTCCTCCTTTCTATCCCCTGGCCTTCCCTTTCCCCGATGTACCCTGTTATTTTCATCAGTCTGTAACTAATAACTTTGCTATTATTATTATTATTATTATTATTATTTTTTTTTTATTCAGCTCTCGCCCAGCGAGAGTAACCCCGCTTCCGCTTGTTTTTCTTGTCGCGTGTCATCTCAAAATGTTTGCGCTAATCAGATTTGTCAATCAGTCGCTGTCAATCTTGGGCGGGAAACCGAGGCGCCGCCGACTTAGGGCGTGACGGCTGTACCCCCGCCGCCTTTTTGAGAATAGTCATGATGATCACGGTTTTCTATAAATAGGGAGTCCACCTACCATATTTATTTCTTCGATCCGAAACCCTTGCCTTCTTTCTCGTCGCTTTTGCGGTTTGCCGAGAGCTCCTGCTTGCTTCCGCTTCCCCCTCCCGTTCTCGCTCATTTTTCGCTCTCGTCTCTCTTCTGAAGACTTCACCTTCAACCTCACAAGCACGATGCTGGGCGGAAGCGAGGGATGCTCTAACTGCGCGGAAGCTTTCAAGAAGCATCAATTCCCCTCTTGTAGCCTGACCATGGAGGAGTTCCAACTGACCCAGACCCGCTACGTTCCCGCCGGCTTTGCCGCGCGAAATCCCAGCAACCACGATAGGGTAAAAAGTGCGGGGGAGGGAGAGCTCGCCATCCTGATGAGTCCATTTTATATACCTATTTTCAGATTCATCTGGGCTTGTTTTCTCGTTGATGCACTTCACTTTAGAGCTTTATTTGTTCATATTTGTTATTATCTCCTTTTTATGAGTAAGTGCACATTTATGCCCGTGGTTGTGTATTTTGTTACTTTTATTGTTTGTACTCCTTTTTGTGATTGCCTGGAATGTCTGCACAGATTAGTGATTTGTTTTTCCTATCGGTACATGAGTCGTGTGAGTGTTCCGGGATGGTTGTGAAACAGGAATACTGCGCACGATCATGGGATCTAATGCGCACGACCACTGGTCGTGCGCCCCCGATCGTGCGCACTACTCTTCGTTTTCCAAAATCTGCCTGGGGTAATAGCACGACCACTGGACCTAGTGCGCACGAACACCGGTCGTGCGCCACTGATCATGTGCATTGATTCCTCTTTTCTGGAGTCCTGTCTGGGGTAATCGCACGACCATTGCACTTAGTTCGCATGAACACTGGTCGTGCACCACTGCTCGTCCGCATTATCCCAGTTCTTCTTCCTAATCTGCCATGCCAGAGCGCACGATCACTGGACATAGTGCGCACAACCACTGGTCCTGCACCCGTGATCGTGCGCATTATTCAATTCTGCTTTCTATAAATATTGCAGGTCTCAGCCTAATTCAGAATCGTTGGGATCGCTACGCATTTCTCCGCCGTTTTCCGCCTTCTTCGCCGTTTTTCATCATCTTCCACCCTAGGGAGGTGCTCCGGGCAAGCTTTCACCGCCAAATCCAAGCCGGAGCTTCCTCTCGGCCTCCTCCATCATCTCTTGGATTCATTCCAAGCTTCAACGCCATAGCCATCAACCAAAGGGAAGCTTGCAACTTTCGTCCGCTATCGTGACACGAAGAAGATGGGCCATTGGGTGACAGCTGATGCACCCGCGAACAGACTCTTACTGTGGTTGGTTCGGTGAGTCGATCTCCGCGGGCTCGCTCGGGTAGGCAAGTGCACCTATCGCAAGTAGTACTCGATATTCGGGGGAATACCGAGATCGTATTGTTCTCGGGGTCGCGTTGACTATTCTTACTCCTCCGGGAGGACTATTATTTTACTGAAAGTAAGGTGGATTTTTTTACTTAATAAAAGACGGAAAAGCAAAGGAGCGAAAAAACGATTTAGAAAATATTCGATGAAGGGTTAACGCTCGGCATCGAATCGGATTAAGACTAAAACAATTTTTAATAATTAAAAGACTTAGTTTTCAAATTAATAATAAGGCAACTTGGCCGTTGAGGTTCCATAAATGTGAGCTCACTAGCTATAGGGATATCGCTCACCTAAATGTTAAGACTATTCGACCGAACGTTAGTCCGACGAAGGATTCCTCTTAACGCCCGCTTTACGCTAAGAACCCCGCTATTGGGTGGGGAACCCAATCCGGTAGAATTACGCTTGTCCTCTCTCGAGGGTATGCACGCAACTCTATTTACCCAGGGGTGATCGGTCCATATGCACGGCCTCTCGGCTAGCTAGCATATGGACTACGGAAATAGGGCCCACACATCGATATGTGGTCCTACGCGTCGTAAACCCGGGGTAAACCTAAAGTGCTTAAATTAAAATGAAAATAAAGAGCTTCAATTATTATAAATCATTTTAAATGTCCCAATGCTCTTCGATGCCGAGGCTAATAGCGATTAGCCACACATCGGTATGGGGACGGCTTATAATTTAGTGAGGCGCGAGTTCGAAATTAAATGCTAAACGATTATAAGAAGGGGACACAAGATAAATAACAACATTTAGAAAACTGAAAAATTAGCTAAAACAAGAACTCACGCACACTCCAAATTATAAATTAAAAAGGATCTAAGTTACACATGAAAGAAATTTGCATATTCAAAATTTGCGAGTCCCACTCAAACGAGTGGGGGCGGTAAATAAAAGCTGAAAATTGCAAGTCCTACTCAAACGAGTAGGACTGAAATGAAAGCGAGTCCTACTCAAATGAGTAGGAGAAAATAAATGCGATTACAGGGCTATAAAATCCGGCCATTTGAACTCAAGTGAGTAGGCGGAAAAATAATGAAAGAAAATAACAAGTCCTACTCAAACGAGTAGGACTAAAAATGAAAACGATGCGCCATTTAACTCTTAACGAGTAGGCGAAAATAAATGCACACGAACACACACACACTCCATATGAATTTTAAGAAAGCGATAAAGCTAACACCTACACTCACACCCTCTACATAATTTGAACAAAGCATTAAAAATTATACTCATACACTCATACACACAACATGAAAATTTAAGAAGAACAAAAGAAAGTTTATTCTCATACACTCACACATACTAATAACAAAGAAAAATCAAAGTTACCTAAAAATGAAAATAACAAGATTTCTACTCCTAAAACTTACCCAAAACACATAAAAAGAACAATCAAAAAGATAATGAGAAAATAAGTTTTACAAAATAAAGTTAAAATTAAAGGTGATCAAAAATTAAAATTAAAACTTTTTCATTCTTAAGAATTTATAAAAGTGATAAAAAAGGTGAAGAGAAAATGAAAAGAACAAAAGATGTTTTACAATCCTAAAAGAAAAACTAAGTAAAAAAAAGAACAAATTCACTTTTCAAACCTCATTTATGAATTCATAAGAATGAAATCCTATTACTTTCAAGAAAAAGACAAGGTGAAAAAAGAGGAAAACTATCATCCCTAAGCATGAAAACAAGTTAAAAAAACATGTAAAGTAAGCATGTTACACTCATACACACACACACACACACACACTTTTCATAAATGAAGAACAAAGATGAAACTAAGAATAAAAAGGAGAAAGAAAGTGGGTACAAGTGTTCATTCCAAAGCTAAGTATGAAGAGAAAATCTAACATTTTATTAATTTTTAGGAACTATTACAAGCTATTACAAGGGCTAAAGCTAAAGCAAAACAAGACATGAAATAAAAAAAGGGAGAAATCTCCTTACATAGCCTTGGAAATTACGGATGCAGCCCACAAAAAGACACTAAATTGGCCCAAAAATCTGAACCCTTGGACCTTACAGGACTGGGCAATTTATAGGCAAAAAATTCTAAGTACACGCCCTCGGTCACGGGCGTGTAGGGGGGGCGTGACAGTACTATTCATGAAGGCGGCTGGCGATTGGACAGGAAAGTTGACTTCGGGCAGAGTTCGCGGCAGTCACGCCCCAGGTCACGGGCGTGACTCTGGGCGTGTCGGGGAGGTAGAACCGGGCGCGGGTTGCGCCGAAAGTCTTCGGTAGCACCTTGTCGGGCTAGCTGGAAAGGTCACGCCCCAGGTCACGGGCGTGACTCTGGGCGTGTTAGTTGGTGTCGACACTCGACGAATGTCGAGTGGAAAGTGTCGAGTCGAAATCATCGAGCGGAAATTGAGTCACACCCCAGGTCACGGGCGTGACGCTGGGCGTGACTGTTGGTGTCGACACTCGACGATCGTCGAGCGGAATTCGTCGAGAGGAGAGGACACGGGCTTGGGTCACGCCCCGTGTCGGGTGATACGGGCGTGACCCCAGGCGTGTCATGCTTGAACTTCAGAAATTTTCCGATTTCACGGGAAATGCGCAGTCACGGCCCGG
Source organism: Platanthera guangdongensis (assembly GCA_039583875.1). NCBI lineage: Eukaryota > Viridiplantae > Streptophyta > Magnoliopsida > Asparagales > Orchidaceae > Platanthera > Platanthera guangdongensis. The sequence goes on along the minus strand of CM077158.1, from coordinate 95,476,434 downwards.
TCACGGGCGTGACCAATGTGTCACGGGCGTGTACTTCCCAAATTTTGGCAGATTTTGGAATTTTTCTGCAAAATAAAATAAAACAAGTTAGGAGAAAATTTACAAAAATAGGAACATTTTATTGAACAAAAATAAGTAAAAACGACGAAAATAAATGAAAATGACTAAATTAATGTGCATAAAAATACGTATATTTACAAAACATCAAATACCCCCATACTTAGGCTTTTGCTATTCCAGAGCAAAAGTTTGAGGTGAATCTATAAGGAATAAAAAAACTCTAAGTTCTGGCTATCGCTTAATCAATTATAAGAGAGATCGAAATAAATATACGGGGTGTAAGAGTTAAGTCCTAAAATTATATAGATGATTTAAATAGCGCAAAAGTTTTGGCCAAAAGACTTCTTGATGTAATCAAATAGAAGGCAACATTTGAAATGGTTAGATTAACGAAAATAGTTTGGAATTATAAGAACTCTAGCTTATACGAGTGCTACTGGAAATAATACAATTTACTAATTATGCTCTCAAAAAGATTTTTGAATTAATTCTAGAATCGTGTAATTGGCTAAGGGGGTAGTGGGTTTATGAAGAGGGTTTTGATATTTGAGGTGAGATAATTTTTTCTCGAACCTCCATTTTTTTCTTTTGGATTATTAGGAAAACGAAATCTTATTTTCCTAATATGATTTTTGTTTTTCAACTTCATAAGAATAAAATTAACCCAATGTATATTTGTAGGAGTAATGAATTTTATTCTCTTACTCCATATATAATCTTTTTAAATTATTGGGTGCCTATGTTTACAGAACGAAATCTTATTCCCATTGACATATGATCTTTTAAGGATAAAATTTTTCATGCCAAGTAGGTCATGAAAAGTAAGGGGAGAAAGGAAAACTAGATTGTAATCCTAAAAATTTTTGAGAGCAACATTAATAATTTGTACGTTCCAATGTTTCAGAAAGCTAAAAGTAAGTATAATTGAATTCTATAGTCATTATTTCCTAACATAATATACGTGCTCCTATTAACGAAAAATTAGAAGTAGTGCCTAAAACGAGTTCGCTAGTTTTAACAAAGCATAAAGAATTCTTTAAAACTTAACCCCGGCTATTTAAATTTTTCAATCAATAATTAATAAACGGGTAGTGAACAAAGAATTAATCAAATTCACATATAAATAAACTCAAAACTGAATTTTTGGATAGCAGAAAAGTTAAGTATGGAATATTTAATTTATTTATTTCAAAACATTTTTTTTTTGATTTTTATAGTTTTTGTTATCATTTTTTTGTTTTTCATTTATTATCTTTTTTTTGTATTTTTGTTTTTCTCAAATTTTTTTTTTTGAATTTTTTTTTGAACTATTATCTTTTTTTTGTATTTTTTAAGAGAATTTTCATTTATGTACAAAGATAAGGGAATAAAAAGGTTTGTACAAGAATGAGAAAGGGGGAGAGAGAAAAGAGTATGTACGAAAAAATATGTACAAAATGAAACTAAAAATTTTTTTTGTTGTTTTTGAGTTTTTTGGAAAAAAGAAAGAAAGAGAACAAAGAAAAAAAAATTTTTCGATTTTTTTTTTCATTTTAAAATTTTTTGTTTATTTAAAGATGTTTTTTTTTAATTTTTTTGTTTTGTTTTGTTGTTATATGTATTTTTTTTGTATTTTTTTTTTGAAATGCAGAAAAATTGAAGTGCAGAAAGTAAAGTACGAAAACACCCCCATACTTAAGTCCAACATTGTCCCCAATGTTGTATCGTAAGTATGCGGAACAGAAAGGAAAGACAATATGTACAAAGAAAAGAAAGGGAAGGGGGTAGAAGCTTCCCTGAAACGCGTAGGGGGAGGCCGATCAGAAACCCTGCGTTTATTAGAAAAAAAACAGCAAAGATAATAAGGAAAGAGCGAAAAAGATAAGCGATGGGTGCCTCCCAGGAGCGCTTTGTTTATAGTCGTGTAGCTTGACTATTTTGGCGGGTTTATAATGTGGAGGAAAGTTATGGTTTCGCTAAAACCGATCACTGGGTCGCCTGCTATATAAGACTTTAACCGATGACCGTTTACTTTAAATGAACCTTTTTCCGGGTGGGAGACGAGTACGGTTCCATAAGGAAAAACGTCTTCAACTAGGAAGGGACCGGACCATCTAGATTTTAATTTACCTGGAAAAAGCCTAAGACGTGAATTGTAAAGAAGGACAAGATCGCCCGGAGAAAATAATTTTTGGGACTTGATTTTTCGATCGTGATATAACTTAGAGCGCTCCTTATAGAATTTATTGCTCTCGTAAGCGTTCGCACGCCATTCATCGAGCTCGTTTAGTTGCAGTTTTCTATTGTGAGCGGCTAAGTTGGAGTCGAGGTTTAAGAGTTTTAAAGCCCAAAGTGCGCGATGTTCTAATTCTACGGGTAAATGACACGCTTTGCCGTAGACTAACCGGAACGGCGTACATCCAATAGCGGTTTTGTATGCCGTCCGATACGCCCACAACGCATCGTCGAGTTTAACGGACCAATCTTTCCTATTTAGCGAAACGGTTTTTTCTAAAATTCGCTTAATCTCTCGATTTACTACCTCGACTTGGCCACTTGTTTGCGGGTGGTAGGGGGTGGCAAGCTTGTGCGTGACTCCGTATTTAGCTAACGTCTTAGCCATAAGAGCGTTACAGAAATGCGTTCCCCTATCACTAATAATTGCGCGAGGCGTGCCGAAGCGAGAAAATAATTTTTTAAGAAATGTAACGACGACTCGCGCATCGTTGGTTTGGAGAGCTTGCGCTTCCGCCCACCTCGATACATAGTCGACTGCCACTAAAATATACATATTTTTGAAAGAAGGAGGTAGGGGGCCAACAAAATCTATGCCCCACAAATCGAAGACTTTGCACTCTAAAAACATGTTTTGGGGCATCTCGTCGTGGCGAGAGATGTTACCCGATCGCTGACAGCTATCGCATGCGCACACAAAATTATGCGCGTCTTTGAAGAGAGTGGGCCAAAAGTAGCCCGCCTCTAGCGCCTTCCGAGCGGTCCGGTTGGCTTGATAATGCCCACCGGCTGGACCCTCGTGGCAGTGCTTAAGAATTTGCAAGCACTCCACACCCGCAACGCATCTTCGGACCGCTTGGTCCGCGCAGATACGAAAAAGAAATGGGTCCTCCCAAAAGAAATTTTTCAAGTCAGAAAAGAATTTCTTCTTTTGATGACTGGAAAACTCTTTTGGAAGGACCCGCGCTACTAAGAAATTTGCAAAATCTGCGAACCAAGGCGAAGATGACGAAGATTTATTTATTGCAAGAAGGCGTTCCTCGGGGAATCTGTCATTTATTTCAGATTCGACGAGCGCTTCCGCACCCGGATTTTCTAAACGGGAGAGGTGGTCCGCCGCTAGATTTTCCGCTCCCCGCTTATCTCGGATCTCCAAATCAAACTCTTGTAGGAGGAGAATCCATCGAAGAAGGCGGGGCTTCGCATCATTTTTAGCTAATAAATATTTAAGCGCGGAGTGATCGGTAAAAACGATAACTTTAGATAGCGTTATATACGAGCAAAACTTATCGAAAGCAAAAAGCGACGGCTAAGAATTCCTTTTCTGTTGTCGTGTAATTTACTTGTGCGGAAGTGAGCGTCTTGCTAGCGTAATAAATAGGATGAAAATGTTTTTCTACGCGTTGGCCAAGAACGACACCTAAGGCAATATCACTAGCGTCGCACATTATTTCGAACGGAAGGGACCAATTAGGGGCCACTAAAATTGGTGAAGAGATAAGTTTTTGTTTTATCAAATTAAAGGCGGACTCGCATTCGCTACTAAAGATGAAACGTGATTCCTTTTCCAAGAGGTGAGTTAGCGGCTTTGTTATTTTTGAAAAGTCTTGAATGAAGCGTCGATAAAAGCCTGCATGGCCTAAGAAACTCCTAATAGATTTTACGTTTGTTGGATGCGGAAGTTTTTCTATAATGTCTATCTTGGCCTTATCCACCTCTATCCCCTTAGACGAAATCATATGGCCGAGGACCAAACCTCCTCGAACCATAAAGTTGCATTTTTCCCAATTTAAAACAAGACTTGTGTCCTCGCACCGTTGAAGGACACGATCTAAATTATGAAGGCAATCGGGAAAAGTGCGTCCGAAAACAGAAAAGTCATCCATAAAGACTTCCATAATGTCTTCTACTAGTTCGCCAAAGATCGCTAGCATACATCTTTGGAATGTAGCCGGCGCATTGCAGAGTCCAAATGGCATTCTTCGATATGCGAAGGTGAAGGATCAAGTGCATACCCAACTGCACCAAAAGCCCGGACTGTTGGAAAGGGTGCTACTTAATTTCTTAAATAAGTAGAAGAGCGCCACGGTTCAAGTGAAGGAACGCCGGACCCAACAATCCCCCCCCCCCCCCCCCCCCCGGCGTCCAGCACAACCCGTCTGCTCAGAGGTGGAGTTACCACATGGCCCACATGGCTCAGAGGTGGGGTTACCACATGGCCCACACTGCTCAGAGGTGGGGTTACCACATGTCCACGGTTTTCACGGCTCAGAGGTGGGGTTACCACATGTCCACGGTTGCCTGACCCGCCGGACCCACACAGGTAGAAGGGAAAAATCAGGATTTAAATAGCGCTCCCCCGGTTTTGAACCCGTAACCTCGCTTTGATACCAATTGAAGGATCAAGCGCATACCCAACTGCACCAAAAGCCCGGACTGTTGGAAAGGGTGCTACTTAATTTCTTAAATAAGTAGAAGAGCGCCACGGTTCAAGTGAAGGAACGCCGGACCCAACAATCCCCCAATTGAAAGGGGAAACTAGATCGGATATACTCTAAGGGGGGGGGGGAAATAGAGTATATGGTGCTTTTTAAAATACAAAGAAAAACTTTTGCAAAGCTTTACAACAATTGTTGTAATGAGTGTAAGCAGAGAAGCAGAAGTAAAACTAATCACAAAACTAAGCTATGCAGAAATTAAACACAAGAAAATCTAGGCCAGAAACAAAAAGAAAACATGCAGAACCAGATGACACAAGGAAATATAGTGGTTCCCCAACTTGGGTACATCCACTCTTCTACCACCCTAGGTAGGAATCCACTGCAGGATGAGTTGATCAGGTGTCCTGGGCACCAATGAGCTTTTGGTAAGGTGCTCAAAAACCAAATCAGATTTTTTGATCAGGTGTCTTGCCACCAATAAGCTTTTGACAAGGTGCTCAAAAACCAGATTCAAACTTTTGAAGGGAGTTTGAAAAACCCTTTACAGAGAGGGGGTTGAGAGAGTTATGGCAGTCTTCTCTTTTCTCAATCAACTGAGAAGACTAAGTGGATTGATTTCAAAGCTCCCCCTGAGTCCTTGATCTTCAGGAAGATGAGCTTTGCTGAGGGTGATAGGCCTTCAAAGATAGATCTCCAGCAAAAGATGATTTCAGCAAGCTGAAATGTTGAGTGTCTGGAGTCTTGAAATGATGTTGGCCTTGAACACTTTGAAAGCTGAAGAGATCTGAAGAATGTTTGAAAGCTTGATCTCTTCTTGATGAGTGTTCTTCTGAATTCTTGCTGACAGAATATTTTTCAGAGTCTCTGTATATTGAGAGGTGTCCTATTCTTGTCAATCTCCTTCTGTTCTTGTCTATTATCTGTCTTTATTCAAAAACATTCTATCTTTTATTCTCTGAGTCTGAATAGAATATTACTCTGTCAAAGATAGCCGTTGGTCTGCATTGATTACAGCCTTAATTGCATAATCTGTTCTGAAGGAAAGTCCACTGAATTGTTCCTTGAAAAATTCCTTGAAACTTGCTCCAGAAGTAAATGAAAACGGCTGGCAGATCTTCTGAATTAAATGCAGAATAACTTCTATCTGATTTGAATTTGAATTCTGAAAGATAACTGAAATCGTCGAACTGAGCTCTGCTATCGTCGAGCTGAGCTCAGCGAACTGGAAGATGCAAGCAGCAAAGAAATCGTCGATCTGAGCTCAAGGATCGTCAAACTGAGCTCAGAGATAAGGATCCAGTGCAGAGTCAAAATCGTCGACCTGAGCTCAGCGATCGTCGACCAGAGCTCGATGATATTGAGAAGTTGAGCTCAGCGATCGTCGACCAGAGCTCGACGATATTATGACGTTTGAGCTCAGCGATCGTCGAATGGAGCTCGACGATCTGTCAATAGTTGAGCTAGACGATCGTCGACCGGAGTTCGACGAAACGTCGTGCTGAGCTCGACGATTTGGACTTAGTCTCCAGAAAAACTTGGGTCTTCAGGGCAGCTTCCAATCCTAGCCTTCTAACCCTTAGACTCAATTCTAATTGACCTATTAAGCTATACAGAAGGTCAAAACACAGATTCCTAGAGACATAGTGATCCTGACCCAAATTAGTAATAGGGTGTTCCAACAATCTCCCCCTATTTGGGTTAGGAAAACTATTTACAGACATAAGAAAAACAAACAACATCATACAGTCAGAAAAACATAAAAACAACAGCAGCTAGACATCACAGAACCATCACAGAGATATATATAAACATGATATCCAGAGGGCAGTCAGAAACACCAAGAGTTATCACCTTACAGAGTTATTCCTTTTCTTTGCCTTTTACCATTTTGATTTCTCTGTTAGGATCTAAAGCTTGTTGTTTGGATCTGGTATCATCAGCTACACCCAAATAAATTTGCTTTGATGTCCTGGGAACCACTACAGCTGGATGCAACTCCATGTACCTGTCTGCATCAAAAAATTTGCTGGAAGCATATCTTTCTAGTTCTTTCTGTCTTTGTTCTGACATTGTGGAGATGTTGGAAGTGTCTAGGCCTTTCTCTTTGGCTTTCTTTATTTGATCTAATGCAGCCAGCTCTTTCATTCTAACAGTCCAAGCCACAGGATTCTTCTCAGGGTCCTCAAATGGAACAGGTGGCTCATACCTATTGGAAGAAGTATCTTGAGGAGTCCTGGCAGTCACAGTATCTTTGAGCTTATAGGGGAAAGGACCAGAAGATGTGTCAGAAGGAACATGTCCTCCCCTGGAGTAAGAATGCTGTCTGGAATGCCCTTTGGAGTAAACCTGAGTCTCTCTTTGGTTTCCCCTATATCCTCCCCTTCTAGAGTAAGAGCCCCTAGACTGGCTTTCCCTTTGATATGTTCTAGCATGAGGTTGGTAGGGAGCCTGGCTTCTAGCAGGGCCTGAACTTGCTGAGCTGCCACCTGCACCTGCATCAGGTGGAGGTGGTGGAGGAGGATGAGGGTGCTTGAACTGAGTGGAACCTTTCTCATACTTCCTCTTCTTCTTCATAGCCTTTAGCTGGTTCTTAGAGAACTGCATCCAATGCTCAGTGATTGGGCAGTTGTGCAGAATATAGTAATGGACATCATTGTCATCTCTAACTTTGGCAGGAGGAACCCTCTTCAATGCCTTACTTCTTGCTTTCCTTTTCTTTGCAATGATGGCAGATGAATCATCAGAAGCAATGTTATAATCCTCAGATTCAGAACTCTGTGCATCATATAAGGCATCAATCTTCTTCATCAATGTTTCTTTCAGTTGAACAGCAGCTGATGGGGCAGAAGCAGAAGGGGCAGCAACAGGAACAACAACAGATGGGGCAACAGATACAGAAGCATCAGCAGATATAACAACAGGTACTGGAGCAGCAGTAGAGGCAACAGTGATTATTTCAGGAATTTTGGCAGCAGCAGGCTCAGATACAACAACAACATCTACAGCAGGCTCAAAAACAACAGCCTCTGTCATCAGAGAATCCTGGGGGATGGGCTCAACAGAATCCATTTGATTTTCAGCAGCAGATGGAACATTTGCTTCAGCAGCAGCAAGAATAATTTCAGAGGCAGATACAGCCTTGTTTTCAGCAGCAGCAGCAGTCACTGAAAGAATAAAAGTAGAAATGATACTGGGGTCACAGCATGAGAAGGGCACCAGAGCCTTGGACAGATCTTCAGAGGGCTGGACAGCATAGGCTGCTGGAAGGCAGCTGTAATATGCAGTATCAAATGTAGATAGCAAAGACCTTAGGTCTATTGCTAGGGCTGGAGTAGCAGAGGCAACTGGAGCAGAAGAGGTAGCAGACACAGGAGCAGCAGTAGCAGCAGCATGAAGACTGTCTTCATAGGGCATCTCCCCCTGCCTGGATGCAGATACCTCTGGATCAAGGCAACCTGCTGGTGGGGCTGCTGGAGGAAGGAGAGAAGAAAGCCTGGCAGAGAGAGCTGCCACTGACAAGTGCAGAGGAGCCAAAGAGGTCTCCAAGAGAAGAGAGAGCCTGGGGGCAATGAGCTCATACAGCTTGTCAGCAAGGGCTGAAAGATCTACTTGCTCAAGAAGAGGAGCAGAGGTAGAGGGTACAGGGGTGGCTGAAGAGGCTGGAGGGGGAGGGCTGAAGGGTGGAATGAAGGGCTCAGGAGAGGGGATGGTGGAGATGGAGGATAATGGGATGGATATGGATGGAGTGAATGTGGGTTGGGCAATAATGTGGTGGAGAAGGTCTTGGAAAGAGGTGGAAGAGGATGGTAACTCTGGAGGAGAGGAGGGGGAATCATCCATGTAGGATTCATCCAGAAGTGTGAAGGATGGAAGGGATGGGGATGAGGTGACATCTGGTGGGGGATAAGAGAATAGGGGATGAAAGTGGTCTGCTGGTGGAGATGAGATGGTAGCTGGAGATGGAATAGAAGTTGGAGATGGGCTGGAAATTGTAATGGTGGAGGGAGCTGGAGTGGTGGATGAAATGGGTAGGGTTGGGCTTGGAGGAGAAGAAGAAGCAGCACTAGCATCAGGCAGGTCCTCTACAGGGGCAGAGACCTAGGGTGGAGTGACTCTTAGAGTCCTGGTGCCTGAAGGGGCAGATGGAGAGGGCCTGCTGGGCTTGATGATTTGCCTGTCCCATTTCCCAAATAGGGCACAGGTGAGTCTCTTGGAGGCATTGATGTGCACTCCAGAGGAGACTAGCAGAGTAGGGCACTTAGCCTAAAGGAAGACTCCCAGAATTCTTCCATAATTCACAAAGGTTTTGTTTATCTTTTTCTTCAACAGATCAAAAAATACTTCTCCCCAGTTCAAGCTTTTCCTATCTACCAGAGCTCCCATGAGGCAGAGCTGATATTTGGAGATGGTGTCATGTGCAGAATGTTTGGCCAACAGAACCTTGCCTACAACATCTGCCAGAAACCTGTATTCAACTGACAGGTTCCTCTTAAACAACTTGCTAGGGTTCCCCTCAGGATGACCCATCCTGGCAAGTAAATCAGAGAATTCTTCTCCAGAAAGTTCAGCAGAGTCTTCACCATTTCTTAATCCAAAAACCTCTGTGAGGACTGTTGGGGTCAGAGGTACCTGGGTGCCACCAATGGATCCAACAATGGTGTTGTTGTCAAGGTTGTGGGCAGTATATACCCATTCCTTTATTTCATCTGAGGCAAGTTTGATTCTTGTGGTCATGAGGGCAGATAAGTGCTGATCTTTGAATAAACTGAGGATGTCCTGGAAGACTTGATCGGTGGTGTTGAAGGAGTCTAGATCAATGTCAAATCCTGCATCAAATTTCATGGCGGCTAGCACCGCAACTGAAACGGCCATTGTACCTGCAAAAATCAACAGACAAAACAACCAAGTGTAGAACTGTTTGGAGGGAAGAAAATTTTGCAGAGAAATTGAAAGCGCAAGAGAGAACGACGGCGAAAATTGAGTTTTATATTAGGGTTTGACGCAGAAATGGAAAGATCGTTGAACTCAGTTCGACGATCGAGGCTTCTAAAGGAATCTGAAGAGACTCCAAAATCGTCGATCTCCGTTCAACGATTTGGAAAGGCGTCGAGCTCCGTTCGACGATCGTTCAGTGAACAGAATCGTCGAGCGCCGTTCGACGATCGTTGACCAGAAGAGATAGTCCATACTATCAAAGGAGCGCTGAACTCAGTTCGACGATTCAGGAAATCGTCGAACTCCATTCGACGATCTTTGGGAAAATCGTCGAGCACAGTTCAGAGATCAGAGAAATTTTAGACACTAAGGAAAATCAGAATTTTGCCTAGTCTTGGTCATTTTTAGCTTTCAAAATCTTGGATATTATTTAAGACTTCCTCCATCTAACATTCCTAACTGATTTAGGAAGAAAGTATGTTTCTTTTCATCCAAAGGCTTGGTGAAAATATCTCCCCTTTGTAAATCAGTTGGGATATATTGCAGTTCAATTTTATTCTTTTCAACATTGTCCCTTAAGAAGTGATGCCTAATCTCTATGTGTTTTGTCCTACTATGGAGGACTGGATTTTGAGCTATGGAGATAGCACTTGTATTGTCACAAAAGATTTTTGACTTCTCTAAGTTGTAACCATAGTCTAGGAGTTGATTTTGAATCCACAGAATTTGTGAATAACAACTGCATGCAGCCATATATTCAGCTTCAGCAGTTGAAGTTGACACAGATGTTTGTTTCTTGCAAAACCAAGAGACAAGTCTATCACCAAGGAACTGACAAGTTCCACTGGTGCTTTTCCTGTCAATTCTGCATCCAGCATAATCAGCATCAGAGAATCCAGTTAACTCAAATGCTGAATCTTTTGGATACCAGAGACCTAGATTTGGACAACTTTTAACATACCTAAGAATCCTCTTTACTAATGTGAGGTGTGACTCTCTAGGGCTAACTTGGAATCTAGTACATATACATGTAGCAAACATTATATCTGGTCTACTAGCTGTAAGATACAGTAAAGAGTCAATCATTGCTCTATATGTTGTCTGATCAACAGGTTTCCCATGTTCATCAGCATCCAATACAGCATTGGTAGGCATGGGTGTTTTCATACAAGATGCCTCAGACATGCCAAATTTCTTAACCAGCTCATTAGCATATTTGGTTTGAGAAATAAAGATGCCCTCAGCATGTTGTTTGACTTGCAATCCTAGGAAGAAGGATAGCTCACCCATGCTACTCATCTCAAATTTAGAATGCATTAGGTTAGAAACCTTCTGCATAGTTTTGAGTCAGTAGAACCAAAAATGATATCGTCTACATAGATTTGTACTAGTAGGGTATGGGACTTATGGGTTCTAATGAAAAGAGTTTGGTCTACTCTACCCCTTATAAAACCATTTTTCAAGAGAAAGCATGCTAGGGTCTCATACTATGCTCTAGGAGCTTGCTTGAGACCATATAATACTTTATTTAATCTAAAAACAAAATCAGGATGAGTTGGAGAGATAAAACCTGGAGGTTGTCTGACATAGACTTCCTCTTTGATGTCTCCATTTAAGAAGGCACTCTTGACATCCATCTGATAAACCTTGAATCCTTTGTGAGCTGCATAAGCTAAAAATATCTTGATGGCTTCTAATCTTGCAACAGGTGCAAAGGTCTGGTCGTAGTCAATTCCTTCTTCTTGAGAATATCCTTGGGCAACTAGCCTTGCCTTGTTCCTTATTATTACTCCTTGATCATCCAGTTTGTTTCTGAATACCCATTTTGTTCCAACAATGGAATGATCCTTAGGCTTGGGCACTAGTTCCCATACTTTGTTCCTCTCAAATTGATGCAACTCCTTTTGCATGGCAATGATCCAGTGTGGATCTTGCTCTGCATCTTGAATGGACTGAGGTTCAATTTGAGAAAGAAAGCAGGTGTAACAGGTTTTGGTTGACCTGATTTCTGGTTTTGCACACCAGCTGAGATTTCTCCAATTATCTGGGAAATTGGATGGTCTCTTGATGTTACTAAATCAACCGGGGGTGTTGATTGTTCACCAACCTGTGTTGTTGTTTCCTCTTGTGGTACAACAACTGGCTCTTCAGGTTGTGCTTCAATATGTTGAGCATTGCTTTCATCTTCACTGCTTTCATCCTCTTGAGCAACCTGTAGCTTGTTCATATCTTCAACTAGAGAGTGTTCCTGCAAAGGTTCTATGGTAGAAGAAATCTTCTCCTTGAAAAGACATGTTAGTTTCATCAAAAGAAACATGAACAGATTCCTCAATTTTCAATGATGATTTATTATAGACCCTATAGGCCTTGCTGATCATGGAGTATCCCAGAAACACTCCTTCATCAGCTTTGGCTTGAAATTTTGCTAGATATTTTCTTATCATTATTGTGAATATAGCAAATGCAAACCAAAAATTTTGAAATAGTCAACTTTAGGTTTCTTCCCTTTGAGTAATTCATAGGGAGTCTTTCCCTTCAGTTTATGTATCAGACTTCTGTTCAGCACATAGTTGGAGGTGTTCACTGCCTCTGCCCAGAAGGATAGCGGTAGATGAGCATCTGACAACAATGTAGTGGCAGATTCAATAAGGGTTCTATTTTTCCTTTCAGCTACCCCATTTTGTTGAGGAGTTCTAGGAGCTGAGAAAGTATGCCTGATCCCTTCACTCTGGCAGAACTCTTGCATAAGAAGAGAATCAACTCTGTCCCATGATCACTTCTGATCAGGCAATGTGAGTATTGAACTCAATCTTTATACATTTTGAGAAACTCTGTCAGACACTTAAAGTTATCAGACTTCTTCCTCAGAAAGAACACCCAAGTGAATCTAGAGAAGTCATCTACAATCACTAAAGTGTAGGATTTCCCTCCTAGGCTTTGTACTGTGATGGGTCCAAATAGATCCATGTGTAACAGATACAATATCCTAGGTGAATCACTCTTATCAAGTGACTTAAAACTGTTCTTAGTTTGCTTGCCTAATTGACAAGCCTTGCAGAGTCCTTCCTTTTTGTAGGGGCCAGAAGGTAGTCCTCTAACAAGGTTGTCCTTGGAGAGCCTAGCAATAGTTCTAAGGTTTATGTGTCCTAATCTCTTATGCCATAAAACATTTGGTCTACAAACCGAATTGAATAAACAGATATCTATAGTAGTTGAAAGAAAGTCTACTAGGTAGATGTTACCTTTCCTTTTACCTGTCAACACAGTTGTGTTGTCCTCTGACTTGATTTTGCATGAAGTTTTGCTGAAGTTCACCTGATATCCTTCATCACATAGCTGACTGATGCTGATTAGGTTGTGCTTCAGTCCTTCCACATATGCTACCTTCTTGAAGGTTACAGAACCAATCTGGACTGCTCCATATCCTTTAGTTTGTCCAAAGTTGGAATCACCAAAGATAACTTTGGGTCCAAGCTTGGCTCTAAAGGAATTTAGGTTGTCCTTGTTCCCTGTCATGTGCTTAGAGCATCCACTATCCAAATACCATTGCTGGTTAGATGTTGGATAGGTCTTCACCTGCACATAAAACAATTTACTTGTTTTTGACCCAGTTTACCTTGGGCCTAGGTTGATAACCTTTAAATTCAGAAATGAAAGATATCCCTGGCTGACTCTTATATCCTTCAGGATGATATCTCCTTGGAGGTATAATCCATTCAGTATAAGGGTTATGGTTTGGGATGAAGAACCCTTAGGATTCAATTTTGACTTGCCTTTGAAAGAATTTCCAGAACTCTGACCTCTGTTCGACGATCTTGGAGCTGCGTTCGACGATCGTGGGTCCGATCGTCGAGCTCCGTTCGACGGTCGACTATGGCTGAGGTCAGGTATATGGGATCGTTGAGCAGCGTTCGACGATCTTGGCTGAGATCGTCGATCATCGTTCGACGATTTGTCCTGAGATCGTCGAGCTGCGTTCGGCGATCGTCGATCTTCATTCGGCGATCGTCGATCTCCGTTCGACGATTTGTGCTGGACTTTAGTTTTCTGAGGCAGATCAGAATTTTTCCTGGCAACCTCTACAACTCCCTTTCCCTTGTCAGAAATAAACTTGATAGGGGTTGTTAGAACAATAGGTTGGCTGGATGAGGCACCCAAGCCCAGTGTACTGTTGAATCTTGAGTTCACTATGCTTGTGATGTCCATCAGCTTGATGCTTCTCCCATTGAGAGATTCTTCAAGCTTCTTGGCCTCAGAGAGCTCACTCTTCAGTGAAGCTATCTGTTCCCTATAGTTCTCCAACTCCTGAGAGAGTTTGAGGTTTTCTGATTTTAAAGCATTTTGTTCAGATAATTGATTTCTGAGAGAGATGATCTCTTTCTCAGACTTTAGCAGGTCTAAACATAGTGCTTTAAATTCAAGTTTAAAATCTTCTGAAGTGAAATCAAAAGAGCTGATTACCTGATCTTCTTCAGGTTGAGTCTCTGAGTCTGACTCTGACTTCTCTTCCTCTGAGTTGTGTTGTGAGGCATTGATTGCCATCATGCATAACTCCTTTTCCTCTGCATCATCCTCATCATCACTTGAGCTGGAAGAGGCTTCTGACTACTCTTCAATCTCACTCCAGGATTCAGCAACAAATCCTTTCCTTGTGTGCTTATTTCTGCTGGAGGAAGGTTTGCTATTTCCATTCCTTTTGGAGTCCTTATCCTTTCTTCTTTCTTTTCTGTCCCTTCTGTCCTTGTTCTTGTTTTCTGGACAGTCAGGAACCATATGTCCTGGTTTCCTGCAACCAAAGCAAATAATGTCTTTGCTATTGCCAATGGACTTGTCATACCTTGGCTTATCCTGCACCTTGTATGATCTTCTTCTGAAGTCCTTTCTGGCCATCTTATAGAATCTTTTGGCCAACAAGCTGAGAAGTTCATCATTGGCTGTTCCTTTTTCTTCAGGCAGATCCTCAGTTGCCTTGAATGCTATAGTCTTCTCCTTTCTTGTGGCTGGTGAAGCAGCCTTCTATTCTTCTTCTCTGTTTTTGATGAGTAGCTCATAAGATTTGAGCTTACCCAACAAGGCTTCAGTGGTGATCTCATTCAGGCTTCTGGCATCTTTAATTGGCCAGATTCTTGAATCCCAAGTGCTGGGGAAGCACATTAGGATCTTGTCATTAAGTTCAGTCAGTGAGATCTCTTTGTCTAATGTCCTCAGTTCACTGACAATTAGACTCAGTCTGTTGTACATGTCTCCCACTGACTCAGTTTCTCCCTTCTTGAAGTTCTCTCATATTGGGAGATGAGATGGGATCTTCTGTCCTTTCTCTCATCAGCTGATCCTGAAACTATTTCTGAGAGCTTGTCCCAGATCTCCTTGGCTGAATTACATTCAGCTACCTTCTGAAAAATGTCATCTAACATTGTTTGAGCTAGAATGTTCATTGCCTTGGCATCAGCTACTTTCCACTTTTTGATGTCAGCATCTGTTCCTGATGGAGGTGGAACAGCACTTGTGCTTGTGCTCTCTGGAGGTCTTGGACACACTGTCAAAACCGAATTAAAAATATCTTCGTCAATAGAATTCATGTAGAGTTTAATCCTTGCTTTCCAAAGTGCAAACTTTCATAGATTGCACACTGGAGGTCTGGTGCTAGCATAATCTTTGTTTTGGGCCATGATTTGTGCAAGCTAAATCTAATAATAAAATACAAAAGAAGGATCTAGTTTGGGATCTTGGGGTTCAGGTGTTAGCCTGTACAACCAAACAGATATGGTATGATTAACCAACCTCGCTTTGATACCAATTGAAAGGGGAAACTAGATCAGATATACTCTAAAGGGGGGGGGGGAATAGAGTATATGGTGCTTTTTAAAATACAAAGAAAAACTTTTGCAAAGCTTTACAACAATTGTTGTAATGAGTGTAAGCAGAGAAGCAGAAGTAAAACTAATCACAAAAACTAAGCTATGCAGAAATTAAACACAAGAAAATCTAGCCAGAAACAAAAAGAAAACATGCAGAACCAGATGACACAAGGAAATATAGTGGTTCCGCCAACTTGGGTACATCCACTCTTCTACCACCCTAGGTAGGAATCCACTGCAGGATGAGTTTGATCAGGTGTCCTGGGCACCAATGAGCTTTTGATAAGGTGCTCAAAACCAAATCAGATTTTTTGATCAGGTGTCTTGCCACCAATGAGCTTTTGACAAGGTGCTCAAAAACCAGATTCAAACTTTTGAAGGGAGTTTGAAAAACCCTTTACAGAGAGGGGGTTGAGAGAGTTATGGCAGTCTTCTCTTTCTCAATCAACTGAGAAGACTAAGTGGATTGATTTCAAAGCTCCCCTGAGTCCTTGATCTTCAGGAAGATGAGCTTTGCTGAGGGTGATAGGCCTTCAAAGATAGATCTCCAGCAAAAGATGATTTCAGCAAGCTGAAATGTTGAGTGTCTGGAGTCTTGAAATGATGTTGGCCTTGAACACTTTGAAAGCTGAAGAGATCTGAAGAATGTTTGAAAGCTTGATCTCTTCTTGATGAGTGTTCTTCTGAATTCTTGCTGACAGAATATTTTTCAGAGTCTCTGTATATTGAGAGTGTCCTATTCTTGTCAATCTCCTTCTATTCTTGTCTATTCTCTGTCTTTATTCAAAACATTCTATCTTTTATTCTCTGAGTCTGAATAGAATATTACTCTGTCAAAGATAGCCGTTGGTCTGCATTGATTACAGCCTTAATTGCATAATCTGTTCTGAAGGAAAGTCCACTGAATTGTTCCTTGAAAAATTCCTTGAAACTTGCTCCAGAAGTAAATGAAAACGGCTGGCAGATCTTCTGAATTAAATGCAGAATAACTTCTATCTGATTTGAATTTGAATTCTGAAAGATAACTGAAATCGTCGAACTGAGCTCTGCTATCGTCGAGCTGAGCTCAGCGAACTGGAAGATGCAAGCAGCAAAGAAATCGTCGATCTGAGCTCAAGATCGTCGAACTGAGCTCAGAGATAAGGATCCAGTGCAGAGTCAAAATCGTCGACCTGAGCTCAGCGATCGTCGACCAGAGCTCGACGATATTATGAGTTTGAGCTCAGGGATCGTCGAATGGAGCTCGACGATCTGTCAATAGTTGAGCTAGACGATCGTCGACCGGAGTTCGACGAAACGTCGTGCTGAGCTCGACGATTTGGACTTAGTCCTCCAGAAAAACTTGGGTCTTCAGGGCAGCTTCCAATCCTAGCCTTCTAACCCTTAGACTCATTCTAATTGACCTATTAAGCTATACAGAAGGTCAAAACACAGATTCCTAGAGACATAGTGATCCTGACCCAAATTAGTAATAGGGTGTTCCAACAGAAGGTGCCGAACGGGCAAGTAAAAGTTGTTTTCTCTTGATCATCGGGGGAAATGGGATTTGGAAAACCCGAGATAAACCATCAAGAAACAATAATACGATGACCGGATAAACGCTCTAAAATCTGGTCCAAAAATGGCAGAGGGAAATGGTCCTTGCGGGTGGCGTCATTAAGTTTCCTATAGTCGATGCACACATCGCCAACCCGTAACAGTACGAGTTGGGACAAGCTCGTTATGCTCATTTCGCCACTAACGGTAAGACCGCCCTTCTTGGGTACGACATGCACGGGACTAACCCATGCACTGTCCGAAATAGGGTAGATAATCCCCGCATCTAATAACTTAATGATTTCGCTTTACGACGTCTTTCATGTTTGGGTTAAGACGACGTTGCGGCTGAATCGTTTTGCGGCAATTATCGTTAAGGAAAATCTTATGGGTGCAAAAGGAGGGGCTAATCCCCTTTAAGTCAGAGATTTTCCACGCAATTGCATGTTGATGTTTAAATAAAACTTTCAATAAATCGGAAGTCTCCGACTCGCTCAATCCGAAGAAATGATAACGGGAAGCGTATCCCCTTTTCCCAAAAATGCGTATTTGAGCGAGGCGGGTAAGGGTTTGAGGTCTAGGATGGGCGGTTCTTCTAGGGAGGTTTTAACGCCTATGTATTTCTTACCAATTGGTTCGAAGGCAAGTCTAAAGAAGTATCCTCATCGCATTTAAAATTTTCGAGCGCATAAACATCGTCGTTTAAAAATACCGACTCGAAAACGGGAGAAGAACGATCTCCGAAAAATGTATCTAAAGAGTAGCAGAAATCGTCGCTCGATGACAAATTGTCCATCGAGGGATTAATAGAGAAAGTAACTTGGTCATCGCCTACTCGGAGGAGAAGGCTACCATTACTAACATCTATTAGTGCGCGGGAGGTGGCGAGAAAAGGGCGACCGAGTATTATTGGTACCTCGGCGTCCTCCTCGATATCTAAGATGACGAAGTCTACTAGGAAGGTAAACTTGTCGACTCGGACAAGGACGTCCTCCACTACCCCGATAGGGAACTTAACCGAGCGATCCGCTAATTGGATGCGCATATTCGTAGGACTAGGAGTACCCAAACCTAAACGCGAAAAGAGCGAGAACGACATCAGATTAATGCTAGCCCCTAAATCAGCTAAGGCGTACTTTACTAATATATTGCCAAAAAGGCACGGGATGTAAAACCGTCCCGGGTCGTTTTGTTTTGTGGGCAATTTATTAGTAAGGGCCGCCGAGCAGACGACGTTGAGAGATACATGCGAAATATCCTCTAATTTACGTTTATTAGAAAGTAATTCTTTTAAAAATTTGGCATATTTGGGCATTTGCGAGATAGCCTCGCAAAAAGGAACATTAATGTGAATTTGTTTTAATAATAAAATAATTTTTTCATATTGCGCGTCCTGACGCTCATTATCTAATTTATGCGGATACGGAAGAGCCTTGTTTAAAATAATTTTTTCTTTTATAATTGGTAAAGGCGGCGTACGCGTAGAAAGGGGAAGAGGGGTCAGAGGTGAAATATGTACCTGAGAGTCGATCCGTTTTGGATCGACCACCTCCTTTCCGCTACGGAGGGTTATAGCGTTGGCGTTCTCCCGCGGATTGGGCTCCGTGTTTCCCGGCAGTGCCCCGAGCGCGCGCTCGGACATCATCCTCGCCAGCTGTCCAACCTGTTGTTCGAGTGTTTTTAGCGATCCGGTGATGTTCCGGATATTTGACTCGTTGGACACAATATACTTCGAAAAATTTCCTCCATCGGGGAGGGTTTCGGAAGAGGAGGAGGAGGAAGAAATCCGGGCACATAAGAAATAGGGGGACGCTGAGCATTATTCGGATTGCTCCACGAGAAGTTGGGGTGATTCCTCCAACCCGGATTATAGTTATTACTATAAGGGTTGTTGTTGGGGTTGAAGGGAGGACGACCCGAATTTCCCATGAAGTCCACGAACTCTTCAGCTACGCAGACGTTAGAGGGAATAAAACAAGGCGGAGTGGAGGAGGCAGCAGACATCTCCGCCACCTGCTTTGTTAACCTTTCAACTTGAAGGGTCAAGGGAGCAGTGACATCCACTTCAAAAAGACCAGCCGCCGGCTTTGGCCGTCCACGCGGGACGTTCCATTGATAGGCGTTCATAGCCATCTCTTCGAATAAAGCCTGGGCGGCCTCGGGGGTTTTGTTGTTAAGCGTACCCCCGGCAGCCGCGTCAATCATTTGACGCGTCTGAAAATTCAGCCCATTATAAAAAATTTGAACTTGCAACCACGTTGGCAGCGCGTGGTGCGGGCAACGGCGGAGGAATTCCTTAAACCGTTCCCAAGTCTCGTATAGAGACTCAGGATCGTTCTGCACAAACGAAGAAATGTCCGCCCGCAACTTTGCAGTTTTTTGCGGGCAAAAGTACTTCGTTAGGAACCGTTCCGTCAACTCAGCCCACGTGGTGATACATCCTCGCGGGAGGGCATTCAACCACGCCTTGGCTTTGGACTTAAGGAAAAAGGAATAAGCGCAAACGAATGGCGTCATCAGTGACGCCATTAATCTTGAAGGTGTCGCATATCTCCAAGAAATTGGACAAGTGGACATTCGGGTCCTCATCCGGCAGTCCATCGAACTGCACGGCGTTTTGGACCATTTGAATGGCACTTGACTTTATTTCGAAATTACTATTCGCCACCGCAGGGCGAACAATACTCGACCCAGAATCATCCAGGTTAGGCCGGGCGTAATAGGACATAGTACGCTCGGCCGCCGGGGGAGGGTTAGGCGCAGCCATAAGTACAACAGTAGGTTCACCGATAGATTCCTCGGGATCTAAAGAAGGATTTCGGCGTTGAGATCGAATACACGCAAGAGAGCGTTCGATCTCAGGGTCGAAGTCAAAATCTTCAGACTCTGAGGGTTGTCCTCGGGTCATACACCCAAACAAAAATAAAACAAAATAAACTTCTTTTTTTTGTTTTTAAAAGAAAGTTTTTAGTTAGTTTTTTTTTTATAGAAAATAAGTAAAAGTAATAGACTCCGGAATTCGAAATAGCAACTCGAAAACAGATTCCCCGGCAACGGCGCCAAAAACTTGATGCGCCCGCGAACAGACTCTTACTATGGTTGGTTCGGTGAGTCGATCGCCGCGTGCTCGCTCGGGTAGGCAAGTGCACCTATCGCAAGTAGTACTCGATATTCAGGGGAATACCGAGGTCGTATTGTTCTCGGGGTCGCGTTGACTATTCTTACTCCTCCGGGAGGACTATTATTTTACTGAAAGTAAGGTGGATTTTTTTACTTAATAAAAGACGGAAAAGCAAAGGAGTGAAAAAACGATTTAGAAAATATTCGATGAAGGGTTAACGCTCGGCATCAAATCGGATTAAGACTAAAACAATTTTTAATAATTAAAAGACTTAGTTTTCAAATTAATAATAAGGCAACTTGGCCGTGGAGGTTCCACAAATGTGAGCTCACCTAGCTATAGGGATATCGCTCACCTAAACGTTAAGACTATTCGACCGAACGTTAGTCCGACGAAGGATTCCTCTTAACGCCCGCTTTACGCTAAGAACCTCGCTATTGGGTGGGGAACCCAATCCGGTAGAATTACGCTTGTCCTCTCTCGAGGGTATGCACGCAACTCTATTTACCCAGGGGTGATCGGTCCATATGCACGGCCTCTCGGCTAGCTAGCATATGGACTACGGAAATAGGGTCCACACATCGATATGTGGTCCTACGCGTCGTAAACCCGGGGTAAACCTAAAGTGCTTAAATTAAAATGAAAATAAAGAGCTTCAATTATTATAAATCATTTTAAATGTCCCAATGCTCTTCGATGACGAGGCTAATAGCGATTAGCCACACATCGGTATGAGGACGGCTTATAATTTAGTGAGGCGCGAGTTCGAAATTAAATGCTAAACGATTATAAGAAGGGGACACAAAAAAAATAACAACATTTAGAAAACTGAAAAATTAGCTAAAACAAGAACTCAAGCACACTCCAAATTATAAATTAAAAAGGATCTAAGTTACATATGAAAGAAATTTGCATATTCAAAATTTGCGAGTCCCACTCAAACGAGTGGGGGCGGTAAATAAAAGCTGAAAATTGCAAATCCTACTCAAACGAGTAGGACTGAAATGAAAGCGAGTCCTACTCAAATGAGTAGGAGAAAATAAATGCGATTACAGGGCTATAAAATTCGGCCATTTGAACTCAAGTGAGTAGGCAGAAAAATAAAGAAAGAAAATAACAAGTCCTACTCAAACGAGTAGGACTGAAAATGAAAACGATGCGCCATTTAACTCTTAACGAGTAGGCGGAAATAAATGCACATGAACACACACACACACTCCATATGAATTTTAAGAAAGCGATAAAGCTAACACCTACACTCACACACTCTACATAATTTGAACAAAGCATTAAAAATTATACTCATACACTCACACACACAACATGAAAATTTAAGAAGAACAAAAAAAAGTTTATTCTCATACACTCACACACACTAATAACAAAGAAAAATCAAAGTTACCTAAAAACGAAAATAACAAGATTTCTACTCCTAAAACTTACCCAAAACACATAAAAAGAACAATCAAAAAGATAATGAGAAAATAAGTTTTACAAAATAAAGTTAAAATCAAAGGTGATCAAAATTAAAATTAAAACTTTTTCATTCTTAAGAATTTATAAAAGTGATAAAAAAGGTGAAGAGAAAATGAAAAGAACAAAAGATGTTTTACAATCCTAAAAGAAAAACTAAGTAAAAAAAAGAACAAATTCACTTTTCAAACCTCATTTATGAATTCATAAGAATGAAATCCTATTACTTTCAAGAAAAAGACAAGGTGAAAAAAGAGGAAAACCTATCATCCCTAAGCATGAAAACAAGTTAAAAAAACATGTAAAGTAAGCATGTTACACTCATACACACACACACACTTTTCATAAATGAAGAACAAAGATGAAACTAAGAATAAAAAGGAGAAAGAAAGTGGGTACAAGTGTTCATTCCAAAGCTAAGTATGAAGAGAAAATCTAACATTTTATTAATTTTTAGGAACTATTACAAGCTATTACAAGGGCTAAAGCTAAAGCAAAACAAGACATGAAATAAAAAAGGGAGAAATCTCCTTACATAGCCTTGGAAATCACGGATGCAGCCCACAAAAAGACACTAAATTGGCCCAAAAATCTGAACCCTTGGACCTTATAGGACTGGGCAATTTATAGGCAAAAAATTCTAAGTACAAGCCCTCGGTCACGGGCGTGTAGGGGGGGCGTGACAGAACTATTCATGAAGGCGGCTGGCGATTGGACAGGAAAGTTGACTTCGGGCAGAGTTCGCGGCAGTCACGCCCTAGGTCACGGGCGTGACTCTGGGCGTGTCGGGGAGGTAGAACCGGGCGCGGGTTGCGCCGAAAGTCTTCGGCAGCACCTTGTCGGGCTAGCTGGAAAGGTCACGCCCCAGGTCACGGGCGTGACTCTGGGCGTGTTAGTTGGTGTCGACACTCGACGAATGTCGAGTGGAAAGTGTCGAGTCGAAATCGTCGAGCGGAAATTGAGTCACGCCCCAGGTCACGGGCGTGACGCTGGGCGTGACTGTTGGTGTCGACACTCGACGATCGTCGAGCGGAATTCGTCGAGAGGAGAGGACACGGGCTTGGGTCACGCCCCGTGTCGGGTGACACGGGCGTGACCCCAGGCGTGTCATGCTTGAACTTCAGAAATTTTCCGATTTCATGGGAAATGCGCAGTCACGGCCCGGTCACGGGCGTGACCAATGTGTCACGGGCGTGTACTTCCCAAATTTTGGCAGATTTTGGAATTTTTCTGCAAAATAAAATAAAACAAGTTAGGAGAAAATTTACAAAAATAGGAACATTTTATTGAACAAAAATAAGTAAAAACGACGAAAAAATGAAAATGACTAAATTAATGTGCATAAAAATACGTATATTTACAAAACATCAACAGCCCTTCTCTACCCCGGACGCAGTTGAGGACCGAGCTTGGACGCGAATTGACAACCCGACGATTCCAACCGTGAATCCTCAGCAAGACTTCAGATTCGGTCGATCTCTTGACTTGTTCTTCCTTTATTGTTGTATATGTATGTTATAACTTCATTTATATTGATGTTGTTGCACTTTAGATGTAAACTTTATTAGATTCATGTCTATATGATTCTGTATTGTTTTACGCTTTAGTTGCTTGAGGTGCGCCATATTTCATCCACCACCATCCACCCTTGCCGCACTAGCAATTGCTAGTGGCGTGCGTAGCAAAGAGGTGCTCACAACCCTCATTCCGCCATTCTCATCACCTCATCTGTAAGCCTACTCACCCATCCGCCTAGTGATTCGGTGCATAGCGGCTCGACTAGTCCTAAAGGATTGTGCCGAGTACCTTCGTGTTATGGAAGAGGATGATGAGCCAGACATCCGGATCATCCCGACTCCTACCCTTGGTGGCACACCTTCATCATCTGGTTATGTATCCCTGTCACCTTCATTTGTTGAAGGGAATGATGTGGACACAACCGCCAGATGTGTGGCTGATCTAGGCTTCGACGTGGCTGAGCCCATCTCTCCTGTGCATATATATCCAAGCGTGGAGCGGATTCTTTGTGAGGAACCTGCGCTTGACTTTTATCCAAGCAAAGTTCTTCCGCCTTTTGTGCATTCTACTTCAGTCGTCTCTGACGACATTTTCGATGATGCAACACAAGTTGAGGCTTGTGATATATGGGTTGTTTCCACTCCCATGGAGGAGGACAACCTTCCTGGTGTCGAGGATTCTCCCTCGATACCAAAGGAGGAAGTCCAAGTCTTGGTGGAGGCCTCTATGGATCCGACTGAGCCTTGTAGCATTGTCGACATTTCTGACGATATTTTTCTACCTCAGCCTTTGGGGAGTGAAACCGGGATCACTCCCCCTATTATTTCTTTATGTTCTTCGTCTCTTTTATTTCTTGACCCCCCTTCCTTATCTGAGCCTGTGCAGGTTGAATCTCCATGGGTAAGTTGGGTTGACGTTGAGCCTTGTGCTCAGAGTGTTGACGAGTGCATCCTCTTATATGAGGAGGTTCCTACCTCCTTCACAGTGGAAGCCCCTGCCATCACCTTCGCCCCCAGCAAACTTGTGGTGGACGAAACCTTGCTAGGCAAGGATTTGTTTTGTGGTGAGATGAGTGAGGACCAGACCTCCTCCTCATCCTACTTCTTATTTCCTCTACCTGTGAGGAGAAGGTATGATTATTTAGGCAGAGGGGTAACTATTCTATCACCGTATCGGTACCCGTTACCGAAACGGATTTTGGAACAGTTACCTGTGCATTTTTCTTTTCATAGGCCCATTAGCTAGAACCTTTTCGTAGCTGAAAAGTCTTGCTGAGATGACAATAACCCCAGTACTTATCTTTCATTTTCTGTATTTGTTTTTCATGTCTATTTAGTTGTACTTTGTATATTTTTGTTTGTTTTTGCAGAGCTCACCCCTGCAGGTATTCTTGACAACTTTGCATTGGCGGGGTTGTGATTCTTCATATGGTGGGCCTGCTTCAGGTTTCCACACGTCTTCTTGTATTCTCACTAGCTGAGCATTGGGTAACCTCTTCCCTTAGCTCTTTATGATTTTAATTTCTCTATCATATGCTGTGTTGCTTAGTTTAAGTCTGGGGGAGAGCCAGTATTTGTTACCTTTTGCACACATACATTTCTTGTGCATACTAGAAGCTTTTATTGTTATATTTTGACTAGTTCATTACATCACACACCACTGCACCCACATGAGCGCGTGCTTAGCTTTTTGCGTGCTGCATGTTAAACTCGTTTCTTTTGTATAATTTGGGAAAATTATGGTGCTGGCATAGGATTGTGAGATGGAGTAAAATGTTGACCTTGCTGTGCTCCTAGTCGAGTGCTCTCGTCTCGTGTAGAAATTTGAGTAGATTTAATTTTTCTGTATGCTTATAGTTTTATATTTTTCTAATTGCGTAAATACTTTTTATTCTACTCAAAAATTGATGAATCCGGTGTGAATCCTACAGTAGCTTAGGGATGTGTGTACACAGCCGTTAGGTTCATATTGCTCGAGTCGGGAGGCTGGATAGTCTTTCTCGTTGGCTAAGAACTTGCCCCAAGCTATTCTTGAAGCATGGGTATAGGTTAGTCATTTTGGCCCGGTTGAGCTTTGTACCATTCCTAACGTCTTATCCTCACTAGCCCCGTTGTGCCTACCCCTCCTTTTGATTCAGCTCCACCATGATTTCACCAAAAGCCTCATAGCTAATCCTAGTCGCACACCCAAGTTGAGCTTTAGTGTTTACATTTTAATGTTGGGGTGTGATGTGGTGATTTTACTTGTGATTATGTGGATGTGCTCCAATGTTATATTTGCTGAAATTGCAAAAAATAAAAAGATGATTTGAATAAAAAAAAAAGAGAACAGTAAGAGTGAAAAGAAAAAGTATAATTGAAAATCCTATTTGAGTTGTGATTATTTTTGTAGTAGGCGGTGCACACACCCATATGTTAAAAGTTAAGTTTGGGGGTGTGGTGTACCCGCATGTATTTTGGTTAGCTGATGGATTCATTTTATACTAGCTCATTTGGGTTTGGTGCATAACCATTCTTATTTATCATTGTTTACCTCACCGAAACCCAAGCCCATCTCTTCACCTAAAGTCCTACTGATTCGTGTGTGAAACAAACCAGTGCCGTGGGGAGAATACGAAAGGGAAAGCATATGGTCACCGATATTGGTGGATTCCTTTGGAGGTTATCCTGAGCCCTGATCTTTGACAATGCTCGCCTAGCGATTAGTCTACTTTCTCCCTACGCGTGACCGGATGATTCACCGTGATTCCATTTTTGAGTAATAATAAAATGTTGATACGCATTGTGAAAAATATAAACTATTTTGCATACTTAGAAATTTCTTCTATTATATTTTTACGCGTGCGAGCATGCGACTTCACATGGTACTCCGTATCACAATTTCTTTGTGAGCTAGTAATTTTCCCTATATGCTTCGATTTTGTTTGCTCGGGACGCGCAAACAGTTAATTCTGGGGGTGTGATGAGTCCATTTTATATACCTATTTTCGGACTCATCTGAGCTTGTTTTCTCGTTGATGCACTTCACTTTAGAGCTTTATTTGTTCATATTTGTTATTATGTCCTTTTTATGAGTAAGTGCGCATTTATGCCCGTGGTTGTGTATTTTGTTACTTTTATTGTTTGTACTCCTTTTTGTGATTGTCTGGAATGTCTGCACAGATTAGTGATTTGTTTTTCCTATCGGTATAGGGGTCGTGTGAGTGTTCCGGGATGGTTGTGAAACTGGAATACTACACACGATCATGGGATCTAATGCGCACGACCACTGGTCATTCGCCTCTGATCGTGCGCACTACTCTTCGTTTTCCAAAATCTGCCTGGGGTAATCGAACGACCATTGGACCTAGTGCGCACGACCACCGGTCGTGCACCACTGATCGTGTGCATTGATTCCTCTTTTCTGGAGTCCTGTTTGGGGTAATCACACGACCATTGAACTTAGTGCGCACGACCACTGGTCGTGCGCCACAACTCGTGTGCGTTATCCCAGTTCTTCTTCCTAATTTGCCATGACAGTGCGCACGATCACTGGACATAATGCGCACGACCACTGGTCGTGCGCCCGTGATCATGCGCATTGTTCAATTCTGGTTTCTATAAATATTGCAGGTCTCACCCTAATTCAGAATCGCTGGGATCACTCGACATTTCTCCGCCGTTTTCCACCTTCTCCGCCATTTTTCATCATCTTCCACCCTAGGGAGGTGCTCCGGGCAAGCTTTCACCGCCAAATCCAAGCCGGAGCTTCCTCTCGGCCTCCTCCATCATCTATTAGGTTCATTTCAAGCTCAACGCCATAGCCATCAAGCAAAGGGAAAGCTTGAAACTTTCGTCCGCTATCATGACACGAAGAAGACGGGCCATTGGAAGGTGGTGACAGCCCTTCTCTACCCCGGACGCAGTTGAGGACCGAGCTTGGATGCGGATTGACAACCCGACGATTCCAACCGTGAATCCTCAGCAAGACTTCGGATTCGGTCAATCTCTTGACTTGTTCTTCCTTTATTGTTGTATATGTGTGTTAAAACTTCATTTATATTGATGTTGTTGCACTTTAGATATAAACTTTATTAGATTCATGTCTATGCAATTATGTATTGTTTTATGCTTTAGTTGCTTGAGGTGCGCCATATTCATCCACCACCATCCACCCTTGCGCGCACTAGCAATTGCTAGGGGAGTGCGTAGCGAAGAGGTGCTCACAACCCTCCATTCGCCATTTCTCATCACCTCATCCGCAAGCCTACTCACCCATCCGCCTAGTGATTCAGTGCATAGCGGCCCGACTAGTCATCCATCCCGCCTGACGAAGCATCGCATAACGGCGTTGCATAGGAGTAGTTGTTAGAATTTTACTTTCGTTTTCCGCAAATATTAAACCCCCTTAGTTAACTCCGACCTAAGGACTTCAATCTCAAGTCCTCCTCGAAATTAACTCCACCTTACTGTGTTCCTTGAGAGATCGATACTTGGGAAAACTCGCCCATTTTATATTACTTGTGCGACCGGTTCACTGCCGTGATCTTTAGCATCACATCCCCCTTGAGCACTTTGAGGTGGGCTTCCGCCTCCCCCTCTGGCCGGAGATGCGCCAGGCCCTCCGGTACTATGGAGTGGTTCCCGCGCAGTTGAATCCGAACTCAGTCGCGATCCTTGTGGCATTCATCTGCTACATGCGATCCGAGAGGATCGAGTTCAGCCTCCCTATCTTCCGGAAGCTGTTTACCTTCCGCGCTAAGGGAGGGGTGCTCTTATTTTCGGGGCAGCTGCTCAAGACCACCTGTCTCGCCAACAAGCACCACCACTGGGGCGAGAAGTTCGTCTTCATTTCTGGCGATTTCGGGAACGTTCCTCTCGCTCCCATTCAGTATGAGGACGCCACTTACAAGCCGCCCTCCTTGGGCTCGCGCGAAAGCGCCCTCCTTGAGTTCTTCGGAACCAAGGATTTCGACGTCCAGTTCCTCAGGCGGGGCGTCGATTCTCTCCTCCCCGTGCCTCCGGGCGAAGGTGCAGTCTCGCCTTTAGCTCGCTATTCCTCCCCCTCTTTTAAGATTAGGGCTGAGTGCTATCGCTTTAGCATGAGAGTGTGAGATCCCCCTGCGCCAACCTTTCGACGAGGCTCACGCTGCCGAGAGCCAAACTATGAGAGATTCACTGACTCTCGCGAAGTCCGCGGCTCAAGCTTGCCGGGACGAGCCGACCCCGCTTCCTTCGGCCGGTGCCGGGAAGCGAAATCCCGGCGCCCCTCTGCCCCCACCGCTCAAGAGGCCCAAAATAATTGCTGCCGAGAAGGGTAAAGCCGTAGCGGTTCCGCCGTCCCGACCTCCCGCTTCAGGCCACTCCTTTGAAGAGATCTTGCAGGCCTCCAGCGAGATCGCTGTTACCAGGGGTGGCGCCGAGGCACCTGCCGAGAACACCCCGACCCCCGGTGGAGTAGATGGCAAGGGAGCTGCCGCCGAGACCTCCGCTCAGACTCTGCCTGGAGAGGTGCCGCGGGGTCACCGTAATTTTGGTCTCGGCACGAAGTGCCTTGATGCGGAAAATAAACCGCTGCTTCTGTGGGACCCTGACTACAACAGGGTCTCAATCTCGTCTCTTCTACCCAGCTGGGTGGAGCGAGATGAGGTTACCAACGAGGCCTTCTCCTTGGGCTACGACCTCTACAGCCGGGAGAACGCCAGTATCTATGATAAAATGACCACCAGGCTCCTGGCCTACAACTCCACCCGGGCCTTGATGCGCGGGATCGAGCTTGTGCATATGTGCGCACGTCGGAGCATCACCATCGACCGCAACTTCCAAGATATGTTCAAGGCCAGGGAGGAGGCGGTGGCTCAGGCGGCTGCCTTGAAGAAAGAGCTGGCAGACGCTAATCAACTACTGTCTTTGCGCCCGGCAGAAAAGGTAAGCTAGATCTCTCGCGGCACTAGCTCTCGCCACTGCAGTTTTTAACCTTTTTCCTTTCATGCTATCCTCTCGCTACGCAGGATTCCGGTCAAACAATGGCGCTTCGCGCGGAGCTAGCCCAGATGCGATATGAGAACGTCCTGCTGAGGAACCAGCTCCGGCGCATGGAGGCGACTGCACCCCCTCCCCCTCCATTGGACAAAAGGTTGAAGAGCCACCACTATTCAGTCTACGACATTGACAAGATCCTTCAGGCCAACACGCAAGCTACAGTCAAGATGACCCTGGAGACGCCGTGGGATGTCGGTTGCTTGGACGGGAGAGACAAGTCCATCCCCGCCCGTCAGCTTGTCCCTTGGCTCTTCGAGCCCGTCCCGAAGCCCCCAGGATCTCTCGCGGCTCTTTTGACAGATTCACCGCCTTTGGATGTCCCGAAATCGCCTGCCACGGGTGGCGAGACATCCGGGGAGTGCTCAGGCGAGAGCTCTCACGGGATTTCAAGCGAGAGCTCGGAGGGGTACAACGCGTCTCCCTGAAGGGCCCTCTTTTCTTCTTTTGGTTGTACTGAGTGAGAATGCTCTAGACTTGTAATTATATTGAATACATTGTAAATATTTTGTATGTGCCATTTTCTTGTTATTGTAAATGCATTTGATACAACTGTTGTGGCAAAGTGCTTCTTAAGCATGCTTCCGCCGAGGCCCTTGGCCCCCCTAGGGTAGTCTCTCTTAGTGATGGATGGGCGGGAACCTGTCGAAAGAGCCCAGGGTTTAGACGTTTTGTTTCCGCGCTCTGTCGAAAGCCGTCTGCCTGGAACATTGCTCGTGGGCCCTTTAACACGAGGTCGTCCCTCTTTACCCTGCGCGAACTGTTCGAAGCTTTCGCCTAGCACTTCCCGTTGTCTGACCAAGAATAGTTTGTCAGGAGCCTTTCCGCCGAGAACTTCCTTCGGCGAGATCTCCTTGGTGGGGACCTCCCCGCCGAGATCTTCTCTGGCCGAGACCTCTCCAGCCTAAAGGGGTCTTACCTCTTTTCATTCCGTGTTGCGGGTGCGTTTCTTGCCCTGCTCAGAGCATCTGAGTCGGAGTGTCTCCTAGGATCAAAAACTTCCCTCCCACAAGCGAGCCTCCGGGCTTGCCAGCTAACGAGAGCCTGCGCAGCGGGTCTACCTGAGGCCGAGCAGAGCTCGGGGTGTCGATGAAGTTTCCTCAAACAAAACCAATCCCCCACAGGCGAGCCTTCGGAATTTCCAGCTAGATGAGAGCCTGCGCAGCGGGTCTACCTGGGTCCAAGCCGAGCTCGGGGTACCGATGAAGTTTCCTCAAACCAAACCTATCCCCCACAGGCGAGCCTTCAGACCTGCCAGCTAGATGAGAGCCTACGCAGCGGGTCTACCTGGGGCCGAGCCGAGCTCAGGGTGCCGATGAAGTTTCCTCAAACCAAACCTATCCCCCACAGGCAAGCCTTCGGACCTGCCAGCTAGATGAGAGCCTGGGCAGCGGGTCTACCTGGGGCCGAGCCGAGCTCAGGGTGCCGATGAAGTTTACTCAAACCAAACCTATCCCCCACAGGCGAGCCTTCGGACCTGCCAGCTAGATGAGAGCCTGCGCAGCGGGTCTACCTGGGGCCGAGCCGAGCTCGGGGTGCCGATGAAGTTTCCTCAAACCAAACCTATCCACCACAGGCGAGCCTTTGGACCTGCCAACTAGATGAGAGCCTGCGCAGTGGGTCTACCTGGGGCCTAGCCGAGCTCGGGGTATCGATGAAGTTTCCTCAAACCAAACCTATCCCCCACAGGCGAGCCTTTCAGACTGCCAGCTAGATGATAGCCTGCGCATCTAGTCTACCTGGGGCCGAGCAGAGCTCGGGGTGCCGATGAAGTTTCCTCAAAACAAACCTATCCCCACAGGCGATCCTGTAACGCCCCGAAACTAAAGGAGCAAAGGGGGACATTTTTGGGCCAGTTTGAGTTCTGGCTGCAGGCACACGGCCTGGGACACGGGCGGTCCCAGGGCGTCGTCAAGCCTGTGCTGACATAAGGCGCGAAGTCGACACTTGGTCTCGACATTGTGTCGAGACTGGGCACACGGCCTGCGACACGGGCGTGTCGAGGGCGTGTCGACCAGTGTCGACACTTAGCGCGAAGTCAGCACTGTGCTTTATATTATGTCGAGACATGACACACGGCTGCGATACGGGCGTGCCGCAGGGCGTGTCACCCCGTGTCGACACTTCGTCCCGCGAAGTCGACACATTGGTGTCGACAATGTGTCGAGACATGGCACACGGCCTAGCGACACGGGCGTGTCCAGGGCGTGTCGACACCGTGTCGACACTTAGCCGACGAAGTGTCGAGACCGTGTACACGGCCTGGAGCCCAGGCGTGTCAAGTGACACGGGTATGGACACGGGCGTGTCCTAGAACCCGTGCAGTGCTCGGGTGAAAATGGGAAAAATCATGGGGTACACGGCCGGCTACACGGCCGTGTCAGGTGGAACACGGGCGTGTCAGCTCGAACACAGGCGTGTTCGATACCCGTGTGAGGTTCCAGGTGATTCCGATTTTGACGGAATGAGGCACACGGCCCTGGACACGGGCGTGTGCCAGGCCGTGTTCGGTCCAGATTGGGCATTTCAGTCCAAATCAAAGCCGTTCATTTCTTTGACTTGAGATCCAATGGCTGGGGGTTGTTCCTGAAGGGATATACCGGGTTTTGACTTAGAAACCCTCACTTTTTCTTAAGTGATCTCTTTCTAAGTCTTAGAGAGAGAGGAGAGCTAAGTGAAGAAGAAGGAGCTAGATCCGCCATTGGAGGAGCTTCGGAGCTCCGAATCGCAGCCGACTCCGGATCCACGGAGGCAACGCTAGTGCGGTCATTTCCATCCGATTACTTTCCGATGGCGCCAAAGAGGAACGCAAGGGTAACGATCCTCATCTTGAGCATGAGTAGCTCTCTCTTCTTAGCATAGGAAGCCCGCTCTCGCGAGTTTGCGGAGAGTTGGAGGCGTTCCTTCGGGTAGATATGTGAAGTCCCCGTTGTTTAGAGTCCGTATGCGAGAACGGACATAGGCATGATGTGTGAAGCCTACCCGGACATGTTAGTCTGGATCGGTGATGTTGCATTGCATAAGGCCGGAGAAGACTCCGTGCTATTGGTTTTTTTCGGGTTTTCTACGCGGTAGATTCAGCAGGGAGCCTTGGGGACTAACCCAAAGGTGCACCCGAAAACTGGCGGATACGAGATCTTGCCAACTTGGTGGCCTTGAAGCCAACTTGAACATAACCGGGTTATGTGACTTGTGATGGAAATGGGACTCGGGAGAAGTTTGACATGCGCATATGGTTTAAATTACCGTTGCGGGCACATATGGTTTAAATTACCGTTGCGTTGTGAGCACGGGTTAGATGGAACCGTACCCACTCTATGCGTTTTCGTTCGGATTAGGGCCGTTGGCATAGATGAGGGTCTTCGGCGGTCTATGGTTTTAACTACCGTGACCCATGCCAGGAAGACAAACTGCTCATTGTTTGACCGTCCAAATGGGATGGTGGTGAGTCGGCAGACTTAGACTGCGTTCACCAAGAATGTGCCCTGAGTGCACGGGGTGTGTGGCCGTTGAGCCTCCGCCTGTGATGAAATGGCTATATTTACATTGCTCGCTTATGCTAATGAAATATAGGGAAGGATCATCGCCGCCCGAGTTGGGGGCGGGATCGTTATAATTTGGTCAGCATTGCTGACCGTTGCCTTGTATTGCCACCATGCGGTGGTTTGTTGCTTGCAGGTGCAGCTGGACCAAGCAGTCAATAGCGGGCTAAAGCCCTTTTTGCGAAGCTGGCCCTCGAAGGCCCAAGTGGAAATGTTTCTATTTTATTCATGTATGACCGGCCTGTGTGCCGAGGTTTGTAAATCATGTATTATTCAAGTGAAACACTCTGTAAGGCCTTAAGGCCGATTTTGGGTATTTTGTATAACATTCCTAATTATGTAATAGTGGACATTCGTGCTCTAATGCTGGGTTCTTGTTTACAACTTATATAAACTGCTTCCGCTAGAATGCTCTGTATAGAACGTTGAGATTGGTTGGATGGTTTCCATAAGTAACCACCCGGCCTGTCTGTGGTATATGGCGTCGGGCCCCGACCGGACCTACTGCTATATGCTATGCGACGGATAGGGGGTGTTACAATTTGGTATCAGACTACTGGTTTTGGTTGGGCTTAAACTGAATTCGTGGGCGAATTCTTTTTAAGGGGTGGTGAGCACATTGTGTGCGTCATCGTAAGAACAGTAAAAAGAACCCATGAATGTCCACTTAGTAATGAAAATACTCGTGTTTGAGGAACCTGCGTGTTCCTATAATTGCTGTTTGCAATTTATTTGGTCGCTTAACGGTGTTTTGTACCACTATAGGTGACCTGAAGTGGTGTTGGGCCGTCAGAACGCCGAGTTTCTGAGGCAAGTAGTGCACCGGATGTTGCTCCTGCAACACCTCTATCGGCTGAGAATATTCGATTGGTGGCTGAAGCGGTGTTGGCCGTGATTAATGCGCAGCCTGGAAGGCAAACGCAGCAGCCCGCTCCTGTGGTGGAGCAAGTACCTCTGCAAGAGGCTAAGCCGAGGAGAGTGGAGCAAGTGGTTGTTGAACCAATAGTGCCAAGGAGGGCAACTGAGAGGCAGCTAAAGCATGTAATGAGCTTTAACCCTCCGCTATTCTCGGGGTTGGGAACCCCATCTCAGGCTGAAGACTGGCTCTCCAGGGTAAAGAGAGTCATGACAGCGACGGAGACGGAGGAGTGGCAAATGACCACCATCGCTACGTTCCTTCTGGACGGTGAAGCGAGGATGTGGTGGGAAGGATTGGAGCTGCACTTACTGAGGGGTAGACAACTTGGTGATGTCTCGATGGAGGAGTTCTTGAGATTATTTTTGGCTAGATACCTCCCTTCGACGCAGAAGATAGCGTTGGAGAATGAGTTCCTGAAGTTGGTACAGGGTGAGAGGAGCGTGGATGAATATCTCCACGAGTTTACTCGTCTAAGTCGTTATGCTAGCGCCACCATCATGGATGAGGAGCACAAGACTAATCGCTTCTATGAAGGGTTGAGAGACGAGTTGAGGTTGCTACTCTCAGGGCCGATGACGCAGGGTTTCTTAACCTTGGTCAATACTGCCCGGTCCTTGGAGAAGGATATGAAGAATGTGCAGGCAAAGAAAAGCTTGGGCGAGAAGAAATCTGGGTTCAAAGTGCCGACAACTTCAAAGTCTGGCTATCAAAGATTCTTTAAGAAGCATAGGACTTAGGGTCCAGCTCCTTCTGGCGCTTCTGGGGCGACTACGGGTCGGACCCCGGGTGCGTGCTTTACATGTGGAAAGACGGAGCATTTTGCCCGTGATTGTTGGAGCGGACGTCCTAAGTCCGAGAGGAGGCCGGGAGCCACTTATGAAGAGAAGGGCAAGGCGGTGGAGTCGACCGCATCCCATTATGCTCCGGCCCAACCAAGGGTCTACAATCTTGGCCAACAGGAGGCCATTAAACAAGCTAATGTGGTGACAGGTACGGTTTAATTTATAGCAAGTCAATTTATTTAAATACTTGTTATGCACATGTTACCTTACCACTACTTGTTTAGGATTTGTATTGATTTGTGAAAATCCGGCACGAGCACTCTTCGATACGGGAGCCTCACACTCCTTCTTGTCCGAAGGATTTATATCACGCATCGGAGTCCCTTCTTCGATGGCGAAGGATAAGTTGGATGTGTTGTTTCCCAATGGGTGTTCGATGCGAGCGGATAGGATCTGCGATGTTAAAGTTCGTATTGGGGAGCAGGAGTTCGACCTGCAGGCGTCTTTACTTCCGTTGGCGGAGTTCGACGTCATTTTTGGCATGGACTGGCTCTCGGAGCAGCAGGCCCATATAGATTGTGGTAGCAAGGAAGTCAAGCTGGGAGCAAGTCGTGAGACGACTTTTACGGGCTTAAAGGGGTCGAGCAAGACGTTGATGTCTGCTCTTCAGGTGGTGAAGGCGGTTCGTGCTGGAGCAGAACTGTTCTTTACACTAGTGGAGGTTGCAAAGCCGAAGCCCGCATTGGATTGTATTTCAGTGGTATCGGAATACCCTGATGTGTTCCCCGCCGATCTTCCTGGAGCCCCGCCTCAGCGGGAGATAGATTTTACGATCGAGCTAGTGCCAGGTGCAAAGCCTGTGTCACGATCTCCGTATCGGCTAGCGCCTAAGGAAATGGAGGAGCTGAAAGTTCAACTGCAAGAGTTGTTGGAGCAAGGGTATGTGCGCCCGAGTTCTTCGCCTTGGAGCGCACCAGTCCTCTTTGTTAAGAAGAAGGACGGAAGCTTGAGGTTATGTATTGATTATCGAGAGCTAAACAAGCTGACTGAGAAGAACAAGTACCCGATCCCCCGGATTGATGATCTCTTTGATCAGTTAGTCGGGTCGACGGTGTACTCGAAGCTGGATCTCAAGGCTGGGTACTATCAGCTGCGGATAAGGGAGAGTGATATCCCGAAGACAGTGTTTAGTACGAGGTACGAGCATTATGAGTTTACGGTCATGCCATTTGGGCTGACTAATGCGCCGTCAGTATTCATGGATTTGATGAACAGGACGTTCAGGGAGTACTTGAACCATTTTATGATCGTCTTCATCGACGATATTTTGGTGTACTCGCAAAGTGAGGAAGATCACTTCAAGCATCTTCATTTGGTGTTGGAGACGCTAAGGAGAAATCAGTTGTATGCCAAGTTCTCGAAGTGCGAGTTTTGGCTATCCTCAGTGGCGTTCCTCGGGCATATAGTGAGTGGAGAGGGTATTGCTGTGGATCCGGCGAAGATTGTTGCGATACGGGAGTGGCCTGAGCTTGCTACGGTAGCAGAAGTCCGGAGCTTTTTGGGGCTTGCCGGCTATTATAGGCGCTTCGTAGAGAACTTCTCGCGGTTAGCGTTACCTCTCACTACTTTGACGAGGAAGGATCATAAGTTCGTTTGGACGCCGGAGTGCGCGCGAGCTTTTGAGGAACTGAAGTGTCAGTTGACCACGGCGCCTGTGCTGAGTTCGCCATGTGGAACCGAAGGCTATGAGATATATAGCGATGCTTCGGGCAGCGGTTTGGGTTGCGTGCTACTGCAGCACGGAAGCGTGATAGCTTATGGCTCGAGACAGCTAAAAGTGCACGAGAGGAATTATCCGGTCCATGACTTGGAGTTAGCGGCCGTGATTTTTGCCTTGAAGCTGTGGAGACACTATTTGTACGGTGTGAAGATTGATATCTACACCGATCACAAGAGCCTAAAGTATCTAATTGATCAGAAGGATCTGAATATGCGGCAGCGTAGGTGGATGGAGTTCCTGTGGGACTATACATTCAAGATCCACTACGTGTCTGGCAAAGGGAATTCGGTTGCGGACGCGTTGAGTCGCCGAGCCCCAGATCAAGCCAATTGGCTATCGGTGCATGATGAGCGGTTGGTACGGGAGTTGGAGGCGTTGGAGATTGTTTGTGTGGATAGACAATCTAGTGTTGAAGCAGTTCTGAATTGGACTGAAGTCCAATATGACCTGGCTGATCGGATTCGGCAGGCTTTGGATATGGATGCTCATATGAAGCAGTTCATGATAGAGGCACTGGATGGGTCAAATTCCCAATTCGTCGTGGAGGACGGGTTGCTTTGGAAAGACGGTCGTCTGTGCGTCCCAAGTGTGGGCAATTTACGGGTGGAGTTGTTGTACGAGGCGCACCATACCAAGTACTCGATTCACCCGGGGAGCACAAAGATGTACCGCGATGTAAAGAAACTGTTTTGGTGGCCGGGTTTGAAGAAGGATGTTGCGCTATACGTAGCGAAGTGCCAAACCTGCGCCTTGGTAAAGGCGGAGTGCCAAAAGCCGGGAGGATTTCTTAAGTCCTTGCCTATTCCGGAGTGGAAATTTGATGACATCTCTATGGACTTTGTGCACGGTTTGCCAAGGTCGCAGAAGGGAAACGACGCCATTTGGGTGGTTGTTGATCGATTAACGAAGGTGTCGCATTTTATTCCCCATAGGAAGGACGATCCGGTGTAGAAGCTGGCAAAGCTTTATGTGGATAATATAGTACGGCTTCATGGTGTGCCCCGCAGCATCGTGAGTGACCGAGATGGGCGGTTCACGTCCAACGATTGGAGGCTTGTGCAGCAAATGTTGGGAATAAAGCTGAAGTTTAGCACAGCCTTCCATCCCAAACGGATGGGCAGACCGAGAGGGTCAATAGAACCATGGAAGACATGCTTCGCATGTGTGTCTTGGATTTTGGAAAGCAATGGGAAGACCACCTTTATTTGGTGGAGTTCGCATACAACAACAGCTACCAAACGAGTATTCAGATGGCGCCTTTCGAGGCCCTATATGGTAGAAGATGTCGCACGCCGTTGTCTTGGTTAGAAACGGGTGAGTCAAAGTTGTATAAGCGATCGGAAGTGGAGGATGCTACTTCTTTGGTGAGAACCATTCGGGAGAGGTTGCTTATCGCTCAGGACCGGCAAGCAAAGTACTATAATGCCAAGCACAGGAACGTGGAGTTCGCTGTGGGCAATTATGTATACTTAAAGATCAAGCCGTTCAAGGGTGTCTCGCGGGTGCGACGATTGAAAAAGCTAAGCCCGAGGTACCTTGGACCGTTTGAGGTTCTGGAGCGAGTTGGAGAAGCGGCCTATAGGTTGAAGCTTTCAGTGGAGCTTAGTGGTTTACACGATGTATTCCATATTTCGGTGCTTCGGAAGGCGGTGCAGGAGCCTACGCAAGTGATCGCGATCGATCAAGTGCCGGTGGAAAGTGGGCTAACGACAAAGGTCAAGCCCGTGCGGATTGAAGACTCGGAGGTCAAGCGGCTACGCAATAAAGAGATCAGGATGGTCAAGGTCCGGTGGGACAATTGCGGTCGTGAGGAGCTCTCTTGGGAGCGAGAGCAGACTATGCTTGACGAATATCCGGAGTTGTTCCGCTCAGGTACAAATTTTGGTTTTGTACATGTCTTTCCTTTATGTAATTTCGTGGGCGAAACTCTTTTAAGAGGGGTAGAGTTGTAACGCGTCGAAACTCAAAGGAGCAAAGGGGGACATTTTTGGGCCAGTTTGAGTTCTGGCTGTAGGCACACGGCCTGGGACACGGGCGTGTCCCAGGGCGTGTCAAGCCTGTGTCGACACTAAGGCGCGAAGTCGACACTTTGGTCTCGACATTGTGTCGAGACTGGGCACACGGCCTGCGACACGGGCGTGTCGCAGGGCGTGTCGACCCGTGTCGACACTTAGCCGCGAAGTCGACACTGTGCTTTGATATTGTGTCGAGACATGGCACACGGCCTGCGACACGGGCGTGTCGCAGGGCGTGTCAGCTTGTGTCGACACTCGTCCCGCGAAGTCGACACATTGGTGTCGACAATGTGTCGAGACATGGCACACGGCCTGCGACACGGGCGTGTCGCAGGGCGTGTCGACCCGTGTCGACACTTAGCCGCGAAGTGTCGAGACCGTGTACATGGCCTGGAGCCCAGGCGTGTCAAGGTGACACGGGTATGGACACGGGCGTGTCCTAGAACCCGTGCAGTGCTCAGGTTGAAAATGGGGAAAAAATCATGGGGTACACGGCCGGCTACACGGCCGTGTCAGGTGGAACACGGGCATGTCAGCTCGAACACGGGCATGTTCGATACCCGTGTGAGGTTCCAGGTGATCCGATTTTGACGGCGAATGAGGCACACGGCCCTGGACACGGGCGTGTTCCAGGCCGTGTTCGGTCCAGATTGGGCATTTCAGTCCCGAATCAAAGCCGTTCATTTCTTTGACTGAAGATCCAACGGCTGGGGGTTGTTCCTGAAGGGATATACCCGGGTTTTGACTTAGAAAACCCTCACTTTTTCTTAAGTGATCTCTTTCTAAAGTCTTAGAGAGAGAGGAGAGCTAAGTGAAGAAGAAGGAGCTAGATCCGCCATTGGAGGAGCTTCGGAGCTCCGAATCGCAAGCCAACTTCGGATCCGCGGAGGCAACGCTAGTGCGGTCATTTCCATCCGATTACTTTCCGATGGCGCCAAAGAGGAACGCAAGGGTAACGATCCTCATCTTGAGCATGAGTCGCTCTCTTTCTTAGCATAGGAAGCCCGCTCTCGCGAGTTTGCGGAGAGTTGGAGGCGTTCCTTCGGGTAGATATGTGAAGTCCCCATTGTTTAGAGTCCGTATGCGAGAACGGACATAGGAATGATGTGTGAAGCCTACCCGGACATGTTAGTCTGGATCGGTGATGTTGCATTGCATAAGGCCGGAGAAGACTCCGTGCTATTGGTTGTTTTTCGGGTTTTCTACGCGGTATATTGCAGCAGGGAGCCTTGGGGACTAACCCAAAGGTGCACCCGAAAAACTGGGCGGATACGAGATCTTGCCAACTTGGTGGCTTGAAAGCCAACTTGAACATAATCGGGTTATGTGACATGTGATGGAAATGGGACTCGGGAGAAGTTTGACCTGCGCATATGGTTTAAATTACCGTTGCGGGCGCATATGGTTTAAATTACCGTTGCGTTGTGAGCACGGGTTAGATGGAACCGTACCCACTCTATGTCGTTCGGATTAGGGCCGTTGGCATAGATGAGGGTCTTCGGCGGTCTATGGTTTTAACTACAGTGACCCATGCCAGGAAGACAAACTGCTCATTGTTTGACCGTCCAAAGGGGATGGTGGTGAGTCGGCAGACTTAGACTGCGTTCACCAAGAATGTGCCCTGAGTGCACGGGGTGTGTGGCCGTTGAGCCTCCGTCTGTGATGAAATGGCTATATTTACATTGCTCGCTTATGCTAATGAAATGCAGGGAAGGAGCATCGCCGCCCCGAGTTGGGGGCGGGATCGTTATAATTTTGTCAGCATTGCTGACCGTTGCCTTGTTTTGCCACCATGCAGTGGTTTGTTGCTTGCAGGTGCAGCTGGACCAAGCGGTCAATAGCGGGCTAAAGCCCTTTTTGCGAAGCTGGCCCTCGAAGGCCCAAGTGGAAATGTTTCTGTTTTATTCATGTATGACCGGCCTGCGTGCCGAGGTTTGTAAACCATGTATTATTCAAGTGAAACACTCTGTAAGGCCTTAAGGCCGATTTTGGGTATTTTGTATAACATTCCTAATTATGTAATAGTGGACATTCGTGCTCTAATGCTGAGTTCTTGTTTATAACTTATATAAACTGCTTCCGCTAGAATGCTCTGTGTAGGACGTTGAGATTGGTTGGATGGTTTCCATAAGTAACCACCCGGTCTGTCTGTGGTATATGGCGTCGGGCCCCGGCCGGACCTACTGTTATATGCTATGCGACGGATAGGGGGTGTTACAGATCCTTCGGACCTGCCAGCTAGATGAGAGCCTGCGCAGCGGGTCTACCTGGAGCCGAGCCGAGCTCGGGGTGCCGATGAAGTTTCCTCAAACCAAACCTATCCCCCACAGGCGAGCCTTCGGACATGCCATCTAGATGAGAGCCTGCGCAGCGGGCCTATCTGGGGCCGAGCTGAGCTCGGGGTGCCGATGAAGTTTCCTCAAACCAAACCTATCCACCACAGGCGAGCCTTCAGACCTGCCAGCTAGATGAGAGCCTGCGCAGCGGGTCTACCTGGGGCCGAGCCGAGCTCGGGGTGCCGATGAAGTTTACTCAAACCAAACCTATCCCCCACAGGAGAGCCTTCGGACCTGCTAGCTAGGTGATAGCCTGCGCAGCGGGTCTACCTGGGGCCGAGCCGAGCTCGGGGTGCCAATGAAGTTTCCTCAAAACAAACCTATCCCCCACATTCGAGACTTCGGACCTGCCAGCTAGATGAGAGCCTGTGCAGCGGGTCAACCTGGGGCCGAGCCGAGCTCGGGGTGCCGATGAAGTTTCCTCAAACCAAACATATCCCACATAGGCGAGCCTTCAGACCTGCTAGCTAGATGAGATCCTGCGCAGCGGGTCTACCTGGGGCCGAGCCGAGCTCGGGGTGCCGATGAAGTTTCCTCAAACCAAACCTATCCCCCACCGGCGATCCTTCAGACATACCAGCTAGATGAGAGCCTGCGCAGCCGGTCTACCTGGGTCCGAGCCGAGCTCGGGGTGTTACAAAATACATAAGTACATCCTATCATAAAAATTTCGCAATAGGCAAGAGAAAAAACAAGTCAACTGATGTAGTATAATAAGCTTGATTTTGGATACATAATTACATCTTCCCCATCTCACGGGTAGAAGCGTTTTAGGTCATCGCTGCTCCAGGTGTGGCTTAAGGCCCCCCCTCCACGTCCTGGAGGTAGTAACCTCCTGTTCCGAGGACTTCCTTCACTATGTAAGGTCCTTCCAAGTTCGGGTTGAGCTTGCCCACGGGAGCCGACCTTCCTGCCACGTCAACCTTCCTCAGCACCAGATCTCCTTCGGCAAACTGCTTGACCCTGACATGCTTATCGAAATACTTAGCCATCCGCCACTTGATCTCCTCTTGCCTGATGGATGCAATGTCCCGCAGCTCTTCCGCCATGTCTAGCGAGAGGCGTAACCCCTCCTCATTCTCCAACCTCCGAGTCTCATCTCCTTCGCCCGCGGCTGTGACCCGTGGGGACCGAACCTCGAACTCTACTGGTAGGACTGCCTCACACCCGTGAGAAAGCCTGAAGGGGGTCTCACCGGTGGCCGTGTTCGGGGTCGTTCGCAAGGCCCACAGGACCGAGGGGAGCTGCTCCACCCAATTTCCTTTTAGGTTTTCTACTTTCTTTTTGAGCAGGTTCATAATAATTTTGTTTGCCGCTTCCACCTAGCCGTTGCTCCGGGGGTGGTGGACAGAGGTAAATCTGAGGTCTATCCACATTTGGGCGCAGAAGCTGATGAACTCTTCACTGGCAAACTGGGGACCGTTATCTGTCACTATCGCTTGAGGCAGTCCGTGTCTGCATATGATCTCCCCCCAGATGAAGTTCCTTATGACTTGCGAGGTGACCTTGGCCAAGGCCTTAACCTACAGCCACTTTGAAAAGTAATCGACCATGACCAAGAGGAACCTCCTCTGCCCACTAGCCGGAGGAAAAGGCCCAACTAAATCCATCCCCCAGATGGCGAACGGCCACAGTGCCGTGATGCTTCGGAGCCTTTGAGCTGCCAAGAGCTGATGGGGGGTGCAGAGCTGGCACTTTTGACACCTCCTTGCGAACTCCGCTGTATCCTTCCTTAGGGTGGGCCAGAAGTACCCCTGCCTGACCACCCTTGCCTCCAACATCCTACCTCCGGAATGAGTGCCGCACTCGCCTGAGTGCACCTCTCCCAAGATCCTTGGGATCTCTTTTTCGGTTACACATCTTGCTAGGAACCCTGACAACATCTTACGATGCAACCCTGCTTCTATCATCAGGTAATGAGCTGCCTTGCGCCTGAAGCACTTTACATCTTTAACCACCTCTGTCAGCCTACCTGTGGTCAAGAAGGTTACCAACGGGTCAACCCACGAGGATCGCCGACCTACCTCCATCAACTCCCCTTCCTAAATGGCTGGCCGAAAAAGTTCAGTCAGAGTCCCTCCTCCCCGAGGCCCAAACTTCGCCAATCGATCGGCGGCCACGCTCTCCTCCCCGGGGACATGCTGGATTGAGAATGACCGGAACCCACCGATGATTGCCCTTACCTTGGATAGGTATTTAATGAGGGTAGGTTCCCAAGTCTCGAACTCCCCTCGGATCTGCGCTGCTACCACCATTGAGTCAGTGAAGGCCTCCACATCCTGGATCTCAAGCTCCTTGGCCAAGTGAAGGCCGACGATCACGTCCTCATACTCTGCTTGGTTGTTGGTCACCGGAAAGTGGTAAGCCACCTCCTGCTCTATCGCGACTCCCTGGGGGCTTACCAGCACTACTCATCCCTCGAGGGAATGCTTTCCCGAGGCCCCATCAACCATCAACTTCCACGTTTCCTGTGGCTGCTATTCTACCTCCTCGACTTCAACAACATAGTCCGCCAAAAAGTCTGCCACTGCTTGCGCCTTGATGGAGAGTCTCGAAACAAAAGAGATGTCGAACTCGCTTAGTTCAATGGACCACTTGGCAAGTCTTTCCAAGTGCTCTACCCCTTCAAAGATCTTGTAAAGAGGATGGTCGGTTACCACCCTAATCGAATGTGGTTGAAAGTATGGCCGGAGTTTCCTTGCAGAGACGACCAAAGCGTATGCCAACTTTTCGAGGATGGGGTAGCGGAGCTCTGGCTTCTTCAAGATCCGGCTGATGTAGTAGATGGGCAGTTGCTTCTTTCCTTCTTCACCTACTAGGACAGAGCTCACCGCCTCCGCTCCTACTATAAGGTACAAGGTCAGGTCCTCCCCTTCTTTTGGGCTCTGAAGCAGAGGAGCCTGAGAGAGCTCTCTCTTCAGCCCTTGGAAAGCTTCTTCGCACTCGGCGGTCCACTCAAACCTTTGGTTCCCTCGCAACACCTTGAAGAATGAAGAACACTTGTCTCCTGACCTGGAGAGGAACCTGTTTAGCCCAGCCAGTTTGCCTGTAAAGCATTGGACCTCCTTGGCATCACGAGGTGATTCCAAATCCAGGATGGCCTTTACCTTGTCCGGATTGGGTTCCACCCCTGCCGGAGTCAAGAGATGCCCAAGAAACTTCCCGCGACTGGCCCCGAAGACGCACTTCAAGGGATTCAGCCTCATCTTGAATCCCCGCAGGGTGGCGAACGTCTCTTCTAGATTTTTCAGATGCGAATCCACGCACTTGCTATTGATCATCAGGTCGTCGACATAGACATCCAAGTTTCTCCCCCTTTGATCTCGGAAGACCCGATCCATCATGCGTTGGTATGTAGCCCCTGCATTCTTCAACCCAAAGGGCATCATTTTATAACTGAAGCATCCCTCCCTCGTGATGAAGGAAACATCCTTGACATCGGGAGGGTGCATCCGGATCTGGTGATAACCTGAAAAAGCATCCAAAAAGCTCATAATAGAAAAACCGATGGCTGAATCAACCAGAACGTCGATCCGAGGCAGGGGTAGCAATCCTTAGGGCATGATTTATTTAACAAAGAGAAATAGATACACATTCTCCATTTTCCACCCCCTTTTTAACCATTATCACATTGGAGATCTGGCCTGGATACTGGATCTTTAAGATGAAGCCGGCCTCTAGGAGCTTCCTGATATCTTTGCGGATGGGCTCCTCCAGCTTGGTGGCGATGGCCCTCATCTTTTGGCGTATGGAATGAGTGTGGGGGTCCAGGTTCTGTCAGTGGCAGGCCACGTCCGCGTCGATGCCCGGCATGTCTGCCGCCCTCCAAGCGAAGATGTCGATGTTGCTTTGAATGCAGGCCCGCACTCGCTCTCGGGCCTCGGGACTCAAGCCCCCGCTTACCCGCACCCTCTACACCTGCCCTGCACTGGTGAAGACCTCCATCTCCACTACTTCCTCGGCCGGCTCCAGGCGCAACTGCTCCCAGCCGACCCTTGCTTCTTTCTCCAGCTCCAACTCCTCCCTTCCTACCTCCTCCTCAATCTCCATCGCCTCCTCCGGCCCCTCCTGTTGCTGCTCGACTTCCACGCCCCTCTGGGCCTCTCTCTACTCTTCCTGCTACTTGCTCTTCTACCTCCATCGCCCCTCCGGGCTCTCCTACTGCTGCTCAGC
This sequence comes from Platanthera guangdongensis, assembly GCA_039583875.1. NCBI lineage: Eukaryota > Viridiplantae > Streptophyta > Magnoliopsida > Asparagales > Orchidaceae > Platanthera > Platanthera guangdongensis. The sequence continues at coordinate 95,431,714 of CM077158.1, read as the reverse complement.
CTCCACGCCCCTCCGTGCCTCTCTCTCAACTTTCTCCTGCTCCTCCACAGTCTCCTTCCTCATCTCCTCTAGGCTCATCCCCTCTTCCTCGACGTCCTCCTCCTACCCCGCCATCTCCCTCTCTAGCTCTTTTGCCTCAGCCATCCAGGACACGGTGTTGACCGCCGTCACATAACATTGCCTTGCCACCTTCGGATCCCCACTGACCCTAACCTGCACCCCTCCGTTATTGAACTAAGACATTGGTGGAAAGTGGAGGGGACGCATCAAAAGGCGCTGATGAGAGGACGCCCAAAGATGGCGTTGTAACTGCTCGGAGCATCCACTATCACGAACCTGCAGTTCCGTGACACGCCTCCCAACTTCACATGCGGCCCTACTCCTCCTTCTACTTCCTTTCTCTCTCCAGAGAATCTGAACAGCGGTCCATCCGAAGCCAAGATCCTTTTCCCCTCAATCCTCATCTCATCGAAGGCCTTCTTAAAGTTGACATTTACTGAGCTCCCGTTGTCTACCAGTATCCTTGAGACTGTGAAATTCTCCACCGCCATTTGGATCACCAGGGCATCACAGAACGGATCTTCATAGTCCGGCATGTCTGCCGACGAGAAGCTGATCTTTTCTTTTGGTGGGGGAGCCTGGGAGGTAGAGGCGACCCCCCTTTGGTATATGGTTTGAAGGCTCCCCTTGCAGGTTGGCTCGATCCCCACTCCTCTGTGGATCACCCCGATTCCCCCCGGGTTCCCATGTCTCCCCGGTCTTAACATGTATCCTCCATATCCCCATGCTGTACTTCCATGATCCTAACCGGCGGATACTGCCTCCCCGCTCCTCTTGCTTCTCTAATCTCCAAGAACTCAGGGCAGGTGGCCGTCACGTGACCCTCCTCCTGATGGAAGTCACAAAAGAGCAATGCCGCCCTACCCCTTCTTCCTTATCCTCCTCCTCTTCTCCCAGCTCCTCGAATTCCTCTCATCACTCCTCTTCCACTGCCCACGTCCATGGCCACTTGTGGCGGTGGGACGTGACCCCTTGGCTCCTGCCTCCACGCCGGTTGGTCGAACCTCCTGGGTTCTCGTAAGTTATCTCTTCCCTGGTAGCCTCCTCCTTGGCCCTGGGGGCGACCCTCCTGCGGCCACCAACCCAACCGGTTGTTCGGCTCTCGGGCTCCCCATCCCTGCTGCTGCCCATGACTTTGGGGCACTTCCCTCCTTCTTTCTTCTCTCTGCTCCCTCTGCTCTCTCGGCTCCTTCTGCCTTCCTGCTGTTGGTTCCTTCACATCATCTTCCGCCATCCTGGCCAACTTCCTGGCGAACGCTGGATTTGCTCTCTCGAAGTCTATCTCTTTTGCCGCCCTCTCCATGAGTTCCTCAAAGGAGAGGGGGGGGGCACTCTCTTCAACTCCATGCCGAAGAATCCCAGCCTCAGCCACAGGGTAAAGGCGAGCATCAGCGCGTACCCTGGGACCTCCTGGACCAGGAGGATCTCTTCCTGAAACCGGTCAACAAAATGACCCAATGTCTCATCCTGCTTCTGCCTTACTACAAACAGGCACTCCTCCTTATTCTTCCGCTTCTTTGATGTTGAGAACCTCAACAGGAAACTTCTTCGCAGATCTTCAAAACAGTAGATCGACCTTGCTGGTAACTGGTGGAACCAGTCCCGAGCCTTCTCCTTAGACGTGATGGCAAATAGACGTCACTTGAAGGCATCCGTCATCTACCTTATCGAAATGACATCTTCAAACCACTACACGTGCTGTACAGGGTCATCCTTTCCTGAGTAGTAGGACATGTTAGGCTCCCGGAACCCCTTCGGTACTGGAGCTGAGATGATGAGCTCACTGAAAGGGCTCTCGCCTCCTTCCTGGAGAGAGGCCACGTCCTGCGGCCTCGGTTGGCTGGCCCGATTCGCGAGACTGTGCCCAGGGAAGAGTTCTCGCACTGCCGCCTCCCTCTCGCCCAAATCTGTCAGAGCTTCTTTGCCCGGGCGCTGGCCTGGGAAGAGCTCCTGCGCGGCCACGTCCCTCTTGCCAGCCTCCGATGGGACCTCCTTTTCCGGGTGCTGTCCAGGGGCGTTCTCGCCCAAGAGCGGGACCTCCTCTATCGGCACCTGAGGTGTGGCCCACTCGCTTCGGGCCGAGAAGGCCAAGCTGATGGTCTGCAGGACTTCTCTCCTGAAGTCATCCATCATCTTCCTCGTCTCTTCTTCTCCTCGGGTGGGGGAGCCTCCAGAACTAGACACCTTACCTTCACATCCATCCATGAGACAAAACTCAAGGCTTTCTTGTATCGGCTGCTTTCCACGCTCAGCACAATAGAACTGTTGAAGCCAAAAATGACCTCAACGGGAGTTCAAAACAGGGGTGCAACCAACACCTACTTCTCTTAAGCTTCGACCCTCGACTAGATTCAAAGGACCTAAGACTGACCCAAAGCCTCAACAAGGAGGTCCCACCTCTCACCCGAAAGATCTCTGAGAGCTTCCCCTCCAAAGCCAAAAGCTGGGCTAGGAGCTCCTCAAAAAGCACTGGAGATTGGAAGATAATGAAAGCCCACTTTCTAAGGAGCCCTTATGGGTCTATTTATAGCCTTTTGTTGACCTGAGATTACTGAAATACCCATAGTTGATCTGCCAATAGCCAAATCCCGCTGTTTATCCTGAGGGTAATTAGGTCATTTTACCTAGGGCCCTGGGCCCCACTCGGCGAGAACTCTGAGCCGAGAGCCTTCCTGTCCAGAGCCCGGCGTAAGCGGTCTCGCCTGCTTACATGCGAGAGCTCCTCCAAGACAGGAGCTTGGTGCAAGCGCAAACATTCCCGCCCCACTTATGGGTGAGAACTTCTTCAGGGCGGGAGCTTCTCTGGCTAGCCTAATCCTGACCGTTGGTGTCTCCTGGTCTGACTCAGCGAATATGGGGTTGTACAAAGTCAAATTCACACCAAGCATATATGTCCAAATACATCATGTAAGAGAAGCTAAACATGCTTCTACAATATCAGAGTACAGCTATAAAATTGCCCAAAAGGGGTTACATCAGAGTCACTCAACACTCACATCCGTAACCGACGGTAGCAACGACACCATCACATCAGGCCCTGTCGTCCTGACCTGGCTGTCCTGATGCATAGTCTACGACTGCTCTACCTGCGGGGTGACCTCCTAAAAAGGAAGACGTAGCAACCGTTAGTCGAAAAGACTAAGTGGCTTCACATCCGCTCCCCCGGCAACTCCTCGGCACTGGGCGGAGAAAAGAGCAAGGGTACAAGTATAATAAATAGTATAAGCAAGTACAAGCAGGTGGTAATAGTACATGAATAACAATACTATAAACTAGTAGTTTTACTTAAGCGATAGTTATTCAACAAGTACAAGTAACTACAGCAGGTAAGTAACTTAACTTATAAGGATGCCCATACAAGCTTATAAGTTAAGGATCAGTTTGCATAAAGTAACTCATCATATAGGAGTGCCCATACAAACTTATACGATGAGGATCTTGTTGTGCAATGTCATGAAATGGTATGTATGCTATATAATGACTCAACCATGATCACACACATGCAATTGCCATGTTGACACAGACTATAGTTCCCACTATTCGAGAAGGTAGCTAACCTCTCAGGCATCAACCGTCGTGGCCAGGCGGTGACAGTAGAGCGGGCAACTCTACTACTAGGCGGGTATCCACACTACTTCACCTAGGCCTCCGTATGCCTCAACGCTAAGAACACAACAGCGGAGCCCATGCATACTATGGCCCAGCGGGGTCTCGAGTAGATGTGCACCGAGAACACAGCCCAAACTGGCCTTGTGTGACCCGGAAGGGACATCAGAAGAAAGCACGAGGGCACAACCCAACCATTCACTTGGCACGGAAGGGGCCCCGGGACGTGAACACCGAGGACACATCCCAACCTCCTAAAGTCTAACTATCAACTCCCGTCGGTGTGACAATGGGCGAGCCCGTATACCTGCCATACTATCCTTAACCCAGGATTACGACACCGTGTGACGACTCACACCGCATGCAAATTCCACATCACCGTGACATGGAAGGGGCCTCGGAAGTAAGCATGAGTACACAGCCCAACCATCCACTCGGCACGGAAGGAGCCCCGTGACATGAACACCGAGGGCACAGCCCAACCGTCTGTCTATACCTCATCTCCACACTGACCCAACTAGTGATGGTCAACACCGCACTTACATCCTTCCACAATACTACCCGAAGGGAGACTATGCTCTAAGTATTGGACTACTAAATTTCATTCCAATCATCAAACATACTCATGGCCATAGTTTATCCTTCTATGTGTCATTTCAAATGATTTCAACAAAATATAACATAATGCGCAAAAATAATAGTCTGCGAATTTCTAACAAGTCATTTCATTTAAGTAAGCTTGCTTCACAATTCAGTTATATGAAATCCAATTAGTAATCTTCATCATTCATAGCACTACGGTGGTTAACATAAAAATAGTTCACCAAAATCTCAAGTTAATTTACGACAGCGATTCCACCGAATCCAACTCCATATTATATAAAAACCCAGAATTTAAGTGTAGGATAAATCTGGACAGAAACTTCGACCGGAGATGCCCGAAGCTACAAGAATCCGGTAAAGACGTGTAGCCCCTCGCTGGAAAGGTCTTTCCATGTGCTACAACGTTTATGTTCAGACCACAACCCACATTCAATAGTATCATACTTGAAATTAGCCTTGAAGTCCGCTGCATACAGAACACAATTTCTGCATGCAGGATTTATCAGACGTCAACTTCGTTCAGACTTTCCTGGGGCTACAGACTTTTCCTGACATCGTGCAACCACTCGTTGGAAAGGTATTTTCAAGGACTTCAACTTTTGTGTTTAGTCGACAGCCCATATCTGGCCATATAATATCTGAAAATGGCCAAGAAGATTGCTGCGCGTAGAACACAGATTCTGCACGCATCTTAAAGAGGAATGAACGACATCAGTTCATCTTCCTCCTCAAGTCGGACTTCCAAAATCACACCAGAAATTCCTCCTCCCTTATTCACCCTCAAGAGGCCATGACACTTCATGAAACCATCCCCCATCTTCAAATAGAAGGTTGGAGAGGTTGAAGACACCACTAACCTTAGAGCACAAGCCCTAGAACGACCTCTTCCTAGAGAAATCACCATCTCGCAGGCCTAGACTCTTTTAAGTCGACATCTCGACTAGATAACTACAGATCTAGCACCAAGGGAGAGGGGAGGAAGCTCACCTAATTTCCGGTCATGGATCTTGTGACTCTTCGCGACGGTATCTTCTCCTTGACGACGGTGGTAGATCTTCTCCTCCAAGGCTTGCTCCAGCAGTTTTCCCTCTCTATAGAAGTTTCTCTCAGGAAAATGGCTGGAATGAGGAGTCAAAGCGTCTAGGGTTTTCACAACCCTTATATATGAAAAGTGACACAGGTAGGGACACGCCCGTGTCTCTACCCGTGTCATACACCATTGTGTCGACACCATTGTGTCGACACTAGTGTGTCGACACCAGTGTGTCGACACCAGTGTGTCGACACCAGTGTGTCGACACCAGTGTGTCGACACCAGTGTGTCGACACCAGTGTGCCGACACCAGTGTGCCGACACCAGTGTGTCGACACCAGTGTGTCGACACCAGTGTGTCGACACCAGTGTGTCGACACCAGTGTGTCGACACCATTGTGTCGACACCATTGTGTCGACACCATTGTGTCGACACCATTGTGTCGACACCATTATGTCAACTAAAGACTCGGGTGTTACAAGTCCTATTCACATGTGCTGCCCAGTTGTCAGCACTTACCTGAACCCCAGTCAGCTCTCCCGACTCAAAGAAACACGTACGAGGGGCCTAGGGCGATTTGGGATGTTACAGATGCTTGTTGATTTGGATGAATGAAAGTGAGTTCATCGTTGGAAGTTGGGATGAGTAAGGGGTTGGATTGGCTAGTGTCCGGTGGTGCTCGGGATCGACGAAAGATCGTCTTTCCCGTAGGGAGGAAGTGTCTAATGCACTAGGGTTAGATCCAGTAAAATAACTAAGGGTTGGGAAATCTGGTAGCATCCAATAATAGTAAGTGCCTTGTGAAATGGAGCTTTGGGCGTAATCCCATCGTAGTTCCTAGTGCCTTCGAGAGCCCTTCACGGGGTATACCTCGGGCAGTCCTGGGCTAACCTAAATAGTAGGTAAAACTGAAATGCAAGAGTAAGTATAAATAATCTAGGGTTGCACTCACACTCCCCGGGGTTGTGGGAGTTAGGTTGAGTCACTCGGGCAGTAGGCTCGGTGGATTTGGAGATGGGCAAGTTGGCCCGATGAGCTTTGGCTCGGTTGATGTTTGTGTTGGGCAGGTTGGCCCGGCGAGATTTGGCTCGGTTGCAGTTGGTGACAGATGGGTTGGTCCGGGGAGATTTGGCTCGGTGGTTTTACATCAAGGTTGCATGTGCATAAAGTAAAGGTGGTGGGTCTTCGGTATTGGAGAGTCGATGCACCGATGCCAATACGTTGACTCAGCAAGTGTGGTTTAGCACTTGGCCAAGTAAAGTCTGGTGCGCCAGCCGGCAAGAGTACGCAAGAGCTCCGCTTAGTGCACCAGCATTGAGACGTATGATATGTCTGACTGGTAGTTCAATTACTGGTTTAGAGGTGGGAGAGGCCCAACCCACCACTTCCGTTTGCCACTACGGAGGTATCCTGGGAGGTTCGGCTCCAGAAAGGGGGAACTAAAGGTCTGTGTACACAGAGTCGAGTGGGTGTGTTGCACTTGCATGTTCACAACATGACAAAATTGTATTTCATAGCATAACCATTATATTCAACCCTGACACCAATTATATAAAGTGGTATGGGACGCTTTATACAATAGGCCCTGCAAAACGACCCCTTGGTTTATGAGTTTGTGCGAGCGTGCATATAAGTTAAGGTTTATTACAGAAATCTTTATATGTATGCTTATTAGAAAACCGACACCCTATCGTATAAATAAGTATGAGACTCTTTATACGATAGGAGCCCTGCAAAAGATCCCTTGACTTATGTGTTCTCGCATAAGTTAAGGTTACTTTTCTTGTTTTGTTTTTCATTTTTTTATTACTGCCTTATATACTATTGGACTGCTAGTTTAGTTCCGCCGCCATCTGCTCATTTGATATTCTCCACCTTCATGTCCTCTCCTTTCCTCCTCCCCGCTCGGTGCTTAGGTGCCATGGTGGAAGGGGCGGGGGATGATAGGACTTAGTCTTTTAGACTAATGATTTTCGAACCACATCATTTTAGGGAACCGTGGAGCCCAGCATGGAGGAGCAGCCCCGGAGGTCGACGCGCTTGGAGATGGGGAAGTCTAGTACCAGAGTTCAAATGACAGGGACTGTGAGTCCTGGTCCCTACTAGTTATATTAGTTTTGCTTCCACGATGAGAGATTTGCAGTGAGGACATTAATGTAATGGGCATGAGCCCAAAAATTTTAGTATTTTTATTATATCTGTGGACACTCCCTTCATGAAGATCATTAACTATTTATGTGATTCCTGTGGACTTGCTTTTGTTACTTTGCTACTGTTGAGATCGATTTGGCAGGCAGGACCGGCGTTTTGTAGTGATGACCTTTCCGGGCGTAAAGGTGTCACCGCAAAAAGACGGTTCTGTGCCTAAGACCCCGGTGTTTCAAAAAAGGGGGGGGGGGGGTCTTACAGTTGGAGACTTTCATCCAGCTCCGTTGCTCGTCGAATCCTGTCCGCCAGGTCATATTGCACCTCCGTCCAGTTCAGACATGCATTGGCTGTGGAATTCTTGTCAACACAAGAAATCTCTAACACTTCCAACTCCTGGATTAGATGTTCATCGTGCCTCCCCAACAAATTTGCCCTTGCCGGAGCCCTCCGACTCAAGGCATCAGCGACCATATATCCCTTCCCAGGAGTATAATGAATCTCAAAGGTGTAGTCCCCAAGGAATTCCAGCCACCTTCGTTGTCGCATATTCAGATCCTTCTACTCCAACAAGTACTTTAGGCTCTTATGGTCCGTAAAGATATCCACCTTTACGCCGTACAGATAATGCCGCCACAACTTTAGTGCAAAAATCACCGCCACCAACTCCAAATCGTGGACGAGATAGTTTCGCTCATGCACTTTCAACTAGCGGGAGCCATAGGCAATCACTTTTCCAAATTGCAGAAGAACGCAGCCTAAGCCGCTTCCTGAAGCATCACTATAAATCTCATATCCGTCGATACCACATGACGATGTCAACACAGACGCCGTGGTCAAACGACTCTTTAGCTCTTCAAAAGCTCCCGCGCACTCCGACGTCCAAATGAACTTCTGATCCTTTCGCGTTAGTGTGGTCAGAGGCAAAGCAATCCGCGAGAAGTTTTCAACAAACTGTCTATAGTAGCCTGCCAGTCCAAGGAAGCTCCTGACTTCGGCCACCGAAGATAACACCGAACACTCCTGAATGGCCCTTATCTTTGCCGGATCCACTGCGATGCCCTCTACACTTACCACATGGCCAAGAAAAGCCACCGATGACAGCCAAAACTCGCACTTCGAGAACTTGGCATAGAGCTTCTGCCATTGCAAGGTGTGCAACACCAACCGCAAGTGGTTTGCATGATCAGCTTCAGATTGAGAGTATACCAAAATATCATCAATGAATACAATCACGAACAAGTCCAAGTACTCTCGGAACGTTCGGTGCATCAGGTCCATGAATACCGATGGCACATTGCATAGCCCAAACAGCATTACCGTGAACTCATAATGACCATAGCGTGTGCCAAATGCGATCTTGGGAATGTCACCTTCCCGTATCCTCAACTGGTAATATCCAGACTTCAAGTCCAACTTGGAATAGACGTTTGATCCCACTAGCTGATCGAAGAATTCATCTATCCGTGGAATCAGATACTTGTTCTTCTCTGTCAGCTTATTCAGTTCACGGTTGTCAATACATAACCGCAAACCACCGTCCTTCTTTTTCACAAACAAACAGGTGCGCTCCATGATGACATACTTGGGCATATATATCCCTGCTCCAACAACTCTTGCAATTGAACTTTCAACTCAGCCATTTCCTTCGGCGCGACGCGATATGGCGAGTGGGCCACAGGTTTCGCACCTGGCACCAACTCGATCGTGAAATCGATCTCCCGCTGGGGTGGTAGCCCAGGAAGATCCTTAGGAAACACATCCGCAAACTACGATACAACCGAAACATCACACATATTAGCCTTTGGCTCAACAGCCTGAATCAGCGTGAAGTATAACACCGCGCCCTTCCGAACAACCTTGACGACTTGGAGTGCAGACAGCAAGGTCCCGCCCACTCCTCGCATACAAGTGAACTTAGTCTCATGCTTGGTATTCTGGCCAGTGTGACCTCTTTGGCATTACAATCAATAAATGCATGCTGCTCCGCGAGCCAATCCATACCAAAGATCACATCGAATTCTCTTATCAGCAGTACAGATGCAGTCAAACAGAAATCCCGACTACCAATTTAAACCTCCACATCACAAGCCCTATCAGCAAGCATCAAACAACCATTCGGTAACATCACCCTGACGCTTTCTATCTTCACATGACTAGGTACTCCAATTCGAGCTACGAAGTCCTTTGACAGAAATGAATGCAAAGCACCCGTATCAAATAGTGCTCGCGCCAGCGTGTTCCGAATCATAACAAAGCCTGTGGTAATCACATCACACACAATCCACAAACAAAGCATGCAATAATCAAAACAATACAATAACTTAAATCGAACCTGTGACAACGTCACTCTGCTTAATGGCCTCCTGCAGGCTAAGATTGTAGACTCGGGGCTGCACCTGGGATGTAGAGGACTCTACCACTGCCTTTCCCTTCTCAGCATAAGATGCTCCCGTCTTCTTCTCACCCTTTGGTGGACCACTCCGACAGTGACTGGCTATATGCCCCACATTTCCAAATGTAAAAAGGTACGAGTTTCTACCCTCAAAGTAGCCCTCGATGTTGCACCCGATGCAACCGTAGAAGGAGCTTGTCCAGACGACTTGGACCTCTTGCCCCATTTCTTTTTATAATAGGATTTCCCAGGTCGGGGTGTCTTAAACTTCGGTTGTGTCACACCCAAGGCCCTCTTTCCTTGCACCCTCTTCATGTCCTTATCCAGCGCGCACGCAGTGTCAACCAACGCCTGCAATCCTTAGTTCACTAAACACAAAAGCATGAATCGCAACTCGTCCCACAATCCTTCATAGAACCTATTGGTTTTCCGCTTCTCATTAGCGAAGATGGAGCCCGCATATCGTACCAACCGTGTGAACTCATGCAGGTACGTCTCCACACTACCTTCTCCTTGTGTCAGCCTTTAGAAATCATTTTCCATGGCAATGCGCTGTACCGCTGGTAGGTACGTTCCCGCAGAAGGCGGAGGTGTAGACACCTCAGCTGGTGTCGTACTCTTATCAGAACGCTGGGGCTCCGACTGCCCAACACAACTCCGAGTCACCTATATGTGGACAAGACACACACATTAGCAACCTCGCACAAGCAATAACAACAAGATAAAAATGCACATGTTCCTCAAACAGGTGTATTTGCATTCCTAAGTGGACATTCAAGAGTTCATTAGTGTTAGCACGGTTCTCACAGACACATGCTCGTCACCCCACAAAAGAATTCGACCACGAATTGAAAGGGAAAGAGGGAGACAACTGATACCAAAAATATAACGAATCCATCCGTTCATATATAATATAATAGAAGGTCCGGCCGGGGCCCCACATTATATGCCACAAAATAGGTGGCGAAGTCACGGGTTGATATCAGAGTTGCGCATCATAAATCATAGCATTCTAGCGGAAGCTTTTAACACAAAAACTGAACTCCAACCATGAATGTCCACGAATATAAACACCCACATTTATATAGGAATATACACTAAATACAATGTCATTTGGCCTGAGGGCCTTACAGTTGCCCTTTACAAAAGTGGCTTCCAAACATCGGCGCGCAGGCCGGCCACACATGAACAAACATAATATTTCAACATAGCCTTCGAGGGCTAGCAGCTGCGGCAGCAGCATCAGGGATTTCAGCCTTTAAATGTCCCGCTCAGCTTTCCAGCAATTATACAAGGATAGTCCACCCAACGGTGGAAAACAAGGCAACGATCATCTTTCAGCTGACCAATTTATAATGACCTGTTGGAACACCCTATTACTAATTTGGGTCAGGATCACTATGTCTCTAGGAACCTTTACTTGACCTTCTGTATAACTTAATAGGTCAATTAGAATTGAGTCTAAGGGTTAGAAGTCTAGGTTTGGAAGCTGCCCTGGAGACCAAGTTTTCCTGTCTGGAGACTAAGTCTGATCGTCGAGCTCAGCACGACGATTCGTCGAACTCCGGTCGACGATCGTCTAGCTCAACTTCGACAGATCGTCGAACTCCATTCGACGATTGCTGAGCTCAACTTCTTAATATCGTCGAACTCCATTCGACGATCGGTGAGCTCAGTTCGACGATTTTGACTCTGCATTGGATCTTTATCTCTGAGCTCAGTTCGACGATTTTTGAGCTCAGATCGACGATTATTTTGCTGCTTAAGTTTTCCAGTTCGCTGAGCTCAGCTCGACGATAGCAGAGCTCAGTTCGACGATTTCAGATAACTTCCAGATTTCAAATTCAAATCAGTTAAGAGTTATTCTGCAATTAATTCAGAGATTTGCTAGCCGTTTACATTCAATTCTGGACCAAGTTTCAAGGGATTTTTCAAGGAATAATTCTGTAGACTTTCCTCCAGAAGAGATTATGCAATTAAGGATGCAATCAATGCAGACCAATGACTATCCTTGACAGAGAATGATATTCTATTCTGGAACAGAGAATAAAAGACAGAATGTTTTTTGAATCAATAGAGAGATTAACAAGAAGAGAACACACAATACAGATTACAGAGACTCATTCAAAATCTTCTATCAAAAAGAATTCTGAAGAACACTCATCCAAGGAGATCTAGTTTTCAAATCTTCAGATCTCTTCATCTTTCAAAGTGTTCAAGGCCAACATCATTTCAAGACTCCAGACACTCAACATTTCAGCTATTGCTGAAATCATCCATTGCTGGAGTTCTATATTTGAAGGCCTATCACCCTCAAGCAAAGCTTTTCTTCCTGAAGATTTTAAGGATTCAGGGGGAGCTTTGACATCAATCCACATAGTCTTCTCAGTTGTTTGAGAAAGAGAAGACTGCCATCACTCTCTCACCCCCACTCTGTAAAGGGTTTTTCAAACTCCCTTCAAAAGTTTGAACCTGGTTTTTGAGCACCTTGTCAAAAGCTCATTGGTGGCAAGACACCTGATCAAAAAATCTGCTTTGGTTTTTGAGCACCTTATCAAAAGCTCATTGGTGCCCAGGACACCTGATCAACTCATCCTGCAGTGGATTCCTACCTAGGGTGGTAGAAGAGTGGATGTACCCAAGTTTGGGGAACCACTATATTTCCTTGTGTCTTCTGGTTCTGCTTGTTTACTTTTTGTTTCTGGCCTTGATTCTCTCTGTGCTTAGTTTTTGTTTAGCTTAGTACTGTAGTTAGATTCTTTATTGCTTCCCTGCTGACACAGATTACAACAATTGTTGTAAAAGCCTATAAAAAGTTTTTAAGCACCATATACTCTATTCACCCCCATCTAGAGTATATCAGATCTAGTTGCCCTTTCAATTGGTATCAGAGGCATGTTGATTAAACATACCATATCTGATTGGTTGTACAGTCTAACACCTGAACCACAAGATCCCAAACTAGATCCTTTTTGTATTTTATTATTAGACTCTATTTGCACAAATCATGGCCCAAAACAAAGATTATGCTAGCACCAGACCTCCAGTGTGCAATCTGTCAAAGTTTGCACTTTGGAAAGCAAGGATTAGACTCTACATGAATTCTATTGACGAAGATATTTTTAATTCTGTTTTGACAGTGTGTCTAAGACCCCTAGAGAGCACAAGCACAAATGCTGTTCCACCTCCATTAGGAACAGATGCTGACATCAAAAAATGGAAAGTAGCTGATGCCAAGGCTATGAACATCCTAGCCCAGACAATGTCAGATGATATATTCCAAAAGGTTGCTGAATGCAACTCAGCCAAGGAGATTTGGGACAAGCTCTCAGAAATTGTCTCAGGCTCAGCTGATGAGAGAAAGGACAGAAGATCCCATCTCATCTCCCAATATGAGAACTTCAAGAAGGGAGAGACTGAGTTAGTGGGAGACATGTACAACAGACTGAGTCTAATCGTCAGTGAACTGAGGACATTAGACAAAGAGATTTCTCTGACAGAACTCAATGACAAGATCCTAATGTGCTTCCCCAGCACTTGGGATTCAAGAATCTGGCCAATTAAAGATGCCAGAAGTCTAAATGAAATCACCACTGAAGCCTTGTTGGGTAAGCTCAAATCCTATGAGCTACTCATTAAGAATAGAGAGGAAGAACAAAAGGCTGCTTCACCAGCCACAAGGAAAGAGAAGACCATAGCCTTTAAGGCAACTGAGGATCTGCCTGAAGATAAGAGCACATGCAATGATGAACTACTCAGCTTGTTGGCCAAAAGATTCTACAAGATGGCCAGAAAGGACTTCAGAAGAAGATCATACAAGGAGCAGGACAAGCCAAGGTATGACAAGTCCATTAGCAACAATAAAGATATCATCTGCTTTGGTTGCAGGAAGCCAGGGCACATAGTTCCTGACTGTCCAGAGAACAAGATCAAGGACAAAAGGGACAGAAAAGAAAGAAGAAATGAGAAAGACTCCAAAAGGAATGGAAGTGGCAAACCTTCTTCAAGCAAAAATAAGCATACAAGAAAAGGGTTTGTTGCTGAATCCTGGAGTGAGACAGAAGAGGAGTCAGAAGCCTCATCTAGCTCAAGTGATGATGAGGATGATGCAGAAGAAAAGGAATTCTGCATGATGGCAATTAATGCCTCACAGCACAATTCAGAGGAAGAGGAGTCAGAGTCAGACTCAGAGACTCAACCTGAAGAAGATCAGGTAATTAGTTCTTTTGATTTTAGTTCAAAAGACTTTAAATCTGAATTTAAAGCACTGTGTTTAGACCTGCTAAAGTCTGAGAAAGAGATTATCTCTCTCAGAAATCAATTATCTGAACACAATGGTTTAAAGTCAGAAAACCTCAAACTCTCTCAGGAGTTGGAGAACTGTAGGGAACAGATAGCTACACTGAAAAGTGAGCTCTCTGAGGCCAAGAAGCTTGAAGAATCCCTTAATGGGAGAAGCATCAAGCTGATGGACATCACAAGCACAGTGAACTCTAGATTCAACAGTACACTGGGCTTGGGTGCTTCATCCAGCCAACCTATAGTCCTAACAACTCCCATCAAGTTTATTTCTAACAAGGGAAAGGGAGTTGTAGAGGTTGCCAGGAAAAATTCTGATCTGCCTCAGAAATTTAAGTCCCAGCAGAAATCGTCGAACGGAGCTCGACGATCGCCGAATGAAGATCGACGATCGCCGAACGCAGCTCGACGATCTCAGCAAAAATCGTCGAACGCTGATCGACGATCTCAGCCAAAGTCGTCGAACGCAGGTCGACGATCTCATATACCTGACCTCACCCATAGTCGACCGTCGAACGGAGCTCGACGATCTGACCCAAGATCGTCGAACGCAGCTCCAAGATCGTCGAACAGAGGTCAGAGCTCTGGAAAATTTTCAAAGGCAAATCAAAATTGAATCCTGAGGGTTCTTCATCCCAAACCTTTAACCCTTATACTGAATGGATTTTACCTCCAAGGAGATATCATCCTGAAGGATATAAGAGTCAACCAGGGATGTCTTTCATTTCTGAATTTAGAGGTTATCAACCTAGGCCCAAGGTAAACTGGGTCAAAAACAAGTAAATTGTTTTATGTGCAGGTGAAGACCTATCCAACATCTAACCAGCAATGGTATTTGGATAGTGGGTGCTCTAAGCACATGACAGGGAACAAGGACAACCTCACTTCCTTTAGAGCCAAGCTTGGACCCAAGGTTATCTTTGGTGATTCCAACTTTGGACATACTAAAGGATATGGTGCAGTCCAGATTGGTTCAGTAACCTTCAAGAAGGTAGCCTATGTGGAAGGACTGAAGCACAACCTAATCAGCATCAGTCAGCTATGTGATGAAGGCTACCAGGTGACCTTCAGCAAAACCTTATGCAAAATCAAGTCAGAGGACAACACAACTGTGTTGACAGGTAAAAGGAAAGGTAACATCTACCTAGTAGACTTTCTTTCAACTGATATAGATATCTGCTTGTTTATTCAGTCTGTAGACCAAATGTTTTATGGCATAAGAGATTAGGACACCTAAACCTTAGAACTATTGCTAGGCTATCCAAGGACAACCTTGTTAGAGGACTACGTTCTGGCCCCTACAAGAAGGAAGGACTCTGCAAGGCCTGTCAATTAGGTAAGCAAACTAAAAACAATTTTAAGTCACTTAATAAGAGTGATTCACCTAGGATATTGTATCTGTTACACATGGATCTATTTGGACCCATCACAGTACAAAGCCTAGGAGGGAAATCCTACACTTTAGTAATTGTAGATGACTTCTTTAGATTCACTTGGGTGTTCTTTCTAAGGAAGAAGTCTGATAACTTTAAGTGTCTGACAGAGTTTCTCAAATGTATACAGATTGAGTTCAATACTCACATTGCCCTGATCAGAAGTGATCATGGGACAGAGTTTGATTCTCTTCTTATGCAAGAGTTCTGTCAGAGTGAAGGGATCAGGCATACTTTCTCAGCTCCTAGAACTCCTCAACAAAATGGGGTAGCTGAAAGGAAAAAATAGAACCCTTATTGAATCTGCCACTACATTGTTGTCAGATGCTCATCTACCTCTATCCTTTTGGGCAGAGGCAGTGAACACCTCCAACTATGTGCTGAACAGAAGTCTGATACATAAACTAAAGGGAAAGACTCCCTATGAATTACTCAAAGGGAAGAAACCTAAAGTTGACTATTTGAGAATTTTTGGTTGTATTTGCTATATTCACAATAATGACAAGAAATATCTAGCAAAATTTCAAGCCAAAGCTGATGAAGGAGTGTTTCTGGGATACTCCATGATCAACAAGGCCTATAGGGTCTATAATAAATCATCCTTGAAAATTGAGGAATCTGTTCATGTTTCTTTTGATGAAACTAACATGTCTTTCAAGGAGAAGATTTCTTCTACCATAGAACCTTTGCAGGAACATTCTCTAGTTGAAGATATGAACAAGTTGCAGGTTGCTCAAGATAATGAAAGCAGTGAAGATGAAGGGAATGCTCAACACATTGAAGCACCACTTGAAGAGCCAGTTGTTGTACCACAAGAGGAAACAACAACACAGGTTGGTGAACAATCAACACCCCCTGTTGATTTAGTAACATCAAGAGACCATCCAATTTCCCAAATAATTGGAGAAATCTCAGCTGGTGTGCAAACCAGAAATCAGGTCAACCAAAACCTGTTGCACACCTGCTTCCTATCTCAAATTGAACCTCAGTCCATTCAAGATGCAGAGCAAGATCCACACTGGATCATTGCAATGCAAGAGGAGTTGCATCAATTTGAGAGGAATAAAGTATGGGAGCTAGTGCCAAAGCCTAAGGATCATTTCATTGTTGGAACAAAATGGGTATTCAGAAACAAATTGGATGATCAAGGAGTAATTATAAGGAACAAGGCAAGACTAGTTGCTCAGGGATACTCTCAAGAAGAAGGAATTGACTACGACCAGACCTTTGCACCAGTTGCAAGATTGGAAGCCATCAGAATATTTCTAGCTTATGTAGCTCACAAAGGCTTCAAAGTCTATCAGATGGATGTCAAAAGTGCTTTCTTAAATGGAGACATCAAAGAGGAAGTCTATGTCAGACAACCTCCAGGTTTTATCTCTCCAACTCTTCCTGATTATGTTTTTAGACTGAATAAAGCATTATATGGTCTCAAGCAAGCTCCTAGAGCATGGTATGAGACCCCAGCATGCTTTCTCTTGGAAAATGGTTTTATAAGGGGTAGAGTAGACCAAACTCTTTTTATTAGAACCCATAAGTCCCATACCCTACTAGTACAAATTTATGTAGACGATATCATTTTTGGTTCTACTGACCCAAAATTGTGCAGAAGGTTTTCTAACCTGATGCATTCTAAATTTGAGATGAGTAGCATGGGTGAGTTATCCTTCTTCCTAGGATTGCAAGTCAAACAACATGCTGAAGGCATCTTTATTTCTCAAACCAAATATGCTAATGAACTGGTTAAGAAATTTGGTATGTTTGAGGCATCTTGTATGAAAACACCCATGCCTACCAATGCTGTATTGGATGCTGATGAACATGGGAAACCTGTTGATCAGACAACATATAGAGCAATGATTGGCTCTTTACTATATCTTACAGCTAGTAGACCAGATATAATGTTTGCTACATATATATGTGCTAGGTTCCAAGTAAGCCCTAGAGAGTCACACCTAACATTAGTAAAGAGGATTCTCAGGTATGTTAAAAGTTGTCCAAATCTAGGCCTCTGGTATCCAAAAGATTCAGCATTTGAGTTAACTGGATTCTTTGATGCTGATTATGCTGGATGCAGAATTGACAGGAAAAGTACCAGTGGAACTTGTCAGTTCCTTGGTGATAGACTTGTCTCTTGGTTTTGTAAGAAACAAACATCTATGTCAACCTCAACTACTGAAGCTGAATATATGGCTGCAGGCAGTTGTTGTTCACAAATTTTGTGGATCCAAAATCAACTCCTAGACTATGGTTACAACTTAGAGAAGTCTAAAATCTTCTGTGACAATACAAGTGCTATTTCCATAACTCAAAATCCAGTCCTCCATAGTAGGACAAAACACATAGAGATTAGGCATCATTTCTTAAGGGATAATGTTGAAAAGAACAAAATTAAATCACAATATATCCCAACTGATTTACAAAGGGGAGATATTTTCACCAAGCCTTTGGATGAAAAGAAACACACTTTCTTCCTAAATCAGTTAGGAATGTTAGATGGAGGAAGCCTTAAATAACATCCAAGATTTTGAAAGCTAAAAATTGACCAAGACTAGGCAAAAATTCTGATTTTTCTTAGTGTCTAGAATCTTTCTGATCTCTGAACTGCGCTCGATGATATCCCCTAAGATCGTCGAACGGAGATCGACGATCTCCAAAATCGTCGAACTGAGTTCAGCGCCTCTCAGATAGTATGAACTATCTCTTCCGGTCAACGATCGTCGAACGGCGCTCGACGATTATGTTCACTGAACGATCGTCGAACGGAGCTCGACGCTTTCCAAGATCGTCGAACGGAGATCGACGATGTTGAAGACCTTTCAGATTCCTTTAGAAGCCTCGATCGTCGAACTGAGTTCAACGATCTTTCCAATTCTACGTCGAACCCTAATATAAAACACATTTTTCGCCGTCGTTCTCTCTTGCGCTTTCGATTTCTCTGCAAGGATTTTCTTTCCCTCCAAACAGTTCTACGCTTGGTCGTTTTGTTTGTTGAATTTTTGCATGTACAATGGCTGTGTCCGTTGCAGTTCTAGCCGCAATGAAGTTCGATGCTGGATTCGACATTGATATGGAATCTTTCAACACCACTGATCAAATCTTCCAAGATATACTGGATTTATTCAAGGATCAGAATCTGTCTGCCCTCATGACCACTAGAATCAAGCTTGCTTCAGATGAGATAAAGGAGTGGGTCTATACTGCTCATAATCAAGACAACTCCACAATAGTTGGGTCCATTGCTGGAACTCAGGTACCTCTGACCCCCACCATTTTAACAGAGGTTTTTGGACTAAGAAATGGAGATGATACTGCTGAGTTATCTGGAGAGGAGTTTTCTGACATGCTTGCCAGGATGGGTCATCCAGAGGGAAACCCTAGCAAGTTATTCAAGAGGAACCTGTCTGTTGAATACAGGTTCCTAGCAGATGTAGTAGGGAAAGTGATGCTGGCAAAGCACTCTGCACATGATACCATATCCAGATACCAGCTCTGCCTCATGGGAGCTCTGGTGGATAAGAGAAGTTTGAACTGGGGAGAGGTCTTCTTTGACCTAATCAAGAAGAAAATAAACAAAAACTTTGTTAACTTTGGAAGGATTCTTGGAGTCTTCCTGCAAAACAGGTGCCCTGCCTTGCTGGTCTCCTCTAGAGTGCACATAAATGCCTCCAAGAGACTCACCTGTGCCCTCTTTGGCAAGTGGGACACGCAAATCAGCAAGCCTGACAGGCCCTCCTCAAGTGCTCCTTCAGGCACCAGGACTCATAGAGTCACTCCCCCACAGGTCTCTGCTCCTGCAGAGGACCTGGCTGCTACTGTTACTGCCTCTTCTCCTCCTCCAATTCCAACCCTACCTCTTCCATCCACCATTCCAGCTCCATCCACCATTACCATCTCTAGCCCATCTCCAACAACAATTCCATCTCCAGAACCCATTCTACCTCCACCAGCAGACCACTTCCAACCACTATTCTCATACCCTCCACCAGATGTCACCTCTTCACCATCCATTCCATCCTTCACCCTCCTGGATGACTCCTATATGGATGATTCCCCATCCTCTCCTCCAGAATTACCCTCCTCCTCAACTTCATTCCAAGATCTCCTCCACCATATCATTGACCAACCACTTTCACCCATCCATATCCATCCCCTTGTCCTCCATTTCCACCATCCCAACACCTGAGCCATCCATTCCACTCTCCAGCCCTCCACTTCCAGCATCCTCAGCTATCCCTTTTCCCTCTACCTCTACTCCTATTATTGAGCAAGTAGACCTCTCAGCCATAGCTGACAAGTTGTATGAGCTAATTGCCCCCAGGCTCTCCCTACTCTTGGAGACCTCATTGGCTCCTCTACACTTGTCAGTGGCAGCCCTCTCTGCCAAGCTTTCCTCCCTCCTTCCTCAGGCAGCACCACCAGCAGTTTGCCTTGATACAGATGTATCTGCATCTAGGCAGGGGGAGATGCCATATGAAGCAAGCCTTCATGCTGCTGCTGCTGATGTTTCTGTGCCTGCTGCCCCTTCTGCTACTGTTGCTGTGCCTCCAGAATGTCAGGCTCCTACTGTAGTTCTTGCAATAGACCTAAGGTCTTTGCTTTCTGCCTTTGATCCTGCATTCTTCAGCTATCTCCCAGAGGTTAATGCTGTCCAGCCCCTAGAAGATTTGTCCAAGGCACTGGTGCCTGTCTCTTGCTGTGACCCTAGCATTATCTCTGCATTTGTACATTCAGTGATTGCTGCTTCTGAAGATGTTACTGCTGCTGCTGCTGTTAAAGAAAACACTGACTTTGCTTCTGAAATTGTTGATACTGCTGAGATTGCTCACACTGCTGCTGAAATCCCAACTGCTTCTGATGAGCAAACATCCAAGGATCTTCTGATGTCAGAGGCCACTGTTTTTGAGCCTGCTGTAGTTTTTGATGTTGTTTCTGCTGTTACTGAAATTTCTGCTGATAGTGAGACTGTTACAGTTACTTCTGCTGTCACTACTCCAGTATCTGTTGCATCTGCTGTATTTGCTCCTGTTGCACCCTCTGCATCTGTTGCTCCATCTGCTGCTGTCCCTGCTGCTGCTACTTCTGCTTCTGCCTCATCTGCTGCTGTTCAACTGAAGAAAGAATTGATGAAGAAAATAGATGCTATATATAATGATCAGAGTTCTGAATCTGATGAATTCAAAACAGACTCTGATGATTCAGCTGCTACTATTGCAAGGAAAAGGAAAGCTAGGAGCAAGGCTATGAAAAGGGTCCCTCCTGCAAAAGTCAAGGATGATAATGATATTCCTTATTACATTCTGCATAATTGCCCTATTACTGAACATTGGATGCAGTATTCCAAGAACCAGCTCAAGGCCATGAAGAAGAAGAGAAAGTATGAAAAGGGCTCCTCCCAGTTCCAGTACCCTCATCCTCCTCCACCACCTCCTCCTGATGCAGGTGCAGGTGGAAGCTCTGTAAGTCAAGCCCCAGCTAGAAGCCAGGCTCCCTATCAACCCCATGCCAGATCCTACTAAAGGGAAAGCCAGTCTAGGGGTTCTTATTCTAGGAGAGGAGGATACAGGGGTACTCAAAGAGATTTTCAGGTTTATTCCAAAGGGTATTCCAGGCAGCACCCATATTCTAGGGGAGGACATGCTTCATCTGATACTACTTCTGGTCCTTTCCCCTACAAGCTAAAAGAGACAGTATCTGCCAGGCCTCCTCAAGACAATTCTTCCAACATGTATGAGCCACCTGTACCATTTGAGGACCCTGAAAAGAATCCAGCTGCTTGGACTGCCAGGATGAACGAGTTGGCTGCACTAGACCAGATCAAGAAGGCCAGAGAACAAGGACTAGACACTTCCAATATTTCTACAATGTCTGAGCAAAGACAAAAAGAGTTAGAGAAATATGCTTCCAGCAAATTCTTTGATGCAGACAGATATATGGAATTACATCCTGCTGCTGTGGTTCCCAGGCCTGCAAAGCAAACTTACTTGGGTGCAGCAGATGACATCAGATCCAACAAAGAAGCCCTGAACCCTAACAGAGAAATCAAAATGGTTAAAGGCAAAGAGAAGAAGTGACAGTGTAAGGTGACAATTTCTGTGAATTCTGACTGCTATCTGGATGATATATATACATATATATATATCTCTGTGATGTTTCTGCAATGTCTAGCTGTTGTTTTTATGCTTCTTTGATTGTATGTTGTTATTTGAATTTTTCCAAAGTCTGTAAATAGTCATCCTAACCCAAATAGGGGGAGATTGTTGGAACACCCTATTACTAATTTGGGTCAGGATCACTATGTCTCTAGGAACCTTTACTTGACCTTCTGTATAGCTTAATAGGTCAATTAGAATTGAGTCTAAGGGTTAGAAGTCTAGGTTTGGAAGCTGCCCTGGAGACCAAGTTTTCCTGTATGGAGACTAAGTCTGATTGTCGAGCTCAACACGACGATTCGTCGAACTCCGGTCGACGATCGTCTAGCTCAACTTCGACAGATCGTCGAACTCCATTCGACGATCGCTGAGCTCAACTTCTTAATATCGTCGAACTCCATTCGACGATCGGTGAGCTCAGTTCGACGATTTTGACTCTGCATTGGATCTTTATCTCTGAGCTCAGTTCGACGATCTTTGAGCTCAGATCGACAATTATTTTGCTGCTTAAGTTTTCCAGTTCGCTGAGCTCAGCTCGACGATAGCAGAGCTCAGTTCGACGATTTCAGATAACTTCCAGATTTCAAATTCAAATCAGTTAAGAGTTATTCTGCAATTAATTCAGAGATTTACTAGCCGTTTACATTCAATTCTGGACCAAGTTTCAAGGGATTTTTCAAGGAATAATTCTGTATACTTTCCTCCAGAAGAGATTATGCAATTAAGGATGCAATCAATGCAGACCAACGACTATCCTTGACAGAGAATGATATTCTATTCTGGAACAGAGAATAAAAGACAGAATGTTTTTTGATTCAATAGAGAGATTAACAAGAAGAGAACAAACAATACAGATTACAGAGACTCATTCAAAATCTTCTGTCAAAAAGAATTCTGAAGAACACTCATCCAAGGAGATCTAGTTTTCAAATCTTCAGATCTCTTCATCTTTCAAAGTGTTCAAGGCCAACATCATTTCAAGACTCCAGACACTCAACATTTCAGCTATTGCTGAAATCATCCATTGCTGGAGTTCTATATTTGAAGGCCTATCACCCTCAAGCAAAGCTTTTCTTCCTGAAGATTTCAAGGATTCAGGGGGAGCTTTGACATCAATCCACATAGTCTTCTCAGTTGTTTGAGAAAGAGAAGACTGCCATCACTCTCTCACCCCCACTCTGTAAAGGGTTTTTCAAACTCCCTTCAAAAGTTTGAACCTGGTTTTTGAGCACCTTGTCAAAAGCTCATTGGTGGCAAGACACCTGATCAAAAATCTGCTTTGGTTTTTGAGCACCTTATCAAAAGCTCATTGGTGCCCAGGACACCTGATCAACTCATCCTGCAGTGGATTCCTACCTAGGGTGGTAGAAGAGTGGATGTACCCAAGTTTGGGGAACCACTATATTTCCTTGTATCTTCTGGTTCTGCTTGTTTACTTTTTGTTTCTGGCCTTGATTCTCTCTGTGCTTAGTTTTTGTTTAGCTTAGTGCTGTAGTTAGATTCTTTATTGCTTCCCTACTGACACAGATTACAACAATTGTTGTAAAAGCCTGTAAAAAGTTTTTAAGCACCATATACTCTATTCACCGCCCTCTAGAGTATATCAGATCTAGTTGCCCTTTCATGACCCTACCCCTTACCCGGGGCAGTGGTATTCCTTCCCCGCAGGCATAGCTATTTACAGGAAGATATATATACATCACACATTGTGCTCTCACGCACAAGCAAGCCATCACAACCTTCAGCCACGTGGCCTGACGATCCGTGCACTCAGGGCACATTCTTGGTGTACCGGATAAAAAAGTTGCCCATCGCCGTTCAAGGCCCGAAGCCCAACAACAAACTTGAGCATTTTGCTCCATGGCTTTCAGCCGGAGACTTTAGTCTTAATGGCGCGCAGGCCTAAGACTCTTGCTATGCGTTTCTGCCGAATTCCAATCATCCAGACACTCATGGCGGACAACCATAACGCGGATACAGTTCAGCCTTTGCCCATTGCTCAAATCGTTAGTTATATGACCAGACTAATGCGGGTCAGCATCCCCTTGTCCTTTCAGCATAAATTCCTTTTTCAGAGCTCTTCAAGCTCATAAATAGCCATAGTATCCTTGCAGGACTAGCTTTACAGTCACAGGTTAGCTAGGTGCCATGCCTCGTATTAGCGATAGAACTTATTTTCCATCCCTAGGCTTAACCGTACATTCATAGCATACACTTGAGGGTATTTCCTAAAATGCCAAGCCAGTACTTCCTACTACTACCCTTCACAGGCACAACCCATCAAGCATCATAAGAATTACAAGCATCAGAGGGTCTTTTCCTGGACTTCCGCACGAGTACTTCCTGCTACTGCCCTTCACAGGTATAACCAATCAAGCATCACAAGCATCACAAGGGTATTTTCCTAGACTACCACTCCAGTACTTCATGCTATTGCCCTTCACAGGTACAACCCATCGACTCCATAAACTACACGTTTCATCACGGAGTCTTCTCCGGTGTATATATGCAACATCACCAATCCAGACCAACCTGTCCAGATGGGCTTCACACAACATGCCTATTCCGTACTCTATTTCCGGATCTATATGCCAAACTATTGGGGATTCCAAGAATCAACCCAAGGGAATCCCTTCATAATCCACCCACTGGTTGGGGAATTCCATGCACATGCCAAAACAGAAGCCTTCACATGGCTAATAAAGAAGATTGTTACCCTTGACGATCGCTTTGGCGCCATGAAATCCTAGTCGGCTGGAAAGCAATGCAGCGGCCTTGCCTCCACAACGCTAGCCTCGTCTCTCGAATAGGAACTCTGTAGCTCCACCGGTGGCTGACTCCTTCCCTCCTCCTCCTCCTTTCTCTCTCTCTAGCTTCTTAGAAAGAGGATGACCAAGATAAAAAAAATGAGATTTTCATTCTCATTCTCGGCCTTCATGCAGGGGGAATAAGTCTGGGCCATCAAATCCCAGCTGAGGAAAATGGACGGCTATGTTTTTGCCACGAAAGGCTGATTTTTGCCTGACAGCCTGTGACACGCCCGTATCACAGGCCGTATACCCTAAGAGGCACACAACCGACTCATCCAAACCAGTACACGACCATGTGACATGCCCGTGTCACATGCCGTGTGACCTGACACGCCTTCAGACACACCCGTGTCTGTGGCCGTGTACCGCAGGTGGTAAACACCCATCTCAACCCGAGATAGACACAACCATGTGACACGCCCGTGTCATAGGCTGTGTCCCAAAGACACAACCGTTTCCTGCCCGTGTTCACCAGGCCGCACTGCCCTGGCCAAATCCAGAAAAGGACACGACCTGTGATATGCCCGTGTCACAGGTCGTGTGCCATTATACGGCTGCAAACACGCCTCTGCCGGGTTTTTCGTCGAGCGAATTTTGTCGACCAGAGGAGGACACGCACCCTGACACACCCGTGTTGCAGGGTGTGTTCCATTTCGAGCACTCGCCGAGTGCAGTTCGTCGACCACTCGACAGACTGCTCATCTATACCGAGCAGGACACGCCGTGGAACCTGCCCATGTCCCAGGCCGTGTCACCCATCTGGAACCCAATCATGGGATTGGGGTGTTATATGAAGCAGGCATGCATCATGTCCTGGTGGAGTTGATGCCTTGTCTGCACACCAACTGAAATGACTCCAATCACTTGAGATACAGGGTGATCTCTAAGTGTGATAAATTCAGTGGGAGGAGTTGGTTAAGAAATAGCTTGGGGAATTAATTCCTCTTATGGAATTATAATATCTGTTGGAGGAAGTTCAGCCACTTCCAAACTTTCTTCTTCACTCTCTTCTTCAACTTGTGGAGAAGGATGTGATGGAGCCTCTTAGGTGAGTTTTAGATCATCCAATCTCTCTCACAAGTGAGGTACCTGCAATATGTCATTGGTAGAAACTTCTTTCTCCTTATAAAACATGTTAGTTTCATCAAATGAAATATGAATAGATTCTTCTAATTTCATGGTTGATTTATTATAAACACTATAAGCCTTGCTTACTTGAGAATATATAAGAAAAATTCCTATTTCAGCCTTAGCTTCAAACTTTCTAATGTGTTTCTTATTATTGTTGTGAATATAACAAGTGCAACCAAAAATTTTAAAGTAATCTACTTTAGGTTTCTTCCCTTTAAGTAGCTCATAAGGAGTCTTATTCTTGAGCTTGTGTATCAAACTTCTGTTCAGTACATAATTTGCTGTGCTCACAGCCTCTGCCCAAAAGGATAGTGGCAAGTGAGCATCTGTAAGTAATGTGCCTGCAGATTAAATTATGGTTCTATTTTTCCTTTCAGCAACTCCATTTTGTTGAGGAGTTCTAGGAGCATAGAAACAATGCCTGATACCTTCCTTCTCACAGAACTCTTGCATAAGAAGAGACTCAAACTCAGTACCATGATCACTTCTGATCAATGCAACTGGAGTAGAGAACTCAATCTGTATGTTCTTGAGAAAATCTGTAAGAACCTTGAAGTTATCTGACTTAGATCTCAGAAAGAATACCCAAGTGAATCTTGAGAAGTCATCTACAATCACTAAAGTACAAGATTTCCCTCCTAGGCTTTGTATAGCAATAGGGCCAAAAAGGTCCATATGTAGCAAGTACAATATTCTTGGTGAGTCACTTTTATTTACAAATTTAAAACTATTTTTAGTTTGCTTGCCTAACTGACAAGCCCTGCAAAGGCTTTCCTTCTTGTAGGGCCAAGAAGGCAATCCTCTAACAAGGTTGTCCCTAGAGAGTTTAGCAATATTTTTTATATTAACATGTCCTAATCTCATATGCCAAAGGTCATTATTATTACTAGTTTGATTAAATAAACATATTTCAATTTTGGCAGACTTAAAGTTAACTACATAAATATTTCCTACTCTAGTTCTTGTTAACACTACTTGGTTATCTACTGAAGTAATAATGCAGGAAGTTTTATTAAATAATACCTGAAATCTTTCATCATATAACTGACTTATGGAGATGAGGTTGTGCTTCGGTCCACTTACATAAGCAACATTCCTGAAGGTGACTGCTCCAATTTTGACCTTTCCATATCCTTCAGTCTGGCCACAATTGGAATCACCAAATATTCTTTAGGTCCTAGCTTTGACTTGTAGTTGATTAGATTGTCCTTGTTTCCATTCATATGTTTTGAACAGCCACTATAAAGATACCACTGTTACTCTGTGGTGGGATAGTCTTTCACATGCAATAAAATAGATTAGCTATTCTTAACCCAGGTTACCTTGTGTCCTTCTTTCTTTACATAATTAAAAATAGAAATATATGAATATTCAAGTTGACATTTATAACCTAAGGGGTGATATCTTCTTGGAGGAATTATCCATTGATTAAATTGATTAATGAAAGATCTTTGTTGATTATTAGTTTTAGGAAGATTAAAGTTTCTGTTAAGATGAACTGCGTTCGATGAATTCTGGTGAGTTCGTCGATCTAAGTTTGACGAATGGGGATGCGTTCGTCGAACTCCACTCAGAGAATGAAAGTATTCATTCTCTGGGCCCCAATATCGTCGATCTCGGATCGACGAACCATACTGGTTTTATCGATCGTAATTCAATGAATAATTATAATGAATATTTGCGTTAGGAGTTCGTCGACTTGAGTTCGACGAACTGTAGACATTTCGTCGATCTGAGTTCGATGAAATTTGTGGAACATTGTTATGGTTAGGATTTTTCTTATTCTTTCTCCTTTTCTTATTCTTTGATTTTACTTCTATTTTTTAACATTATTATTATTATCTATCTTTTCTTTACCCTTTTCTGAAACAAATTTTATAAGAGTTGTTAGTATATTCTTCTGAATCAGTGGGGGTTGGCTTGATGAAGCACCTAAGCCCAGCTTGCCATTTAGCCTGACATTCACTGTGCTTGTGATGTCCATCAACTTAATACTTCTCCCATTTAGGGATTCTTCAATTTACCTTGCCTCAGCCAATTCAGTTTTTAATGATATGATTTGTTCATTAGCTAAAGTTAATTCATCCTTTAACTTGATGTTTTCAGAAATAAAGTGATCTTGTTCAGTCAGTTTTTCTCGACGTATTTTAATCTCTTTTTCAGAATTTATTAAAGCAATACATAGAGATTTAAATTCAGTTTTAAAAGTTTTTGAATTATAATCAAAAGAAGATAGTACCTGATCTGCCTCAGATTCTAATGATTCTTCATTGTCTGACTCTTCTGCTTGTTCCTCTGCATCAGATTTGTTGCAGGAGGCATTGATAGTAATAAGGCAAACTTCCCTTGCCTTTGATTCCTCTTCATCTTCACTAGAGCTAGAGGATGAAGATTCATCTTCAGTGTCACTCCAGGTCTCAGCCACAAAGCCTTTCTCCTTTCTATTATGCTTGCTGGAGGATGGCTTACTGTAGTGCTGTTTTCTGGAGTCCTTTTCTCTTCTTCTTTCCTTCTTTTGATTTTCTGGACACTCTGAAATAAAGTGTCCTGGTTTCCTGCAACCAAAACAAACAATCTCTTTAGTGGGTGTCTTGTCATACCTTGGTTTGTCATCTTGCCTAGATGACTTTCTTCTGAAGCCCTTCTTTGCCATTTTGTAGAATCTCTTGGCTAAGAAAATCATAAGTTCTTCACTTAATGTAGGAGCTTCTGTTTCTTCTGATGCTTTGAAGGCTATATTTTGCTCCTTTCTTGCTACTGGAGGAGTCTTCTGCTCTGTAACTTCTCTTGACTTTATGAGTTGCTTATATGACTTGAGCTTTCCTAGAAGATATTCAGTGGAAATCTCATTCAAGCTTCTGGCCTTCTTGATTGGCCATATTCTGGAATACCATGAGCTTAGGAAGCACATGAGGATCTTGGCATTCACTTTTGTGAGAGTGATGTCTTTGTCCAGAGTCTTCAGCTCATTGATGATTAAGCTTAGTCTGTTGTACATATCACTCACAGACTCAGATTCTTCTTTCTTGAAGTTCTCATATTGGGAGATAAGATTTGATCTCCTATCTTTTCTCTCATCTGATGATCCAACAACCATCTGGTTGAGAGAGTCCTAGATAGCTTTGGCAGATGTGTACTCAGCCACCTTCTGGAATATGTCATCTGACATAGTTTGAGCCAGAATATTCATGGCCTTGGCATCTGCTATTTTTGCCTTCTTATGTACCTCTGTCCACTCAGGTGGTGGAACATCATGTGTACTGGTAGATGTAGTGGCAGCTGTAGGTTGAGGAGGACCTGTCAAAATATAGTTGTATATATCCTCATCAATAGAATTCATGTAAAGCCTGATTCTTGCCTTCCAGATGGAAAACTTATTCAAGTTGCAAACTGGAGGTCTCGTGCTTGCATAATCATTGTTTTGTGCCATGTTGTGATCTAAACAGAAAAACTAAGGAAAAATAAAATTAGATCTAATAAGGATCTTTTGGTTCAAGTATTAGCTTGTACAATCAAAGGAACACTGCTCTGATACCAATTGAAAGAAAGAGAATAGATCTGATTTACTGTATTAGGGTGAATAGAGTAATTAAAACTTTTGGCTGTTTTTAAGTATTATCAAAGTAAAGTGGGTGATACTATAGTAATAACAGAAATATAAACTAAACTAAACTATCACAACACAACTAACCTATCACAACAAACTAATCTAACACAACAAAGCAAGAACAACATAGAAAATGATCAACCAGACGACACAAGAATTTTATAATGGTTCCTCAACCTGGGTACATCCACTCTTCTACCACCTTGGTTGGAATCCACTAGCAAATTTTTGATTAGGTGACTGCCACCACAAGATCTATTTCTAGGGAGATCTCACAACCGTTTGAGCTTTTGATCGGGTGCCCAAAAACCAAGAATAAACTTTTGAAGGGAGTTAATAAACCCTTTGTATAGGAGGTGATAGAGGTGACATTGTCTTCTCTTTCTCTAATTAACAGAGAAGACTAGTGGATTGCTGTTGTCAAAAGCTCCTTCCAAATCACTTGGTGCCTTGCTCAGGGTGTAGGTCTTCAGCCTTGTCTTGAAATGATGTCCAGGAACTTTTTGACTGATTGAGAGTTATTATCCTTGAATGTTCCTAGAGAGGAAGTTGAAGAAGACTCTTGATCTTTGTTTGTTGTTCATCTTCAGTCTTAAGTAAGCACACGGAGAAAACTGGTTGTTTTCTGCACAGAGAATAATCCTGAATGTTTTTGTATTCTCTGCATTATTGCTTGTATCTCTCTCGTCTGAAAAAAGAAAAACTCTTCTATATTTTACTGTCGAATTCTCCTTTGAATTTTGAATTCCATGCATTGATTGCTGATTGCCTGGAGAATGAAATACGACTGGAGAATATTGACTTTAATGAGTTTACCCAACTATCCCAGTAAATTAAGCAAGTAATTAACCCTGATGAAGACCATAATTAATGCTGCCAATAAACGCTATATTCAGGGGAATATATGCATTAATTACTCAGGAAATCACTGCTAAATAATATAGAAAATAAGGACAGAAAATAAGGAAAAACTCTAAGTCTGGCACTAGATAGAAATCATCGAGCTTTGAACAGATTTCGTCGACCGGAGATCCAAGTTCGTCGAGATAAGAAATCCTGTTCGTCGACCTGAGCTCAGCGAACTGCGTTCTGCGAATAACTTGCCAATTCAACGGTCCAAGTTCGTCGAACACAGAATATGTCTTCGTCGAGCTGAGTTCAGCAAAAATAATCTGGAATGAATCTATTGAAGATGAACAGCAGACTTCGTCGACCTGAGCTCGAATATCGTCGAGCTCAACTCAGAGAATTAATTCTGAGTTCATCGATCTGAGATCGACGATCGTCGAGCTGAGTTTGAAGAATTTCGAACTGATAATTTTGAACTTGAAATCTTCTAAGTCTTGAGTCAAGTGAGGTCTTCTACTGGCTGGTCCATGAAGGTTGAACCTAATGACTTTGCCTAAACTCTAGCACTCAAAGACTTGACCCTGGCTATACAATGTGGGTCAAAACTCATCCTAATTAGTGAACCTAGCCCAAATCCAAACTAGGGATCCAATACCCAATACTCAAAGAGCCGTTGGGACATATATGATAAAAAGGAAAAGCTTTTATAGAAGAAGACAACGTTTGGGAGCAGAGCTTTTAAGATACTTCTTCTTTATCGCCATTACTGCTGTGAAGAGAAGAACATAGAGCAAAAAGACTGAAGGTCTAAAGGCTCAACAAGTTGGCTGTTTGTCTTCATCTTCGACTACAACAAGATCAGAGTAGATCTCTAAAGAGGAGCAATAAAGATAGCTGGTGGCATTTTCCATCTGCACTAGCAGGTTCTTCACAGATCTAGAGGCACTATACAGAAGAACATCTATTGGAGTCTGTGGAGAATAAGTTAGGGCTGAACTTCCTCAGCCCAGGAAATAAAGAATAAGCAGGACTCTTTCTGCCAGTTACTTCCAACACAAGCTATTATCCTTGTTACTGTGAAGAAGTTAAGCTTAGAATTCTTCAGCTCAGGTAGCAGCAAGCTTTGCTGCAGTCTCTTCATAAATCCAGTAGGAAAAATCCCTGGTGCTGTGAAGAAGAAAGTTAGGACTGAGTGTATCTCAGTTCAAGTAAAGGTAGACTCAGGAAAAATATTCCTGGAGTCAAAGTTGGGTTGGGACTACTCAATCAAGATAGATTGGCACAAAAAATTTCTCTTGTGTCCAATCAAGAACCTCACCAACTCACTTTGATCTTGTAGGTTCCTTTTGTATCTAAGTGATAGGAGCCAGTTTGCTCTGAGGTAGGATGCTGTTAAGAATCTGAGCTATAGGACTTGGTTTCAAGTTTGAGGTTGGTGGTCAATTGATGACTGAGCTATATGAGAGTTTGAATCTTTAAGGTAGGATCCATTAGATTTGAAGTAGGGCTATCCTCCCAGCCTGAGTGTAGGGCCTTTGGCCTGAGGTAGGTGGTCTGTTGACCACTGAGTTGTAGGCCCTTTGTGGTTGAGCTGTAAGTCTTGGAGGAGACTGAGAGATCCTGAGAAATCCTGAGAGACTTGAGGTGTAAGCTCTTTGGAGCAGAGTTTTGGAGAAGTACCTAGTCCAACAAGATAGTTGGATAGGTGGGAGGGAAAGTGGATGTACCCTTGTTATTGGAACCAATATAAATCTTGTGTGCACTGTGTGTTTTCTCTATGTTGGTTTTATTGCAGGTTGCATGTATTGAAAGCATAATATAATCAACCAATAAAGCATCCAACTAAAAGAAAAGAAAAGATAGTCACTAAGGACTAAGAAACCTATTCACCCCCTTCTAGGTGATTTATCTATCCTTGAAATAAAGACTTTCAGGTAACAAGTCTTTTATTATATCAAATACTTTGTATGTTAAAGGTTTAAAACATAACTTAATTCTATAAGTTAATTATGCAATATTGGTTTAAATGTATTATTTGACCTATCTTCAAACTTTTGCAAAATTTTTGATTCAAAATAAATGATATTGTTCTTACTGCTCCGAGATATCAAAATGTTTACATGATAAAATTTAATGATTTATCGCATTCTTCGTTAAAATGTATTATGTCAAAAAATGATGAGTTAGATTTATGACCTAGGAGACTTGGACATTCAAGTTCCAAGTTAATTGTAAAATTGTCTCGAGATAAACTAGTTAAAGGTTCACCTATTTTACATGGAAATTTATCTTCTTTATGTTCACCATGTGAAAAATAAAAATTTTCAAAATCTTTATTTAAAAGCAAAAATATTATTTCCACTACTAGACTTTTACAATTGATTCATATGCATTTGTTTGGTAAAATTAGTATACAAAGTGTAGGAGGTAGAAAATACACATCTGTTTTGATTGATGATGATGTAGGGGTGTCCGGAATCGGAGACCTCCACGAAGCTAACGCTCTATCTACGCTCTACACGTCGTAGATCTACTACACCTACACAGCACCTATCACCCACAATATCTTCTCGTCGCAAGAACACAACACAAATAACAAAGGAGGAATGGTCGACTCGAAAATGACGATCGAAAATTTGAGTCGGAATATTCCCCAAGAAAACACAAAGGTTGCCACTCCTTTTTGAGAGCAAGACCAAGGCTATAGGCCAAGATTCGCTTAGGCAAATAAGATCCACCCGATCCGGAAATAAAAAGCCTAGCAACGGCGATTTTGATTCAAAACTCGCAGCGATTGAATTAACTTTCCGGAGAAAACGATTTGCGAAAACCACCACAACTAAAGAGAAGAATCACACAAGGGAGGGGGAAGAGATTACCCAACCGAAAAGCTTTCACACAAGATAACTGTGGGAGAATCACTCTCTCCACGGATCCACCGACGTCACACCGAATGGTTTGCAACCTTCTTCCAAGGAGTCGCACCGAAGGAAGCCGCGCCGGAGTCGCACTGAACGGATGGAGGGAGCAAGGGCGGCGGCGGCTTCACACCACACAAGGGGGGGGGGGGGGGGGTGGGGCGGCTTGGAGAGCACTCCTCTTGGCCGAAATTTTCAAGGGAAAATTAGGTTTCAATCTTTCTCTAATGATCTCATAAGAAAGCCTCCTTATATAGGAGTTACAAACAAGCCTTAACCATTCATGATGGAGATGTAATCTCATCCATCCGAATGGCTAAATGCACACCAACATTTAAATTGTTCAAAATGAAAAATAACAACCATACAATGAATATAAAATTATCACATAAGCATAGGATAATTTTATATTCCAAATATAAAATAGAGTGCAAGAAAAGGAAATAAATAAGACTAATGCTTTGGAGTGGCGGTAGCACGCCGCGGGCGGAGGTTGTAGCGTAGCCTTCCATTAGCGTCATCGTGCCGCCTCACACAAGGAGTTGTATTGCCTTTTCAACCGGATCATCAGCAGCATCGTCAGCATCGTATTCAAATGGTGGAGGAGGGGGCACGCCATCAATCCTCCCCCGCTCAAATGCACGCATCTCCGTTGCGTGGTCCAAGTGATAGCGCTGAAGGAGAGCGGCATCCAAACTCTGCAGCTCCGTCTCGAGTACCCAAGAGTCATCCGAATGGGGCCGATCACGCCAACGGATGAGAAAGCTGTGGGTGTCGCCATCAGCAGTGGTAACAGGCTCAGCATCAAGTATCATCTCTGGAGTGGAAAACGTCCGTGGAAACCTGGGTAACATATTAGTAGTAGGCAGGAAAGAAGGCAACTTACCATCCGATGATATACCTGTGTGGACCGAAAGAGAGAGATCATCCGTACTACCACTCCCCAACCTAAGAGAGAGATCATCTAGAGTGAGAGAAGAAGACGACAAAGAAATCAACTCTTGTGGTGGTGACACAAACATCGTTAAATCCGAAACATTAAAAATGGGGGAGATACCCCAATCAGCAGGCAAGTCCAAAACGAAAGCGTTGTCACCTAACTTCTTAATAATCCGAAAAGGGCCGGCACGCTTTGGTGCTAACTTTTTAACGGTGCCAGTTGGCAAGCGTTCGGGAAACAAATGGAGTAAAACTAGATCGCCAATTTTGAAGTCTGATACTCTCCTATGTAAATTAGCTTGCGCTTGATAAGAATAGTATTGCCTAGTCAAGGTGTCCCGTATACGTGCGTGTAAATCATGGATGTGCTGGGCGAAGGATTGTGCAAACTGACTTGCCTTGTACGTGGGGGGCAACGACACCAAGTCAAGCGGCACAGGAGCCTTATACCCGTGGACAATCTCATTTGGAGACAGACCCGTAGACCTATTCTTGGAATTATTGTAGGCTAACTAGGCATGGCGCAGGAGAAGATCCCAAGTGCTCTTGTGATCACTCACAAGGCATCGTAATAAATTTCCTAAGCTCCGATTAACCACTTCCGTCTGCCCATCAGTTTGGGGATGATAGGCGGAGGAAAACAATAATTTTGTTCCCATTAATATCCAAAGAGTCTTCCAAAAATAACTAGTGAATTTTACGTCCCTATCCGATACGATGGTGTTTGGCACTCCACGGTGACTAACGACTTCTTTAAAATAAAGTTTAGCGACGTGAGACGCATCGTTTGTCCTACTGCACGGAATGAAATAAGCCATCTTTGAAAACCTATCCACCACTACAAAAATTGAGTCGTGACGGCGTAGGGTAATGGGGAGGCCTAACACAAAATCCATACTAACGTCTACCCAAGGCATGGAGGGAATAGGCAAGGGTGTATATAATTCGACGTTGGTCTTACTACCCTTAGACACCTAACATGTGCGGCAGCTACTCACTACCTGTCCCACCATAACCTTAAGTTTTGGCCAATAGAATTTGTCCTCGACTAACGTAATGGTCTTATCTCTACCGAAGTGGCCACTCAACCCTCCGCTATGCAACTCCCATATGATATATAGTCGTAACGATGACTGCGAAATACATAGCTTCCCGTTCCTAAACAGGTAACCGTCCTTGATGACGTATGCAGATATCGTCGTGGGGGAGCTATCCTAGGCAGATAAATAGAAGTCCTGGAAGTCAGGACACGTGGCGTACTGTTGGAACACCCTATTACTAATTTGGGTTAGGATCACTATGTCTCTAGGAAACCTGTTTTGACCTCATTTTATAGATCTAAAGGTCAATTAGGATTGAGTCTAAGGGTTAGTAGTTAGGTTTGGAAGCTGCCCTCAAGACCAAGGTTTTTCAGTTTGGAGACTAAGTCATTTTGTCGAGCTCAGTACGACGAATCGTCGAACTCCAGTCGACGATCGTTTAGCTCAACTTCGACGGATCGTCGAACTCCATTCGACGATCGCTGAGCTCAACTTCAACAAATCGTCGAACTCCATTCGACGATCTTTGAGCTCAGTTCGACGATCTTGACTCCATTATTGATTCTCTATCTTTGAGCTCAGTTCGACGATAGTTGAGCTCAGATCGACGATCTTTGTTGCTGTATAAGTCCAAATCGCTGAGCTCAGTTCGACGATAGTAGAGCTCAGTTCGACATTTTTCTGAAGAGTAAATGATTTTCAAGATTCAAAATTCAGAACAGTTAAGGAGTTATTCTCAGCAATTAATTCAGAATATTTTCTAGCCGTTTTCATTTATTCTGGACCAATTTTCAAAAGATTATCACAGAATGTTTCTTTGGACTTTCCCCCAGAAGACAATTACAATTAAGGAAGTCAATTAATGACAGAATAACGACTATTCTGGACAGAGGATCATTTCTAAGGAATAAAAGATAAGTTTTTTAATCTCTCTCACAACACAGATAAGCAGAATAAGAAGAACAAGAATAAAAATTTTCTCTGGAACAACATCTTTCTCAACACCAACTGTTCACAAGAGAAAAAGAGAAAGAGCTGTAGACATTCTCTGTCTAAAAGAATTCATACAAGAACACACAACCAAGGAGATCAACCAACTGAAATCTTTAGATCTCTTGTGATTCAAGTGTTCAAGGCCAACATCATTCAAGAATCCAGACACCTAACATTTCAGCTGTTGCTGAAATCATCAATTGCTGTAGATCAACTTTCTGAAGGCCTATCACCCTACAACAAAGCTTCATTTCCTGAACATCTCAAGAACTCAGGGGGAGCTTTGACAACATCTATATCCATATAGTCTTCTCAGCTGCTTTGAGAAAGAGAAGACTTCCATAACTCTCTCAT
The DNA here is from genome assembly GCA_039583875.1 of Platanthera guangdongensis. Taxonomy (NCBI): domain Eukaryota; kingdom Viridiplantae; phylum Streptophyta; class Magnoliopsida; order Asparagales; family Orchidaceae; genus Platanthera; species Platanthera guangdongensis. The sequence continues at coordinate 95,395,346 of CM077158.1, read as the reverse complement.
CCCCATCTCTGTAAAGGGTTTTTCAAACTCCCTTCAAAAGTTTGTGCTTGGTTTTTGAGCACCTTATCAAAAGCTCATTGGTGGCAAGACACCTGATCAAAAAATCTGATTTGGTTTTTGAGCACCTTATCAAAAGCTCATTGGTGCCCAGGACACCTGATCAACGCATCCTGTAGTGGATTCCTACCTAGGGTGGTAGAAGAGTGGATGTACCCAAGTTTAGGGGAACCACTATAACTCCTTGTGTCTTCTGGCTTGCTTGTCTTTATTTTTGTTTCTGGCTGTGATTGATCTGTGATTAGTTTCTTTTGTTTTGTGATTAGATAGGTTCTGTACTATTTGCTTCCCTGTTCACTCATATTACAACAATTGTTGTAAAAAGTTTTTAAGCACCATACTCTATTCACCCCCCCTCTAGAGTATATCAGATCTAACTCGCACTTTCAAGTACTCATCCTTAAGCCGGTCAAATCCTACAACATGTACTTCCATAAAGGTGAGTAAAATAGTAAGACGACTAAGGGCGTCCGCGACTCGATTATCAACTCCCTTAAGGTGCTTGAGATTAAACGTGTAACCTTGTAAGAAAGCTACCCACTTAGCGTGTCGTGGGCTGATCTTATGCTGGCCGTTGATGAAACATAAAGCCTCATGATCGGAGAGGATCACAAACTCCTTGGAGAGGAGATGGTGCCTCCAATGGTGTAGACATCGGACTACAACATAAAATTCCCTATCGTAATTGGAATAGTTCAGCTTAGGGTCGGACAACTTCTCACTAAAATAACTAACGGGATGGCCCTCCTGGCTCAAGACACCTCCAATCCCTACCCCAGACGCATCACATGTGAGCTCAAAGACTTTAGCAAAGTCAGGTAGACGTAAGATAGGTGCCTCAGTCATAAGCTCCTTTATTTGTTCAAAAGCATAGGTGGCGGACTTCTTCTACGTAAACTCTCCCTTCTTCATACAGTCTGTGATAGGCGCCATAATACTACTGAAGTCTTGTATGAAACGATGATAAAACCTGGCTAACCCATGGAAACTATGCACCTCACGTAGGGTGGTTGACACGGGCCAGTCCTTAATGACCTAAACCTTGCCCGGATCAACTCGAATACCTTTAGAGCCGACTATATAGCCTAAGAACTCTACCTCCGAGACATAAAAAGTGCATTTCTTAAGATTGAGAAATAAAGTCTCCTTCCGTAGGGTGGAAAGGATCACTCTCCTGTGGGAGATGTGATCGGTAGTATAGGTGCTATAAATCAGAATATCGTCAAAGTAGACGACAACGAACTTCCCCATGAATGGCTGAAAGACATGTGTCATCATCCGGGAGAAGGTACTAGGGGCATTGGACAACCCAAAGGGCATCACAAGCCATTCGTACAGACCATCCTTCGACTTAAACGCCGTCTTTCACTCGTCGCCCTCTCGTATCCTAATCTGGTGATAGCCACTCTGAAGGTCTAATTTGGAGAATACGGTGGCTCCAGACAAGACATCCAACAAATCATCTAGGCGGGGAATGGGGAACCTATACTTGATGGTGATTTTGTTGATAGCCCGGCTATCAACGCACATCCGCCATGTACCATCCTTCTTGGGGGCAAGTAGGGCTGGTACAGCACATGGACTCATACTAGTACTAATAAAACCTTTCTCTAGAAAGCCCTCTATCTGGGATTGCAACTCCAGGTGAGCTGCGGGATGGAGTCGATAATGGGGCTGATTTGGCAAGGAAGACCCCGGGATGAGATCTATCGCATGCTGGATATTCCTAAGCGGGGGTAACGTGGGCGGCAACTCATCCGGGTACACGTCCCTATACTCCTCAAACAGTACCCATAACTCACTAGGTAACTCATCCAAAATGCTAGAATCGGGCTTCGCACTTAGGAGGACTAGCGCATACATAATTCCATCAAAGAACGGATCTCTCTCAAACTCTTTCCTACTAACTAGATTCAACGTTTTCCGTTCTACCGGAATAGTGGTGTCCTTAGCCAAGACTACGGTCTCCTTTGGGATGGTCGGCCTCAAAGTGATGGTTTTACCATTGAATTTGAATTCATAAGTGTTGGCTCTACCAAAATGTGTAACATCACGATCGTATAGCCAAGGGAGGCCTAACAACACATGACAAGCATCCATCGGAAGGACATCACACCACACCTCATCAATGTAGGATTTGATTGAGAGTGGGACCAGACATCGCTTGGTAACGGGTACAAAGATCTTGTTGATCCAAGCGACCTGATATGGGGTCGGGTGTGGTTCCGTGATCAAGGACATACGTGCAACGACGTTCTCAGATACGACATTCACGCAGCTACCACTATCAACAATCAGCTTGCAAAGCTTCTCGCCACTCTTAAAAATCAGAGAAAATATGCTCGTCCTCCTCCAATCATCTAATGGACGAGGAGTGGTCAAGATACAATGCATCACCATAAGGGGGTGATTGTCCTCTAAGTCACTAGGGACTCCTTCAGGGTCACTCTCCTCTGCAGCCTCGTATACATAATCGTCAGGGTCGGTAGTTGGCTCTATAAGGCTAGGGTTTTCGTCTTTGTTGGGCATTCGTAGGCATAGTGGCCTTGAATTCCTCAAGAGTAACAAGTGGTGTTAGCCTTGCTAACCTTCCCTATAGGGACACGCTCACTCGCAGGGTTCTTGGTGTTCCTAGCGGTGATCACGACTGACTTCAACTCGGTGGATTTGAACTTTCCCTTATCAGGGTATGTGGAATAAGATGCCCCAGTGGTGGACTTGTTCTTCGCATGAGCGTAACGGGAGTGAGCCTTAGAGGCTAGGTGTTTTTCAATGTCCAAGGAGGCATTGAAAGTCGTGTTCAAGTCCGTATGCCCATATTGCAAGAGCATCCTTTGGATATCGGGGTGAATCCCTTTTCGAAATCTAGATAAAGTGACTTCGGGGATCTCCTTAAGGTCACATCGCACCATATGGTCCTTAAGTTCAGCTACTGAGCTTGAGCCCTGCCGCAGAGTAGCAAGCTCATCGAACATCTGTGTCCGATGGTACGCGGGAACGTACTGATCGGTCAACAGGTTCTTCATTACTGGTCCACCTATAAGGGGGGCTCCGTGTTCGGTTCCTAATCTTCGCTCCTCATTCAGCCAGAACGTCTTTGCACGACCTGTTAACTTCATCCGGACAACCTGGACCTTTTGGGGATCCGTCAGGTTGTGCCACTCGAAGTAACACTCCATATCCACAGTCCAGTTAAGGAAGATTTGGGGGTCTCCCATGCCATCATAAGTGGGGGCATTTATCTTAATGGCCCTAGTAATATCAACGTCTCGCTCGGGGCTGTGTCCTCTAGGGGGCACCCGTTGGGAGTCCCCATCAGAATCCGAATCAGAGTTATGTTGGTGCCGGTTGGGCCGGTCAACATTAACGGGTACCGGGGCTGGCCTAGCTTGATTTTGTAGGATCTATATTAACATGTCCCTAAGCTCCGTTATTTTAGTACGCAGCCCTGCTATGGCCTCGTTGTTGGGATCCCCATGCTCATTCGCAGCCATCCTAGACGTAGACGGAGTCGAATATTCCGATCCGAGCCTAGTGCGCATTCAGGTTTTGAAAAATTTTGGAAAGGTGATTTTTCCTAGGGCTGTAGCTATACTGAAAATAGGATATTTTTATAGTTTCCCGATGTGAAGAACACGTGGATCGTTAAAAAATTTTTTTTTTGAAATTTTGCTGAAAATAAAGATTTCAGCCCGCTATTGGCAGACCACAGAAAATAATTTTTTTGATTTTCTAAAGATCCAATCAACAAGGAACGCAAAGAGGATGTTTGCAACATGAAAGTTGAAACGACCGCCTCTGATACCAAATTGATGTAGGGGTGTCCGGAATCGGAGACCTCCACGAAGCTAATGCTCTATCTACGCTCTACACGTCGTAGATCTACCGCACCTACACAGCACCTATCGCCCACAATAGCTTCTCGTCGCAAGAACACAACACAAATAACAAAGGAGGAATGGTCGACTCAAAAACGACGATCGGAAATTTGAGTCGGAATATTCCCCAAGAAAACACAAAGGTTGCCACTCTTTTTTGAGAGCAAGACCAAGGCTATTGGCCAAGATCTGCTCAGGCAAATAGGATCCACCCGATCCGGAAATAAAAAGCCTAGCAATGGCGATTTCGATTCAAAACTTGCAGCGATTGAGTTAACTTTCCGGAGAAAACGATTTGCGAAAACCAGCACAACTAAAGAGAAGAATCACACAAGGGAGGTGGAAGAGATTACCCAACTGGAATGCTTTCACACAAGATAACTGTGGGAGAATCACTCTCTCCACGGATCCACCGACGTCACACCGAATGGTTTGCAACCTTCTTCCAAGGAGTCGCACCGAAGGAAGCCGCGCCGGAGTCGCACCGAACGGATGGAGGGAGCAAGGGTGGGGGGGGGGGGGGGCGGCTTCACACCACACAAGGGGGGGGGGGGGGGGGGGGGCGGCTTGGAGAGCACTCCTCTTGGCCGAAATTTTCAAGGGAAAATTAGGTTTCAAACTTTCTCTAATGATCTCATAAGAAAGCCTCCTTATATAGGAGTTACAAACAAGCCTTAACCCTTCATGATGGAGATGTAATCTCATCCATCCGAATGGCTAAATGCACACCAACATTAAAATTGTTCAAAATGAAAAATAACAAACATGCAATGAATATAAAATTATCACATAAGCATAGGATAATTTTATATTCCAAATATAAAATAGAGTGCAAGAAAAGGAAATAAATAAGGCTAATGCTTTGCAGTGGCGGTAGCACGCCGCGGGCGGAGGTTGTAGCGTAGCCTTCCGTTAGCGTCATCGTGCCGCCTCACATCCTTGAGTTGTATTGCCTTATCAACCGGATCATCAGCAGCATCGTCAGCATCGTCTTCAAATGGTGGAGGAGGGGGCACGCCATCAGATGATTATTCTCATTTATGATGGATAATCTTCTTATCGTCAAAATTTGATACATTCTTAAAATTTTTTAAACTATGTATAGATGTTCAAAATGAACTGAATTTAAAAATAAAATGCATTCGTTCAGATCATGGAGGTGGATTTGATAATGACAAATTTGTATTTTTTTGCAACGAGTTAGGAATTAAGCATGAATTTTCCGCTCCTCACACGCCGCAATAAAATGGTGTGGAAGAGAGGAAAAATAGAACTCTCCAAAAACTAGCTCGTACTATGTTATTAGAATACAAATTACCTATATAATTTTGGGCTGAAGCTTTAAGCACTACATGTTATGTTATTAATCGTGTTATGCTTCAACCCTTCTTGAAATTAACACGGTATGAATTATATTTTCAAAAGAAACCGAATGTATCTTATTTTAAAGTTTTTGAATGTAAATGTTTCATTTTGAATACTAAAGACAATTTAGAAAACATTGATGAAAAATGTGATGAAGGTATTTTTATTGGATATTCTTCAACTAATAAAGCTTATGGAGTTTATAATAAAATGACAAAAATAATTAAATAATCAATTCATGTTATATTTGATTAACTTTTCTCTTGTGTAGAAACTAACAATACAGGTCAAGATGAAGAGCCTTCCCTCTACAAAGTTCGGATGATGATGAAGTACTTGGAGAAAAAGAAGAAGATAAAAACGAACTAGAAGAAGATAAAAACGAACTAGAAGAAGAAGAAGTGAAAGAATATGAGCCTCCAAGTGAACTGAGATATTCAAAAGATCATCCACAAGATTTGGTTATTGGAGAACCATCAAGAGGGGTAAGTACTCATTCATCTTTACATGATTTATTTTCAAACCTATGCTTTATATCAGATATAGAACCAAAAGATGTAGAAACCACTTTAAATGATAATTATTGGTCTTTAGCTATGAATGAAGAGCTTAGTCAATTTGAACATAATAAGGTTTGGAAATTAGTAAAAAGACCATCAAGTCATCCAGTTGTTGGCATTAAGTGGATCTTTAAAAATAAAATGGATAGTGAATCTAGGGTCACTAGAAACAAAGCTAGACTTGTAGCAAAAGGTTATTCACAAATTGAAGGAATAGATTTTGATGAAATGTTTTCACCCGTAGCACGTTTAGAAGCTGTTAGAATTTTTCTTGCATTTGCTTGCTTTAAAAGATTTAAACTATTTCAAATGGATGTCAAAACTGCTTTTCTTAATGAGTATATTAAGGAATAGATTTATGTAGAACAACTTCCAGGTTTTGTAAATGATAATTGTTTTGATCATATTTTTAGATTATAAAAAACCTTTTATGGTTTAAAACATGCACTCCGAGCATGGTATGATAGATTGACTTTGTATTTATTAAAGAATGATTACAAAATGGGTAGCGCTTATTGTACACTTTTTATCAAACATGTTCATGATGATCTTATAGTTTTACAAATATACGTTGATGACATTATTTTTGGATCCACTAATGAAAATTTATTTGATAATGTTGTGGAAATTATGAAAAATGAGTTTGAAATGAGCATGGTAGGAGAACTCGCTTATTTTCTTGGTTTTCAAATTACTCAAAGGCATGATGGTATTTTTATTTATCAATCTAAATATATTCATGATGCGTTAAAAAGATTTGGATTTGAAAATCTAAAATAAGCCAATACCCTCATTAGTGTCTCTTTGAAATTAGGAAAGATGAAAGTGGAATTTCTATATATCAAACATTATATTGAGGGATGATAGGATCACTTTTGTATTTAACCGCATCTAGACCTGATATATGTTTGCAGTTTGTTTATGTGCTAGATTTTAGTATAATCCTAAAGAATAACATTTAAAATCAATTAAATATATTTTTATATATCTTATTGGTACATCTAATCTAGGTTTGTGGTATCCACATAATGACACCTTTATTTTGCATGGGTATTCAGATTTTGATTATGCTGGCTCTTCATTAGACCGTAAGAGCACAAGTGGCACTTGTCACTTTCTAGGCCCATCAATTATTTCGTGGTCGAGTAGGAAATAGAATTCGGTTGCCTTATCCACCACCGAGGCCGAATATATTGCACTAGGTAGTTTTTGTTCACAAGCTCTTTGGATGAAGCAAACCTTAGAAGACTTTGGAATTAACCACGACACTGTTGAACTAAAATGTGATAACAAAAGTGCAATTGACTTAACATACAATCTAATTCATCACTCTAGGTCCAAACATATTGATGTATTCCATCACTTCCTTAGAGACCACATTAAACAAAATACAGCAAAAGTTAATTTTATAGGCACTGATTCACAGTTTACAGATATTTTCACAAAGCCACTTCCAGATTCCCATTTTTCCTTACTAAGATTAGAACTAGGAATACTGGACATATCATGCTAATGAATTGACATACAAATTAAATAACAAAAAAATAATTTTAAATAACAAATATTAACCTTAAATAACCAAAATATTAAAATTTAATAACATTGTACTACTACACCACTCAAATCAATCACATAATAGTTCAAAAATATTACAATACCAAATTCCAAACAGAAAACTGAATTAAAGTAAACTACACTATTGCATGCAGATACAGGGTGTCGCTAGACGATATCTGTCAAAAGTCCAATAAGCCCTAAAACTCAGAAATTTTTATTGTCAGCACCACTGAGTTCCTCCTGGTCTTCTGCCGAGTTCTGACCACTGCTCCATGTACACTGAGGCTGGCGTGTTGACTGTCATAGAGTCTCCACAACAAGATTCTCCCATTCTGCTGTCTTGGTTGGCGTTGGCTTCAACTTTAGTCTTTTGGTCAGAAATTTGAAGAACTTCTGCATTCTCGTATAATGTTACTTAACTTCCCTCTAATATTCTTCAAATGACTCCCGTAAGTCATCTAACCCTTCATGCAGTGAACCGCCTCTTAAAAGCGGTGGGTTCCTAATAGTTAACACCGGTTCACTAGTACGTGTGTAACCACCTCGTGATCCACCCCTTGAAATTATAGAACCCGTAGAGAATATAGTCGGTTCACAATCATCAAAATAGAACACTGGGTCGATCCAACTATATTTATTATATCAGATACATTGGATCACCGCCCCCATCAGTAGAGTGTTAAGTTTCTTCCACATCAGATTCTTTAGTCTAAACGTGTATCAGATTATAGAAAGAATGAAGTCCGCCACATCAAATGGCTCCCTCTCCAAGATCATATATGTTACATAGCTCAATTGAGCCGTGATCTTTCTCGTTTCCCCAGACTTGAGCATGATGGTATGCCTTAAGATATCTTGCACTAATTGTGCATCTGTAGTGAGAGTGGTCATGGATTGGATAAGGTTTTTCATGGAATTTCCATGTAAAACCATATTCAATAATGTCCATTCTCTATCCTTTCTATAATTCTCCACAACATCTAAAACATGTTCATGCTCAATCAACCCAAACTCTTCCCTTAGGTCATAGTGGGTTATCTCCACTATTTGTCCTTGAATACAGGATCACACACCTCTGTTCAATTCAGTGAAATTAGGATCCTTTAAATGATTATAAAACTCCCTAATCAACACTGAAGAAAATGTGTCCGGTATAATGACAGACATGATATCTACTATTGCCAGAAGATTGCCTATGTGTGCATGTCAAACTGGGTCGAATTCAATGATTTTTCCAACATTGATGTTTGCATTTTCGATACACGGATATGTTTGGTATGATGAGTGACTGTCATGTCCAGTGCTTCTCCTAGCCTTTGAATCGAAAGCCATATCTGCAATATCTGTAATGATAAGATAAAAATTAAAATATAGAAATTGCTAATATCACCTGGCAACAATCACTGTCGCCAGGCGATATTGAAAATCGAGATACGATGGCTTTCGACATAAAATTTCAACATTCATCATCTCTATATACCGATCTGAAAAAAAAACAAATTTGAAATTATTTACTTAAAGAACTAAAAAGAAAAATTTCAAAACTACTATTCATCATCTTCTTCCCTAAAACCATGAATTTTGTTTTTAAAAATATCCTTGGCATACTCTAGAACTCAGTTTAGGTTACTTAAAAGTCCTTGATCTATGTTTACATTTCTTTAAAAACTTGCATCTCTGACTTATTCTCTAAAAAATTCAATTGTGTTAAGTTCATCTCTAAACCTACAAAGTCAAAAACAAATCTGAAATTTCTCACATAAAACTTCATGAAAGCTCCCCTAATACATTTCAATAGAAAATCCTAAAGAAAGGTGACAAAAAATTCCATCGAAATACCTTGATTTGAGCTTTCGCCGTCGTCAGATTCAGAATCTGCTCTAGGTCTTCATGAAATAATGCCCAAATGATGCCTTCGACTCAGATCGGGCAGCTTTTATATTTCTATGATATCGCCGAACAACGATATCCGCGATCACCCGACGATATCCGCAAATTCCAAATAGACCTCGAGTCTCTGATCTTGATAGATATGAATATGAACACTCTTTTACACCACTTAGTTTATTTTGTTTCTTATGTTTAGGCATTGTACAATGTATATTTATTTATATGGAGTAGTTCAAACATTGTTCAATTATTTGAACTTTGAATATCATTTTCTATATCCAACTCTACCAGTGTATTATATTTGGGAAATTGTTTATGCATGCTTCTAAGTATGAGAAATACTTTAGTTATGATAATGTTCTCGCACCCACAATTGTGAAAATCTACATATGACTTCACCTTACTACATATGTGATTTGTGAATGTTCTACCATAACCACTAGTTTTCATGTTGACAATTTTTCTTTATCCTGATTTTTTTTGCACAATTCATACTTGATTATCCTATATGGTCACACAAGTGAATTCAGAATTCTTTGTCAAGCCAAATGAAAAAAAATTCTTATTTAACAATAAAAAAATTCCACATCATTGTTGATGTGTGAAAGTACAAGTTAGATCTGATATACTCTAGAGGGGGGTGAATAGAGTATGGTGCTTGCTAAAAACTTTTTACAACAGTTGTTGTATTCCTAAGTGAACAGGGAAGCAAATGAACTACAACAACTATCTAATCAAAAAGCAATCACAAACCACATCCAGAAAACAAAAGAAAGTAAGCAACCAGATGATATAAGGAGCTATAGTGGTTCCCCAATCAATCTGTGTAACGCCCCCGGTTTTTCTTTGTTTTGTTTGATATTGGATTGGCGTTACGATGACGCATTTCCGGCCCTTCGCCGTTGTAGAGCGCGGTCCTAGCTCTGTAGGTTCCTTGTGTAGCCTGGTTGTAGCCAGTTGGCAAGTTTCCCCAGCTAGCCGGGGTCTGTTTTGGTGACTCGGTTGGGCCTCTTAGGGAAATGCTTGCGTTTTGGCTTCGGGAGGTGTTAGCCCGAGTGTTCGATCGTCGGATGTTGTTTTCGACCTCGCCGTTGTTTTCGTGGCTTGGTTGTTTAGCTACGGTGCGAGTTTTGGTCGAAATCCGAGATCGTTTGCCTTCGCATCGTTTCAGCGTTGTTTTGTTAACTGCATGTTTGTAATGTTTGCGGTGCTGTGCGTGGTCTGTTGTGGCTGAGCTTGTAGGCTGGTGCCTTGTCTCTTGTTTGCTAGGTGTTAGCAGGTTTCTTTTCTGTGTAAGTTTGGGTGACACGGCCTGGGTCACGCCCGTGACCCAGGGCGTGTCGTGCTCGGGCAGAGCTCCCGTTCCTCCGGTCGACGAATTTTTGGTCGACGGGGTTTTTGTAGGAACACGGCCGTGACACGGGCGTGTCACGGGCGTGTCCCCCTTCGGTTCGTCGAGCTGCGCTCGATGGTCGTCAGACGGTGTTTTGTGAGAACACGGCCCTGTCACGGGCGTGTCGTGTCGAACACGGGCGTGACATTGGGGCGTGTCTCTCTATTCGACGATCGGCGCTCCACGATCGTCGGGCGGTGTTCGAGTTGGTACACGGCCTGTGACACGGGCGTGTCCCTTGCTTCGTCGAGCGGAGATCGACGTTCGTCGAGTGTTTGAGTACACGCCCCGTGACACGGGCGTGTCGGGCCGTGTCACGGGCGTGTCTTGGGCGTGTTCCGTACTTTTTTCCTGAAATCGTCTTTTGTTGCCGTGATCTGTTTTTCCTCCTCATTTTTCATCGTTCCCGAGTCTGGAGAGCTTCCAGCGGAAGGGATTTGAGAGGAGGCGGTGGTTGTTTTGGCCGGCGATTTCGGGAAGGTTAGAGCCCGTTTTTCTCGTGTGATAGCGGATTCGGTTTGCTCTCGGCTAGATCTTCCCTTCCATGTAAGTTTTTCTTGATTTAGGGTTCGATTCCAGGAATTTCTAAATATCTGATTTCTTTCTTCCCTCAAGTTTCAGCTTTGGTCTTCTAGGTGGCCGATCTTGCCGCCGGAGCCAAGCCGTGGTGCGGCTGTTGTTTGTTTTTCCGAAGAGGTAGAGGCAAGTGGCCCCTTGCCCTTGCCAAATTTACTTTCTAACCCATGATATTTTTTTTTATTTCTTCTGCAAAGCTCTGTTCACTTTGTCCTTTTTCCTCCCTAGGGCAGCAGGTTGAATTATTTCATCAAACTTCTAATCAAGTGCTGATTCTTTATTTCTTTTTTCTGGAATTTTAATCAATGTCCTCTTTTTGTCAGATGTTTAGTGTCCAGTGGGTAGCTAGAGTTAGGGTGAGGTTGCTGTTAGTTACAGTTTAGGGTTAGCTGCGGTAGCTCCGAGTAGTTAGGACGGAACGGAGGGTTGGGATTAAATCTCCAACTCTCTGTTCTCGCGCATGAGAGGGCTTAGGCTGCGATTTTAGCAAGACTTACGTTTACCCTAAGTGGAAAGCGCTGACAGCGTCGAGTGAGCCGAGCTCACTCAACGCCGTCACCCAGTGTAGAACTTACGGCTAAGTATTTTTAGGCGTCAGGTGAGTGGGGTTTACTCCACGCTGCGTCGAGTGGGCTCGACATTTCTGTCCTGAGTTCATGTGTACCTTAGGATTGTTAGTGTGACTTTTCCCTTCCTTTAGGGGGTGGTATTGGGTGTTCGGCAAATTTTTGCTTGCCAACTCTTGGGTTGTGGCAGGTGGTGGAGTTTTAGTGGACTCTCGAGGGGTGGATTTTGACGTGGAGAGCTGTGGCCACCGCCTGTTTGCCCTGGTTTGGGTTGGTGTGTGGGACCCTAAAGCTGCCACTGGCGACCCCTTAGCCCTTTTTGTTGGATCTGATTTTGGTTATGTATTCAGATCCATGTTTTTGACCACTGCCACTTACCCACGTATTAGGAATGTTAGACTCTTTTGTTGAGCTTGTTGCTTTTATTGCTCGCACTTGGTGTGCTTTGCTGTACTTTAGACAGTGCTCTTTTCTTACTGTCATGCTCTTTCTTTTGCTTATAGCAGCTTGTTGTCGGGTTGGTAAACCCTTCTTTTTGCTCTTAACTCTAATGCTTTATTTACACTTTTGATTATTTCCTTGCTGAGGTGTTCTTTTCTTAAATGCCTCAGGTCCAGGTTGTAGCCGGTTCAGCGGCTAGTTCTTTTGGAGGGGCTGGTTTGCGGCCTCTTGGGTAGCTGAGACAGTTGATCCCGATTCTGTGAGGTAGTTCTTTACTTTTCTGTATAGACATACATACTCACCAGTGGGTTCGTGTCAGGTTGTTGGCGCCCACTGGTGGCTTCTTGCGATGCTGGGTATGAACTTAAACTGCTGTTTTTGCCTATTAATGGTTGTTTACTTGCTTCTGGGAAGGATTTTTGCTAGGTTGCATGTTAGATATTTTAAACCCTAAAAGCATTATTATATGTATATCATGCATAACATAATTATAAAACAAAGTCACTATATTTCCTTAGCGTAAAAAGACTACCTTTTTATATCTATTATATTCACTTTAGAGTCGTGCTTACCATGAGTTGTCCCTCGGGGACACTCATGCTCACTAGGGTGTCAACTTAATTGAACCAAACTATTTTCTGCTGCGTATACTTATACTTTTAATTGTGTACTAGCTGATCCACCGTGCCGAGGGATACGGCCAATCAACATAACTGCTTTTCTTTCATAATTAATCAACGCTTTTCCTTATAATTTAAGGTGTGGAGTTTTGCCTGAGCGTGTGCAGTTATCCCCTGCACGACGTGACATCACGGCACGCGTTTTCTCTAGCTCTGATACGATTTTATCGTTGAGAAAATGCGGGTTGTGACAGTTGGTATCAGAGGGAGGTTGCTTGACAAATGGTCGGGCAACCTTTCCCCTTGTTTGCATTAGTGGTTAGCGTCATACCATACACACACCGATATGTCATCAGCACGTCTTGGCTAAAGCACGAACACTACACTCATGAGCATAAAGAAGTATACGGGGCATATTATGTAGTATGGGATGCATAATATGTGTTTGTATATGGATCCACCATAGGAGGCAACATGTGAGGGTTATGTAGTATGAGATGCATAACCTCACCACATGAATGCGGCTAGCACGTTTTCTTTTTTCGTTGCATGGGAATGTTATGTAGTATGGGATGCATAACATTTTCATGTGTACGCCGCCCATGACATGCATTAAGGCCTTTTTTTTAGAATGCATAGCACATCATGCATATCATAACATTTCATAAGCACAACGTGTTAAGCTAAAGATTTGCAAGATGACATATGTACACACATGGTTTTGAGTCAAAAAGAATACAAATACATGCATTCATGGTATAGGCACCTGAGTTAGTATGATGGTGGTGAACCATCTTAGGTTAAGCATAATATCATCATGATAAAACAACTCCCAGAGCAAGTTTTGCAGTTGAAGTTCATATTTAAGTGTGTTTGTCTGTACCGGGTAGTTTTGTTCTAGCTGTTGGGCTAAGTTTCGCCTAAAGCTTGTGCGATTATAGGATGGCGAGACGTCCTGCAACGAGGTCGACCCCCCAATCCGAGGGTGAGACGTCAGGAGCGCAGAGCGAGGCGTTGGTAGAAAACCTGCGGCAGAGTAATGAGACCCTATCGAGGCAGGTGGTGGCTATGCAGGCTCAGATTCAGTCCCTTGTGGCAGTGGTGGCGGGACAGGCCCCGAGAGTTCCGGACCCCGCTGAGGGGGTAGCTGTTCCTGCCCCTCCTGCTCCTCCCGTGCCTTTGGTTGTTGTGCCCCCGGAGATGGCGTTTATATCCCAGTTTCAGCGACTGAGACCCCCTACTTATGATGGGCAAGCAGATTTCATGATTTTGGATGACTGGCTGATTTCTATTGAGGAGATGTTCTCTTATTCGGCAATTACGGATGATCAGAGAGTGATGCTCGCTGCCTACCAGCTCAAGGGCTTGGCAAAGAATTGGTGGTTGAGGGAGAAGGAGAGTTTGGTGGCAGGATGCTCTTGGGAGTCATTTAAAGGGATGTTGTTGAGCAAGTTTTTACCTTCAGTCGAGAGGGACCGGCTGATGAATGACTTTCTCCATTTGAAGCAGAGGAAACTCACGGTCAGTGAGTATGAGATTGAGTTTAGTAAATTGAGTCGATTTGCTCCTGGTCTGGTGAGTGTTGAAGCAGACCGAGTTAAGCGATTTCTGGGTGGACTGAGAAGTGACATTCAGCAGTTAGCGAATGCCTACGGTGCAGTCAGTTATGCCAGCGTGGTCGAAGCTGCCTTGAGGGTTGAGGCCATTGAGAATGCCAAGAATAGAGGTCAGCAGTTGTGGAAGGATAAGCGAAAGTCCGGTGGAGGGAAGAGCCCTCAGGAACCCGATGCGGTCTCAAGAAAGAAGAGCAAAGAGGTTTGTAGTTTCTGTGGCCGACCAGGCCACCCCTTTGAGAAATGTTTCAAAAGGTTTGGAGCGCAGAAGAAGGATCAGGTACACGCAATTTAGGGTGCTCCCAAAGGAGACTTGGTGTGTGCCTTGTGTGGAAGGAAGGGGCATGAGGCTGCCCGTTGCTGGTCGAGAGATAAAGTCTGTTTTCAGTGTGGGCAGAAGGGTCATCTCAAGACAAAGTGCCCACAGCTCCAGCCTGTTCTGCAGCCAGTTCCCCTCCAGGCTTTGCCACCGCCTCAGCAATTGGATAGAGGAAAGGGGAAGCTGAATGTGCTTTCGGCAGACGAAGCACAGACTTCGACCCAGGTTATCTCAGGTTTGATTTCTCCTCAGTCGTTTCGTTATGCTCCCTTTGTGGTTGTCGTTTTCATTTTAGCGTTTGTTTCCTTAGATGTGTGCGCTATTTGTAGGACGATTTAAGGTAAAGAGCCGCTGGGCGCGCGTTCTCTTCGATTCAGGCGCTACCCACTCGTTTGTGGCTAGAGCCTTCGTGGAGCGGTTCAGTTTGGGCCTAGATCGTGTTGGTGGTGCCTTTTGCGTTAAGTTCCCCTCCGGTGACTCTGTGGTTACGGACCTGGGTGTCCTTGATTGTCCGATCTTGTTGGGGGATTTTCTAGCCAAGGCAGATCTGAAGGTGATTGACCTGGAGGACTTCGATGTTATCTTGGGCATGGACTGGTTGTCAAGGTACGATGCTGTGATCCAGTGCAAGGGTAAGCGCTTGGACTTCGTCAAGGACAACGGTCAGCCAGGGAGCGTTTATGAGTATTCTCTCCAGGAGTCTCCAGTCATTTCTGCGGTGCGTGCTCGAAAGTTGCTTGATTCTGGTTGTTCTGCCTATGTGGTCTCTCTGGTAGGAGCTGTTGTTAGAGTGCCGTGTTTGCAAGAGATCCCTGTGGTGTGTGACTTCTCCGATGTGTTTCCTGATGATCTTCCCGGTCTTCCACCCGATCGAGATGTCGAGTTTGCTATAGATTTGGAGCCAGGCACGCGTCCTATTGCCAAGGCGCCGTACCGGATGGCCCTGCGAGAGCTGGAAGAGTTGCGAGTTCAGCTGGATGAGATGTTGGCAAAAGGGTTCATTAGGCCGAGTTCTTCACCATGGGGTGCTACAATGCTGTTCGTTAAAAAGAAGGATGGGTCGATGAGGCTATGCATCGACTATAGAGAACTGAACAAGGTTACTATTAAGAACAGGTACCCTTTGCCTCGGATTGACGATCTGTTTGACCAACTGCGTGGTAGTGCCGTGTTTTCCAAGATAGATCTTCGATCGGGCTATCACCAGTTGAGGATTCGGGAGTCAGATGTTCCGCGGATGGCGTTCCGCTCTCGTCATGGGCATTTTGAGTTTTTAGTCATGTCATTTGGTTTGACTAATGCGCCCTCAGCTTTTATGGATCTGATGAACAGAGTTTTCAAGGACTTCCTGGATAAGTTTGTGATTGTCTTTATAGATGATGTTTTGGTGTATTCTAAAGATGCGGAGGAGCATGATCGGCATCTGCGTCTGGTCTTGGCGACTCTGAGAGACCATAAGCTATACGCCAAGCTGAGCAAATGCGAATTTTGGTTGCCTCAAGTTTCTTTTCTCGGCCACGTGGTGAATACGGAGGGAATATCGGTGGACCCAGAAAAGATCGCTGCTGTTATGGAATGGGCGAGGCCTGTTACTCCCAAAGAGATCAGAAGCTTCTTGGGCTTGGCTGGATATTATAGGAGATTCGTAGAGGGATTCTCTACTTTGTCTGCGCCGTTGACCAGGTTGACGCAGAAGAATGCAGCCTTCATATGGGATAGCAAGTGTGAGGAGGCTTTTGAGGAATTAAAAAGAAGGTTATGTTCAGCTCCAGTTCTGTCTTTGCATACTGAAGATAGTGAGTATGATATATATGTGGACGCGTCGCACGTCGGACTGGGCTGCGTTTTGATGCAGGGCGGGAAGGTGATTGCGTACGGGTCGAGGCAGCTAAAGACTCATGAGAGGAATTACCCTACGCATGACCTGGAGTTTGCAGCCGTGATCTATGCGTTGAAATTGTGGAGGCATTTGCTGTATGGCGCGCAGTGCAAGATTTTCACGGATCATAAGAGTTTGAAGTATGTCTTCACTCAGAAAGAGTTGAATCTGCGCCAGCGGCGGTGGTTGGAGTACGTGGCCAACTATGATGTAGAAATCCAGTATCATCCGGGTAAGGCGAATGTGGTGGCCGATGCCCTAAGTCGGAAGTCAGGAAAGATTTTCAATCTCTCCGCCGAGCGTCTTGTGGAAGAGTTTCTTTTGATGGACATTTCTGTGGGAAGCTGCGATTCGCAGAGTAGCTTGGCAGTGGCAGAACCTTCGTGGATTGCGCTTACGCGACTGCATCAGAAGGATGATCCCGATCTTTTGCATTTGTACCTTCGAGCTGAAAAGGGTGAATTACCAGATTTCTCTATAGATGATGCAGGTACCTTGAAGTATCGTGGCAGGTTTTGCATTCCCACAGTTGGAGATATCCGGAATATGGTGTGCAGAGAAGCCCACGGATCTAGTGTGGCCTACCATCCAGGGTCTACCAAAATGTACCATGATTTAAAGCAGATTGCCTGGTGGTATGGGATGAAGAAGGACATAGCCAGATTTGTTTCTGAGTGCTTCACTTGCAGGCGTGTGAAGGCCGACCATGGAAGGCCTGGTGGCAAGCTAACTCCCTTAGAGATTCTGATGTGGAAGTGGGAGAGTATCTCGATGGATTTCATCACAGGCTTACCGAGATCTCCTAAAGGGCATGATTCAGTTTGGGTGATCGTAGACAGACTGACGAAGAGTGCTCGCTTCATACCATTTAAGGTCGATTATCCGATGAGGAAGATAGCCGAGCTGTATTTGGATGAGGTTATTAGATTGCACTGTGTACCCGTGAGTATCATATCGGATCGAGACTCCAGATTTACATCTCGTTTTTGGAAGAGCCTTCAAGAAGGGTTGGGTACAGATTTGAGATATTCCACAGCTTATCATCCCCAGACCAATGGTCAGACAGAGCGAGTAAATAAGATTGTGGAAGATATGATCTGATGTTATATTCTGGAGCACGGAGGAGCGTGGGATGAGCGCTTGCGGCTTATGGAATTTGCGTATAATAACAGTTATCAAGAAAGCTTGCAAATGGCTCCTTTCGAAGCTTTGTATGGGAGGCGCTGCATGACTCCCTTGTTTTGGGCTGAGGTTGGCGAGAGACCTTTGTTGGGTCCAGAAGCACTCGAGGAGATGGAAACTGCTGTGAAGCTTATTCGGGAAAAGCTTCGGATAGCCCAGGAGAGATATGAGAAAAATGCCAATCAGCGTAGATCGGATTTGGAATTTTTGGTGGGGGACTCGGTGTTCTTAAAGGTCTCCCCGTTGATCAGAGTCAAGCGTTTTGGCAAGAACAGGAAGTTGGACCCGAGGTTCGTGGGGCCGTTTCCGATTGTTGAGCGGATTGAGATATCAGCTTATAGGTTGGCGTTGCCCGCAAATTTCCCTGGCGTGCATAATGTCTTCCACGTCAGTCAGCTGCGGAAATGTGTATCGAATGGCAGGCAGGTTTTGGATTCTGTGCCTCAGTTGGAGCCGAATCTTTCTTATGTGGAGGTGCCTGTCCGCATTCTGGATTCTCAGGTTCGTGCGCTGCGCAAGAAGTCTATTCCGATGGTTAAAGTTTTATGGAGAAATCAGGATGTAGAAAGCGCGACTTGGGAGTTGGAGTCGGCTATGAGGGAGGCTTACCCTCATCTGTTTCCCTGAGCTTGTGCCTGGTATGTTTTGTTTTATTTATGTTTATATAGTCCTTTCCTGGCTCTTTCTCTCTCCTTCTTCATAGGAGTGTTGTTGTGAGTAAAGTTTCGGGGCAAAACTTTCTTTTAGGGGGAGTGGCTGTAACGCCCCCGATTTTTCTTTGTTTTGTTTGATATTGGATTGGCGTTACGATGACGCATTTCCGGCCCTTCGCCGTTGTAGAGCGCGGTCCTAGCTCTGTAGGTTCCTTGTGTAGCCTGGTTGTAGCCAGTTGGCAAGTTTTCCCAGCTAGCTGGGGTCTGTTTTGGTGACTCGGTTGGGCCTCTTAGGGAAATGCTTGCGTTTTGGCTTCGGGAGGTGTTAGCCCGAGTGTTCGATCGTCGGATGTTGTTTTCGACCTCGCCGTTGTTTTCGTGGCTTGGTTGTTTAGCTACGGTGCGAGTTTTGGTCGAAATCCGAGATCGTTTGCCTTCGCGTCGTTTCAGCGTTGTTTTATTAACTGCATGTTTGTAATGTTTGCGATGCTGTGCGTGGTCTGTTGTGGCTGAGCTTGTAGGCTGGTGCCTTGTCTCTTGTTTGCTAGGTGTTAGCAGGTTTCTTTTCTGTGTAAGTTTGGGTGACACGGCCTGGGTCACGCCCGTGACCCAGGGCGTGTCGTGCTCGGGCAGAGCTCCCGTTCCTCCGGACGACGAATTTTTGGTCGACGGGGTTTTTGTAGGAACACGGCCGTGACACGGGCGTCTCACGGGCGTGTCCCCCTTCGGTTCGTCGAGCTGCGCTCGATGGTCGTCAGGCGGTGTTTTGTGAGAACACGGCCCTGTCACGGGCGTGTCGTGTCGAACACGGGCGTGACATTGGGGCGTGTCTCTCTGTTCGACAATCGGCGCTCCACGATCGTCGGGCGGTGTTCGAGTTGGTACACGGCCTGTGACACGGGCGTGTCACTTGCTTCGTCGAGCGGAGATCGACTTTCGTCGAGTGGGTAGGTGCGTGAGTACACGCCCCGTGACACGGGCGTGTCGGGACGTGTCACGGGCGTGTCTGGGGGGCGTGTCCCGTGTTTTCGTCGAGTAGAGATCGACGTTCATCGAGTGTGTGAGTACACGCCCCGTGACACGGGCGTGTCGGGCCGTGTCACGGGCGTGTCTTGGGCGTGTTCCGTACTTTTTTCCTGAAATCGTCTTTTGTTGCCGTGATCTGTTTTTCCTCCTCATTTTTCATCGTTCCCGAGTCTGGAGAGCTTCCAGCGGAAGGGATTTGAGAGGAGGCGGTGGTTGTTTTGGCCGGCGATTTCGGGAAGGTTAGAGCCCGTTTTTCTCGTGTGATAGCGGATTCGGTTTGCTCTCGGCTAGATCTTCCCTTCCATGTAAGTTTTTCTTGATTTAGGGTTCGATTCCAGGAATTTCTAAATATCTGATTTCTTTCTTCCCTCAAGTTTCAGCTTTGGTCTTCTAGGTGGCCGATCTTGCCGCCGGAGCCAAGCCGTGGTGCGGCTGTTGTTTGTTTTTCCGAAGAGGTAGAGGCAAGTGGCCCCTTGCCCTTGCCAAATTTACTTTCTAACCCATGATCTTTTTTTTTATTTCTTCTGTAAAGCTCTGTTCTCTTTGTCCTTTTTCCTCCCTAGGGCAGCAGGTTGAATTATTTCATCAAACTTCTAATCAAGTGCTGATTCTTTATTTCTTTTTTCTGGAATTTTAATCAATGTCCTCTTTTTGTCGGATGTTTAGTGTCCAGTGGGTAGCTAGAGTTAGGGTGAGGTTGCTGTTAGTTACAGTTTAGGGTTAGCTGCGGTAGCTCCGAGTAGTTAGGACGGAACGGAGGGTTGGGATTAAATCTCCAACTCTCTGTTCTCGCGCATGAGAGGGCTTAGGCTGCGATTTTAGCAAGACTTACGTTTACCCTAAGTGGAAAGTGCTGACAGCGTCGAGTGAGCCGAGCTCACTCAACGCCGTCACCCAGCGTAGAACTTGCGGCTAAGTATTTTTAGGCGTCAGATGAGTGGGGTTTACTCCACGCTGCGTCGAGTGGGCTCGACATTTCTGTCCTGAGTTCATGTGTACCTTAGGATTGTTAGTGTGACTTTTCCCTTCCTTTAGGGGGTGGTATTGGGTGTTCGGCAAATTTTTGCTTGCCGACTCTTGGGTTGTGGCAGGTGGTGGAGTTTTAGTGGCCTCTCGAGGGGTGGATTTTGACGTGGAGAGCTGTGGCCACCGCCTGTTTTCCCTGGTTTGGGTTGGTGTGTGGGACCCTAAAGCTGCCACTGGCGACCCCTTAGCCCTTTTTGTTGGATCTGATTTTGGTTATGTATTCAGATTCATGTTTTTGACCACTGCCACTTACCCACGTATTAGGAATCTTAGACTCTTTTGTTGAGCTTGTTGCTTTTATTGCTCGCACTTGGTGTGCTTTGCTGTGCTTTAGACAGTGCTCTTTTCTTACTGTCATGCTCTTTCTTTTGCTTATAGCAGCTTGTTGTCGGGTTGGTAAACCCTTCTTTTTGCTCTTAACTCTAATGCTTTATTTACACTTTTGATTATTTCCTTGCTGAGGTGTTCTTTTCTTGAATGCCTCAGGTCCAGGTTGTAGCCGGTTCAGCGGCTAGTTCTTTTGGAGGGGCTGGTTTGCAGCCTCTTGGGTAGCTGAGACAGTTGATCCCGATTCTGTGAGGTAGTTCTTTACTTTTCTGTATAGACATACATACTCACCAGTGGGTTTTTGTCAGGTTGTTGGCGCCCACTGGTGGCTTCTTGCGATGCTGGGTATGAACTTAAACTGCTGTTTTTGCCTATTAATGGTTGTTTACTTGCTTCTGGGAAGGATTTTTGCTAGGTTGCATGTTAGATATTTTAAACCCTAAAAGCATTATTATATGTATATCATGCATAGCATAATTATAAAACAAAGTCACTATATTTCCTTAGCGTAAAAAGACTACCTTTTTATATCTATTATATTCATTTTAGAGTCGTGCTTATCATGAGTTGTCCCTCGGGGACACTCATGCTCACTAGGGTGTCAACTTAATTGAACCAAACTATTTTCTGCTGCGTATACTTATACTTTTAATTGTGGACTAGCTGATCCACCGTGCCGAGGGATACGGCCAATCAACATAACTGCTTTTCTTTCATAATTAATCAACGTTTTTCCTTAAAATTTAAGGTGTGGAGTTTTGCCTGAGCGTGTGCAGTTATCCCCTGCACGACGTGGCATCACGGCACACGTTTTCTCTAGCTCTGATACGATTTTATCGTTGAGAAAATGCAGGTTGTGACAATCTGGGTACATCCACTCTTCTACCACCCTAGGTAGGAATCCACTGCAGGATGAGTTGATCAGGTGTCCTGGGCACCAATGAGCTTTTGATAAGGTACTCAAAAACCAAACCGGATTTTTTGATCAGGTGTCTTGCCACCACTGAGTTTTGACAAGGTCTCAGAAAACAGCACAAACTTTTGAAGGGAGTTTGATAAACCCTTTACAGCAGAGAGAGTGAGAGAGAGAGGGATAAGATGATCTTCTCTGTCAACAATCAGAGAGAAGATAGTGGATGTTTTCAAAGCTCCCCCTGAGTTCTTGAGTTGTTCAGGAAGTGAAGCTTTGCAGCAGGGTGATAGGCCTTCAGAAAATTTGATCTCCAGCAAAGGATGATTTCAGCAACAGCTGAAATGTATGGTGTCTGGAGTCTTGAATGATGATGGCCTTTTAACACTGGAATCAAAAGGGATCTGAAAATCTCAGTATGTTGATCTGCTTTTGTGATGGTATTCTTGTAAGAATTCTAAGACTGAGAATATCTGCAGCTCTTTCTATTTCTGTTGTTGTTGATGATGTTCTCTGTATTATTCTATGTTATTCTTCTATAGTAGGGATGAAAAACTGATCTTTTATTCCTTAGATCTGAATGAATATTTCTCTGTCCAAGATAGCCGTTAGCCTGTCATAAATGACTTCCTTAACTGCATTTTGTCTTCTGGAGGAAAGTCCAATAAAAACATTCCTTTGAAAATCCCTTGAAACTTGCTCTAGATTAATTGAAAACGGATACAAGATCCTTGAAATTAATGCTGAGAATAATTCCATAACTATCTGAATTTGAATCTTGAAAAACGTCGATCTCACCAGAAAACCGTCGACCTGAGCTCCATTATCGTTGAACTGAGCTCAGAGACTGGTCTTAGACTGAAACAGAGATCGTCGATCTGAGCTCAACTATCGTCGAGCTGAGCTCAGAGATAGAGAAACAAACTGGAGACAAGAACGTCGATCTGAGCTCGAAGATCGTCGAATGGAGTTCGACGACTTGTTGAAGTTGAGCTCAGAGATCGTCGAATGGAGTTCGACGATTCGTCAAAGTGAGCTCAGCGATCGTCGAATGGAGTTCGACGATTCGTCGTCCTGAGCTCGACGAAATGACTTAGTCTCCTGAACTGAAAATATCTGGTCTTGAGGGCAGCTTTCAAACCTAAATACTAACCCTTAGACTCAATTCTAATTGACCTTTAGATCTATACAAGGAGGTCAAAACAGATTTCCTAAAAGACATAGTGATCCTTGCCCAAATCAGTAATAGGGTGTTCCAACAATCTCCCCTATTTGGGTTAGGATTACTATTTACAGATATTGGAAAAATAAATAAAAAAACATACAAAGCAGAAATATAATAAACAAGACATAGCAGAAGCACAGATATTATCTCAGATAGTTCAGAAAACAAAATATACTGTCATCTTACAGAATCATTCTTTTTTCCTTGCTCTTTATAAGAACTATTTCTCTGTTGGGATTGAGAGCTTCTTTCTTAGATCTTCTATCATCAGCTGCATCTAGAGAGATTTGTTGCTCTGGCCTGGGCACTACAGCTTCTGGGTGCAACTTCATATAGCTTTCTGAATCAAAAAATTTACTGGAGGAGTATCTCTCAAGTTCTTTCTTTCTTTGATCTGATAAAGTAGTGATATTTGAAGTATCTCTTCCTTGTTCTCTAGCTTTCTTGATCTGATCCAAAGCAGCCAATTCTTTCATTCTTGCTATCCATGAGGTAGGGTTATTTTTTGGATCTTCAAAGGGAACAGGAGGCTCATATCTGTTTGAAGGATTATCTGGATGAGCTCTGGAAGAGACTAGTTCTTTCAGCTTATAAGGAAAGGGACCAGAAGTTGTGTCAGATGGACCTTGTCCTTCCCTTGGATAAGGATGTTGCCTGGAATATCCTTTAGATTACACTTTAAGTTCTCTCTGATTTCCTCTGTACTGTCCTCTTCTGGACTGGTAACCTCTAGATTGATTTCCTCTGTACTGAGATCTACCTTGAGGTTGATATGAGCTTTGGCTTCTAGCAGAGGATTGGAAAGCAGAACTACCACCTGCACCTGCATCAGGTGAGGGATGAGGAGGCGGAGGATTGAAATGTGAAGATCCTTTGTCATACTTTCTTTTCTTTTTCATAGCTTTCAGTTGATTCCTGGAGTATTG
This sequence comes from Platanthera guangdongensis, assembly GCA_039583875.1. Classification (NCBI taxonomy): domain Eukaryota; kingdom Viridiplantae; phylum Streptophyta; class Magnoliopsida; order Asparagales; family Orchidaceae; genus Platanthera; species Platanthera guangdongensis. The sequence continues at coordinate 95,371,357 of CM077158.1, read as the reverse complement.
TATCCAATGTTCTGTGATAGGGCAATCATGCAGTATGTAGTATGGAATGTCATTTGTATCTTTCACTTTTTCTGGAGGAACTCTCTTCATAGCCTTGCTTCTGGCTTTCCTTTTCCTTGCAATTGTAGCAGAGGAATCATCTGAGTCAGTCCTAAACTGATCACTGTCTGAGCTTGGAGGATTATCATACACTGCATCAATCTTTTTGAGGTAATCTTTTTGTTGTTGAGACTGAGCAGAAGAAACAGCAGAAACAACAACAGTAGCAGCAGCTACAGCAGGGAGTGGAGTAGAAGAAACACTGGCAGAAGGAGTTATGACAACAGCAGGTTCAGAAACAGCAGCAGTAGTAACAGATGAAACTGGAAAATCAACTTCAGAAGGAGCAACAGCAGCAGTAACAGTAGGATCAAAGACAAATGCCTCTGTCATATGCATGTCCTCAAAAACAGCAATATCAGAACTATTAGAAACATCAATAATAGCAGTAGGAGCAGTAGAAGAAGCAGTGTCAACAGTATTGAAGGAATGTATATAAGAGCTTATCAAGCTGGGGTCACATCTGGAAATAGGCATAATGGCCTTAGTTAGATCTTCAGATTGCTGGACTGGAAGACAGTTGAAGTACACAAAATCAAAAGTTGACAACAGTGACCTGAGGTCCACTGTGATGAATGCAACTGGTGCAACTGGAGCTTGGACTGAGGATACTACAGCAGGTAATCTTTCAACTTCATAAGGCATCTCCCCCTGCCTAGATGCAGTGACAACTGGATCAAGGCACCCATAAGAAGGGATTGCTTGAGAAGGAAGAAAAGAAGAAAGCCTGGCAGATAGTTCTTGAACTGTTTTTAGAAGGGGAGCCAAAGAGGTCTCCAGCAAGAGGGATAGCCTTGGAGCTATCAGCTCATATAACCTGTCTGCAAGGGCTAGAAGATCTACTTGCTCAAGAGGAACTTGAGTAGAGGTAGGGATGGATGAGGTAGAAATGAAGTTTGGAGCAGCAATAGATGTTGGTGGAGAACCTGTGGATTGTGGAAATGATGGTTGGGAAATTGTAATTGTGGAGATGGAAGAGAGTGGAATGAAAATGGATGGTGTGAAGGATGGTTGAGCAATTATGTCTTGAAGTAGTTGTTGATAAGAGGAGGATGATGATGGTGGCTCAGGAGGGAACGAAGGAGAATCATCCATATAGGAATCATCTATAAGAGTGAAAGATGGAATATGAGAGGATGAATCAATATCCAGGTGTGGGTAGTGATGTAGAAGATGGAAGATTTCTTCAGTGAGTGGTGGAGTTGGAGAAGGAATTGAAGTTGGAGGTGGGGTGGAAATTATGATGGTGGATGTGACTATGGTAGATGAAACAAGAGGTGGAGGAGGAGGAGAAGAAGCAGGCAAGTCTTCTGCAGGGGCAGAAACCTGAGGGGAAGAGACTGAAGTAGTCCTTGTGCCTGAAGATGAGATTGCAGAGGGCCTGCTGGGCTTCACAATCTGCCTGTCCCATTTTCCAAATAGGGCACAAGTGAGCCTCTTGGAGGCATTGATGTGCATCCCACTGGAAACAAGCAGTGCAGAGCATCTATTATGGAGAAACAGCCCGAAGATCCTCCCAAAGTTAACAAAGTTCTTGTTAATATTTTTCTTAATCAAATCAAGGAAAACTTCTCTCCAGTTTAGTTATTTCTTGTCCACTAGGGCACCCATCAAGCAGAGCTGATACCTAGATATGATATCATGAGCTGAGTGTTTTGCCAGCAACACTTTTCCAACAACATCAGCTAGAAATCTGTACTCAATAGACATATTTTTCTTAAGCAATTTGCTAGAGTTTGCTTCAGAATGTCCCATCCTTTCAAGCATATTAGAAAACTCCTCTCTAGAAAGCTCAACGGAATCTTCTCCAGATTTTAATTGAAAACCTCTGTCAAAGCAGCAGGTGTTAGGGATACCTGGGTTCTTGAGATGCTTCCAACCACTGTATTCTAATCCAGGTTATGGGCAGTATACACCCATTCCTTTATCTCATATGCAACTAATTTGATCCTTGTAGTCATTATAGTAACTAGCTGTTGATCTTGGAAAAGTTCCAGAATCTCCTTAAAGATTTGATCACTGTTGTTGAAAGAATCCATGTCGATGTCAAATCCAGCGTCAAATTTCATTGCGGCCAAGATGGCGACTGATACTGCCATTGATTCCTGCAAAAATGAACAAACAAACGACCAAGTGTAGAGAAGTTTGGAGGGAAAGAGAAAATTTGCAGAGAGTATGAATGAGCAAAGGGAGAACGACGACCGAAAAATGAGTTTTATATTAGGGTTCGATGCAGAAAATGAAAGATTGTTGAACTCTGTTCGACGATCTGGGCTTCTAAAGGAAACTGAAAGGTCATCAATATCGTCGATCTCAGTTCGACAATATTGGAGAGCGTCGAGCTTCGTTCGACGATCGCTGACCTGAAGAAAGATAGTTTAGCACTATCTGAGAGGCGCTGAACTCTGGTCGATGATTTCGGAAGTCGTCGATCTCCGTTCGACGATCTGGGAGAAAATCGTCGAGCGCAGTTCAGAGACCAGAAACACTCTATACACTAGAAAAAGCACTTTGATTTGCCTAGTCTTGGTCATTTTTATAATTTTAAAATCTTGGATCTTATTTCAGGCTTCCTCCATCTAACATTCCTAACTGATTTAGGAAGAATGTATGTTTCTTTTCATCCAAGGGTTTGGTGAAAATATCTCACCTTTGCAAATCAGTTGAGATATATTGAAGTTCAATTTTATTTTTCTCAACATTATCCCTTAAAAAGTGATGCCTAATTTCTATGTGTTTTGTTCTACTATGGAGGACTGGATTTTGTGCTATGGAAATAGCACTAGTATTATCACAAAATATTTTAGACTTTTCTAAGTTGTAGCCATAGTCTAGGAGCTGATTTTGAATCCACAAGATTTGTGAACAACAACTACCTGCAGCCATATATTCAGCTTCAGCAGTTGAAGTTGACGCAGATGTTTGTTTCTTGCAAAACCAGGAGACAAGTCTGTCACCAAGAAACTGACAAGTTCCACTGGTGCTTTTCCTGTCTATTTTGCATCCAGCATAATCAGCATCTGAAAATCCAGTTAAGTCAAATGCTGAATCTTTTGGATACCAGAGACCTAGATTTGGACAACGTTTTACATACCTAAGAATCCTTTTTACTAAGGTTAGGTGTGACTCTCTAGGGCTCACTTGGAATCTAGCACATATGCATGTAGCAAACATTATGTCAGGTCTACTAGCTGTAAGGTACAATAAAGAGCCAATCATTGCTCTATATGTTGTCTGATCAACAGGTTTCCCATGTTCATCAGCAACTAATACAGCATTAGTAGGCATAGGTGTTTTCATACATGATGCTTCAGACATACCAAATTTCTTAACCAATTCTTTTGCGTACTTGGTTTGAGAAATAAATATGCCTTCAGCATGTTGTTTGATTTGCAATCCTAGAAAGAAGGATAGCTCACCCATGCAACTCATTTCAAATTTAGAATGCATTAGGTTGGAAAACCTTCTGCACAAATTTGAATCAGTAGAACCAAATATAATATCATCTACATAGATTTGTACTAGTAGGGTATGAGACTTATGGGTTCTAATAAAAAGAGTTTGGTCTACTCTACCCCTTATAAACTCATTTTTCAGAAGAAAGCATGCTAGGATCTCATACCATGCTCTAGGAGCTTGCTTTAGACCATATAATGCTTTATGCAATTTGAAAACATAATCAGGATGAGTTGAAGAGATAAAACCTGGGGGTTGTCTGACATAGACTTCTTCTTTGATATCTCCATTGAGAAAAGCACTCTTTACATCCATCTAGTATACTTTGAATCCTTTGTGTGCTGCATATGCTAAGAAGATTCTTATGGCCTCTAACCTTGCAACTGGTGCAAAGCACTGGTCATAATCTATCCCTTCTTCTTGAGAGTACCCTTGAGCAACTAGCCTTGCCTTGTTCCTTATAATGACTCCTTGGTCATCCAATTTATTTCTGAACACCCATTTTGTTCCAACAATGGAGTGATCCTTTAGCCTTGGTACTACTTCCCAAACTTTGTTCCTTTCAAATTAATGCAACTCTTCTTGCATTGCAATGATCCAGTGTGGATCTTGCTCTGCATCTTGAATGGATTGAGGTTCAATTTGAGAAAGGAAGCAAGTGTGCATCATGTTTTGGTTGACCTGATTTCTGGTTTGCACACCAGCTGAGATGTCTCCAATCACTTGGGAGATTGGATGGTCTCTTGATGTTACTAAATCAACAGGAGATGTTGATTGTTCAACAACCTGTGTTATTGTTTTCTCTGGTGGTACAACAACTGGCTCTTCAAGAAGTTTCTCTTCAAGATGTTGAATGTCTTCTTCATCTTCACTGCTTTCCTATTTTCGTATGATTTGTAACCTGTCCAAGTCTTCTACAAGGGAGTGTACCTGCAAGGGTTCTATGGTAGAAGTATTCTTCTCCTTTTCTTTTACCTGTCAACATAGTTGTGTTGTCCTCTGATTTGATCTTGCATAAGGATTTGCTGAAAGTCACTTGGTAGCCTTCATCACATAATTGACTGATACTGATCAAGTTGTGCTTCAGTCCTTCCACATAGGCTACTTTCTTGAATGTGACTGTGCCAATCTGGACTGCACCATATCCTTTTGTTAGTCCAAAGTTTGAATCACCAAATATTACTTTGTGTCCAAGCTTGGCTTTGAAGGATGTGAAATTGTCCTTGTTTCCTGTCATGTGCTTTGAGCACCCACTATCCAAATACCATTGCTGGTTTGATGTTGGATAGTTCTTCACCTACACATAAAACAATTTACTTGTTTTTGACCCAGTTAACCTTGGGCCTAGGTTGATAACCTTTGAATTCAGAAATAAAAGACATCCCTGGTTGACTCTTATAACCTTCAGGATGATATCTCCTTAGAGGTATTATCCATTCAGTATAAGAGTTAAATCTTTGGGATGAAGGACCCCTAGGTTTGGAATTTGATTTACCATTGAAAAAGTTTTCAAAACTCTGATCTCTGCTCGACGATCGTTGAGTTGAGTTCGACGATCTTGGGTCAGATCGTCGAGCTCCGTTCGAAGATCGACTGTGGCAGAGTTCAGGGTTTAGAGATCGTCGACCTGAGTTCGACGATTTAGCCTGAGATCATTGATCTGCATTCGACGATCGTCTAGCTCCGTTCGACGATTTCTGTTGAACTTTTGTTTTCTTGGGTAAGTCAGAATTCTTCCTAGCTACCTTTACAACTCCCTTGCCTTTATCAGAGATAAATTTAATTGGGGTTGTTAGTACTATAGGTTGGCTGGAGGAAGCACCCAAGCCAAGTGTACTATTGAATCTTGAGTTCACTGTGCTTGTGATGTCCATTAGCTTGATACTTCTCCCATTGAGGGATTCTTCAAGCTTCTTGGCCTCTGATAGTTCACTTTTCAGTGAAGCTATCTGCTCCCTACAACATTCCAACTCCTCAGAGAGTTTGAGGTTTTCTGATTTTAAAGTACTGTGTTCAAATAATTGATTTCTAAGAGAAATGATTTCCTTCTCAGATTTTAATATGTCTAAACATAGTGCTTTAAACTCACACTTGAAGTCCTCAGAATTAAAATCAAAAGAACTTATTACCTGGTCCTCTTCAGATTGAGTCTCTGATTCTGACTCTGATTCTTCTGCATCAGAATTGTGTTGTGAGGCATTGATAGCCATCATGCAAAATTCCTTTTCTTCAGCATCATCTTCATCATCACTTGAGCTGGATGATGCTTCTGATTCTTCTTCTATCTCACTCCAAGATTCAGCAACAAATCCCTTCCTTGTATGTTTGTTCTTGCTGGAGGAGGGTTTGTCATTGCTGCTCTTCTTGAAGTCCTTTTCTTTTCTCCTTTCTTTCCTGTCCTTTTTGTCCTTGTTTTTATTTTCTGAACAGTCAGGCACAATGTGGCCTGGTTTCCTGCAACCAAAGCAAATAATCTCTTTATTATTTGATTTATCATACCTTGGCTTGTCATGCTCTCTGTATGATCTTTTCCTGAAATCCTTCCTGGCCATTTTGTAAAATATTTTGGCCAGAAGGCTTAGCAGCTCTTCATTGCCTGTAACCTTGTCTTCAGGCTGATCTTCAATGGCTTTGAAAGCTATTGACTTCTCTTTTCTTGTAGCTGGTGAAGCAGCCTTCTGCTCTTCTTCTCTATTCTTGATGAGCGGCTCATAAGACTTGAGCTTGCCCAAGAGAGTTTCAGTTGTGATCTCATTTAGGCTTCTGGCATCCTTGATTGGCCAGATCCTTGAGTCCCAAGTGCTTGGGAAGCACATTAGAATTTTATCATTGAGCTCAGTCAATGAGATCTCTTTGTCCAAAGTTTTTAGCTCATTGACTATGAGACTGAGTCTATTATACATGTCTGCTACTGACTCAGCTTCTCCTTTCTTGAAATTCTCATACTGGGTTATGAGATGAGATCTTCTATCTTTTCTCTCATCAGCAGATCCTGAGACTATCTCAGATAACTTGTCCCAGATGTCCTTTGCTGAATTGCATTCAGCTACCTTTTGGAATATCTCATCAGACATAGTCTGGGCTAGAATATTCATAGCTTTTGCATCAGCCAATTTCCATTTCTTTATTTCTGCATCTGTTCCTGAAGGAGGTGGAACAACACTTGTACTTGTATTCTCTGGAGGTCTTGGACACACTGTCAAAACAGAATTGAAAATGTCCTCATCAATAGAGTTCATGTACAGTCTAATCCTTGCCTTCCAAAGTGCAAACTTGGATAAATTGCACATTGGAGGTCTGGTGCTAGCATAATCTTTGTTTTGGGCCATGTTTTGTGAAAGAAAAATTCTAATAACAAAATCAAAACAAGCAGACCTAACTGGAGGGATCTTTGGGTTTAGGTGTTAGCCTGTGCAACCACTAAGGTGTGGTATTTTAACCAATCCTGGAAGATGTGGTATTTTTAACCAACCTCGCTTTGATACCAATTGAAAGTGCAAGTTAGATCTGATATACTCTAGAGGGTGGTGAATAGAGTATGGTGCTTGCTAAAAATTTTTACAATAGTTGTTGTATTCCTAAGTGAACAGGGAAGCAAATGAACTACAACAACTATCTAATCAAAAAGCAATCACAAACCACAGCCAGAAAACAAAAGAAAGTAAGCAACCAGATGACACAAGGAGCTATAGTGGTTCCCTAATCAATCTGGGTACATCCACTCTTCTACCACCCTAGGTAGGAATCCACTGCAGGATGAGTTGATCAGGTGTCCTGGGCACCAATGAGCTTTTGATAAGGTACTCAAAAACCAAACCAGATTTTTTGATCAGGTGTCTTGCCACCACTGAGTTTTGACAAGGTCTCAGAAACCAGCACAAACTTTTGAAGGGAGTTTGATAAACCCTTTACAACAGAGAGAGTGAGAGAGAGAGGGATGATATGATCTTCTCTGTCAACAATCAGAGAGAAGATAGTGGATGTTGTCAAAGCTCCCCCTGAGTTCTTGAGTTGTTCAGGAAGTGAAGCTTTGCAGTAGGGTGATAGGCCTTCAGAAAATTTGATCTCCAGCAAAGGATGATTTCAACAACAGCTGAAATGTGTGGTGTCTGGAGTCTTGAATGATGATGGCCTTTGAACACTGGAATTAAAAGGGATCTGAAAATCTCAGTATGTTGATCTCCTTTTGTGATGGTGTTCTTGTAAGAATTCTAAGACTGAGAATATCTGCAGCTCTTTCTCTTTCTGTTGTTATTGATGATGTTCTCTGTATTATTCTATGTTATTCTTCTATAGTAGGGATGAAAAACTGATCTTTTATTCCTTAGATCTGAATGAATATTTCTCTGTCCAAGATAGCCGTTATCCTGTCATAAATGACTTCCTTAACTGCATTTTGTCTTCTGGAGGAAAGTCCAATAAAAATATTCCTTTGAAAATCTCTTGAGACTTGCTCCAGATTAATTGAAAACGGCAACAAGATCCTTGAAATAAATGCTGAGAATAATTCCATAACTGTCTGAATTTGAATCTTAAAAAACGTCGATCTCACCAGAAAAACGTCGACCTGAGCTCAACTATCGTTGAACTGAGCTCAGAGACTGGTCTTAGACTGAAACAGAGATCGTCGATCTGAGCTCAACTATCGTCGAGCTGAGCTTAGAGATAGAGAAACAAACTGGAGACAAGAATGTCGATCTGAGCTCGAAGATCGTCGAATGGAGTTCGACGACTTGTTGAAGTTGAGCTCAGAGATCGTCGAATGGAGTTCGACGATTCGTCGAAGTGAGCTCAGCGAACGTCGAATGGAGTTCGACGATTCGTCGTCCGGAGCTCGACGAAATGACTTAGTCCCCTGAACTGAAAATATCTGGTCTTGAGGGCAGCTTTCAAACATAAATACTAACCCTTAGACTCAATTCTAATTGACCTTTAGATCTATACAAGGAGGTCAAAACAGATTTCCTAAAATACATAGTGATCCTTGCCCAAATCAGTAATAGGGTGTTCCAACAATGTGTTGTAAAATAAAAAAAAAAACAAAAGCTGACAAGGAATCTCCATCAAGCACTACTTACCCTCCTGATAAGTCTTAATAAGCATTGTGAGATTGAGCACCTTGGAAAGAATTGTGAAGTGTTTTAATAAGCTAGTTATGTATATTTCTATGTTATGGTGTTTTTTTTTCACATTCCACGTGTTCACATATTTGTAAGGATTCTCATTATGTTTTTTCATCAACCTCTTATATGTACACAACATTATCTTCTCTAAAATTTCTTCGCATGAGAATTGGACGCAAATGATTCTGCATTATCTTCACCAGAGTATGTGTCTATGATATAAATAAATGAAAGTTGACAATGTTAGTGTTCACTCACACTCTGTATTACTATACATTGTTTCAAATGTTCTATACTAGTTTCTTCATTTGTCGTTTTTCCTATTTTTGCTTCTGCATCACTCTGCTATTTCTTTTGACAATACCAAAAGGGGGATAGTTTAATGAGAAACCATTCATAATCAGGATTGTTTTTCATTTTTAATTTATCTAACTTCTTCAATTAAAAATAGCATATATTGGTTCAATCTGCTTAGCTTTAGGGGGAGTGTTACATCCATGTGGAGTTTTGTGCAAATACAAATACTTAATCTTACTAATCATGTTTACTAACACGTTTTAGATCATTCATGATTTCTTTCTAAGTGGATTTGTTATTATCAAAAGGGGGAGAATGTTGGAGCATACGTTCCACACTTCAAGGTTTGCTAATAACAAATCTCTGTTGTATTTGATCATAGGATGTTTATGATGTGCAGATATCACATGTCTAATACTAATGACATTTGGGCTTTGATTCAGGTCAGAACATAGGAGCTAAGGAGATATCACCAGGCGATATTGAGTATTGCCACCAGGCATACGTAGGACACGTGGCATCCGAAGAAGATATCGTCGACTGGTGATATCCAGTGTCGCCGGGCGATATCGCTAAAAAATAAAATCAACTCATTTTTCTTTGGAGATTATGAATTAAAGAATTTGGAGTGTTCCTTCTCGTGCAACTGATCTAGAGAGCTCCAGCATTCAGAATTACTCCATTCTCTCAAGAAGGTTCAAGCGCGAAAGATCGAAGAATCGTACATGACATTCGAAGCAACCTTGGCAAGGATTTGTCGGCATCTTCAACACTTCATTTAGAGAGCGTTTTAATTCTGAAGTTTACATTTTGTTTTGTTCTTTATTTATATTGTAATTAAGCGAGGAAATTGCCACCTTGTGTGTGGCGTCTAAGTTCTTGCGTGGCTTAGGAGAGAATCACTGCTTTGTGCGTGGCGTCCAAGTCCTTATGTGGCTTTGGGAGTAATCGCTGCCTTGTGTGCATCGTTTAGATCGTGGTTTGTTCTAGGGAGAGGCTAGTAGCAAGCTCTAGGGAGAGATTCGCTTTAGCCTGCCGGTTCTTGTGGAAGGACTGGCAAAAATCAAAAGTTTGCTATATTTTTTTATAAGCCTTAGTCTCTAGCTTCATAGTGATATGTTGTATTCATCGTTATCATTTTTGAAATAAAATACTGTCATTTTCATTCATATACGTTTCTAAGTATTTAGTTTTATTTTTGAAAAATTTGTTTTGATTTCTCCAGTTATTTTATTATGTAAACTCTGCTTTAGATTGAAAAATTGTTAACCCTTATTCACCCCCCACTAAGGGCACCTCACGATCCAACAAAAAATCCATGTTGTTAAAGAATCAATTAATGTATTTTTTGATGAGATTAGACTAATATATAAGGGATGATCAAGTTCTCCTAACATCACAGGTACTGAGAAAATCTTGCAAGAGCTGTCAATCCTAGACAAGCCCAGCTCAAGCAAGATCTCTCCTCCTGATGCAATTTCCTGTGAAGAAAATTAGCAATCTAATGAAGCCTATGAAGCTGTTGTTATGCCTCAACAAGTTGAGGTTGTGGCTAAAACAACATGCTGTTGAAAGGCTTCCTATAACAATCAGACACTTGAAGGATCACCTCAACAATCTGATTATTAGGGATGCCAGTCAAGGAGTCACAAAAAAAGAGCAGAATTCAAAATGAAGAATTATTTCTAAGATTCATTTCTCAGGTAGAACCAAAGAAATTTGAAGAACCAAATCAAGATCCTTTTTGGATAAATGTTATGGAGGAGGAACTACACCAGTTCAAGAGATGTAAAGTTTGGAAGTTGGTGTCAAAACCACAAGGATAACGTTATTTGCGCCTAGTAGATCTTCAGAAACATGCTAGATGAGAATAATGCAGTGGTGAAGAACAAGGCAAGACTGGTTGCTATAGGATACAGACAAGAAGAGAGCTTTGACTTTGACTAGACCTTTGCTCCAGTTGCAAGGCTAGAAGCAATAAGATTCTTCCTTATATAAGTTGCCTTCAAGGGATTCATGGTATATCAAATGGATATCAAGTTAGCCTTTCTTAATGGCAATCTCAAGGAAGAGATATATGTAGAGCTACTCTCAGGTTTTGCACATCCTACTCTTCCTAATCATTTTTAATTTCTTAGAGAAGATCTATATGGGTTAAAGCAATCCCCAAGAGTATGATATGATACCCTATCTTCCTTTCTCATTAAAAATAAATTCTCAAAGGGGAAGATAAATAAAACATTGTTCCTAAGGAAAAAATGGCAAGTGTCTTCTAGTCCAAATATAAGTTGATGACATTATATTGGGGTCTACTAATGACAACCTTTACAAGAGGTTTGCCAACATGATGCAGGGGGAGTTTTAGTTGAGCAGTATGGGAGTAATCAAGTCTTTCTTAGGTCTTCAAGTAAATCAGTCAGAGGATGGAATTTTCATCTCTTAGACCAAATACACTACAGAGCTAATAAAAAAAGTTTGGTATGGAGTCTGCCTCTACCATGAAAACTCCCATGAGGTCAAATATATCTCTGGATTAGGATGAGAAAGGGAAACCTTTTGATAAATCCATATACATGTGTATAATTGGCTCCTTAGTGTATTTAACTAATATTAGACCAGATATAATGTGTGTGACCTTTGTTTGTGCTAGGTACCAGGCATGCACCAAGGAATCTCACTACTCAGCTACAAAGAGGATTTTAAGATACCTTAAGGGCACTCAGCAACTTGGCCCGTGGTACCATAGGAACAATGATTTTGAGCTAATTGGCTATTCAAATGCAAATTTTACAGGTTGGAAAGAAGACATGAAAAGCACCTATAGGACATGCCAATTCCTAGGAAGAAGATTGGTTTCTTAGAGAAACAAGAAGCAGATCAATATGGTTATTTCCACAGCTGAGTCAGAGTATATCTCAGCTGATGGTTGTTGTGCACAACAGTTGTCGATTCAGCATCAACTACATGACTACAATATCTAGATAAGTAAAACCCCAATGTTCTGTGGTTCCTCAAGTGCCATCTCTATTTTTAAGAATCCAATCTCATAAAGTAGGACAAAGTGTTGGGTCCATTGCCCACAATGTCTTAGATTTGAAGAAGTCAATCTTATCAATGTCATACATAAAGTTGTATTTAATGTATGCTTAAGTTCATGCATGCAGGTTAGTCCTTATAACATGATAGGACATGTGTTCTAAGTGATGTGATATGTGGTCACAAAGTAAAGATGTGGAGAGACAGAAATCTATCTAAGTCCATAGGCATTGAGTGAAGCCAGTTCACTCACCGCCATATGCGAGGGAAGATGCTGGATAGGCTGGAAATTACCTAAGTCCACAGGGGTTGAGTGAACCCAGTTCACTTAATGCCAGGTGCCATAAAAGCACTGAATGAAGTTGTGGACAATCAAAGCCATGGAGTGCAAAGCTATTCTGCAGCTAAGTCCACATGAATTGAGTGATTACAGCTCACTCAACGCTATATATCAAGAATGGTCTAGTATAGCTGAATCTGTCAACGCCTAAGTATTGACAGGATGAATATTCGACTAAGTCCAAAAGCATTGAGTGAGCACAACTCACTCAATGACAAAGAAGATGTGTTGAGGCTTGCTGCTGCAGTCAAAGCCTAAGATGAAGATAGAAATCGACTAAGTTCAAAAGCGTTGAGTGAAGCTAGTTCACTCAATGCCCAATAATGAAGGCAGGCAAAAGTAGAAAGCATTGAGTGAGGCCAGCTCACTCAATGCCTTCAGACAGGTGAAAAAATAACAACGTATAAAAGCATTGAGTGAAGCCACTTTACTCAATGCTCTCAACACCTATGTTGTAGAATGAGTCAGCCAGATGACTAAGGGTTTTGACATTGAGTGAAGCTTGTTCACTAAATGCACTCAATGCCTGGAGTGAATTTGAGAAATTGGTTAAGTCCATAATCTGATGATGTCAGCCAAAGTTGACAAAGTCAACAAAGTTCAAATCAAGTGCGTGAAAGCTACAGAACACGAATTCAAAAAGTGCACTTCGGAGAATGTGGCTACAGTACACGCCCATCGCTCACGGGCGTGCTTACACGGGCGTGGGTGTCTCCAGGAGTGACATGCAAGTAATGGTCCAGTTCTTCCATCCTTGTATTCACGTCTGAGATTAAAATTAAGCTGTACAGTGTACCTTGACACGGACGTGACATGTTTGTCACGGGCATGACCCCATTGACCGTGACATCCCGACGTGCCAAGTTAATGTAGTAGTTTCGAGATCTGGCGGTTTCTGCATTGGAGGCAAGGGTTAGGAAGGGATAATTTTGGCCCACCCTGAGGAAGGATGCATTTGCGAGGAGGTGCCAAAAGTGTCCACGCTCCCTCCAACTCCTGCCCGCTCAAACAGCTTCGAAGCATCACGACGCCATGACCTTTCACCATTTGTCACGGGCGGCAAGCAGGCAAAGAAGGTTCCTCTTGGTTATGATCGACAAAAGTGGTTGGAGGTCAAGGCGTTGGCCAAGGTAACCTCCCAGGCATCAGGAACTTCATTTGTGACACTTCCAAATGGACCATAGTTTGCAAGCGAGGTGTTCATTAGCTTCTACACTCAGTTGGCTATCGACCTCTAGTTTTCCTCCATCCATCACCCAGGAGCTAGGCGAAAAATAAAATCATAGTGAACCTGCTCATGGAGAATTTGAGGGGGAGTTGGGTGGAGCAGCTTCCCTCGGTGTTGTGGGCTTTGCGATTGGCGAAACCCCCTCAAAATCAAAATCTCGCCGGTCCTACCCGTGGAGTTTGAGGTCCAATCCCCATGGGTTGCGCCGCAGACAAAGGAGGGGAGGCATGGATGGAAGGAGATGAGGAGGAGCTCTGCTCTCATTGGACATGGTGGAGGAACTTCGCGACGTGGCCGTCGTCAGGCAAGAGGAGGTCAAGCGGCAGATGTCAAAATACTTTGACAAGCATGTTCAGATCATACAATTCACCGAAGGAGATTTAGTTCAAAAGAAAGTTGACGCTGCCGGGAGATCAGCCTCATTAGGCAAATTCAACCCCAATTGGGAGGGGCCTTACATTGTGACCCCACTTCCATAATGTGGAAGGGGTATCCATGAGTCACGCATGGAGTGGTGATAACTCTAATTAATGAAATATATTTTATTTGGCGCAAATATCAATATGGAGTTTACAGGATCGATGAGGAGATAAATCTGGGCAAAAGCTGTAAAAGTGTAAAGTACACGCCACGGTCACGGGCATGACCTGCAGGTCATGGGCGTGACATCAATCCATGACCAGGCGCGGTTTCCAGAATTCATTGCCACGTCAATTAAAAGTACACGCCCATCGGTCACGGGCGTGCCCAGGCTTACACGAGATAACGGTAAAGTTCCGATAACACTTCCATCCACGCCACGCCATTGAGGTGACATGTTTGTCACGGGCATGACCCCATGACATCCCAGCGTGCCAAGTTAATGTAGCAGTTTTGAGATCTGGCGGTGACCGCCCATCACGGGCGTGACAATGCAACACTTCCAACAACGGCCGGAGTTATTCCCGCCATTTCTGCTTCCCGCCATTTTCAGCAACTGTCAAAACATGCCCTAGGTCACGAGCGTGACCTAGGGGCGTGACCCGCCAATTAATGATTTTTGGCGGTTTCACGCCAACATTCTGAAGACTTGAAGACGACGGTTCCGAGCCCGACACGCCCTAGGTCACGGGCGTGACCTAGGGGCGTGACCATCCAGCAACTTTGACTATAAAATCCAGGCAATTCCGGAAGCTTTTTGGGAGCTTAGTTTTTTTTTCTGTTTTTCTTGCATTCTAATTTCATAGTGTAGCTTTACTTTCAAGTCTATCTTTAATCATGTAAGCTTTCATGTAATTCTCCATCATGATGAGTAGCTAATTTCCAATTAGCACTTGATCATGATGAACTTTGGAATGGAATAAAATTCTTATTTTTGTCTCAAATTATCAAGCATTCTATTTTATGTACTTCGGTTTATCTTTGATTTTAATTTCTTAGAATTCATAAGTTGCAAATTATGTTTATTCGATTTTAGATCTGTATCCTAGATTTAACGAGAGGTTGTGGATACGAGTAGATCGCTCAAGGACAAAGAGAGTTTCATGCACCTCTCGAGAGAGGAATGAAAAATTCTTCCGCATTGGACTCAATTCCATTAGTGAGGTTCACCGCCTAAAGCAAGCTTAGGCTTTTCGACTAGGCCGAGAGGTCTTAATCGATCAACCTAAAGTTAGTCGAATGCGTATTCTTGAGAGAGACGCTTTGTAGACTTGGAACCTCCACAGTCAAAGTTGTAATTTAGATGCTTGTGCTTATTCTCATTTCTTGGAATTTTATTCTAACCCAAAGGGATTCTAGATCAAGTGCTAGCTTTTCTATCATCGTATTTCTCCTCTTAAGTTTAAAGTTTCCTTTTCCGCAAAACCAACTTCAGGTCGATAAAATAATAGCTCTTCCTTGTGAGTACAAGTACTCAACGGTCCTCGAGTTTAAATACGATATTTCCTATACTGAATTTCGATAGGTGCACTTGTTTAGGTTGAGATTTTAGTTTGGATATTTTCAAAACTTATAAAATCACCATCAAGGCAAGTGCATAATAAGACATAGTCTGTTGATCGGCCATATTTGGATTTGGATTACCCAAATTAGAAAAAATGGAAAGGAGGAAGAAGTAGAAGAAGAAGAAGTAGAAGAAAAAGAAGTGTCACCGATGGATTCCTCAACCAAATCTAGAGAATTGAGATCGCAAAGTCTTAGACGTTGCCGTAAGCTTTGCTCAATCTCCAGATCCAAATCAAGTAGATTTGACTGATTCCCTCGGGTCATACAACAAAATAAAAACAAAATAAAAAAATATTTTTTGGATTTTGATTTTTTTAAAACAAAAGGAAATAATAAAACAAATAGATCCTTGTTTTCAAAATATCAACACAGAAAAGTCCCGGCAACGGCGCCAAAAACTTGATACGGGCTTCTATTAGCCGAGTATCTTCAAAGACGCTCACGCACATGTAAGTCGTTGTGAACAATGCCAACGCTCAGGTAATATTTCCCGCCATGATGAAATGCCATTGAATTCATTTTTAGAAATTGAGGTTTTTGATTTATGGGGAATCGACTTTGTCGGCCCGCTACCCACTTCCTTTGGAAATCGTTATATTTTAGTAGCAATTGACTACGTGTCACGGTGGGCGGAAGCACAAGCCCTTCCCACCAATGATGCCCGAGTCATGACCCAATTTCTCAAAAAACTCTTTTCATGATTTGGAGAGCCGCGGGCAATAGTGAGTGATAGGGGAACTCACTTTTGTAACGCACAATTTGCCAAAGTTCTATCTAAATATGGCGTTACATATAGGTTGGCCACCCCCTATCACCCTCAAACTAGTGACCAAGTAGAAGTAGTAAATCGTGAACTTCAACGAATTTTAGAAAAATGGTTTCTACAAATAGAAAGGATTGGTCGGTTAAGCTTGACGATGCACTTTGGGCCTATCGGACCGCGTACAAGACCACAATCGGTTGTACACCGTACCGATTGGTCAATGGGAAAGCATGTAACTAACCGGTTGAGCTCGAGCACCGCGCATTTTGGGCGCTTAAATTTTTGAATCTAGATGAAAATTTGTCATCAGAGCTCCGGAAATTCAAAATTAACGAGCTCAATGAGTGGCACTTCTTCGCCTACGAAAGTAATAAACTATATAAGGAGCGCACAAAATTTCATCATGATAAAAAAATTAAGCACCCCAAAGATTTTAAACCTGGAGACCAAGTTCTCCTCTATAATTCGCGTCTACGACTTTTTCCGGGCAAACTCAAGTCCCGTTAGTCCGGCCCTTTTATTGTCAAAGAGGTTTGGCCCTACGGGACAGTCCTTATCTCTCACCCGGAAAAAGGCGAATTCAAGGTGAACGGGCACCGACTGAAAATATTCTTTGCCGACGATACAACTAATGAGCTCCGGGAGGAAATCAACCTCCCGAACCCATAAAATAGTGCCCCTCTTTGGTCGAGCTGAACGACCATAAACAAAGCGCTTGTGGGAGGCACCCCATGGTTATCATTCTATTTTACTTTTTTTTTATCGTAAAGTTTTTGCAGGTTTGAAGAATCTTTGCGGTGTGACGATCGATCGGGTTCGAACGTCAACTTCATACGAGTTCTTCATGTCGGTAATTTTTATCCAGTTTCATTTATTTCTGTCAAAACACAATTATATTTCCCAAAAAAAATATAAAGAAAAAAAATATAAAAAAAACAAAAAACAAAAAAAAGTTTTTCTGTTCGGACACGCCTCTGTCACGACCGTGACCTATGGGTCACGGGCGTGACAGAGCCGTGTTTAGTTCGTCTTGCGCAACCCGAGAATGGTTTCGTCGAGCGAAGTTTCTACTTCATCATCCGTTATGGCCACGGGCGTGACCGTCAATGGTCACGGGCGTGACTAGTGCGGAATCTCATTCGACAAAATGGAGTGGAGGAAAACACTTTCTCCCCAGTCACGCCCGTGAAAATTCATGTCACGCCCGTGACAAGAGACAATCACGGTCGTGACTTGCCCGGAACCCCCAACCTCCAAAAAAGACAACAACCTATTTTTTTTAAATTTTTTTCAGTAACACGCCCCAGGGTCATGGGCGTGACCATGTGCCGTGTCGGCGAATCCAAGGCACGACCACGGTCAATGTCTCGAGTTCCTTTCTTTTTCATAGTTTATGTGGCACGCCCCAGGTCATAGACGTGACCAGGGGCATGACCATGGAATCCAAGGCCAGCGCCTTGGATTCCCGCGCGGCTCCCTAGGATTCCCCTTACACGCCCCGAGTCACGTGACCATCGAATCCGGGGCTGGGAGCCTCGGATTCCTTCATTTTTTTCCCATGCTTGTCACGCCCCATGTCACGGGCGTGACAGGGGGGCGTAACCGACCAGAAAACCCTATAAATAGGGATTTCTTCCCTCTCTTTCCCCCACACCATCCAACCCTACTCTTCTCCCCTTGCCAACCCGAAAACCCCTTTTTCCTCCCTTTTTCCACAATCCCTCACCACCACCGTCGCTCCACCGCTTCCTCCTCCGATCACCCCACGGATCCCACCGCGGCGGAAGGCATGCTGCTCTTTGAAAACCAAACGCAGCAAGAGCGCAGCAATCGACTTCGCGCCAAACACCTTGGCGTGTTCCGCATCTTAGATTGGGCGATCCTCGCCATATTTGGAGCGGTGGATTTGGTGTGGGAAATTCTATCCACCCCTGGATGGAGTTCCCTCTTCTCCATTTCCGAGCACGCCTTCCTTAAGCTCACCGTCGAGTTCTTAGCTTCATTCGAGTTCCGTTGGGTGGCGAATGACGATCTCATCATCTTTTGCATGGGTGGGGTGATGGATCAGCTCACCATCCGCCAACTCAATGTCGCCATGGGCTTTTGCTCGGAGACCTTCTCCCAATCTCCCGCCTACCTCGGTCTCCTTACTGATTTCCCTCCCGATGTTAACCTTCCCGCCTCTTTGGCGGAAATCAATAATGACACCACACCCTACACCCCAAAGAAATCCAAAGGCAACCACCTCATTTCCCCCACCTTGCATACTATCCACAACCTCCTCACCTTTACTCATTCTGCTCGCGGCGACAGCCAAGGAGTGGTGACACGGGTAGATTTACTATATTTATATAGTATGTTTTACCGGGTCCCGCTCAACCTTAGATATGTGCTCGCAATTTTCTTTCAGCACCAAGCCGAAAATGTGAGGTTGGGAGCGGTGCACGGCGGGAACTTCATCACTTTTCTCGCCAAGCAGATCGGCCTTTGGGATACTCTTCTGCGACTGAGCTGCGTCCAGACGCCGCAAGTCATCCAGTTCCAGACCCTTTAGGCCCTCGACCTGGTGCGACGACGTGATGGAGAGTTTGAGGCTATCCCCCCAGCGGTCGGTGGCGGGGATCTTGATATTGATTTCAGTGCCGGTCCCAGTGGCACTATTCCCTCTCGCCCCATTCCACCACCACTGCAGGATCCTTCTTCAGAGAACGACCCTCAAACTTATTGGGATCGTCAATTTGGGTTGATTCACACTCGCCTAAATCAGATGGAGACCAATTTTGGCAACCGTTTTACTACTTTTGATGCTCGTTTTACCGGGCTGGAGTAGAGCCACACTTCTTCTGTGGCGCATATTACACGTGAGTTCGCGACTCTGCGCACTCATTATCCGCCTCGGGGGGATGATAACGATGAGGATTAGTTCTTGTCTTTGGGGTGTAGTCGGCTGCATTGTATCTTTTTTTGTATATTTTCTTTCAGTTATCCTGTATCTTTCTTTTATTAAAAAAATATAAAAAAAGATATATATGTTTTGCTTCAGTCTTGTCTTCCACGTACATTTTGGTGTTGCTTGGACTTCTTTAGGAAAGTCTCCTTTTTTTCCTTTACTTATTTTTCATTGGGGACAATGTATTGTTTAAGTATGGAGGGATATTTCTAAAGCAATACATACAAAAAATCAAAATAATAAATTTTTTTTCCATTTTCAAAATTTTTTTTCCTTATTTTTCACAAAATACAAAAAAAACGAAAAATAAAAAATATTAAAAAAATAAAAAAAAATCAAAAAAATTAGGGCTAATTTTAAAACTAGAGAAATCTTTGTTGCTATATTTATTCACATGCGAAATCCATAGTATTCAACTTTTACATAGTGTTTAGAAGATTTTGATGCTTAATTTGAATTTTGAATTTTGTAGTAGAACTGTTGGCCTTGCTGTGTTTCTAGTTAAGTGCACATGTTAGTAGAATTTAAGTAGAATTAAACATTCAACATACAATTAGTTTTTTATTTTTCTAAATGCGTAGAAATAGTTTATTTTACTTCTACTTTGAAACTGGTAAAATCTAAGAATAGTTTAGGAGAGTGTGTAGAAGTTTACTAGAGATATTTCGGGATCAAGAAAGAGGTATTCTTTCTCGATGTCTAGAACTTGCCCTCTAGCTATTCTCAAGACTTTGCATAGGTTAAACTGATTAGCATAAAATTTATTTAGGCACTTCTTTTGGCAAGTTTGAGCTTTTGCACCCTTACCTAACATTTTATCTTTGCTAAGCCAATTTGTGCCTATACCCTTCCTTTTGTTTTAGCTCCACCAACACTCTACCAAAGTCTAAAAGCATACTAATTACACACCTATGACCGAGCTTGAAACTATAGATACAAAACCGGTTTATGAGTGATTTGGAGCCATTTTATTTTGGTGGCTAATTGAAGAAAC
The DNA here is from genome assembly GCA_039583875.1 of Platanthera guangdongensis. NCBI lineage: Eukaryota > Viridiplantae > Streptophyta > Magnoliopsida > Asparagales > Orchidaceae > Platanthera > Platanthera guangdongensis. The sequence continues at coordinate 95,351,085 of CM077158.1, read as the reverse complement.
AAGAGTTGTTATATTTTTTTCATTCCTCCTCTAAAAAAAGAGAAAAGAAGAAAAAAATATAGAAAAAAATTTGAGGAAGTTGAAAAAATTTTCAATATGTTAAGAAAAAGAAACAAAGGAATTTAGGAATTGGCGGAGTTCTTCAATTTATTTCTTTTGTGCAAGCTCTCATTAGGTTTTGGTGTGTCTACCCATCGTTTTTTATCTTTGATTTTCCAAACCAAAAACCTAAGCCTACATTTCAACCTAGTTAAGCCCTACTGATTTGTGCTTAAAAGTTAAACTAGTGTCGTGGCGAGAGTGTAAAAGGGAAAGCCTATGGCCATCGACATCGATGGATTTCTTTGGAGGGTATGCCGATCTTCAATTTGTGCAATGTTATCTTAGTAAGCACGCTACTTTCTCCCTAAACGTGATTTTAAGATTTACCGGATTTTCATCTTCGAAGTAAAAATAATAAGTGAAAACACATTTTAGAAAATTAAAAACTAATTTGTATGTTGAGTAGGTTTTTCTACAATAATAACTACGTGCATAGGCATAAGACTTCACATTCTACTCCTTAGTTTCAATTTTTGTTTCTAGCATTAAATTTTTCTACTCTCCATGAAAAGTGGTTTGCTCGGGACGAACAAACGAGTAAGTATGAGGGTATTTGATAACTCTAATTTTATCTATATTTTTATATTACTCTTATTTAATAATTAATAAGTTTTTAAATATATTTTATGTTTTTATTAACTAATTTCTTTATTTCTTATTTTATGATCAATACAGGTTGCAAATATCAATATGGAGTTTACAGGATCGATCAGGAGATAAATCTGGACAAAAGCCATAAAAAGTGCAAAGTACACGCCCCGGTCACGGGCGTGACCTGCAGGTCACGGGCGTGACATCAATCCATGACCCGACGTGTGTTCCAGAAATCATTGCCACGTCAATTAAAAGTACACGCCCATCGATCACGAGCGTGCCCAGGATTACACGGGCGTGTCCTCCAGGCGTGACACAAAGATAATGGTCCAGTTCTTCCATTCACGCCAGATTAAAATTACACACCTTGACACGGGCGTGACATGTTTGTCACGGGCGTGACCCCATGCCGTGACATCCCGACGTGCCATGTTAATGCAGTAGTTTAGAGATCTGGCAGTTTCTGCCTTACACGCCCATGGTCACGGGTGTGATAATGGACGTCACTTCCAACAACGGCCGGAGTTATTCCCGCCATTTCTGCTTCCCGCCGTTTTCAGCAACCGTCAAGACACGCCCTAGGTCACGGGCGTGACCTAGGGGCGTGACCCGCCAATTAATGATTTTTGGCAGTTTCGCGCAAACGTTCTGAAGACTTGAAGACGACAGTTTCGAGCCCGACACGCCCTAGGTCACGGGCGTGACCTAGGGGCGTGACCATCCAATAACTTTGACTATAAAATCCAGGAAATTCTAGAAGCTGAGGAGGATATTTTTGGGAGCTTAGTTCTGTTTTGTTTTCTGTTTTTCTTGCATTCTAATTTCATAGTGTAGCCTTTACTTTCAAGTCCATCTTTAATCATGTCTTTCTTTAAGCTTTCATGTAATTCTCCCATCATGATGAGTAACTAATTTCTAATTAGCACTTGATCATGATGAACTTCCGAATGGAATAAAATTCTTATTTTTGTCTCAAATTATCAAGCATTCAATTTTATGTACTTCGGTTTATCTTTGATTTTAATTTCTTCGAATTCATAAGTTGCAAATTATGTTTATTCGATTTTAGATCCGTATCCTAGATTTACCGAGAGGTTGTGGATACGAGTAGATCGCTCAAGGATAAAGAGAGTTTCATGCACCCCTCGAGAGAGGAATGCAAAATTCTTCCGCATTGGACTCAATTCCATTAGTGAGGTTCACCGCCTAAAGCAAGCTTAGGTTTTTCGACTGGGCCGAGAGGTCTTAATCGATCATCCTAAGGTTAGTCGAATGCTTATTCTCGAGAGAGGCGCTTCGTAGCCTTGAAACATCCGTTGTCGAAGTTGTAATTTAGATGCTTGTGCTTATTCTCATTTCGTGGAATTTTATTCTAACCCAAAGGGATTCTAGATCAAGTGCTAGCTTTACTATCATCACATTTCTCCTCTTAAGTTTAACGTTTCCTTTTCCGCAAAACCAACTTTCAGTGGATAAAATAATAGCTCTTCCTTGTGAGTACAAGTACTCAACGGTCCTCGAGTTTAAATACGATATTTCCTATACTGAATTTCGATAGGTGCACTTGCCTAGGTTGAGATTTTAGTTTGGATATTTTCAAAACTTATAAAATCACCATCAAGTGGCGATGACCTGAAGCGTTTTTATCCTTAGCATGGGTAAGATTGTATAATTTATTGTGATAGTTATTCTAAAGATTGTTTCTTCACAGGTTCTGAAGTGTTTGTGATTCTGGGCAACACCGAGTAGACCCACTGCCTAGGCTCCCATCAAGATGGTAGGTTCGTAGGCTCGCTTGGTGGCCAAGGAAATGGAGATGGAAATTTGCAATACCCCGAGAGGATCCCGCTGCTCGGGCTCTCATTACATGGTAGGGCTGGAAGGCGCACTCGGCCCACGGTAGACCTGATGTCCAGGATCTCACTAGATGGCAGGTACGTAGGCTCGCATGGGGAGTAAGGGAATACCCCGAGAGGATCATGCTGCTCAAGCTCTCATTAGCTGGTAGGGCTGGAAGGCGCTCTCGGCCCCTGGTAGACCCGCTGTCTAGGTTCTCACTAGTTGGCAGGTCCGTAGGCTCGCCTGGGGGGAAAGGAAAGGGAGATGGAAATTTGCAAGACCACAAGAGGATCCTACTGCTCAGGCTCTCATTAGATGGCAGGGATGGAAGGCGCACTCGCCCCCGGGTAGACCCACTGTCCAGGCTCTCACTAGCTGGCATGTCCGTAGGCTTGCCTGGGGGGTAAGGGAATATCCCGAAAGGATCCCGCTTCTCAGGCTCACATTAGCTGGCGGGGCTAGAAGGCGCACTCAGCCCCGAGTAGACCCACTGTCCAGGCTCTCACTAGCTGGAAGTTCCGTAGGCTCTCCTAGGGGGAAAGAAAAGGGAGATGGAAATTTGCAAGACCTTGTGTAAAACCTCAAAACTCGGAAATGATCTGGTAGCATCTTAAGGCCAATCTAGGGCCTGACAAGGGTGACACGACCTTGGACACGGGCGTGTCCATGGACGTGTCCAACTACGAGTTCGATGATTTTCCATGTGGTTGACAAAATGCATTCGACAATCCTGGGAGGTCGGGTACACGACCTGAGATACGGGCCTGTCCAGGGCCGTGTCCTGCTCTGTGTTAGTCGGGCTGTGTCGGGTGAGGAACACGGCCTAGAAAACGGGTGTGTACCGTTTGACATGGGCGTGTCTAAGCCCGTGTCCTAGTCGGGATGCGATTGTTTCTTGTGTCGCTTGGGGAACATGCCCTGTGACACGGGCGTGTCAGAGCTGACACATGCGTGTCAAGCATTATATGGGCGTGTCTGAGCCCGTGTCCTGTTCTGTGTTCGATGATCAATTTCATATCGTGAGACATGGCCTGTGACATGAGCATGTCACAGGCCGTGTTCGGCCCAAGAAAGTGTTTTTAAGTGTGAATCGTGGCCGTTCATTTCCTTCAAATGGGATCCAAGGTCCCAGAGATCTCCCTGCTGTTATAAGGCCGGGAGTTGAGGGTTAAACCCTCATTTCTCTTGAGGCTTTCTCTTTCTAAAAGTGTTAGAGAGAGGGGAGAGCATGGAAGAAGGAGAAATCCGGCCGCCGGTGGAGCTTCGGAGCCCCAAATCGCGAGCCGAGTCCAGATCCGTGGAGGCGAGGCCATTGTGGTGCTTTTTCATCCAGCTAGTTTTCCATGGCGCCAAAGCGAACCTTTAGGGTAACGATTCTATTCTTGGACATGTGAAGTTCTCTTCCTTTATGCATAGGAAACCCACTCTCGCGAGTATGCGGTGAGTGTGAGGTGTTCCTTCAAGTGGATATGATTAGTCCACCTAGTTTTGCATGTAGAGTCCGAAATCGAAGTACGAACATAGGCATGGTGTGTGAAGCCTTCCCGGACAAGTTGGTCTGGATCGGTGATGTTTCATTATGCATGAATAGCCGGAGAAGACTCCATGCCGATGGTTGTTTTTGGGTTTTTCTACGTGGTAGATTGCAACAGGGAGCCTTGGGGACTAACCCCAAGGTGCACCCGCAAAACTGGGCAGATGTATGGTTCTGCCATCTTGGTGGCCTGAGAGCCAACTTGTACATAACTGGGTTATGTAAAATTGTATGATCGAGACTCGGTCTTCGGGGAAGCTTGACCTGCGTCGATGACTTAAATTGACATGGCGAGGTGAGAAACGGGTTGAGTGGAACCGTACCCGCTCTATGTGGTTCGGTTTAAGGGGCCTACCGATGGAATAGAGGGCGGGTCTTAGGCTTCAGTCGGAAAGACTAAAATGCTCACGATGTTGCCGTCCTCGGGGCGGTGTTGGACTGGGTTCACCGAGAATGTGCCTTGAGTGCCCGAGGTTTATGGACGTGCGAGCCTACGCCTGTGGTGAAGTGTGCTTAACTTGTACTTTCACTATCTTGTTTGGTTATGCTAATAAAATGTAGGGAAGGAGCACTGTCGCCCTAATTTATGGGTGGGGTCATTATAATTTGGTCAGCTTTAGCTGACCATTACATTTGTTTGCCACCGTTGCTGTGGAATGTTGATTGCATGTGTTGCAGAGCCTAGTGGCAAGTAGCGTGCTGTCGTCCATGTTGCTGAGCCAGCCCTTGAAGGCCAAGGGGAATGTTTACCTTTTATGCTCATGTGTGACCGGCCTGCCTGCGGATGTATGAAAGACATTTATTATTAAAATAAACTCTTGTAAGGCCATAAGGCCAAGTACTTTGTGTATTTGTACGCTCATTCCTACTTTGGGTTTTTAGTGGACAATCATGCTGTGGATTGGGTTCTTATAACTGTTTAAAAAAGCATCCGCTAGAATGCTCTGAGTTAAGATGAGTGTTCCTTTAGCAGTAATTTCGTATTAATACGTAACTCCACTAGCTGTTCGTGGTATATGGCGTGGGGCCCCGGCCGGACCTTCTGTTATATAACATGTGACGGATGGGGGTATTACAATTTGGTATCAGACTATGACATCGGTCTTGCTTATTTGAATTTGTGGGAGAATTCTTTTAAGGGGTGTTGAGCACATGTATGTGTGTCATCGTTATAACATGCAAAAAAACCCATGAACGCCCACTTAGGAATGAAAATACACATGTTTGAGGAACCTCCGTGTTCCTATACTTGCTTTTTGTTATTTTGTTTGGTCACTTAATGGTGTGTTGTACGACTATAGGTGACCAGGAGTGGTACATGATAGGCAGAACACCCGCTTACAGAGGCAAGTAGTGCACCTAATGACGTGCCTACAACCCCTCCTTTAGCAGAAACTATAAGACTTGTAGCCGAACTGGTGTTTGCAATGATAAACGCCCAGCAAGGAACACACGTGCAACATCCTACCCCTGTAGGGGAGCAGGTACCACTTCGAGAAGCAAAACCCAGAAGGGTGGAACAAGTGGTGGTAAAGCCGTTGATAGCTAGAAGTGTGATAGATTAGCAACTCAAACATGTAATGAGCTTTAACCCTCTGGTGTTTTCGGGAACTAGAACTCCAACCCAGGTTGAAGATTGGGTCTCTCGGGGGAAGAGAGTCTTGACAGCCACAGAAACGGAGGAATGACAGAAGACCACCATAGCCACCTTCCTGTTAGATGTAGAGGCAAGGTTGTGGTGGGAAGGGTTGGAGCTGCATCACTTGGTTGGAAGGCAACTCACAGATGTCTCAATGGAGGAGTTCTCGAGGTTATTCTTGGCAAGATACCTCCCCTTGGCAAAGAGGATCACTTTGGAGAATGAGTTCAAGAGACTGACGCAGGGAGATAGTAACATGGATGAGTACCTCCACAAGTTTACGTGGTTGGGTCGTTATGCTAGCTCTACCTTGGCTGATGAGGAGCATAAGACCAACCGGTTCTACGAGGATCTGCGTGATGACCTAAGGCTACTACTATCCGGGGCTATGGCACATGGTTTCCTAACCCTGGTCAATACGACCCGATCATTGGAGAAGGATCTGAAGAGAGTCCAAGAGAAGAGGGATTCTAGTGCGAAGAAGACGAAGTTCAAGGTACCGACCTACTCAAAGTCTGGTTTCCGTAGGTGTAATAAGAAGGCTAGGACTTCAGGTCTAGCCCCTTCTTCTGTTGCATCTGAGGCAACTAAAACCCGAACCCCGGGCGCATGTTTTAACTGTGGGAAGCCGATACATTTTGCCCGAGAGTGCCGGAGTAGACGTCCAAAGTCTGAGAGGAATCCTAGAGCAACATATGAGGAAACACGGAAGGCGGTGGAGTCAACCGCATCCCACTATGCTCTAGCTCAGCCTAGAGTGTACAATCTTGGCCTTCAAGAGGCCATAAAGCAAACTGACGTGGTGATAGGTATGAGATAATTAAAAGCAAATTAGCTTTATATATTTGTTACCTTTTGCGCATTACCTTATGACTGCTTGTGCTAGGCTTTGTTTTGATTTTCGATTATCCGGCGAGAGCACTGTTCGATACGGGAGCTTCACATTCCTTTTTCTCCGGAGGATTTGTATCATGCATCAGAGTACCTTCTTCGTTGGCAAGGGACAAATTGGATTTGTTGTTGCCTAATAGGTGTGCAATGCGCGCGGATAGAGTTTGTTGCGTAAAGATACGGATTGGGAGTCAAGAGTTTGACTTGCAAACGTCGCTACTGCCATTAGTGGAGTTCGACGTGATCTTTGGGATGGACTGGCTCTTGGAGCAGCGGGCATACATTGATTGCAACTGCAAGGAGGTCAAATTGGGAACTGATCGTGAGACAACATTTGCGGGCATGAAAGGGTCGAGCAAGACTTTGATGTCTGCTATCCAGGTGGTTAAGGAAGTTCGTGCTGGTGCAGAGCTATTTTTCAAATTAGTGGAGGCTTCGAAGCCTAAGCCTAGTATGGACAGTATCCCAGTTGTCTTTGAGTATCCCGACGTGTTCCCTGACGATCTCCCTAGATCCCCGCCTCAGCGAGAGATCAACTTCACTATTGAGCTGGTGCCAGGTGCCAAACCTGTATCACGCTCTCCATATCGATTAATGCCTAAGGAGATGACAGAATTGAAAGTACAACTTCAAGAGCTGTTGGAGCAAGGTTATGTGCGTCCAAGTTCGTCGCCTTGGAGCGCGTCGGTCCTCTTTGTTAAGAAGAAGGACGAAAGTTTATGACTTTGTATCGATTATCGAGAGTTAAACAAGCTAACAGAGAAGAATAAGCATCCGATCCCAAGGATAGATGCTCTGTTCGACCGGCTGGTGGGGTCGACTGTGTACTCGAAGTTGGATCTGAAATCCGGATACTATCAGCTGCGGATAAGGGAAAGTGACATCCCCAAGACATCTTTCAGCATACGGTATGGGCATTCTGAGTTCATCGTCATGCCGTTTGGACTGACTAATGCGCCATCCGTGTTTATGGATTTGATCAATAGAACATTCAGAGAGTACCCAGACCACTTCATTATAGTCTTTATCGACGATATATTGGTGTACTCGCAGTGCGAGGATTATCATTTCAGTGTTGGAGACATTGAGGAGGAATCAACTTTATGCCAAATTCTCCAAATGCGAATTCTGGTTATCCTCGGTAGCATTCCTTGGTCATATAGTTAGTGGGGAAGGGATTGCGGTAGATCCGACGAAGATAGTTGCGATACGGGAGTGGGCTGTGTTATCTACAGTGGCAGAAGCCCTGAGTTTCCATGGACTCGCCGGCTACTACAGGCGTTTCGTAGAGAACTTATCGCGGATAGCGTTACCCCTCACGACTCTGACGAGGTAAGATCAAAAGTTTGTGTGGTCGCTGGAGTGTGCGCAAGCTTTCAAAGAACTTAAAAGTCGGTTGACCACGTCTCCTATTCTATGTTCGCCGAGTGGGACCGAAGGGTTTGATATTTACAGTGATGCTTCGGGCAGTGGCTTAGGTTGTGTTTTACTGCAGCATGGGAGGGTAATAGCTTATGGCTCGCATCAGCTGAAGGTGCCCGAGAGGAATTATCCGGTCCATGACTTGGAGTTAGCGGTCGTGATATTTGTGTTGAAGCTGTGGAGGCATTACTTATACGGTGTGAAGGTTGATATTTTTACCGATCACAAGAGCCTGAAGTACTTGTTGGATCAAAAGGACCTAAATATGCTCCAACAGAGGTGGATGGAGTTCCTGGGTGTCTACACCTTCAAGATACTTTATGTGCCTGAGAAAGGTAATGCGGTTGCAGATGCGTTGAGTCGCAGGATTCCCGCGCAGGCCAACTGGTTGTCGATTCATGATAAGCATTTGATTCGGGATTTGGAGGCATTAGAGATCTCTTGTGTTGACAAGAAGACTAGTGACAAAGCGCAATTGAACTAGACAGAGGTGTAGTATGACCTTGCTGATAGGATTCGACAGGCTCTGGATTTGGATAACAACATGAAGCAGACCATGGATGAGGCTTTGGATGGGTCAAATTCCCAATTTAGTGTTGTTGATGGACTATTATGGAGGGACAGTCGTTTGTGCGTCCCAAATATGGGTAAACTGCGGGAGGAATTGATGTACGAGGCTCATCATACCAAGTACTCGATTCACCCAAGGAGTACGAAAATGTATTGTGATATGAAAAGTTGTTTTGGTGTCCAAGACTTAAGAAGGACGTGTCACTTTATGTGGCGAAGTGTCAAACGTGCGCCTTAGTGATGGCGGAGTGCCAGAAGCCTGGAGGTTTCTTGAAGCCCTTGCCTATCCTGGAATGGAAGTTCGACGATATTTCAAAGGAGTTTGTTCATGGGTTGCCAAGGTCGTAAAAGGGAAACGACGCCATCTGGGTGATTGTAGATCGATTGACGAAAGAGTCGCACTTCATTCCGAATAGGAAGGATGATTCAGTGGATAAGCTAGCAAAACTCTATGTAGATAACATTGTTCGACTGCACGGTGTGCCCCGTAACATAGTGAGTGACCGAGATGGGCGCTTTGCGTCCAATGACTAGAGGTTGGTGCAATAAATGTTGGGAACTAAGCTGAGTTTCAGCACAGCCTTTCATCCGCAGACTGATGGTCAGACCGAGATGGTCAACTGGACGATGGAGGACATGCTTCGCATGTGCGTCTTGGATTTCAGAAAGCGGTGGGAAGATCACCCGTACATGGTGGAGTTTGCTTATAACAACAGCTACCAAGCGAGTATTCAAATGGCGCCTTTCGAGGCCCTATACGGTAGAAAATGTCGCACACCATTGTCATGGTTGGAGACGGGTGTGTCAAAGCTGTACAAACGACAAGAAGTGGAAGGCGCCACTTCGTTGGTACAAACAATACGAGAATGATTGCTGATCGCACAGGACAGACAGGCAAAATACTATAATGCCAAGCGAAGTAACGTTGAGTTCGCTGTTGGCGATTGGGTATATTTGAAAATTAAGCCGTTCAAGGATGTCTCTCAGGTACGAGATTAATGAAGCTGAGTCCGAGGTACCTGGGAACGTTTGAGATTCTAGAGCGAATTGGTGAAGCGGCTTTTCGACTGAAGTTATCAGTGGAATTGAGTGGTAGACACGACGTATTCAATATCGTGTATATCGGTGTTGCGGACCAGGAGCGGTGCAGGAGAGCCTTCACAATAGTGATTTGCTGGATCGTGTTGCGGATCAGGCCTTCACCGGTCGTCAGGACCTCATGGGTTGATGACGAAGGTCAAGCCCATTCGCATTGAGGACTTTGAAGTCAAGCGACTTCATAACAAAGACATTAGGATGGTCAAAGTCCGATGGGACAACTGCGGTCATGAGGAGCTTTCGTGGGAGAGAGAGCAGACCATACTTGAGGCGTATCTCGAGCTCTTCTACTCAGGTACCGTTTATGTTTGAGTACTTTTCATTCCATAATTTCGGGACGAAATTCATTTAGGGGGGGATTTATAATGCCCCAAAACTCGGAAATGATCTGGTAGCATCTTAAGGCCAATCTAGGGCCTGACAAGGGTCACACGGCCTTGGACACGAGCATGTCCGTGGCCGTGTCCTGCTATGAGTTCGACGATTATCCGTGTGGTCGACGAAATGCATTCGACGATCCTTGGAGGTCAGGTACACAACCTGAGACACGGGTGTGTCCAGGGCCGTGTCCTGCTCTGTGTTAGTCGGGCTGTGTCGGGTGAGGAACACGGCCTGGAACACGGGCATGTACTGGTCAACACGGGCATGTCAAATGTTGACACGGACATGTCTAAGCCCATGTCCTAGTCGGGACACAACGGTTTCCTGTATCAGTTGGGGAACACGCCTTGTGACACGGGCATATCAGAGCTGACACAGGCAGGTCAAGCAGTAAACGGGCGTGTCTGAGCCCGTATCCTGTTCTGTGTTCGATGATCGTGAGACACGACCTGTGATACGGGCGTGTCACAAGCCGTGTTCGGCCAAGGAAAGTGTTTTTAAGTGCAAATCATGGCAGTTCATTTCCTTCAAATGGGATCCAAGGGACTAGAGATCTCCCAGCTGTTATAAGGCCGGGAGTTGAGGGTTAAACCCTCATTTCTCTTAAGGCTTTCTATTTCGAAAAGTGTTCGAAAGAGGGGAGAGCAAGGAAGATGTAGAAGGAGAAATACGGATGTCGGTGGAGCTTCGGAGCCCCTAATCGGGAGCCGAGTCCAGATCCGTGGAGGCGAGGCCGTTGCGGTGCTTTTCATCCGGCTAGTTTTCTATGGCGCCAAAGTGAACCTCTAGGGAAACGATTCTCTTCTTGGACATGTGAAGTCATCTTCCTTTCTACATAGGAAACCCGCTCTCTCGAGTATGCGGTGAGTGTGAGTTGTTCCTTCGGGTGGATATGATTAGTCCACCTAGTTTTGCATGTAGAGTCTGGATCGAAGTACGGACATAGGCATGGTGTGTGAAGCTTACCCGGACAAGTTCGTCTGGATTGGTGATGTTTCATTATGCATGAATAGCCGGAGAAGACTCCGTGCTGATGTTTTTTTTCAGGTTTTTCTACGTGGTAGATTGCAACAGGGAGCCTTGGGGACTAACCCCAAGGTGCACCCGAAAACTTGGGCAGATGTGTGGTTATGCCATCTTAGTGGCCTGGGAGCCAACTTGTATATAACTGGGTTATGTAAAATTGTATGATCGATACTCGGGCTTCGGGGAAGCTTGACCCACGTCAATGACTTAAATTGACATGGCGAGGTGAGCAACGGGTTGAGTTGAACCGTACCCGCTCTATCTGGTTCGGTTTAATGGGCCTATCAATGGAATAGAGGGCGGGTCTTAGGCTTCGGTCGGAAAGACTAAAATGCCCACGATGTTGCCATCCTGGGGCCGGTGGTGGACTGGGTTCACCGAGAATGTGCCATGAGTGCACACAGTGTGGCCGTGCGAGCCTACGCCTGTGGTGAAGTGTGCTTAACTTGTACTTTCACTATCTTGTTTGGTTATACTAATAAAATTTAGGTAAGGAGCACCACCGCCATAATTTAGGGGTGGGGTCATTATAATTTGGTCAGCTTTAGCTGATCGTTGCCTTTGTTTGCCACCGTTGCAGTGGAATGTTGATTGCAGGTACTGTAGAGCCTACTGGCAAGTAGCGGGCTGTCGCCCATGTTGCTGAGCCGGCCCTTAAAGGCCAAGGAGAATGTTTACTTTTTATGCTCATGTGTGACCGGCCTGCGTGCCGATGTATGGAAGACATTTATTATTAAAATAAACTCTTGTAAGGTCATAAGGCCAAGTACTTTGTGTATTTGTATGGTCATTCCGACTTTAGGTTTTTAGTGGAATTCATGCTGCGGCTTGGGTTCTTATAACTATTTTAAAAAGCTTCCGCTAGAATGCTCTGAGTTAGGATGTGTGTTCCTTTGGCAGTAATTTGGTTTTAATACGTAACTCCACTAGCTGTCCGTGGTATATGACGTGAGGCCCCGGCCGAACCTTTTATTATATCCTATGTGATGGATGGGGGTGTTATACCTCAAGAGGATCCCACTGCTTAGGCTCTCATTAACTGGCAGGGCGGGAAGGCGCACTTGCCCCTGGGTAGACCCGCTGTCCAGCCTCTCACTAGCTGGCTAGTCCATAGGCTCGCCTGGGGGGAAAGGGAATACCCCGAGAGGATCCCGCTGCTCGGGCTCTCATTAGCTGGCAGGTTTGGAAGGTACACTCCGCACCGGGTGGACCCGCTATCCTGGCTCTTACTAACAGGAAAGTTCGTAGGCTCGCCTGGGGGTAAAGGAAAGGGAGATGGAAATTTGCAAGACCCCGAGAGGATTCCGTTGCTCAGGCTCTCATTAGCTGGCAGGGCTGGAAGGTGATGCACTCTCGGCAAGTGTACCGATCGCTATCAAGTAATAAAAGTGAGGAGTTTAATCCCCAGATATCGATCTCTCAAGGAGTGCAAGTAGGAAGTGTGATTTCGCTATATAAAAAAGGGATTGCAAGCGGGAAAGTAACCTAAGGGGGTTTTTGATTTGGGTTCCTAAGTTAACAACAATAAGAAAACTTTTGCTGGTCGCCGTCACCGCGTCTCTTGGGTGGATTACTCCAGAGAGTAAAATGGAAGATGGATGAGCTAACGAGGGTCGCAATCACCTCTTCACAATGCACGATTCTAGCAATCTCTAGAACGACACAATCACAACAAGCACAGGGAAAAACTGAATCTTAACAACACAAGCAATGTTTAAGATATAACAACATATCGACATGCTGAATCCTTAAGCAAAACATTGTTCTCAAGCAACAATCCCACTATCACAAGTTCAGAAAGAAGTAACCACAAGAAGAGGTGTAGAAATTCAACCGAGCGCACGAAGGCTTTCCGAGATTCATGGCCGGAGTCAAGGGTTGTCGGGCTTTGTCCGAGCTCGGTTTTCGGATGATGTCCGGGAACCAAGAAGGGCTGTCACTTCCTTCGAATATCCCGCCATCTTTGTGAATGATCGCTAGGCTAGTTCTGACCGAAGAACCCCACAAGTGCAACAACAATCAGCTCGGATGGTAGCTTGGAGGTCGGAGAAGATGAAGGTGGCCGGAGATGAATCTATTGCAAGATTTCTGAGGAGAAACGGTGTCCAGATCAACTCTCCAAGGAGGAGAGAGAAAATGGCGACTGGAGGCGAGTTTTCCCGCTCGAAGGAGCGGAAATGACAGGTGAAGCGGAGCTGGATCCTTGGAAAGAGGAAATTTGCAACTTAAATAGAAAAGTCGGAAAAATGGTCACGCACGGTTCGGCACACGGCCTTGTGCAAACCATGCGATATTAGCTTTCAGGATAGACACGAGGAAGGAGATGCGTTAACCCGTGCAATTTCCTTTGCGCACGGTCAGTTCCGCCCGTGCGTGAAGGACTTCGCACGGGTAGCGACAGAGCGCTGGAAAACTGGGACACACAGGAAAACTGTGCATTCTACTCACGCACGGGTACTGCCGCCGGTGCATGAACAAATCACACGATTAGCCACAGAAAGGAACAAGCTCGAAAGCTACAAGAAAACCGTGCGTTTCCTTCGCGTACGGTTTCAAAGAAACCGTGCGTGAGGATCGTCGAACTCAGCTCGACGAAATTCGTCGAGCTTAGCTCGACGTCCTTCCAGTTGACTAAAACGAACAATTTCACACAAACCGTGCATGAAAGAAATGCACGACCGTGCGTTTTCCTTAAGACAGAATTCCTGTCTTGGGGGAAAACGCACCACCTGCACATCAAAACCAAAGCTGGAGCACAAGCTCCCAACACCAAATACTACAAAGAAAACACCAATAAAGAGCCATGGGGAGCACCATGTGCATACCCCCAATAATAGAATGTGCAATTGCACACCCTCGGGCCAAAACAGTGCACAAAATGGTCCATGACCGAACGATGCAAATATAGCTTAAATCCAGATGAAATGCAGTGCACGAGTGAGAAAACCAGCCCAGATGAGTCCGAAAAACTCTATAAATATCGGACTCATCACACCACCAGACTTAAACATTTGCTCGTCCCGAGCAAATCATCCCTCCGTGCACTAGAAAATAGCTAGCTGGCTTAGAGATTTCAAAAAATAAGGTAAAGCGAGAAATCGAAAACAGCATGGACATAAAAATATAATAGATACACTTTTTAATTATGCTACGAAGTTTATAAATTTCGACAAGTGAAAATAAGTATTATAGCTACTCAAAACTAGAATCCTGGAGAATCGTTTGGTCATGCGTAGGAAGAAAGTAGGCGGGCCACTAAGTTAAGCATTGCCAAAGACCGGGGCTCGGGACCACCTCCAAAGGAATCCACCAATGTTGGGGACCATAAGCTTGCCCGTTCACACTCTCTCCACAGCGCTAGTTTGACTCGAGCGTGAATCCGCAGGACTTTAGGAAGATAATGAGGCTTAGGCGTATACGTAGGTAAGGATGCAAAAGGTAAACAATGGCTACGCACAACCCTAATGAGCTCATACAAAAAATCCTCTCGCCAAGCAATACAAACAGGTGCCCCACACCACCAGACTTGGATTTGACAAACGGGTCCATGCACCGCCTACCAACAGAAAATTTCAAATGGAATTTTCATTTAAACTTTTTCTTCTTTCATTTCAAACTACTTTATTTTTCTCTTTTTCGTTTCTTTTTCAAAAATTTTTATATCACATTCAGCCACAATATCATGAAATCTGCACCTCGCAAACACAAAATAGCACCTCGATAACATCACCAAATGCAAGAAGTGATATACTAATATCTCGGGCTAGGGGCGTGCTATTGGGATAGGCTTTTAAGCTTTGGTGATCGCAGAGTGGGGCTGAAACAACAGGAGGGGTAGGCTCAAAACATGCTAATAAGGATTACGTTAGGATTGGGTACAATGCTCAACCGGGCCAAAATGATGGCCTACATGACACTCACGCTTGACTAACCATGCACCAAAGCTTCGAGAGTAGCTTGGGGCAAGTTCTTAGCCACTGAGAAAGATGATCCTTCCTCCTGACTCGAGCAATATGAGGCTAGTGGCAGCTACACACATTCCAACACTACCGTTCGATTGCTCCAGATTCCACAGTTTTGAGTAGTACAAACATTATTTACAAATGCATAAAAGCATAAATCTACGAGCATAAAGAAAAATTAAATCTATACTATTTATACACATCATGAGTCCTCGATTAGGAGCACTACACAAGTTTCACACTACCCTATCCTAAAATCCTAAGCCAGCACCACTATCTTAAAGTTAACACAAAAGAAATAAATTAAACTTGGGCCAAGCGCGTGCTTAAGTGCGTGCTCATGTGGTGTAGGTGCACAATGCAGTCATGATAAAATAAAAATTTAAAATGAAAATACTCTTGTGGTATGAAAGTGCATGTGCAAAGGTGACTCGCAAAACGTTCCCCCCACCAGACTTATACTAAACAATATATCCATGAATTGCAAGTATTATAAAATAAATGAAAGTTGGGGGAGAGGTTACCCATGCACATCAAATGAGCATACCAGAAGATTGACGTTAAACTTCAGCAAACAGTCCACGGCCTAAACAAATCCCACCTGCAAAATAGAATATCTCCAACCACAAAAAGCTATACACAATTAAGCACAACAACTAAATTGCGCAAATTTAAAGCAAGCAACAGCATTGGGTTGTCTCCCATAAGCCCTTTTCTTTACCATCCTTTAAGGTGGACCAAATACCTGTATTAACAGTTATATATAGATAATGTTTTTCAATTCTAGTCAAGCGCAAATCCAAGAAAAAAAATCGTAAGCAAAACAACTAATTGAGGTTACATCCATCGGGGTCTTGCAGTAATATGTAGTGCACATCTTTATCGGCGACCTTCCCTTCAAATCGCTTCAAGCGATGCCCGTTTACTTTGAAAGTGTTGTCCTTGTCAGCCCGAACCTCTATCACGTCGTATGGAGAGGCACTCACAACTGTGTAAGGGCCTCTCCATCTGGATTTTAACTTCCCGGGAAATAGCCGCAGGCGTGAATTATACAAAAGAACCTGATCATCCGGCTTGAATTCCTTGGGCGAGATCCGTCTATCATGCCAGCGCTTGGTTCTTTCCATATATATGCTCGTGCTCTCATAAGCGCCCAAGCGGAATTCGTCGAGCTCGCAAAGCAAACCACGTCGCTTGTCATAAGCCTCCCTAAAGTCCATGTTGAGGAATTTGGTGTCCCATAATGCCTTGTGCTCCAATTTGACAGGAAGGTGGCATGATTTGCCATATACCAGTTGGAAGGGTGACATCCCTATCGGTGTCTTGAAAGCAGTTCAGTAAGCCCAAATAGCATCATCCACCTTCTTTTCCCACTCCTTCCGGTTGGAGTGGACAAACTTTTCTAAAATGTGCTTCAGTTCTCTATTTGAAATTTCCACTTGCCCACATTTCTGAGGATGGTAGGCCAAAGCAACCTAGTGGTGAACACCGAACCGTTTCAGCAGTTGCGCGAATTGCTGGTTGCAAAAATGGCTTCCCTCATTGCTAATTATAGTTCTTGGTGAGCAAAACCGGGAGAAGATATTCCTATGAATAAAGTGTAGTACGGTGTGCGCATCATTCGATGCAACCGCCTCCGCCTCCACCCATTTAGAGACATAATCCACAACAACTAGGATGTACTGCTTCCCATGCGACATGGGGAAAGGACCCATAAAGTCAATCCCCCATACGTCAAATAACTCGCAAACCAGCATATTGTTCAAGGGCATTTCGTCTCATCGAGCAATGTTCCCCGTGCGCTGACATTCATTGCACTCTTTAACGTGTGTAAAAGAGCCGCGGAATAACGTATGCCAAAACAAACCACACTGTAGAACCTTGCGGGCAGTCCGTGCGGTTCCAAAATACCCTCCACCCTCATGATCATGACAATGCCTCCGAATCTCTTTAACTTCCAGCTCGGGGACACAACATCGGATAACCTCGTCAGCACAGGTACAGAATAGTCGGGGATCCTGCCAGAGATAATACTTGACGTCTGAGAAAAACTTCTTCTTTTGTTGATAAGTTAAATGCGGCGGCAGCGCCTTGCTTGCTAAAAAGTCAGCATACCATGGAGTAGAAGCAATAGAAGAAAGGGCGAACAGGCCCTCATCCGAAAAAGCATCGGAAATTGGAATTCCCTGTGAACCCTCGCCTTCTCCCCCTTCAAGTCTCGAAAGATGGTCGACAATCACATTGTCAACACCACGGTGATCCCGGATTTCAATATCATATCCTTGCAACAATAGAATCCAATGCTTGAGCCGTGACTTAGCATCTTTCTTGTGCATGAGAAAACGAATAGCCGCATGCACCACCACCCTGTAAAGAATTAAATAAGAATGGAACTTCTCAAAGGCGAAAACAATAGCTAAAAACTCCTTCTCGTTCGTGGTATAGTTCAGTTGTGCATCATTCAACGTCTGACTTGCGTAGGCAATAGTATGAAAGATCTTATTTTTACGCTTGCCCAACACTGATCCAACTACGAAATCTCTAGCATCACACATCAGCTCAAAAGGCACTGCCCAATCAGGGGATGAGAGAATCGGGGCTGAAACCAATCGATTCTTCAAGCAATTAAACACCTGATTGCATTTGTCATCGAACACAAACGTGACATCTTTCGCCAATAGATTAGATAGGGGCTTAGCTATATCCGATAAGTCTCAAATAAAATGCCGGTAAAATCCAGCATGCCCCAAAAAACTACCGATACCATGAAGTGTCGACGGAGGGGGCAGGTTTCTAATCACCTCTACCTTTGCTGGATCAACCTCAAACCCCTGCTGAGAAACCTTGTGCCCTAGAACAATCCCCTAACGCACCATGAAATGGCACTTCTCCCAATTGAGCACTAAATTAGTATCCTCGCAACGTTGCAAGACCAAATCGAGGCGGTGCAACGCTTCTTCGAAGCTATCACCAAACAGGGAGAAGTCATCCATGGACACCTCCAAGAAATCCCCAACCATCTCGCGAAAAACTGTGGTCATACATCGCTGGAAGTTGGCTACCCCATCACACAACCCAAAAGGTAGCCACCTGAAAGCAATGGTCCCAGACGGGCAGGTAAACGTTGTCTTCTCCTGATCCTCTAGGGCAATCACAAGCTGATAATAGCCCGAGTAGCCGTCGAGAAGGCAGTAGTAATCATGCCCGGCCAGCCTTTCCAGAATCTGGTCCATGAACGGTAGCAGGATGTGGTCTTTCCTGGTTGCCGCATTAAGCTTTCGATAATCGATACAAACTCTCCATCCAACGATAGGCCTCGTAGTAAGCGGCTCGCCGTTCTCATTACGAACGACAACGATTCCTCCGTTTTTGGGCACCAACTGCACCAGACTCACCCATTTGCTGTCTCTTATGGGATATATAATACTGGCATCCAAAAGCTTGATAACCTCGCTCTTCACCACTTCCTGCATCATAGGGTTCAATCTGCGCTGCGGTTGAGCTGAAAGCTTGAAATTATCTTCAAGCAATATCTTGTGCATGCACACCGTGGGGCTAATTCCTTTGACATCCGATATTTTCCACCCAAAGGCTTTTCTATGTAACTTCAGCACTTCAATGAGACAGATCTCTTAATCAGATGTAAGAAGAGCCGAAATAATGGCATGATGAGTTTCTTTCTCTCCTAGAAAGGCATACTTTAGCGTGCATGGGAGCGACTTGAGCTCACAAGATCCGTCCCAGTCAAACGGGGGTACCGCCAGAAGCTTGGGATCTCCAACCGGCGCCTTACACGACCCTTCCTGAATATTTATATCGGGGTCACAAAACTCACTCTCAACCTCATCATGCTGAAAAGTACGGTCGTTGTCAATCTCCATAGCACCCAGCTCCACACGAATATCCCCTCTTGACCCCTTATACATGTCAAAAACAGTCTTCTCTGATCCTAGGCATAACGACATCTAACCCTTTTCCGCATCAATGATTGCTCTAGTAGTGACCAGGAATGGACGTCCTAGAATAATCGGCATCCCATCCGTATCCTCAATATTGAGGATAACGAAGTCGGCCGAAAAAGACAGCCCGTTAACCTCAACTGTGAGATCCTCAACCACTCCAACTAGTTTCTTCTTTGATCGATCAGCCAGCTGCAGAATGACATTAGTGGGCCGAAGAATGCCAGAGCGCAGCTCACAGAAGATGGATAACAGCATGATATTGTTGGACGCTCCAGAATCACACAATGCATGACTAAGCGTGGATCGCCCAATGGTACACGCAATCGTGAAACTCCCTAGATCCTTTTGTTTTATGGGCCATTCCCGCACCGACATAGTGGGGCAATCCCCCCAGATCAAAACGCTGCCGCATAACTCAGAAGCCCGATTTTTCGCCAGAAGATCCTTCAAGTACTTCGCATAGCGCGGCACCTGTGTCAGCAGGTCGACCATGGGAATGCTCACCTAAACACCCTTCAGAATGTCATGAAACTTTTGTTGCTGCCTCTCTTTTCTGATATTTTGCAGCCTATACAGAAATGGAGGCCTTGCCTGCGGGAGTTGGACTTCAGGTGTAATAGTCACCGAGGGTTCCTTGGGTGGCTCATCAGTACTCTGCTCATCCTTGCGTTCCGAGGGTTGGTCCTCTCGACGTACACGTTCATCCACCATCCTACCGCTTTTAAGGTTCATACCATTTACTGTCTCGGCAGGACGGCAGACCCATAATTCCAACAATTTACCGACGGCGGAAATAATATCTTGTAACTGTTGCAATATGACTTCTTGAGACCTCCACCACATTACAACCCATACCATAAAATGATGGATAAGCAGCTCGCTCTCCTCGGCATTGCTATCTATAAACTGAGAGTCCCCCACGGTTTCGAGCACGGGTGGCATCTTCCACAAACTACTGGAGCACACCACATCGTCCACTATCCGCCAAGCGTCAACGATGGACCTATTAAAGAGGGCGCCTCCAGCGGCGGTGTCCAAAAGGTACCGAAATTCCTCATGAATACCGAAATAAAATGTTTGTAAGAATGACATTCCAAACGCATCCTGACCAGAACACCGGGATTGCAGCAAACAAAATCTTTCCCAAGCCTCACAGAGAGACTCGCCAGAAATCTGCGTGAATGTGGCCAAATCTAAATTTGCCTGCGTCAACTGGGCACGCGAACAGTACTTTCTGAGGAATTGGACTTCAGCGCACTTCCATGAAGTTAGCTCCCTCTGGAGGATATCCATATACCATTGTCTAGCTTTTCCAACAAGAGAAAATGCAAAAAGCCTAATCATAGCCTTGTCCTGCACGTCCCCATCACAACAAAAGGTTCTTCAAAGCTCCAGAAAGCTATCAATATGAACCTGGGCATTCTCTCCCTGGAGCCCATGAAACAAACAATGCTCCGAGATAAACTTGATTAGCTCCGCGGATAGCTCAAAGTTGTCCTCATCGTGGTTAGAGGCTAGCTGAGGTTCCTGCATTTTGAATTAGCTGTGGACAAAATTGAACTATGAAGAATGAGTAATGAATAAGATAGAATGGTCAAACAACAATCATCTATATCAAAAAGAAAAAAAACACACAACGGTTGCACTCCCCGGCAACGACGCCAGAAACTTGATGCACTCTCGGCAAGTGTACCTGTACAACACTGTATCCGGCGAGTGAGGTCGCCATGAACCAGACCGGCCGGTTCATATTGCCCAGGCAGCAGGCGAGCTTGGCAGAGAAATCTGAAGGCAGCACTTGAGCTCGGCAGGGAAATCTGAAGGCCGAGCTCGACATTCATCGACCCCGAGCTCGGCCCTCGCCGAGCTAAGCCTGGGCTTCGTCGAACCGAGCGGGACTAATGAAGGAAGACCGAAGGGCGAGCACCGTAGCCAGCTCTCACTCGCCATATGGAGCTCGACAGACAGCAGGCGAAGCAGGACCTTCAGGGGTGGCCGAGCTCCCCAACTCACCCAAGCTTATGAGGTATTTTTTACTGTTTTGCCCCCGCTGGCCTGCCCATAGCCTTTCAGAACAGTGGAGTTACGCTGTTGGCAGGACAATCTGGACTGCACATATCCATTCAGAACATCGGGAGTTGGCTATTTGCAGGCCGTTTTCAAGAAATCTATAAATAGGACCCAAGGGGTACCTCAGAAAACATGCTTCTTGTGCCCTCTTGCTCCATCTCTCTAGCGCTTTCTAAGGATACCTAAGCTTGGCCTTTGGCTAAGGAGGAGAAGCGATTTAAGATCTTCCAGGTGTGTGGTGGGTCCTCCCAGCCGAGCTCTTGGGTCAGTTCTTTCTTGTTTCTCTTGTTATTTTGCTTGCAGGAGCGAAGTAGGTGCGCGATCACCCCTTCCCCACGGGTGAACTCCACAAGAGACCAAGTTTTGGGTTTCAACAGTACCGATCGCTGTCAAGTAATAAAAGTGAGAAGTTTAATCCCCGGATATCAATCTCTCAAGGAGTGCAAGTAAGGTGTGTGATTTCGCTATATGAAAAAGGGATTGAAAAAGGGAAAGTAACCAAACAGGGTTTTTGATTTGGGTTCCTAAGATAACAACAATAAGAAAACTTTTGCGGGTCGCCGTCACCACGTCTCTTGGGTGGATTACTCCAGAGAGTGAAATGGAAGTTGGATGAGCTAACAAGGGTCGCAATCACCTCTTCACAACCCACATTTCTAACAATCGCTAGAACGACACAATCACAACAAGCACACGAAAAACTGAAGCTTAACAACACTAGAAATGTTTAAGACATAACAACATATCGACATGTTGAAACCTTAAGCAAAATATTGTTCTCAAGCAACAATCCCACTATCACAAGTTCAGAAAGAAGTAACCTCAAGAAGAGGTGGAGAAATTCAACCGAGCGCACGAAGGCTTTCCGAGATTCACGGCCGGAGTCAAGAGTTGTCGGGCCTTGTCCGAGCTCGGTCTTCGGATCACGTCCGGGAACCAAGAAGGGCTGTCAATTCCTTCGAATATCCCTCCTCCGTGAATGATCGCTGGGCTAGTTCTGACCGAAGAACTCCGCAAGTGCAGCAACAATGAACTCGGATGGTATCTTGGAGGTCGGAGAAGATGAAGGTGGCCAGAGACGAATCTATTGCAAGCTTTCTGAGGAGAAATGGTGGCCAGATCAACTCTCCAAGGAGGATAGAGAAAATCGCGGCTGGAGGCTAGGTTTCCCGCTCGGAGGAGCGGAAATGGCAGGGGAAGCAGAGCTAGATCCTTGGAAAGAGGAAATCTGCAACTTAAATAGAAAAGTCAGAAAAAATGGTCACGCACAGTTCGGCGCACAGCCATGCGCAAACCGTGCGATATTAACTTTCAGGATAGACACGAGGAAGGAGATGCGTTGACCCATGCATTTTCCTTCGCGCACGGGAAGTTCCGCCCGTGCGTGAAGGACATCGCACGGGTAGCGATAGAGCGCTGGAAAACAGGGACACACAGGAAAACCGTGCGTTCTACTAGCGCACGGGCGCTGCCGCCCGTGCGTGAACAAATCGCACGATTAGCCACAGAAAGGAACAAACTCGAAAGCTACAGGAAAACTGTGAATTTCCTTCGCGCATGTTTTCGAAGAAACCGTGCGTCAATCATGCATGAGGATCGTCGAACTCAGCTCGACGAAATTCGTCGAGCACAGCTCGACGTTCTTCCAACTGACTAAAATGCACGATTTCATGCAAACTGTGTGTGAAAGAAATGCACGACCGTGTGTTTTCCTTAAGACAGAATTCCTGCCTTGGGGGAAAACGCACCACCTGCATAACAAAACCAAAGCTGGAGCACAAGCTCCCAGCACCAAATACTGCAAAGAAAACACCAGGAAAGAGCCATGGGGAGCACCATGTGCATACCCCCAATAACAGAATGCGCAATTGCACACCCTCGGGCCAAAACAATGCACAAAATGGTCCATGACCGAACGATGCAAATATAATCGAAATCCGGTTGAAATGCAGTACACGAATGAGAAAACCAGCCTAGATGAGTCCGAAAAATCCTATAAATATCGGACTCATCAGAAGGCGCACTCGGCCCCGGGTAGACCCGCTGTCCAGGCTCTCACTAGCTGGCAGGTCCGTAGGCTCGCCTGGTGGGGTAAGGGAATACCACGAGAGGATCCCGCTGCTTAGGCTCTCATTTGCTGGCAGGGCTGGAAGGCGCACTCGGCCCCAGGTAGACCCGCTATCCAAGATCTTACTAGCTGTAGGTCAGTATGCTCGCCTGGGGGGAGGGAAAGGAAATGGAGATGGAAATTTACAAGACCCCAAGAGGATCCCGCTGCTCATGCTCTCATTAGCTGGCAGGGCTGGAAGGCACACTCAGCCCCTGTTAGACCCGCTGTTTAGGCTCTCACTAGCTGGCAGGTCTGCAGGCTCGCCTGGGGGGGGGGTAAGGGAATACCCCGAGAGAATCCCGCTGCTGAGGCTCTCATTAGCTGGCAAGACTGGATGGCGCACTCGGCCCTAGGTAGACCCGCTGTCCAGGATCTCACTAGCTAGCAGGTCTGTAGGCTCGCCTGGGGGGAAGGAAAGGGAGAAAGGATTGTGATAACTTGCAAGACCCTAAGCACACCCGCTGTCAGGCTCTCACTAGCTGACAGGGCCGTGGGATCTCTTGGGGGGAGAAGGAAAAAGAGGATTTTTTGTTTAAGTGGTCCCAGGTAGACCCGATGACCAGGCTCAAACCAAGCAGACAGGGTTGTTGAAATCATGATGGAGTCATGAAGCTCTTGATAACAAGTTCCAAATAGCTAACACCATTCCTAAGTAAGGATGGGATAACCCAGACCCCTCTCGGTCGGGGCTCTCGGCATAACCATCCCGACAGGGGTCTCTGCAGGGCTCTCGACATAACCCTCTCGGCTGAGCTGTCGCCATATCCCTCTCACCAGGGATCCCGACAAGCACCTCTCGGCAGGGTTCCCAGCACGGCCCTTTTGGCCAGACTCTCGGCAGTTCCCTTCCGACAGGTTTTACTTATCCAGCTCTTCAAATGGGTGGCAGTCATCTCCTAAGATCCTAGGGTTCTCACAAAGGTAATAAACATTCCAGCAAAAAGGCAGAACTTTCAATACAATATAAAAGTCATAACATCGGTTTGGGCAATCTCGCCCCTTATAAAAAGTTACATAAGTAATTTTACAAAAATAATGGTAAGAATACAATGAAAAAGCAAAGTGTGGAGGCTATTGGGCAGGCCCGCTGGAGGTCCCGCTGGAGGTTCCGCTAGGGGTGTAGCCGGAGATCTCGCTGGGTGAGCTGCCGTAGCCAGATTCCTCATTCAAGACAAGCTCCGCCGCATCATTGATCGGAGAATCATCCTCTCCTGTACGTTTGGAGGTGGGCTCGAACAACCAGGGAAAGATCCCTTGCGCCATGAGGGTATCGTCTCCTTCGTTCAAAAGCACCGACTCCCAAAGTACCTCGATGACCATCTTGGGAGTGGCTTGCGCGTTCTCCTGAACTATTACGTCGATCACATACGCGAAATAGTGATGGCGCTCGACTTTCTCCTCAAGCGATGACCGAGCCTGGGCCAGGGCCTCCTCCAAGCGCTTCACCTCAGCTTGTAGCAGCCGGTTCTTGCACTTGTTGTCAGCCACCCTCGTGCGAGACAGCTGGGCTTGTGCGGAGTCCTGTGAGACAGTCTGATTAAGCAAAAAATATGTATTAAGAGGATGAGAAATATTGAAGGGTCCCGCTTACCTCAGCGGCCGGGCGAGAGGAAAGAAGTTATTGGAAAGCCTCCAAATCGGCCTTCAGGGTGACCACTTCGGCTGCAGCGGCATCCCTAACCTTGAGCATATCGATGAGGTTGCGCACGATGGTCAGGGGTCGGCGCCCAGCCATATGCTAGAGCTGGACCGCGTGAAGCTGCGCCCGGATGGCAACATATATGTGGGATCGAGTAATTGTCCGATCGAACAAATCGGCATCCTACCGACCATAGAGCCCATAGCCCAGCATGAAAGCATTGCCGGTGCTTGGGTCCCGCTCCCTCCAGGAGGGGAGAAGTGCAGAGACCACGGTGCGGTTGGTGCTATGGTCCCAATGGATCAAGGGCTGGCCCTCAGCATCAAGGTACTTCTCGCAGAAGCCAAAATTCCGGTGCCCTTTCGGCAGCGGCTTGAGTGAGGTCTCGATAGGGGTCTCTGCGGTAGGCCTGGCGGCACCAGTCTTGCCCGTAACTGATGGGGTCTCGATGGGGATCTCAGAGGAAGCTGGGCCAATGGATTTTCCCTTATCTACTGCTGACAGTTTCGATTTTTTGAGTGGGGTGGCAGGGAGGGAGCTCTACTTACGCTTCTGGACACTTGGTTCGGAAGAGGATCTCGGCACCTCCAGGCAGGCGGCTGCAGCAGACTTGGCAAGGGCCAAGGGGTCGGCGAGTGCCCTGGCCTTGTCAAAAGTTTGGTGGAGGGGGATTTCTCATTCACCTGCGAGACCCATGGCTAAGTAACCTTGCTTCTCAAAGCAAAAGGTTGCAAAAATAGACTGAAATAATACCTCCGCCGGGAGGAACCGGCGGGAGGGAATCCAGGTCTCGTCGAAGGAACGAGACGTCGAAAATCTTAGTCCCGAAGAATTCGAAGAGGGCGCCCTCTCGCCCCTCGAGAGCGGGAGGCTTGTAGGTCGCATCGTCATACTGGACTGGCGCGAGTGGAATGTTTCCAAAGTCACCAGAGACAAAAATGTATCTCTATCCCCAGTAATGGTTCTTGTTAGCGAGACCGCTCGTCTTCACCAACTGCCCCAAGAAGAAGACCACCCCGCCTTTCGCGCAGAAGTTGAACAGCTTTCGGAAGATGGGCAGGGTGAATTCGATCCTTTTCGCCCGCATGTAGTAGATGAATGCCACCAAGATCGCGACGGAATTTGGGTTGAGCTGGGCTGACACCACCCCATAGTACCGAAGGGCCTGACGCACTTCCGGCCAGAGGGGGAGGCGGAAGCCCACCTCAAAATGCTCTAGGAGAATGACGAGCTCCCCAGTAGGCACTAAATTAACTATATCGTCATTCCCGGGGTACCGCGTCGCGAACCCGATAGGGATGAAGTTGGTGACTATCATGTCGAACTCCTCCAGGGTCAGCCGGTAAGGAGGGAAATTGTGTTCAAGGAAGGATTGGGTACACTGGGAGCGGCCATCGCCCTCGCCAGGCATTTTGAATAGAAGGCAAGAGGGAAGAAAAAATCAGGGAGGCGAGAGCCCTTGCGCTGTAGAGATCGACGAGAGCAGTTGGGAGGAGGATGAAGGCTTGGAATCAAAGAAGTAAATGCAGAGAAGTAAATGTTGTAGGTGGATCAGCCTATTTATAGAAGATTCAGTAATTATGAGTTTTCCTAAAAGCGGCGGGGATACGGTCAACAAGTCAGCAAATCCCAATGTTTTGACTCCTTGATTTCCATCCTGCCTCGTTGGCTCTCCTTGGACCTGCAGGAAGAGAGAACCTCCAGGAAGGGATAGGGAAAAAGCAAACATTCACAAAATGCGAGAAGTGTTGAGTAGGGCTCGAGAGTCAAGCTTTCACAAAGCATTAGATGTGAAAGCATAAAACACAGACAAAAAAAGCACGGACATAGAGGGGCTCTCGCTAGGCGAGAGTCACGAAATAGTAATGATAACAAATAATAATTGTTTAACTCTCATGAGGCTCTAATGGTACAAAGTGGGAAGGGTAGGCTAAGGCAGTGGTTAAAGAAGAAGCTTGCCCCACAGGGCTCAGTACGGCTCCCACCGCCAATGACCCAGACCTCGCCTGCCAGACCTTGGAGGCACTTGCGGATCAAAGAAGGCCGTCAGAGCAGTCAACCCCTGGTTGGCCAGGCGGAGCTAATCTCAAACCCGCACAACGTATCTTCCTAGGGAGGTCTTGACAGAAAGAATTTCCTGGTACTCCGCCCCGCTAATGAGGTCGGCGTAGTCCTGCTCGACGATCACCAGCAGCCGCTCCATCATCCCATGAATTCTTTTCACCGCCGCTGAGTTGGCATGTTGCCGGCGCGCGAGCTTCGATAGGATCGCCGCAATCCTCTGCCTCCGTGCCTTGCCACTCCCAGAGGCCTCGAGAAAGTCCTCCATCTCACCCGACGAGGGGAGGGGCGAGTCTTCCCCATTTTATTCTTCATTTTAACCTTCATCTTCTTCACCTTCTGCCTCCAGCTCCTTCGGATCTGGAGGGCAGATTTTATTCAGAACGGGAGGGGAGTGAAAAAGAAAGCTGAAAGGTTCTCGTACACCTGAAGAGCGATGGGTACCCTCCCCCGATGGTCGGCAAGAAGGGCCGGGCTGACTCTCTAAACTTTTTCCGATAAGCAGGTGGAGCGGCTTGCCTCGACCCGGACGAAACGTCCTGTGCTCCAAGGTCCTTGTCTCGCCCAATGGGGGAACAGAGATGCCCTCTCTGGCCAAGGGATGGGATCCCGGCGCAGGTGCGGAAGGCTTCGAGACAACCCCTCCGGCGTGGACGGCGGGATCGGGCGCCAGATTGGTAAGATTTTTGGGAGGAGAAATCCTGGGCCCCCGACCAACGAGGTTCGGGCTTCAACGAATAGGTGCTGCGAGAGGCCAGGTCAGCGAAAAGGAGTAACAAATCATTTAAAGCGGAAGCCAAGCCAGCAAAAGGGATGAATACCAGGAGAGCTTGGGGGTTCGACCGTGGTAGTCAGAGGGGCAGCCCCTGAGACTGGCGGTGCTGCCACCGAGGCTGACGGCGGATCCTCATTCAAAAGGCGGGTCGCCTTTATATCCGACAGTAGAAATTCGGCGACGTATTTCGGCACCGTCCCCTGCGAGAAGAGCGATACATCAGTACGCAACCTCATTCCAGCTCTTTAACATTTCGTGCTAATGGGTAAGGTGAGAAAAATACCTCCGGCACGGAAGAAGGGATCTCATCGCGGTTAGGAGTTGGGGTAGGCGAGTCGTGGTTCTCTTTTGAAAGGTCTCGCCTCACCGACTTGGCCTTCTTCTTCTTCTTTGGGTGGGAGCTCTCGCCAGCTGACTTCTCGCCTGCTGGCATTTTTCCCATCAGCCAAGGAGCAACTTTGGCGCAGTTGGCGCGAGCCCGCACCTGGGCCACAGCAAGGCAGGCCTGAAGTTCTTGCTAGAGTGGTTTTTCGACACATTTGGTACGCATTTTCATGGCTATGCAGAAGCTCAATCAGAGAACAATGATGACAGGGATGGCCCGAGAAACAAACTCGACGGTGTATATATAGGACCAAGGTGGGTTTCGCAGAAAGATTCCCTGCCAGGTCAACAAGCACCCACCAAATTTTATAGGATGGACGTGTCTTTCCGAGCGCAAAGCTAGCTCGCAAAGAGCGGGGATTGTGTACAAGCCCATATTCACTGGGTGGGACCAAGTTGCCCCAAGGACCTGGATTGGGCTAGCTCTGGGCTAAAATTAGATCAGATAAGAAATAGGGCGGGAGGGCTCTCGCCATAAGTGGGTGGGAAGGATCTCGCCCAGGGGTCAAGTAACGCCATTTCGTCGAGCGCCATTCGTAGAACGTTATTCTTTGAATGTCATTCGTCGAACGTTATTCGTCGAAAGCAAATTCATCGAACTATCCCTTCGACTTAAGTTATTTTTGTCAAACAGGTTTAGGTTTAGGCCATAGATGAACCAGGGCAGGCGGGAAGGCTCCCGCCCTAGGAAGGCGAAAGGGTTCGCGCCTCAGGTTGGCGAAAGCCCATCAGCCCGCGGCGTTGAGTGATGTTTTCCACTCAACGCCCCTTTAGTATTTTGGTTCCTGCCTGGGGTAGGTGGGAAGGCTCGCTATCAGAGCGTGCAGGGTTCCCGCAGAGCTTAGCAGGAAGGGCTTCCGCCAAATGGGACCCAGACCTGAAATTACCTAAATACCACTAGGTCTGCATTTAGCTCATTAGAACAACAAAGTTTGGCTATTGGCAGACCAGTCCAGAGGCATTTCAGTAATTTTAGGGCAGCAAAATTACGCTTTTTACAGACCAGATATCAAAAATCTATAAATAGACCCACAGGATACCTCAGAAGGTAGATTTTTCTCATACTCTGATTTTTCCTTCTAGAGCATTCTGAGGTACTCCTAACTCTGCAATTGGCTTTGGAGGGGAAGTGCTCAGAGAACTTTCGGGTTAGAGGAGTGACCTCCCAGCTAAGGTTTTGGGTCAGTTCTTAGTCCTTTATCACTAGTCTGGGGTTAAGGTTTGGGAGAAATAGGTGTCGGTTACACGCCAAGGTCCGAACTCTCGTTGAGGCCAGTTTTTGGCTTCAACAATGCAGTGCAAAGCTATTCTATAGCTAAGTCCATAGCTGTTGAGTGATTACAGCTCACTCAACGCCATATATCAAGAATCATCACGTATAGCTAAATCTGTCAACACCTAAGTATTGGCGGGCTGAATATTCGATAAAGTCCAGAAGCTTTGAGTGAGCACAACTCACTCAACACCAAAGCAAAAGCATTGAATCTTACTACTGCAGTCAAAGCCTAAGATGAAGGTAGAAATTGTTGAAATTTTTGAAGTGAAAGTGAGTGAATGGAGGACTTGGGCAACCTTTCCGCGTGGACTATGCGGACAGGGCTGGCGGACTGCCAGGTCGGCAGGGGTGTTGCAGACGGTTTGTTCTGTAGCGGCCTGGGCAGTCTATTCGCGCGGACTACGCAGACAGTAGTGGCGGTCTGCTAGGCTGGCGTATCCTCAGCAAGCAGCTGGATCCCAGGAAGTAACCAGGCGGATAGCAACTATATCCGCAGAGTCCGGCATGAAGCGGACTGAAGGACTGGAGCTCTACAGACCGACTTGGCAGGAGCCTTTGTCTTGCTCTGGTGCAGCGGAAAGTGGAAGCCGCAGAGACCGCCAGTCAGTACGGAATGATACTGGAGCTCGTCGGGACAGGTGGACTGGATCCAGTGTCTGCTAGTAGGTGCGGACTGGCCCTTATGGCCAGTGGTGTGGACTTGGTTGGTTCTGAACAAAGTCCATGTTTGGCTCAATCCAGGGAGATCGCGCAGTAGTGTGCGGATTGCTTCTCAGTCCGCCAAGCTCGACAGTAGTGCTGTGTGCCTTGGTTGCGAGTTTGGAGGAATCTGACTGGAGATTGTGTCTGCAACTGCGTGCGGGCTGGAGCTGGGGTCCGCTGAGTCCGACAGCTACCGTGCTGGTGTGGACTCGGGATTTGCGGACTGAAGCAGTCTGCGGAAGAAGTGGAATGGAGGAGTCTGCTGTTTAAGCAGACTGGAGCAGTGTCCACTGAGTCCGGTAGGTGTCTTGGTGATGAGGCTATGGACTCAGGGTATACGGACTGGAGTTGTCTGCAGGGATATGAAGGCTAGGGCTATCCGCATTATGAGCGGACTGGACTGTGTGTCCGCTGAGTCCGGCATTTGCCTTGTGGTGAGGGTGTGGACTTGGGATAAGCGAGCTGGAGCTGTATTCGCGGATTGGCGAACAATGTTTCTGTGGAGTTCGGCTGTGGTCTTGGCATGGGCCTTTGGCGATAAGGCGGACTGGCGATTGTGTCCGACCTTGGAGAAGCTATGGTGGACTGGCTATCCTGCACATGCGTGACGGACTGGAATGTATCCGCAGACTGCAAAGACGTCTTGCTACGGGATGTGGCGGTAATCCTATCATCTAGGGCGGTGACCACACTCATCATCGTGCCTATAAATAGGACCCATGTCACATCAGGAATAGTAGAGAGCCAAAGTAAGTGAACAGTAACTTGAGCCCGCAAAAGTTGCTGCAGACTGCTTTTTTTGTCCGCACGGTTTGATTGAGTTGACCGGCTTGTGCTGTGCAGGTTATGCGATAGCGCTGGAAAGCCAGGACTTGGCTCTGATTGCGGTCAGGGACAGTGCGGACTCTGCGGTTAAGCAACAGGCGGTAAACAGCAGGTCGCGGACAGTGACCAGATGGTCTTCTCTTTGGCAACTTGGTTTGGGGTTCAATAAGTCGCCTGCTTCTGGCGGACTATTCTATTCGGCATCGCAGTTTGTGCGGTCTGGCGGCTAGGCGACCTTGCGGTTAGGCGGCTTGCAGATCGGCGGCTAGAACTAGCATTGGAATAAGGGGTAGTCCGCGCGGCTTGGGTTGTAGTCTGGCGACCTGGCGGACTGTGCGGACTCCACAGCAGTAGACCAACAGCTTGGTGTTTGAGTCAGGGCGGCTTGTGTTAACTTATCTTTGTATTTGTCTCTGCTCTCCCTGTATTGGTTTTGGTGAAGCATGTCTCGCCATGTATGTCTCGCATTGTAAATAAGTTTGCTGTAAACCAATAAAGACACTTGTACTGCATGTGTTTTCTGGTTGACTGGCTAAAGTTGAGATAACCCCTGCTCCCTCCAAGGTCCAGAGTAATTTCTCCGGGATCAAGGTGTGATCTTGATAGTGCTGAGAATATTAATTTGGCGTCAGGCTATATTGTTGACCACCTGGAGAAAATTCAACATGGTTTCAGAGCCAGGTTGTTGAATTTTAACATGATATCAGAGCTGGATTGGATGGATAAGCAGTGATCAACTGAAGTGGTTGTTGCTCTTGTGAAGAGGGAACCAGTGGTAGAACCATCACAGTGGAAGATGCAAGTGGTCTTGGAATTGAACTCCTTATAGAGACGAACTTTGATAGGTGGAAGTCTTGTATAGAGAGCTTTCTTCTTGGCGAGGACCTTTGGGAGGTTGTATGCGGAGCAGAAAGAGAAGAGGCTACTGTTGGTAATGCTGAAGAGATGACGAATGCGAAAGCGGAGTCTATTCCCAAGCAGGTGATGTCATCGGAGCTCTTGGACCACATCAGTGGATGTCGGTCAGTTGCGGAGGTCTGGACTTCCCTTGATGGGTTGTTCAGGAAGGAGGTGAAGGTTGTTGCAGAGGATGGTCCTTCTACTTCATATCAGCAAGAGAGGAGTGTTTCTCCAAGGCATGATGGGAAGAGGAAGGAGGGACAAAGGTGCTATAAATGCAAGCAGCATGGTCATCTCAGGAAAGAGTGCAAGGTTGTCTTACTCTCAGTGGACGTAGCTCATGTTGGAGGCAAGGAGAAGAACTTAGTTGGGTCTTCAACAACTTCTGGTGCTGATCGTATGAAGGCCAGTGATAGTGCAGCTATCTTACATGAAAGACTGGGGCATGTAGGGATGGACAAGCTGAAAGCAATGGCAGAAAAAAGACTCGTGAGAGGCTTGCCTAGATTGTCATCCTATGACGATGGTCAGGGATGTGTGGGATGTCAGCAAAGTGAAGCTTATCGCTTTATGGTTGATAAGGCACAATCCAGATGTAAAGCACACGTGGAGGTTGAAGCTGAAGAAGAAGGCAGAGGGAAGCATGATTCTATTTGGTTGATGCTGGAGGGCTCCCTCATGGTCCATGATATGCGAAGCGAGGACTATGTCTTGGACATCTCTTTATAGATGCTATCGAAGGGACCAGGTGCAAGGTTACGAGAGCTGCTGGAGTTATTCATCACTTCAAGGGGGAGTGTTGAAATTTGTGAAGTGAAAGTGGGTGAATGGAGGACTTGGGAACCTATCCTCGCGGACTATGCGGACAGGGTTGGCGGATTGCCAGGTCAGCAGGGATGTTGTAGACGGTTTGTTCTGTAGCGGCCTGGGCAGTCTGTTTGCACGGACTATGCGGATAGTAGTGGCGGTCTGCCAGGCCGGCGCATCCTCAGCAAGCAGCTGGATCCCAGGAAGTAACCAGGCGGATAGCAACTATATCCGCGGAGTCTGACATGAACCGGACTGAAGAACTGGAGCTCTGGAGACCGGCTTGGCAGGAGCCTTGGTCTTGCTCTGGTGCAGCGACAAGTGGAAGTCGGGGAGAC
This sequence comes from Platanthera guangdongensis, assembly GCA_039583875.1. Lineage (NCBI taxonomy): Eukaryota > Viridiplantae > Streptophyta > Magnoliopsida > Asparagales > Orchidaceae > Platanthera > Platanthera guangdongensis. The sequence continues at coordinate 95,318,178 of CM077158.1, read as the reverse complement.
CGCCTGTCAGTGCGGACTGATACTGGAGCTCGCCGGGATAGGCGGACTGGATCAAGTGTCCGCTAGTAAGTGCGGACTGGCCTTGTGGCCAGTGGTGTGGACTTGGTTGGTTCTGAACCAAGTCCATGTTTGGATCTGTCCGGGGAGATTGCGCAGTGGAGTGCGGACTGCTTCTCAGTCCTCCAAGCTCGGCAGACGTACTGTGTGCCTTGGTTGCGAGTTTGGAGGAAGAGGACTGGAGATTGTGTCCGCAACTACGTGCAGGCTGGAGCTGGGGTCTGCTGAGTCCGACAGCTACCGTGCTGGTGTGGACTCAGGATTTGCAGACTGAAGCAGTCTACGGAAGAAGCGGACTGGAGGAGTCTGCTATTTAAGCAGACTGGAGCAGTGTTCGCTGAGTCCGGTAGGTGTCTTGGTAATGAGGCTATGGAATCAGGGTATGCAGACTGGAGTTGTCTGCAGGGATATGCAGGCTAGGGCTGTCCGAAGTATGAACGGACTGGACTGAGTGTCCGCTGAGTCCGGCATTTGCCTTGTGGTAAGGCTGTGGACTCGGGATAAGCGGGCTGGAGCTGTGTCTGCGGATTGGCGGACAATGTTGCTGCGGAGTCCGGCTGTGGTCTTAGCTTGGGCCTTTGGCGACAAGGCAGACTGTCGATTGTGTCCGGCCTTGGAGAAGCTATGGTGTACTGGCTATCCTGCACAAGCGCGGTGGACTGGAATGTATCTGCGGACTTCGGAGATGTCACAACCCGCAGTTTCACCGCATAAAATAACTTATCAGAGTAAGGTAAAATGCGCGTCATGATGCCACGTCAGCGGGGGATAACTGCGGACGCTCTGTCAATCACCTACATATTCATGAAGAAAGATTTTTTTTAGTTATTTTAAGGAAAAAAATTAGTTTAAGTGTAGAAGAAAGCCGTATCCCTAGGCTTAGTGGCTCATCTAGTCTACAAATCAAAATATAATTATACGCTGCGGAAAAATACTTGTTTAGATTGATTCCAACATCCTACATGAGTATAAACGTCCCCAAAGAGACAACTCACGCTATGCAAGACTCTAAATTTATTATAGTAGTAAGGATAGCTTTTACGGTCGTTAAATATAACAAGTTAGAGTTTTTAAATTATGCAATGCATGATGTAATAGTAGTAGATTTTATTTTTAAAAATACCTAACATGCATTCCTAGCATAAATCCTCCCAGAGAGCAAGTAATCCACATCCACATATAGAGAAATAAGCAGCTAGCAAGTATCTAAAAATAACAATTCTGTGGGCGCCAACAAACTGACACGAACCCACTTACAGAATAGTAAGTCTGAACTAGTAACTAAATAGACAACAATCTACCTCGCTGAGATGAGGTAACAACCACGGCCAACACTGCCGCCTAGAAACTCCAAAACAAGCTCTGTTATCTGCTACTACTCTGAACCTGAGGCATTCCAAAGACAGAACACCTCAGCAAGAAGGTACAAATGGTGGCAGAAAAATAATAAGCCAAAATAAACAAAGGTCAAAAGTGGTAGCAACACAAGACCAAAAGCACTGAAGTAAAGAACAAAAGAAACAAGGCATCCACACAAAAAAACTCTTACGTGATTCGTCATGTACAATAAGAGTACACCAGACGCACGAGGCTATAAGGTGACGACGTGAATAAATCATAAGGAAAAAGTACAAAACTTTATTAGGCACCTGTGGTCGACTCTACCCAAAAAAACACGGGCGAGGTGGTCACTCGACTGGACACACCCTCACGAATATAATATTCATCTAACTGCGAGGGAGTCTCATACTCTCCACCATACACTGCAGGCACCCAAAAACCTGGTAGACTTCCACAAGGTACTAATAAAGGCATCAAACATTACAAAGGTGGTTTCATCCACTAACTCCCGCAATCAAGAAAACCCACAAGAAAACAACCAAAAAATATCTCGAGATTTGGCAAGTCAGATTCTACATGACACTTCTAGATTAAAGACGCAGTTGATCAACTCTTAGGAACGATATACAATCCTCGATAAACTATAATACGTTCAATAACGAAAGCTAAGGCATTTAAAGCCATCATTAAGACACATCAAGAACGATTAAACATAACCAGACAAGATCGAGTTTACCATGACAAAACCTTACAACATCATGTGATCATTGAAACAGTTAATCAAAACAATAATTTGGAAGAACAAGCGCAGAAAATTTTAAAGAACATGAAAACATAGCCGTTACCATCAAATCGGATAAGGAGAAATGAGGGGAAACCACCACTTGCCTTGGTTTTACCGGAAAAGTACTTTGAATCACTCCACGTCGTAGATCGGGGCAAAAGGATGCGGGAGGAGTTGAAATCTGAACAAGAACTGCCGAAAAAGAGGTTAGAGCCGAAAAACCCTAACTAGAATTCTCAAGAAACGGGGAAGGTATTACCACGATAGCATAGCTCTCGGCGAGAGCTTTCCGGATCGACGTTCGGTTGAAGATTACGAGCACCGAAGCACCGTCGGCGGCCACCGGAAGGTTCACGAAATATTTTCTCTCTCACGCTCACGCCGCTCTGGTTCGGGAGGAAAAGAGATCGGAGAAGATGAAGTTTTCTCTAGTATAAAATATATATATATACATATCTATATATAAAGATATATATATATATATATATATATATATATATATATATATATATATATATATATATATATATATATATATATATAATGTTCTGTCTAAAAACGAATTGAAAACGTGTGGTTGCGCGGAAGACGAAAATACTGGTTTAGCATGGCTTCAAATCGAAAAGTGCCCAACATGAAAGTTGTAGATCTCGTCGAGACAAACAAATTTCATGTTAACTATGTTTCCAAACGACATCGTTTTGACCCTCAAAAAGGCCCCCGAACGCAAACTACGACAGCCTACACGAGAACGAACTTACGGGTACTCGAGAGGTAGAAAACGGCTACTCGAGTAGTTCAAAATGGCTACTCGAGTGGTTCAAAAAGGCTACTCGAGTAGTTCAAAATGGCTACTCGAGTAGTTCAAAATGACTACTCGAGTAGTTCAAAAAGGCTACTCGAGTAGTTCAATACAGGACTCGAGATATAAGGAAGGACTCGAGTGAAAAATTGCATGGACAGAAAAAATCACTCGAGTATCAAAGGCAGTACTCGAGTAAAAGGAATATCATGACTTGAGTAAAAAGAGCATGACTCGAGCAAAAACATAACAGGACACACGAGTAATTAAGGCAATTCCTTTGCATGAACAGTAACTTTTACAAATATATCCAAAAAATCAAACTTTATAAATGAATAGTAAAATACATTTTTGAATAGTACTTTAATATTAAAATAATCCTGTTTATATATTTTTTTGAATAAGGAAACTACGAGATCAAAACGGAGGCCCAAACGCTTGCCGAATTAAATGAAATTCGCATCATAGGCGAACACTGACGCTACGAACGCAACGCAACGGCGAAGTCAAAATCAAAATCCGACCAGCTATTCCCGAGATATTAATCTTCAAAGTTTACGACGAACATAAATTCCACAAAACTTCGGAAAATCGCCGAGGCCCAAATATCGCTCGGATCGCGACGAAACTTGACCAGCAAGTCCAAAATTGCTTAACTTAAATTCCAAATGTAAAATTTTCTCAATTAATACAAAAACTTCGGCCGACTCGACCGCACGAACGTGAAAATGCTTTAACGGCATTGCGATGCCAACTCGACGTAAAAAGTAACGCCACGACGTCATAAATATGACAATGCCCATTCAAATAAAATCATCGAAAAAGTCGGGGGCGTTATAGTCACTCCCCATAAAAAGAAGTTTTGTCCCGAAACTTAACACAACTCTAAGACCAAACCAAAACGATAAAATCAAACATGACTGAAAACTTAAAGATATACCCGAAATTAAGAGAAGAGGTGCGGATGAGATTCCCTCATCGCCGATTCCAATTCCCACATCGCGCTCTCGACATCTTGATTTTTCCAAAGAATCTTGATGTCTTTTAGATATCTGCAAGGAGAAAATAACCAAACTAACAATCCAACAAGGCAAGTATACCTATCGAAATGCAGCTAGGGGACACAAGTGTCGAATTAAAATCCGGGAACAGTTGAGTAAGCTTACTCACACAAAATCTATTATTTTATCGATGGAAAAATTAGGGTTTAGAAGAAAGCTAAGCGTATTAAAGGAAGAGAACTAGTTGCAATGAAATAGAGCTACTTGCATGAAAAGATAAAGAGAGCTAAAAGAGCGATTATACTAAAGCTTAGTAACGATGAGGGGAAAATGCACTCGATCAGAAATCACCTCGGCAAGAGTGGTTAGAAAAATACGATAAATAAACCTAAGCTAATTAGGGTAAAGGTCCTTGACCGTGGAGGTTCCATGAATATTGACACGCTTCTCTCGAAGGCTGTGCCTAACTGAGTTTAGGAAGGTCCGACCGACTCTCGCCTAAATCGGAGGCCTAAAACTCGCTTTACGCAGTGAACCCCACTATTGGATTTTACTCCAATCCGGGAGATTTGAACGTCTGCCTCTCTCGAGGGGTGCGAACAACTCCCTTTACTCTTTAGTGCTCATTTCAAACTTTCGGCCTCTCGGCTAGACCAGAATGAAAGCAAAGGTGGAGAGTATATATTGATGATATACCTCCAACCCGTGATAAATCAAGAGTAATTCAAGGTTAAACCCTAAAAAGAAAAGGTAAGATTTCAAAGCATCATAACCTAATCACTCGAACCTCGGAACATCAAGATCGAGTACATGGAGGATTAGTTAATCATGGTGAGGTGGAAGAGGGGGGGATGAGTAGAAGAAAAATAATGAAAACAGAGCAGAAACAAAAAAGAAAACAACACTTTTTATTAATGGAAACAGAGATCTTACAACTTGAAAACTAGAGATTACAAGTGCATGGAAGGTAAACTACACTATCATTAACATTATACTACAGAACGAAGATAGGAACTAATACAGGGAAAGCATAAAGCTAGAGCTAAGAACTAAAAATGAAGAGACATGCTTGAAAAAAGTTCAAAAATAAAAAGGACAGAACCTCCCCTATCAATGCAAAAGGTGTCCCTGAACCCTTAGAGTTGGGCTCTATTTATAGATTTTTTCGGGTCGGGTCACGCCCCCCTGTCACGCCCGGGTCGGGCGTGACCCTGGGGCGTGACACATTTGGTGCGACTTTTTCGGGCTGGAATTTAATTCTGGTGAAGTAGCTGAAGTACACGCCCACAAGTCACGCCCTGGTAGGGCGTGTACCTGGGGCGTGTTCTTTGCGGCGTGACTTTGTTGAGCTGAAATTGAATGCTAGAGGTGACGGGCGAAATTGGTGGAGTACACGCCCGAATGTCACGCCCGGGTCAGGCGTGACCCTGGGGCGTGACACTTTCGGTGCGACGGTGGAGCGGGAAAAACGAGCGCGTTGCGGCGATTCCTCGAAACCTGGGGACACGACTCTGGAACACGCCCGTGTCGGATGTGACACGGGCGTGACAGAGGGCGTGTTCACTAAGTTTCCACGGAATGCAGTTTCAGACCAATTGCTTCATTCCTCTGGGTTACACGCCCGGTAGGGCGTGACCTTGGGGCGTGTCACAGCAAAATTCGGCTGAAAGCCGTGAAAACCTGCAAAAAGAAGAAAAAACGCATTAGCGACAAAAATATATACAAAGGGGAATCAAAATAAGTACTTTACAAGACATGATTTGCTTTAAAACCCCGAAAATATCCTAATAAAATTGACTGCAAACCGTATTATCAAATTCCCCCAAGCTTAAGTTTTGCTTGTCCCCAAGCAAAGATATAAAGACTACCTAATCATAAAAAGTGACTAATTCAAAAAGTTTTAATCATACTTACACAAGTACTATGCGAAATTCTAGGTAGGGAGAATGTAAAACGTAAATCTAAAATAATTATTTTGGTATGGTTTAACTTTTATAAACTTTATTTAATAAAAATAAATCATCCAGAATTTTGACGAAATTCTTTAAATATATTTGAGCAAGGCAATGAAAATGAAAAGAACGTATTGAGTTATTACTAGATCCAAGCAACGTGTTAGAAAGTAGAGAAAGGAAGCGAAAAGAAGAGAACAAGTCGAATAAACTTTTGAATAATCGAAATTTTATTATCCAAAATTATAACTATTACAAAGGTATGCCCTCCCTTATATAGAATGGAGGAGAGAAGAGAGAATACAAATAAGAGATGTGGGACTAAAATTTTCAAGCTAAGCGGACTGTACAAAGTAAACCGCACAGGCCGCGCGGTTAGACAGAAGGACTAACCGCACGGCTTACAATAAGAGATGCAGAGAGGTCGCCTGTGAAGATTGCTAGACCGCCCGGTTTACAAGTCGCCGAGTCAAACCGCCAGACCGCGCGGTCTCTAACCCGCCAAGACAGACCGCCCGTCTCCAACTCCAACACTCCCCCTCAAGCTGGAGCATATATATCAATCATGCCCAGCTTGTCGCAAACATGCAGAAACGAGGCGGAGACTGGCTTGGTGAAGATGTCGGCTAGCTCTTTATCAGATGTGACAAACGGAGTGCAAATCTGTTCTTTTAAAATCTCTTCACGAATGAAATGGCAGTCAACCTCAATGTGCTTTGTTCTTTCATGGAATACCGGATTTTTGGAGATGTATATGGCGGCCTTGTTATCACAGAACATAGGTAGAGGATGGTTGTACACCTCTCCTAAATCTAGCATGAGAGCCCGCAACCATTTCAACTCACAAGTGGTTGACGCCATACTGCGATACTCAGCTTCTACACTGGACCTGGAGACAACAGACTGCTTCTTGCTCTTCAAGCTCACCAGATTGCCCCCAACAAAGGTGCAAAAACCTGAGGTTGACTTGCGATCCCCTTTGTCATCAGCATAACTTGCATCTGAGTAGGCTTCAATCCTTAGATGACCATTCTTCTGAAAAAGTAATCCTTTCCCAGGTGCTGCTTTGACATACTCCAAGATCCGCAAGGCGGACTGTAGATGACACTCCCTAGGCGCTTGCATGAATTGACTCACCTTGCCCACAACATAGGAAATGTCGGGTCTGGTCACTGTGAGATATATGAGCTTACCAACCAGACGCCTGTACCGCGAACTATCTGAAAGAGGAGGCGAATCATCTGTCCAGGTTTTGTCCTCCCCAGTAGCCATGGGGCATCAGGCAGGTTTTGCTCCAGTTAATCCTGCCTCTTTTAAAAGATCAAGGGCATACTTACGCTGAGAGAGAACTAAGGAGTCGGGCTTCCGAGAGAGTTCGATCCCCAGAAAGTACTTTGGAGAGCCCATATCTTTAGTGATCAGATGTTGGTGAAGATGTCGCTTTGTCAGGGCTACCCCTTCCTGATCATCGCCAGTGAGAAGAATATCATCGACGTACACAGCAAGAACAACCAGCCCAGAAGGAGTTTTGCGAATAAAGAGAGAGTGATCAGCAGAGCTTCGCACAAAACCAACAGCCGCCACAATGCCGCTGAACTTGTCAAACCAAGCTCGAGGACTCTGCTTGAGGCCATAAATTGCCTTCTGCAGCCGGCATACTCGTGTCTCCCCCTGAGCAACATACCCAGGAGGTTGCTCCATGTAAACGGCCTCATGAAGATCACCATAAAGGAAGGCATTCTTGACGTCAAGCTGAGAAATCGGCCAATCCCGATTGACGGCCACAGAGAGAAGAACCCGGATAGTGCTGAGACGAGCCACATGGGAGAAGGTGTCAAAGTAATCAACCCCATAGGTCTGAGTAAAGCCCTTAGCAACAAGGCGAGCCTTATACCGATCCACAGTGCCGTCTGGGCTAAATTTGACCACAAAGACCCAGCGACAGCCAACAACATCAGTACCGAAGGGAGGAGGAACGAGAGTCCAGGTACCCCGCTCAGTGAGGGTCGCCATTTCCTCATCCATGGCCATCTTCCAGTGAGGAATGGCAAGGGCCTCCTGATAGGAGCGGGGTGTGGCAGTGGCAGAGATAGCCAGTGCAAATGCCCTGCGAGAAGGGGTAAGAAGATCATAGGAAACAACAGCAGCAAGGGGGTGTAGGGTACACGTCCGCACCCCTTTGCGAAGAGCTATAGGAAGATCCAGGTCAGCCAGGCCCGCGGCATCCGGAGTATCCGTGGTAGAGAAAGCTGGCCCGGGAGAAGAGAGCGACGGCAGCGGAGATGAGGGAGAGGGTGGTGGAGAAGGGAGAGAGAGAGGTGGAGGAAGAGGCGGGGGTGGAGACGGTGTAGTAGGAGGTGAGGGAACGAAGGGAACGGCAGGAGAATCATAAGCGGGGAGAAGAGGAGAGGAGTCATCCGAGAAGTAGGAGGTATTCTCGAAGAAGGTGACGTCAGCAGAGACAAACTGCTTACGAAGGACGGGATCAAAGCAACAGTAGCCTTTCTGAGTGGTGGAGTACCCCAGAAAGACACATTTGGTGGAGCGAGGGGAGAGCTTATCACGGGTGGCAGAAGGGGTATGCACAAAGGCAGTGCATCCAAAGATTTGGAGAGGAAGAGGAAACGACTCCTTGCCCGGATACAAAATGGAGAACGGAGTTTGGCCGTGGAGAACCGTGGAGGGAATGCGATTGATGAGGTAGCAGGCAAGGAGAACAGCATAGCCCCAATAGGAGCGAGGAACATGCATCTGGGTCATCAAGGTGCGAGCGACATCGAGGAGTTATCAAATGAATTTGGAAAAAAAGGCTCAAAAGTGGCTAACTAGTGGTAAAAGATTTTAGGTTGGCAGGAAAGCTCAAACGTAAACAAAAATGGCCTAAATCATTTTCACGCTTTTTTTAAAAATTTATTTAAAACATAGAGTTGATAAATTTCAAAAAGCAAGTTCGAGATAATAAAAGAAGATTGATGAAATTATCTTGAAAATAAAAATAATATGTGACTTGGATCGTTCATATCTACTACGTTATTCAAAATTTGTTCTTACAAAAATTATCTAAAGACGAAAAGGAAAATAGTGGATGATAAATTTTAGAGAAAGTAAAGAAAATAAAGAACGGAAAACCATAATAGAAATGCACGTTTTAGAGAAATATTTCACCTTAACATGCTACCGTGAATTAGAAACACAGCATGACCAACATTTTACTTGTGAAATATGATAAAAAAAATGATTAGAAAAATTATAATTAACTACGTTGTTTATAAAGAAGTTTGAGAAAAACAAAACATAAACATGGGGTACTTATTGAAATACCAAAATGCAGCTATATATATATATATATTTTGGATTCTTTGGATTGGATTCTTTGGATTTTTTGGATATTCACAAAAATCAAAAAGAAGGAGGAAGTCCTCCCCCATGTTTAAAATCTACATTGTCCTCAATGGAGAAGGAGGTTGGAGAACGAGAGAAAATTAAAGGACAGAAATGAAAGACAGAATTGAAAAACAGGTACTTCCCCAGTTTTAGTTTGCAGGGAAAGCTGAGTGATGCCGCTCCGCCATGCGGGTGCCTTGGATCTTTAGGAAACGTCGTCTGGTGGACTTGGGCATGGAAGCAGAACCGTTGGAGCAGGCGAGCGCAGAAGTTTCAGCTTGCCGGAGCCATTCGGGGCAAAAATTGTGAAAGAAAGAAAACAGAAAAAGATAACTTGGGTTGCCTCCCAAGAGCGCCCTTTGTTTAGAGCGTCGTTTGAGCTCGACGCATCAAAATAAGATTGTCCCAAATATTGTTTAAAAATAAAGTTCGAATAAAGTTCAAAGTTTTTAAGAAAAATAAAGTTCAGATTAATCAAATGTCAGGACAAGAAAGATAGAGTTAACAGGGTTGGGACTGACATCATCACAGAAATACAGTTTAAGACGCTGACCATTCACTTTTAAATTACCCTTATCAGGGTGGGAAATTAAAACAGTACCATAAGAAAAGACTTCTAAAACAGTAAAAGGCCCCGACCAACGTGATTTTAGTTTACCCGGGAATAAACATAAACGAGAATTATAAAGAAGAACTTGGTCGCCCGGCTTAAAGATTTTTGGGTGCCTAAGATGTCGATCGTGCAAACGCTTCGTCCGCTCTTTATAAAGTCTATTATTTTCATACGCATAAGAGCGCCACTCGTCGAGTTCGTTAAGTTGAAATTTTCTAAAATCGCCGACAGGGCGTACATCCGAGAGCAGTTTTGTACGCTATTCGGTAGGCCCATAGAGCATCGTCTAATTTGGCTGACCAGTCTTTTCTAGATGTGGAAACAGTCTTTTCTAAAATTCATTTTATTTCTCTATTCACTACGGGTAAATGACACGATTTTCCATAAACCAACCGATAGGGCGTACATCCGAGAGCGGTTTTGTACGCTATTCGGTAGGCCCATAGAGCATCGTCTAATTTGGCTGACCAGTCTTTTCTAGATGTGGAAACAGTCTTTTCTAAAATTCTTTTTATTTATCTATTCACTACTTCGACTTGTCCGTTAGTTTGGGGGTGGTAGGCAGTGGAAAGCTTATGAGTAATGCCATATTTAGTTAGGATTTTTGAAAATTGCGCGTTACAGAAATGGGAACCCCTATCACTAACGATAGCGCGCGGCGTACCGAAGTGAGAAAATAATTTTTTAAGGATATTAACTACGACTCGGGCGTCATTTGTAGGAAGAGCTTGGGCTTCGGCCCAACGCGAAACATAATCAATGACAACTAAAATGTACTTATTCCCGAAGCTAGAAGGAAAGGGGCCGACAAAATCAATCCCCCAAAGGTCGAAAACTTCGCACTCTAGGAAATAATTTTGTGGCATTTCATTTTTATTCGAAATATTCCCCGACCGTTGGCAACTATCACACCTACTCACAAAGGCATGCGCGTCTTTAAACAGGGTGGGCCAGTAAAAACCCGCACTTAACAGTTTGTGAGCGGTGCGAGCAGCTTGATAGTGCCCACCTGTCGGTCCTTCATGCAAATGTTTAATAATATCTAATCCTTCATCAAAAGAAACACACCTCCTGATCACTTGGTCTGCACAGACTTTAAAAAGATGCAGGTCCTGCCAAAAGTAGTTCTTCAACTCAGAAAAGAATTTCTTCTTGTGCTGAGACGAGAACTCTTTTGGGAGCACACGAGCCACTAGATAGTTGGCGATGCGGGCAAACCAAGGAGAAGTAGATGTGTTAATTATGAACAGCTTCTCATCAGGGAAATAGTCATTAAAAGAATTTTCGTCTAATGTTTCTATAAACAGGTTGTCTAGGCGCGAAAGGTGGTCGGCGGCCAAGTTCTCGGCACCTCGCTTATCACGGATCTCTAAGTCAAACTCCTGGAGGAGTAAGACCCAGCGAATCAAGCGAGGCTTGACATCCATTTTAGAGAGAAGATATTTGAGGGCCGAGTGGTCCGTAAAAACAATAATTTTCGAAAGAGTAATATAAGGGCGAAATTTGTCAAAAGTGAATACTACAGCTAAGAGCTCCTTCTCGGTTGTGGTGTAATTTTCCTGTGCAGATGTGAGTGTTTTACTAGCGTAATAAGTGGGGTGGAAGTTTTTGGAAATACGTTGACCTAGTACGGCTCCCACCGCATAACTACTCGCATCACACATTATCTCAAATGGAGGATCCCACATCGGAGCTATCATGATTGGGGCATTAACTAATTTTTCTTTTATTAAATTGAAGGCAGCTAGACAGAGGTCATCAAAGATGAATGGGGCGTCTTTTTCTAAGAGATGGGTAAGGGGCTTGGTGATTTTGGAAAAGTCCTTTATGAAGCGGCGGTAGAAACCCGCATGACCCAGGAAACTTCTTATAGCTTTTATGTTCGTAGGTAGCGGCAGCTTCTCGATAACTTCTATTTTCGCAACGTCGACTTCAATACCCCTCTCAGAAATTTTATGTCCCAAAACTAACCCTTCCCTCACCATAAAATGACATTTTTCCCAATTTAAGGCGAGGTTAGTTTCTTCGCATCGCTCTAAGACTTTTTCAAGGTTCTCTAAGCAACTATCGAAGGAATTCCCGAACACGGAGAAATCATCCATGAAAACTTCCATAATGCTTTCTACGTACTTGTCAAAGATGGCGAGCATATATCGTTGGAATGTAGCTGGCGCATTACACAATCCAAACGGCATTCTTCGGTAGGCGAAGGTGCCGAAGGGACAAGTAAACGTAGTTTTCTCCTGGTCCTCGGGGGAGATGGGGATTTGAAGATACCCCGAGAGGCCATCGAGAAAACAATAAAAGCTATGTCTGGAAAGTCGTTCTAAAATCTGATCAATGAACGGCAAGGGGAAGTGATCCTTGTGGGTGGCGTCATTCAACTTACGGTAATCTATACACATTCGCCATCCGGTCACCGTCCGAGTCGGGATTAATTCATTATTTTCATTACTTACTACCGTTATCCCTCCCTTCTTTGGTACTATCTGTACTGGGCTAACCCACTTACTGTCGGATGTAGGATAGATAATTCCTGCATCTAACAATTTCATAACCTCGCCCTTAACTACATCTTTCATGTTTGGGTTTATACGGCGCTGAGGTTGTATAGAGTTACGTGAATTATCTTCCATTAAGATTTTATGAGTGCATAAAGATGGGCTTATGCCCTTGATATCAGATATTTGCCAAGCAATAGCATGGCGATGCTTTCGTAAAATTGAAAGAAGTTTATCCGTTTGTGCTTCCGTGAGGTAGGCCGAAACTATGACAGGCAGCTTGGAGTCCTTTTCTAAGAAAGCGTATCGAAGGTGCTCTGGTAGTTCTTTCAGTTCCAAGGTAGGGGGGTCATCATACGAGGTTTTAGAAATTTGTTCTTTTTCAAAAACTATGTCCTCGTACACTTTTTTATATGTAAAATTAAAAAGGGTGTTGCTAGCTGCCATGGCGGCTTCGTGCACCGATTCAGTTGGAAAAGTAGAAGAGGAAATAAAATCAAAAAATTCTCTTTCAAAATCAGAAAGGCGGGTGGAGGATTCTTCACTTAGGTGTAGAGATTCAGTTGGGGAGTAGGAGAGGAACAAAAATTGGAAAATTCTTTTTCAAAATCAGAGGTGTGAGAGGAGGATTCTTCACTTATGGTATCTATGAAAAAATAGGAGTCATCATTAGCTAGTGTGTTCTTCATCGAGGGGGTGATAGAGAAAGTTACTTCATCGTCGCCTACTCGAAGGAAGAGCTTACCATTACTTACGTCAATGATAGCTCGGGAGGTGGCAAGTAAGGGTCGGCCAAGGATCAGGGGAACCTCGACGTCTTCTTCTATGTCCAAAATGACAAAGTCCACCGGGAAGATGAACTTGTCAACTTTGACTAGGACGTCCTCCACTATTCCTAACGGGTATTTGACTGATCTGTCGGCGAGCTGGATACTCATGCGTGTGGGGTTGAGACTACCAATTCCTAACTTTTTAAACAACTAGAGGGGCATAAGATTAATACTCGCACCTAGGTCGGCTAAAGCGTTTTTGACAAAGATATCACCAAAGACACACGGGATAGAGAAACTACCCGGGTCACTGATTTTCTTTGGTAATCCATTTGTCAGAACCGCCGAGGACTCGACATTTAACGTGACATGCGAAAGGTTCTCTAACTTCTTCTTGTTGGTCAGGAGGTCCTTAAGATACTTAGCGTACTTCAGCATCTGGGATATGGCTTCGTGGAAAGGCAGATTTATGTGAATTTGTTTAAACATTTCTAAAAAATGGTGTATTGATCATCCTGTCGTTGTTTATTAAGTTCTGAAGGGTATGGCGGGGATGGATTATTTTTAAAGGTGGGTGGTGGAGTGAGTTGTTTTTCTAAAATAGGGGTGATAATTTCTTCGGCAGATGGTGGAATTTTTAAAACGGGAACGGAGCTTTGATTTCTTAAAGCGGGAGCGGAGCTTGCCTCGGGCTCTTCACTTATCGTACCGGGAACTTTCTTCCCACTCCGAAGAGTTATAGCTTTCGCTTGCTCTCTCAGGTTGGGCTCGGTATTGGAAGGAAGAGACCCTACGGGTCGCTCAGAAATCATTTTAGCGAGCTGTCCTACCTGATTTTCTAAATTTTTAACACTTCCAGTTAAGGTTGTAATCGTGGCGTCATTAGCATTCATGTATTTTGAAAACATTTCCTCCAAATTTGGAGGTTTTGGAAAACTTTGAGGAGGTGGTGGTGGTGCAGAAAAATCACTTTGCGGTGGCGGGCGCACAACATTCGATGGATTGCTCCACGAAAATTCGGATGATTTCTTAACGCAGGATTATAACTATTCGGAAAATTAAAACCAGGAGGATGAAAATTTCCAGCAGAAAAATTATTAAAAGCAGTTCTAGGCATATTATTTACATAATCCAAATGTTCGGCGGGAGGAGTTGCAGATTCCCATACCTGAGGGGCGGAGGCAGCAGTCATCTCCGTAATTTTTTTGCTTAATATTTCAACTTGCAGTGCGAGTTGGGAGACGTTGTCCACTTCAAAAAGATCTGCAGGTTTGTTTGGGAGGGACCTAGGCACATTCCACTGGTAAGTGTTCATGGCCATGTCCTCAAACAGCTCAAGAGCTGCTTCCGGGGTCTTATGGTTTAAAGTACCGCCAGAAGCTGCGTCTATCATTTGCTTAGTGCTTTGATTTAGCCCATTATAGAACGTCTGCACCTGCAACCATACAGGCAGAGCGTGATGTGGGCATCGTCTTAATAATTCTTTAAATCTTTCCTAGGTTTCGTAAAGGGTCTCAGAGTCAATTTGTCCAAAGTCAGAAATATCATTCCTAAGTTTTGCAGTTTTAGCAGGCGGAAAATACTTCGCCAAAAATTTTTCAGTTAATTGCGTCCAAGTAGTTATGCTATTTTTAGGAAGGGTGTTCAGCCACTGCTTAGCCTTAATTCTAAGAGAGAAAGGAAATAATCTTAGCCTAATAGCATCATTTGTGACACCATTTATCTTGAAGGTGTCACAAATCTCAAGAAAGCTGGCTATGTGTGCGTTCGGATCTTCATCTTGAAGCCCGTCAAATTGCACATACTGCTGCACCATTTGAATTATGCTAGGCTTCAGTTCGAAATTATTATTTGCTATTGCAGGGCGAACTATACTAGATTCTGTACCCTCGAGATTCGGTCGTGCATAATAGGACATAGGCCTTTGCACGACTTCCTCTACGTTGGGTTCTTCCATTCTTAAGGTAGAAAATGACTCGGAATCCTCAACCGACACTTGGGTAGTAGGGCCTTGAAATCGCGATCTTCTCCGAAGAGTATGCTCAATTTCGTAGTCCAGGTCCAAAATAACCGACGGACTTCTGCGGGTCATACACTAGAAGAAGAGAGGAGAAGAAAGATGAATAAAATAAACTAGAAAATAAAAGAGCTAATGAAGTTTGTTTTTTTTTGAAATAGATTTTTTTTATGTTTTAACTCCCGAACTTCCCAAGGGCTACCCGGTGAAGGGTTCGCAAGGTACTAGGCAAGATAGTGGCATTTAGAGCCACTTTGCCCTTTTCGAGAGAGTTGGGTGGTGTAGAAAATTTTGTGATGTGGGTTTATATTAAGTAGGCGGTAATTAAATCCAGCCATTTAACTCCGAGCGAGTAGGCGGAAAATAAAAGCTAACACTCACGCACTCGACATAGAATTAAAACACACCCACTCTACAGAAAGTAAGCACACTCTACTGAAATAAAGCCTGCCATTTAACTCAAGTGAGTAGGCGGAAAGATTAAAAATACGCACACTTGTTTAAACAAAATCCAGCCATTTAACTCAAGTGAGTAGGCGGAAAAATTAAAAATACGCACACTTGCTTGAACAAAATCCAGCCATTTAACTCAAGTGAGTAGGCGAAAAAATTTTAAGAAGGAGGGTGAGAAAGAGAAGTGATAAAATTAATATATTCGTGTTTTCAATTTATCAACGAGCGTTGCCTCCCCGGCAACGGTGCCAAAAACTTGATGTCTTTTAGATATCTGCAAGGAGAAAATAACCAAACTAACAATCCAACAAGGCAAGTATACCTATCGAAATGCAGCTAGGGGACACAAGTGTCGTATTAAAATCCGGGAACAGTTGAGTAAGCTTACTCACACGAAATCTATTATTTTATCGACGGAAAAATTAGGGTTTACAAGAAAGCTAAGCATATTAAAGGAAGAGAACTAGTTGTAATGAAAGAGAGCTACTTGCATGAAAAGATAAAGAGAGTTAAAAGAGCGATTATACTAAAGCTTAGTAACGATGAGGGGAAAATGCACTCGATCAGAAATCACCTCGGCAAGAGTGGTTAGAAAAATACGATAAATAAACCTAAGCTAATTAGGGTAAAGGTCCTTGACCGTGGAGGTTCCATGAATATTGACAGGCTTCTCTCGAAGGCCGTGCCTAACTGAGTTTAGGAAGGTCCGACCGACTCTCGCCTAAATCGGAGGCCTAAAACTCGCTTTACGCGGTGAACCCCACTATTGGATTTTACTCCAATCCGGGAGATTTGAACGTCTGCCTCTCTCGAGGGGTGCGAACAACTCCCTTTACTCTTGAGTGCTCATTTCAAACTTTCGGCCTCTCGGCTAGCCCAGAATGAAAGCAAAGGTGGAGAGTATATATCGATGATATACCTCCAACCCGTGATAAATCAAGAGTAATTCAAGGTTAAACCCTAAAAAGAAAAGGTAAGATTTCAAAGCATCATAACCTAATCACTCGAACCTCAGATCATCAAGATCGAGTACATGGAGGATTAGTTAATCATGGTGAGGTGGAAGAGTGGGGATGAGTAGAAGAAAAATAATGAAAACAGAGCAGAAACGAAAAAGAAAACAACACTTTTTATTAATGGAAACAGGGATCTTACAACTTGAAAACTAGAAATTACAAGTGCATGGAAGGTAAACTACACTATCATTAAGATTATACTACAGAACGAAGCTAGGAACTAATACAGGGAAAGCATAAAGCTAGAGCTAAGAACTAAAAATGAAGAGACATGCTTGAAAAAAGTTCAAAAATACAAAGGACAGAACCTCCCCTCTCAATGCAAAAGGTGTCCCTGAACCCTTAGAGTTGGGATCTATTTATAGATTTTTTCGGGTCGGGTCATGCCCCCCTGTCACGCCCAGGTCGGGCGTGATCCTGGGGCATGACACAATCGGTGCGACTTTTTCGGGCTGGAATTTAATTCTGGCGAAGTAGCTGAAGTACACGCCCACAAGTCACGCCCTAGTAGGGCGTGTACCTGGGGCGTGTTCTTTGCGGCGTGACTTTGTTGAGCTGAAATTGAATGCTGGAGGTGACGGGCGGAATTGCTGGAGTACACGCCCGAATGTCACGCCCGGGTCAGGCGTGATCCTGGGGCGTGACACTTTCGGTGCGACCGTGGAGCGGGAAAAACGAGCGGGTTGCGGCGATTCCTCGGAACCTGGGGAGACGCCTCTGGAACACGCCCGTGTCAGATGTGACACGGGCGTGACAGAGGGCGTGTTCACTAAGTTTCCACGGAATGCAGTTTCAGACCAATTGCTTCATTCCTCTGGGTTACACGCCCTAGGTACATGCCCGGGTAGGGCGTGACCTTGGGGCGTGTCACAGCAAAATTCGGCTGATAGCCGTGAAAACCTGCAAAAAACAGAAAAAACGCATTAGCGACAAAAATATATACAAAGGGGAATCAAAATAAGTACTTTACAAGACATGATTTGATTTAAAACCCCGAAAATATCCTAATAAAATTGACTGCAAACCGTATTATCAAATCTTAACCATAGGGATGGTCTTTCTACGTAACACACGCTTTTGAGAATCCAAAATATGAACAGGTTCTTCCACATACGTAAGGTCGGGCTGAATCTGGGGAATCAAGTCGAGGACTTGACGATCACTACGAACACACTTCCGCAACTGACTCACATGGAACACATCATGGACACCAGAGAAGGTAGCAGACAATTCCAACATATAAGCTGACACTCCGATGCGCTCAAGAATTTGGGAAGGTACCACGTACCGGGGGTCTAATTTGTGGTTCCTTCCAAACCTTTTAATGCCAGACATCGGAGAAACCTTCAGAAAAACCAAGTCTCCAATGGCAAACTCCAGATCGACCCTTCGTTGATTAGCATACTTCTCATAGCTCTCTTGAGCCACTCGAAGCTTTTCTCGAATATGAGTCACATCACAATTCATCTCCTCAAGGGCTTCCGGACCTAGCAACGGTCTCTCACCGACTTCAGCCCAAAATAAAGGAGTTCTACAACGCCTCCCATATAAGGCCTCAAGCGGGGCCATCTGCAGACTCTCTTGATAACTATTATTGTATGCAAACTCCATGAGTCTGAGACGCTCATCCCAAGCACCACCATGATCCAAAATATAACACCTGATCATGTCTTCTACGATCTGATTTACTCTTTCCATCTGACGATTCGTCTGCGGATGATAGGCGGTGGAATACCTTAAATCGGTACCCAACCCCTCCTGTAAACTCTTCCAAAAGCGAGACGTAAATCTGGAGTCTCGATCTGATAGAATGCTAATAGGCACTCCATGTAATCTGATGACCTCTTCAAGATATAGCTCAGCTATCTTCTTCATCGTATACCCAATCTTAAACGGAACAAAGTGAGCACACTTTGTCAATCTGCTGACTATCACCCAAACAGAGTCGTGCCTACGGGGAGATTTTGTTAGACCGGTGATGAAATCCATTGAATACTCTCCCATTTCCAACTTGGAATATCGAGTGGTATTAGTTTACCACCGGGCCTTCTATGATCAGCCTTAACACGCTGACACGTATAACATTCTGATACAAACTTCGCGATATCACTCTTCATCCCCGACCACCAAACAATTTGATTTAGATCTATGTACATTTTAGTGGAACCAGGGTGGTAGGCTACACTGGAACCATGAGCTTCAACACAGATCTTAGCCCGAATGTCGCCAAAGGTGGGGACACAAAATCTACCCCGATACATCAAGGTATCTAACTAATCAAAGGAGAAATCAGGTAGCTCTCCCTTCACCGTTCCATTCCGGAGGTGTAACAAATCCGGATCATCCTTCTGATGTGCTTGTGTAAGGGAAATACATGAGGGTTCTTCTGCTTCTAGACTAGTAGGCACAGTACTACTCCCAACCTCAATATCCATCAACAGGAATTCTTACACCAAGGACTGTACAAATAGATTACAAATTTTAGCGATCTTTCTACTCAAAGCATCGGCTACTACATTAGCCTTTCCTGGATGATAAAGAATTTCCACTTCATAATCAGCCACATATTCTAACCACCGACGCTGGCGCAGGTTTAGTTCCTTCTGAGTGAAGACGTACTTCAAACTCTTATGGTATGTATATATCTTGCACAGCGTGCCATACAATAAGTGTCACCGAAGCTTCAGCGCATAAATTACAGTAGCAAACTCCGAATAATTCATATGACAGTTTTTCTCTTGACTTCAGTTGCCTCGATCCATACGCGATCACCTTACCATCTTGCACTAAAACACAACCAAGTTCGATGTGTGATGCATCAACATACACAGCATACTCAACTCCTTCAGTAGGTAAGGTTAAAATTGGAGCAGTACATAATCTCTTCTTCAGTTCTTGGAAAGTTTCTTCACACTTATCACTGCAAATGAATGCAGTGTTCTTCTGAGTAAGTCTAGTTAGAGGAGCAGACAATACTGAAAACCCTTCCACGAATCTTCTATAATAGCCAGCTAGGCCTAAGAAGCTCCTAATATCCTTAGCTGTAGAAGGTCTCTCCCATTCCATTACAGTAGAAATCTTGGTCGGGTCTATAGAAATACTGTCCTTGCTTACCACATGACCCAAAAAGGACACCTGAGGTTGCCAGAACTCACATTTGCTCAACTTCGCATATAACGTATTCTCCCTTAGGTCGACAAAACCAAATGCAAATGCTGAGTATGCTCCTCAACATTGCGGGAATACACCAAGACATCATCTATAAACACAATAACGAATCGGTCCAAGAAATCCTTAAACACCAAATTCATCAAATCCATGAAAGCGGAGGGTGCATTGGTTAAACCAAAAGACATCACCAAAAACTCATAATGTCCATGTCGCGAACGGAAAGCGGTTCGGGGAATATCTGCATCACAAATCCTCAACTGGTGGTAGCTTGAGCGAAGATCGATCTTTGAAAATACCGAGCTACCATGCAACTGATCGAACAGATCATCAATCCTTGGCAGGGGATACCTATTCTTAACGGTCACCTTATTCAATTCCTTATAATCGATGCAAAGCCTCATTGATCCATCTTTCTTCTTGACGAAAAAAACAAGAGTACCCCACGGAGAAGAACTTGGTCTAATAAAACCACACCTCAGTAACTCATCGATCTGAGTACGCAACTCATCCAACTCACGCAGAGCCATACGGTACGGTGCTTTGGCAATAGGATGAGTACCTGGTTCGAGGTCTATCACAAACTCTATCTCCCTTTCAGGAGGGAGTCCTAGAAGACTATCAGGAAAGACATCTGGAAACTCTCGCACCACCGATACATCCTCAAGATGTGGTATAACAGAAGCTGTTTCCAGAGCAGAAATAGAAACTAAAAATGCCTCGCAACAAGACTCTATAGCACGACAAGCACGTACCACAGAAATGACAGGGGAAACTCTGTCCTGAAATCCATAGACGCTCATAGGTTGTCCTCGTACATCCTGAAATCCAGTCGCTTAGCCTTGCACTGGATGACCGCATCATACTTGGACAGCCAGTCCATGCCCAAAATCACATCAAAATCAGCCAGGTCTAAAATCATCAAATCCGCAATGGCCAGAAAATTGCCAAGATAAATAGGGCATCTCAGAACTCCTTGATTAGATATCACCGAATCAACGGAGGGAAGCTTGACATTGAACGAGTCTCCTAATTGATCCACATTCAGGCGATGTTTATCAACAAACCTCCGGGCCACAAAGGAATGGGTGGCACCCGAATCGAAAAGAATGCGCGCCCACCAATTCCGCACCTTAAACTCCCCTAAAACCGTAGCATACATAACTAAACGAACGATAACCAGGACAACAACGATAACTAAAAGGATATGTTAAACTGGGGCTAACCTGATATTACTTGTGTAGAGGTTTGGGCTTCCTCACTGGTCATCACGATCAGCTTTCCTTTCCCTTTATCCATGTTTGGTGGCGGCGGCAGAGCTCGAAGCAGGGCAGCCTGCAGTGGGGGCTGAGCCTGGGGGCACGAAGATTTCTAGTGTCCCTTCTGCCCGCACTGGAAGTAAGTCCTTTCTTTCATCCAACAACGACTCACATCATGACCCTTCCTTGT
Organism: Platanthera guangdongensis; assembly: GCA_039583875.1. Classification (NCBI taxonomy): domain Eukaryota; kingdom Viridiplantae; phylum Streptophyta; class Magnoliopsida; order Asparagales; family Orchidaceae; genus Platanthera; species Platanthera guangdongensis. The sequence goes on along the minus strand of CM077158.1, from coordinate 95,296,870 downwards.
ACAGAACGAGCACACTAGCTCTCCCTTAGGTGCACCTTGGATGGCATGCACCTGTTGCTTCTTCAGGGTGGAAGTCCTCTTGAAACACCTTTCATAAGTGTGGCTAGGACGACCACAAAAGCTACACACTTCCTTACTTTTCTTCTTCGAAGAAGGGCCAGATGCCCTGGAGCTACCATCCTCAACACCTTTCCTTTTCTCTTTCCTCGCCGCAGCACCGCGGTTCTTGGCATTTTCAATCGCCTCCACTTTAAAGGCGGCTTCCACTGCTTCAGCATAACTTTTAGCTCGATAAGTGTATGCCCATTGCTGGACATCGCTTCTTAGTCCTCCCAAGAAATGTTTCACACTACCATCCTAAGAAGCTACCAAATCAGGAGCAAACCTACTCAGTTTGCTAAAATATATCTCGTACTCGCTCACGGTGAGCTGTCTCTGCTTCAGATGCAGGAAGTTATTCATCAGGCGGTCCTGCTCGACCGAGGGTAGAAACTTCTTCAACAGCATCTTCTTAAAAGTTTCCCAAGAACAGCCTTCCTTCAGACTCTCCCTTTCCCGAATCCACCAACTCTTTGCCAGCCCTTTTAACTGATAGGCTGCAATCATCACCTTCTGGGCTTTTAGAATTCCGGAATACGAAAACATCTCCTCGATGGAGATGATCCAATCATCTAAAATCAAAAAGTCGGCACTCCCGTCGTAGGTGGGAGGTCCCAACCACTGGAAGTGCGATATGAAATTCATTTCTGGTGGTATCGCCATCGGGGGCACCAGAGGAGCAGGGGTATCGGACACGGCTTGGCCCAAGGCAGGCTCTTAGACTAAAGGTTGTTGCGCGGGAGCGGCAGACAACAAAGACTGAATTTGCTATTGCATCGCAACTAATTGTCTCGACAGAGCCTCATTACTCTGACGCAGACCCTCGATAATCGCATCACTTTGCTTACCTAATGACTCACCCTCCGACTGGGGAGTCGACCTTATCGCACGACGCTTTGGCGGCATTTCTAAAAAGCAAATGAACAACTCTTCAAAATCCTAGCTTACAAAAAAGCAACACGACTAGTTCAAAACATACTTAAAAGATGCTTGCTTACGCTGCAACTTGCTCTGGGATTTTATAATGATGTTATGTCCTACTTAGGATGATATCCTCTCATCCTATTGACTCTTGTGCCTATGACATGAATGCATGTATTCTTTATTCTTATTTAAAATCATGTGTGTACATGTGTTATCATGTAAACCTTAACTTAGCACGGGTGCTTATGCGATGATATGCAATATATGTAGTGCTATGCATTCTAAAAATGCTCTAATGCATGTTATGAGCGGCGTACACATGAAATGTTATGCATCCCATACTACATAACATCACATGCAACGAGAAAAAAACATGCTAATGGGCACCCATGTGATGGTGGTTATGCATCCCATACTACATAACCGTCACATGTTGCCACCTATGGTGGATCCATATACAAACACATATTATGCATCCCATACTACATAATATGCCCCATACACTTCTTATCATGCTATGAGTGTAGTGACTATGCTTCAGCTAACACGTGCTGATGACACATCGGTGTGTGCATGAAATGTCACAAAATAACTAACACTAATAAGAGAAGGTTGCCCGACCAATTGTCAAGCAACCTGGCTCTGATACCAACTGTCACAACCCGCAGTTTCACCGCATAAAATAACTTATCAGAGTAAGGGAAAATGCCCATCATGATGCCACGTCAGCAGGGGATAACTGCGGACACTCAGGCAAACACCTACTTATTCATGAAGAAAGATTTTTTTTAGTTATTTTAAGGAAAAAAATTAGTTGAAGTGCAAAAGAAAGCCGTATCCCTCGGCTTAGTGGCTCATCTAGTCTACGAATCAAAGTATAATTATACGATGCGGAAAAATAATTGTTTAGATTGATTCCAACATCCTACATGAGTATAAACGTCCCCAAAGAGACAACTCACGCTATGCAAGACTCTAAATTTATTATAGTAGTAAGGATAGCTTTTACGGTCATTAAATATAACAAGTTAGAGTTTTTAAATTATGCAGTGCATGATGTAATAGTAGTAGATTTTATTTTTTAAAATACCTAACATGCATTCCTAGCATAAATCCTCCCAGAGAGCACTTCCACATCCAAATATAGAGAAATAAGCAGCTAGCAAGTATCTAAAAATAACAATTTTATGGGCGCCAACAAACTGACACGAACCCACTTACAGAATAGTAAGTCTGAACTAGTAACTAAATAGACAACAATCTACCTCGCTGAGATGGGGTAATAACCACGGCCAACACTGCCGCCCAGAAACTCCAAAACTAGGTCTGTCATCTGCTACTACTCTGAACTTGAGGCATTCCAAAGACAGAACACCTCAGCAATAAGGTACAAATGGTGACAGAAAAATAATAAGCCAAAATAAACAAAGGTCAAAAGGGGTACCAACCCAAGACCAAAAACACTGAAGTATAGTACAAAAGAAACAAGGCATCCACAGAAAAAAACTATTACATGATTTGTCACGTACAACAAGAGTACACCAGACACACGAGGCTATAAGGTGACAACGTGAATAAATCATAAGGAAAAAGTACGAAACCTTTATTAGGCACCTGTGGTCGACTCTACCCAAAAAACACGGGCGTGATGGTCACTCGACTGGACACACCATCATGAATATAATATCCGTCTAACTGCGAGGGAGTCTCATACTCTCCACCATACACCGCAGACCCCGAAAAACCTGGTAGACTTCCACAAGGTACTAATAAAGGCATCAAACATTGCAGAGGTGATTTCGTCCACTAACTCCCACAATCAAGAAAACTCACAAGAAAACAACCACAAATATCTCAAGATTTGGCAAGTCAGATTCTACATGACACTTCTAGATTAAAGACGTGATTGATCAACTCTTAGGAATGATATACAATCCTCGTTAAACTATAATACGTTCAATAACGAAAGCTAAGGCATTTAAAGCCATCATTAAGACACATCAAGAACGATTAAACATAACCAGACAAAATCGAGTTTACCATGATAAAACCTTACAATATCATGTGATCATTGAAACGGTTAATCAAAACAATAATTTGGAAGAATAATCGCAGAAAATTTTAAAAAACATGAAAACATAGCCGTTACCATCAAATCGGACAAGGAGAAACGAGGGGAAACCACCACTTGCCTTGGTTTTACTGGAAAAGTCCTCCGAATCACTCCACATCGTAGATCGGGGCAAAAGGATGCGGGAGGAGTTGAAATCTGAACAAGAATGGCCGAAAAATAGGTTAGGGCCGAAAAACCCTAACAGAAATCTCAAGAAATGGGGAGAGCTTTCCGGATCTACGTTCGGTTGAAGATTACGAGCACCGGAGCACCGTCGGCGGCCACCAGAAGGTTCATGAAATATTTTCTCTCTCATGCTCACGCTACTCTGATTCGGGAGGAAAAGAGATTGGAGAAGATGAAGTTTTCTCTAGTATAAATATGTGTATATATATATACACATATATATATATATATAAACACACATATATATATATATATATATATATATATATATATATATATATATATATATATATATATATATATATATATATATAAAGATATATAAATATATACATTTATAAAATGTTCTGTCTAAAAAGGAACTGAAAACACACGGGTGTGCGGAAGACGAAAATAATGTTTTAGGATGGCTTCAAATCGAAAAGTGCCCAACCTGAAAGTTGTAGATCTCGTCGAGACGAACAAATATCTTGTTAACTATTTTTCAAACGACATCTTTTTGAACCTCAAAAAGGCTTCTGAACGCAAACTGCAATGGACTACACGAGAACGAACTTACGGGTACTCGCGAGGTAGAAAACGGCTCCTCGAGTAGTTCAAAATGGCTACTCGAGTGGTTCAAAATGACTACTCGAGTAGTTCAAAAAGGCAACTCGAGTAGTTCAAAATGGCTACTCGTGTAGTTCAAAATGACTACTCGAGTAGTTCAAAAAGGCAACGCGAGTAGTTCAATATAATACTTGAGAGATAAGGAAGGACTCGAGTGAAATATTGCAGGGACAAAAAAATCACTCGAGTATCAAAGGCAGTACTCGAGTAAAAGGAATATCATGACTCGAGTAAAAAGAGCATGACTTGAGTAAAAAGATAACATGACACGAGTAATTAAGACAATTCCTTTGCATGAACAGTAACTATTACAAATATATCCAAAAACTCAAACTTTATAAATGAATAGTAAAATACATTTTTGAATAGTACTTTAATATTTAAATAATCTTGTTTATATATTTATTTTTGAATAAGGAAACTACGAGATCAAAACGGAGGCCCAAACCCGTGCCAAATTTAATGAAATTCGCATCGTAGGCGAACACTGACGCTACGAACGCAACGGCGAAGTCAAAATCAAAATCCGACGAGTCATTCCCGAGATATTAATCTTCAAAGTTTACGACGAACATAAATTCCACAAAACTTCGGAAAATCGCCGAGGCCCAAATATCGCTCGGATCGCGATGAAACTTGACGAACAAGTCCAAAATTACCTAACTTAAATTCCAAATGTAAAATTTTCCCAATTACAACAAAAATTCGGCCGACTCGACCGCACGGACGCGAAAATGCCTTAACAGCATTACGCCGCCAACTCGACGTTAAAAGTAACGCCACGACGTCATAAATATGACGATGCCCATTCAAATAAAATCATCGAAAAAGTCGGGGGCGTTACAGGAGACGTCTTGCTGCGCGATGTGGCTGTAATGCTATCGTCTAGGGCGGTGACCACACTCATCATCGTGCCTATAAATAGGACCAATGTCACATCAGGAATAGTAGAGAGCCGAAGTAAGTGAACAGTAACTTGAGCCCGCAAAAGTTGCTACGGACTGCTTTTTGGTGTCCGCGCAGTTTGATTGAGTTGACCGGGTTGTGCTGTACAGGTTGTGCAGATAGCGCTGGAAAGCCAGGACTTGGCTCTGATTGCGGTCAGGGACAGTGCGGATTCTACGGTTAAGCAACAGGCGGTAAACAGCAGGTCGCGGACAGCGACCAGACGGTCTTCTCTTTGGCAACTTGGTTCGGGGTTCAATAAGTCACCTGCTTCAGGCGGACTGTTCTATTCGGCATCGCAGCTTGTGCGGTCTGACGGCTAGGCGACCTCGTGGTTAGGCGGCTTGCAGATCGGCGGCTAAAGCTAGCATTGGAATAAGGGGTAGTCCGTGCGGCTTGGGTTGCGGTCTGGCGACCTGGTGGACTGTGCAGACTCCTCAGTAGTAGACCGGTGGCTTGGTGTTTGAGTCTGCACGGCTTGTGTTGACTTGTCTTTGTATTTGTCTCTGCTCTTCCTGTATTGGTTTTGGTGAAGCATGTCTCGCCATGTATGTCTCGCCTTGTAAATAAGTTTGTTGTAAACCAATAAAGACTCTTGTGCTGCATGTGTTTTATGGTTGACTGGCTTTAGTTGAGATAACCCTTGCTCACTCCAAGGCCCAGGGAAATTTCCGTGGGATTAAGGTGTGATCTTGATAGTGCTGAGAATATTAATTTTGCGTCAGGCTATCTTATTGACCAGCTGGAGAAAATTCAACATGGTTTCAGAGCCAAGTTGTTGAATTTTAACAGAAATAGACGAAGTCCATAAGCATTGAGTGAAGGCAGTTCACTCAATGCCCAATAAAGAAGGCAGATAAAAGTAGAAAGCATTGAGTGAGGATAGCTCACTCAACACCTTCAGAAAGGTGAAGAAATGACAAAGTATAAAAACGTTGAGTGAAGCCACTTCACTCAACGCTCTTAGTGCCTATGTTTTAAAATGATTCAGCCAGATGACTGAGGGTTTTGGCATTGAGTGAAGCTTGTTCACTCAACACACTCAATGCCTGGAGTGAATTTGAGAAATTAGCTAAGTCCATAATCTGATGACGTCAGCCAGATTTGACAAAGTCAACGTAGTTCAAATCAAGTGCGGGAAAGCTACAGAATATAACAAATGATGCAGGTTGTCCCTACTGCTTCTTGGAGCCATTAATCAGCGAAATATATAAAGGGGCAACTACTAGATGTTGAACTCAACTTTTTAGGGTTTTGCTTCAAAAAGAAAAAGAGAGGTTGGAATTCATCTTCCTCACCATTACTGCCGGGAAAAATCTTGAACTCGATCAGCAGAAATAAAAGTTCAGTTAGCTGTAGCATTTTTCTTCTGCTACAACAAGTTCAGAAACACTTCTGATAAAGAAAGAGAGGAGAGCCTTCAGTCTTCTGCAGGTTTAGTAGATATTTGAAGAACTCAAGACCTAGCAGAATTTCAGTCTTCTACAGCAAGTTCAGAAACAGATTTCTAAGATGCTTCCAATAGAGACAACCTTTCATTGAAGGACAACCTTCTGCTACTGTAAAGATAGTTAAAGCTGAGATAACTCAGCACTAGTAGTTGACACAGAGAAATTCTGTGTCAAATTAATTTAAACCTTGTATTCCTGTAGGATCCTTTTGGATCTGAGCCATAGGGCTCTTGAGCCTGAGGTAGGGCAAATTTGCTTGAGCTGTAGGATCCAGCTTGGATCTAAGGTAGGTTATCATTTGATCACTGAGCTGTAGGGCTTTTGAGCCTAAGGTAGGAGAGTCATTCTCTCTGAGTTGTAAGGCACTTGTGCCTGAGTTGTAGGATCCTTTGGATCTGAGGTAGGGCCTTTGTGCCTGTGCTCTAAGAGAGTCATTCTCTCTGAGGTAGAATCCATTGTGGATCTGAGGCAGGGCTATTGAAAATGTTTTAAGTTCTCTTACCTAAATCACCTAGAGGTGGTGAATAGGTGAGTTGTGCGTCTTTTTGCGGAATAAAAAATTTAACGATCTATCCATAGAATAACAACCAAGCAATCACAAATGACAGCAAGAATTATAGTGGTTCCCTAACCTTGCGTACATCCACTTTCCACTAACCGATCTAGCAAAGCACTAGACTCGGTTGCTCCACTAATCTCAGATTGAAAACAATCCTACACCTCGGAACAACGTTCCTACAACTCGATCCGAAAGTTGGATCTACACTCGGAAGATAAAAACTTCCTACAAGAACTCGGAGAATACAACTCCTACAACTCAGAGAAGGATCTCCTACAAGAATAGAATGAAATAGTAAATACAAACAGTGATTTTTTCTCAGATCTGAAATGATTCTGCCTGTTCTTCTTTCATTGAACTTTGCAGTTTATCATAATTTGTTGAAGAAGAATCAGCAATATCTCGGATCTGAAATACTCTGGACTCACACGATCAAGTAGAAGATCTATCGTTGGAAAATAATCTTGATCTGTGAATCAACTTCTCTGAATCAATCTGGATTGAAAGTGCTTTGGGGATGAAGAAGAAGATTGGCGGCTCTCGATTTGGAATGAAATGTCGGACTCAAAAATCTTGGAAATTACTTCTTGCGGCGGTTGTAATTCTTCTTAATTTCTTCTTGAAACTTCTTAGGGTTAGTCAAAAATGATAAGACCTTTTATAGTATTACCCTAACGGTCATAATCATCATTAATGATATCCACGTGGACCAATCACACGTTAATGAAGTTTGAAATACACGTCTGTCTGGACTTAGCAAATTTCAGAAAATCAGATCAGGTATTCTCGAGAAGAAGTATAGTGCTCGAGAACAAATGAATTTTGATACTCGAGAACACTACAGAAGTTCTCGAGAAGAAGACTTAGAGAAAAAGAATGTGGAGAGAGAAAACATCGTTCTCGAGAAAGAAGAAAAGTGCTCGAGAAAATACTTGATTGTTCTCGAGAATAAAATATTTTGTATTCGAGAACAAAAGGCTGTCTCGAGAAAAATTCTTAGAAAAATATGTGGAGGTGGAAATCTACAGTCTCGAGAATGAAAAGGAGTACTCAAGAAAAATAACATTTTGTTCTCGAGAAGAAACATTCTGGTACTCGAGAACAAATAGTCATCTCGAGAATAAATTACTAGCTCTCGAGAGAAATACTCTGGTTCTCGAGAAATGACTTCTGCATCTCGAGAACAAAAGATAGTCTTCTTGAGAATAATATTGGTCTTCTTGAGAAAAAGACTTAGAAAAATATTTGTGTGGAAAGGAAACATCCCGAGAAGAAATGTCATATATTACTCAAGAACAAAAGCCCTTCTTGAGAATAGCAAGAAGCTTTCTCAAGAACAACTTCTGTTACTTGAAATGAAGACAAGTCTTAGTCGAGAATAATCATAAGTCCTTCTCGAGTACAAATATAGTTCTCGAGAAAAAGACTTAGAGTTTTCTGAAAAACTTAAAATCTTGATTCTTCATAAAAATCAGCATCCATATTTTCTCTTGCCCTTAGTGCTTGAAAAGAAAGTGTGTCCCAATAGAGAGGCTACACATGAGTCAACACCATGGATCACACAATGAGGGATTACATTGTATGGTCCTGTGTTTGGAGACTCATTGTAGACTGATATTGGTCTACACTTAGCAATTAAGTCCTGTAAACACTTAACAAAAAGTGCATCAAATACAAACTTAATTCATCTTAGTTTAAGGGTGAATTCATACAAATCTGGGCTATTGTGGATGCAATACCCAACAATCTCCCCCTATTTGTAGAAGTCAGAACCCTCTACACTAAGGTGAATTACATTAAGAGAAAAACACAAAGATAATAATAACATGAAAATTTGGAGAAATGCAGTAATATGTAAAAATTAGATTAGAATTAAAAGTTCATATAAGCAGAAAATTGTCCAAGAGAATTAAATTCTACAATTTCAAAATGAACTTTCAGCATCTTCAGTTTACTGATCCTGTGTATGTTTCTTTCCTTGTCTCTCAAGCTTCTCCTATTGTCTCTTTTGATAACTGAAAGGCTTGGGGAAGTACTTAGGTGGTCTAGGTGGAGCCTTAGGGTTATTTCTGTCTTGAATTCTATCATAAATCCTTCTCTTTGTAGGAGACTTCTCATATAATTCCCATTCATTTATGCTGTAGTGCAAGCTTCTGTTTTCATTAAAATCAACTACTAGCTTTAGAGTTTCCAAAATAAGGGATTTGGAGGTTGGACTCCAAACTTCAGTATATTCTTGGGGTCTTTTCCCTTCAGCTTCTAGATGTGTATTAGATCTACTTGCAGAGGCTCCATCACCATACTTCCTTTCTTGGCTTTCTGAACTTCTGGAGGATGAGGAGGCATTCCTATTTGTTCAGATTCCCATACCTATTCATAGACATCAGGAGGAGGACCTTCATAGTAATCTGGAGGAGGTCCTTCAAAATGTGCTGCAGGAGGTCCTTCAAAATACTCTAGAGGTGGAGAAAATGTAGGCATGTTGACATCTAGATTTGCAGGAGGAGGAGAATTTGGATCCATAGCAAATTCAGGAAACAACTGATTATGCATCCATATAGAAGTATCATAGGTATATAACTTGGTACTCTTGACTTCTTTAAGAACAGAGGTCTGAATTTCTTTCAGCTGATCTTCCCACTGATTTTTCATAGTTGCAGCTTATTTTTCTAGCAATTCCTTCACTTTATTCTCCCCCTTTCCGACTTCTAGGGAGAGGGTGCTGATGAAATCTTCTTTAAATTTACCAATTTATCCATAAGTTTTAAAGTTTCTTTCATCACCTCTTTTTTGTAGGAGAATTTGATTATTAGCAAGGGTAACAGATTGCTCCATAATAGTACCAATGTTAGTAATAGTATGATCAATAGCTTTGCCACCTATTTGCAAGAGTCTTTTAAATTCATCTGTATTGTCTTGGATTTCAGCAAATCCTCGTCTCATTTCCTTTTCTAAAGCACATACTTTATCAGTGATAATTTTCAGAGAATCATCAAAGTACTTTCTCTGAGCAGCAAGCATTGCTTCAATTTTATGAAGAATTGTACCTTCAGGGAAGATTTCTATTTGAGTAGATGGAAGAGGCTGATCAGGGACAGTACATGGAAGGATTTCTTCAATTACAACTGTAGAAGTAGAGGCTTTCCTTCCGTGGACTGTGCTGATTTCATCTTCATTAATTATTGGCAGTATGGTAGGAATCTGTAAATGAAGACCGGTGAGTCTTTGTTCAACAGCTTCAACTGGAATTTCATCATCTGAATCATGGATGGAGACTACTTCATCATCATGCATATCTTCATGAGACTTTTCAGGTTCATGTACTGGAGATTGATCAGCTGGAGGAGAGGATTCTTGATGTTCTAGAGACTGTGCTGGAGCTGGAGATTTTTTTGGTTGAGGAGGAGATGATTATGCTGGAGACTTAGGAGAAGTTGCTGTAGATGGAGGATGATCTTCAGGGATATGGAAAGGAGCTTCTTTGGAAGTAAGTTCCTCTATCATCTTATTTATGTCTTCTTCAGTAGATAGAATCTCAGCTTGAGTCTGGGGATCTGTCAGATTTTCAGCATCTGGAATATCTTCAGCAGCATGAAAGTTTGTATCTGAATGCAGCAAAGAGGAAGAAGCAGCAGTAGAGGTAGATGGTAGATCTGTAGCAGCAGGTGGAATTGAGGGTGCAATAGCAGTGGTAGATGGAATATCTTCTAAAGCTAAATTTGCAGTAGCAGCAGGAGTAACTGGAGTTGGTTGGACTGAGACAGATGGTGTAGGCTCCCCCTCAATAACTGAAACAGTTATTTGATTTGAAGGAGGAGATGGTGTCCTGTCCACATCTTCTATTTCCTTTGGAGCTTTGTCTGACTTCTGTAACTTGACCTCCCATCTCTGGATGGAGGTAATGGAAAACTTTTCATGTGGTGGAGGGCTATGCCCTTTTTCATTGGAAATCCTGCTGGATCCATTTGATTCAGGTATAGAGAAAGTATTCTTCCATAGTTTGGACTCTTAATGCAGCCATTAATCTTGTCAAAGAGAATCATTCCCCACTGGAATTTCTTTCTACATATAACTGCAGTCATTAAATCAAAAAATTCTGGAGTAATATAACTTATAGAACTTGTTTTACACATAAGGACTTTTCCTAGGATGTCAGCCAATAGCTTGCTTTTTTGCATTCATAAACTACATTCTGATTGTGTTAGAGTACTGAGGAATACCACAAAAACTATAGGCTCTCTCATAATCACTGCCTATCAGATCATCTTCCATATATATTACTGGAAGTTGTAGAAGTTGAGAAATAGGCAGAGCAAACATCTTTAACTTAATATTCTGAACCTTAGACTTGATGATTTTGCCATTCCTCTTAATCTTGGCGTTCTAGAAGAATTCTTCAACTTCATAAGTCAGAATTCTGCAAGGATGTTCAAGAATAAATGACAAACCAGCTGTATCTAGCAAAAGGAGGACATTCCTGAAGTCATCTGATATTTCTACAATCATGGTAGAACAGAGTTCACTCCCGATCCATAATTTTAAGGACGAAGCCATTGATGTAGAGAAATTGATCTTGGCTGGTCGGCGAATGAGAAACTTGACTTGCGGCAGACGACGGAGATGGAGGAAGACGAAACAGTTTTCTCGAGAAGAAGAGTTTTGAAATCGAGAATATAATTTCTTGGACTTATTTCTATTTATATTTACCACTAATTTTGATGATTTAACATATAAATAATCATTAAAAATACCTGGAAAGAGGTGGCTAAGCGCCTGTGTGCCGATAAGAAAAATTGACTGTGAAGAAGAAAATGACACCACAGTTCTCGAGAGAACAGATTGTTCTCAAGAAGAATTATATCACCACTCGAGTATAAGAATCCTTGGTCTCGAGTAGAAATGGACCTTGTTCTAGAGTTGAGATATCCTGTTCTCGAGAACTATACTTCTTCTCGAGAAATAATGTCTGTGTACTCGAGAAGGAGTTTTGATGTTCTCGAGAGGAAGTTTACTGTTCTCGAGTGTAAGTGTTGTACTCGAGAAATAAAGTCCAAATTCTGAAATTTTCTGATTTTTGAAGTAAAACTAGACCTTGACCTTGCTTGTTGCCTTTGTCATCATTCTCCTTCATCCTTGTTGAGCATGCCAAGTTTTGTTTTGAAGAACGAGAACTTGGCCTCGTCCAACGACTTCGTGAAAATATCTACAATTTGCCTGTCAGTTGAGACATATTGTAGATCTATGTCCCCATGCTCCACATGCTCCCGGATGAAATGGTATCGCAGCTCTATGTGCTTTGTCCGGCTATGAGAGTCTGGATTGTTGGTTATAGAAATCACACTGGAGGAGTCGCAAAATAAAGGAATGTTTTGGACTTGCATATTGTAATCTTCAAGCTGGTTCTTTATCCACAACAATTGTGCACAACAACTGCCGGCAGAAATGTATTCTTACTCGGCCATTGAAATTGCGACACAATTCTGCTTTTTGCTGCAACATGATGTGAGCCTCCTTCCAAGGAATTGTCAAGTCCCGGAAGTGCTATTTCTATCATCTTTACTACATGTAAAATCTGCATCTGAGAAACCAATTAGTTCACTGTCATTACTTCTTGGGTACCATAAGCCAAGATTTGGTGTACCTTTAAGATATCTCAAAATCCGCTTTGCAGCAGCGTAGTGAGATTCCTTAGAGTTCACTTGAAATCTAGCACACACACATGTTAAAAACATTATATCTAGTCTACTAGCAGTAAGGTAAAGCAAGGATCCGATTATGCTTCTATACTTGATTTCATTGAAAGGTTTCCCTTTCTCATCCTTGTCTAGAGACATAGTTGAACCCATTGGAGTCCTCATAGAGGTTGCGCTCTGCATTCTGAATTTCTTAATCAACTCCTTAGTGAATTTCGTCTGAGAGATGAAAATTCCATCTTCAGATATTTTCACCTGAAGTCCTAAGAAATACTTCACATCCATCTGATAGACGGTGAAGCCCTTATGTGCAGCATATGCTAGGAATAATTTAATTGCCTCCAACCATGCCACTGGAGCATATGTCTAGTCGAAGTCGATTCCTTCTTCTTGTCGGTATCCTTTGGCGATGAGTCTGGCCTTGTTCTTTATTATTATTACATCCTCGTCCATCTTGTTCCTGTAAACCCATTTTGTCTCGATGACATTCTTACCTTTGGGTTTGTAACAAGCTTCCAGACTTGTGAATGCTTGAACTGATTCAATTCTTCTTCCATTGCCATTATCCATAATGCGTTTGAGTTTGCTTCCTCAAACTTCTTCGGTTTAACCTGTGATAGAAAACTCAAAAATAAATTCTCATTAGCTGTACCTCTATGAGTTCTGACACCATCTTGGGGATCTCCTATGATTTGGTCCATTGGGTGATCCTTCAATTATATGAGCTCTAAGGCCCTTGCATCTGGAGCTTCTTCAACCATAGGAGTGACTTCATACACTTGAATGGTCTCTTCATCTTGATCATCAACCTCTCCAATTGGGGTTGGAGTGGTGATCTTGATGAACTTTTCTCCTTTTTCTTCAATTGGCTCATCCAAGTTTAATTCTTTTATCCTTGAACCTGCATCTTCAATAAACACATTAGAAGAGTTGCCTTGTAGAAAGCTCGTCTCATCAAATACAATATGAATAGATTCTTCTACAACCAGAGTTTTCCTATTAAAAATCCTATATGCCTTACTATGGCTACTATACCTTACAAAAATACCTTCAAAACTCTTTTCGCTAAATTTGGTAGTGTGATACTTGCCATTGTTAAGGACGAAGCACTTACAGCCAAAGATACTAAAATATGAAACAGTCGGTTTCCTGCACTTTAGAAGTTCATAAGGTGTCTTATTGTGGTTCTTGTTTATGAGTGCTCGATTTTGCACGTGGCATGCAGTGTTGACGGCTTCAGCCTAGAAGTATTCCTGTAGTGAGGCATCACTCAACATGGTCTTGCAGGCCTCTATGAGTGTTCTATTCCTTCTCTCAGCTACTCCGTTCTGTGGAGGAGTACGAGGAGAGGAAAACTCATTACAGATGCCTAAGCTTTCACAAAATTCTATCATGGCCCCAGACTTGAACTCTGTTCCATTGTCACTTCTGATTTTGATTACGGAACAGTTGTATTTATTCTGGACTTGCCTGACAAAATTAGTAAAGATGTCAAAGGTATCTGACTTGTGTTTTAGAAAGAACACCCACGCAAGGTGCGAGTAATCATCAACAATAACCAATGTGTAATCCTTACCTCCCAAACTTCTAACTTGTAGTGGACCGAACAAGTCCATATGAAGTAGATGTAAACATTTATTAGAGTCTTTGCCAATAATGCTTTTAAAGGTAGCCCTTGTTTGCTTGCCTTTTACACATGCGTGACAAGTTCTATCTTTAGCGTACTTGACATTTGGGGCATCACGTACTAAATGAAGCAAAAATAATTTATTAATAGTTTTGAAATTAATATATGCTAGTCTCTTATGCCATTGGTCACTAAGAGACGCACAATCTTTAGCCAAAAAGCATACTGGTGTAGAAGAGTCTATGCAAATGAAATTTAAACAAAATATATTTGTACTACGAGTGCCTAATAGAATCATTTCCATATTGTCAACCGATTTTATCAAGAACTTATTTGCATGAAATTCTACTACGTATCCTTTATCGCAAAGCTGACTTATGCTTATAAGACTGTGTTCCTATCCTTCAACATAAGACACATCTGAGAAGGATACACTACCGTTAGTGATCATACCATAGCCTTTAGTAATTCCTCGGTCTGAACCTCCAAAGATGACCTTTGGACCATTCATGACTGGAGAATAGTTCTGAAGAAAGCTTCTTGTCCCAGTCATATGCCAAGAGCATCCACTGTCCAAATACCAGATATGAGTTTTGGTGTCCTTTGGACATACATGCAATCACAAATCAATTTTCCTTAGGAATCCAAACACGTTTGGGTCCTTGGTCTCTAGTTAGAATACTCCCCCTACGGGTATTAACATTATGAGTGGTCTTTCTCACATTGCTAACTTGAGGAGTTATATAATTTCTGGAATTAAACCAACAATCAATGGCAAAGTGACCAATTTTGCCGCAGCACCAACAGTTAAACCTGTTGTATCTTTGCCTCAAATTCTCCTGCTTGACCTTTTGAGATTGTGGTCTAGCAGGGGCGGCAGCCTTGGATGTAGAAGCTTCATGATGATGGAAATCACATGTCTTCTTCTCCTTGAGAGGCTTTTCCACAATAGGCCTTACTTTTGGTGCCTTTTTGATGTTATGACCATGATTATAAGGGTCATGACTCTGAAGAGTGATCTCTTCATAAGGTGCCTTAAAGACACTTTCACAAAGTTCCGGGGATGGGTCCATCCTTGGTAACGAGACTTGGGCTCTACATAAGTAAGCCTAGCAAAGTGACTGTAGGACGAGTCAAGATCAAACTCGTTCGTTGGAAATATAACTTCCTTAAAAGAAGTCTGATCTTGAGGAGCTTTCCCCTTCTCCTTGGCCAAAGCCTTCTTGGCCGCCTTATTCTTTCTTTGAGCCTAATTTCTCCTAGAGGATTTACTAAGAGCATCAACATGTCCTAGGCCAGCACCTTTGACCTTAGCTGAGAATTCAACAACAAAGGGAAGAACAGTCTTTGGCTTTGAGAAACTTTCAACAAGTTTCTTTTCTGCTGCAAGTTATTCTTCCAGTTCTTTTATGATCTTCCCCTTCAGATCTAGGTGCTCGAGAGCCTTGTTATATTCTTCAATGACAACATTGAAGTTCTCTCTGAGTGAGTCTGTCTTGGCGACTTCCGCTCTCAGAGTGCTCTCTTCAGCCTTGAGAGACTTTATCTCTTTGGCTTGAGTTTTCACGACTCTTCGACAATTGTCATAAGCCTTAATCAACTCTTTAAATAGAGCCATGAGTTCAGACTCATCGTCAGAAGAGCTGTCCTCATGATCATGATCAGAAGCATCAGATTCAGAAAGAGGAGTATGAGAATTTACCTTCCCAGTGAACTGAGGTTCTTGTTCATCATCAGTTTGTGCCATTAGCCCAAAGTGGGATTCCTCTTCTTCACTTGACTCAGATGAGTCAGAGTTACTAAGAGTATTGCCCTTCTTGTCTACTAGGCTCCTTTCTGTTCTCTTCTTATGATATGAAGATTTCTTTTCCTCTCTCTTTCCACCCTCCTTCTTCTTGTGAGGGCAATCAACGATGACGTGACCTGGCTTATTATAAAAGTAGCAAACTATGTCAGAAGAAATATGTTTATTCTATTTAGTATTATACATGTCCTGGCTACTTGAGCCTTTCTTGTATCGATCACCATCATGACAAGATCTTCTATACGAGGCATCCTTACCTCTCCATTGCTTCTTCTTGTTCAAGAATTTCTTGAACTGTATTGAGAGTAAAGAAAACTCTCCTTCAGATAATTATGAGTCTGAAGTGCTTGTCTCTGAAGTTTCTTCATCACTATCTTCCTGTGTAAGAGCAGGTGAAGTGGCTTTAATCTTCCTTGAGCTGTCTGCCTTCAGAGCGACAAACTTCTCCGTGGATGACGACCAACTCTTCTCTTCTTCAACTTTTCTAGAATTGATCTGCAGTTCATATGACATCAGCTTTCCGAAGAGATTCTCAGGGTTAGTCTCTACCAACTTCCCAAACTCCCTGATAACACAGACTTTATTGTCTCATTCCTTAATCAGGGACCTTAGAAACTTATCATTTAGCTCTCCATTTATGAAGACCCGACCATATACTCTTAGGCCGTTAATAATTTTTAAGAAATTCTCAAAGGTATCTGCAATAGAATCCTTTAATCCTTGTCGGAAGGCTTCATACTTTTGATTTAATAGGGATCTTCTGTCATCCCTAACTTCTTCAATGCCTTCCATTAAGGTGATAAGAGACTGCCACATTTCTTTAGCAAATTGGCAGTGAATCAGATTCTGCAGCATAGAATCATCGACTGTACTTGCTATAATATTTTTAGCTTTCTTGTCCAACGAGACAAGTTCAATCTCATCTTTATCTAGATCCATTAATTTCTTAGAAACCTTTTTGGTAGGATCAATAGTGGAGATGGTCATTGGAACATAAGGACCTTCTTCAACAATCATGAAGATCCTTGGATCCACAGCTTCCATGAAGAACTTAATCCTTTCTTTCCACATGGGAAAGTTAGTCTTTGTGCACAGAGGATGCTTTGCCAAATCCTTGGCCTTGTCCATGCTTGTATTACTCAAAAGACAACTTTGGGGCAGATCTATTCAAGGTGTTAACCATTTTATGAACAACCTCCCTCTGATACCAGTTGAAAATGTTTTAAGTTGTCTTACCTAAATCACCTAGAAGGGGGTGAATAGGTGAGTTGTGCGTCTTTTTGCGGAATAAAAAATTTAACTATCTATGCACAGAATAACAACCATGCAATCATAGACGACAACAAGAATTATAGTGGTTCCCCAACCGTGGGTACATCCACTTTCCCCTCACCGATCTAGCAACTCGGATAACACAACTCATACAACTCGGAGAAGGATCTCCTACAAGAATAAAATGAAATAGTAAATACAAACAGTGATTTGTTATCAGATCTAAAATGATTCTGCCTGTTCTTCTTTCTTTGAACTTTACGGCTTTACAGAATTTGTTGAAGAAGAATCGACAATATCTCGGATCTGAAATACTCTGGACTCACACGATCAAGTAGAAGATCTATCGTTGGAAAAGAATCTCGATCTGTGAATCAACTTCTCTGAATCGATCTGGATCGAAAGCGCTTTGGCGATGAAGAAGAAGATCAACGTCTCTCGATTTGGAAAGAAATGTCAGATTCAGAAATCTTGGAAATTACTTCTTGCGGCGGCTGTAATTCTTCTTAATTTCTTCTTGAAACCTCTTAGGGTTAGTCGAAAATGACAAGACCTTTTATAGGATTACCCTAATGGGCAAAATCATTAATGACATCCATGTGGACCAATCACGCGTTAATGAAGTTTGAAATACACGTCTGTGTGGACTTAGTAATTTTCAGAAAATCAGACCGGGTGTTCTCGAGAAGAAGTATAGTACTCGAGAACAAATGAATTCTGTTACTCGAGAACACTACAGAAGTTCTAGAGAAGAAGACTTAGAGAAAAAGAATGTGGAGAGAGAAAACAATGTTCTCGAGAAAGAAGAAAAGTACTTGAGAAAAATAGTTGATTGTTCTCGAGAAGAAAATATTTTGTACTCGAGAACAAAAGGCTGTCTCGAGAAAAATACTTAGAAAAATATGTGGAGGTTGAAATCTGCAGTCTCGAGAATGAAAAGAAGTACTCGAGAAAAATAACATTTTGTTCTCGAGAAAACATTCCGGTACTCGAGAACAAATAATCATCTCGAGAATACATAGCTAGCTCTCGAGAGAAATACTCTGGTTCTCGAGAAATGACCTCTGCATCTCGAGAACAAAAGATAGTATTCTCGAGAATAATTTTGGTCTTCTCGAGAAAAAGACTTAGAAAAATATTTGTTGGAAAGGAAACATCCCGAGAAGAAATGTCATATATTACTTGAGAACAAAAGCCCTTCTCGAGAACAGCAAGAAGCTTTCTCGAGAACAACTTCTGTTACTCAAAATGAAGACAAGTCTTACTCGAGAATAATCAGAAGTCCTTCTCAAGTACAAATATAGTACTCGAGAAAAAGACTTAGACTTTTTCTGAAAAACTTAAAATCTTGATTCTTCATAAAAATCAGTATCCATCTTTTCTCTTGCCCTTAGCGCTTGAAAAGAAAGTGTGTCCCAATAGAGAGGCTACATATGAGTCAACACAATGGATCACACAATGAGGGATTATATTGTATGGTCCTGTGTTTGGAGACTCATTGTCGACTGACATTGGTCTACACTTAGCAATTAAGTCCTCTAAACTCTTAACAAAAAGTGCATCAAATACAAACTTAATTCATCTTAGTTTAAGGGTGACTTCATACAAATCTGGGCTATTGTGGATGCAATACCCAACAGCTATCCTCCTAGCCTAAGTGGTATGGCCTTTTCCCAGAGGTTGGTGATCAGTTGATCACTGAGTTGTAGGGCTAAGTGCATGAGTTGTAAGTCTTGTAGTAGACTAAGATATCCTATGGGATCTGAGGTGTAATATCTTTGAGTTGAGTTTTGGAGAAGTGCCTTGTCTAATTAGAAGTTAGAACGGTGGGAGGAGAGTGGACATACCCATAATCTGGGTAGTCATCAGATAATATATCACCTCATTAGAGAACATGTTGAAAAGGAAGATATCTCCCTTGAGTTTGTTCCTATAGATAAACAAGTGGCTGATATCTTCACCAAGCCTCTAGATGAAGCTATGTTCAATTTCTTTAAAATTAAATTGGGTAAGCTTAACCTGGATTAGCTTTTCCTGCTCATGTTAGTCTGTCGTTATGTTATATTAGTTTTTTGTTGATTGAATGTCATTTGTTAAATGTTAGGTCACTAACCATGATTGCAGGGACAACTAAGTACGGGGCCCTTAACACTCACTTATAATAATGAATAGGTCGTCGTGATTCAAAGATGGTTCAAAATGATGAAAAGAAGACAGGCTGAGTCTATCTCAATGATATCGTATTTATCATTTTGATAATTCAAATTGATACTGATCCATCAAAGCAATATCGTCTAGATCGTTTTGAATGATACCTCTCTATCAAAGCGATATCATCTTGACAGTATTTTATCAATCATTTTCTTATCAAATTAATTCTCAGTCATCAGATCTTGAATAGATCACCACTACATGTACGTGACTATTCAATTTCTGTATTTTTTTGGATATATTAAAAATATATATATGAGACAAATGGTTTAGTTTAGAACATAAACTCTCTTGCCCTAAACTACAGTCTCCAACTCTCCATCTCACGCGACCACTCACAACGACATGGCCTTCAATCAAATGGCTCCCGAAAAAGAGAAATCACTTCCTGAAGGTAGTAAGGTTGGTCGATCTAGATTTTAACTAGATTCTGAAGAAATAAGGTCAGTAACAGATAGCTGAATGATTGCAGCCTGGAGTATATTCTGTTAGAGCCATGTCCGATTCTTAGGAAGGAAGTAATAGAATTGTATTCAAATGCCAAAGTATCTTCTGCTAGTCAGTCAATCAAAAGCAAGATTGGTGAGGTAAAAATCAAGATAAACCCTAAGAGAATAGCTAAGGTATTGTGCCTTCCACCCCCAATTGAAGAAAAACTTCATGAAACAACAAAGCAATACATAGTTGATGCTCTTCATTGGTGTGAATTATTAGGTGAAAGATATGGGTCCTTGGAAAGGAAATTCTTCATTCAAAGAGGAAAGCTTCTTGCATATATTATTGGAAAAGCTCTACTGTTCAAGGTAGGATCTCATGACTGAATTTCTAAGTTCATATTTGAACTTTTGAGCTATGTTTGAATTTCTAATAAAGAATACCGACTGGGATCATGTGGTCTTCCAAAGAATTCTAGATAGTCTTCAAGTTCCCAACATGGGAATGATATTATCTCTGTACCTTTTGAATGCTTACCCTAAGCACTTCAACCAGAAGCAGGGTACAAAGATACATTACATGAATAGAATGGATATTAAGACCTTGGAAAGGTATGAAAAGTACTAACAAAGGCCCCAATTAAGAAGTAGAGTCAGAAAAAGAAGAAAGGAAAGAAAATAGCTGTTGTAGACAGTTCAGATTCAGAGGATGCTAGTGAGAAGGAGGTCAATGAACCCATTCATGACCCCAACTTGTCTTCCTCAGGTGAAAAAGAAGAATATCACCAGGATGCATGTGTACAAGCTCGGTTTGATTCATATAACCATATTGAGAATGTCCTCACTCCTAAGGAAATGAGAGCAATAGTTGAGGGGGAGACTGATGGTTTGGTAAATATGGATGCCCCAACTGAGGGGTAGTGTGCAGAAGATGAAAGAGTTGACACTCTGGATTAATTCTTGGGAGGTGATGATGTTAGTGAGAGGGAGGCTCAACTAGACTTTCGGCTGATTTGGTGGTCTGCCCTTGTCTTAAGAGGCTGATTATGCTACTCATCCTGAGTTGGTAGTCTAAGAGGACCTGAGAACACCCTTGATCCAACCAGAAACTGCTGATGATGGAACATCTCATGTTGTTGGCATTGCTAAATACTCAATTCTCATTTCTATAAAGTCAATATTAGATGCACATATTTCCTCTCTAGAAGTTTACATTGATGAATCTGTCAAGGGTGTAAATGCTGATATTCTAAAAGAAGTACAAAAATTCAAGGCTAAAATAATAAAAGAATTGGATGTTCTGAAAGGTGACACTACACATATCAATGCTGAGATTACTAAATGGTTTGACAAAGCTACCAACATAATACATGAAAATGTAAAAATCCTAAGATCAATGGATGAAATACTGAGACTGAGCACCCATGATATAACCAGTGTAAAATAATGTGAAAGCCAGTCTGACGAAACTATTAGACAAGGAGTTGATCATATAGAGAAATGTGTTTACTCAACTCAGATTCAAGCCATGCAGCTGGTTGAAGAGGCAAGATATGCTATTCTTGGTGATAATAAAAATGTCTTTCAGACCGTATCAAGTAGGTTTGAGGCAAACACAATTCACCTTGATAACAAGATATTTGAAGAAGTCAAAAAGGGGGAGTGTATATGCTGACCAATCCTTATAGAATCTCAAAGGGATAAGTCTGTCACTCAACCTTCCTCTATTGGACTTATATGAACCTTCTACTGAATTTATAGAGGAAAAATAAAGACATGATCCTCAAGATGAGCAAAGGGCAAGAAAAGAGAAAATGATGGCACTATGCATCCTGAGAAATTTATGGCAGAGCAGAGAAAGAAGAACTCCAAGGATCCTGAATATAAATACTGGAGTGATGACTCTAAGACCATCATCATGGATGAATGGATAAGTAATAGGCAGCTTATATTTGATATTGATAGAGTCTATCCATCCGAAGAATGGGTCAAGCACATATCAAGGAAGACCCTAAGAGAAGACAATATCAAGGAAAATATGAATAGGAAAAATCCTTTCAGGGTGCCATCCAGATACATTCCTAAACCTCACTAGTATTTTGAATGGCAGGAGGCCAAAAGAAAAAGAGCTAGAAAGAGGCCTGTTGAAACTGGTGATGCATTTCATGCACCTATATAGATAGAGAAGAGCTCAAATTCTGATGATGGCTTAAATCAATTGATTGACAAATTTCTAGCATCTTGATTGGTAGAAAGCTATGCAGAGATTGAAGATGTTCTTTAAATGATCAATTATTCATGTTTTAATTAACTTAAATACTTTGGCCACATATATGTTCATATTTATATTTTTGTGTTTACTTATTGCAAGCAACTATGTTTTCAATTCTATATTTAACTGCTTATTTCAATATTGATCAGGTTTTATTGGTTATGTATCTTATCATTGGTCAAGAGTTTTGACTTCTTTAAATAGGAGAAGATTGTTGGAAATATTGCACTCAGTATTCCAGTATATAAAAAGTACCTAATGATAAGTACATATTGTCTTTGAAGAAAATTCTATTTGAATCTGTGCAAATCAAGTTTCTCATGTTGATTGTCAATCTCAGTAGGTCCTGAGATTAGTTAAGTGCATAAGTAAACTGACTTATGTCTCTAATTCAGTCTTAGTGAAGAGTTGCTGATGTTCAAGATGAATTAGTTTGATTAGTGAAGAGTTCCTGAAGTTCAAGATGAATGCATTTGAGAAGTGAAGAGAACTCGACGATATCGTCGTGTATGTTGGATGTATCAAGATGGTATCATTTTGAAGGAACATTGTCAAAATGATATTGCCTTGACAAAATTCTTACCGATGAGTGCTTAGGTTGGCGGGACTTCAAATTGGCAGAAGCGTAGAATTGTGATGTCAGCTCATTCCTTTATTGTCCATATTCTGATGGGACTTTTTCTAATCCGTCGACCATTATGAAAGTCAAGGGTATATAAGGATAAGTTTGGGAAATCAAATAGTAATGCCTTGGAGATTTTTGAATTGAGAAAAAAGAGAAGTGAATGCAAACAACAACTACTGGTGTTAGCTCTCTCTGAAAAAACACTTAGTGAGCAAGATGTCTTATAGTAACATAACTAAAAGATAAATCTCCTTCTTGTTGAAGGAGAAGAAGAAATCAGTCGTCATCTTCAATCAAGCTAGAAGAGTATTAGACCTACTCTGAGAGAAAGGATATTCTCTATTCAGGTGCTGCTTCAAAAATAAAAGCCTTCTTTGGAAAGCTAAAGAAGACTCAGACATTAACGGTTTATCATTTGTTGAGTTTATTATTGTAACTATATTAAAAACAATTTTGTGTAGGATTTGTTATAGATACGAGATAGGATTTGTTATAGATTGATGCGCGCGAAGACCGACTCTTATTTTATCTAGGGAGCACGGCGGGTCCTGATTTCGTGCAGCAAATTATAGGCAAGTGCACCTATTGCAAGTAATACATGATATTCGGGGGAATTTAGAGATCATAAATTTCCCGGGAACGGGTTGATTATCCCTACTACTCCGAAAGAACTATTATTTTACCGAAATATTTAAGTTGTTGATTTTAACTAAGAAAAAGCTAGAAATAGATTAAGTATAAGGTCGATGAAGAAATAACACTCGGTATCGAATTACGTTAAAACTAAAATAGATTTGAATAATTAGAGATCCTTAGGTTTCATTCAATTAAAGCGGAAACTTGGCCGTGGAGGTTCCAAAAGAATGAGCTCACCTATCTCTAGGAATATCGATCACCTGAACATTAAGACTATTCGACCGGGCTCTTGTCCGACGAAGGATTCTTCTTAATGCCCGTGATACGATAAGAACCCCCCTATTGGGGGGGGACCCAATCCGGTAGAGTTACATGCCTCCTCTCTCGTGGGTTAGTGTGAAACTCTCTTTACCCAGGGTTGATCATTCTGTACGGACGGCCTCTTGGCTAGCTAGCATATGGATAACAGAAATAGTGCTCACAAATCGATATGTTGTTCTACGTACCGTTAACCTGGGGTAAACGTTAAGTTTTTAATTGAATAGAAAAACAAGACCTTAAGTTATTTAAAAACATTTTATATCGCAATGCCCTTCTATACCGAGGGCTAAAAGCGATTAGCCACTCATCGGAATGGGGATGGCTTATGAGTTTGGTTAGGCGTGAGTTCTAAACTATGTGCTAAAGGGTTACAAAAAATAAGAAGAAAAATAAGATAACATAATATTAGAAATAGAAACGCTACTAAAAAAATTAAAAACACACGCACTCAACCAAATGAATAATAAAGAAAAAGAAAAAAAGTTAAGTTACAAAAAAAGGAAATTGCATAATTGAAATGACTAGTCCTACTCAAATAAGTAGGCAAGAAATTAAAGCGGAAAATTGCAAGTCCTACTCAAACGAGTAGGCCGAAAATTAAAGCGAGTCCTACTCAAACGAGTAGGAGAAAATAGATGCACATACACACACACTCTATATAAATGAAAACACACACACTCTACAAAAATAAATACTCACACACTCTATATAAATGAAAACATACTCACACACTCTATATAAATGAAAACACACACACACACATACACACTCTACAAAAATAAATACTCACAAACTCACTCTACATAAATAAATACTCACACACTCTACATAAATGAAAACACACACACACACACACAAACACACACACACACACACACACACACACACACTCTACATAAATAAAAACTCACACACTCACTCTACATAAATAAATACTCACACACTCACTCTACATAAATAAATACTCATACACTCAACATAAATTAAAACACACACACACACACACTCTACATAAATGAAAACACACACACGCTCAACATAAATAAATACTAACACACTCTACATAAATGAAAACACACACACACACACACACAGTCTACATAAATAAAACTCACACACTCACTCTACATGAATAAATACTCAGACACTCTACATAAATGAAAACACACACACACACTCTATGTAAATAAATACTCGCACACTCTACATAAATGAAAACACACACACACACACACACACACACACTACATAAATGAAAACACACTCACACTTTGCATAAATGAAAACGCACACACACACTTTGAAGGAAAGCATGAAAAAAGCTAACTCTCATACACACACACACACACACACACACACACACACTAGCATAAATAGTGAAAAGAAAGTGATTGAAAAATTAAAACGTTTACATTTTAGCATTAGAATTTGATGGAAATGCATAAAAAGTAGAAATAAAAATTGTTTGGGCAAAAGAGTTTTCAAATTAAGGCGAGAAAAGCATGTGCTTGAAAAATTAAAATGTTTACATTTTTGCCATTATAGTTTGATGGGAATGCATAAAAAGTTGAAATAAAAATTGTTTGAGCAAAAGTATTTTTAAGTAAATGTGAAAAACATAGGTGTTGAAAAATTGAAATAACATATAATCCATTCTTATAACTTTGTAAAAGGGTTTAAAATGTGGAAGAAAGTTAAAAAGAAGAAAAAGTTTTACAACATAAAAATGGAAAATCTATGTTAAAGAGTAATGAAAACCACTTTTGAAATCATTTTACAAGTTCATAAGAATGAATATAAAAGCATAAAAATCCTAAATCTAAACCATTCTAAGGAGTATGATAAGAAAAATGGCTATAACAACGACTAGTAATTTTGAGAAAATCTAAAGTAAAGCAAAGAGATTTTTCATTTTAAAGCATAAATTCCACAAACCTAACTCATACACGCACCCACCCATATGGAAATGAATAAATAAAGATAGATAAGATTGATGAAAGGGAGGCATTCAGATATATTCCAGAACAATATAAGGATGAAAAAACTACCAAATTTTTTAAGAAAGAAGTTGATTACAAAAGCAAAAACAAACACATAAAGGAGGGGGGAGAATATCCTTACATAACACTAAGACAAGCTCCTAGCAGTATCCCCTAACACCAAAATGGTTCAAAATTTGGAATCCACACACCTTACAGCAAGGTCCTATTTATAGCAAAAAAATTAGATGAAATGCCCTTGGTCACGGGCTTGTAGGCGGGGCATATCGGCACTGTTGGTGAAGTTAATACGAGCATTCAATGCCTGTTAACTTTGGAGATGTCCACGTGGAAGTCGTGCCCATGACTCTGCTGACATAGGCGTGTAGCATGGGCGTGTCGAGAAGGTTGATCCGGGGGCGGCGTCGCATAAATCAGTCGCCGACAAAATCTTGTATAGGCCACGTGGAGAGGTCACGGTCGTGTCGCATCTTGACACGGGCGTGTCGGGTCGGGTTGACGAACTTCGAGCGTGGAATCGTCGAGCTGGCATGACACGGGGCTATATCATGGCCGTGTCATATTGGATACAGGTGTATATGTGGGCGTGTCTTGAAATTTCTTTGCCGACGGCTGATTTCACTTGGAATTGAAGGTACATGCCCAGGTCACGGGCGTGACTTGATATACCATGGCGTGTACTATGCTATTTTGATAATTTTTCTGAAAAATTTTAGAAAATAAATTTACAAGTAAGTTAGAAAATATTTACAAAAAAGAAGCAATTTATTAAAGAAAAAAACTAAAAATAACAAAAAGAAATTAAAATGACTTAATTAACGTAGGTACAAATACGTATATTTACAACTCATCAAATACTCCCATATTTAAGCTTTTGCTATTCCTGAGCAAAAGTTGGAGATGTACTTATAAGGAACTAAAAGAAATCCTAAATTTAGTTACCGCTTGAATTAATTAAAAGAGAGATTAAAGTAATTATCAGGGGTATAAGAGTTAAGTCCTAAATCATGAAATTGATTTAAATAGAGGAAAAGTTTTGGCCAAAAAGTCTTCTTGAAGTAGCAAAATAGCAAGCAAAAATTGTAATCATTAGCTAACAAAAATTGATTGGAATTATAAGAACATTAACTTAAGAGTTTAAAGGAAATAATGCAATTTAAAAATTATGCTCTCAAAAAGATTTTATATTAAGTCTAGAATCATTGAATATGGCTAAGGGGATTGTTTTGGTTTATGAAGAGGGCTTTGGAGGAGGTGAGGTATATTTTTTTTCTCAAACCTCGAATACAAAATTTTATTTGAATATGGATGTTTAGGAAAACGAAATTTTATTTTCCATAACATGCAATAGTGATTTTTTTGTACAACTTCATATAACCCAATGTATATATATAGAAGTAATGAATTTTATCCTCTTACTCAGTAACATATAATCTTTTCAAATATTGGATGCATATGTTTATGGAATGAAATCTTATTCCCATTGACATAGGTTCTTTAAAAGATAAAATTGGGGAGATGGGCTTTTCCAAAAAATAAAACTAGATTTTAATAAAAATAAATTTGAGAGCAACCTTTATAAATTGAACATTCTTGTGTTTCTAAAAAGCTTGAAGTAGAAATAATTGAAGTCTATACATATTTTTTCTAACATAATACACATTCATCTATTTTAGATAAATTAGAAGTAGTGCCTAAATCAAATTCCATATCATAAGAACAAAGCATAAAAAATTCTTTAAAACTTAACCGCAGATATTTAAATCTATCAATCTCTAATTAATAAATGGATAATAAACAAAGAATTAATGAAATTCACTTATAAATAAACTCGCAACAAAATTTTTGGAGTGCAAAAAGAGTTAAGAATGAAATATTTGATTTATTTGTTTCATAAAAAAATTTAGGGATTTTTAGAGTTTTCATCATTTTTGTGTTTTTAATTTATTAACTTTTTTTTGGAAATTTTGTTTTGTTTTACTCTTCTTTTTGAATTTTTGACTTATTATCTTTTTTGTATTTTGTGTTTAATTTTGTTATTATGTACATACTAAAAAAGCGATAAGATATAAATATTTTTTGAACTATTTTTCTTTTCTAATTTTTTTGTATTTTTGGTTTTTATAAGGAAATATTTACAAAATAAGGAGAGTGAAAAAATATTTACAAAGAAGAGAAAGAAAGGAAGAGGGGAAAGAGAGAAAAGAATATTTACAAAAATATTTACAAAAAGATATGTGCATAAATATTTACGAAATAAAACTAAATATTTTTTGGAATTTTTGTTTTATAATTTTTTTGGAATATTTGTTTTTTTATGTTAAAAAGAAAGGGAATTTTTTTTTTGGAGTTTTCATTTTAAATTTTTTTGTTTATTTTGTTTTTTTATTTTTTTTGTATATTTTTAATTTGTGGAGTGCAAAAAGTAGAAGTGTAGAAAATAAAGAAAGAAAACATCTCATACTTAAGTCCAACATTGTCCCCAATGTTGCAACGTAAGTATGTGGAGCAAACAAAATGCAATATTTACAAAGAAAATAAAGAGAGGGGGGGGGGTAGAAGCTTCCATGAAACGAGGTCGGGGAGGCCCAGTTTAGGAACCCTGCATTATTAAGAAAAAAATAGCAAAGAAAAAGTAAAGAAATAGCAAAAAAGATAAACATTGGGTGCCTCCCAGGAGCGCTTTGTTTATAGTCGTGTAGCTTGACTATTTTGGCAGTTTATATGTCGAGGAGGGTTATGGATTCGATATTACCGCCCATAGGATCGCCTGCTATATATAATTTTTAGCGATGACCGTTCACTTTAAACGAGCCTTTTTTTGGGTGGGAGACGAGTACGGTCCCATATGGCCAAACCTCTTCAACTTTGAAGGGGCCGGACCATCGTGATTTTAGTTTACCGGGAAAAAGTCTAAGTCGTGAATTATATAGAAGGACAAGATCGCCCGGAGAAAAAGTCTTTTGGGTCTTGATTTTTCGGTCGTGGTAAAACTTAGAACGCTTCTTACAGAACTTATTGCTCTCGTAAACGTTTGCACACCATTCATCAAGCTCGTTTAGTTGCAATTTTTCATTTTGAGCGGCTAAGTTAGCGTTGAGATTTAAGAGTTTTAAAGCCCAAAGAGTGCTTTGTTCTAGTTCTACGGGGAGATGACATGCTTTACCATGGACTAATCGATACGACGTACAACCAATTACAGTTTTTTATGCGGTACGATATGCCCACAACGCATCGTCGAGTTTGATGGACCAATCTTTTCTATTAAGTGAAATGATTTTCTCTAATATACGCTTAATCTCTCGATTTACTACCTCAACTTGGACACTAGTTTGTAGGTGGCAGGGGGTGTCAAGTTTGTGCGTGACGCCGTATTTAGCTAACGTCTTAGTCATCTAGGTGTTGTAGAAATGCGTTACCCTATCACTTACAATAGCGCGAGGTGTGCCAAAGCGAGAAAATAGTTTTAAGAAAAGTAATGACTACCACTAAAATATAATTATTTTTAAAAGACGGAGATAGGGGGCCAACGAAATCGATGACCCATAAATCGAAGACTGCGCATTCTAAAAACAAATTTTGGGGAATTTCGTCGCGACGAGAGATGTTACCCAACCGTTGACAGCTATCGCAAGAGTGCACAAAATTGTGAGCGTCTTTGAATAGAGCGGGCTAAAAGAAGCCCGCCTCCAGCGCCTTCCACGCGGTCCGGTTAGCTTGATAATGCCCACCAGCCAGACCCTCATGGCATTGCCTAAGTATTTGTGTGCACTCCACACCCGCGACGCATCTTCAGACCGCTTGGTCCTCATAGATACGAAAAAGAAAAGGGTCCTCTCAAAAAGAAATATTTCAAGTTAGAAAAGAATTTCTTCTTTTGCTGGCTCGAAAAGTTTTTTGGAGCACCTGAGCAACTAAATAGTTCGCAAAATCTGTGAACTAAGGCAGGGAAGATGAACTAATATTTATGGCTAGGAGGCATTCCTCGGCGAATCTGTCATTTATGTCAGATTCGACGAGCGCTTCTGCACCTGGATTTTCTAAGCGGGAGTGGTGATCGGCGGCTAAATTTTTCGCGCCCTTCTTATCCCGGATCAACAAATCAAATTCTTGGAGGAGGAGGATCCATCGAAGAAGGCGGGGTTTGTCATCCATTTTTGCTAACAAATATTTTAAGGCGGAGTGGTCGGTAAATACGATAACGTTAGATATCGTTATATACGAGCGAAACTTATCAAATGCAAAAACGACAGCTAAAAGTTCCTTTTTCGTTGTCGTGTAATTTCCTTGTGCGGAAGTGAGCGTCTTGCTAGCGTAATAAAGGGGATGAAAATATTTGTCCATACGTTGGCCAAGAACGACACCTACGACAATATCACTAACGTCGCACATAATCTCGAACGGAAGGGTCCAATCGGGCGACACTAAAATGGGTGAATTGATAAGTTTTTGTTTTATAAAATTAAATGCAGACTCGCATTCGCTACTAAAGACAAAATTTGATTCCTTTTCCAAGAGGCGAGTAAGCGGCTTTGTTATTTTTGAAAAATCTTGAATGAAACGTCTATAAAAGCCTGCGTGGCCTAAGAAACTCCTAATAGATTTAACGTTAGAAGGTGGGGGAAGTTTTTTGATAATTTCAACTTTGGCCTTATCGACCTCCATCCCCTTAGACGAAATCTTATGAACGAGAACCAAACCTTCTTGAACCATAAAGTTACATTTTTCCCAATTTAAAACAAGATGCGTGTCCTCGCATCGCTGAAGGAAATGATCTAAATTGCGAAGACAAAATGGGAAAGAGCATCCAAAAATAGAGAAAGTCATCCATAAAGATTTACATAATGTCTCCTACCAGCTCGCCAAAGATCATCAACATACATCTTTGGAATGTAGTTGACGCATTGTAGAGGCCAAATGGCATTCTTCGGTATGCGAAGGTACCAAACGGGCAGGTAAAAGTTGTTTTCTCTTGGTTATCATGGGAAATGGGGATTTCGAAATACTCGGATAAGCCATCAAGAAAACAAAAAAATAGATGACCGGATAAACGCTCCAGAATTTGGTCTAAGAACGGTAGTGTGAAATGGTCCTTACGGGCGGCATCATTTAGTTTTCTATAATCGATGCACACCCGCCAACCCATAACAGTACGAGTTGGGACGAGTTCATTATGCTCATTTTCCACTACGACAAGACTGCCCTTTTTGGGCACAACATGAACGGGACTAAACCACGTACTATTCAATATAGGATAAATAATCCCCGCTTCTAATAATTTAATAATTTCGGCTTTAACAACTGTTGAAACCAAAAATTTGGTCTCTATGGAGTTCGAGGTCCTTAGAAAGGGGTGACCTCACACCTACTGCACCCGGAGGAACGTCACGGACCAAAGATCAAGAAGCTAGAAACAGACCCTCGGCTGTAGCGTGGATGTCCCACCTCACACCTAGAAGGCTGCCTGAGCACTTCCCCTCCCTAGACAATGCTCGAGCTAGGGTGCCTTGGAGGAGCTCTCTCTACTCTACCAAGAAGAAGCTAAGGGAGGAGGAAGCAAGGAAAAGTTCCCTCCCAAAGGCACCCAAGGGGGTCTATTTATAGTTTTCTGGGAATGGTCTGCAAATAACCAACCTCCATTGCTCTGAAATTACTAAAATGCCCCCAAATTGGTCTGCTAACAACCAAATCCCGCTGTTCTAAATAGCTAAATGAAATCCACCAGGGGAATCCCCTCGAGCTGGGCGAGTAGGTGGCCAGGGTGAGCTCGGCGGCCAGGGGTGAGCTCGGCAGCCTGGGGCTGGGTGAGCTCGCCGGCCTAGGGTGAGCACGACGGCCTGGGGGGAGCTCGACGGCATGGGGGAGCTCGACGGGCTGGGGTGAGCTCGGCGGCCTGGGGTGAGCTCGGCGGCCTAGGGGGAGCTCGACGACCTTGGGTAACCTCGGCGGTCTGGGGTGAGCTCGGCGGCCTGGGGTGAGCTCGGCGGCCTGGGGGAGCTCGACGGCCTGGGGTGAGCTCGCCGGCCTGGGGTAAGCTCGGCGGCCTAGGGTGAGCTCGACGGTCTGGGGGGAGCTCGGCAGCCTGGGGTGAGCTCGGCGGCCTAGGGTGAGATCGGCAGCCTGGGGTGAGCTCGGCGGCCTGGGGTGAGCTCGGCGGCCTGGGGTGAGCTCGGCGGCCTGGGGTGGCGGCCTGGGGTGAGCTCGACGGCCTGGGTTGAGCTCGGCGGCTTGGGGCCGGATGAGCTCGGTGGCCTGGGGCTGGGTGAGCATGGCGGCCTGGGGTGAGCACGACGGCCTTGGGGGAGCTCAGCGGCCTGGGGGAGCTCGGCGGCCTGGGGTGAGCTCGGCGGCCTTGGGTGAGCTCGGCGACCTGGGGGGAGCTCGGCGGCCTGGGGTGAGCTCGGCGGCCTGGGGTGAGCTCGGCGACCTGTGGAGCTCGGCGGCCTGGGGTGAGCTCGGTGACCGGGGGTGAGCTTGGCGGCCTGGGGTGAGCTCGGCGGCCTAGGGGGAGCTAAACGGCCTGGGTTGAGCTCGGCGGCCTAGGGTGAGCTCGACGGCCTGGGGGAGCTCGGCGGCCTGTGGGCTGGGGCGGCTTGGACGGCTTGACCGATTTCTCAAGAGTGCCTTGGGGGGAGAAATATTTTCTCCCCTACTAGTATGTTCTACATGTTCACCCAAAATTGGCCCCTAGTAGTGCAAAATTCCCAAAAAGCTTAAAAATGTGCATGCCTTGTTTGAGGTCCACTCTTCGCGAATACAGGGTTGTACACAATCCCCGCTCTTTTCGAGGTTGCACAAGCTCGGAAAGAAACATCCAACACAACGTATTCGCGGAGTGAGCTTGAGCTGAAATGTACCTGGCCCCTCCTAGGAGAGTCAGCCCGTCAAGCCAGAAAATGGGAGCCTGGGTGACGAGGCGGCCTCGGGGTAGAAATCATTTGGCCTCCCCGAGGGGTCGACCTGTCAAGCCAGCTAATGGGAGCCTGGGTGACGAGATGACCTCGGGGTAAAAAACACTTGGCCTCCATGAGAGATCAACCTGCCCTGTCAGCTAGTGAGAGCCTGACAACGGAATCCATCTCGGAGCTAAAAGGACTTAGCCTCCACGAGAGATCAACCTGCCCTGCCAGCTAGTGAGAGCCTGACAGCGGAATCCATCTCGAAGCTAAAAGGACTTAGCCTCCATGAGAGATCAACCTGCCCTGTCAGCTAGTGAGAGCCTTGTTGGAACACCCTATTACTGATTTGGGGAAGGATCACTATGTCTCTTAGGAAACCTGTCTTGACCTCATTGTATAGATCTAAAGGTCAATTAGAGTTGAGTCTAAGGGTTAGTATTTAGGTTTGAAAGCTGCCCTCAAGACCAGAGATTTCAGTTTTGGAGACCAAGTCATTTCGTCGAGCTCAGGGCGACAAATCGTCGAACTCCATTCGATGATCGCTGAGCTCACTTCGACGAATCGTCGAACTCCATTCGACGATCTCTGAGCTCAACTTCAACGAGTCGTCGAACACCATTCGACGATCTTCGAGCTCAGATCGATGTTCTTGACTCCAGTTTGATTCTCTATCTCTGAGCTCAATTCGACGATAGTTGAGCTCAGATCGACGATCTCTGTTTTTATCTAAGACCAGTCTCTGAGCTCAGTTAAACGATAGTGGAGCTCAGTTCGACGTTTTTTTGAAGAGTTAGACGTTTTTCAAGATTCAAATTCAGACAGTTGTGGAATTATTCTCAGCATTTATGTCAAGGATCTTGTAGCCGTTTTCAATTAATCTGGAGCAAGTTTCAAGGAATTTTCAAGGAATGTTTTACTGGACTTTCCTCCAGAAGACAAATGAAGTTAAGGAAGTCATTTATTGACAGGCTAACGACTATCTTGGACAGAGAAATATTCTATTCAGATCTAAGGAATAAAACATTAGTTTTTCATTCTCTTCTCAGGATTTTTGACACACATACTTTGCAACAACAAATCTCTGCAACAACAAGAATTATAACTCTTACAACAACAATTACACAAGAGAAAGAAAGAGAGTTACAGACATTCTCAGTCTCAAAAATTCATACAAGAACACAGATCACAAAAGGAGATCAACTAACTGAAATTTTCAGATCTCTCTTGATTCAAGTGTTCAAAGGCCATCATCATCCAAGACTCCAGACACCTCACATTTCAGTTGCTGCTGAAAACATCTTTTGCTGGAGATAAAATCATCAGAAGGCCTATCACCCTACTACAAAGCTTCACTTCCTGAACAACTCAAAATCTCGGGGGAAGCTTTGACAACATCCACTATCTTCTCTCTGACTGTTGACAGAGAAGATCATCTCATCCCTTTCTCTCTCTCGCTCTGCTGTAAAGGGTTTTTCAAACTCCCTTCAAAAGTTTGTGATTGGTTTCTGAGACCTTATCAAAACTCAGTGGTGGCAAGACACCTGATCAAAAAATCTGGTTTGGTTTTTGAGCACCTTATCAAAAGCTCATTGGTGCCCAGGACACCTGATCAACTCATCCTGCAGTGGATTCCTACCTAGGGTGGTAGAAGAGTGGATGTACTCAGATTGGTTGGGGAACCACTACAGCTGCTTATGTCTTCTGGTTGCTTATTTTTCTTTTATTTTCTGGCTATGCTTTGTGATTGATCTGTGATTGTTCTGTGTTTAGATTTACTTTATGTTATTTGCTTCCCTGTTCACCCCCCTCTAGAGTATATCAGATCTAACTTGCACTTTCATTTGGTATCAGAGGGAGGTTGGTTAAAAATACCACATCTTCCCAGGTTGGTTAAAATACCACACCTTAGTGGTTGTACAGGCTAACACCTGAACCCAAAGATTCCTCCAGTTAGATCTTCTTGTTTAAGTTTGTTAGTAGGATTATTTCTTCACAAATCATGGCCCAAAACAAAGATTATGCTAGCACCAGACCTCCAGCGTGCAATCTATCTAAGTTTGCACTTTGGAAGGCAAGGATTAGACTGTACATGAACTCTATTGATGAGGACATTTTCAATTCTGTTTTGACAGTGTGTCCAAGACCTCCAGAGAACACAAGTACAAGTGCTGTTCCACCTCCTTCAGGAACATATGCAGAAATAAAGAAATGGAAATTGGCTGATGCAAAGGCTATGAACATTCTAGCCCAGACTATGTCTGATGACATATTCCAAAAGGTAGCTGAATGCAACTCAGCAAAGGACATCTGGGACAAGCTATCTGAAATAGTCTCAGGATCAGCTGATGAGAGAAAAGACAGAAGATCTCACCTCATAACCCAATATGAGAATTTCAAGAAAGGAGAAGCTGAGTCAGTAGCAGACATGTATAACAGACTCAGTCTTATAGTCAATGAGATGAAAACTTTGGACAAAGAGATCTTATTGACTGAGCTAAATGATAAAATCCTAATGTGCTTCCCAAGCACTTGAGACTCAAGGATCTGAACAATCAAGGATGCCAGAAGTCTAAATGAGATCACCACTGAAGCTCTCTTGGGAAAGCTCAAGTCTTATGAGCTGCTCATTAAGAATAGAGAAGAAGAGCAGAAGGCTGCCTCACCAGCCACAAGAAAGGAAAAGTCAATAGCTTTCAAAGCCACTGAAGATCATCCTGAAGACAAGGTCACATGCAATGAGGAATTACTAAGTCTACTGGTCAAAAGATTTTACAAAATGGCCAGAAAGGACTTTAGGAAAAGATCATACAAAGAGCATGACAAGCCAAGGTATGATAAATTAAATAATAAAGAGATTATCTATTTTGGTTGCAGAAAACCAGGCCACATTGTGTCTGACTTTCCAGAAAATAAAAACAAGGATAGAAAGGACAAGAAAGAAAGAAGAAAAGACAAGGACTTCAAGAAGAATAGCAATGGCAAACCCTCCTCCAGCAAGAACAAACACACAAGGAAGGGATTTGTTGCTGAAACTTGGAGTGAGACAGAAGAAGAATCAGAAGCTTCATCCAGCTCAAGTGATGATGAAGATGATGCTGATGAAAAGGAATTCTGCATGATGGCCATCAATGCCTCACAACACAATTCTGATGCAAAAGAGTTAGAGTCAGACTCAGAGACTCAATCTGAAGAGGACTAGGTAAAAAGTTCTTTTGATTTTAATTCTGAGGACTTTAAGTATGAGTTTAAAGCACTATGTTTAGACTTATTAAAATCTGAGAAGGAAATCATTTCTCTCAGAAATTAATTATCTGAACACAGTACCTTAAAATCAGAAAACCTCAAACTCTCTGAGGAGTTGGAGTGTTGTAGGGAGCAGATAGCCTCACTGAAAAGTGAACTATCAGAGGCCAAAAAGTTTGAAGGATCCCTCAATGGGAGAAGTATCAAACTAATGGACATCACAAGCACAGTGAACTCAAGGTTTAATAGTACACTGAGCTTAGGTGCTTCATCTAGCCAACCTATAATATTAACAACCCCAATCAAGTTTATTTCTATTAAAGGTAAGGGAGTTGTAGAGGTAGCTAGGAAAAATTCTGACTTACCTAAGAAAACAAGAGTTCAACAGAAATCGTCGAACGGAGCTAGACGATCGCCGAACAGAGATCAATGATCTCAGGCAAAATCGTTGAACTCAGGTCGACGATCTCTAAACCCTGAACTCTGCCACAGTCGATCTTCGAACGGAGCTCGACGATCTGACCCAAGATCGTTGAAATCAGATCAGCGATCGTCGAGCAGAGATCAGAGCTTTGAAAACTTATTCAAAGGTAAATCAAAATCCAAACCTAGGGGTCCTTCATCCCAAAGATTTAACCCTTATACTGAATGGATAATAACTCCAAGGAGATATCATCCTGAAGGTTATAAGAGTCAACCAGGGATGTCATTTATCTCTGAATTTAAATGTTATCAACCTAGGCCCCAGGTAAACTGGGTCAAAAATAAGTAAATTGCTTATGTGCAGGTGAAGACCTATCCAACAATAAACCATCAATGGTATTTGGATAGTGGGTGCTCCAAGCACATGATAGGAAGCAAGGACAATTTCACATCCTTCAAAGCCAAGCTTGGACCCAAAGACATATTTGGTGAATCAAACTTTGGACTAATAAAAGGATATGGTGCAGTCCAAATTGGCACAGTCACATTCAAGAAAGTAGCCTATGTGGAAGGACTGTAGCACAACTTGATCAGCATCAGTCAACTATGTGATGAAGGCTACCAAGTGACTTTCAGCAAATCCTTATGCAAGATCAAATTAGAGGACAACACAACTGTGTTGACAGGTAAAAGGAAAGGTAACATCTATTTAGTAGACTTTCTTTCAACAGAAGTAGATATTTGCCTGTTTAATTCTATTTGTAGACCTAATGAGTTATGGCATAAGAGACTAGGGCATATAAACCTTAGAACCATTGCTAGGCTATCCAAGGACAACCTTGTTAGGGGACTACCTTCTGGCCCCTACAAGAAGCAAGGACTCCGCAGGGCTTGTCACTTAGGCAAGCAAACCAAAAATAGTTTCAAGTCACTTAATAAGAGTGATTCACCTAGGATTTTGTATCTGTTACACATGGATCTTTTTGGACCCATTACAGTACAAAGCTTAGGAGGGAAATCTTACACTTTAGTGGTTGTAGATGACTTCTCTAGATTCACATGGGTGTTCTTTCTGAGGAAGAAGTCTGATAACTTTAAGTGTTTGATAGAGTTTCTCAAATGCATACAGAGTGAGTTCAATACTCACATTGCCCTGATCAGAAGTGATCATGGGACAGAGTTTGATTCTCTTCTTATGCAAGAATTCTGTCAGAGTGAAGGGATCAGGCACACTTTCTCAGCTCCTAGAACTCCTCCACAAAATGTGGTAGCTGAAAGGAAAAACAGAACCCTTATTGAATCTGCCACTACATTGTTGTCAGATGCTCACCTTCCTCTATCCTTTTGGGCAGAGGCAGTGAACACCTCCAAATATGTGTTGAATAGAAGTTTAATACATAAACTGAAGGGCAAGACTCCCTATGAATTACTCAAAGGGAAGAAACCTAAAGTAGACTCTTTTAGAATTTTTGGTTGTCTTTGTTACATTCACAATAATGACAAGTAATATTTAGCAAAATTTCAAGCTAAAGCTGATGAAGGAGTGTTTCTGGGATACTCCATGATCAGTAAAGATTATAGGATATATAATAAATCAACTCTTGAAATTGAAGAATCTGTTCATATATCTTTTGATGAATCTAACATGTCTTTCAAGGAGAAGAATACTTCTACCATAGAACCATTGCAGGTACACTCTCTTGCAGAAGACTTGAACAGGTGACAAATTACTTAAAAAGAGGAAAGCAGTGAAGATGAAGAAGACATTCAACATCTTGAAGAGAAACTTCTTGAAGAGCCAGTTGTTGTACCACAAGAGAAAACAACAACACAGGTTGGTGAACAATCAACACCTCCTGTTGATTTAGTAACATCAAGAGACCATCCAATCTCCCAAGTGATTGGAGACATCTTAGCTGGTGTGCAAACCAGAAATCAGGTCAACCAAAACCTGATGCACACTTGCTTTCTTTCTCAAATTGAACCTCAATCCATTCAAGATGCAGAGCAAGATCCACACTGGATCATTGCAATGCAAGAAGAGTTGCATCAATTTGAAAGGAACAAAGTTTGGGAACTAGTACCAAGGCCTAAGGATCACTCCATTATTGGACAAAGTGGGTGTTCAGAAACAAATTGGATGATCAAGGAGTCATTGTAAGGAATAAGGTGAAAGAGCAGCTAGATCTGATATACTCTAGATGGGGGAATAGAGTATATGGTGATTTTGAAACTTTTACAACTGCTGTTGTATTTTAGGTGTGTGTGCAGGGAAGCAAATATAATAAACCAAGATGTAGCAATTATCTAAACACAGCACATTCACAGAGCAAGGCCAGAAAACAAAAGGAAAAGAAAGAAACCAGACGCCACAAGAATTTTATAGTGGTTTCCCAAATCTGGGTAGTCCACTCTTCTACCACCCTGGTAGGAATCCACTGCAGGAAGGAGTTGATCAGGTGTCCTGGCACCAATGGGGTTTTGATCAGGTTCCCCAAAACCAAACCCTCAAGTCTTTTGGAGGGAGACTTGCAACCAGAATAATTTTGAAGGGAATTAAAACCCTGTACAGAGGTGGAGTGAGAGGGTGATGAGGTCTTCTCTTTCTCAAGTCAAATGAGAAGACTTGTGGAATGTTGTTTAGCAGCTTTGCTCCCCCTGAGATGTAGAATGAATCAGGAAGAATGCTGGAGCACTGCTTCAGGGTGATAGGTCTTCAGAGACCTAGAATTCCAGGTCCAGAGAAAGTCTCCAGGAACTTCTTGTGACTCATATGAATGTATTGTCTTTGAAGTTATCCTGAGTTAAAAGCAGATGAAGAAGACTATTGATATTGATGTAGTGTTCTTTTTCTTCTTCTTGATCAGTTTCTCTGTGGGACAAGAATGAATTCCTTTTTCTTGTGTTATCTGAATCACTGTCTATCCTTTTCTTGTTGTATGTTGTGTGTCTCTGTTGTACTATATTACTCACTGTTTCTGTATATCTCTATATCTCATAAGAACACACTCGAATTTGAATATCGAGTAGTAATGGCAGATGGCCTGGAAAGGAAGTTGCAATTAATCATTTCCCCAACTGTTTCCATGGGAAAATGGTATGTAATAATCTCGAATTAACTGCGCATTCCAACAGTAGTATTCTGTGAGGAATTGCCATTAATTGTTCGGGAATCAGCGCCATGGAATGAGACGGGAACGGAAGAAGACCTAGTCTGGAATCGTCGACCGAAGAACATAATTTGTCGAGCTGAGTTTTGTGTTCGTCGAGCTGAGCCTGAGTTCGTCGAGCTGAGCTTGAGGTCGTCGAGCTAAGCTGAGTTCGTCGAGCTGAGCTGAGTTCGTCGAGCTGACAGTCTTCATGTTGAATAGACAATCTTCAATATCAGACAACCATTATTCGTTGAGCAGAGAACCAAATTCGTCAAGCTGAGAATCAATTTCATCGAACTGAGAAAAGTTCTGGACTTGGCCGAAATACTCTGCATCTGCTGAAATGCTGTGTCGACACACAATGGTGTCGACAGATCTTGGTGTCGACACAAAGTGGTGTCGACAGATTGATCTTGGTGTCGACACAATCCTCTGGTGTCGACATAAGCTGGTGTCGACACAAATCGTCTGGTGTCGACATAAATCTTCTGGTGTCGACTCAAACCCTAAGTGTCGACACAGATTCTCTGAGTACAAAAATCGTCGAGTAGAGATCAGCATTCGTCGACCTGAGAAGCTGTGAACTTGAGGTCCAAGTTCGTCGAGCTCAGAATATAATTCGTCGACCGAAGCATGAACCTGGACTTAGAGAAATTCTGAAGTAGTCCTGATAAGCTTGAGGTAAAATCCTGGTGTTCATCGAGGAGAGAACGCGGTTCGTCGAGCTCAGCACTGCGAATTGTCTCACGATGGTCGAGCACAGAACTTCCTTCGTCGAGCTGAGTTTGACGAATGTCGAACTCTTTTTACTTGGTCTGAAAAATTGATAGATCTGGAGTTCCTAATGGTCTTGAAGAAGGCTGGTCCATCTGAATTTGAGATAGAGGACTGTCCTAGACTCTAGGACAAAAACTAGACCCAGACTATACATGATGGGTCGTATCCTAAGTCAGTGAACCTAGCCCAAATCAACTAGGGATCCAACATAAGGTAAGGCTAGTTGCTCAAGGGTATTATCAAGAAGAAGGGATAGATTTTGACCAGACTTTTTCACCAGTTGCAAGGTTAGAGGCCATAAGAATCTTCTTAGCATATGCAACACACAAAGGTTTCAAAGTATACCAGATGGATGTAAAGAGTGCTTTTCTCAATGGAGATATCAAAGAAGAAGTCTATGTCAGACAACCCCAGGTTTTATCTCTTCAACTCATCCTGATTATGTTTTCAAATTGCATAAAGCATTATATGGTCTAAAGCAAGCTCCTAGAGCATGGTATGAGACCCTAGCATGCTTTCTTCTAAAAAATGAGTTTATAAGGGGTAGAGTAGACCAAACTCTTTTTATTAGAACCCATAAGTCCCATACCCTACTAGTACAAATCTATGTAGATGATATTATATTTGGTTCTACTGATTCAAATTTGTGTAGAAGGTTCTCCAACCTAATGCATTCTAAATTTGAAATGAGTAGCATGGGTGAGCTATCCTTCTTTCTAGGATTGCAAATCAAACAACATGCTGAAGGCATATTTATTTCTCAAACCAAGTATGCAAAAGAATTAGTTAAGAAATTTGATATGTCTGAAGCATCATGTATGAAAACACCTATGCCTACTAATGTTGTATTAGATGCTGATGAACATGGGAAACCTGTTGATCAGACAACATACAGAGCAATGATTGGCTCTTTATTGTACCTTACAGCTAGTATACCTGACATAATGTTTGTTACATGCATATGTGCTAGATTCCAAGTAAGCCCTAGAGAGTCACACCTAACCTTAGTAAAAAGGATTTTTAGGTATGTAAAAAGTTGTCCAAATCTAGGTCTCTGGTATCCAAAAGATTCAACATTTGACTTAACTGGATTCTCAGATGCTGATTATGCTGGATGCATAATAGACAGGAAAAGCACCAGTGGAACTTGTCAGTTTCTTGGTGACAGACTTGTCTCCTGGTTTTGCAAGAAACAAACATCTGTGTCAACTTCAACTGCTGAAGCTGAATATATGGCTGCAGGTAGTTGTTGTTCACAAATCTTGTGGATTCAGAATCAGCTCCTAGACTATGGCTACAACTTAGAGAAGTCTAAAATATTTTTTGATAATACCAGTGCTATTTCTATAGCACAAAATCCAGTCCTCCATAGTAGGACAAAACACATAGAAATTAGGCATCACTTTCTAAGGGATAATGTTGAGAAAAATAAAATTGAACTTCAATATATCCCAACTGATTTGCAAAGGGGAGATATTTTCACCAAACCCTTGGATGAAAAGAAACATACATTCTTCCTGAATCAGTTAGGAATGTTAGATGGAGGAAGTCTAAAATAAGATCCAAGATTTTCAAAAATCTAAAAATGACCAAGACTAGGCAAATCAAAGTGCTTTTTCTAGTGTATAGTGTGTTTCTGATCTTTGAACTACGCTTGACGATTTTCCCCCAGATCGTCGAACGGAGATCGACGACTTCTGAAATCATCGACCAGAGTTCAGCGCTTCTCAGATAGTGGTAAACTATCTTTCTTCAGGTCAGCGATCGTCGTGCGGAGCTCAACAATTTTGTTTTCTGAACTATCGTTGAACGGAGCTCG
Source organism: Platanthera guangdongensis (assembly GCA_039583875.1). Classification (NCBI taxonomy): domain Eukaryota; kingdom Viridiplantae; phylum Streptophyta; class Magnoliopsida; order Asparagales; family Orchidaceae; genus Platanthera; species Platanthera guangdongensis. The sequence continues at coordinate 95,254,776 of CM077158.1, read as the reverse complement.
ACGCTCTCCACTATCGTCGAATAGAGATCGACGATGTTGATGACCTTTCAGTTTCCTTTAGAAGCCCAGATCGTCTAACAGAGTTCAATGATCTTTCCTTTTCTGCGTCGAACCCTAATATAAAATTCATTTTTTGGCCGCCGTTCTCCCTTTGCGCTGTCATACTTTCTGCAAATTTTCTCTTTCCCTCCAAACTTCTCTACACTTGGTCGTTTGTTTGTTAGTTTTTGCAGGAATCAATGGCAGTCTCAGTCGCCATCTTGGCCGCAATGAAATTTGATGCAGGTTTTGATATCGACATGGACTCTTTCAATAACAGCGATCAAATTTTCAAAGATATTCTGGAACTTTTCAAGGAACAACAACTCGTTACCATAATGACTACCAGGATCAAATTAGCTGCAGATGAGTTCAAGTAATGGGTGTATACTTCCCACAATCAGGATCAGAATACAGTGGTTGGAACAATCTCAGGAACCCAGCTATCCTTAACACCTGCTGCATTGACAGAGGTTTTTGAATTGAAATCTGGAGAAGATTCTGCTGAGCTTTCTGGAGAAGAGTTTTCCAATATGCTTGAAAGGATGGGACACTCAGAAGCAAATCCTAGCAAATTGCTGAAGAAAAATCTGTCTGTTGAATACAGATTTCCAGCTGATGTTGTTGGCAAGGTATTGTTGGCCAAACACTCAACCCATGATACCATATCCAGGTATCAGCTCTACTTGATGGGTTCCCTTGTGGACAAGAAACACCTGAACTGGGGAGAAATTCTCTTTGACTTGATTAAGGAGAAGATTAACAAGAATTTTGTTAATTTTGGAAGGATATTAGGGCTGTTTCTTCAGAACAGATGCCCTGCCCTGCTAGTTTCCAGTGGGATGCACTTCAATGCCTCCAAGAGGCTCACTTGTGCCCTATTTGGAAAATGGGACAGGCAGATTGTGAAGCCCAGTAGGCCCTCTGTAATTTCTACTTCAGGCACAAGGACTGCTCCAGTCACTTCCCCTAAAGTTTCTGCCCATGCAGAAGACTTGCCTGCTTCTTCTCCTCCTCCAACACCTCTTGTTTCATCCATAACAGTCACATCCACCATCATAATTTCCACCCCATCTCCAACTTCAATTCCTTCTCCAACTCCACAACTCACAGAAGAACACTTTCATCCTCTACATCAATACCCACACCTAGATATTGATTCATCCTCTAACATTCCATCTTACAACCTTATAGATGATTCCTATATGGATGATTCTCCCTCATCCCCTACTGAGCCACCATCTTCATCCACATCATATCAACAACTACTTCAATACATAATTGCACAACCATCCTTCACACCATCTGTTTCCATTCCATTATCTTACATTTCCACAATTCCCATCTCTCAACCATCATTTCCACCATCCACAAGTTCTCCACCAACATCTCCTGTTGCTCCAACTTCAACTCCTACCACTACTCAAGTCCATCCTGAGCAAGTAGATCTTCCAGCTCTTGCAAACAGGCTCTATGAGCTGATAGCTCCCAGGCTATCCCTCTTACTGGAGATCTCTTTGGCTCCACTTATAAAAACAGTTCAAGAACTGTCTGCCAGGCTCTCCTCTCTTCTTCCTTCTCAGGCAATCCCTTCTTCTGGGTGCCTTGATCCAGTTCTCACTGAATCTAGGCAGGGGGTGATGCCTCATGAAGTTGAAAGATTGTCTGTTGCTGCTGTTACTTCAGTCCAAGCTCAAGCTCCAGTACCTCCAGTTGCAGTTATCACAGTGGACCTCAAGTCACTATTATCAGTTTTTGATTCTGCTTATTTCAACTGTCTTCCAGTCCAGCACACTGAAGACCAGCAATCTGAAGATCTCTCTAAGGCCATTGTGCCTATTTCAAGTTGTGACACCAGTTTAATAAATTCTTTTGTAAATTCCCTATATACTGCTGCTCCTTCTGTTTCTGTTGCTCTTACTACTACTGCTCCTTCTATTTCTATTGCTCTGACTGATGCTGCTCCTACTGCTAATGTTGATATTTTTGTTAGTTCTATTACTGCTATTTCTGAGGATATGCATATGACAGAGGCATTTGATTTTGAGCCTGCTGTTACTGCTGATGTTGTTCTTGTTTCTGAAAGTTTTGTATCTGAATCTGCTGATGTAACCTCTTCTGCCATTATTGCTTCCACCCCTCTTCCTGCTGCTGCTGCTACTACTATTGCTGTTTCTGCTTCCTCTTCTGCTCAGTCTCAACAACAGATAGATTATCTCAAAAAGATTGATGCAGTGTATGATAATCCTCCAAGCTCAGACAGTGATCAGTTTAGGACTGACTCAGATGATTCCTCTGCTACAATTGCAAGGAAAAGGAAAGCCAGAAGCAAGGCTATGAAAAGAGTTCCTCCAGCAAAAGTGAAAGACACAAATGACATTACATACTACATACTGCATAATTGCCCTATCACAGAACATTGGATGCAATACTCTAAAAATCAACTAAAAGCTATGAAGAAGAAGAGAAAATTTGATAAAGGATCATCCCAGTTCAATCCTCTTCCTCCTCCTCCCTCACCTGATGCAGGTGCAAGTGGAAGTTCTGCATTTCAACCTTCTGCCAGAAGCCAAACCTCTTATCAACCTCAAGGAAGATCCCAATACAGAGGAAGTCAATCTAGAGGCTACCAGTCAAGAAGAGGAAATTATAGAGGAAATCAAAGAGAATTTCAAGTGTACTCCAAAGGATATTCCAGGCAACATCCTTACCAAAGGGAAGGACAAGGTTCCACTGATACAACTTCTGGTCCCTTTCCTTATAAACTGAAAGATTTAGTCACTTCTAGAGCTCCTCCAGAAAATCCTTCAAATAGATATGAGCCTCCTGTTCCATATGAGGATCCTGAAAATAATCCCACCTCATGGACCTCTAGGATGAAATAATTGGCTGCTTTAGATCAAATCAAGAAAGCCAGAGAACAAGGAAAAGACACATCCAGTATCACTACATTATCAGATCAAAGGAAGAAGGAACTTGAAAGATACTCATCCAGCAAATTTTTTCATTCAGAAATCTACATGAAGCTGCATCCAGAAGCTATAGTGCCCAGGCCAAAGCAACAAACCTCTCTAGGTGCAGTTGATGATAGAAGATCTAAGAAGGAAGTTCTCAATCCCAATAGAGAAATAGTACTTATAAAGAGCAAAGAAAAAGAATGATTTTGTAAGGTGACAGTATATTTTGTTTTCTGAACTATCTGAGATAATGTTTGTGTTTCTGCTATGTTTTGTTTGTTGCATTTCTGCTTTGTATGTTTTTATTTTTCCAATATCTGTAAATAGTAATCCTAACCCAAATAGGGGGAGATTGTTGGAACACCCTATTACTGATTTGGGCAAGGATCACTATGTCTCTTAGGAAACCTGTCTTGACCTCATTGTATAGATCTAAAGGTCAATTAGAGTTGAGTCTAAGGGTTAGTATTTAGGTTTGAAAGCTGCCCTCAAGACCAGAGATTTCAGTTTTGGAGACCAAGTCATTTCGTCGAGCTCAGGACTACGAATCGTCGAACTCCATTCAACGATCGCTGAGCTCACTTCGACGAATCGTAAAACTCCATTCGACAATCTCCGAGCTCAACTTCAACGAGTCGTCGAAATCCATTCGACGATCTTCGAGCTTTGATCGACGTTCTTGACTCCAGTTTGATTCTCTATCTCTGAGCTCAGTTCGACGATAGTTGAGCTCAGATCGACGATCTCTGTTTCTATCTAAGACCAGTCTCTGAGCTCAGTTCAACGATAGTGGAGCTCAGTTTGAGATTTTTCTGAAGAGTTCGACGTTTTTCAAGGTTTAAATTAAGATAGTTGTGGAATTATTCTCAACATTTATGTCAAGGATCTTGTAGCCGTTTTCAATTAATCTGGAGCAAGTTTCAAGGAATTTTCAAGGAATGTTTTATTGGACTTTCCTCTAGAAGACAAATGAAGTTAAGGAAGTCATTTATTGACAGGCTAACGGCTATCTTGGACAGAGAAATATTCTATTCAGATTTAAGGAATAAAACATCAGTTTTTCATTCTCTTCTCAGGTTTTTTTGACACACATACTTTGCAACAACAACTCTCTGCAACAATAATTCTCTGCAACAATAAGAATTACAACTCTTACAACAACAATTACACAAGAGAAAGAAAGAGAGTTGCAGACATTCTCAGTCTCAAAAATTCATACAAGAACACACATCACAAAAGGAGATCAACTAACTGAAATTTTTAGATCTCTCTTGATTCAAGTGTTCAAAGGCCATCATCATTCAAGACTCCAGACACCTCACATTTCAGTTGCTGCTGAAATCATCTTTTGCTGGAGATCAAATCATCAGAAGGCCTATCACCCTACTGCAAAGCTTCACTTCCTGAACAACTCAAGATCTCAGGGGGAGCTTTGACAACATCCACTATCTTCTCTCTCACTGTTGACAGAGAAGATCATCTCATCCCTTTCTCTCTCTCTCTCTGATGTAAAGGGTTTTTCAAACTCCCTTCAAAAGTTTGTGATTGGTTTCTAAGACCTTATCAAAACTCACTGGTGGCAAGACACCTGATCAAAAAATCTGGTTTTGTTTTTGAGCACCTTATCAAAAGCTCATTGGTGCCCAGGACACCTGATCAACTCATCCTGCAGTGGATTCCTACCTAGGGTGGTAGAAGAGTGGTTGTACCCAGATTGGTTGGGGAACCACTATAGCTCCTTGTGTCTTCTGGTTGCTTGTTTTTCTTTTGTTTTCTGGCTATGCTTTGTGATTGATCTGTGATTATTCTGTGTTTAGATTTACTTTATGTTATTTGCTTCTCTGTTTACTTAGGAATACAACAACAGTTGTAAAAAGTTTTTAGCAAGCACTATACTGTATTCACCCCACTCTAGAGTATATCAGATCTAACTTGCACTTTCAATCCTGATAGCGGAATCCATCTCGGAGCTAAAAGGACTTAGCCTTCACGTGAGATCAACCTGCCCTGCCAGCTTGTGAGAGCCTGACAGCAGAATCCATCTAGGAGCTAAAAGGACTTAGCCTTCATGAGAGATCAACCTGCCCTGCTAGCTTGTGAGAGCCTGACAGCAGAATCCATCCCGGAGCTAAAAGAACTTAGCCTCCACGAGAGATCAACCTGCCCTGTCAGCTAGTGAGAGCCTGACAGTGGAATCCATCTCAGAGCTAAAAGGACTTAGCCTCCATGAGAGATCAACCTGCCCTGTCAGCTTGTGAGAGCCTGACAGCGGAATCCATCTCGGAGCTAAAAGGACTTAGCCTCTACGAGAGATCAACCTGCCATGTCAGCTAGTGAGAGCCTGACAGCGGAATCCATCTCAGAGCTAAAAGGACTTAGCCTTCACGAGAGATCAACCTGCCCTGCCAGCTTGTGAGAGCCTGACAGCGGAATCCATCTCGGAGCTAAAAGGACTTGGCCTCTGCGAGAGATCAACCTGCCCTGCCAGCTTGTGAGAGCCTAACAGCGGAATCCATCCCGGAGCTAAAAGAACTTAGCCTCCACGAGAGATCAACCTGCCTTTCCACCTTGTGAGAGCCTAGCAGCGGAATCCATATCGGAGCTAAAAGGACTTAGCCTCCACGAGAGATCAACCTGCCCTGTCAGCTAGTGAGAGCCTGGCAGCAGAATCCATCTCGGAGCTAAAAGGACTTAGCCTCCATGAGAGATCAACCTGCCCTGCCAGCTTGTGAGAGTCTGGCAGCGGAATCCATCTCAGAGCTAAAAGGACTTAGCCTCCACGAGAGATCAACCTGCCCTGTCAGCTAGTGAGAGCCTAACAGCGAAATCCATCTCGGAGCTAAAAGGACTTAGCCTCCACGAGAGATCAACCTGCCCTGCCATCTTGTGAGAGCCTGTCAGCGTAATCCATCTCGGAGCTAAAAGTACTTAGCCTCCACGAGAGATCAACCTTCCCTGTCAGCTAGTGACAGCCTGACAGTGGAATCCATCTCAGAGCTAAAAGAACTTAGCCTTCACGAGAGATCAACCTGCCCTGCCAGCTTGTGAGAGCCTGACAGTGGAATCCATCCCGGAGCTAAAAGGACTTAGTCTCCATGAGAGATCAACCTACCCTGCCAGTTTGTGAGAGCCTGGCAGCGGAATCCATCTCGAAGCTAAAAAGACTTAGCCTCCACGAGAGATCAACCTGCCCTGTTAGCTAGTGAGAGCCTGACAGCGGAATCCATCTCGGAGCTAAAAGGACTTAGCCTCCACGAGAGATCAACCTGCCTTGCCAGATTGTGAGAGTCTGACAGCAGAATCCATCTCGGAGCTAAAATGACTTAGCCTCCACGAGAGATCAACCTGCCCTATCATCTAGTGAGAGCCTAACAGCGGAATCCATCTCGGAGCTAAAAGGACTTAGCCTCCACGAGAGATCAACCTGCCCTGCCAGCTTGTGAGAGCCTGTCAGCGGAATCCATCTCGGAGCTAAAAGGACTTAGCCTCCACGAGAGATCAACCTGCCCTATCAGCTAGTGATAGCCTGACAGCGGAATCCATCTCGAAGCTAAAAGGACTTAGCCTCCATGAGAGATCAACCTGCCCTGCCAACTTGTGAGAGCCTGTCAGCGTAATCCATTTCGGAGCTAAAAGGACTTAGCCTCCACGAGAGATCAACCTGCCCTGCCAGCTTGTGAGAGCCTGACAGCGGAATCCATCCCGGAGCTAAAAGGACTTATCCTCCACGAGAGATCAACCTGCCCTGCCAGCTTGTGAGAGCCTGGCAGCGGAATCCATCTCGGAGCTAAAAGGACTTAGCCTCCACGAGAGATCAACCTGCCCTGCCAGCACGTGAAAGCCTGGCAGCGGAATTCATCTCGGAGCTAAAAGTACTTAGCCTCCATGAGTTATCAACCTGCCATGTCAGCTTGTGAGAGCCTGACAGCGGAATCCATCTCGAAGTGAGACCTTTCATGGACCATAAATATTTTTCGGTGGTCTCTACCATTAATCATAGCTGATACAACGCAAGCTAAGTTCATTACAAAGAGATGATTCACTTCTCTCTTACCTCCCTCTTCCCCCGTGAATCATCTGATCCTTCCCTGGGTGCCCACATCAACCCTGTCCTCACATCTCTCCTCTGTTGCCTCGGGTCGTACTTCTTCAATCCGCACCGGGTATTGCGCTTGTTGAGGCTGATGAGGTTGCGGTGTTGGAGCTCTTGTCCTTCTCAACTCCAGAAATTCAGGGAAAGTAGATATTGCGTGGCCTTCCTCCTGGTGGAACTCATAGTAGGGTAACTCTACTCTGACTCTTCTCCTTCCCATGCAGTTCCTCCTCTCCCTTCGACCAATTTCCATCGCTTGCTGTGGTGAGGGTAGGAGTTGCCTAGGGGCTTGCCTTTGGAATTTGAACCTCCCTCGGCCTTCATGAAAATCCCCCCCCACCTTGGTTGTGACCTCTTCCTGGACCCTGAATGGGTCCTCCCTGATGCATCCAACCTGGTTCTGGACACTCCTGTCCTTGGAACCCCTGAGCTATCTGCTCCTCTCTCCTTCTTACTTCCCGATGTCTTGCGCCTCCTTGCTCCTTCGACTCCGCCTCTGTTAGACTTGCCAACTTTTTGACAAATGACGGGTTGGCCGCCTCCATGTCTATCTCCTATACCGACCTTTCCATCAGCTCTTCGAAGGAAAGGGGGACCTTCCGGGTCAAGCTCATCTTGAAGAAACCCTCCTTCAGCCCAATGGTGAAGGCCATCTGGAGAGCATACCCAGACATCTCTTGGACCTCAAAGATCTCTTCTTGGAACCTGTCAACGTAGTGGGCCAGCGACTCCTCGACCCCCTGCCTTATCAGGAAGATGGACTCAGGACTCCTCTTCCTCTTCTTGGAGGTGGAGAAGAGAAGCTGTAAGCTCCGACTCAAGTCCTCGAACCCGTAGATCGACTTTGGAGGGAGTTGATGGAACTAGTCCCTTGCCTTCTCCTTCAACTTGATCGCAAAGAGGCGACACTTGAAGGCATCTGTCATCGGCCTGATGGAGACCGCATCCTCGAACCATTGTAGGTGCTGGACAGGATCATCCTTTCCGGAATAGTAAGCCATGTCTGGCTCTTTGAACCCCTCGGGAACGGGAGCTGAGATAAACAGATCGCTGAAGGGTGACCCCCTAAGGGGTGGTCTTGCCACTTCTACTCGCGCGGCCTGCTCGCCTGGGAGGTTGGTACTCGTCGGGCTGGAGAACAGCTCCCGGTCGGTGAGGTCTCGCTCGACCCCATATCTGTTGGGTACATTGGTTAAATGTACCTGATTTGAAGAAGCCTCACCCAACTCAATGATATACATCATAATGTATTTGATGTATGTTTAGTTTATTTGTGCAGGTTAAGTAATCACTGGACTGAAGCAAAAAGTTTCTAAGTCCATGTGTCGACACCCAGAGGGAAAGTGTCGACACTTAAGAAGGCTTGTGTCGACACCCAGACAAGCAGTGTCGACACTTGGAGTCATTGTGTCGACACCTGGGATGCAGAGTCGACACCAGACAGAAAGTGTCGACACTTGGAGCTGTGTCGACACTCAGTGAAGAAAAGTGCAGACAGAAAGTGTCGACACAAGGAGCTGTGTCGACACCCAGTGAAGCTGAGTCTACACCAGATAGTGTCGACACTTGGAGCTGTGTCGACACTCAACAAAAGACTGCAGAAACTAAGTTAAAGTGTCGACACAAGAACAATGTGTCAACACAACAAGAAGAGTCAGCACTCGAAGAAAGTGACGACACCAAGAACAAAGTGTCGACACTCATCAGAAGAGTTAACATTTGAAGTAAGTGTCGACACCCAGAACAATGTGTCGACACTCAGCTAAAGACTCTACACTTGAAGTCAGTGTCGACACATGGAGCTGTGTCGACACTTAGCAAAGAACAGAAATATCAACAAAATATTCTAAGTACAAGTGTCGACACTAAGGGAATGTGTCGACATTCAGCTGAAGTCTCAACAGAAGAATCAAATGTCGACACAAGGAGCTGTGTCGACACTCAGCAAGTATCAACATAGAAGACTATGTGTCGACACCAAGAAGCAGTGTCGACACTTAACAGATTTAACACAAGAAGTTGTGTCGACACAAAGGTGATGTGTCGACACTTAGAAGAATACAGCTAATGATAGAAGAACAAGTACTTGTGTCGACACTCAATTTCAGTGTCGACACCTGAAGAAGAATCTGTGTCGAGACATACAATGAGTTGTGTCGACATCTTGTAGACTTGTGTCGACACTTACATAACATGTGTCGACACTTGGACTATAAGTGTCGACACTTAAAGACAGAAAGTCTCGACACTTTCAGACAGTTAGAGATTTTCAAGAAATGACTGAATGACTTGACAGCTGCCATTCCAGCCGGTCTACAGCACCTGTCAGATATATCAGAAGTCAGTTATGAACCGGACCAGCCGGTTACCATGAAGAAGGCCTATAAATAGGCACATACAGTTTACAGAAACTGTTGATCACATTGTTGAAGAACAAGTTATTAAAGTGGTACACAGAGTATCAAATCAAGAAGATCTTGCAGTTCAAGTGCAGATCTAAGAAGTTGGAGAGAGAGGACTCCATCCAAGAAATCAGCCGTTGGAACTAGGCTGAAAAGAAGGGTTCAGATCTAATCTGAATTCTAAGTGGCAGAGGTCAAGGAACAACTGCAGAAGGAGACAATCTTATTCAGTTCAACTCAAGAAGCTTTGAAGAAAGCTAAGTCAGATTGAATCCAGCTGAGTTCTTCCAAGAACTCATCAGGAAACTCTCAACTTCCCTCTCTCGTTTTTGAGTTGTTGAGTTGTTATTTCAATAATCATTTTTATCTTGTAGGATCCTTTGGATCTGAGTGAATTGTAAGCCTATAATTATAAAGGCTGAGGGTAGGGTCTTTGGCCTGAGAGTAGGAGATTGTTATCTTTGAGTGTAGGCCTTGATTGGCTGAGTGTAGGCCTGAGTGGCTGAGTGTAGGCCTTTGTGGCTGAGTGTAGGCTTTGGGATAAAGCTGAGTTGTAAGGCTTTGAGCCTGAGGTGTAGGAACCAATTTGGGTTCTGAGACAGTGGAGAAGTTTGGCCGAATCTAGTACACTGCTAGATAGGCGAAGGGGGAAAGTGGATGTACCCATATCTTGGGGAACCACTATAAAATACTGTGCTGTGCTGTGTTGTGATTGTTGCTGTGTATGCTGTGTGTTTGATGTGATAAAATAGTTAGTAATCTGTGATATAACTGTCTGCTGCCATTAAAGTTCAAAAAGGATTAGGGCACCTATTCACCCCCCCCCCCCTCTAGGTGTTTAGGTACCATATCTTTCAAGTGGTATCAGAGGGAGGTTCCTCAAAAAAGGACTAACAGTCTGAGGAGATCTTGTTTGGCAGATTCAGTGTAAGGCAAAATACAGATTCAAGAAATTCAAGAAAATCAAGAAACATGGGTTCCTCTGAAAATCACAAGGAATTGGGTTTCATGAAATTGCCCATATCCAGAAAGAAAATCTTTGGGATCTGGAAGGAAAGGGTAAGGCTGTTTATGGAGGCCTCAGACCCTAGAATCTACATCACAGTAAAGGAAGGGCCTTATGTGCCCATGAAGATATCTGTTCTAGATGCAAATCAGAGAACTTCAAAGGATTTCTCTGAAATGACTAAGGATGAGATTGTCCTAGCCACCATGGACAAGAGGGCACAAAACATAATAGTGAGTGCCATTGATGATGCAACTTTTCAGAATCTTATACACTGCAAGACAGCCAAAGAGATGTGGGACACTCTTATTGTGTATATGGAAGGATCTGAAGAAGTTAGACAAGATAGAAAATCCTTGCTAAATCAGGAGTATGAGAGTTTTAGACAAGGAAAAGGTGATAGCATAACTGAGTTCTATAAGAAGTTCTACAGAATAGTGAATGAACTCATGTCTTATGGAAAAGAGTTCAGTAACTATGAACTAAATGACAAGTTCCTAAGGTCCCTAACCAAAGATTGGGACACCAAGATCTGTGCCATAAGAGAAATGGCTAAGTTGGGGGAAATTCCTCCTCCTACACTGTTTGGCAAATTATTGTCTTATGAGATGCAGTTGACAGTGAGGAAAGAGGAGGAGAAATCAACAAGATCTGAGCACAAGGAGAGAACAGTTGCATTCAAGACAGATGTCCCCAGAAAGTGCAGGAATAAGTCATCAACTCCACATCCAGAGGTAGTTGAATTAGAATCAGATGAGTCAGTCAGCACAAAGACTGAGAGCAGTGAAAGTGATGAAGACTTTGCTGCCTTCACTAGACACTTTCAGAAATTCTTGAAGAAGAAACAGTGGAGGTCAAGACCTTCTACTTCAAAGGGAAAGGAAGTCTTTTATCAGGAGAAAAAGCCTTCAAAGAAAGACAGGAAGAGGACAAAGTCAAGCAAGGCAACTGGTTCAAAGATAGTGTGCTATTGCTGCAATAGACAGAGCCATGTTATTGCAGATTGTCCAGAGAAGAGAAAGGAATCTGGTGACAGGAAAAAGCCTCACTTCAAAGGCAAGAAAGAGAAGTCTTTTGTTGCCAAGAAGGAGAAGACTCTATCAGATATCTCTTCTTCAGAAACTGAGTCTGAGGCTGAGGCCTACATAGGGCTGTTTGCTGAAGAAGAAGAAGAAGAATTCATGCAGATCATGGAGTCTATTTATGAACAAGAAGACAGTCATTGCCAAGGGCTAATGGCTTTGACAGAGAGTGCCAAAATCCTGGAGCAGCCAGGACCCAGTAAGGTACAAGGTTCAAGTTCAAGTTCAGTTTCTTGTTCTAGTTCAGATTCAGATTCTTCTTCATCAAGTGATGAGAATGTATCTGAATCTGAGGATGATATTCATCAGCTTATAGATGAATATAAAGTGCTGTTGCAAGCTTACAAGAAAAGCAAGTCCCTTGCCAAAAGTCAGGCAAAGGAAATTGCTGATCTTAAAGCTGCTGCAACAGATTCTGAGAAGCAATTTGATCAAAAGCTTAATGAAATAGCCAGGCTGAAACACATAACAGTGATTCAGATGGGCACTATCACCTTTAAGCATTATCAAATCAAGAGTCTGGAGATAAATCTTCAGAAAGAGAGAGATCTTGTTGCTAGGTTTTCTAAACCTAAGTCAGTGCAACCTTTAATTGATGAATTTGTTCATCATAAAGGCAAGGCTGGACTGGGCTTTATTAGACCTGCAGGGACTGAGCAGTCCAAGTCTAAGACCAAGGGCAAAGCCCCAACATTCAACAAGCCTGCTATAGACAAGACAGCCAAGGCAGTACCTAAGCAAAGGTACAATAAGTTTGAATGTTGGTGCGGTGGCAAAGTTGGCCATTTTGTAGTGTACTGTTGGCACAATGCTAGTGCCAAAGTGAGTACCAAACTACCTGTTGGGAAGCCAGTGGGTAGCTTTGTCAGATTGCAGACTAACAAGTACCAAGGACCCAAGAATTCTTTGGGTTCTAAGGTTCATTAATCTGTTTTGCAGGTGAGTCCAAGTGGCCATACCCCAACATGGTACTTGGACAGTGGATGTTCCAGACATATGACTGGAACAAGAGGATTACTAAAGGACTATATTCCAATAAAAGATGGTCCAAAAGTAACCTTTGGTGGTTCTGAAAAAGGAATCATCAAAGGGTTTGGTAACATTTCTACAAACTTAGTTACCATTACTCAAGTGGCTTATGTTAAAGGGTTGAAACACAACCTAATAAGTATAAGTCAATTAAGTGATGTAGGGTATGACATCTCATTTGTTAAAAATGGTTGTCATATCAAGAGGTCAAGTGATCAAGAGATCATTTTGACAGGTTATAGGAAAAGGAATGTCTACTGCCTAGACATTATGATTGAGAACAATGGTTCTCCAGTTTGTCTTGTAGCTGATGAGACAGTCTCTCATTGTGTCAAATGGCACAAGAGGCTTGCCCATATTAACTACAAGACTATTAGCAAACTCTTTAGCAAAGAGTTAGTGAGGAATGATCCTCAAGTTAAGTGTGTCAAAGATGGTATTTGCTCAGCTTGTCAAAAGGGCAAGCAGACTAAATCCACCTTTAGAAGCATAGAAAACAAAGATGCTGTGAGGTGTTTGTATCTCTTGCATATGGATCTCTTTGGTCCAATGCCAGTTCACAGCTTAGGTAGGAAGGTCTATACCTTTGTAGTTGTAGATGACTACTCAAGGTTTTCCTGGGTGTTCTTCTTAAGACAGAAATCTGAAACTCCTAGTGTCTTCTATAGCTTTGTCAAGCAAATTCAGAATGAACTAAATAGTACAGTGGTCAAAATTAGAAGTGACCATGGTACTGAATTTCAGTCTGATAGTATGACAAAACTATGTGAAGACTTTGGGATATTTCAAGAATTCTCTTCACCTAGAACACCTCAGCAAAATGGCATTGCTGAGAGGAAGAATAGAACCTTGATAGAGGCTGGTAGGACCCTACTAAGTGATACATCACTGCCAGAGTATTTCTGGGCTGAAGCAGTTAACACTGCATGCCATGTTATAAATAGGGCTACCATCACTAAAGGGCTAAACAAGACCCCCTATGAAGTTGTGAAAGGCAGGAAACCAAACCTATCCTACTTCAGGATCTTTGGTTGCAAATGCTTCATACTTAACAATGGGAAGTCTTACTTAACTAAGTTTGCTGCCAAGTCCCAAGAGGGAATTTTTGTTGGGTACAGCAATAATAGTAAGGCTTATAGAGTCTACAACTTGACTACACAAGTTGTAGAAGAATCTGTGCATGTAGTTTTTGATGAGACTAAACTTATTAACAATGAGTTGTCTAGTAGTGTATGCAGCCCCACAGGTTTAACAAAGAAAATGAACAAGCTAACTATAGAAGAAGTACCTGCTGCAAGACAGCAAGTAGAAGACAGTAGCTGTTGTCCAGGGGGAGAACTACATGTGCCAATTGCTGAAGAAATACAAGGAGTACAGCATGATGGAGATGCTGAAGAGGTTCAACCAGAAGTAAGGATGCCTCCAGCCAACAGGCATCTAAGAGATCATCTAGTAGAGCAGATTATTGGAGATCCAAGACAAGGAGTACAAACCAGGAGCAGATACATGAATACAGCAATCTACTCCAGTTTCCTGTCTCAAGTTGAACCTAAGAAATTTGAAGAAGCAATACAAGATCCACAATGGACTGAAGCAATGCAAGAAGAGCTTAATCAGTTCAAGAGGTGCAAGGTCTGGGAACTTGTTCCTAAACCTAAAGACCACAATGTAATAGGAACTAAGTGGATCTATATGAATAAGATGGATGAACAAGGGGTCATCATTAAGAATAAGGCTAGACTGGTTGCTAAAGGATATAGGCAAGAAGAAGGTATTGACTTTGATCAAACCTTTGCTCCAGTAGCCAGACTGGAAGCCATAAGGATGTTCTTGGCCTATGCAACCTATCAAGGATTCAAGGTTTACCAGATGGATGTCAAGTCAGCATTTCTAAATGGTAATCTTAAGGAAGAAGTCTATGTGGAACAGCCTTCAGGTTTTGTTGATCCAACTCTACCTCATCATGTCTATAGACTTAGGAAAGCTTTATATGGGTTAAAGCAAGCCCCTAGGGCTTGGTATGAAACCCTATCTAGTTTCCTCATTGAGAACAAGTTCTCAAGGGGGAAAATAGATAAGACTCTATTCCTTAGGGAATCTAGAGGCAAAGTCATACTAGTCTAAATATATGTAGATGACATTATATTTGGGTCTACTGAAAGCAGCCTTTGCAAAAAGTTTGCAAAACTTATGCAAGGTCAGTTTGAGATGAGTAGTGTGGGAGAGCTGAAGTTTTTCTTGGGTCTCCAAGTTAAACAGACTGAGAGTGGTTTGTCCATTTGTCAGTCAAAGTTCACCCTAGAACTCATAAGGAAGTATGGTATGGATTCATCCAGCACCATGAAGACTCCTATGGGGTCAAGTATGTCTCTTAGCAAGGATGATGCAGGGAAACCTGTAGATGAAACCTTGTATAGAGGGATAGTTGGCTCCCTATTATACTTGACTGCTAGTAGACCTGACATCATGTATGCTACATGTGTTTGTGCCAGGTATCAAGCCTGCCCTAAAGAGTCTCATTTGACAGCAGTCAAAAGAATATTGAGGTATCTAAAGGGCACTCCCTATCTAGGCCTCTGGTACCCTAGGAATGGAGATTTTGATCTAACAGGTTATTCAGATGCAGACTTTGCAGGATGCAAAGAGGATAGAAAGAGCACTACTGGAACCTGTCAATTCCTAGGTGGGAGACTAATTTCATGGAGTAGCAAAAAGCAAACCAGTGTGGCTATCTCCACAGCTGAGTCAGAGTATGTGGCTGCAGGAAGTTGCTGTGCTCAACTTCTATGGATTCAACATCAGCTTGAGGACTATGGATTTCAGGTAAGTAGAACTCCACTTTTCTGTGATTCTACAAGTGCTATTTCAATAGCTAATAACCCTGTATCTCATAGTAGAACAAAACATATTGAGATTAAATATCATTTTCTTAGGGAGCATGTAGAAAGAGAAGATATTTTATTAGAATATGTTAAAACTGATAATCAAGTAGCTGATATGTTTACTAAGCCCCTAGAAGAAGCTAAGTTCAGTAGATTCAAAATTAAACTAGGAATGATAAACTTAGAGTAAGTTTACAGAATTAAAATTGGCTAAGTAAAAAGATGTCGACACATAGACAAGTCTATGTCGACACAGAATAGTGGTGTCGACACTTCAGGAAAAAGGTGTCGACACATCTAGGATGTTGGTGTCGACACTTCAGCATGTTAGTGTCGACACATGTCCAGTAGGTGTCGACACATCTAAAGTGGTGTCGACACTTATGTTTTACTCAGAATTTTCTAAGTAAAGTCTCGACAATGTGTCGAGTTATGTTGTGTCGACACATAACCAAGTGTTGACACATAAAATCTGTTGACTAAACTTGTGTCGACATATATGTGTCGAGACATTATAAGTCAGTGTCGACACTTATTGCCAGTGTCGACACATTTTAAGTTAGCTGTCCCGCCTGTTCGTCTTCAAAATTAGAAAGGTATAAATAGGGTTCTGTCTTTGTTTGTCGACACGCTTTCACAGTTTCGAGACTCAAACTTCTGTGTCGACACCTCTCTTTTCTAAAGACAAATTCTACAAACCCTAATGGCGCCTAAGCTAGAGGAGAACGTTAACGAAGGATATGAACTGGTGCGCGTCGCGTTTGAAGAAGCAGATCAAGAAATCCAGGCGGTAGTAACCCTAGTCGCTGATTCTGGATTAGAATACTTAGTTTCTGAACCTACAAAGATTTGGAAGAAAGAGGTTCTTGAATTCTTAAATGGAGCCAAGATAGATGAATCTGGATACAAAATCAAATCCAGAGTTCATGGTGCAAGGGTTAAGGTATCCCCTAAAAATCTGAGGAAGGTGCTCCAGCTACCAAAAACTCAAGATGAAGAAGAAGTTACTGCATCCAAGACCAGGGAAGCTCTAACCTGGTGTGGACTGGATCCAAAAATGAAGATAGGCTCTGTGTTTAACAGGAAGGGCATGAACAGCCAAGGTAAATTCCTGTCTGAGATAGTGGGAAAGGTCTTACTCAGTAAGCCAGGAGGGCATGACAGAGTGTCTGCCTCCATGTTCAATATAATGACAAGAATTATCTTCACTATAAGAACTGATTGGTCAGTTATAGTGTTTGACAAGATTAAGGAGAGCTTGAAGAAGCCCAATCTGGGCAGAATCATTAGTCTATACCTAGCTGGTGTGATACCAGAGGTAATGTGTACTGCTGCAGGAAGCAAGATAAATCATATGAGGAAGATGGATCTAAGGATCTTTTCTAGATGGGACAGGGTGTTGTCCAAGGAAATGCCAACCCCAGAGAAGACAGTTACTGAGAAGGAGATTCCTCCAAAGAAAAAGAGAAAAACTACTCCAGTGGCACAAGAATCCACTAGTAGTTCTGAAAGTGAAGAACAAGTTGTTTTCACTCCAGATGATCAAGAGGAAGAGCCTGTAGTGAAGACTCCTGCTCCTCAAGAGATTGCTGAGATCCAGGGGGAGCTACCACAAGCTAGCCCCATCCACAGGGATCAAAGCCAGGGGGAGCCTCCAGTTGTAGAAGAACTCTCTACACTGGACAGTGAGCAAGCCACCACCATCATACAAGAGGTACTCACTGACCTAAATACTTTAGAATATCTTATAGAAGATGGTGATTTGTCTGATGTTCCTCAGCAAACTCAGCTGCCTAGTCAAGCTCCAGATGTTGTTATAGAAGACACATCTGCTGTTCCAGTAATTCCTGATCTTGTGGTTGAAGAACCAAGAACTTCTCCAGCTTCTTCACCACCAGAATACACCATGGAGGATTTATTCCTAAATCTAGACCAACAAGATTTTGACATGGACAAGGATGCTGCTGAAAAAGATCATGCTGCTGCTGAGGGGGAGCAAATGCCAGTTCTGGAAGAGCCTATAAGGCAACAACCTGAGAAGCCTCAAAGCCCTAAGGACAGGGTTGACATAGCCAGCACTTCTGCCTCTGAAGATGAGGAGAGTGCTAGGGCAAAGAAGAAGAAACTGTATGTATTCAAGAGGAGAAGCCAAAGTTATAAAAAGGCTTTACAATCAATTGCACCACAGCCTATAGTTCAGCAAGCTCCAACTGCTGATTATAGTGCTTTAATGGTTGCACTACAGATAAAGTTAGATGAGCAAAGACAGGCAATAGAAAAGTATGTAGATGAAGGGCAAAAGTCATTACAATTTGATCTGGCCCAAGATATAAAGTCTATAAGGTTTGAGATGAACCTTAACAAGAAAGAAATGACTGAATGCTTCCACAAAGGTGGAAATGCAGTGGTGTACTTGGCAACACACCAGGAGAAGATCAAAGCCCAAGTGGATGATATAGCATTGAAACAAGGATATGTTCTTGAAAATCAGTTAAGAATGAATGACAATTTGACTGCCTCCCATAATGCTATAGTCACTGAGTTGAAGAACAAGGCTGCTGATCCTTCTACATCTTCTGCTACTATCAAAGCTGAATTTGACAAAGCCTTTCAAGAAGAAATTACTGCTGTAAAGACTGCTATCCAAGCCTCCCAGAAAGCTATATCTGATCAACTTCAAAAGCTTAAACCATTCTTTAAAGATGGAGTCAGATACTTGGATAGTCAAATAAGATTTCAAAAGGATGATGTCAGAGATCATATGGCTCGAGAAGTCATAAAGGGGGAGAGAGTTTTAGTCAAAGCTAGCTCTGATCATGCCAAATGGATATCTAATTCCATCAGAGCTACACTGGGCTATCCTCCACTCTGTGATGATGACAATGTTGCTGAATCTGGGATTCAAACTGCATATCTTGGAGGTGAGCAACCAGAGGTAGCTCAAGTGATATATCCTCCACCCGATTTTGACATGGTGCAAGCTGATATTCATCATATGTATAGCCCAACTGAAGGGAAGTCTAATGTTATTCTGGATAAAGTGGTTCAACCTATTTCAGAAGCCATGCAAGAGGCATTACAGAAGGAGGAAGAGACAAGGTTGTCTAAGAAGCGGTTTAGGGAACAAGCAGAACAAAGGCTAGACTTTGAACAGTGGAGCCCTACCTCTAAGAATATAATATTAACTGCCTGGAAAGCTGCCAAGGACAATACTCATGACAGGAACAAGTGGTTTTCTGAAGCTGAATGGAGAAAACATGAGATCAGGCAGGAAGCAATAGTTCAGTATAGAAGGAAGGCAAAGATGGGAAAGCTACCTCCTACTGCAGTGGAGCCTAGCAAGTACTTTCCAAAGCCATATCACTATTTTGAGAGGCAGAAGATCAAAGCTGAAGAGCTCAAAAAGAAAGATCTAAAAGGCAAGAAGCCTGCTGATGCTGAAACTATTGATGTCCCTGTCAAAGCTCAAGTCCAACCTGGCAAGGGAATAGTTATCAAGGAACCAGAACAGAAATAGATTAAGAATTTACTTGAAGATTATTTTGTAATCTTTTGAATGTAAAACATTTTTGTAAACTACTGAAAATGTATAAGACAAATGTTAGAACAATATATGATCAATATATTTCATGTTTGTTCTGTGAATGTGTATATGTCTATTTCTTATTTGTTCTGAAATGATGTATGTGTATACATGTTATGTTTACCCTGCTGTACATTATCCTGCTTTACATCATTTTGTAATTTTTAATTATGAATGGTGTATATCATTGACTAAGGGTTATGACTTCTCCAAATTGGGAGAGATTGTTGGGTACATTGGTTAAATGTACCTGATTTGAAAAAGCCTCACCCAACTCAATGATATACATCATAATGTATTTGATGTATGTTGAGTTTATTTGTGCAGGTTAAGTAATCACTGGACTGAAGCAAAAAGTTTCTAAGTCTATGTGTCGACACCCAGAGGGAAAGTGTCGACACTTAAGAAGGCTTGTGTCGACACCCAGACAAGCAGTGTCGACACTTGGAGTCATTGTGTCGACACCTGGGATGCAGAGTCGACACCAGACAGAAAGTGTCGACACTTGGAGCTGTGTCGACACTCAGTGAAGAAAAGTGCAGACAGAAAGTGTCGACACAAGGAGCTGTGTCGACACCCAGTGAAGCTGAGTCTACACCAGATAATGTCGACACTTGGAGCTGTGTCGACACTCAGCAAAAGACTGCAGAAACTAAGTTAAAGTGTCGACACCAAGAACAATGTGTCGACACACAACAAGAAGAGTCCGCACTCGAAGAAAGTGACGACACCAAGAACAAAATGTCGACACTCATCAGAAGAGTCAACATTTGAAGTAAGTGTCGATACCCATAACAATGTGTCGACACTCAGCTAAAGACTCTACACTTGAAGTCAGTGTCGACATATGGAGCTGTGTCGACACTTAGCAAAGAACATAATTATCAACAAAATATTCTAAGTACAAGTGTCGACACTAAGGGAATGTGTCGACATTCAGCTGAAGTCTCAACAGAAGAATCAAGTGTCGACACAAGGAGCTGTGTTGACACTCAGCAAGTATCAACATAGAAGACTATGTGTCGACACCAAGAAGCAGTGTCGACACTTAACAGATTTAACACAAGAAGTTGTGTCGACACAAAGGTGATGTGTCGACACTTAGAAGAATACAGCTAATGATAGAAGAACAAGTACTTGTGTCGACACTCAATTTCAGTGTCGACACCTGAAGAAGAATCTGTGTCGAGACATACAAGGAGTTGTGTCGACACCTTGTAGACTTGTGTCAACACTTACATAACATGTGTCGACACTTGGACTATAAGTGTCGACACTTAAAGACAGAAAGTCTCGACACTTTCAGACAGTTAGAGATTTTCAAGAAATGACTGAATGACTTGACAGCTGCCGTTCCAGCCGGTCTACAGCACCTGTCAGAGATATCAGAAGTCAGTTATGAACCGGAACAGCCAGTTACCATGAAGAAGGCCTATAAATAGGCACATACAGTTTACAGAAACTGTTGATCACATTGTTTAAGAACAAGTTATTAAAGTGGTACACAGAGTATCAAATCAAGAAGATCTTGCAGTTCAAGTGCAGATCTAAGAAGTTGGAGAGAGAGGGCTCCATCCAAGAAATCAGCCGTTGGAACTAGGCTGAAAAGAAGGGTTCAGATCTAATCTGAATTCTAAGTGGCAGAGGTCAAGGAACAACTGCAGAAGGAGACAATCTTATTCAGTTCAACTCAAGAAGCTTTGAAGAAAGCTAAGTCAGATTGAATCCAGCTGAGTTCTTCCAAGAACTCATCAAGAAACTCTCAACTTCCCTCTCTCGTTTTTGAGTTGTTATTTCAATAATCATTTTTATCTTGTAGGATCCTTTGGATCTGAGTGAATTGTAAGCCTATAATTATAAAGGCTGAGGGTAGGGTCTTTGGCCTGAGAGTAGGAGATTGTTATCTCTGAGTGTAGGCCTTGATTGGCTGAGTGTAGGCCTGGGTGGCTGAGTGTAGGACTTTGTGGCTGAGTGTAGGCTTTGGGATAAAGCTGAGTTGTAAGGCTTTGAGCCTGAGATGTAGGAACCAATTTGGGTTCTGAGACAGTGGAGAAGTTTGGCCGAATCTAGTACACTGCTAGATAGGCGAAGGGGGAAAGTGGATGTACCCATATCTTGGGGAACCACTATAAAACACTGTGTTGTGCTGTGTTGTGCTGTGATTGTTGCTGTGTATGCTATGTGTTTGCTGTGATAAAATAGTTAGTAATCTGTGATATAACTGTTTGCTGCCATTAAAGTTCAAAAAGGATTAGGGCACCTATTCACCCCCCCCCCTCTAGGTGTTTAGGTACCATATCTTTCAATATCCCATCCTCTCCTTCCCTGGCCTTCTTCCTGGTGCAATTCGTTCTCCCCCCGCTGGGTTCATCTCGCCTAGACCCCTAGGAGTCGGCTCGTCGAGAGGGGGAGCTAACTCCCGGGGGTTCGGGGTGGAGCTTTCACCCTGAGGAGCAATGCTGCGCAGCATCTCCATGATGCCTTGGATGGAGGCCATGAACTCTTGCCTCCACACAAACGGTCCTGAGTTGGGGAGCTCACCAAGATCATCACTACCTCCTTGACCTCCTGTCATGACACTCTCCCGAGATCTTCTGTGCTGGTCACTCTCCACGCTCACCGCACCAAAATGTTGAAACCAAAAATTTGGTCTCTGTGGAGTTCGGGGTCCCTAGAAAGTTGTGACCTCACACCTACTGCACCCGGAGGAACGTCACGGACCAAAGATCAAGAAGCTAGAAACAGAGCCTCGGCTCTAGCGTGGAGGTCCCACCTCACACCCTGAAGGCTGCCTAAGCACTTCCCTTCCCTAGCCAATGCTCGAGCTAGGGTGCTTGGAGGAGCTCTCTCTACTCTACCAAGAAGATACTAAGGGAGGAGGAAGCAAGGAAAAGTCCCCTCCCAAAGGCACCCAAGGGGGTCTATTTATAATTTTCTGGGAATGGTCTGCAAATAACCAACCTCCATTGCCCTGAAATTACTGAAATGCCCCCAAATTGGTCCGCCAACAACCAAATCCCGCTATTCTAAATAGCTAAATGCAATCCACCAGGGGAAGCCCCTCGAGCTGGGCGAGTAGGCAGCCAGGGTGAGCTCGGCGGCCTGGGGCTGGATGAGCTCGGCGGCCTGGGGCTGGGTGAGCTCGGCGGCCTGGGGCTGGGTGAGCTCGGCGGCCTGGGGTGAGCACGGAGGCCTAGGGGGAGCTCGGCGGCCTGGGGGAGCTCGGCGCGCTGGGTTGAGCTCCGCATCCTAGGCTGAGCTCGGCGGCCTGGGGGGAGCTCGGCGGCCTGGGGTGAGCTCGGCGACCTGGTGGAGCTCGGCGGCCTGGGGTAAGCTCGGCGGCCTGGTGTGAGTTCGGCGGCCTGGGGTGAGCTCGGCGGCCTGGGGTGAGCTCGGCGGCCTGGGTGAGCTCGGCGGCCTGGGGTGAGCTCGGCGGCCTTGGGTGAGCTCGGCGGCCTGGGGTGAGCTCGGCGGCCTGGGGTGAGCTCGGCGGCCTGGGGTGAGCTCGGCGGCCTGGGGCCGGATGAGCTCGGCGGCCTAGGGGTTGGGTGAGCTCGGCGGCCTGGGGTAAGCACGACGGCCTGGGGGGAGCTCGGCGGCCTGGGGGATCTCGGCGGCCTGGGGTGAGCTCGGCGGCCTGGGGGGAGCTCGACGGCCTGGGGGGAGCTCGGCGGGCTGGGGTGAGCTCGACGGCCTGGGGGAGCTCGGCGGCCTGGGGTGAGCTCGGCGGCCTGGGGTGAGCTCGGCGGCCTGGGGTGAGCTCGGCGGCCTGGGGTGAGCTCGGCGGCCTGGGGTGAGCTCGACGGCCTTGTGTGAGCTCGGCGGCCTGGGGTGAGCTCGGCGGCCTGGGATGAGCTCGGCGGCCTGTTGTGAGCTCGGCGGCCTGGGGCCGGATGAGATCGGCAGCCTGGGGCTGGGTGAGCTCGGCGTCCTGGGGTGAGCACGACGGCCTGGGGGGAGCTCGGCGGCCTGGGGGATCTCGGCTGCCTAGGGTGAGCTCGGCGGCCTGGGGTGAGCTCGCCGGCCTGGGGGGAGCTCGGCGGGCAGGGGTGAGCTCGGCGGCCTGGGGTGAGCTCGGTGACCTGGGGGAGCTCGGCGGCCTGGGGTGAGCTCGGCGGCCTGAGGTGAGCTCGGCGGCCTGGGCTGAGCTCGGCGGCCTGGGGGAGCTCGGCGGCCTGGGGTGAGCTCAGCGGCCTGGGGTGAGCTCGACGGCCTGGGGGAGCTCGGCGGCCTGTGGGCTGGGGCGGCTTGGACGGCTTGACCGACTTCTTAAGAGTGCCTTGGGGGGGGGAGAAATATTTTCTCCCCCTACTAGTATGTTCTACATGTTCACCCAAAATTGGCTCCTAGGAGTGCAAAATTCCCCAAAAGCATAAAAACGTGTATGCCTTGTTTGGGGTCCACTCTTCGCGAATACGGGGTTGTACAATGACGTCTTTCATGTTTTGGTTAAGACGTCGTTGCGGCTGAATAGTTTTGCGACAATTATTGCGAAGGAAAATCTTATGGGTGCACAAAGAAGGGTTAATCCCTTTTAGGTCAGAAATTTACCACGCAATTGCGTGGCGATGTTTAAGTAAAACTTCCAATAAATCGGAAGTCTACGAATCACTCAAATGCGAAGAAATAAAATCAGGAAGGGTATCAACTTTTCCCAAAAAGGCGTATTTGAGTGATTCGGGTAGGTGTTTGAGTTCAAGGCAGGGCAGTTCTTCTAACGAGGTTTTAATTTTAATGTCTTTCGATCCAAAAGGTTCGAAAGACAAATTAGTAGAGTTATCCTCTTCGCAGTTAAAATTTCCGAGCGTAAAAGTGTCGTCGTTCAAAAAAGTAGACTCAAAAATAGGGGAAGAACAATCTCTGAGATAGGTATCTAAATTATAACAAAAGTCATCGCTCGATGACGAGTCTACTATGGAGGAATTAATTGAGAAAGTAACTTCATCAACTCCTGCCCAAAGGAGGAGACGACCATTACTTACGTCAATTAAAGCGCAGGAGGTGGCGAGAAAAGGGCGACCAAGTATAATTGGTACATCAGTGTCCTCCTCTATGTCTAAGATGACGAAGTCTACCGGAAAGATAAACTTATCAACTCGGACAAGTATGTCCTCCACTACCCCGACGGGAAACTTAACCGAGAGATCTGCTAGTTGGATACACATTTTAGTAGGGTCCGGAGTGCCCAAACCTAATTTTTGAAAGAGCGAGAACGGCAACAAATTAATGCTCGCGCCTAAATCTGCAAGAGCATATTTTACTAATATATTGCCAAAAAGGCACATGATGGAAAACCGTCCCGGGTCATTTTTTTAAGGGGCAATTTATTAGTAAGAGTCGCTGAGGAGTCAACGTTCAGAGATATATGCGAAATATTTTCTAATATTTGGTTATTAGAAAGGAGTTGTTTTAAATATTTCGCATACTTAGGCATTTGCAAGATTGGCTCGCATAAGAGAACATTAATATGAATTTGTTTTAAAAATAAAATAAATTTTTCGTACTGCGTGTCCTTACGCTCACTATCGAGCTTATTTGGATACAACAAGGGCGTTTTAATAATTTTTTCGTTTAAAGTTTGTAAAGGTGGCGTAATCGAAGAAGGGGGAAGAGGGGTCGGAGGTGAAATATGTACCTGCAAGTCGATCTGTTTTGGATCGATCACCTCCTTTCCGCTACGGAGGGTTATAGCGTTTATATTTTCCCGCAGATTGGGCTCCGTGTTTCCCAGTAGTGCCCCGAGCGCGCGCTCGGACATCATTCGCGCTAGCTGTCCAACCTGGAGTTCTAAGTTTTTTAGCGATTTGATGATGTTCCAGATATTTGATTCGTTGGAAGCTATGTATTTAGAAAAAATTTCCTCCATCGGGGAGGGTTTTGGAAGAGTGGGTGGCGGCAGAAATCCAACGCAAAATAATTGGGCGGGCGCTGCGCATTGTTCGCGTTGCTCCTTGAGAAGTTGGGGTGGTTCCTCCAACCCATATTATAGTTATTACTATAAGGGTTATTGTTGGGGTTGAAGGAAGGTCGCCTAGGATTTCACACGTAGTCTACGAACTCATTGACTACGCTGACATTAGGGGGAATCGCCCAAGGCGGAGTGGAGGAGGCAGCAGACATCTCCTCCATCTGCTTCGTCAGCCTTTCAACTTGAAGGGCTAAGTGGGCAGTGGCATCCACTTCAAAGAGGCCGGCCGCCTGCTTGGGACGTCCCCGCGGGACCTTCCACTGGTAGGCGTTCATAGCTATCTCTTGAATAAGAGCTTTTGCAGCCTCGGGGGTTTTATTTTTCAAGGTACCCCGGCAGCCGCGCCAATCATTTGACGCATCTGATAGTTAAGCCCATTGTAGAAGATTTGGACCTACAACCACGCAGGCAGCACGTGGTGCGGACAACTGCGGAGGAATTCTTTAAACCGCTCCCAAGTCTCAAATAGAGACTCGTAATCGTTCTGCACAAACGAAGAAATGTCCGCCAACAACTTTGCAGTTTTGGAGGGCGGAAAATACTTCGTTAAGTACCGTTCCACAAGCTCGGCCCAGGTGGTGATATATCCTTGTGGGAGGGAATTCAACCACGCCTTAGCTTTGGATCTTAAGGAAAATGGAAAAGGCGCAAACGAATGGCGTCATCAGTGATGCCATTAATCTTAAAGGTGTCCCAGATTTCCAAAAAACTAGATAAATGAACGTTCGGGTCCTCATCCGGCAGTCCATCGAACTACACGACATTTTGGATCATTTGGATAATGCTCGATTTTATTTCAAAATTATTGTTCGCCACCATCGGGCGAACAATACTGGACCCAGTATCGTCCAAATTCTGTCGGGCATAATAAGACATTGTATGCTCAACGGCCACGTTCGGATAAGGGTCGGCCATAGCAACAACAGAGGGTTCTCCGACGGATTGTTCGAGATCCAAAGAGAGATTTCAGCATTGAGATCGAATACGCGCAAGTGAGCATTCGATCTCAGGATCAAAATCCAAATTTTTAGACTCCGAAGGTTATCCACGGGTCATACACCCTAAAATATAAACTAAAAAACTTAACTCTTTTTTTTGGATTTTTAAGCAGAGTTTTTATGTTTTTTTAATTTTTAGAAATATAGGTAAAAGTAATAGACTTCGGATTCGAAATAACTAATCAAAGAGTCTGTTGGGTATTGTATCCACGATTACCTGGATTTGAGGAAGCCCCCTGTCAAGCTAAGATGAATTCACAATGTATTTGATAAACTTTTTCAAGTTGTACTTGCAGTTTCTCCACGCTAAGTGCACACCAATGTCAGGGTGCAGTAGGTCAATATACACGGGTCTGCACGACGTAATCCCTCGTTGAGCAGATCAGTGTGTTGGCCTATGTGTACTCTCTCTATTGGAGTGCACTTACTTTCAAGTACAGGGTCGTTCATATGCAAGAGAAGACAAGGAGCATGGAGGATCAAGGAGCAGCTCCTAGGTGGAAGACGAAAAATCGTCCAAGGCAAATTCGACGAGAATCACCAAGTGATTCTCGTCGAATCGACGAGAATCACTAGTGATTCTCGCCGAATCGACGAGAATCATCAGTGATTCTCCCCGACTCCTTTTGGCCATCTCAAAATAGTGCCAAGTAAGATTCGGCGAGAATCACTTGTGATTCCCGCCGAACCAGTGGTCAAGCAGCCCATGTATAAAGTAAAATTCGTTGAGAATCGACAAGTGATTCGACGAGAATAACAAACGATTCTCGACGAATCGTCGAGAATCACTTGGTGATTCTCGCCGATTCGTCGAGAATCGTCTGCGATTCTCGCCGATTTTGACTTGGCGTTTTCTCAGAATGCTACTGGACCGGATTCTGCTTTTGGACTTGTTTGAACCGGATTTTGGGGATTTCTTTTGTGGGTCCCACAACGGTCAAATTTGCTGTAGCTACAGTATTTATACTCGGGTATTTTGAATAGTAAATGGACGGAGAAAAGGAACAGTAACGAAGCCGCAACTAAACCCTAAAACCGTGAGTCCTCTCCGCCGCCGCCGTCGCCGTCGGGCAAGTAGGACACCGTCAACAAGAGAGATTTCTTCCCGATCTCCGGCGACAGAAGCTTAGCAAGGCTTGAGTCTCACGCGTCTATCCAGAGATCCTTTGTCTCTCGATTTGTTGATCGGAAAAACTTCCCATCCGAATAGATCGAGACGACCGATCCTCGTGTGACCGTTGGTAGACCAAGCTTGCTTCGCAACGAAGTTTGGATCTCCAAGTTCAGCAGCCGCTCGTCATCACAGCCGCTGATCCCGGAGCTAGCCGCCGCTCATGTACCGCCGCCGGTTCCGGGGAAATCCTCTCCAAGAGAGACCAAGGTCGTAGACTCTTCATCGACTTCAAGAACACGTCGTCGAACAAAGAGGAACACCGTAGTCTCCAAAAGAAGTTTGTATCACGTGTACATTCTACATTTTCATTTCGTTGTAAAGGAACTTTTGTTCCGAGTTGTAAGGGTTGGGTGCAACCCGCTTTGTGGGAGTGTTGACTCTCACGTGTGGAAGGGCTCCTTCCGTTAGTGCAGGGATTGGATTTCAATCCCGTTGGTGAAGTGACCGAGTCGTCCCTTGTTGGGGAGATAGGTCGAAGGGGGAAAGTGGATGTACCCAAGTCGGGGAACCACTATAAATTTGCTGTGTATTCTGTGTGCTGTGGTTTTTGTTTTTATTGTGCAGGTACATCCGTAAATTCCGCAAAAGAACCACACGTCACCTATTCCCCCCCCCCATAGGTGCACATAGTTGACACTAGGTGGACTTTCAAGTGGTATCAGAGCCAGGTTGCTCTTCAAAAAGGTTAACACCTTGAGCAGAATCCTGCCACCAGTGTCAGAAGCATGGATCTGGATTATGACGTATTGCCACTCAAACTCCCTGCATGCTCAAAGGATTATTATCCTATCTGGAGGATGAGTGTATTATTTAACCTTGATGCTATCGATCCTCGAGCATCCTTCATCCTGGAGGAGGGTCCGTTTATTCCCATGAAGACCTCCGACTCTGGGATCCAGGTGCCCATGTGCATTGCAGAGATGACAGAGATGGAACTCTCATTCTTCCAACTGGACCAGAGGATTCGACAAATTATCATGGATGTCTGGTCTGGAGCCTCTCGCTCCAGGTTGGAAAAATGTAAAACGGCTAAATCTCTGTGGATGATGATCTCAGAGCTGATGGGGGGGGGTCAGAGAAAGCTGAACTATGCTGCCAATCAGAGGATGAGGCGTATGTGGGGGTCCTCACTTCTGAAGATGAATGCAAGGATCCTTCAGAGTTGCATCAGAGCTCCAGTATCCCTGTCAGAGACTGAAGAAGATAGTGAGGAAAGCAGCTCCGACGAGGAAGAAACATTGGTCACTGATTCTAATGACAATAACCCAGATGAGCAGGTATCATCTTCATCCTGTCCCACATCTTTTGACTTTTCTGAAGACAGAAACTGCTCTCCTCTAGAAAATACTGATTCCCTGAAGAGAGCCCTTCAGGAAAGCAATCTACTTGCTGAGGAGCAAGCTCGAGAGATTGCTCGACTGAAGATCTTGTTGGTTCTCCAATTGGCGTCCAACAAGGTCAAGGACTCTAAGATCTCAGCTCTAGAGAATAGTCTAGATAATGAGAAACGTATAGTATCTAACTTTTCCAAAGTTGATGCTATAAAAAGAAAGCAAGAAACCGGGTGGATCTCCCGGATTATCCAGGGATGGAGAAATAGGGAAACAGTGTTCCGACCTCCCACTCCAAGCGGGAAGGTAACTCATCATGCCTTCAGGTATGACCACAGGAATAATCGTGGTCACTGCAAGGGTGAATTGTCCCCATGTGGAAACGTCCATAGTGCAAGAGGCATCATGGCCACCCATGAGGAAATACCTAAGGCTCATTCTGAGCCCTTTGTATTCACGGCCACTGCCACAACGAAGTGTGGATCTGCATGTCCTAGTTCACAGAAGAATTCTGTCCATTCGAGGACACGGGATAGGGAGAATGGAAGTCATGATGTCAGGCGTCATGGAGCCTCAGCAAGGAAGATGCCTGAAAGAATGGCACCACCTTCTCGGCCTCATAGCGCTCACATCATGCATTCGTTCCACCCTTCATCATGCCTCGATGGAAAAGGAATTTGTGCAACAAGAACATGCCCTATCCCTTTGAGACCTAGGACCGTGACTACATCAGTCACTAGATCAGGTCGAAAACGGCGATACAACATTCACTCTTGTTGGTGCTGCGGCAAAGTGGGACACTTTGCCATTGACTGTTGGCACAACCTCTCTGTGCCCACAGCAAGGGCTTATCCACATTATAGGGACAGAGGCAGTCTTCCAGACAGGTTTTCTCAAGGAAGGCAGTTGCATGCTTATGCTAATAGAAACCTAGGACCCAATATGATTTGGGTTCCTAAGGTAAAGTAATTCTGTCTTGCAGGGTAGTCTAGGTCCCCGTGAATACTATGGGAACTAGACAGTAAGTGGGTCAAGGCTAACTTGGAACAAGCGTCTGCAATAACAGATGTACTACCTGTTGAGCATACTCACTTCAAGCTACTAATATGTTCTACCTGTGGGACTAAGACGATGACTCTCCAAATCCCAGGTAATTTTGATCAGTTCAAGGACTTGTGTCATGATGCATCCTCATTCAAATTAAAATATATATATATATATATTTTTATCCTTGTGTATACGTATACTTATGCTTATCATATATGTGTGCACCTTTAAGGAGAGATTACCTCGAGGCATGCAAACCATTACACATCAATAAAAGGTTAACAAAGATATGTCATTGCGAATTTCGACAAATCACAATTGACATCAAAAAGTGTCTGGAGAAGTCTCGCTCAAATCCGATTAGATTGTCGTTATAATAAACATGTATTTATTAATCTTGTATTAACTTGACACTCGAAGAATTTGAAAATGGTGCAATGCTTCCCAAAGTGTCAAGAAAAACATCAATATATATACTCCGAATCACGCCGACCCATTTTATATCTTGCCGAATTAGACAAACGGTATTAGAAACCAAATTAAACAAATTTCGCCGAAACCCGCAGCCCTCCGACGCTCTCGTCAAAGTGAGCGACCCACAGGATACTCTTCCCACAGGATCTTCTTCCCGTGAAACTCTAGCTCGGCCGAATCCCACAGGACACTCTTCCATCCACCGAAGATCTTCCCGAAGCTCATCAACCCACTTCCGTGTCAGCCCTTAGGTAACCTCATCCTCAATGGCTCCAAGGCCGAACCCCAAGTGTTGCTTTCTTTTTGAATGTTCCCTAATGCTTAGAGTCGGGCTTCTCTCTAGATCTTCAATGGCTCCAAGGACGACTGCAGGATTGATTTCTGGCTGCGAGCTGGTTCGCACTGGATTCTCTCATGCCTCAGACGAGTTCCGAAATATCATTCTCATGTTGGAAGAGGCCGGGCTAACCTTCGTATTGGAGCATCCTTGCAAAGTTTTAGATAAAGAAGTGCTGGAGTTCTTCTCTACCGCAAGGCTCCGAGACAGAGACTCCATCATCAAGAGCAAGGTGGCTGGGACTAAAGTAAAGATGTCTGCCAGTAAGCTAACTCGCTACCTGCAGCTTTCAAGTGCGGAGCAGGAAGACTATTTGGAGGACGAGGACAAAGCCAGAACCCTCCTGTTCTGCGGTCTACCAAGAGGCACTCGATCAGTAAAGAGAAAAGAGATGAATGAAGAAGGGAAGCTCCTATCTGACGTCATAGGAAAAGTACTCATCTGCAAGCCAGGCTCCCATGATCATATCTCCGGAGATATGTTCAAAATTCTCATAGCTGTGGTCTGCCGAAAGAGGTTCAACTGGGGGGAGCTGCTGTTCCAAAAGATCAAGGACACTCTGGGCACTCCAAGCTTCGGCCGCATCATCAGTCTATATCTCAACCAGCTCAACGGAGACAAATTCGACATGAGCAAAGGAGTACCTCTCCATTACTTGAAAAAGATGGATGCTACTGTGTTCGATCGATGGGAGCGGCGCATCGTGCAGCCTGCTGTGGAAGAGCAAGAGGAAGTATCTCCTGCAGTCTCCCCCGGTGAAATACCTGATAATGTGAATGCAGGAATCGAGGGGGAGACTCTACCCACTCCTATGGATATAATATCTGACATCGCCCAGGTGGCCAGGGATGCGGTGGCCGAAATTCATGAAGAAAGTGAACCTGAGATGGAGGATGAGGAGGTCCTGAACAGAAACACTCAAGGAACTGAAGCTGAAGCACTAGACACTGCTGATCAAGAAGTGGAAGAAGCTGCGGATATGGATGAATTTTTGGATGAGGACGGAGAGGACGATGAGAATGAGGACCATGAAGTGTTGGAGACTCCGGCTCCCATTGAACCTCTATCTGATAAGTCTGCACCAGTGGAGGGGGAGTCTGATAAACCTCAAGAGGCCGCCAACATTCCTCCTATAGAGGCTGTGATTGTATCCAGCTCTACCGATGCATCTGCTGCAGAGCACGATCAAGGGCAAGAAGTACCTCAGACCTTACCATTGCGAGATGAGCTGGCCACTCACACCATCAATGTTATTCAAGGAATAGTCAACGAGCTTAAAGCTTCCTTTGATACAGCTCAGAAAACACTGCTGAAGAAGATTAAGACTTCTGAAGATCTCATGCTTAAAAATATGGTAGAGATCAACCACAAACTGGATGTGATGGAGAAGAAGTTTGAAGAAAAGTATACTGCGGCAGGCGAAGCTGTCACACTGTTAATGGCTGGCTTGAAAAAGAATAATGATACTCTGGCTGTTGTAAATCAAAACGCACACGTTGTAGCCAAGAATATTCAGCAGTTTGATGGTAATATGGTCACCTTAAATGCAAATCAGCAGGCCCTGATCACTGAATTCGGCAAGACAACTAAGCATATTGATGACTCCTTGCACTCATATGCCAATTGCATAGCTGACGAAGCCAAAAAGGGGGAGAAGGAGTATATTGCTAAGCTGGCCGAGCTCCAAGAAAGAATGGATGTAAACTTTGCGCAATCAAGCAAATACGTCTATGAGAGTTGCTGGTGGATGCTCCAACAGGCACTGGGCACGTTAGGCGTCGTCCTACCTGACCAACCTGCCGGTGTTCAGGTTCCTGAGACTTCTAAGGCTGCTGAGGAAGTACATATTGCTGAGGCTGTAAGTACAAGTGCTGCAGAAATTTTCACTGATGAAGCTGATGCTAGGGCCATCTCCAAATCCAAGCTGAGGAGTATGTTTGACCAGGAGGCTTTAGCTAAAGCCAGGGGAAAGAGGAAAGTTCAGGAAGGGACATCCAAGGAGACACAGGCTGCAAAGAGAATTCGAATGAATGAGGAGGATGTACGAAATGAAAGGTGGAGTCCAGTCTCAAGGAACATCATCTTAGACACCTTCCGGCTGTACGAAAGAGGAGAGATCAATCGAAATGAAGCATATAGCCAGTACGAATGGGAAACGCACAAAGCATTTGAAGCAAAACGCAACATTTTCTTCAGAAACAACAAGGATCCAGACAAAGTTGCTCCTCCTAGGTACTACCCGAAGCCCAAGGAATACATGGAAAGGCAAAGCAAAAAGTACTTGGCTCAAACTCTGAAGGGTGACGTAGCTAAGGACAAATAGTCATTATTTTATAGCTGGTCACTGTGTCTTAAGAACGTTTAATGATTATTACTGTCATATGAACAATTCTGAATTATATGTGAATATATTCCTCTTGATATATATATATATATCTTGAATGTGTGAATGACTCAAGTCCTGGTCTGATTGCATATATTCCCTTGTGTTGCACATTTAATTTTTAAATGCTATAATTATTATTTGATAGGTGTTATTCATCTTAGCTAGTAGGGTTTTGGCTTCGTCAAATAGGGGGAGATTGTTGGGTATTGTATCCACGATTACCTGGATTTGAGGAAGCCCCCTGTCAAGCTAAGATGAATTCACAATGTATTTGATAAACTTTTTCAAGTTGTACTTGCAGTTTCTCCAGGCTAAGTGCACACCAATGTCAGGGTGCAGTAGGTCAATATACACGGGTCTGCACGACGTAATCCCTCGTTGAGCAGATCAGTGTGTTGGCCTATGTGTACTCTCTCTATTGGAGTGCACTTACTTTCAAGTACAGGGTCGTTCATATGAAAGAGAAGACAAGGAGCATGGAGGATCAAGGAGCAGCTCCTAGGTGGAAGACGAAAAATCGTCCAAGGCAAATTCGACGAGAATCACCAAGTGATTCTCGCCGAATCGGCGAGAATCACTAGTGATTCTCGCCGAATAGACGAGAATCATCAGTGATTCTCCCCGACTCCTTTTGGCCATCTCAAAATAGTGCCAAGTAAGATTCGGCGAGAATCACTTGTGATTCCCGCCGAACCAGTGGTCAAGCAGCCCATGTATAAAGTAAAATTCGTTGAGAATCGACAAGTGATTCGACGAGAATCACAAACGATTCTCGACGAATCGTCGAGAATCACTTGGTGATTCTCGCCGATTCGTCGAGAATCGTCTGCGATTCTCGCCGATTTTGACTTGGCGTTTTCTCAGAATGCTACTGGACCGGATTCTGCTTTTGGACTTGTTTGAACCGGATTTTGGGGATTTCTTTTGTGGGTCCCACAACGGTCAAATTTGCTGTAGCTACAGTATTTATACTCGGGTATTTTGAACAGTAAATGGACGGAGAAAAGGAACAGTAACGAAGCCGCAACTAAACCCTAAAACCGTGAGTCCTCTCCGCCGCCGCCGTCGCCGTCGGGCAAGTAGGACACCGTCAACAAGAGAGATTTCTTCCCGATCTCCGGCGACAGAAGCTTAGCAAGGCTTGAGTCTCACGCGTCTATCCAGAGATCCTTTGTCTCTCGATTTGTTGATCGGAAAAACTTCCCATCCGAATCGATCGAGACGACCGATCCTCGTGTGACCGTTGGTAGACCAAGCTTGCTTCGCAACGAAGTTTGGATCTCCAAGTTCAGCAGCCGCTCGTCATCACAGCCGCTGATCCCGGAGCTAGCCGCCGCTCATGTACCACCGCCGGTTCTGGGGAAATCCTCTCCAAGAGAGACCAAGGTCGTAGACTCTTCATCGACTTCAAGAACACGTCGTCGAACAAAGAGGAACACCGTAGTCTCCAAAAGAAGTTTGTATCACGTGTACATTCTACATTTTCATTTCGTTGTAAAGGAACTTTTGTTCCGAGTTGTAAGGGTTGGGTGCAACCCGCTTTGTGGGAGTGTTGACTCTCACGTGTGGAAGGGCTCCTTCCGTTAGTGCAGGGATTGGATTTCAATCCCGTTGGTGAAGTGACCGAGTCGTCCCTTGTTGGGGAGATAGGTCGAAGGGGGAAAGTGGATGTACCCAAGTCGGGGAACCACTATAAATTTGCTGTGTATTCTGTGTGCTGTGGTTTTTGTTTTTATTGTGCAGGTACATCCGTAAATTCCGCAAAAGAACCACACGTCACCTATTCCCCCCCCCCATAGGTGCACATAGTTGACACTAGGTGGACTTTCAGAGTCCCCGACAACGGCGTCAAAAACTTGATGTGCACGAAGCCAGCCTCTTATTGAATCTAGGGAGCATGACGGGTCCGGATTTTGCGCGGCGAATTATAGGCAAGTGCATTTATCACAAGTAATACATGATATTCAGGGGAATATCGAGATCGTAAATTTCCCGGGAATGGGTTGATTATCCCTACTGCTCCGAAAGAACTATTATTTTATTGAAATATTTAAGTTGTTCATTTTAACAAAGAAAAGCTGGAAATAGATTAATTATAAGGTTGATGAAAAATAACACTCGGTATCGAATTACGTTAGGACTAAAATAGATTTGAATAATTAGAGATCTTAGGTTTCATTTCAATTAAAGCGCAAACTTGGTAGCGGAGGTTCCAAAAGAATGAGCTCAGCTATCTTCGCCGTATCATGTGCAGGATAGCCAGTCCGCCTACACTTCACCAAAGCCGGACACATCGCTAGTCCGCCTTGTCGCCAAAGGCCAAGCCAAGACCGCCACAGCCGAACTCTACAGCAACCGTCTGCCATTCTATAGACACAGCTCCAGTCCCCTTATCCCAAGCCCATAACCTCGCCACCAAGGCAACTGCCGGACTCAACGGACACATCTCTAGTCTGCGTGCACCGCAGACATCTCTAGTTCGCATTTCCCTGCATACACCTCCAGTCCGCATAACCCTGCAGACAGCTCCAGTCCGCATACAGTGCCGACCTCTCCAATCCACATACACTGCCGACCGCTCCAGTCCGCAAATCCCGAGTCCACAGCCACGCCAGCAAGGCAGCTGCCGGACTCAGCGGACACTGATCCAGTCCACACGCCCTTGCGGACACAAGTCCAGTCCGCATATCCCTAAGCTTGCAATCAAGGCACACGACACTTCTGCCGAGCTCGACTGACTGAGAAGCACTCTGCTTTTCAACCGCGATCTACCCGAACAGAGCAAAACTTGTACTTGGTTCAGAACAAACCAAGTCCACACCACTTGCCGCAATGACAAGTCTACACTTACTGGCGGACACTGGAAATAGTCCGCCAGCCCGAGCGAACTCCAGCACCTGTCCGCACTGACTGGAGACCTCCGCGGCTTCCACTTGCCGCTTCACCAAAGCAAGACCAAGGCTTCTACAAAGCTGTTTTGCCAAGCGCTAGTCCAATCCACTTCTTGCCGGACTCCGCGGATAGAGTATCTAACCGCTCGTTTAACTTCTGGGAGCCAACTACCTGGTGAGCATAAGCTGGCCTGTCAAACTGCAGCTGCTGTTCGCTTAGTCCGCACGAACAGACCGTCCAAGCCGCCACAGAACAAGCCGTCTACAACAGCATTGCCGACCTGGCTGTCCGCCAACCCTGTCTTTATAGTCCGTGCGGATAGGTTGCCCAAGTCCTCCAATCACCCACTTTCACTTCACAATTTTCAACACTCCCCCTTAAAGTGAGAAGTGGTGAACAACTCCAGCAGCTCCCGTAACCTTACATCTAGTCCCTCCGATAGTGCTTTCGAGGTGATGTCCAAGACATAGGTCCCGCCCTGCATATCCTGGACCATTATGGATCCCTCCAGCATCTCCCAAATGGAGCCATGCTTCCCTCTGCCTTCTTCTTCAGCTTCGACCTCCACTTGTGCATCACAGGAGTATCACCAATGACCATGTGCACAAGGTCCCAAGCCTCGTTACCTTTGAGAGTAGTCACACCAGCTCCGTTCCCAGGCAATCCCGGAACAATGCTCCCCTTGTTTCCTGAATAAGAAGCCACCACACTGAAACCAGGAGCACCTGGAGTAACGCTCCCCCTGCTACCTGAACCAGAAGCCTCCGCTCTCGAACAAGAACTACCTGGAACATCGACCCCCCTGCTTTCCGGACAAGAAGCCTCCGCCTTTGAGCCAGAAACACCTGAAGCATTCCTCCCCCTGCTTCCCGACCCTGACGTCTTCGCCCCAGAGCTAGAACAACCTGGAGCTCCTAATGACTCAGGCAGCTCCAACTGATCCTTAGCAGCAGCCTCCTTCAGCCCACCATCAGACCTGCTCACCTCTAGCTCCAAACATGAGCTATCCCAATACGACGCCAGCTCATCGAAGATAATGTCTCTCGATACAATGAGTCTCTTCGTCGCAGGATCCATACACCTCCATTTTCTCCTCTGCTCATCATACCCAACAAAGACTAGCTTCATCTTCAGAGTATCCATAGCATGTACGTAGTAGGTAGATCCAAATACCCGTAGGTGCTTCACACTGGGCTTCACCCCGAACATCAGCTCCACTGGAGTCTTCACAATGATCGGACTAAGAGGCATCTGATTGATGACATGAGCTGCACAGGCCATTTCTTCCGCCCAAAAGGCCTTAGGAATGCCTTTGCACTGAAGGCAACACTTGCAGGTCTCTATCAACAGACGGATCATCCGAACTGCAACATCGCCTTGCTGTGAAGTATGTCCACGAGACAGATCCCTTTGGATCCCATGCTTCCTGCAAATGTTTGAGAACTCGATTGAGCCGAACTCACACTGATGCTTGTCCTCAACTTCTTTAACTGCAGGCCAAGCTGACCCTCTACAAGCTTCTTGAACTCCACAAACAAGCGGAACATGTTCGACTTCTCCTTCATAAAGTATACCCAAGTATACTTCGAATAGTCATCAGTCAATATCAGCTTGTACCTGCTGCCTCCAAGACTAGCGGTGACGGTCGGTCCAACCAAAGCACAATGGAGAACCTCCAAAGGTGCTTTACATTTGGACTGTGCCTTATCAACCATAAAGCGATAAGCTTCACCGTGTTTACATCCCGTACATCCCTGACCATCGCCATAGGATGACATTCTTGGCAAGCCTCTAATGAGTCTCCTTACTACAATTGCTTTCAGCTTGTCCATCCCTACATGCCCAAGTCTTTCATTCCAGATAGCTACACTATCACTGGCATTCATCCGATCAGCACCAGAACTTGTTGATGACCCAACCAAGTCTTTATCCTTACTCCCAACAAGAACTACGTTCACCAAGTGCAAGACAACCTTACACTCCTTCCTGAGATGACCCTGCTGCTTACAACTATAACACCTTGATCATATCTTCCTCTTCACATCACGCCTAGGAGAAACACTCCTCTCTTGCTGATATGAAGTAGAAGGACCATCCTCCGCAGCTACCTTCACCTCCTTGTTTAACAACCCATCAAGGGAAGTCCAAACTTCCGCAGCTTACCGACATCCACTGATGTGGTCCAAAAGCTCCAATGAGATCACCTGCTTGAGAATATACTCCGCTCTCGTATTTGTCTCTTTCCAATATCTCATCTCATTAGCATTTCTAGCTGTAACTTCTTATCTTTCTGCTCCACACACCACCTCCCAAAGGTCCTCGCCAAGAAGAAAGCTCTCCGTACAAGACTTCCACCAATCAAAGTTTGTCTCTGTAAGGAGTTCAATTCCAAGACCACTTGCATCTTCCACTGCCATTGTTCTACCACTGGTTACCTCTTGATAAGAGAAACAACCACTTCAGTTGATCACTGCTTATCCACTCCAACCTTGCTCTGATACCATGTTAAATTTTCCCGGACCTTTGAGTGAGCAGGGGTTATCTCAACTAAAGTTAGTCACAATATTGAAACACATGCAGTAACAAGAGTTTTTATTGATAACAACAATCTCCTTTACAAGGAGAGACATACATGACGAGACATGATTCACCAAAACCAACACAGGGAAAGCAAAAACAACTATAATACAAGACAAGTCAAGCCGCGCGAACTGAATAAGTAGCCGCCGGTTCTACTGCTGCACTAAGGAGTCTGCACAGTCTGCCAGGTCGCCAGACTGCAACCAAGTCGCGCAGACTTCCCCTTATTCCAATGTTATGCTTTAGCCGCCGATTTGCAAGCCGCCTATCCGCGAGGTAGCCTAGCTGCCAGAATGCACAAGATGTGAAGACGAACTGAATAGGCCGCTTGAAGCAGGCGACTTATTGGACCCGGAAACAAGTTGCCAAAGAGAAGACCGTCTGGTCGCTGTCCACGACCTGCTGTTTATCGCCTGTTGCTTAACCGCAGAGTCCGCACTGTCCCTGACCGCAATCAGAGCCAAGTCCTGGCTTTCCAGTACTATCCGCACAACCTGCACAGCATAAATCCGTCAACTCAAACAACTCACGCGTATACCAAAAGTTAGTCCGCACCAACTGATCATAAGCTCACTTACTGTTCATTCGCTCTATGTTCCTGATGTGACATGGGTCCTATTTATAGGCATGATGAGGAGTGTGGTCACCGCCCTAGCTAATAGGAACACCGCCACATCCTGCAGCAAGACAAGTCTCCGCAAAACTACGGATACACTCTAGTATGTCGCTACCTATGAAGGATAGCCAGTCCTCCTATTATTCACCAAGGCCGGACACATCACCAGTCCGCCTTGTCGCAAAAGGCCAAGCCAAGACCGCCACTGCGGAACTCTGCAGTAATTGTCCTCTAATCTGCGGACACAGCTCCAGTCTGCTTATCCCGATCCCACAGCCTCGCCACCAAGGCAACTGTCGGACTCAGCGGAGATTGCTCCAGTCCGCACGCACTGCAGACAACTCTAGTCTGCATCTCCCTACAGACACCTCTAGTCCTCATAATCATGCAGACAGCTCCAGTCCGCATATACTACCGACTGCTCTAGTCTGCAAATCCCGAGTCCACAGCCACGCCAGCAAGGTAGCTGCCTGACTCAGTGGACACTGCTCCAGTCTGCATGCCCTTGCGAACACAACTCCAGTCCGCATATCCCCAAGCTCGCAATCAAGGCACACGACACTTCTGCCGAGCTCGGATGATTGAGAAGCAGTCCGCGCTTCACTACGTGATCTCCCCAGACTGAGCTAAACTTGGACTTGGTTCAGAACCAAACAAGTCCACACCACTGGACGCAAGGGCTAGTCCTCACTTACTAGCGGACACTGGAAACAATCCGCCAGCCCGGGCGAACTCCAACATCTGTCCACACTAACTAGAAACCTCCGCGGCTTCCACTTGCCGCTTGACCAGAGCAAGACCAAGGCTTCTGCCAAGCCGGTCTGCCATGCTCTAGTCCAGTCCGCTTCTTGCCGAACTCCGTGGATAGAGTATCTAACTGCCCGGTTACCTTCTGGGATCCAACTGCCTGCTGAGCATAAGCCGGCCTGTCAAACCGCAACTGCTGTTCACTTAGTCCGCGCGAACAGACCGCCCAAGCTGCCACAGAACAAGCCGTCTGCAACAGCCCTGCCAACCTGGCTATCCTCCAACCCTGTCTGCGTAGTCCGCGCGGGTAGGTTTCCCAAGTCCTCTAGTCACCCACTTTTACTTCACAATTTTCTACAATGTGTCACTGTAATAAGCCCATTTTAAACTAGATCTTGGATGCAATGCAGACGAAGATCTATATGCATGTTCTTCTTCTG
This sequence comes from Platanthera guangdongensis, assembly GCA_039583875.1. Lineage (NCBI taxonomy): Eukaryota > Viridiplantae > Streptophyta > Magnoliopsida > Asparagales > Orchidaceae > Platanthera > Platanthera guangdongensis. Next base: position 95,214,713 of record CM077158.1, on the reverse strand, counting down.
TGTTATGAGGTTGTTAACTAAATTGATAACTGAGGTATTATCACACAAAATATTGGTAGGTTTGCTTTCCTTTATCCTAATAATGTCATTTATAATTTGTTTGAGCTAGCGGCATTCACAGGCAGATGCATTAAGTGTCATATACTTTGCTTTAGTTATCGATAATGTTACTGTTGGTTGCTTGTGGATGCCCCATGCAATAGATTTAGATCCTAATATAACTAAGAAGCTAGTGGTGCTCTTTTTGTTGACCACATTTTATCCCCAATCTGAAAATACATAGCCATGTAGGTCTGGATATTCATCGAGCTTATAAACGAGGCCAAAATCAAGTGTGCATTTAAGATAATGAAAGATTTGATAGATTGAAAGGGTATGACATTTGTTAGGCCTTTCCATTAGGCGGGCAACCAGATGTACATCATTAGCCATATCTAGTCGTGCATTAGTAAGATAAAAGAGTGAGCCAACTAGTGACTTGTTTTTTGTGGCATTTACAGGTTCATCTTGATTATCGATCTGCAATACTTCATCTATTGCATTGGAGTTAGTGTTGCATTGCAATGCTCAAATTGGGCCTTTTTCAATAATTCAATTGCAAACTTATATTGAGATAGAAATATACATGTATGTGACTATTATACATGAATACCAAAAAATTATTTCATAACCCCCAAGTCGGTCATTTCATACATTGTCTGCATTGTGTGTTTGAAATCATGTATCATAAATGGGGAATTGTCTGTAACAAGCATATCATCTACATATAGCCGAAATATAAGCTGTTTGGTTCCATTATTTTTCAAATAGAGGGAAGGCTCATTGGCACAACATTGAAATGCTTGTGTACTGGAATACTGGTCGATATTGGCATTACATGCCCTTGGTGCTTTCTTAAGCCCACATAAAGATTTGTGCTATTGATATACTTTATTACATTAAGTCCCTTGTTGAATAAACCCCTTGGGTTGCTCCATATAAATTTCCTCTTTAAGAATACCATTTAGAAATGTTGCCTTAATGACTAAATTATATATAGGATTTTTTGGGGGCAACATGAGCTAAAAGCAGTCAAATGGTATCCATTCAGGCTACCAGTTCAATATTTCATTGTAATCTACACTGGATCTTTGAGTATATCCCTTCCCAACTAAACATGCCTTTTGTTTAGCTATTTCACCTTTGTCTATGTAATTGTTTCTAAAGAGCCACTTCAACCCAATTGGTGTTTTATTTGGGGGAGTTCCACTAATGTCCATGTACCATTTCTTTGGATGGTTTCCCATTCTTCCTGCATAGTTGATTGACAAATTGGATTAATGCAAGATTCTTCAAAAGCGCTAGGGGTTGCACAAATAAGGGACAATTTCCTATTTTACAAATGCAGGTAAACCAGAGACAAGTTCTTATTCTTTCATTCTTTTAATGGCTTACCAGTGGAGGTGTACCAGTCAATGATGCCAACGCAAAATAGGGGATACGATTTCACACCTGAAAGGATAATGGTCCACATCTTTCATATGGAGCATAAATAATTGATTGGCAGCGAGCTCTAATAAGGAACCTGAAGTTGCTTGTCTATATATCCTCCAACTTTATCAAAAGTTAGTGTATAATCCTTATTCACCTGCTAAATAATGCTTAAAAGATTCTATTTTAAGCTTGGTACGTAACATACATCAGGGATAAGGTTGGTTTCACCTAATTGTATTTGAACAGCAATCATTCCTTTCCCTTCGATATTATCTATGGAACCATTGTCTATGACGACTTGGGCTTTAGCAGATTCATCTAACTGAGTAAATTGTGCTTTATCATGAGTCATATGTGTTGTACACCCTCTATCAATATATCACGTATTTATTTTTGTTTCTTGTGCAACAATGTGTTTGTAAAACATTTCTTCTATATTGTTATTCTCCACTTCTGATAAATTAGCTTGCTTTTTAGCTTTATGACAAAAATTCTGCGCAGAATGGTTTGAAATATGATATTGTTTGCACCGAAAGAAATAGTCCTTAGATTGGTGGTTTGTTTTCTTGCAAATAATACAAAACTCATCCCCCGGATCTCTTGTTGTTTGATATTATACTAGTTCTATATTCTTAGTTGTATTCCAATTCAGACGTTGATGTTGATTAACAGGAGCTTTTGTGTTGACTCTTCTCTTATCAGCATAATTTGGCTTGCTTAACTATTGGTTGTCTTGGAATTCTTGGTCAACAGGTGTAGTCATGTGTGTTAGTCTCACTTCATGAGTATTTGAGGACCCCAGGGGAGCAGCGAATTGAAGAGTCTTTAAATTTTTAGATACATTTATTATCATGACCACGAGATAGAAGCTTGGGGGTAAGCTGTGTGTAACACATCCATCTGTCACATAGAATATAATGTAACATCTCATGTTACTTTTAGACCCCTCAACTTAGATTGGGTTAGGCATGGGGTGGGTGATAGGGAATTTAGCTAGGTTTGACCCTAGGTAGTGGGTTGTAGCCATGTGGGGCCCACTAAGGGGCCAAAGTCAAACTAGGTCAAACTAGCCTAAATAGGAACCCTAAATACACCATGACCCCACCACATTACCCTAACCCTAAAATAATTTAAGTGGACCCTAGGGCATGTCATTAGGTCAACCCTTTGACCCTAATTGACCAAAGTCAACAATGACCCTAATTTGGTCAAAACTATACCTATAGGCCCAATTAGCCCAAGTAGGGCACCACATTGACCCAACCCAAGTTGGGTGGTGCCATTAGACCCATGACCACCAAGTGGGGTCAGCCCACTCATCATGGTTGACTTGAGTTGACTTGGAAGTTTTATTTCGGGGTGGTATTAAGTCATGGGTTGCGTATAGTGTAAGTAGGTTATACTATAAGGACCACCAGGGGATAGATCAACTGTTGAGCTATAGGTTACAGTTGGAGAATAACCTTGGTGGGTAGTGTTGTCTTAGTGACGAGAGTAAAAGTGCAAGCCCTTGGATAGCAACTGTAGTGGAGGCTGGCGGAAGACCGTCGCCCTTCTGAGAACACCTTAATTCATTAGTATCACTCAAGAGTAATAACGAGAGCCGGGGGTGAATTATGGGTAGTCATCAACTAAAGTAAATATCCTTACGAAAGGGAGCTTTGGGCGTAATCCCATCGTAGTGCCTAGTGCCTCCGAGAGCCCTTCACCGGGTATACCCTGGGCAGTCCTGTGATTAACCTTAAATCACTATGTATAATAACCCGTAGACAAGAGTAGTCTAATAGGTTAAGACATTGTGGCTCATTCTCACCCGTGTAGGGTTGGAGGAATTGTGATAAATGCTCACCCATGTAGAGTTGGAGGGATTGTGATAAATGCTCACCCGTGTAGGGTTTGAGGGATTCAGGACAGGTTGGTCCTGCGAGCTGGAGGCTCGGGATGAATTACTTGCATGTGCATAAATTTAGTATCGGGTCATGCGGTACTGGCCGATCGTCACACCAACGGCAGTACGATGAACTAGGCCAGTGTGAGGGTTTGAGGGGCCATTGGGTTGTTTTACACTACGGTCTGAAGGACGATCCATGATAACGCACACCCGACCCAACAAGACTGATGGGTTGTCAACAAAGTATGTACGCATGGACTCTAGAGTGCACATTGGACGTGTACAGAGGCATATAAGAGGGGTCTAAGGTTTGGTAGTGTGCATACCAGCCTAGAAGTGGAGATGCCCGCTCAGCTGCTGCCGTAGCCACAACGGTGGTACCCGAGAGTGAAGCTAGCTCTCAAAAAGTGGGAACTAAAGGTCTGTGATCACAGAGTCATTGTGTGTGAGTTGCACTCGTATGTGCATAAATTGCATCATAAACATTCATTCATATTAGGTCATACGCTTCATAGATCCTTATCATATAAATTAGTATGGGTTCTTTTATATGATAAGTTAAATTTCTTTGAAACCTTAACTTATAAATTTGTATGAGCATTTTTATAAGTTAATGTACGATTTGTGATGATAGAGTAGTGGTAGCATAGTTTTACTTTCCTGCTCTTACTTTCAGTTCTTTACTTACTTTACCGTACTGCATTTTACTTCACTTGTCTTACTACAGTTTTATACTTTTCTTACTGCACTTGTACTTCTTACATAGATCTGCTAGAGTAGAACTACTATTACTCCTCATATACTTGTTAGTATAGTGCCACTGCCACTTATTTACACTTGTTACTCCTTGTTGTCCTCCGCTTCATCCTCCCGCACGGTGCCTAGGAGTTGCGGGGCGATGTGTGGAGGAAACGACTTAGTCTTTTAGACTAATGTTCGGTGACCAAACTATTTTTAGGAGCTCGAGAAGATGGAGCAACAGCATGACCGACAGGACGAGATGGCAGGACGTGAGGATCTGATACCACCACCACCTACTACTACTACTGCATAGTTGCCTCAGGTGAGATGACTTGGTGATGATAGTTTTCTTCCGCTATTTTGAGTTGAGAAAGAGAGATTTGATATGTTGTACTAGGCATAAGCCCTCTTTATCTTCTGTACTCATATGGACTGATGTTTTCCTTTCATATATTTATATATATGTACTGTGACTATGGACTAGTTGTGGTTTGCTTTTACCGATATACTTCTGTTTCTCATTTTGGCCTACAGGTTATATGATCGTACTAGCCTGCAGAATCGGCGTGTTGCGGTGTCAACTAACCCGTGCGTTAGTGCCACCGTAAGACGGCGGTTCTGGGCATAAGACCGGGAGCCTCCTTGGTAAGGGGGAGGGGGTCTTACATATAACATAAGGTATGGTAGGGTCCCTGCATCATATTTCACGGACAGTCAGTGGAGTTACGCATTGATTCCGAAAACCATTTACGCATCCTAAATCATATTGTATTCTAGCGGAAGTAAAGTAAATTACTTGGAACTCAAACACAGGAATGTATGCTAATAATAAAATAGGAAAGATAACCCAAATACACAAAATGTTAAGGCCTTAAAGCCTTACAAATGCTTTCTCAATTATAAGTGTTTTTCAAACATCGGCATGCAGGCCGATCATACATAAAATAGGAAAAACATACTTTGCTTGGCCTTCAAGGGCAGACACATCAAACATGGCTTTACCCACTACTTTCCACTTGGCTCAGCTGCACCTGCATAAAATAATTCCACCCCACAACAGATAGCAAAGCAATAGTCAGCATTAGCTGACTAAATTATAACGACCCTACCCCTCAATAGGGGTGGTGGTGTTCCTTCCCTACAACAATTAGCATAATCACAATATACGCGGAAGTGCAACTTAAGCACCACCCAAAATAGATGATGGTACGACCGACCAAAACATCCCGTGCACTCAGGGCATATTATCAATGTACTGGAACACCTAGGGTCCCACATTTGACATCACGAAAATCACTGGTGTCAACGCACCCACACAGGGATCTTCACAATTCCCAGCACCGTCCACAATCCAAAACTAGGCGGACTCACATGAGCATTACTAGTCTAGCCTAAAGCCACAACTCTATCTTATGCCAACGACAACCGTGACATACTTTAGGTCTGTTTAGTCAAATGACACAGTGCGGGTACTGTTCAGCTCTTTCCTATTGCTGAGATCGTCATGCCAATTAATGATAATGACGTGGATCAGCTTCCCATTTCCCGTAACAACAAACATACATAACCATGTTATGTTCCAAGGCTGGCACTCACTGCCACCAAAGTTGGGCCCTTCATGCTCTCACCTTAAAACAATAGCCCCCATGTCTTCAAGAGACAGGCCTCACAAATATTGCTAACTGGGAGCTACCATCGGAGGTAGCACTACCGCCGCGAGGTAGGGGGAAGACTATCGTTTCTTCCCCAAAATGAGTGTTTCCCAGAGACCTACTCCAGTACTCTCACTGTGGCAACCTGCATACCCCGTGACTACATAAATTACACGTTTACCATGGAGTCTTCTCCGACATACAAAGCAATCATCGTTAATCCAGACCAACCTGTCCCAATCGGTTTCGCACAACATGCCTATTTTATACATCAATTATGAATTTTAAATGCAAAGTTATGGGGATAGAACCGATCAACCTGTCGGTAGACTCGCCTCCATATACTCGTGGAGCGTCTACCCACAAATACCAAAACATAGGAATTCACATGTCCAATAAGGAAGATCATTACCCTTGACGTTCATTTCGGCGCCATGGAGGAAGAACTGGCTAGATGAAAATGACTGCGACGGACTTGCCTCCGCAGATCTGAACATGGCTCATGACTCGAAGCTCCAAAGCTCCAATAATGGCGGGATCTCCTTCCTTTTCCTCTTCCTTCACTCTCCTCTCTCACTACCGCTTAAGAGGAGAAAAACCAAGAGAAAATGATGTTGAAACCTACTTTCTCGGCCTTAAACCGAGCTACCGTCGCGTGGTACCTCAAACATTGGCTTATTCTGCAAGCCCACTGCCCAAAACCTCCAATCATACGCTAACACGTGGTCATGCCTTAACTTCCCTGCTACCGACGTGCGGTAACTGGCGTGCTACCTCTACGGGGTAACTCACCGAGAGGTTTACCAATTAAATCGGTCACGCTACCACCAGCACTAACATTACCGACGGGCGTTAGCTAACCGAGAACTTTGCTGATTAAATTGACTACGTTAATTTGGCGCAGTAACACACTACAGTCGCGCGAAAGTATTCTGTGTTGAGAGTGTCGAGTACTACCGTCACGCGGTATCACACTACCACCAGATGGTATCTCGCAGAGAACACCAGTAACAATCCCATAATGCTATCGCCAATTCAATCTCTAATGTCGAGCGGTAGCTCGCATAACAAAACTCCTAGCTATGTGGAACTTGGGGGTGTTATAAATCTCCCCTATTTAAAGAAATTTTGTCATGAAATTACACTTTGCAGGAAAACATAGAAGTATCAATATTACAAATGTATACCTCAAAGAAACTGCTCAGGATACTTCGCTCAGATGGATTTCTCGTGCTCCCATGACAGTTCTTCATGGTCACAGTTGTCCCAATGGACTTTGACCATTCTAATCAACTTATTCCGTAGCTGCTTGACTTTCATGTCTTTGATTCAAATGGGCTTGACCTTCGATGTCAATCACTATCGTTTGACAGTTGATATGCAGTAACCACTTGCATAGGATCTTGCACCGCTCTCTATAGAATCAATATGTGGAATATATCATGAAGACCACTTTGTTCACCTGAAATATTCAATCGATAAGCAGCTTCACCATTGCGCTCCAATATCACAAACGGCCCAAGGTACCTCATACTTAGCTTTTTCAAGAACCAAATCCTTGATACGCCCTTTTTGAAAATATACCAAGCCGCCCACAGCGAACTTGAGATTTTTGCGCCTGGCGTTATAGTATTTGGCCTGCCTATCCCGTGCGATCAAAAATCACTCTAGAATTGTACGGATAGTCGAAGTATCATGTTCAACTTCCTTTCACTTAAACAACTTTGTTTCGCCCGTCTCTAGTCATCCCAAGGGAGTACGATACTTTCTACCACAAAGGGCCTCGAAGGGAGTCATCTGAATACTTGCTTGGTAGCTTTTGTTGTAGGCGAATTCGATCATATAAAAATGGTCCTCCCACCTCTTCTCAAAATCTAGGGCGCACATGCGAAGCATATCTTCCATTGTTCTGTTTACCCTCTCGGTCTGACCATCTTTCTTAGGATAAAAGGTCATACTGAAATTTAGTTTGGCACCCAATAATTGTTGAATAAGCCTTCAGTCATTAGACGCGAAGTGCCCATATCGATCACTAACAATGATACGGGACACATCGTGCAATCGTACAATATTGTCAACGTAAAGCTTTGCCAGCTTTTCCACTGAATCGTCAGACCTATTCAGAATGAATTGTTACACCTTCGTTAAACGGTCAACGATCACCCAAATGACATCATTCCCTTTCTACGATCTCGGCAAGCCATGTATGAAATTTATAGATATGTCGTCAAACTTCCACTCTAGTATAGGTAATGGCTTTAGAAATCCACTGGGCTTCTAACATTTGGCTTTTACTAGGGCACAAGACTGACACGTCGCCATATATAGAGTTATGTCCTTCAATCCTAGCCACTAGAACAACTTTTTCATGTCTTTGAATTTCTTTATGCTTCCCGGGTGGATTGAGTACTTTGTGAAATGTGCCTCGTGCATCAATTCCTCCCATAATTTGCCCACATTTGGGATGCACAATCGACTATCCTTCCACAAAAGGCCATCATTAACAGAAAATTGGGTATTTAACCTATCCAAAGTATCTGCCAAGTAGTGTTTCATATTGTCATCTAGCTCCAATGCTTGCTGAATCCGGTCCACGAGGTCATATTACACCTCTGTCCAGTTTAAACACGCATTTATACTAGATCTCCCATCAACACAAGAGATCTCCAAGGCCTCCAAATCTCGAATAAGACACTCATCATGCATCTGTATCCAGTTGGCTTATGCTGGAGCCCTATGACTCAGCGCGTCCGCAACAATAATTCCCTTGACGGGAATGTAATGTATCTTGAAGGTGTAGTCCCCAAGGAACTCTATCCACCTCCGGTAATGCATGTTCAAGTTATTGGGTATTGTATCCACAATGACCTTGATTTGAAGAAATCTCCCTTGAACTAAGATGAATTAAGTTTGTATTTGATGATGTTTCATTAGTCATGTGCTTGCAGGTTTTATTGCCAAGTACAAACGAATGTCAGGTTATAGTGGGTCATGAAACACAGGACTATACAATGTATTCTCTCATTGTATAGGCCAATCTGTTGACTCATGTGTAATCTCTCTATTTGATTGTGCTTCTTTTACAAGTGCATTAGAAGGTTTAAGGAAGGACAATTTGATGTATTCAAAAGAAACAGGAAATTTTCCCAAGTAAAATTTGTTGAGTATAGTAGTGGATACTCATCGAATTCTTCGAGTTTAATTATGAATACTCGTCAAATTCATCATGTATACTTACTAACACTCGTTGAATTCATCGTGTTCACTTGTAGAATAATTCACTGGACTTGGAAATTAGTTAAGTAAGATTCGTCGAGTATCCTCAAGTATACTTGTCGAATTCATTGAGTGTACTCATTGTCAATCGTCAAATTCATCGAATATATCAGTCGATACACATTGACTTCGTCGAGACTCACTGGAAAAGCGTTGAGTTTTTGAATCTACTTTTTTGGATTTGTCCAAGAGAAATTTGTTGGATATCTAAGCCGATTCGTCAAGTATATTCATGGATATACAATGATACTCAACGAATGGATTTAGCGAACGTTTTCTGAAATTTTGTTTGATGAGTTTCTGTTTCGAGCCGACGGCCATGTACAGTATATGTAGACGTTTCGCTTTGGAAAACATTTTTTAGCCGTTAGAAGAAGGATTCCTTTAAATGCCGAGGGTGATTTTCGATCAACCCTGATCGCTCTTTTGAAGTTTTAAATCGTGAAAGGCTGTCATTCTCTATCATACGTACATCCATCAGAAATATTTCTTGCGACCTAGCTTTGCACAATCGACGATTCATTTGAATTGTTGATTCGACAGATCTCTTCTCTAGATTTCTCAAAGTTATCAGATCTCATCAGATCAAAGATTTCAGATCAAGCGTTCAAGTTTCTTTTCAAGTCTTCTTCATCGTCAAAGCTATCAAGATTTTCTTTTCATGGAAGAAGAAGATTTAATAGTCTCAAATATGAAGAAATAGATTGATTCTCAATCTAAAAGCATTGTATAAACTCTTTTGTATTTTTGTACAAAGAGTTTTCTTCAGAGTGTAAATCCTTGTGCTAGGATCGAGTTGTAGGAGAGTTTTGTTCTCCGAGTGCAGGAGAGGTTGTTCTCCGATAAATAGGAGTGGTGACTCCGAGTTATAAGATTTGTTTAAATATGAGAAAGGTAATATAGCCAAATCCATCACTTTATGGTAGATTGGCAAGGAGGGACAGTAGACGTACCCAAATCAGGGAACCAATATAAACTCTTATGTTGTGCTGTGATTGTTTTGTGTGCTTGTTCTATTACACGTAGAACTCACCTATTCACCCCCTCTAGGTCATTAAGGTAGGCAACTAGACACTTTAAATTGGTATCAGAGGGCGGTTGTTCGTTATAAGGTTAACACCTTGAACAAGATCTCAGTCTAGTTGTCTAAGCACAAGTTTACTTCAATGGATTGGAGCATGGAAATTTCCTCAATGAAGTTTCCAGTATGCACTAAGGAGAACCTTCCCATATAGAAAGAAAGAGTCAGATTTTTTATGGAAGTTGCTGATCTAAGAATCTTTCAAATTGTTGAACAAGGGCCTCATGTTCCTACTCAACCATCTGCTATGAATCTTGACGTTATGGTTCCCAAGAGGATGATGGATTTAAACAAATATGAGATTGTTCTCGTCTCCTTGGACAAGAAAGCCAAGAACATAATTGCCAATGCAGTGGATGACTCTATGTTGCAAAATCGTTTCTACTGCAAGTCTGCTAAGGAGATGTGGAATTCTCTAGTTATTCTGATGGAAGTTATTGAATAAGTAAGATATGATCAAAGTTCTTTACTCAACTAGGAGTATGAAGCATTCAAACAAGACCCAAGAGATACTATTGCTGACAGTTATGAAAAGTTATTTAAAATTATCAATGACATGGGAAACTACGGGTGGGCATTCAGTAATTGTGAATTGAACTATAAATTCTTAAGATCCCTAACGAAAGAATGGGACACTAATGTCGTGGTCATCAGAGAATTTGGAAAGTTTCCTAAGACTGAAGCTCAGAACTTATTCGGGAAACTCTTATCTTAAAAACTTAAAATGAATATAAGGAAGAAAGAATATTAAGGAAGTATGACTTCAAACATAGAGAAGTCAATAGCACTAAAGGACGAAGGGTCAAAGAAATATAGAGCTGTGTCACCGGTAAGGACACAAGCGTCTGATGCACAAGAAGATTATGAGCTAAGCACCTCAGGCTCTGAATTGTCTTATGTAGTGTTTTCATGGATCTCCAAGCAATTCAAACAAATGCTCAGCAAAAGGAGGCAAAGGAAAATCCAGTACTTTTTCTTTAACTATAGAAGATCACATCGTGACAGTGATCGGTCTAAGAAAAGGTACAATAGAGATGACATGTACAAATCTAAACTGAACAAACATTTTTCTTCTAACATTATTTTCTATTGTTACAATGAGCCTGGACATATGATTGCGGAGTGTCTTTACAAAAGAAGTAAGGATTCAAGAAAGAAGAGAAGAGATCCTTTAACGGTAAGCGGAAGGAAGAAAAGAGCATTGTCGCAAAGATGTCAAGACTCTTAGAGACAGTGACTCAAGTAAGTCAAGCTTAGAAGAAGCCTACTTCGGGCTCATGGCTCACTCAGAAGAGGAAGTAGGTGACTCCCAATTTAACGGGAAGGTAAACTCACACACTATGCTTTCTGAATCAGAAACATCATCTAATAGTCATGAAGACTATTCTTCTGGGGAAAATGATTGTTAATTGATGGCTCAGCATCAAGTTCTTTTGAAAACTTTTGAAAAATGTTGTAAGGTAGTCAAAAAGCAATCAAAAGTGATTGCTTCTCTCAAGGAAGTGACATCAAGTCTGAGGGAGGAAATTATAAAATTGACTCCTCTCAGAGATTAAGTTCACTCCATAAAAGAGGAATTAAAATGTTTGGATGTGCCTCTAATATAACACCTCCATCCGTTACATGACATATAATAGAAGGTCTGTCGGGGACCCACACCATAGTCCATAAATAGGCGGCGAAGTTACAGGTAAATATTAGAGTTGTGCATCCTAACACATAGCATTCTAGCGGAAGCTTTTAAGTTGATTGAACTCAGCTCATTAGAATGTCCATAATATAAAACAATATGGATATATCTAATACCACGAAGGAATGTTATACAAATACACAACAAGCTTGGCCTTATAGCCTTACAGTTAAGCTTAGTATATATAGATTCCATACATCAGCTCGCAGGCCGGCTACACATGAGCATAAAATCATAGAAACTTCTGTGGCCTTCAAGGTCCAGCAAGACAACAATAGCAGTAGAAACACCAAGGGCTTCAGCCCCCTATTTTCCACTCATCCCTCCTACACCTGTACGGGACAGTCCACCGCAACGGTGGAAAACAAAGCAACGATCAGCATTCAACTAACCAATTTATAATGACCCTACCCCTTGCCGGGGCAGTAGTATTCCTTCCCTATAGGCATAGCATTTCACAAGCAGATAAATCACACAATGTGCACTCACACACAAGCTACATATTACAAACGTCGCCCACACGGCCGATATTTCGTGCACTCAGGGCACATTATTGGTGTACCGGATATACCAGTCGCCCACCGACATTGAAGGCCCAAAGCCTAACAGCAAACTTGAGCATTTTGCTCCATGGCTTTCAGCCAGAGTCTTTAGTCTTATTATAACGACCCGGGATTGGCCCGTAGCCCCCCATGGTATCGTGATGCGTAGGCATAAGCCTCTCGTAATCTGGTAACGACCAGGGATTGACCCGTAGCCCCCCATAGTATCGCTCCCGAGTGGTCCGCAGGACTAAGACATCTGCCGACTTCCAGACACCCAGGTACCCATAGAAGATAAGCATAACGCGGATACGGTTCATCCTTGCCCGTTGCTCAAATTGTTAGTTCAATGCTAAGACTAATGTGGGTCGGCATCCCCATTTGAAGAGCTCATCATGCTCATAAATAGCCATCCTGTCCCCGAGGGAATGGCTTCACAATCACAGGTTAACTAGGAGCCATTGCAGCGACACCGAGGATCGTGCGATGTTAGAGACAGAACTCACTTTCCATCCCTAGCCCTAACATTATCGTTCATAGCATACAACACAAGCACTTAGTGGATATTTTCCTGGACTTCCACTCCAATACTTCCTGCAACTATCCTTCACAGGTATAACCCACTGAATTCACAAGCATATCCATTTATACGCGGAGTCTTCTCCGGTGTGCAACATAGAACATCACCAATCTAGACCAACCTATCCAAATGGGCTTCACACAACATGCCTATTTCGTACTACACATTTCCGAATCTATCTGCAAGACTATTGGGGATTCCAAGAATCAACACAAGGGAAATCCCTTCGCAGTCCACCCTCTGGTGGAGGTGAAATCCATGCACATGCCAAAAATAAGGACTTCACATGTCCAAGAAGGAAGATCATTACACTTGACGACCCTGTTGGAGTAATGGAAATCTAGCCAGTTGGAAAGCACCGCAGCGGCCTTGCCTCCACAAATCTGGCCTCGGATCTCGATTTGGAACTCGGAAGCTCCACCGACGGCCGGATCCCTTTCTCCTCCTCCTCCTTGCTCTCCCTTCTCTCTAAACCCTTTAGAAAGAGAATGGCCAAGGTATATGAGACTTATCTTATAACGCCCCAAATCCCAGGATTGAGAAAAAGTTAGGTGACACGGCCTGGGACACGGGCGTGTCCCAAGGCTTGTCCTGCTTGGGTGAGCAGCCAGCGAGTGGTCGACGAAAATCTGTTCTACGAGCAATGAGAGAACACGCTCTCTGACACGGGTGTGTCAATGACCATGTCCTCCTCTGCTCGATGAAATTCAATTCGATAGAATTGAGCTGTAGGCGTGTCTGCTGCCATGTTTGGGAACACAGCCTGTGACACGGGCGTGTCATAGGCTGTGTCCTTTGCTAGATGTGCCCAAGGCATTTGAGGCCTGGTGAACACAGGCAGGATACGGTCGTGTCTTGGGAAACACGGCCTGCTGGCCGTGTCTCGATCGGGTTGATTTGGTTCTGTGCAGCCTGAGGTATACGCCCACAGACATGGGCGTGTCTGTAGGCGTGTCAGGTGACACGGCCCTTGACACGGGCGTGTCACATGGTCGTGTTCTGGTCAGGATATGTCACAGGCCGTGTCAGGCAAAAATTAGCCTTTTGTGGCAAAATCGTGGCCGTCCATTTTCTCAGCTGGGATCTGAGGGCTCAGAGTCCTCCCTGCTTCCTTAAGGCCGAAAAATGAGATGGGAATTCTCAATTGATTTGGGCCATCCTTTTTCTAACAAGATAGAGAGAGAGAGAGAGAGAGAGAGAGAGAGAGAGAGAGAGAGAGAGAGAGAAAGGAGGAGGAGGAGAGCCGGCCACTAGTGGAGCTGTGTAGTTCCATTTCAAGATCTGAGGCTAGCGTTGTGGAGGCAAATCCGCTGCGGTCCTTTCCAGCCGGCTAAAAGTCCATGGCTCCAAAGAGATCTTCAAGGGTAACGATCTTCCTTCTTAGCCATGTGAAGGCTTCCTTTTTGGCATGTGCATAGGATTCCCCCACCAGAGGTTGGTTTGTTAAGGGAGTCCCTGGGGTTAATTCTTGGAATACCCAATGATTTGGCATATAGATCCGGAAGTGGAGTACAGAATATGCATGCTGTGTGAAGCACATCTGGACAGGTTGGTCTGGATTGGTGATGTTGCATATACGCACCGTAGAAGACTCCGTGATTAAACGTGTAGTTTTGGGAGTCGACGGGTTAGACCTGTAAAGGGTAGTAGCAGGAAGTACTAGAGTGGTAGTCCAGGAAAATACCCTTGTGATGCTTGTGATGCTGAATGGGTTGTACCTGTGAAGGGTAGTAGCAGCAAGTACTGGATTAGAAGTATAGGAAATACCCTTGTAATGTTTAATGTTCATGGGTTGTGCCTGTGAAGGGTAGTAGCGGGAAATACTTGCTTTGAGATCCAGGAAGATACCCTTGTGATGCTTATGACAATTGATGGGTTATGCCTGTGAAGGGTAATAGTAGGAAGTACTGGCTTGCAGTCCAGGAAAATACCCTCAAGTGGATTCTATGAATGCACAGATAAGGATAGGGATGGAAAATGAGTTCTGTCGCTAACGCGAGGTGTGGAACCTAGCTAACCAATGATTGGAAGCCAGTCCTGCGAGGATATTATGGCTATGTGGTAGCTTGATGAGCTCTTACGGCTTTATGCCAAACAGGTAAGGTGAAACTGACCCGCGCCTTTTCTCAGCTGCGAGTACACTATACTCGGTGATGGCAAGGTGACTTGAGCAACGGGGGGGGGGGGGGGGGGGGGTGGATGATCTGACCTGCGTTGTGTCCGTCCGATGTGAGACCTGAAAGTGCAGTCTTTTGGAGTGCATAGCGAGAGTATTAGGCCTGCGCACCACGACACCATGGGGGGCTACGGGCCAATCCCGGGTCATTAATGTTGAGTACATTGGAATATATGTACCTGATTTGAAGAAGCTGTTGGAACACCCTATTACTAATTTGGGTCAGGATCACTATGTCTTTAGGAAACCTGTTTTTGACCTCCTATATAGATCTAAAGGTCAATTAGAATGAGTCAAAGGGTTAGTAGTTAGGTTTGGAAGCTGCCATCAAACCAAGGTTTTTCAGTTTGGAGACTAAGTCATTTCGTCGAGCTCAGTACGACGAATCGTCGAACTCCAATCGACGATCGTCTAGCTCAACTTCGATGGATCATCGAACTCCATTCGACGATCGCTGAGCTCAACTTCAACAAATCGTCGAACTCCATTCGACGATCTTCGAGCTCAGTTCGACGATCTTGACTCCAGTTTTGATTCTCTATCTCTGACCTCAGTTCGACGATAGTTGAGCTCAGATCGACGATCTCTGTTGCTGTATAAGTCCAAATCGCTGAGCTCAGTTCGACGATAGTGGAGCTCAGTTCGACGTTTTTCTAAAGAGTTAAATGATTTTCAAGATTCAAATTCAGAACAGTTAAGGAGTTATTCTCAGCAATTAATTCAGAAGATCTTGTAGCCGTTTTCATTTATTCTGGACCAAGTTTCAAGGCATTATCAAGGAATGTTTCTTTGGACTTTCCTCTATAAGACAAAGGCAATTAAGGATGCAATTAATGTCAGGCTAATGACTATTCTTGACAAAGGATCATTTCTATTCAGAAAAAAGAAATAAAAGATAAGATTTTTGAATCCTTTAGTAGACCTACCAACTGACAAGAGATCAATCTGTAGAGAGTGCACAAGAAGAAGAGAAAAAAATATTCTCTGCTACAACTTTTCTCTGGAACAACATCTTTCTCAACATCAACTATTCACAAGAGAAAAAGAGAAAAAGCTGTAGACATTCTCTGTCTAAAAGAATTCATACAAGAACACACAATCAAGGAGATCAACCAACTGAAATCTTCAGATCTCTGTTAAATTAAGTGTTCAAGGCCATCTTCATTCAAGACTCCAGACACCTAACATTTTAGCTGTTGCTGAAATCATCATTTGCTGGAGATCAACTTCTGAAGGTCTATCACCCTACAACAAAGCTTCATTTCCTGAACATCTCAAGAACTCAGGGGGAGCTTTGACAACATCAAATCCACATAGTCTTCTCAGTTGCTTTGAGAAAGAGAAGACTTCCATCACTCTCTCATTCCCATCTCTGTAAAGGGTTTTTCAAACTCCCTTCAAAAGTTTGTGCTTGGTTTTTGAGCACCTTATCAAAAGCTCATTGGTGGCAAGACACCTGATCAAAAAATCTGGTTTGGTTTTTGAGCACCTTATCAAAAGCTCATTTGTGCCCAGGACACCTGATCAACTCATCCTGTAGTGGATTCCTACCTAGGGTGGTAGAAGAGTGGATGTACCCAAGTTTAGGGGAACCACTATAGCTCCTTGTGTCTTCTGGCTTGCTTATCTTTATTTTTGTTTCTGGCTGTGATCTGTGATTAGATAGTTTCTGTGATTAGATTTAATATTTGCTTCCCTGTTCACTCAGATTACAACAATTGTTGTAAAAGGTTTTTAAGCACCATACTCTATTCACCCCCCTCTAGAGTATATCAGATCTAGCTCACACTTTCAATTGGTATCAAAGCCATGTTGGTTAAATATACCACATCTCAGTGGTTGCACAGGCTAACACCTGAACCCAAAGATTCCTAGTTAGATCTGCCTGCTGTAGATTTTGTTATTAGATTATTTCTTCACAAATCATGGCCCAAAACAAAGATTATGCTAGCACCAGACCTCTAGTGTGCAATCTATCTAAGTTTGTACTTTAGAAAGCAAGGATTAGATTATACATGAATTCTATTGATGAGGACATTTTTAATTCTGTTTTGACAGTTTGTCCAAGACCTCCAGAGAACACAAGTACAAATGCTGTTCTACCTCCATCAGGAACATATGCTGATATCAAGAAGTGGAAGGTTGCAGATGCAAAGGCTATGAATATCTTAGCCCAGACCATGTCTGATGACATCTTCCAAAAGGTGTCTGAATGCAATTCAGCAAAGGAAATCTCGGATAAGCTGTCTGAAATAGTCTCAGGATCAGCTGATGAAAGAAATGATAGGAGATCCCACCTCATATCCCAATATGAGAACTTCAAGAAGGGAGAAGCTGAGTCAGTTGGAGATATATATAATAGACTCAGTCTAATAGTCAATGAACTCAAGACTTTGGACAAAGAGATCTCACTAACTGAACTTAACGACAAAATCCTAATGTGCTTCCCAAGCACTTGGGACTCAAGGATCTGGCCAATCAAGGATGCCAGAAGTCTGAATGAGATCACCACAGAAGCTCTCTTGGGCAAGCTCAAATCTTATGAGCTGCTCATTAAGAACAGAGAAGAAGAGCAGAAGGCTGCCTCACCAGCCACAAGAAAAGAGAAGTCAATAGCCTTCAAAGCAACTGAAGATCAGCCTGAAGACAAAGTCACAGACAATGATGAACTGGTCAGTCTGCTGGCCAAAAGATTTTACAAGATGGCCAGGAAGGACTTCAAAAAGAGATCATACAAGGAGCATGATAAGCCAAGGTATGATAAGTCAAATAATAAAGAAATTGTTTGCTTTGGTTGCAGGAAACCAGGGCACATTGTTCCTGACTGTCCAGAGAACAAAAACAAGGACAGAAGGGACAAGAAAGAAAGAAGAAAGGACAAAGACTTCAAGAAAAATGGCAATGGCAAACCCTCCTCAAGCAAGAACAAACACACAAGGAAGGGATTTGTTGCTGAATCCTGGAGTGAAACTGAAGAGGAGTCAGAAGCTTCATCCAGCTCCAGTGTTGATGAAGATGATGCTAAAGAGAAGGAGTTCTGCATGATGGCAATCAATGCCTCTCAACATAATTCAGATGAAGAAGACTCAGAGTCAGACTCAGAGACTCAACTTGAAGAGGACCAGGTAATTAGTTCTTTTGATTTCAATTCAGATGACTTTAAATCTGAGTTTAAAGCATTATGTTTAGACTTACTAAAATCTGAGAAGGAAATTATCTCTCTCAAAAATCAATTGTCTGAACATAGTTCCTTAAAGTCAGAAAACCTCAAACTCTCTAAGGAGTTGGAGTGCTGTAGGGAGCAGATAGCTTCACTGAAAGGTGAGCTATCAGAGGCCAAGAGGCTTGAAGAATCCCTTAATGGGAGAAGTATCAAGCTGATGGACATCACAAGCACAGTGACCTCCAGATTCAATAGTACACTGGGCTTGGGTGCTTCATCCAGCCAACCTATAGTTCTAACAACCCCAATCAAGTTCATTTCTGATAAAGGGAAGGGAGTTGTAGAGGTAGCTATGAAAAATTCTAATCTGCCTAAGAAAACTAAGTTCCAGCAAAAATCGTCGAAAAGAGCTCGATGATCGCCGAACGTAGATCGACGATCTCAGGCAAAATCGTCGAACTCAGGTCAATGATCTCTAATTCCTGAACTCTACCACAGTTGACCGTCGAATGGAGCTCGACGATCTGACCCAAGATCGTCGAACGCAGCTCCATGATCGTCGAACAGAGATCAGAGCTCTGGAAATGCTTTCAAGGGCAAATCAAAATCCAATCCTAGGGGTCCTTTATCCCAAAGCTTTAACCCTTATACTGAATGGATTATACCTCCAAGGATATATCATCCTGAAGGTTATAAGAGTCAACCTGGGATGTCTTTTATTTCTGAGTTTAAAGGTTATCAACCTAGGCCCAAGGTAAACTGTGTTAAAAACAAATGAATTATTTTTTGTGCAGGTGAAGACCTATCCAACATCAAACCAGCAATGGTACTTGGAAAGTGGGTGCTCTAAGCACATGACAGGAAATAAGGACAACCACACATCCTTTAAAGCCAAGATTGGACCCAAAGTCATATTTGGTGATTCAAACTTTGGACAAACTAAAGGATATGGTGCAGTCCAGATTGGGACAGTGACATTCAAGAAGGTAGCCTATGTGGAAAGACTGAAGCATAATTTGATAAGTATCAGTCAGCTATGTGATGAAGGATACCAGGTGACTTTCAGCAAAGCTTTATGCAAGATCAAGTCAGAGGACAACACAACTGTGTTGACAGGTAAAAGGAAAGGTAACATCTACTTAGTAGATTTTCTTTCAACAGATGTAGACATTTGCCTATTTAATTCTGTCTGTAGACCTAATATTTTATGGCATAAGAGACTAGGACATTTAAACCTTATAACTATTGCTAGGCTATCCAAGGACAACCTTGTTAGAGGACTACCTTCTGGCCCCTACAAGAAGGAAGGACTCTGCATGGCTTGTCAATTAGGCAAGCAAACAAAAAATAGTTTCAAATCACTTAATAAGAGTGATTCACCTAGGATCTTGTATCTGTTACACATGGATCTTTTTGTACCCATTACAGTACAAAGCCTAGGAGAGAAATCTTACACTTTAGTAGTTGTAGATGACTTCTCTAGATTCACATGGGTGTTCTTTCTGAGGAAGAAGTCTGATAACTTTAAGTGTTTGACAGAGTTTCTCAAATGTATACAGATTGAGTTCAATACTCACATTGCCCTGATCAGAAGTGATCATGGGACAGAGTTTGATTCTCTTCTTATGCAAGAGTTCTGTCAGAGTGAAGGGATCAGGCATACTTTCTCAGCTCCTAGAACTCCTCAACAAAATGGGGTAGCTGAAAGGAAAAATAGAACCCTTATTGAATCTGCCACTACATTGTTGTCAGATGCTCACCTTCCTCTATCTTTTTGGGCAGAGGCAGTGAACACCTCCAACTATGTGCTGAATAGAAGTCTAATACATAAACTAAAGGGAAAGACTCCCTATGAATTACTCAAAGGGAAGAAACCTAAAGTTGATTATTTTATAATTTTTGGTTGTATTTGTTATATACATAATAATGACAAGAGATATTTGGCAAAATTTCAAGCTAAAGCTGATGAAGGAGTGTTTCTGGGATACTCCATGATCAGTAAGGCTTATAGGGTTTATAATAAATCATCTCTAAAAATTGAAGAATCTGTTCACATATCATTTGATGAATCTAACATGTCTTTCAAGGAGAAGAACACTTCTACCATAGAACCTTTGCAGGTACATTCTCTTGCTGAAGATTTGAGCAGGTTACAGGTTACTCAAAAAGAGGAAAGCAGTAAAGATGAAGAAAGCATTCAACATATTGTAGAGAAACAGCTTGAAAAGCCAGTTGTTGTACCACAAGAGGAAACAACAACACAAGTTGGTAAACAATCAACACCCCCTGTTGATTTAGTAACATCAAGAGACCATCCAATTTCCCAAGTAATTGGAGACATCTCAGCTGGTGTGCAAACCAGAAATCAGGTCAACCAAAACCTGTTGCACACTTGCTTCCTATCTCAAATTGAACCTCAATCCATTCAAGATGCAGAGCAAGATCCACACTGGATCATTGCAATGCAAGAAGAGTTGCATCAATTTGAAAGGAATAAAGTTTGGGAACTAGTGCCAAAGCCTAAGGATCACTCCATTGTTGGAACAAAGTGGGTGTTTAGAAACAAATTGGATGATCAAGGAGTAATTGTAAGGAACAAGGCAAGGCTAGTTGCTCAAGGATATTCTCAAGAAGAAGACATAGACTATGACCAGACTTTTGCACCAGTTGCAAGATTGGAAGCCATCAGAATCTTCTTAGCTTATGCAGCACACAAAGGCTTCAAGGTATACCAGATGGATGTAAAAAGTGCATTTCAAAATGGAGACATCAAGGAAGAAGTCTATGTCAGACAACCTCCAGGTTTTATCTCTCCAATACATCCTGATTATGTTTTTAAGTTTAACAAAGCATTATATGGTCTCAAGCAAGCTCCTACAGCATGGTATGAGACCCTAGCATGCTTCCTTCTGGAAAATGGATTTATAAGGGGTAGAGTAGATCAAAATCTTTTCATTAGAACCCATAAGTCCCATACCCTACTAGTACAGATTTATGTAGATGATATTATTTTTGGTTCTACTGATTCAAACTTATGCAGAAGGTTTTCCAACCTAATGCATTATAAATTTGAAATGAGTAGCATGGGTGAGCTATCCTTCTTCCTTGGATTGCAAGTCAAACAACATGCTGAAGGCATCTTTACTTCTCAAACCAAGTATGCAAATGAATTGGTCAAGAAATTTGGTATGTCTGAAGCATCTTGTATGAAAACACCTATGCCTACCAATGCTGTATTGGATGCTGATGAACATGGGAAACCTGTTGATCAGACAACATATAGATCAATGATTGGCTCTTTACTGTACCTTACAGATAGTAGACCAGATATAATGTTTGCTACATGCATATCTGCTAGATTCCAAGTAAGCCCTAAAGGTCACACCTAACTTTAGTAAAAAGGATTCTCAGGTATGTTAAAAGTTGTCCAAATCTAGGTCTCTGGTATCCAAAAGATTCAGCATTTGATTTAACTGGATTTTCTGATGCTGATTATGCTGGATGCAGAATTGACAGGAAAAGCACCAGTGGAACTTGTCAGTTTCTTGGTGACAGACTTGTCTCTTGGTTTTGCAAGAAACAAACTTCTGTGTCAACTTCAATTACTGAAGCTGAATATATGGCTGCAGGCAGTTGTTGTTCACAAATCTTGTGGATTCAAAACCAACTCCTAGACTATCGCTACAACTTAGAGAAGTCAAAAATATTTTGTGATAACACCAGTGCTATTTCTATAGCTGAAAATCCAGTCTTCCATAGTAGGACAAAACACATAGAAATTAGGCATCACTTTCTAAGGGATAATGTTGAGAAAAATAAAATTGAACTTCAATATATCCCAACTGATTTGCAAAGGGGAGATATTTTCACCAAACCCTTGGATGAAAAGAAACACACCTTCTTCCTAAATCAGTTAGTAATGTTAAATGGAGGAAGTCTATAATAATATCCAAGATTTTTAAAAAACTTTAAAAATTGACCAAGACTAGGCAAACATCTTGATTTTTTCTAGTATCTAGACTGTATTTCTGGTCTCTGAACTGCGCTCGACGATTTTCCCCCAGATCGTCGAACGGAGATCGACGATTTCTAAAATCGTCGACCTGAGTTCAGCGCTTCTCAGATAGTGTTCAACTATCTCTTCCGGTCAACGATCGTCGAGCGGCGCTCGACGATTTCGTTCTCTGAACGATCGTCGAACAGAGCTCGACGCTCTCCAATATCGTCGAACAGATATCGACGATATTGAAGACCCTTCAGATTCCTTTAGAAGCCGCGATCGTCGAACTGAGTTCAACGATCTTTCTTTTTCTGCGTCGAACCCTAATATAAAATTCATTTTTCGGCCGTCGTTCTCCTTTTGCGCTTTCGATCTCTCTGCAAAAATTCTCTTTCCCTCCAAATATCTCTACACTTGGTCATTTTGTTTGTTGATTTTTGCAGGTAACCATGGTCGTCTCTGTTGCTGTTTTAGCCGCAATGAAATTCGATGCTGGATTTGATATAGTCATGGAGTCCTTCAGCACCACTGATCAGGTTTTTCAAGATATTCTGGAACTATTCAAGGAGCAGAAGCTTGTTGCCATCATGTCCATAAGAATCAAATTGGCTGCTGATGAGATTAAGGAGTGGGTCTACACTGCCCACAACCAGGACCAAAACACAGTGGTTGGTTCCATTTCTGGAACCCAGGTACCTTTGACTCCTGCCATTCTGACAGAGGTTTTTGAGTTAAGTTCTAGAAGAGATTCTGCTGAATTGTCTGGAGAAGAATTTTCTGATTTACTGGCAAGAATGGGTCATTCTGATGTGAACCCTAGCAAACTGCTGAAAAAGAATCTAGTTGTTGAATACAGGTTCTTAGCTGATGTAGTGGGAAAGGTTTTGCTGGCCAAGCATTCAGCACATGATACTATCTCCAGGTATCAGCTGTGCTTGATGGGAGCAATTGTGGATAAGAAAAAGTTGAACTGGGGAGAGGTCTTCTTTGACCTGATCAAGAAGAAAATAAACAAGAATTTTGTTAATTATGGAAGGATACTAGGGCTCTTTCTTCACAACAGATGCCCTGCCCTGCTTGTATCTTCTGGGATGCATATCAATGCCTCAAAGAGGCTGTCCTGTGCCCTCTTTGGGAAATGGGACAGGCAGATAATAAAGCCCAGCAGGCCCTCTGCAAGCACAACTTCAGGCACAAGGACTGTAATAGTCTCTTCCCCTCAAGTCTCTGCCCCTGCAGATGACTTGCCTGCTGCTGCTTCTTCTTCTCCTCCTCCAACTCTTATTCCATCTCCACCAGTAACATCCACCACTCAAATTTCATCCACTATCATCATCTCCAGCCCATCTCCAACATCAATTCCATCTCCAATCCCCACTCTTCTAATAACAGAAGAAGTATTCCACCCATTACACCACTACCCTCACCCAGACATTGACACATCATCCACCATTCCATCATTCACACTTCTAGATGATTCCTTTATGAATGACTCACTTTCATCTCCTCCTGAGCTACCCTCCTCCTCCACATCTTACCAACAGCTTCTACAAGATATTATTGATCAACCTTTTTTCACACCCTCTATCTCAATACCACTGTCTTCCATTTCCATAATACCCACACCTCAACCTTCACTTCTACCATCCACCAGCTCTCCACCACCATTACCTGTTGCTCCTCCATCCCTCTCTACCTCTGCTCAAGTCCCTGCTGAGCAAGTAGAAATTCCTGCCCTAGCTGACAAGTTATATGAACTGCTAGCCCCCAGGCTATCACTTCTATTGGAGACCTCCTTGGCTCCACTTCTTTAGTCAGTGGCAGCCCTTTCTCCAGGATATCCTCTCTCTTTCCTCAGGCAATCCCTTCCTCTGGGTGCCTTGATCCAGCTCTCTCTGAATCTAGGCAGGGGGAGATGCCTTATGAAGATGTGAGATTGCCTGCTGCCATTTCTTCAGTTCCTGCTGCTGCTGCTGTTACCCCAACTCAAGCTCCAGTTCCACCTCAAGTTGCTGTCTTTTCAGTGGACCTCAGGTCCTTATTATCAGTTTTTGATTCAGTCTACTTCAGCTGTCTTCCAGAGAAAATTACAGTCCAGCCCTCTGAAGATCTCTCCAAGGACATTTTGCCCTTCTCAAGCTATGATTCCAGCTTAGTTAGCTCCTATATATCCTCTATATATACTGCTGAGCCTTCTGGTTCCAGTGATGCTGCTGCTACTCCTGTTGAAAATATTGTTGCTGTTTCTGTTACTGCTGTTGTCAGTGATGATGTTGCTGATGTTCCAGTTTCTGAGGATATGTAGACAGAGGCATATGATTTTGAGCCTACTATTTTTGCTGATGTTCTTCTTGCTGTTATTACTGATGCTGAGGTTCTTGTATCTGAAAGTATTTTATCTGAATCTGTTGCTGCTCTAGTTACTGCTGATATTACTACTACTATATCTTCTGCAAGTATTGCCCCAGAAAGCTCTGTATCTGTTTTTACTACTGCTACTGCTACAACTTCTATTATTACTAGTGTTGTATCTGCTGCTGCTACAACTTTTGTTTCATCTGCTCCAACCCAACTTCAAAAAGATTATATGAAACAAATTGATGCTTTATATGATGAGCAAAGCTCTGAAAGTGATGAATTCAGGACTGATTCTGATGATTCTTCTGCCACCATAGCCAGGAAAAGAAAGGCAAGGAGCAAAGCTATGAAAAGGGTGCCTCCAGCCAAAGTCAAAGACACCAATGACATTCCTTATTACATTCTTCATGACTGCCCCATTACTGAACATTGGATGCAATATTCCAAGAACCAACTAAAAGCTATGAAGAAGAAGAGGAAGTATGAGAAAGGATCATCTCAGTTTCATCATCCTCATCCTCCTCCACCACCTCCTCCTGATGCAGGTGTAGGTGGAAGCTCAGCTGCTCAACCTTATGCTAAAAGCCAAACCCCCTATCAGCCTCATGCAAGATCTCATTATAGGGGAAGCCAGTCCAGAGGTTCTCAATCAAGAAGAGGAAATTACAGAGGAAGCCAAAAGGAATTCCAAGTCTACTCCAAAGGCTATTCAAGGCAACACCCTTACTCTAGGGAAGGACAAGCTTCATCAGATACAACTTCAGGCCCTTTTCCCTATAAGCTAAAAGAAGTAGTCTCATCCAGAGCTCCTTAAGATAATCCTTCTAACAGATATGAGCCTCCAGTGCCCTTTGAAGATCCAGAAAATAATCCTACTGCTTGGACTGCTAGAATGAAAGAATTAGCTGCCCTGGATCAAATCAAGAAAGCTAAAGAGCAAGGCAGAGATACCTCCAACATTACTACATTGTCTGAACAAAGAAAGAAGGAACTGGAAAGATATGCCTCAAGCAAATTTTTTGATTCTGAAAGATATATGGAGCTGCATCCTAAAGCTGTGGTACCAAGGCCTAAACAACAAACCTCTTTAGGTGCAGCAGATGACAGAAGATCAAAGAAAGAAGCTCTTAATCCTAATAGAGAAATCAAACTTATGAAGAGCAAGGAGAAGGAATAATTATGTAAGGTGACAATTATTCTGATTTCTGATTTCTGTCTGGGATAATATATCTGTGTTTCTGCTTGTTGTTTGTTGCTTTGTATGTTGTTCTTTAATTTTTCCAAGTTCTATAAATAGTAATCCTAACCCAAATAGGGGGAGATTGTTGGAACACCCTATTACTAATTTGGGTCAGGATCACTATGTCTTTAGGAAACCTATTTTTGACCTCCTGTATAGATCTAAAGGTCAATTAGAATGAGTCTAAGGGTTAGTAGTTAGGTTTGGAAGCTGCCCTCAAGACCAAGGTTTTTCAGTTTGGAGACTAAGTCATTTCGTCGAGCTCAGTACGACGAATCGTCGAACTCCAATCGACGATCGTCTAGCTCAACTTTGACGGATCGTCGAACTCCATTCGACGATCGCTGAGCTCAACTTCAACAAATCGTCGAACTCCATTCGACGATCTTCGAGCTCAGTTTGACGATCTGGACTCCAGTTTTGATTCTCTATCTCTGAGCTCAGTTCGACGATAGTTGAGCTCAGATCGACGATCTCTGTTGCTGTATAAGTCCAAATCACTGAGCTCAGTTCGACGATAGTGGAGCTCAGTTCGACGTTTTTTTGAAGAGTAAAATGATTTTCAAGATTCAAATTCAGAACAGTTAAGGAGTTATTCTCAGCAATTAATTCAGAAGATCTTGTAGCCGTTTTCATTTATTCTGGACCAAGTTTCAAGGGATTATCAAGGAATGTTTCTTTGGACTTTCCTCTAGAAGACAAAGGCAATTAAGGATGCAATTAATGTCAGGCTAACAGCTATTCTTGACAAAGGACCATTTCTATTCAGAAAAAAGAAATTAAAGATAAGATTTTTGAATCGTTCAATAGAGCTACCAACTGACAAGAGATCAATCTGTAGAGAGTGCACAAGAAGAAGAAGAGAAAAAATATTCTCTGCTACAACTTTTCTCTGGAACAACATCTTTCTCAACATCAACTGTTCACAAGAGAAAAAGAGAAAGAGCTGTAGACATTCTCTGTCTAAAAGAATTCATACAAGAACACACAATCAAGGAGATCAACCAACTGAAATCTTCAGATCTTTGTTAAATCAAGTGTTCAAGGCCATCTTCATTCAAGACTCCAGACACCTAACATTTCAGATGTTGCTGAAATCATCATTTGCTAGAGATCAACTTCTGAAGGCCTATCACCCTACAGCAAAGCTTCATTTCCTGAACATCTCAAGAACTCAGGGGGAGCTTTGACAACATCAAATCCACATAGTCTTCTCAGTTGCTTTGAGAAAAAGAAGACTTCCATCACTCTATCATCCCCATCTATGTAAAGGGTTTTTCAAACTCCCTTCAAAAGTTTGTGATTGGTTTTTGAGCACCTTATCAAAAGCTCACTGGTGGCAAGACACCTGATCAAAAAATCTGATTTGGTTTTTGAGCACCTTATCAAAAGCACATTGGTGCCCCGGACACCTGATCAACTCATCCTGCAGTGGATTCCTACCTAGGGTGGTAGAAGAGTGGATGTACCTAAGTTTAGGGGAACCATTATGGCTCCTTGTGTCTTTTGTCTTACTTATCTTTATTATTATTTCTGGCTGTGATCTGTGATTAGATAGTTTCTGTGATTAGATTTAACATTTGCTTCCTTGTTCACTCAGATTACAAAAACTGTTGTAAAAAGTTTTTAAGCACCATACTCTATTCACCCCCCCTCTACAGTATATCAGATCTAGCTCACACTTTCAGAAGCCTCACCTTACTCAATGATATACATCAAGATCTATTTGATGTGCTTTGAGTTTATGTGTGCAGGTTAAGTAATTGCAGGGAAAGCATAAAAGTTTCTAAGTCCATGTGTCGACACCTAGAAGAAAAGTATCGACACTTAAGAAGGCTAGTGTCGACACCCAGTGAAGCTGTGTCGACACTTGGAGTAATTGTGGAGACACCAGGAAGGCGGAGTCGACACCAGAAGAAAAGTGTCGACACATACAGGTTGTGTCGACATACAGTGAAGAATTGTCAACATTATCTGTGTCGACACTTAGAGACAGTGTCGACACCCAGAGAAACTTTGTCGACAGCAAAAGTGTCGACACTAGGAGGCTGTGTCGACACTCAGGAAACTTCAACAAAGTTCAAGTACATGTGTCGACACTAGGAGGCTGTGTTGACACTCAGCAAACTTCAACAAAGTTCAAGTACATGTGTCGACACTAGGAGGCTGTGTCGACACTCAGCAAACTTCAACAAAGTTCAAGTACATATGTCGACACTAGGAGGATGTGTCGACACTCAACAAAGTTTCAACACAGAAGGCATGTGTCGACACAAAGGAGATGTGTCGACACTCAGCAAAGTTTCAACACAGAAGGCTTGTGTCGACACAAAGAAGATGTGTCGACACTTAGCAAGTTTCAACACAAGAAGATGTGTCGACACAAAGGAGTTGTGTCGACACTTAGCAGAATTCAACTAAGTATTAAAGAAGAAGGCTTATGTCGACACACTGAATCAGTGTCGACACATTCAGAAGAAGCAGTGTCGAGAAGCTGTTACAACAACACAAGGAGTTGTATCGACACCAACAAGGCTAGTGTTGACACTTAGTCTACTTGTGTCGACACTTAGTCTATTTGTGTCGACACATAAAGACTATCTATCTCGACACTTTCAGACAGTGACAGAGATTTCAAGAAGTGACTGGATGACTTGACAGCTGCCATTTCAACCGGTCAACTGCAACTATCCGAGCCATCAGAAAGTTGTTAGAAACCGGATCAGCCGGTCACCATGGAGAAAGCTTATTTAAAGACCTTTCTACTTCAACAAAAAGAAGAATGATCAGAGGATCAAGGAATTGAAAAACAACACAACAAAGAAGAAGACCTTCAAGAGAAGATCTAAGAAGTTGGAGAGAGAGAGCTCCTTCTAAGAAGAGCAGCTGTTGAACCGGGCTGCTAAGTAAGATTCAGATTGAAATCAGAATCTCAAGACAGCAGTTGATTAAAGATCATCTGCATAGAGATACAACCCTACTGTGTTCTAATTCAAGAAGCTTTGAAGAAAGCCAAGGGAGGTTGATCTCTGCCAAGTTCTTCCAAGAACTCATCAAGAAACCAGTAAACTCATCTCTCTCTTTCAGAGTTGTGGTTATATACTTTGTAAACTTTATTTTCTGTAGGATCCTAAGGGATCTGAGCTGTAAGCCTATTTTATAAAGGCTGAGTGTAGGAGATAGTGTGCTCTGAGTGTAGGTCTTGTTGAAGACTGAGGTAGGGCCTAGTGCCTGAGTTATAGGATACTTTGTTCTCTGAGTGTAAGTCTTGGTGAAGACTGAGTGGTAGGGCTTTGTGCCTGAGTTATAGGAGTGGGGTCACTCTGAGTTGTAGGAACCTGTTTGGGGTTTTGAGTTGTAAGATCTGAGGATCTGAGGAGAAGTGGAGAAGTTAGGCCGAATCTAGTACACTACTAGATAGGCGAAGGGGGAAAGTGGATGTACCCAGACCTTGGGGAACCACTATAAAATCTGTGTGTACTCTGTGTGTGATTAATTCTGTGATTGCTGTGTTATCTGTGCTGAATTGCTGTAGAGAATTGCAAATACAGGTCTTATAATTCAGTGTTTCTGTCTTTAAAGTTAAAAAGATTAAGTTCACCTATTCACCCCCCCCCTCTAGGTGATTAGGCACTAGTTCTTTCAAGTGGTATTAGAGGGAGGTTACTCAAAAAGGACATAACAGTCTGAGTAAAGATCCAGTAGGCAGAATCAGAATAATCAAGAATCAAGAAAATGGGTTCTACTGAGAATCACACAGAGCTAGGATCCATGAAATTGCCAATCTGCAGAAAAGAGATATTTGGGATATGGAAAGAGAGGGTTAGACTCTTTATGGAAGCATCTGACCCAAGAATATACATCATAGTCACAGAAGGGCCATATGTGCCAATGAAGATTTCCATTCTAGATGCAAATCAGAAAACTCCTAAGGACTATTCAGAAATTACTAAAGATGAAATAATTCCGGCTACTATGGACAAGAGGGCCCAGAATATTATTGTAAGTGCAATTGATGATGCCACATTTCAGAACCTAATACATTGTAAAACCTCAAAAGAAATGTGGGACACACTAATAGTTTACATGGAGGGATCTGAAGAGGTAAGACAAGACAGGAAGTTTGTTAAATCAGGAGTATGAAAGCTTCAGACAAGGAAAGTCTGATAGCATTACTGAATATTACAAGAAATTCTATAGGATAGTCAATGAATTGATGTCCTATGGAAGAGAATTCAACAACTATGAGCTGAATGACAAGTTCTTAAGATCCCTAACTAAGGATTGAGACACCAAGATTTGTGTCATTAGGGAAATGACCAAATTAGCTGATATACCTCCTCCAACCTTTTTTGGAAAACTGCTATCTTATGAAATGCAGTTAATGGTTAGAAAGGAGGAAGAGAAGACTACTAGAGTGGAGCACAAGGAAAGAGCTGTAGCCTTCAAGACTGAAGCCACTAGGAAGTATAAAAGCAAGTCACCATCTCCACCTCAAATAGTTGTTGAGACAGTCACAGAAAATTCAGATAGTAAGAATTCAGAAAGCAGTGAAAGTGATGAAGACTTTGCAGCCTTCACTAGGAATTTTCAAAAGTTTCTAAAAAAGAAGCAGTGGAGGTCTAAGCCATCCACTTCACAGACAAAAGATGACTACTATCAGAACAGGGAGTCATCAAGGAATGACAGAAGAAAGTCCAAGCCAAGTAAAACTACGTCCTCAAAGATAGTATGTTATTGTTGCAATAAACAAGGACATATAGTAGCTGACTGTCCAGAAAAGAGGAAAAAGTCAACTGACAAGAAGAAGACTCAGTTTAAGGGCAAAAAGGAAAAGTCCTTTGTTGCCAAGAAAGACAAAAGTTTGACTGATCAGTCATCATCAGAAACAGATTCAGAAGCTGAAGCCTATATTGGGTTGTTTGCTGAAGAGGAGGAAGGTGAGTTCATACAGTTAATGAATTCAATTTATGAGCATGAGGACATTCAGTGCAAGGGACTGATGGCCTTATCTGAAGGAGACAAAATCCAGGATCAGCCTGGACTAAGTAAGGTACAAAGTTGTTCTTCAAGTTTAATTTCTTGTAGTAAGTCAGAATCAGATACATCTGCATCAAGTGATGTGGGTGGGTCTGAATCTGAAGGTGATATTCATCAGTTAATTGATGAATATAGAGACTTATTGCAGGCCTTAAAGAAAAGCAAAACCTTGGCCAAAAATCAGGCAAAGGAGATTGCTAGTCTTAAATTGGCTGCTACTGATTCAGACAAGTTATTTGATCAAAAAATGAATGAAATAGCCAGGCTGAAGAACATTACAGTTATTCAGATGAGAACTATTACATTTAAGAATGATCAAATTAGGAATCTGGATGTTAGACTTCAGAAGGAGAAGGATATTATGGCTAGCTTTTCTAAACCCAAATCTATTTTACCCTTGATAGATGAGTTTGTACCTCATAAGGGTAAGGCTGGATTAGGATTTACAAAACCTGCCTGGACTGCTAGGTCCAAGTCTAAGGGTAAAGCCCCAACACTAAACAAAAAGCCTGCTGTAGATACTTCAGCCAGGGTTATACCTAAACAAAGGTACAACAGGTTTGAGTGCTGGTGTTGTGGCAAGATAGGCCACTTTTCCATAGACTGTTGGCACAATTCAAGTGTCAAGGAGAGTAGCAAACTACCTGCTAGAAGAGCTACAAGTAGTTTTGTTAAAAGTCAAACTAACCTGCACCAAGGACCCAAGAATTATTTGGGTTCTAAGGTTAAGTAATCTGTTTTGCAGGTGAGTCCAAGTGGCCATGCCCCTATATGGTACTTGGACAGTGGATGTTCTAGGCACATGACTGGAACTAGGGGATTGCTGAAGGATTATACATCTATCAAAGATGGGCCTAAAGTTACCTTTGGTGGTTCAGAAAAAGGAATCATCAAAGGCTTTGGTAACATTTCCAGTAACCAAATTACAATTACTCAAGTGGCTTATGTAAAGGGTTTGAAACATAACCTCATTAGCATAAGTCAGCTGAGTGATTTAGGATATGACATCTCATTTGTCAAGGATGGTTGTCATATCAAAAGGTCAAGTGATCAAAAGATCATTCTGACAGGATATAGGAAGAGAAATGTCTATTGTCTAGACATTATGTGTGAGAACATTGTTTCTCCTATTTGTCTTGTAGCTGATGAGAAAGTCTCACATTGTGTTAAATGGCACAAGAGGCTGGCTCATCTTAACTATAAGACAATTGGCCAACTCTTTAGTAAAGAGTTAGTGAGGAATGGTCCTCAAGTTAAGTGTATAAAGGTTGGGATATGCTCAGCTTGTCAAAAGGGCAAGCAAACCAAATCCACCTTTCATAGCCTTGATAACAAGGATTCTGTGAGGTGTCTATACCTCTTGCATATGGATCTTTTTGGTCCTATGCTAGTTCACAGCCTAGGTAGGAAGGTCTACACATTTGTAGTAGTTGATGACTACTCAAGGTATTCCTGGGTGTTCTTCCTAAGGCAAAAATCTGAAACTCCAAGTATCTTGTATAGTTTTGTTAAACAAATTCAGAATGAATTGGACAGTACAGTGGTCAAAATCAGAAGTGACCATGGTACTGAATTTCAGTCTGAAAGTATGACAAAACTGTGTGAAGAGTTTGGAATTTTTCAGGAATTTTCCTCACCAAGAACACCTCAGCAAAATGGTATTGCTGAAAGGAAAAATAGAACCTTGATAGAGGCTGGTAGAACTCTATTGAGTGACACTTCTCTCCCAGAATATTTATTGGTTGAGGCAGTTAATACTGCATATCATGTAATCAATAGGGCTACTATCACAAAGTGCCACAAGAAGACCCCCTATGAGATTGTGATGGGCAGAAAACCAAATCTATCCTATTTCAGGATCTTTGGTTACAAGTGCTATATCCTTAACAATGGTAAGTCTTATCTAACCAAGTTTGCTGCCAAATCCCAAGAGGGGATCTTTGTTGGGTACAACAACAATAGTAAGGCTTATAGGGTCTACAACTTGATTACTCAAGTTGTAGAAGAGTCTGTTCATGTAGTTTTTGATGAAGCTAAACTCATTAACAATGAATTGCCTAGAAGTGTTTGCAGCTCTACAGGTGTAACTGAGAGAATGAAGAAGCTTACCTTAACAGAAGGTTCTTCTACAAGTCAGCAAGTGGAAGATGGTGGCTGCTGTCCAGGGGGAGTACAAGATACACCAGAAGCTGAAGAAGACCAAGAGGTGCAGCTAAATGAAGAGAATGAAGGTGTACAACCTGAAGACAGGCTGCTAGCAAATAGGCATTCAGCCAATCAAATTATTGGAGATCTCAGACAAGGGGTACAAACAAGGAGCAGGAATCCAGTTCTCTACTCCAGCTTTTATCCCAAGTAGAGCCAAAGAAATTTGAAGAAGCAATCCTAGACCCTCATTGGATTGAGGCCATGCGAGAGGAGCTGAACCACTTCAAAAGATGCAAGGTCTGGGAGCTAGTTCCTAAACCAAAGGACCACAACATTATTGGAACTAAGTGGCTCTTTAGGAACAAGTTGGATGAGAATGGAATTATTATAAAGAATAAAGCTAGACTAGTTGCAAAAGGATATAAGCAGGAAGAAGGTATTGATTTTGATCAAACCTTTGCTCCAGTAATAAGACTGGAAACAATAAGTATGTTCTTTGCCTATGCAACATATCAAGGATTTAAGGTATATCAAATGGATGTTAAGTCAGCTTTTCTGAATGGAAACCTGAAGGAAGAAGTCTATGTAGAGCAGCCATCAGGTTTTGTAGATTCTCTTAAACATGATTATGTATATAGACTTAGGAAGGCTTTGTATGGGTTAAAACAAGCCCCTAGGGCTTGGTATGAAACCATGTCTAGTTTCCTCATTGAGAACAAATTATCAAGGGGGAAAATAGACAAGACTCTATTCCTTAGGGAATCAAGAGGCAAGATTATCTTAGTCCAAATATATGTAGATGACATCATATTTGGGTCTACAGAAAGTAGTTTTTGCAGAAAGTTTGCAAAACTCATGCAAGGATAATTTGAAATGCGCAGTATGGGGGAACTTAAGTTCTTCTTGGGTCTCCAAGTTAGACAGATTGAAGATGGATTATCCATATGCCAGTCTAAGTTCACCCTAGAGTTGATAAGGAAGTATGGTATGGAATCATCCACTACCACGAAAAATCCTATGGGGTCAACAATGTCTCTAAGCAAACATGATGCAGAGAAACCTGTAGATGAAACATTGTATAGAGGGATAGTTGGCTCACTACTGTATTTGACTGCTAGTAGACCAGATATCATATATGCTACATGTGTCTGTGCTAGGTACCAATCTTGCCCTAAAGAATCTCATTTGACAGCAGTCAAAAGAATTTTGAGATATCTTAAGGGCACACCTTATCTAGGCCTTTGGTACCCTAGGAATGAAGATTTTGAACTGACAGGTTATTCAAATGCAGATTTTGCAGGCTGCAAGGAAGATAGGAAGAGTACCACAGGAACCTGTCAATTTCTAGGTGGAAGGCTGGTTTCATGGAGTAGCAAGAAGCAAACCAGTGTGGATATCTTCACAGCAGAGTCAGAGTATGTGGCTGCAGGAAGTTGTTGTGGTCAACTTCTATGGATTCAACATCAGCTAGAAGATTATGGTATTCAAGTAAGTAGGACACCTTTATTTTGTGATTCTACTAGTGTCATTTTTATTGCAAATAATCCTGTCTCCCATAGTAGGACTAAGCACATAGAAATTAAATACCATTTTCTAAGAGAACATATGGAAAAAGGAGATATTTCCCTAGAGTATGTTAAGACAGATAATCAGTTAGCTGATATGTTTACTAAGCCCTTAGATGAAACCAAATTCAATAAGTTTAAAATTGAATTAGGTATGATAAACGTAGAATAGTTTACAAAAATTGGCTAAGTAAAATAGTATCGACACACAGAGTTGTTTGTGTCGACACATAGAAGTGGTGTCGACATTTCAGAGAAATGGTGTCGACACATCTAGGAAGTCTGTGTCGATACTTCAGAGAATTAGTGTCGACACATGCAGTGTAGGTGTCGACACATCCAGGGTGGTGTCGACACTTAGGATTTACACAGAATTAGTCTAGTAGAGTCTCGACTAAGTGTCGAGCTGAGATGTATAAATGTCGACACATATATTCTGTCGACTATATTTGTGTCAACACATAGTTGTCGAGACATTATAAGTAAGTGTCGACACTTTTCAACAGTGTCGACACATTTCAAGTATGTTAACGCGCCTTTTCACCTTCAATTTTAGAAAGGTATAAATAGGCTTTCCCCATTGTTTGTTGATACGCTCACCTTAGTCTCGAGACCAAACTTGTGTGTCGACATCTCTCTTCTCTCAATTCAAAATTTCTTCAAACCCTAATGGCGCCCAAGCTAGAAGAGAACATTAATGAAGGATATGAGCCCGTACGTCACGCCTTTGATGACGCGAAACCAGAAATCAAAGGTGTGGTAACCCTAATTGCCGAGACTGGACTAGAGTATCTTGTATCAGAACCAATCATGATCTGGAAGAAGGAGGTACTTGAATTCTTGAGTGAAGCTACTCATGATGAATCATGACTCAAGATTAAGTCCAGAGTTCATGGGACAAAATTCAAGGTCACACAGAAAAGTCTAAGAAAGGTACTTCAACTATCAAGACCAAAAGAGGAAGAAGATGTATCTGCTTCTAAGACTAGAGAGGCATTGAAATGGTGTGGTTTAGATTCAAACCTGAAGATAGGATCAGTTTTCAACAGGAAATGCATGAACATGCAGGGCAAATTCTTGTCTGAAATAGTTGGCAAGGTAATTCTGAGCAAGCCTGGAGGACATGACAGAATTTCAGCTCATATGTTCAGTTTGATGACAAGGATAATCTTCAAACTTAATACTGATTGGTCAGTAGTTATGTTTGATAAGATAAAAGAGAGCCTGAAGAAACCCAATCTGGGAAGAATTCTGAGTTTATACTTAGCTGGCAGTATACCTGAAGTGATGAACAAAGCTGCAGGTTCAAAGATAAACCACATGAGGAGAATGGATGTGAGAATTTTCTCAAGGTGGGATAGAGTATTGACAAAAGAACTGCCAACTCCAGAAAAGGAAACACCTCAGAAGAAGAAGAAGAAGAAGACAGCCATTGTGGCTCAAGAATCCTCAAGTAGCTCAGCGGAGCAAGTGGTGTTTATTTTTGATGATGAAGAGGGAAGAAATGCTGAACAGTCACCAGCAAGACAAGAAGATGCACAGAGGCAGGGGAGCTACCATCAGCTAGCCCTATTCACATGGATCCACTCCAGGGGAGCCTCTACATGTGGATGAGCCAACTCAATTAGAGAGTGAAAGGGATACCCAAACCATTCTAGAGTAAACACAGTTACATAATCAACCACAAGATGTTATCATGGAGGACACATCTGTTGCTGATAAAGAAGTATCAGTTGCTCCAGAAATAAGAGATTCTCCTTTACAACCTCAGCATGAGTTTAAATTAGAAGAGTTGTTCCCTGATCTTGTTCAGACAGACCTTGAGAGAGAGATAGCAGCTGTTGAGGGGGAGAAAGTCAATGTTGAGTGGGAGCATGTAGTGGAGACTGCTAGACAAGAGACTGAGGAGAAAAGAATTGCTGAGGAGCTACCAAGGACTGAGAAGGATTTACATCCTAGTCCTAAGGATAGAGTAGATATTGCTAGTACTTCTGCTTCAGAGGATGAAGAGGCTGCTAGAGCCAAGAAAAGGAAGTTTCAGGTTTTCAAGAGAAGAAGCCAGAACTACAAGAAAGCATTACAGACAATTGCTCCACAGCCTGCCACAACAACTGATTATAGTTCTCTGATGGTGGCATTGCAAATCAAGATGGATGAGCAAAGAAAAGCTTTAGAAAAGTA
Organism: Platanthera guangdongensis; assembly: GCA_039583875.1. Lineage (NCBI taxonomy): Eukaryota > Viridiplantae > Streptophyta > Magnoliopsida > Asparagales > Orchidaceae > Platanthera > Platanthera guangdongensis. Next base: position 95,177,916 of record CM077158.1, on the reverse strand, counting down.
TATGGTTGAAGGGCATAAATCCCTGCAATTTGATCTAGCACAAGACATCAAATCTATCAGATTTGAAGTAAATCAAAACAAGAAGGAAATGACTGATTGTTTCCATAAAAGAGGCAATGCAGTGGTCTATCTAGCTACTCATCAAGAGAACATTAAGAAACAGGTTGATGACATGACACTAAAACAAGGATATGTCCTGGAGAATCAGCTTAGAATGAATGATAATCTAACTGCTTCTCAAAATGCCATTGTAACTGAAATGAAGAATATATCTACTGCCCAGATTGCTGTAATTGCTACTACCAAAGAGGCCTTTGATAAGCACCTACAAGAGAGCATAACAGCTGTTAAAACTACCATTGAAGATTCTCAGAAGGCAATTACTGACAAGCTACAAATGTTAAAACCTTATTATAAGGATGGAGTTAATTATTTGAATGCTCAAATCCGATTCCAGAAAGATGATCTTAGGGATCACATAGAGAGAGAAGTCATAAAGGGGGAGAGGGTACTAGTCAAAGCCGGCTCTGATCATGCCAAATGGATTTCAAACTCCATTAGAGCCACCCTTGGATATCCACCTTTATGTGATGATGATAATGTTGCAGAGTCTGGCATCAATCCTGCATACTTTGGAGGAGAGCAAGCTGAAGTGGCTCAAGTGATATACCCTCATGCAGATTTTGACATGATACATCAGGAGGTACAGTCTATGTATAGTCCTCCTGAGGGTAATCAGAATGTTATTCTTGAAAAGTTGTTCAGCCTGTGCCAGAGGCAGTTCTAAAAGAACAAGAGGCCCAATTATCTAAGAAAAGGTTCAGAGAGCAAGCTGAATTAAGGCCAGATTTTGAACAATGGAGCCCCACATCCGGGAATATCATATTGACTGTTTGGAAGGCTGCTAAGGACAATGTCCTGGATAGAGGCAAATGGTATTCTGACCAGGAGTGGAGAAAACATGAGAATAGGCAAGAGGTCATAGTACAATATAGAAGGAAGGCTAAACTGGGAAAGCTACCTCCTAATGCACAGGAGCCTAGCAAGTATTTCCCTAAGCCTTATCACTATTTTGAAAGGCAGAAGATAAAGGCTGAAGAGTTGAAAAAGAAAGATCTCAAAGGGAAGAAGCCTGTTGATGACAATGATGCTCCAGTTCAAGCAAAGATTCAATCTAGAAAGGGGATTGTTATCAAGGAGCCTGAGTAGCCATAGGATAGAAATTTTCTTAAGTTTACAATTTGTAATCATTTGCTTTTAACTCTATGTAAACTTTTGATTAATGAAAATGTTTGGAGTTGTAAGAACAATGTTATATGTTCAATCTATTACATTATTGTTCTGAGATAATTGATTATACATGTTTTGTTTATACATGTTTAATATTTACCCTGTCATATAATACTGTTTTACATTATATTGAGAATTTGTTATGTATGGTGTATATCATTGACTAAGGGTTATGACTTCTCCAAATAGGGGGAGATTGTTGGGTACATTGGAATATATGTACCTGATTTGAAGAAGCCTCACCCTACTCAATGATATACATCAAGATGTATTTGATGTGCTTTGAGTTTATGTGTGCAGGTTAAGTAATTGCAGGGAAAGCATAAAAGTTTCTAAGTCCATGTGTCGACACATATAAGAAAAGTGTCGACACTTAAGAAGGCTAGTGTCGACACCCAGTGAAGCTGTGTCGACACTTGGAGTAATTGTGTCGACACCAGGAAGGCGGTGTCGACACCAGAAGAAAAGTGTCGACACATAGAGGTTGTGTCGACACACAGTGAAGAATTGTCAACATTATCTATGTCGACACTTAGAGACAATGTCGACACCCAGAGAAACTTTGTCTACAACAAAAGTGTCGACACTAGGAGGCTGTGTCGACACTCAGCAAACTTCAACAAAGTTCAAGTACATGTGTCAACACTAGGAGGCTGTGTCGACACTCAGCAAACTTCAACAAAGTTCAAGTACATGTGTCGACACTAGGAGGCTGTGTCGACACTCAGCAAACTTCAACAAAGTTCAAGTACATGTGTCGACACTAGGAGGATGTGTCGACACTCAGCAAAGTTTCAACACAGAAGGCATGTGTCGACACAAAGGAGATGTGTCGACACTCAGCAAAGTTTCAACACAGAAAGCTTGTGTCGACACAAAGAAGATGTGTCGACACTTAGCAAGTTTCTACACAAGAAGATGTGTCGACACAAAGGAGTTGTGTCGACACTTAGCGGAATTCAACTAAGTATTAAAGAAGAAGGCTTGTGTCGACACACAGAATCAGTGTCGACACATTCAGAAGAAGCAGTGTCGAGAAGCTGTTACAACAATATAAGGAGTTGTGTCAACACCAACAAGGCTAGTGTTGACACTTAGTCTACTTGTGTCGACACTTAGTCTATTTGTGTCGACACATAAAGACTATCTGTCTCGACACTTTCAGACACTGACAGAGATTTCAAGAAGTGACTAGATGACTTGACAGCTGCCATTTCAACCGGTCAACTGCAACTGTCAGAGTCATCAGAAAGTTGTTAGAAACCAGATCAGCCGGTCACCATGGAGAAAGCTTATTTAAAGACCTTTCTCCTTCAACAGAAAGAAGAATGATCAGAGGATCAAGGAATTGAAAAACAACACAACAAAGAAGAAGACCTTCAAGAGAAGATCTAAGAAGTTGGAGAGAGAGAGCTCCTTCTAAGAAGAGCAGCTGTTGAACCGGGCTGCTAAGTAAGATTCAGATTGAAATCAGAATCTCAAGACAGCAGTTGATTGAAGATCATCTGCATAGAGATACAACCCTACTGTGTTCTAATTCAAGAAGCTTTGAAGAAAGCCAAGGGAGGTTGATCTCTGCCAAGTTCTTCCAAGAACTCATCAAGAAACCAGTCAACTCATCTCTCTCTTTCAGAGTTGTGGTTATATACTTTGTAAACTTTATTTTCTGTAGGATCCTAAGGGATCTGAGCTGTAAGCCTATGCTGAGTGTAGGAGACTGAGTGTAGGTCTTGTTGAAGACTGAGGTAGGGCCTAGTGCCTGAGTTGTAGGAGACTTTGTTCTCTGAGTGTAAGTCTTAGTGAAGACTGAGTGGTAGGGTTTGTGCCTGAGTTGTAGGAGTGGGGTCACTCTGAGTTGTAGGAACCTGTTTGGGGTTCTGAGTTGTAAGATCTGAGGATCTGAGGAGAAGTGGAGAAGTTAGGCCGAATCTAGTACACTACTAGATAGGCGAAGGGGGAAAGTGGATGTACCCAGACCTTGGGGAACCACTATAAAATCTCTGTGTACTCTGTGTGTGATTAATTCTATGATTGCTGTGTTATCTGTGCTGAATTGCTGTAGAGAATTGCAAATACAGGTCTTATAATTCAGTGTTTCTGCCTTTAAAGTTAAAAAGATTAAGTTCACCTATTCACCCCCCCTCTAGGTGATTAGGCACTAGTTCTTTCAATTAATACTAAATTCCCCAGCTGCACGCCATGGAGTAAATGCTCAACTTTTACCGTTGTGTTTCGGCCCTGATATGGTGGTGGGACCTTGGTTCGCCGGTACACCAAAAATGTGCCCTGCGTGCACGGATCGTCGGGCTGTATGGCTGATGGTTGTGATGGAAAGTTTGTGCGTAAGTGCACAATATGTGATGAATATATATATGCATATGAATTGCTATGCCTGTAGGGAAGGAATACCACTGCCCCGGGAAAGGGGTAGTGTCGTTATAAATTGGTCAGCTGAATGTTGACCGTTGCCTTGTTTGCCACCGCTGGGTGGGCTGTCCTTGTACAGGTGCTGGAGAACCGAGCGAGACATTTAAAGGCTGAAGTACCTGCTACTGCTGCCGCCGCTAGCCCTCGAAGGCTATGTTGAAATATTATGTTTTGTTCATGTGTTGCCGGCCTGCGCGCCGATTTTTTGAAGCCACTTTTGTAAAGAACAACTTTACGGCCATAATGCCAACTGACATTGTATTTGGGGAACATTCTTGTTTATATATATCAATGTGGATATTTATATGCTGGACATTCATGTTTGGAGTTCAGTTTCATGTTATAAGCTTTCGCTAGAATGCTATGAGTTAGGGTGCGCAACTCTGGTATCACTCCGTGACTTCGCCGTCTGTTTTGTGGTATTTGGTGTGGGGCCCCGACCGGATCTATTATTATGTACTATATGAACGGATGGAGTCGTTACATATCTTCTCAATTCCGGCCTTAAAGCAGCAGGGAGAAGCCTCGGCCATTAGATCCCAGATGAAGGAAATGAACGGCCACAAATTTCCCTGAACATGGCTATTTTTGGGCTGACACGGCCTATGACACGCCCATGTCACAGGACGTTTACCTTAAGCGGCACACACCGACTTACCCAGAGTAGGATATGGTCCTGTGATACGCCCGTGTCAAAGGCCGTGTGCCCGGACACGCCTTCAGACACGCCCGTGTCTGCGGCCGTGTAACTCAGGCCGCACACAACCGAGTCAACCCGAACAGAACACGACCATGTGACACGCCCGCGTCACAGGCCGTGTGCCCAGAGACACACCCATATCCTTCCCGTGTTCACAAGGCCTCAATGCCTTGGCCAACTCCAGAGGAGTACACAGACATGTGACACGCCCGTTGTCACAGGCCGTGTTCCGCACTCGAGGATCATCGATCACAATTACTCGAGTGGAGATCGAGGAACCAGAGGAGGACAATCCCTCGGAGACGCCAGTGTCATAGGGCGTGTTCCCTCTCGACAACTCGTTGATTGCATTTAGTCGAGCACTCGACAGGCTCCTCAGCCATACAGAGCAGGACACGGCTTGGGACATGCCCATGTCCCAGGCCGTGTCGCCCAACCTGAACCCAAATATGAGATTTGAGGTGTTACAACCCTTCCCTCCTCACAAGAAATTTTATAACAAAATTTGCACACAGTAGGGAAACAAAAGCAAGATGTTATAACTCCACAGAAGTTTGATACATCTTGATTTGCGCTGCACCATAATTTTAAACAAATAGCTTGGGCAATTCAGCTCGCATGTTCTGCTCGCGCTCCCATGTTAGCCTCTCATGGCCACAATTGTCCCACCAGAATTTGACCATCCCGATTGTCTTGTTCCGCAACTGTTTATCAGCGCTCTCCTCGATCCGAATGAGCCTAACCTTCGTCGTTAGCCCATACTCAACCGGCACGCAATCGTTCTCGATCACTTGAGCTGGACCTTTGACGGCTTGCCAAAGTACAGATATGTGAAACATATCATGTAATCCACTCAAATCTGTCGAAAGGCCTAGCCGATAGGCAGCTTACCCAATTTGCTCCACCATGTCAGACGGACTAAGATACCTCGGACTTAACGTTTTAAGATGCCGAACCCTGAACACGCCTTTGAATGGTTTAATCATCAAATATCCCAAACGCCCACCACAAACTCCATGTTCCGGTGCTTGGCATTTTAGTAGTTTGCTTGACGATCCTGGGATATCTGTAGCCCCTCCCGAATAGAGCGTATTGTCGAGTTAGCTTCCTCGACTTATTTTCGCTTATATAGTTTCGATTCGCCTGCTTCTGCCCAAGATAACGGTGTACGACACTTACGACCATACAAAGCTTCAAACGGTGTCATACCGCTGCTCGCATGGTAGCTATTATTATAGGAAAACTCTACTATATAGAGATGATCTTCCCATCTTATACCATAATCCAGGGCGAATGTTCGGAGCATGTCTTCCATTGTTCTGTTGGTCCTCTCAGTCTGGCCATCCGTTTGGGGATGAAAGGCCGTATTGAATGTTAACTTTGAACCCAATAAGTAATGGATTAGTCTCCAAACATTCAATGTGAATCACCCATCATGGTCACTCACGATGATATGGGGAACACCGTGTAACCACGCAATCTGCTCAACATTGAGTTTTGCCAAACTTTCCACTGAAGCGTCCTGCTTGTTCGGAAGGAAGTGAGCCACTTTCGTCACCCTGTCTACAATCACTCAGATTGAATCATTCCTGCGTTGAGATCTCAGCAACCCATGCCTGAAATCCACTGAAATATCATCAAACTTCCATTCCAGAATTGGTAACGACTTCAAGAAACCTCCGGGTTCTGGCATTCCGCTTTCATCAAAGCACAAGTTTGACTTTTAGCCACATAATGAGATATGTCTTTCTTTAGTCATTAGTTCTTCTCTCAACCCCCATACTCGGGATACACAAATGACCCTCTTTCCGTAAAAGGCTGTCATCCCAGGAGAATTGTCCATCTAGCCCATCCTTTGCATAGCGTTGAAGACTTTCATCCAGCTCCATTGCTCGTCGAACCCTATACCTTTGTCCTGTTTAAGTATGCATCGGCTGTGGAATTCTTGTCAACACAAGAACTCTCTAACGCTTCCAACTCCTAGATCAGATGCTTAACACGCATCTGCAACCAATTTGCCCTTAACAGAGTCCTACGACTCAAGGCATCTGCGACCACGATTCCCTTCCCGGGAGTATAATTAATCTCATAGGTGTAGTCCCCAAGGAACTCCATTCACCTTCGTTGTCGCATATTATGATCTTTCTGATCCAACAGTACTCTAGGATCTTATGGTTTGTGAATATATCCACATGCACGCCATATAAATAATGTCGCCACGGCTTAAGTGCAAAATTCACCGCCTCCAACTCCAAATCGTGTACGGTATAGCTTCGCTCATGCACTTTCAACGAACGTGAGCCATAAGCAATCACTGTTCCAACTTGATGAAAAACGCAGCCGTTTGTTGCACATGGCGACGTCAAAACGGCCGCCGTGGTCAAACGAATCTTTAGCTCTTCAAAAACTCGCGCGCAGTCCGGCTTCCAAACGAACTTCTGATCCTTCCTTATTAACGTGGTAAGAGGCAAAGCGATCCATGAGAAATTTCCTACAAAATATTTGTCATCGCCTGCCAGTCCAAGGAAACTCCTGACTTCGGTCACCGAAGACAACACTGACCACTCCTGGATGGCTCTTATCTTTGACGGATACACCGCAATGCCCTCTCCACTCACCACTGACGAGATCCAACACTCACACGTTGAGAACTTGGCATAGAGCTTGTTTCTCCTCAGGGTATGCAACACCAATCATAAACGGTTCGCATGATCTTCTTCCGAGTGAGAGTACACCAAAATATCATCAATGAAGACAATCACAAACAGGTCAAAGTACTCTCGGCATGTTCGGTGCTTTTGATCCATAAACACTGATGGAACATTACATAGTCCAAACCACATTACAGTAAACTCATACTGACCGTAGCGTGTTCCAAATGCTCTCTTAGGAATGTCACCTTCCCAAATCCGCAACTGGTAGCAGCCCGATTTCAAATCCAGATTTGAGCATACTTTCGATCTTACCAATTGATCCAACAAATCATCTACCCGTGGAATCAGATATTTCTTTTTCTTCGTCCACTTATTCAATTCACGATAATCAGTATACAAGCACAAGTTACCGTCATTCTTTTCACAAAAAGAACAGGCGCACTCTAAGGTGACATACTTGGGGGTATATATCCCTGATCCAACAACTCTTGTAGTTGCACTTTTAGTTCGGCCATATCCTTTGGCGCTACTCGATATGGTGAGCGGGCCACAGGTGTTACACCTGGCACGCGATGCTGAGAGCCAGTCCATATCAAAGATCACATCTAACTCTGATATCGGCAACTCCAAAGATTCCAATCCGAACTCCCGACCTCCTATTCGTACCCCAACAAAACAAGACCTATCCACATATGCAATACACATCCATTTGGTAATGACACCGTCACACTATCTGCCATTAACCGAATCGGTACACCGATCCGTGACACAAGGCCCATAGATAGAAATGAATGAGAAGCACCAGTCTCAACCAGTGCTCTTGTAGGACAGTCTCGAATCAGGACAAAGCCGAATACAAACACATCATACACAAACTACAAACAAGGTATGAAAGAGCAAACACAACAATTATATATGTCACAGCGTGTTGGTGACAATTTCACTTTGTTGTATGGCCTTCTGCTGGCCAAGTATAAATACTCGGGGTCGCGTATGGGCAGTAGTGGACCCCACCACTCCCTTTCCCTTGTTAGCATATGACGCTCCGGTCTTAGTTTCAACCTTTGGTTGACCAACCTGACAGTTACGGGCGAAAATGCCCCACTTTTCTCCATGCATTATAACATCAACTGTCTATTCGTGGTCACGACTACCATGCTAGCACGTTTATTCCAAGCGTATATGTCTGTACCAATATAAGCATAAAAGGAACATTTGAAGCTTCCATTCAAAGACTAACGACATGTTTGTACATAGAAAACATGCCCAGTACAGGAGCACAGTTATTTATGTACACAATTTCGAAATTCCCTTCATGTTTATTATCATCTACGGACCACATCGGTAATCTCGGGCTTTATGTCCTTCTCTACCATACGAGAAGCACTTGTATTGCTTCTTTGGCTTCTGGTCACCATCCCAACACTCTCGGGCAATGTGTCCTTTCTTGCCACAAGTATAACAATCACGAGTCCCGTGTTTCCCCCTCCTGAGGTGAGCAGGCTTTCTAACCCATGAAGAACTCGATTCCCCGATCGTAGGCATTTGATGGGCTCTTGTCAAGTCCATCTCCAATAGTCGAGCTGACTCGATCAATGGTTGGAATCCCATTAACTTCGGACCCATCAATAGAAAATGTAGTTCCTGATGTAGCCCATCATAAAACCTGTTGATTTTTGTTTCCTTGGTTTCAAACAACAACTCTGGATGTTGTCTCAGCGCAACAAATGCATGAAAGTATTTCTCAACTGTGTACCCTCCTTGGCTTAGGCACATGTCCAACGACGAAGCTGATTTGTTGGATCCCTAGTTGGATTTGGGCTATGTTCACTAAACTAGGATGTTTGACCCAACATGTATAGCCAGGGTCATGGTTGTGTCCGAGTCTAGGCCATGTCCTTAGAGTCAACACTGCATGGACCAGCCATCAATAGACTGCAAAAGACTCAAGACTTAGAGAAATTTCAAAGACTCAGAAAATGAGTTCGACGTTCGTCGAACTCAGTTCGACAAAAGTCGTGCTCAGCTCGACGAACTCAGAGAAAATTCTCAGAGCTGAGCTCGACAAACTTGACTCTCAGGTCGACGATCTCCAGATAGTATACTTCAATATTCCAAGTCCAGAATTCCTTTATTTGAACTCCAGTCGACGAACTCAGTTCTTAGGTCGATGATTTCTGGGTATTCTACTTCAACATTTTATTCCAGAAACATCTAAATATTCTAAGTCCAGAATCATACTTCAGTCGACGAATTAATATTCTCAGCTCGACGAACTTAGACCTCAATAGCAAGTAGCAGTTAGCAGTTTGTATCTAGAGGAACTAAATTCTCAGGTTGATGATTTCTGGATACATCACTTCAATATTCTAAAGTCCAAGAACCATTACCCTGAATAGTAGTCGACGAACTTAAATTCTCAGCTCGACGATCTTGATGCACATAATCAGCATGGTTCCAGAGAAAGTAGTTAACTACTCTCAGGTCGACGATCTTGGATCTCAGCTCGACGAACAAAGATTATCTGGTCGACGAACATAATTTCTCAGTTCGACGAACTTTGGACCCAGGTCGACGAATTCTGTTCTCTGCTCAACGACTTCTGTGAAGTTCCAGACTTCGATATTTTCCTCCCCCTGTCCTTAATTTATTGCAATAATTCCTGAGTAATCAATGCTAAATATTCTCTAAATATTACCGTTAGATGTAGCATTGATTATGGACTTCATCAGGATTATTGCTTGCCTTTTTTCAATGTGACAGTTGGGGAAATCAATCAATGAAAATATTCTCCAGGCCGTCAGCATTGAATGAAGGAAGGAATTCAAAAGTCAGAAGGAAGATTTCATGGAAACTATAAAAAGGATTTTTCCTCTTTTCTTCCAGAGAATAGAACAGAGAGTTTATAAGGATTTTCTTTTTCCTTCTCGAAAGAACACAGAGAACAAGACACATAGGGCAATAACACAGTCAAGATACAAGAAGCCCTAGATCTTGACTAGAGAAATTACAACAAGCTGAAGAAGAAGAAGAACATACATTCAAATCAAGAGTCTTCTTCTTTTTCATCTCAGGATTCTTCAAAGGACAACAAACAGTTTATCTGTCAAGAAGCTCCTGGATACCTGCTGGTCAAGGCTGAACTATTGAGAGCCTACTCACCCTGCAGTAAGGCTCAAATCTTCCCGAGTTCAATATCTCAGGGGGAGCTTTTGCTAACATCATATATCCACAAAGTCTTCTCAGTTGTATTTGAGAGAGAGAAGACACCATCACTCTCTCATCCCCCACTGTAAAAAGGGTTCTTTAACTCCTTTCAAAAGTTATTCTTGGTTGCAAGTCTCTTGATTAAAAGACTTAGGATTGGTTTTTGAGCACCTGATCAAAAGCTCATTGGTGGTAGTCACCTGATCAAAAACCTGAGTGGATTCCTACCAGGATAGAAGAAGAGTGGATGTACCCAGGTTGGGGAACCACTATAAAATTCTTGTGTTGTCTGGTTGCACTTTTTCTTTTGTTCTTGATGTTGCTATGTTACTTAGGTGTACTGTGTTAATTCTAGTTAGTTTGACATTTGCAGTACCTGTGGTAGTTTAGGTTACCTTAGGATTGCTCTTTAAATTACTGCATAGTTTTGGTATCAAATAGCTTCCCAATTCTAACTCTTTAATTTACAACAAAAAGCTGTTATAGATTTTAAGTTTTAAAGATTCTCTATTCAACCCCCCCCTAGAGAATATCAGATCTAACCCCTAACTTTCAATTGGTATCAGAGCAGGGTTCCTTTGGTTGTACAAGCTAACCCTTGAACCAAAAGATCCTGAGTTAGATCTGAATTTTATTTCTATTAGATTTATATTCACAGCATGGCACAGAACAAAGATTATGCAAGCACCAGACCTCCAGTATGCAACTTAAATATGTTTGCCATCTGGAAGGCAAGAATCAAATTATATATGAATTCAATTGATGAGGACATCTACAATTCCATTTTGATAGGTCCTCCTCAACCATCTACATCTACAACAACTTCCAGCACACATACAGTTCCACCACTTGAGTGGACTGATGACCAAAAGAAAGCCAAGGTTGCTGATGCCAAGGCCATGAACATTTTGGCAAATAATGTCAGATGACATTTTCTAGAAGGTGGCTGAATGCACTTCAGCCAAGGCCATTTGAGACTCTCTCAACCAAATGGTAGCTGGATCAGCTGATGAGAGGAAAGATAGAAGATCCAATCTTATATCCCAATATGAGAACTTCAAGAAGGAGGGAGCAGAATCTGTTGCAGATATGTACAAAATGCTGAGCTCAATAATCAATGAGCTATAGACCTTGGACAAGGACATCACCCTTACTGAGGTGAATGATAAAATCCTCATGTACTTCCCAAGCTCATGGGATTCAAGGATCTGGCCAATCAAGGAGGCCAGAAGCTTAAATGAGATTTCCACAGAATCTCTCTTGGGAAAGCTCAAGTCCTATTAGCAGCTAATCAAGTCCAGAGAAGCAGCTGAGCAAAGAACTCCTCCACCAGCAAGGAAGGAGCACAACCTGGAATTCAAGGCTGTTGAAGAGTCTGAAGCCTCAATAGTCAATGAAGAGTTGATGAGTCTCTTTGCTAATAGATTTTATAAAATGGTAAGGAAAGATTTCAGAAAAAAGTCATCCAGGCAGGATGACAAGCCAAGGTATGACAAAACCCCCACTAAAGAGGTAGTTTGCTTTTACTGCAGGAAACCTAGACACTTCATCTCAGAGTGTCCCGAGAATCAAAAGAAAGAAAGAAGAAGAGAGAAGGATTCTAGAAGATAGCAAAGTGGCAGGACTTCTTCCAGCAAATACAAGAAGAAGGAGAAGGACTTTTTAGCAGAAAGTTGGAGTGAAACTGAGGATGAATCCACATCTTCAAGTTCCAGTGAAGAAGAAGAAGAGGCAAGGGCTAAGGAAGTCTGCCTCATGGCCATTGATGCCTCTAGAAGTCAATCAGATGAAGAAGATGCATATGACAACGTAGAAGCTTCTGAATCAGAGGCTGATCAGGTATTGTCCTCTTTTGACTATAATTCTGATAATTTTAAAATTGAATTTCATACTATGTGTATTGACTTAATAAATTCTGAAAAGGAAATCAAAACACTTAGGGAAAAATTAGCTAATCAAGAAACTCTGATTGCTGAAAACACTAAGTTAAAGGAAGAACTTACACTAGCTAATGAACAAATTATTGCTTTAAAAACTGAACTATGTGAGACCAAACAACTTGAGGAATCTCTCAATGGGAGAAGCCTTAAGCTGATGGACATCACAAGCACAGTCAATGGCAGACTAAATACCAAACTGGGCTTGGGTGCATCATCAAGTTTACCCCCCATATTGAAAAAAAACATATTATCCACACCAATAAAATTTGTATCTGCTAAGGGTAAAGAAAAAGTAGATAGTAACAATTCTAATCAACCTAAAATTAAACACACAAATAAGGAAAGAAGAAAGGATAAGAAAAATAATATGCAGAAAAATGTTCAGCAGATTTCATCGAACTCAGATCGACAAAATATGTCCAGTTCGTCGAAATCAAGTCGACGAAATCTGAACGCAGATCTATATAATAATTATTCGTCTTACTGTGATCGAAGAACTGGGTATTGTTCGTCGAGCAGAGGTCGACGAACTTGGGGCACAAAAAATAACTATGTTCATTCTCTGAGCAGAGATCGACGATCTCATCCCATTTCATCGAACTCTGATCGACCAGTCAGCAAGGACAATTTAATTAACTACAAGTCCATGCTGGGACCAAAGGTTATCTTTGGTGATTCAAATTGGGGCCAGTCAGAATGCTTTGGAGAAGTAAAGATTGGAGCAGTCACTTTCAAGAAAGTGGCATATGTAAGTGGACTCAAGCATAACATCATCTCTATAAGCCAATTATGTGATGAAGGTTATCAGGTACACTTTAACTCAACATCTTGTATTATTTCTAATAAAGAAAAACAAAATGTTTTAATTGGAAATAGACAAGGAAACATATATTTAGTTGATTTTCTTTCTGCTAATTCAGATATTTGTCTGCTTAATATTATTTGCAATCAAAATGAATTATGGCATAAAAGGCTAGGACATTTTAACATGAAAAATATTGCTAGGCTATCTAAAGACAACCTTGTGAGAGGTTTGCCTTCTGGTCCCTACAAAGAGGAAGGCCTCTGCAGGGCTTGTCAACTAGGCAAGCAAACTAAATCTAGCTTTATGTCAGTTAATAAAAGTGATTCACCTAGGATCTTGTACTTGCTATACATGGATCTCTTTGGACCCATTGATGTACAAAGCCTAAGATGGAAATCCTATATTCTAGTCATTGTAGATGACTTCTCAAGATTCACTTGGGTGTTCTTTATGAGATATAAGTCAGATACTTTTAAAGTTCTTACAGATTTTGTTAGGATCATACAGATTGAGTACTCTACTCATGTTGCATTGATCAGAAGTGATCATAGTACAGAGTTTGAGTCTCTTCTTATGCATGAGTTCTGTGAGAAGGATGGTATCAGGAACTGCTTCTCAGCTCCTAGAACTCCCCAACAAAATGGGGTAGCTGAAAGGAAGAATAGAACCTTGATTGAAGATGCAGGCACATTAATTGCAGATGCTTATATGCCACTATCCTTTTGGGCAGAGGCTGTAAGCACAACAAATTATGTACTGAACAGAAGTTTGATACATAAACTTAAGAATAGGACTCCCTATGAATTACTTAAAGGGAAGAAACCTAAAATCACTTACTTTAAAGTATTTGGATGTGTATGCTATATACATAATAATAACAAGAAATACATTAGAAAGTTTAAAGCTAAGGCTGAAGATGGAATCTTTCTAGGATATTACCAAGTAAGCAAAGCTTATAGGGTATTTAACAAATCTTCTTTGAAAATTGAAGAATCTATACATGTAACTTTTGATGAGGCTAACATGTCTTGCAAGGAGAAAGAAATTTCTACTAGTAACCCTTTGCAGGTATCTCACTTGTGTGAGAATTTGGATGGACTAATCCTTACCCAAGAGGTTCCAACACATCCTTCTCCACAAGTTGATGAAGACAGTGAAGAAGAACCTTTGGAATAAGTTGAACCTCATTCAACAGTAAATATAATTCCACAAGAGGAATTAATTCCAAATGTTGTTGCTAAACAATCTCCACCCACTGACTTTGTGACACTAAGGGATCTCCCTAGATCTCAAGTGATTGGAGACATGTCAGTAGGTGTACAAACAAGGCATCAACTCAACCAAGACTTGATGTATGCATGTTTCCTCTCTCAAGTAGAACCTCAATACATAAAAGATGCTGAGCAAGATCCCTACTGGATTATTGTTATGCAAGAGGAACTCAACCAATTTGAGAGATGCAGAGTTTGAGATTTATTTCCAAGAACCCAAGACTACCCAGTCATTGGAACTAAATGGGTATATAGAAACAAATTAGATGCCCATGGTGTAATTGTGAGAAACAAGGCTAGGCTTGTTGCTCAAGGTTATAGGCAAGAAGAAGGGATAGACTATGACCAAACATTTGCACCAGTTGCAAGGTTAGAGGAAATTAGAATTTTTCTTGCTTATGCTGCCTACAAGAAGTTTAAAGTCTACCAGATGGATGTGAAAAGTGCCTTCCTAAATGGAGTACTAAAAGAGAGGTTTATGTTAAACAACCTCCAGGTTTTATCTCTCCAACTCATCCCTCATATTTTTTCAGATGCATAAAGCTCTTTATGGTTTAAAGCAAGCTCCAAGAGCTTGGTATCAGACCTTAGATAGCTTTTTGATAGAGCATAAATTCACTAGAGGCATAATAGATAAAATATTGTTCACTAGGCACCATAATGATCAAACTTTGTTAGTACAAATATATGTAGATGACTTTATATTTGGGTCTACTGATTCCAACCTATGCAAGAGGTTCTATGACCTCATGCATTCAAAGTTTGAAATGAGTAGCATGAGTGAGCTCTCCTACTTCCTTGGTCTCCAAGTGAAGCAGCTACCTGATGATATCTTCATCTCCCCGGCTAAATATGCTAAAGAGCTTAGTAAGAAGTTTGGGATGGCTGATGCCTCAGCAAAGAAAACACCTATGGCCACTAATGCTGTAATAGATTCTGATCCACATAGGAAGCCTGTTGACCATAAGTTATATAGGGGCATTGTTAGGTCCCTACTATATCTTACAGCAAATAGACCTGACATAATATTTGCCACATGTCTTTGTGCTAGGTTCCAAATGAACCCTAAAGAATCTCACCTAGTTTTTCTAAAAACAATTTTGAGATATATAAAGAGTTGTCCTAGTCTAGGCCTTTGGTATCCTACTGAGTCAGAATTTGATTTAACTGGATATTCAGATGCTGACTTTGCTGGATGCAGGGTAGGCAGGAAAAGTTCCTAAGGAACTTTCCAGTTCCTATGTATGAGATTAGTGTCTTGGTTCTGCAAGAAACAATCATTTGTGTCTACATCAACTGCTGAAGCAGAATATATTATAGCTGACAGTTGCTGTTCCCAGATGTTGTGGATTCAAAACCGACTCCTAGACTATGGTTTCAACTTAAATAATTCAACTCTATTATGTGATAACATAAGTGCTATATCCATAACACAAAATCCAGTCCATCACAATAGGATTAAGCATATAGACATTAGACATCATTTCATTAGAGAGTGTGTAGACAAAAATAAAATCAAACTTGTCTATATCTACACTGATTTACAAAGAGCAGATATTTTCACCAAACCCTTGGATGAAAGAAATCACTTGTTCTTTATAAATCAGCTGGACATGATCAATGGAGAAGCTTTGATTTAATTTCTGTCTGTGCTCGACGAATTTTTCAAAGTTCGTCGAACGGAGTTCGACGAACTGGGTAAAGTTCTTGAGATTTCTGTCGAACGGAGATCGACGAACTCACACTGTGTGAAGTCATTTTCGTCGAACGGAGATCGACGAATCTGCTTCAGAAAACTTTCGTCGAACAGAGCTCGACGAAATGTTTTCAAATCTTCAGACTGAGCTCGACGAATCATTTAAGTAAAAATTATTTCGTCGATCTCAGATCGAAGAATTATTTTATTTTTCGTGGAATAAAGTTTTTCGATTCATATTCTAGAAAATCTTATATCTAGGTTTTCTTCGACCTCCATCCTACGCTTTTAGTTCCATTGCACTTAATCTTCGTTTCTCTCTTGCAGGTGAACTAATGGCGATTCCAGCACGCAGCCTTGCGGAAATGAAATTTGACACATGATTTGACGTGGACTTCGATTCCTTCCAACACTCAGATCCAATATTCCTGGACATCTTGCAACTGCTTGAAGATCTGCAGTTAAAAACTTTGATGACTACGAGGATCAAGATAGCTGGCATAGAAATCAGAGAGTGGGTCTATACTTCCTCAACCACATATGATAACACCATGACATGCACCATATTGGGTAATGCTATTTCTCTTACACCCGTGGTTCTGACTGAAATTTTTGGATTAAACAATGGTACATAAGAATTAGAGATTGAAAATGAAGAGTTTGATGAGATGCTGAGTAAGATGGATTATTCTGGAGAAACTCCTAACAAATTGCTGAAGAAACACCTTTTTGCTGAGTATAAATTCCTGGAAGATATTGTCGGCAAGGTGTTGTTGGGCAAGCACACTGCTCATGATTACATCACCAGGCACTAATTCCTGGTAATGTGTGCTGTGGTGAACAAGAAACCAGTGAACTGGGCTCTGATTATGTTCGAATTAATCAAGAAAAAGAACACAAAGAAAGAGGTTTGATTTGGAAGAATTTTTGGAATCTTCCTTAAAGAAAATGTTGTTGAATCCCTGGTCTCCCCGACCATATTCATTAATGCCTCCAAGAGGATCACATGTGCCCTCTTTGGAAGGTGGGAGAGGAGCATCACCAAGCCCTCCAAGGCTTCATCCTCTTCCACTAGGCCTTCTGAGAGTGCCAGGGCTAGTTTGGCCACTTCCCACCCTACTGAAGATATCCCTCCTCCACCACCATCACCTCCAGCCATTCAAACTCAATCTCAGATGGTACAACAACTCCCCTCCATATTTAAAACCACAATCCACACTCCTACACCTCCATCATCTCCAGTCCCTCCATCACAAACTCATATTCACTTTCCTACCTCACCTCCCTCCCAACATGATACACCAGTTCCAACACCGCCCTCATCTCCACCACCACCACATTTGGCTGACATTCCTCTATTAAATCTATCTTCCCTCCCTTCCTTCAATCTGCTTACATCCTCCATCCATACTTCTTCTTCCCCAGATGTCCAAATGATAGATTCTTTACCTCCTTGAAAGAGCAGCTAGATCTGATATACTCTAGAGGGGGGTGAATAGAGTATATGGTGATTTTGAAACTTTTACAACTGCTGTTGTATTTTATGTGTGTGTGCAGGGAAGCAAATATAATAAACCAAGATGTGGCAATTATCTAAACACAACACATTCACAGAGCAAGGCCAGAAAACAAAAGGAAAAGAAAGCAACCAGACGACACAAGAATTTTATACTGGTTCCCCAAATCTGGGTAGTCCACTCTTCTACCACCCTGGTAGGAATCCACTGCAGGAAGGAGTTGATCAGGTGTCCTGGCACCAATGGGGTTTTGATCAGGTTCCCAAAAACCAAACCCTCAAGTCTTTTGGAGGGAGACTTGCAACCAGAATAATTTTGAAGGGAATTAAAACCCTGTACAGAGGTGGAGTGAGAGGGTGATGAGGTCTTATCTTTTCTCAAGTCAAATGAGAAGACTTGTGGAATGTTGTTTAGCAGCTTTGCTCCCCCTGAGATGTAGAATGAATTAGGAAGAATGCTGGAGCACTGCTTCAGGGTGATAGGTCTTCAGAGACATAGAATTCCAGGTCCAGAGAAAGTCTACAGTAACTTCTTCTAACTGATATGAATGTATTGTCTTTGAAGTTATCCTGAGTTAAAAGCAGATGAAGAAGACTCTTGATATTGATGTAGTGTTCTTCTTCTTCTTCTTGATCAGTTTCTCTCTGGGCCAAGAATGAATTTCTTTTCTTGTGTTGTCTGAATCACTATGTATCCTTTTTTTTGTTGTATGTTGTGTGTCTCTGTAGTACTGTGTTACTCACTGTTTATGTATATCTCTATATCTCATAAGAACACACTCGAATTTGAATATCGAGCAGTAATGGCAGACGGCCTGGAATGGAAGTAGCAATAAATCATTTCCCCAACTATTTCCATGGGAAAATGGTATGTAATAATCCTGAATTAACTGCGCATTCCAACGATAGTATTCTGTGAGGAATTGAAATTAATTATTCAGGAATCAGCGCCATGGAATTAGACGGGAATGGAAGAAGACCTAGTCTGGAATCGTCGACCGAAGAACATAATTTGTCGAGCTGAGTTTTGAGTTCGTCGAGCTGAGCCTGAGTTCGTCGAGCTGAGCTTGAGGTCGTCGAGCTAAGCTGAGTTCGTTGAGCTGAGCTGAGTTCGTCGAGCTGACAGTCTTCATTCGTTGAATATACAATCTTCAATATCAGACAACCATTATTCGTTGAGCGGAGAACCAAATTCGTCGAGCTGAGAATCAATTTCGTCGAACTGAGAAAAGTTCTGGACTTGGCCGAAATACTCTACATCTGCTGAAATGCTGTGTCGACACACAATGCTGTCGACAGATCTTGGTGTCGACACAAAGTGGTGTCGACAGATTGATCTTGGTGTCGACACAAATCCTCTGGTGTCGATATAAGCTGGTGTCGACACAAATCGTCTGGTGTCGACATAAATCTTCTGGTGTCGACTCAAACCCTAAGTGTCGACACAGATTCTCTGAGTACAAAAATCGTCGAGTAGAGATCAGCATTCGTCAACCTGAGAAGCTGTGAACTTGAGGTCCAAGTTCATCGAGCTCAGAATATAATTCGTCGACCGAAGCATGAAGCTGAACTTAGAGAAATTCTGAAGTAGTCCTGATAAGCTTGAGGTAAAATCTCGGTGTTCGTCGAGCAGAGAACGCGGTTCGTCGAGCTCAGCACTGCGAATTGTCTCACGATCGTCGAGCGCAGAACTTCCTTCGTCGAGCTGAGTTTGACGATCGTCAAACTCTTTTTACTTGGTCTAAAAAATTGATAGATCTGGAGTTCCTGATGGTCTTGAAGAAGGCTGGTCCATCTGAAGTTGAGATAGAGGACTGTCCTAGCCTCTAGGATAAAAACTATACCCAGACTATACATGATGGGTCACATCCTAAGTCAGTGAACCTAGCCCAAATCAACTAGGGATCCAACAATCTCCCCCTATTTGGGTGAGGTCACTAACAGAGACTCCAAGCAAAGAACAATCCGAAAAACAAAGAAAAGTTAAGAAATATATCTGGCAGAGAATTTACAACACATGCATCAGATATATATATACATACAGGCTTTGTTTTAATGTAAGAAACAGTCTCAAAAAAAGCAGAAATGAAATAACCACAAAATTACTTCTCTGTCTTCTTCTGTTTTGGCTTGACTTCTGGTGCTTTATCTTCTGGCTTCTTGAAAATGATTTCCCTATTGGGATCTAAAACTTGAGCCTTGGTCATAGTCATGTCAGCTGCCCCTATGATGTTTAGTGAAGGGCTCTGGGGACAACTGCTTCTGGGTGAAGATGCATGTACTCATCAACATTGAGTAGCTTGTTTGCTTTCCCAAATCTCTTTAGCTCATCTTTCCTGTACTGAGACATAGTAGTTAAGCCAGTTGTGTACTTGCCTTGAGCTTTAGCTTTGTTGATTAGAGATAAGCCAATGATTTCTTGGAACCTTGCCATTTTGGCTGTGTTGGCTGTTTCTGGATCTTCAGGAGGAGAATAGGGCCTTTCAGCTTCATGTTTCTTAGATTCCTGGTGTTGCTGCTGCTGTTGTCTGCCTGAAGATGGTGTCCTTGGCTGATTGCCACCAAAGGATCTCCCTGTTTGTCTCTGATAGGTTTGAATAGGAGCAGATCTCTGAGAGCCAGAGCCAGAGGCACCTGCTGCTGGAGGAGGAGGAGGAGGAGGATCCTTTCTGTATCTATGAACTGGGGGAGGAGAGTATCTCCTACTCCTCTTCCTCTCTTTTTGCTGGTTCTTTGATAGCCACATCCATGCAGGCATCCCTTTGTTAGGAGAAACATTGTGCAGAATATAGTATGGAGTGTCTGTAGTGGGATTAGGCTTGGAGCAGGAGGAGGAGGAGCCTTCCTTTTCTTAGAGAGTAACTTCTTTTTCTTTTTGGCAGCCTCCTCATCTGATTCATCATCATCATCAGAATCTGAACTCTGAGGGTTGTCATACAAAGCATTCAACTTCCTCAGAGTGGCATCAGGAATGATAAGAGGTTTTTCTTGAGGGTGGATAGAAGGTTCAGAGGGTGAGGGTTCAACAGCAGTAGAGACAGAGCTTGCAGCTGCTGCCTTGTTCTCTTCTTCAATGTCTGCCAGAATGAGCTCATCCAGATCAGCATGGGAGATTCATCTGTGACAAAATCTGGGATAGGGCAGATTTCTGGAATAGACACAGGAGGTGGAACAGTAGTAGGAGCAGCAAAGGTGTCACAAAGTTGCTTGGAAACTGCTGGACTTGCTAGAGAGGTGTACTGGACAATAGCCAAAAAGGCTTAGCAACCTCTACTGAAGGAATCTTCATATATACAGGATCAAAGATATGAAGTATCTCAGATAAATTAACTGTGGGATTTATAAGGAAATCACCAGCAGTTGTTATTGAATCTACTGACTCATCAAGGCTACTGTCAGTGTCCATGAATGGAATAAAATCAATTGCTGTGTCTGAAACTGTATTATCAAGCACTGTATTAACTATATCTACAGTATCTATATCTGTATCAACTGTATTAACCTCAGTAGCTGCGTACCAGCTTCATCATGGAGCGTCTCCCCCTGCCTGGGTTCAGGAGAACCTGGAGCCAGGCCCCTGAATGAAGAGGGGGCAGCAGAGAGGGCTATGATTTGGGCAGATAAAGAATCAATGGAATTCACCAGAGGTGTAATGGCCTCTGTGATGAGTGATTTAATAAGAGGAGTCAGAAGAGAGATGATGGAGGGAATAGTGGAGGAGTCCATAAGTGGAGAAAGAATAGAGGAGGAATGAGGAATGTGTTTAGGGGATAATAGAGGGAGAACAGGTTGTGGTTCAGTGGGTATGGTGTGGAGGATGGAATAGTGGAGAGGTGTGGAGGAAGAGGGGATTGAGGAGGTGAGGGAATAGGTGTTGCAGTGGGGGAAACTGGAGGTGTAGAGAGATGTGTAAGATCAAGCGGTGGAGATTGATGTTGAGGTGGAGGCAATTGAGGTGCAGGGGGAGTGGGAAGAGATTTGGTAGGTGGAATGGCCTCTTCAGTGTCAGGGTGGGGAGTGACCTTGATGGTCCTGGTGCTCTTAGAAGCATTGATGGAGGAGGAGGAACCCTTGGAGGGTTTGGAGATTGTCCTCTCCCATCGGCCAAACAAGGCACAGGTGAGGCGCTTGCTGGCATTGATGAATGTGGTCGGGGAGACCAAACATTCACTGGCCTTTTCTTAGAGGAAAATCCCCAGGATTCTGTCGTATCAGACTTCCTTATTGCTAGTTCTCTTCTTGATTAGGTCAAAGAAAACCATGCCCCAATCGACCTGTCGCTAGTTGAGCACTGCGCACATAATCAGGAATTGATGGCGAGTGATATAGTCATGTGCCGAGTGCTTGCCCATCAGAATTTTCCCTATAATGTCGGCCAAAAATTGGTATGCGGCTGACAGTTGCTTCTTCAGAAGCTTATTAGGGTTGTTGCCGGAGAAACCCATTACTTTCAATATATCAACATATTCCTCAGTGTCCATTTCCAAGTTGTCTTCCCCATTAATCAGTCCAAAGATTTCAGAGAGTACTGCTGGAGACGGAAATGGCATTGTTTCCAATATGTCCTGTCAGATTTCCATCTTCAGAAACTGTGGCAGTGTACACCCATTCTCTTATCTCGGTTGAGTGTCATGAAATCCTTGAGAAGCAGTTCTTCAAGTAGTTCAAGGATATAAAGAAAAATTGGATCTGAATGTTGGAAGGACTCAAATTCCATAGAGAATGCTGCATCAAACTTCATTGCCACAAGTGCTCCTGGAGGAATCGCCATTGATGACCTGCAAAGAAAATCACAGAGAGAACGGCGATCAAGAGCAAAGGAACTGAAAGCGTGGGACGGAGGTCGAAGAAAACCTCGATATAAGATTTTCAGAATATGAATCGACAGGCTCCGTTCCACGAAAAGAGACAGATCTTCGAACTGAGCTCGACGAAATAACTTAGAGGAGAATAGTTCATCGAACTCATTCAGAAGAATTGAAAATAGTTCGTCGAACTCCGTTCGACGAAATGGTTTCTGAAGCAAGGTTCGTCGATCTCCGGTCGACGAAAATTGTTTCCACACAGAGAATTCGTCGATCTCCGTTCGACAAGAATCTCTCAAACTTTCCCTAATTCGTCGAACTTCGTTCGACGAACTCGGGAAAATTCGTCGAATGCAGACAGAAATTAATTTAACTCTTCTCCATCAATCATTCCCAGTTGATTTATAAAGAACAGATGGGTTTTCTCATCCAAAGGCTTGGTGAAGATATCTGCTCTCTGGAGATCAGTAGGAATGTGGATCAAGTTAATTTTCTTTTTGTCCACATTATCTCTAATGAAATGATGTCTTATTTCAATATGTTTAGTACTAGAATGATGAACTGGATTCTGAGCTATAGCAATAGCACTTGTATTATCACAAAATAAGGTTGAATTATTTAAGTTGATACCATAATCTAGGAGTTGGTTTTGTATCCATAGCATCTGTGAACAGCAGCTGCCAACAGCCATATACTCTGCCTCAGCAGTTGATGTAGACACAGATGTTTGCTTTTTGCAAAACCAAGAGACAAGTCTCATACCTAGGAACTGGCAAGTTCCAGAGGTACTTTTCCTGTCCACTCTACATCCAGCATAGTCAGCATCTGAGTATCCAGTTAAATCAAATTCTGACTCTGCAGGATACCAGAGTCCTAACTAGGACAACTCTTATATATATCTCAAAATCCTTTTTAGAAAAATAAGATGAGATTCTTTAGGATTCACTTGGAATCTAGCACAAAGGCATGTGGCAAACATTATGTTAGGCCTGCTAGCTGTTAAGTATAATATGGATCCAACAATTGCCCTATAATGTTTCTGATCTACAGGTTTCCCTGCTGCATCAGAATCCACAACAGCATTGGTAGCCATAGGGGTTTTCATTCCTGAGGCATCACCCATCCCAAACTTTTTAATAATCTCTTTAGCATATTTAGATTGGGAGAGGAAGATACCATCAGGGAGCTGCTTCACTTGAGACCAAGGAAGTAGGAAAGCTCACTCATGCTACTCATCTCAAATTTGGAATGCATGAGGTCAGCAAAGCTCTTGCACAATTTGGGATCAGTAGACCCAAAAATAATGTCATCCACATATATTTTACCAATAAGATTTGGTCCTTATGATGTCTAGTGAAAAGGGTTTTATCTATGGTTCCTCTTGTAAATTTATGCTCTAAAAGAAAGCTAGCTAGAGTCTCAAACCAAGCTCTTGAAGCTTGCTTTAAACCATAGAGAGCTTAATGCAATTTGTAAACATAAGAGGGTTGAGTTAGAGAGATAAAACCTGGGGGTTGTTCTACATAAACCTCTTCTTGAAGTACACCATTCAGAAAGTCACTCTTAACATCCATCTGGAATACTTTGAACTTTTTGTATGCTGCATAGGCTAGGAATATTCTAATGGCCTCCAACCTTGCAACAGGGCAAAGGTTTGGGTCATATTTTATTCCTTCTTCTTGCTTATAGCCTTGAGAAACAAGTCTAGCCTTGTTCCTTACTATGTTCCCTTATGCATCCAATTTGTTCCTATAGACCCATTTGGTTCCAATAACTGGGTAGTTATGGGGTCTTGGAACCAAATCCCAAACTCTACATCTCTCAAACTGATTTAGTTCCTCTTGCATTGCAAGAATCCAGTGGGGATCTTGCTCAGCTTCATGGATGGTGATAGGTTCAATTTGAGAGAGAAAATAGGCATGCATCAAGTCTTGATTGAGTTGATGTCTTGTATGTACACCAACTGAAATGTCTCCAATCACTTGAGATCTAGGGTGATCTCTAAGTGTGACAAGATCAGTTTGTGGAGTAGGTTGAGCAACAGCTTCTGTAAATAATTCCTCTTGAGCAATGATATTGGCTGTTGATGGAAGTTCAGATACTTCCACTTGGATTTCCTCTTCACTATCTTCAGCATCCTGTGGAGTGGGATGAGTTGGAACCTCTTGGGTAAGGTTTAGTCCATCCATAGACTCACACAGTGGTGAAACCTGCAAAAGACTATTGATAGAATGTCTTTCTCCTTATAAGACATGTAAGCTTCATCAAAAGACACATGGACAGATTCTTCAATTTAAGGGATGATTTGTTGAAAACCCTATAGGCTTGCTTACTTGGGAATATCCTAGAAAAATCCCTTCTTCAGCCTTAGTCTCAAATTTTCTAATGTATCTTTTGTTATTAGTGTGGATGTAACATATGCAACCAAAAACTTTAAAATATGTGATTTTAGGTTTCTTTCTTTAAGTAATTCATAGGGGGTCTTATGTTTTAGTTTATGTATAAGACATCTGTTCAGGACATAGTTAACTGTGTTTACAGCTTCTGTCCAAAAGGATAGAGGCATGTAAGCATCTGCTAACAATGTACCTGTAGCTTCAATGAGTGTCCTATTTTTCCTTTCAGCAACCCTATTTTGTTGGGGAGTTCTAGGAGCTGAGAAGCACTGCCTGATACCTTCCTTCTCACAAAACACATGCATAAGAAGAGACTCAAACTCTGTGCCATGATCACTTCTGATCAATGCAACATGAGTAGAGAACTCAATCTGTATGGTCCTGAGAAAATCTGTAAGAACTTTGAATATATCTGACTTAGCTCTCAGAAAGGCTACCCAACTGAATCTGGAGAAATCATCAACAATGACTAAGGTGTAAGACTTCCCTCCTAGGCTTTATACTGCAATGGGTCCAAAAAGATCCACATGAAGCAGATACAATATCCTAGGTGAATCACTTTTATTAATGGATTTGAAACTAGTTTTAGTTTGCTTGCCTAGTTGACAAGCCCTGCATAGGCTTTCCTTCTTGTAGGAACCAGAAGGTAAACCTCTAACCAAGGTTGTCTTTAGATAACCTAGATATGTTCTTAAGGTTTACATGTTCTAGCCTTTTGTGCCATAACTCATTTTGGTTACTAGTGATATTGAGCAAACAAATATCAGTTGTGGCAGAAATGAAATCTACTAAATATATGTTTCCTTGTCTAAGTCCAATTAAAACAGTTTGGTTTTTATCATTTATAATAGAACAAGAGGTAGAGTTGAAATGTACCTGATAACCTTCATCACATAATTGACTTATGAAAATAAGGTTATGTTTAAGTCCTCTTACATATGTCACCTTTTTGAAGGTCACTGCTCCAATGCTTACTCTTCCATATCCTTCTGACTGACCACTCTTTGAGTCTTCAAATATCACTTTTGGTCCTAGCTTGGACTTATAGCTGGAGAGATTTGCTTTGCTGCCAGTCATGTGCTTGGAGCAGCCACTGTCCAGGTATCATGTCTGACTTAGCCTTGGACAGCTCTTCACCTATACCTGCATCAAAAAATAAAGCTCAATTGTTCTTGACCCAGGTTACCTTGGGTCCTTGGTTTAGTTGAAAAGTAAAACTGAAATGACTAATAATGCAGGTTGAGATTTATACCCTAGAGGGTGATATCTCCTAGGTGGGATTATCCAATCAGCTACTGGATTAAATGTCTTGTTAGCTGTTTTAAAATTTCTATAGGAGAAATGATTTAAGTTTGGTCGTTCTGGGATCGACGAATTATTGTAAGTTCGTCGACCAGAGTTCGACGAATGGGGATGAGATCGTCGACCTCCACTCAGAGAATGACCATGGTCATTTTCTGCATCCCACGTTCGTCGACCTCTGTTCGACGAACCATACACAGTTCGTCGATCGCAGTAGGACGAATAATTATTTCTGAAGTTTGCATTCAGCGTTCGTCGATCGGGGTTCAACGATCTTGCAGGATTTCGTCGATCTAAGTTCGACGAATTCTGCTGAACTTGGTTTTTACAGCTTTCTTCTGTTTTTTGTTTCTATTGTCTAGGGGATTTGACTTGTTTTCTGACCTGGGTTTTTCAGTTAGTTTCTCTTTACCCTTAGCAGTGATAAACTTTATGGGAGTAGAAAGTATATTCTTCTTTATTATGGGGGGTAAACCTGATGAAGCACCCAAGCCCAGCCTGCCATTTAATATGGCATTTACTGTGCTTGTGATATCCATCAGTTTGAGGCTTCTCCCATTGAGAGATTGCTCAAGTTGTTTTGCCTCACATAATTCAGATTTTAACTTGATTATCTGTTCATTATCTAGTGTCAATTGGTCAGTTAGTTTTCTATTTTCTGTGCTGATAGATTCAAGGTTCTCTAGTCTAGTTCTCAAGGTTTTTATTTCTTTCTCTGAGTTTATTAGATCCATGCACATAGTTTTAAATTCTACTTTAAATAAGTCAGAATTGAAATCAAAACTAGAAATCACTTGATCAGCCTCTGAGTCTGAGGCACCTTCATCTTCAGAATCCTCTTCTGATCCATAGTTGCTTCTGGAGGCATCTATTGCCATTAGGCACACCTCCTTGGATCTGGCTTCTTCCTCTTCTTCACTGGAGCTGGAGGAGGATGTTTCCTCTTCTGAGTCACTCCAGGACTCAGCAACAAAACCCTTGTCTTTCCTTTTATAGTTGTTGGAGGAGGGTCTGCTGCTTTGTTTTCTTCTGGAATCCTTGTCCCTGCCCTTGTCATTTTTTTGATTCTCTGGGCATTCTGAAATATAGTGCCCAGGCTTTCTGCATCCAAAACACACAACCTCCTTAGTTGGTGTCTTGTCATATTTGGGATTATCATCCTTCCTGGATGATTGTCTTCTAAAGTCCTTTCTTGCCATTTTGTAGAATCTTTTGTCAAAAAGACTCATTAGCTCCTCATTGGATGTAGATGTTTCATTGTCTTCAGAAGCTTTGAGGGCCAAGCTGTGCTCCTTCCTAACTGGGGTAGTTGCCTTCTGTTCTGCTGCCCTCTTGATTTGACAAGCTGCTCATATGACTTCATCTTGCCTAACAGAGATTCTGTTGAGATCTCATTGAGGCTTCTGGCTTCTTTGATTGGCCAGATTATGGAATCCCATGAACTGGTGAAACACATCCGTATCTTGTCATTCACCTCAGTTAAGGTGATGTCCTTGTCAAGAGTCTTGAGTTCTCTGATGATTGAACTTAATCTATTGTACATCTCAGCCACAGATTCTGTCTCATCCTTCTTGAAATTCTCATAGAGAGAAATGAGACTGGATCTCCTATCCTTTCTTTCATCAGCTGAGCCTGCTACCATTTAATTGAGAGAGTCCCTAATGGCCTTGGCTGAGGTGCACTCAGCCACATTCTGAAATATGTCATCTGACATTGTTTGGGCCAGAATATTCATAACCTTTGCATCAGCCATCTTGGCTTTCTTATAGGATTCAGTATTGTCTGGAGGTGGTACTGCACTCAGATTAGTTGATGTGTTGGCAAAAGTTGTAGGAGCTGAAGGAACACCTGTTGAAATGACAAAAAAATATCCTCATCAATGGAGGTCATATATAATCTAATTCTTGCCTTCCAGATGGCAAACTTATTAAGATTTCACACTGGAGGTCTGATGCTTGTATAATCCTTGTTTTGGGCCATGGCTGTGAGAAGGATAAGTTCAATAACAGACTAAAAACAAACAGATCTAACTAAGGGATCTTTGAGTTTAGGTGTTAGCCTGTACAGCCAATCAGGTGTGGTAATTTGACCAACCTGGAAGATGTGGTATTATAACCAACCTCGCTCTGATACCAATTGAAAGAGCAGCTAGATCTGATATACTCTAGAGGGGGGGGGGGGGGGGGGTGAATAGAGTATATGGTGATTTTGAAACTTTTACAACTGTTGTTGTATTTTAGGTGTGTGTGCAGGGAAGCAAATATAATAAACCAAGATGTAGCAATTATCTAAACACAGCACATTCACAGAGCAAGGCCAGAAAATAAAAGGAAAAGAAAGCAACCAGACGACACAAGAATTTTATAGTGGTTCCCCAAATCTGGGTAGTCCACTCTTCTACTACCCTGGTAGGAATCCACTGCAGGAAGGAGTTGATCAGGTGTCCTGGCACCAATGGGGTTTTGATCAGGTTCCCAAAAACCAAACCCTCAAGTCTTTTGGAGGGAGACTTGCAACCAGAATAATTTTGAAGGGAATTAAAACCCTGTACAGAGGTGGAGTGAGAGGGTGATGAGGTTTTCTCTTTCTCAAGTCAAATGAGAAGACTTGTGGAATGTTGTTTAGCAGCTTTGCTCCCCCTGAGATGTAGAATGAATCAGGAAGAATGCTGGAGCACTGCTTCAGGGTGATAGGTCTTTAGAGACCTTGAATTCTAGGTCCACAGAAAGTCTCTAGGAACTTCTTGTGACTGATATGAATGTATTGTCTTTGAAGTTATCCTGAGTTAAAAGCAGATGAAGAAGACTCTTGATATTGATGTAGTGTTCTTCTTCTTCTTCTTGATCAGTTTCTCTCTGGGCCAATAATGAATTTCTTTTCTTGTGTTGTCTGAATCACTGTCTATCCTTTTTTTTGTATGTTGTGTGTCTCTATATTACTGTATTCCTCACTGTTTCTGTATATCTCTATATCTCATGAGAACACACTCGAATTTGAATATCGAGCAGTAATGGCAGACAGCCTAGAAAGGAAGTAGCAATTAATCATTTCCCCAACTGTTTCTATGGCAAAATGATACGTAATAATCCCCAATTAACTGCACATTCCAATGGTAGTATTCTGTGAGGAATTGCCATTAATTGTTCAGGAATCAGCGCCATGGAATGAGACGGGAACGGAAGAAGACCTAGTCTGGAATCGTCGACCGAAGAACATAATTCGTCGAGCTGAGTTTTGAGTTCGTCGAGCTGAGCCTGAGTTCGTCGAGCTGAGCTTGAGGTCGTCGAGCTAAGCTGAGTTCGTCGAGCTGAGCTGAGTTCGTCGAGCTGACAGTCTTCATT
The DNA here is from genome assembly GCA_039583875.1 of Platanthera guangdongensis. Lineage (NCBI taxonomy): Eukaryota > Viridiplantae > Streptophyta > Magnoliopsida > Asparagales > Orchidaceae > Platanthera > Platanthera guangdongensis. The sequence goes on along the minus strand of CM077158.1, from coordinate 95,148,566 downwards.
CGTTGAATAGACAATCTTCAATATCAGACAACCATTATTCGTTGAGCAGAGAACCAAATTCGTCGAGCTGAGAATCAATTTCGTCGAACTGAGAAAAGTTCTGGACTTGGCCGAAATACTCTGCATCTGCTGAAATGCTGTGTCGACACACAATGGTGTCGACAGATCTTGGTGTCGACACAAAGTGGTGTCGACAGATTGATCTTGGTGTCGACACAAATCCTATGGTGTCGACATAAGCTGGTGTCGACACAAATCGTCTGGTGTCGACATAAATCTTCTGGTGTCGACTCAAACCCTAAGTATCGACACAGATTCTCTGAGTACAAAAATCGTCGAGTAGAGATCAGCATTCGCCGACCTGAGAAGCTGTGAACTTGAGGTCCAAGTTCGTCGAGCTCAGAATATAATTCGTCGACCGAAGAATGAAGCTGGACTTAGAGAAATTCTGAAGTAGTCCTGATAAGCTTGAGGTAAAATCTCGGTGTTCGTCGAGTAGAGAACGCAGTTCGTCGAGCTCAGCACTGCGAATTGTCTCACGATCGTCGAGCGCAGAACTTCCTTCGTCGAGCTGAGTTCGACGAACGTCGAACTCTTTTTACTTGGTCTGAAAAATTGATAGATCTGGAGTTCCTGATGGTCTTGAAGAAGGCTGGTCCATCTGAAGTTGAGATAGAGTACTGTCCTAGACTCTAGGACAATAACTAGACCCAGACTATACATGATGGGTCACATCCTAAGTCAGTGAACCTAGCCCAAATCAACTAGGGATCCAACACTCCTCCTCCACCATCAACTACCATCCCACCTTCTGTTTCCACTAAAACACCCTCTGCATCTCTGTCATTGAACCCCTCCATTATTCCATCTCTCATTGCACTTCTTACTCCCCTCCTCAAAATAATTATAACAGAGGCTATTTTACCTCTTGCTTCATCCATTTCCTCCCTTGCTGATCAGATATCTGCTCTTTCTGCTACTCCTTCTTCAGTTATGGGCCTGGCTTCAGTACCCGCTAAAACCAGGCAGGGGGAGATACTTTATGAAGAAGCAGCAGCAGCAACAGTAGTAGCAGCAAAAACAACAGAAGCAGTGGCAGTAGAAACATCAGAAAAAGAAGCAGCAAAAGCAGAAGCAATAGCAGATACAGATGCTGATAAAGATCTATTGATTTAATTCATTTTATTGAGTCTGATATGGATTTGGATGAGCCTGTGTTGGCTGAGATAATAACTGTTGGTGATTATACTATAAATCCCACAGTAGATCTGTTAAATTTATTGAGTATTTTTGATATAGCACATTTGAACTCTCTGCCAGTAGATCTGTTAAATTTATTGAGTATTTTTGATATAGCTCATTTGAACTCTCTGCCAGCAGACAGCATAAAGCCATCTTTGGCTATAGTCCCTTATACCTCACCAATAAGCCCCAAGGTTGCCAATAAACTAAAGGATGGTTTTGCTATAACAGAGGTTCCACCCATTCCATCTTCACCAAAAGATGCTCCCCTCATTACTTCATCTCCACCCAAAGCTATTCCCCCATTATTGCATCCCCTCCTGCTCCAACTTTTTGTCATGGATGATTCTCCAATGCCTGATCTAGATGAACTGATCATGGCTGACATAGAAGAAAAACATAAATCAGTTGCTAAAAGCACTGATATGCACAACTCTCCTGCTCCAGATCTCGCTCCTCCTCCAACTCTTTCTTCAGCTCCTCCTTAGGCTGAAAAGCCCATTGATAAATCAGTACTAAAGGCTATTGATGCCTTATATGATACTCCTCAAGATTCTTCTTCTTCTGATGATGATGATGATGAAGAGGACTCTGATGATAAGCCTAAGAAAAAGAAAGTCTCCAAGAAGAGGAAAGCTCCTCCACCTCCTCCCCAAAACTAAATCCAACAAATGACACACCATATTATATACTTCAGAAGATCACACCTTACAAGGGTATGCCAGGATGGATGTGGCTATCCAAGAACCAGCAAAAAGAAAGGAAGAAAAGCAGGAGATACTCACCTCCTCCTCATAGATTCAGAAAGGATCCTCCTCCTCCACCTGCTGATGGTGCTTCAAAATATTCAACTCAGAGGACTACCCAGTTTCAAACCTATCAGAGACATCAGGGTAGGTCCTCCTCTTCTTTAGGAAGCAGCCAGCAGAGGCATTATTCATCAGGCAAGTAGCAACATCAACAACAACATCATCAACAACAACAAGTTATTGAACATAAAGCTGAAAGATCAAAGAGACATGCCTCCCCTCCTGTACCCTTTGAAGATCCAGAGACAGCTACAACTACAAGGATGTCCAGGTTCCAGGAACTGGTTAGCCTATCCATGATTAATAAAGCAAAAGCTGAAGGAAAGGATCCCTCTCAATACTCAACCATGTCCAAATACAGGAAGGAATAACTTAACAAGTTTGCTAAGGCTAATAAATTCTTTAATGTTGATGATTATATGAAACTGCATCCTGAAGCTGTAGTACCAAGGGCTACCTCCCTTAATATCATTGGAGCTGCTAACATGACAATGACCAAAACTCAAGCAGCAAACCCTAACAGGGAAATTAAGTTTACTCAGCCAGGTGACAAAGCTAAGAAGGATAAGCCAAAGGAGCCTAAGAAGAAGAAATGAACATTTTGAACTACTTTTAGTCTCTCTATTATTTTAAAAATTCATGTATATATTCTTGATACAAAGATCTCTGTATATATATATCTGTTGCACATGTTAAAATTCCTGCCAGATATATTTTTCTTGCTTTGTTATAAATGTGAGTATGTATTTAGTGACCTCACCCAAATAGTGGGACATTGTTTGATCCCTAGTTGGTTTTGGTCTAGGTTCACTAAACTAGGATGTTTGACCCAACATGTATGACCAGGGTCATGGTTGTGTCCTAGAGTCTAGGCCATGTCCTTAGAGTCAACACTGCATGGAACAGCCAGCAACATGCTACAAAAGACTCAAGACTTAGAGAAATTTCAAAGACTCAGAAAATGAGTTCGACGTTCATCGAACTCAGGTCGATGAAAGTCGTGCTCAGCTCGACAAACTCAGAGAAAATTCTCTGAGCTGAGCTCGACGAACTTGACTCTCAGGTCGACAATCTCCAGATAGTATACTTCAATATTCCCAGTCCAGAATTCCTTTCTCTGAATTCCAGTCGATGAACTCAATTCTAAGGTCGACGATTTCTGGGTATTCTACTTCAACATTTTATTCAAGAAACATCTAAATAAGTCCAGAATCATACTTCAGTCGACGAATTCATATTCGCAGCTCGACGAACTTAGACCTCAATAGCAAGTAGCAGTTAGCAGTTCTCAGCTCGATTATCTAAATTCTCAGGTCGACGATTTTTGGATACTTCTCTTCAATATTGTAAAGTCCAAGAACCATTACTCTGAACACTAGTCGACGAACTTAAATTCTCAGCTCGACGATCTTGATGCACAAAATCAGCATGGTTCCAGAGAAAGCAGTTAACTACTCTCAGGTCGACGATCTTGGATCTCAGCTCGACGAACAAAGATTATCTGGTCGACGAACATAATTTCTCAGCTCGACGAACTCTGGAGCCAGGTCGATGAATTCTTATCTCTGCTCAACGATTTCTATGAAGTTCCAGACTTGGGTATTTTCCTTCCTCTGTCCTTAATTTATTGCAATAATTCCTGAGTAATCAATGCTAAATATTATCTGAATATTATCATTAGACGCAACATTGATTATGGACTTCATCAGGATTATTGCTTGCCATTTTTCAATGGGACAGTTGGGGAAATCAATCAATGCAAATATTCTCCAGGCCGTCAGCATTGAATGAAGGAAGGAATTCAAAATTCAGAAGGAAGTTTTCGTGGAAAATATAAAAAGGATTTTTCCTTTTTTCTTCCAGAGAACAGAACAGAGAGTTAATAAGGATTTGCTTCTTCCTTCTCGAAAGAACACAGAGAACAAGACACACAGGGCAATAACATAGTCAAGATACAAGAAGCCCTAGCTCTTGACCAGAGAAATTACAGCAAGCTGAAGAAGAAGAACATACATTTAAATTAAGAGTCTTCTTCCTTCTTCATCTCAGGATTCTTCAAAGTACAACAAACACTCTATCTGTCAAGAAGCTCTTAGATACCTGCTGGTCAAGGCTGAACTTTTGAAGGCCTACTTACCCTGCAGCATGACTCAAATCTTCCTAAGTTTAATATCTCAGGGGGAGGTTTTGCTGACATCAGATATCCACTAAGTCTTCTCAGTTGTATTTGAGAAAGAGAAGACACCATCACTCTCTCATCCCCCACTATAAAAAGGGTTGTTTAACTCCCTTCAAAAGTTATTCTTGGTTGCAAGTCTCCTGATCAAAAGACTTGGGGTTGGTTTTTGAGCACCTGATCAAAAGCTCATTGATGGCAGTCACCTGATCAAAAACATGAGTGGATTCCTACCAGGGTGGTAGAAGAGTGGATGTACCCAGGTTGGGGAACCACTATAAAATTCTTGTGTTGTCTGGTTGCACTTTTTCATTTGTTCTTGCTATGGCTATGTTACTTAGGTGTCTTGTGTTAATTCTAGTTAGTTTGACATTTGCAGTACCTCTGGTAGTTTAGGTTACCTTAGGATTGCTCTTTAAATTACTGCATATTTTTGGTATCAAACAGATTCCCAATTCTAACTCTTTAATTTACAGCAAAAAGCTGTTATAGATTTTAAGTTTTAAAGATACTCTATTCACCCCCCCCCCCTCTAGAGTATATCAGGACTAACCCCTTACTTTCATGATGTTCTTCCCCTTACCGTCTGCTCAAGTACACCGACCAGCATGGGACGCACCACCAGAACAGAGGGTTGTACCCGTCCCTCAAGTTGGGCCTTGATCGCTTCAAAGATAGCATCAGCGATCAATCAGACCGTCTCTACCGAAAGAGGTGGTATTGGTACCATAGTTGGTGTCATCCTTCCCATCGAATACTGGGGTTCCTGCTGCCCCACATTCACGCTAGTTTCCTACAGTCGGGAAACACACAAGTAAGTAACAAACATATTGCCCAAGCAATACTAGGAACACACTGGTTCCCCAAACAGGTGTATTTGCATTCCTTAGTGGACATTCTTGAGTTCATTAAGGTTATAGTGGGTCACACGTACAAGTGATCTCCACCCCACAAAAGAATTCGACCACGAATTCAAAAGGGAAAGACCAAGACAAACTGATACCAAAATTGTAACACCTCCATCCGTTACATGACATATAATAGATGGTCGGTCGGGGCCCAACATCATATGCCACAAATAGGCGGTGAAGTTATGGGTGAATATCAGAGTTGCGCATCCTAACACAGAGCATTCTCGCGGATGATTTTAAGTTGATTGACCTCAGCTCATTAGAATGTCCACAATATAAACCAATATGGAAATATCTTGTACCACGAAGGAATGTTATACAAATACATAAAAAGCTTGGCCTTATGGCCTTACAGTTAAGCTTAGTATATATAACTTCCATACATCGGCTCGCAGGCCAGCTACACATGAGCATAAAATCATAGAAACTTCTAGGGCCTTCAAGGGCCAGCATGGTAGCAGCAGAAGCAACAACACCAAGGGCTTCAGCCCCATGTCTTCCGCTCATCCCTCCTGCACCTACACGGGATAGTCCACCGCAATGGTGGTAAACAAAATAATAGTCAGCATTCAGCTGACCAATTTATAACGACACTACCCCTTACCCGGGGCAGTGGTATTCCTTCCCTTAGGCATATCATTTCACAAGAAGATATATCACACAATGTGCACTCACGCACATGCCATATATCACAAACGTCGCCCACACTGCCCGACGTTCTGTGCACTCAGGGCACATTATTGGTTTACCAGATATACCAGTCGTCCACCGCCATTGAAGGCCCGAAGCCTAACGTCAAACTTGTGCATTTTGCTCCATGGCTTTCAGCCTGAGTCTTTAGTCTTATTCTAACAACCCGGGATTGGCCCGTAGCCCCCCATGGTATCGTGACACGCAGGCATAAGCATCTCGTAATCTAGTAACGACCCGTGATTGGCCCGTAGATCGCCATAGTATCGCTACCGAGTGGCGGGCAGGACTAAGACATCTATCGAGTTCCAGGCGCCCAGGTAACCATAGTAGATAAGCATAACGCGGATACGGTTCAGCTGTGCCCGTTGCTCAAATCATTAGTTCAATGCTAAGACTAACGCGGGTCGGCATCCCCTTTTGAAGAGCTCATCAAGCTTACAAATATCCATCCTGTCCCCGAGGGACTGGCTTCACAATCATAGGTTAACTATTAGCCTTTGTCAGCGACACTCACGATCGCACGACATTAGCAACAAAACTCACTTTCCATCCCTAGCCCTAACCTTATCGTTCATAGCATACAACACAAGCACTTAGTCGGCATTTTCCTGGACTTCCACTCCAGTACTTCCTGCTACTATCCTTCACAGGTACAACCCACATAATTCACAAGCATATCCATTTATACGCGAAGTCTTCTCCGGTATGCAACATAGAACATCACCAATCCAGACCAACCTATCCAGATGGGCTTCACACAACATGCATATTCCGTACTACACATTTTTGGATCTATATGCAAGACTATTAGGGATTTCAAGAATCAACCCAAGGGAAATCCCTTCGTAATCCACCCTCTGGTGGAGGGAAAATCCATGCACATGCCAAAAAAGAAGGACTTCACATGTCCAAGAAGGAAGATCGTTACCCTTGACGACCCCATTGGAGCCATGGAAATCTAGCCAGTTGGAATGCACCGCAGCGTTCTTGCCTCCACGAATCTAGCCTCGGATCTCGATTCGGAACTAGAAAGCTCCACCGGCAGCCAGATCCCTTTCTCCTCCTCATCCTTACCCTCCCTTCTCTCTAACTCCTTTAGAAAGAGAATGACCAGGGTAAATGAGACTTATCTTCTCAATTCCGGCCTTAAAGCAGCAGGGAGAATCCTGGGCCATTAGATCCCAGATGAAGGAAATGTACTACCACAAATTTCCCTAAACATGGCTATTTTTGGGCTGACACTGCCTGTGACATGCCCGTGTCACAGGTCGTGTACCTTAAGCGGCACACAACTGAATTACCCAGAGCAGGACACAGCCACGTGACACGCCCGTGTCACAGGTCGTGTGCCCGAACACGCCTTCAGATACGTCCGTGTCTCTGGACGTGTACCTCTGGCCGCACACAATCGTGTCAACCTGAATAGGACACGGCCATGTGACACACCCGTGTCATAGGCTGTGTGCTCAATGACACACATGTGTCCTGCCCGTGTTCACAAGGCCTCAATGCCTTGGCCAACTCTAGAGTAGGACACGGCCATGTGACACGCCCGTGTCACAGGCCGTGTTCCCCACTCGAGGATCGTAGATCACAATTACTCGAGTGGTGATCGATGAACCAGAGGAGGACACACCCTCAGACACGCCCGTGTCGCAGGGCATGTTCCCTCTTGAGAACTCGTCGAGTGCATTTCGTTGAGCACTCGACAAGATGCTCAGCCATACAGAGCAGGACACTGCTTGGGACACGACCGTGTCCTATGCCGTGTCGCCCAGCCTGAACCCAAATATAGGATTCGCGGTGTTACACTAAGTTAGAAGGAAAAATACTTAGATGAACTAGAAGAAAAGCTTTTGATTGAGAGGAAACTTGCTGAAAGCTACTTCAAGCCAAAAACTGTTCTTCCACTCATCGATAAATCTTTTGCCCCCAAGAAATGTAGTGGTCTAGGCCATGTAGCTGAAAAGGGTAAGGCTGCTAAGAGAGCCGCTGCCAAAGGCAAAGGGAAGGCACCTCAAAATTAACCATCATTTAAAAATGTAATCTTTTCCACAAATCCATATGAATTTTAGACGTCTTATTGTGACTTTGCTAGGCCTACTTGTTGAAGCCGGGAAAATTTCCTACTCCAAAAATCGGATCAGGTGGCCTAAGGTTACCGACCCAACGGTTAGGCATGACGGCTAGCGGGCAAAAACACGGAAGTCGTCGAAAAACAAATAGGACCCCAGGCGCTGCAGCAGGAAGGTCCCACCACGTACCCGGAAGCTTAGAAGAAGCAACCCCTACACAACCAAAAATAGCCGAGCAGTGTACGAGGAATACTACTTAGTAACTAAGTCGCGGCGATTAAAGACTATAGTAGCAAGCTCACGAACAAGTATCTTTGAAAAAGAAATTCGAAGTCTCAGTTAATGTCCAAGAAAAGAGTTTGAGAGATCTCTGCGAGATTCTGAATTATCTCTCCTCATACCCATGAGGTCTTATTTATAAGGAAATCTAAATGGAGGGGGGTCTTATTTATAAGTCCACCCCTCAGTAACTAGGCGACTTCCTAGAAGAGCTCGCATGGTTGGGCGAGTAGCTGACCTAGTCGCCTACATGGCGATTCTGCGCGGGGAGCACTCCATGCTCGTCCAGGCCTTCTACTGGCTAGCACGTTGACTCTGACCTCTATGTTGACTTGTTGACTTTGACTTCTGCTAACCTGGCTCTGGAGGGGTCCACCCTCGACGAATATGGGTTGCATGAGCTCGTCATACTTGCTCAGGCCTTCTGTTGTCTAGCGCGTTGACTCTAACCTCTGTCTTGACTTCTTGACTTTGACTTCTGCTGACCTGGCTCTAGAGGGTCCACCCTCGACGAATATGGTTGTACACAATACCTACTCTTTTCGAGTGATGTAATAACTCGTAAAGAATCATCCAACACTAATTCGGCGAGGTGCTTGGTTGATATCTGAGTTACTCGCCTTTGATGGATGGCTGCTGAACTCTATAAATAGGGGGGTGGTTGGTCTTTGAGGTATGCTTTTGGAACCCGCACGCGATGTCAAAATCTACCGAGGAAGCCTACCGAGAGGGCCTTGCCGCACTGTCCGGACTTCTTGAGTCTAGGCCTAAAAGGCTGCAAGAAGGCGATGTCACTGCCGATCTGCCTCCTCACAAAAAAATGAAATTGAAGAAGTTGAAGAAGATGCTCGCCTACAAAGTCGACAACCCACCTCCAGTGGCGGAGAATTCGCCACCCCGGTCGAGCAACATGAGCCTTCCACCAGCACACAACATCTCCTCGACGATCTTGGGCTGAGCGACATACCCGATATTTCCTTTCCTTACTTCACCCTTCTCAACTCGCCGGCTACTCCAGAAGTTGTTGGATCCAAAATACAGCTGCAGGAAGATCTCGCTACCTCACAATGTCGGCATCTTGCCGAACTCTGCAAAAGTTGTTGATTGATGTCTATCTTGCTGACCTGGTCTTTGTACTCACAACTCCTCCAACGTCGACTGCATGCAAGACTTTGGATGTCGCTCCCATGTGGGCAACTCCAAAAATCATCCTGGGAGTTTGGCCTCTGAAAGTGAGGGGTTAGATCTCAAATACTCTAGAGGGGGGGGGGGGGTGAATAGAGTATTTAAGGTTTTTATAAAATTTTCAACTACTTTAATCTAGTCCTAGTGCTGCAGAAATTAAATTAAAGCACAAACACAACAGTCCTAACTATCACAGCCACAGTAAGAAATAAAATAAAAGAGTAACCAGACAACACAAGAAATTTATAGTGGTTCCTCAAAACTTGGGTACATCCGCTCTTCTACCACCCTGGTAGGAATCCGCTCATGTTTTTGATCAGGTGCCTGAAACCAATGAGCTTTTGATCAGGTGCTCAAAAACCAATCCTCAAGTCTTTTGGTCAGGTGACTTGCAAACAGTAATAACTTTTGAAGGGAGTTAAGAACCCTTTATACAGTGGGGGTGAGAGATTGATTTTGTCTTCTCTTTCTCAATGTATAACTGAAAAGACTTTTGTGGATATGATGTTTGTAACAGGCTCCCCCCGAGATGTAGAATGGTTCAGGATATTAGAGCCATGCTTCAGGGTGATAGGCCTTCAGTATTTCAGCTTTGACCAGACAACGTATAGGAACTTCTTGACAGATAGAGGGTTTGTTGTCCATGAAGTGTCCTGGAGTATAGAAGAAAGAAGACTCTTGATTTTGATTTGATGTTCTTCTTCTTCAGATTGCTGATATTCTTCTAGTCTAGATCTTGTATTTCTGTATCAACTTTCTATCTCTTTTTGTTTGTTTCAGAGTGTTGTCGAGAGAGAGAGCAGCAGAAGATTCTTGATTCCTGATTCACAAAAAACTGACTGTCTCTGTGTGTCTATCTCTGAGGAAGGAGAGATGGAAAATCCCTTTTTGTATATTCCATATTATCTTCCTTTTTAAATTTTAAATTCTTCTGCATTCAATGCTGATGGCCTGGAGAATGTTTTGCATTAATTGAGTTTCCTCAACTGTCCCATAGAAAAATGACAATCAATAATCCTGATGAAGACCATAATTAATGCTCCATCTAACGGTAATATTTAGAGAATATTTTAGCATTAATTACTCAGGAATTATTACGGTAGGAAAGGGACAGAAGGATGGAAATGACCAAGTCTGGATTCGTCGAACAGAGAACAAAAATCGTCGAGCTTAGTCCACAGTTCGTCGAGCTGAGAATTTGACTTCGTCGAGCTGAGTCCAGTGAAGTGCTTTTGGACTTAGATATTACTGGAATGAAATGCTGAAGTAGAGTATCCAGAAATCGTCGACCTGAGAACTGGGTTCGTCGGGCTGAGAACTTCTAACTGCTGCTAGATATCTCTTGCCAATTTGGTCGAAGTTCGTCGAGCTGAGTCCACAGTTCCTTAACTTCTTGACACAACTTCTGTGGAATGTGTCGACACAAGTCCTACATGTCGACACAATTGTTTCTTGTCTCGACATAGTTATTGTTTTGATAGAAATCTGGAGTGTGTCGACAGAAGTCCTGTGTGTCGACACAATTGCTTCTTGTCTGGACAGATGTTCTACGTGTCGACACAAGTCCTGTGTGTCGACACAGTCTGGCTTCTGGTGTCGACACAGTTGATGTCGACAGATGTTCTGCGTGTCGACACAATCTGGCTTTTGGTGTCGACACAGCTGATGTCGACAGATGTTCTGTGTGTCGACACAAGTCCTGTGTGTCGACACAATTGCTATCGGCAAATGTTCTGTGTGTCGACACAAGTCCTGTGTGTCGACACAATCTGGCTTGTGGTGTCGACACAGTTGATGTTGACATATGTTATGTGTGTCGACACAAGTCTTGTGTGTCGACATAATATGGCTCCTGGTGTCGACACAACGTTTCCCAAGTGTTGACATAATTGCTTGAGTCTCTGGCAGCTGTTGAAGGCTGGTCCATGTGATGTTGATTCTAAGGACTTGGCCTAAACTCTAGGACACAACCATGACCCTGGCTGTACATGATGGGTCATATGATCCTAACTTAGTGAAACCTAGCCCAAATCAAACTAGGGATCCAACAATCTCCCCCTATTTGGGTAAGGTCACTAATTACAGACTCATAATAAAATCAAAAAAAATTACAAAGCATGAAAACATATATCTGGCAGGAAAAATAAACACATTCAGCAGATATATATATATATATATATATACACACACACACACACACAACAAGCTTTGTATCAAGAAATTAATAAGTAGTTTCAAAACAACACAAACTTATCAGTTCAGGTTTCACTTTCTCTTCTTCTTCTCCTTGTGCTTATCCTCTTTAGCTCTTTCACCAGGCTTAGTAAATATAATTTCCCTGTTGGGATCAGTACCTTGCACCTTTGTCGTTATCATATCAGCATCCCCTATGATATTTAGAGATGTAGCCCTTGGGACCATTGCTTCTGGATGCAATTTCATGTAGTCATCAACATTAAAGAATTTTTTAGCCTTTTCAAACCTTTTGAGCTCTTCCTTCTGTATTTTGACATAGTAGTATACTCTGATGGATCCTTTCCTTCAGCTCTGGCTTTATTGATCATAGAAAGGCGAACCACTTCATGGAACCTGGCCATCCTAGTTGTTGTTGCTGTTTCAGGATCTTCATATGGTATAGGTGGGGAAGCAGGTCTGTTGGAGCTTTCAGCTTTGTGATGTTCTGGGAATTGTTGTTGTAGTTGTTGTTGATGCTGCTGTTGTTAGGTTGGTCCTGCTTGACTGAAGAGTAGTATCTCTGCTGGCTGCTTCCTGGGGATGAGGACCTACCCTGATGCCTTTTATAAGTTAGAAACTGAGTAGTCCTTTGAGATGTTATGCCTGAAGCACCAGCAGCTGGAGGAGCAGGTGGAGGAGGATCCTTCCTGAATCTTTGTGTAGGAGGAGGTGAATACCTTCTGCTTCTCTTTATTTCTTTCTATTCATTTTTAGATTGCCACATCCAAGCAGGCATACCCTTATAAGGAGTTATTTTATGAAGGATATAATAAGGGGTGTCATTTGCTGGATTGGGCTTTGGAACGGGAGGTGGAGGTGCTTTCCTTTTCTTAGAAACTTGCTTTCTCTTGGGTTCCTCATCAGAATCCTCATCCTCCTCCTCCTCCTCATCATCATCAGAAGAGTCTTGAGGATTGTCATATAGAGCATTTAAAGCTTTTAGGGCTTCAACAGAAATTGGAGCAGAAATGGTTTCTGGAGGGGATGAAACACTGACTAAGTCAGCCTTAGCTGGAGATGGAACGGCTATAGTCTTTGGAGCAGCAAAAATAGGCTTGAGTTACTTGGCAACTTTAGGACTTATTGGAGAGGAATAAGGAATTATTGCCAAAGATGGCTTAGTATAGTCAGCTGGAGGAAAGATCAAATAAGCTGTATCAAAAATTCTTAACAAACTTAACAAATCTACTGTGGGATTAATAATATAATCACCAACAATATTTATTTCTCCTATTACCGACTCATCTATGTCCATGTCAGTTTCAATAAAATGAATTAAATCAAACAAATCTCCATCATCTGCTGCTGCTGCTACTATTTTTGCTGGAACTGCTGCTACTGCTAGAACTGCTGCAGCTTCTTCATCAAGTATCTCCCCCTGCCTGGTTTCAGTGCAAACTGGAGACAGGCCCCAAACTGAAGAGGGGGCAGCAGAGAGGGCAGAGATTTGGGCAGCAAGAGATGATATAGAAGTAGCAAGAGGTAAAATGGCCTCTTCTATGATGGTTTTAGGAGGGGAGTAATGAGGGTAATGAGAGAGGAGATGGTGGAGGGGTCCAATGGTGGAGTTGAAGATGGTGTGTCAGAAGGTGTTTGAGTGGAAACATATAGAGGGATGGTATTAGTTGGTGGGGTTGGAGGAGGAGCATCTTGCATTTGGCCATCTTGTGGGGAAGGAGAAATGAGGGGGGATAGGAAGTTTAAGGATGGTATAGAGGATAAATGTGGTGGAAGATGGGATGAAGGAGGTGTTGGAAGTGGTGATGGAGATGGTGTAGCTTGGTGAGATTGAGTTGGTGTTCCATGTGGAGATTGAGGTGGGGTAGGAAGATGAGTATGAGGTGAAGATGGAAGGATGGGGGATGATGGAGGTGTGGGAGTTTGAATGATTGTGTGGGTTGTGGAGGGAAGTTGTGTTTGAATTACTGGAAGGGATGGGGGTGAAGGAGTGATCTCTTCAGAAGGGTGGAGAGTGGTTGTATCAGCCTTTATACTTTCAGAAGCTTTTGTGGAAGAGGGAGCCTTGGAGGGCTTTATGATGGTCCTCTCCCACTTGCCAAAAAGAGCACAAGTTATCCTCTTACTGGCATTTATGAATATGGTCTGGGAGACCAGTGATTCAGCAGCCTTCTATTTCAGGAAGATCCCTAGGATCCTTCCAAAACTAACTTCCTTTTTATTATTCTTTTTATTAATAAGATCAAATATGATCTGTGACCAGTTCACCTATTTCTTGTTCACCACTACACACAGAACCAGAAATTGATGCCTGGTTATATAGTCGTGTGTAGTGTGCTTGCCCAGCAAGACTTTCCCAACTCTATCTGCTAGAAACTTAAATTCCGTAGAGAGATGTTTTTTCAGTAATTTGTTACGGTTTTCTCCAGAGTAACCCATTAGACTTAGCATCTCATCATACAGTTCATTATCAATCTCTAATGCATCTTCTGCATTACTTAATCCAAAGATTTCAGTTAAAATGACGGGAGAGAGAGAAACGACATTACCCGCTATTGTTCCAGTCAGTGTGTTGTCATCTCTTGTGGAGGAAGTATATACCCATTCCCTGATTTCTAATCCAGATATTTTGATCCTTGTGGTTAGCAGAGTTTTCAATTTCTGGTCGTCAATAAGTTGCAGGATTACCAGAAAGACAGGGTCGGAATGTTGGAATGAATCGAAATCCACATCGAATCTGGTATCAAACTTCATTACTGCAAGGGTTCCCACTGGAATCGCCATTTTAGTACCTGTAACAGAAAAACGACGATCAAGTGCAAAGGAATTGATTGTCTCTTAGATATCTGCAAGGAGAAAATAACCAAACTAACAATTCATCAAGGCAAGTATACCTATCGAAATGCAGCTAGGGGACACAAGTGTCGTATTGAAATCCGGGAACAGTTGAGTAAGCTTACTCACACGAAATCTATTATTTTATCGACGGAAAAATTAAGTTTTTTAGAAGAAAGCTAAACGTGCTAAAGGAAGAGAACTACTTGCAATGAAAGAGAGCTACGTGCATGAAAAGTTAAAGAGAGCTAAAAGAGCGATTAACTCAAGCTTAATAACGATGAAGGGGAAAATGCACTCGATCAGAAATCATCACGGCAAGAGTGGTTAGAAAAATACGATAAATAAACCTAAGCTAATTAGGGTAAAGGTCCTTGACCGTGGAGGTTCCATGAATATTGACACGCTTCTCTCGAAGGCCGTGCCTAATTGAGTTTAGGAAGGTCCGACCAACTTTCGCCTAAATCGGAAGGCCTAAAACTCGCTTTACGCGGTGAACCCCTCTAATGGATTTTACTCCAATCCGGGAGATTTGAACGTCTGCCTCTCTCGAGGGGTGCGAACAACTCCCTTTACTCTTGAGTGCTCATTTCAAACTTTCGGCCTCTCGGCTAGCCCAGAATGAAAGCAAAGGTGGAGAGTATATATCTATGATATACCTCCAACCCGTGATAAATCAAGAGTAATTCAAGGCTAAACCCTAAAATGAAGAGATAAGATTCAAAGCATCATAACCTAATCACTCGAACCTCGGATCATTATGATCGAGTATATGGAGGATTAGTTAATCATGGTGAGGTGAAGAGAGGGGATGAGTAGAAGAAGAATAATGAAAACAGAGCAGAAACGTAAAAGAAAACAACACTTTTATTAATGGAAACAGAGATCTTACAGCTTGAAAACCAGAGATTACAAGTGCATGAAAAGGTAAACTACACTATCATTAGCATCATACTACAGAAAGAAGCTAGGAACTAATACAGGGAAAGCATAAAGCTAGAGCTACGAACTAAAAATGAAAAGACATGCTTAAAAAGTTCAGAAATACAAAGGACAGAACCTCCCCTCTCAAAGCCAAAGGTCTCCCTGAACCCTTAGAGTTGGGCTCTATTTATAGAATTTTTCGGGTCGGGTCACGCCCCCCTGTCACGCCCGGGTAGGGCGTGACCCTGGGGCGTGACACATTCGGCGCGACTTTTTCGGGCTGGAATTTAATTCTGGCGAAGTAGCTGGAGTACACGCCCACTAGTCACGCCCTGGTAGGGCGTGACCCTGGGGCGTGTTCTTTGCGGCGTGACTTTGTTGAGCTGATATTGAATGCTGGAGGTGACGGGCGGAATTGCTGAAGTACACGCCCATATGTCACGCCCGGGTCAGGCGTGACCCTGGGGCGTGACACTTTCGGTGCGACGGTGGAGCGGGAAAAACGAGCGCGCTGCGGCGATTCCTCGGAACCTGGGGACACGCCTCTAGTACACGCCCGTGTCGGGTGTGACACGGGCGTGACCGAGGGCGTGTACACTAAGTTTCCACGGAATGCAGTTTCGGACCAATTGCTTCATTCCTCTGGGTTACATGCCCTAGGTACACGCCCTGGTAGGGCGTGACCTTGGGGCGTGTCACAGCAAACTTCGGCTGAAAGCCGTGAAAACCTGCAAAAAGTAGAAAAAAATGCATTAGCGACAAAAATATATACAAAGGGGAATCAAAACAAGTACTTTATAAGACACGATTTGCTTTAAAACCCCGAAAATATCCTAATAAAATTGACTGTAAACCGTATTATCAAATTCCCCCAAGCTTAAGTTTTGGTTGTCCCCAAGCAAAGATATAAAGACTAGCTAATCATAAAAAGTGACTAATTCAAAAAGTTTTAATCATACTCACACAAGTACTATGCGAAATTCTTGGCAGGGAGAATGTAAAACGTAAATCTAAAACAATTATTTAGGTATGGTTTAACTTTTATAAACTTTACTTAATAAAAATAAATCATCCAGAATTTTGACGAAATTCTTTAAATAGATTTGAGCAAGGCAATGACAATGAATAGAACGTATTGAGTTATTACTAGATCCAAGCAACACATTATAATTATATCAATTAAATAACAAAAATCTAAGTTTAAATCCAAAACTAAAACTGATTTACTTTTCTTCTTTTCTTCGTTGTTAAATAAAATTAAAAAAAGGCGTGAATCAAAAGGACTTAATAGGACCGAAATGTTTGGTTTAGGAATATGAATAGGAGCGGAATTCAAATATAAACATGGAGGCTTAAAAATCACACTAAACCAAAACAACGAGTTTCAAAAAAAAAAAATTATTTTAAACAAAATATGTATAAAGAAATTTATTTTTTTTCTTTATGATTATTTATCTCTTTTTTTTATTATTATTATTTTCATTCATTTTTTTCTCTTTTTTTTTCAATACATTGCTTTTGAGAACAATTTTTTCAACAATTTCTCCAAATATAACACAAAATTTCCTATCAAAAAAATTAGCGTGATTAGATAGGTAGAAATTTGGGCTTTGGTGAAAATGAAATGCTGTGTTGAGTTATCAAATGAATTTGGAAAAAAGGCTCAAAAGCGGCTAACTAGTGGTAGAAGATTTTAGGTTGGCAGGAAAGCTCAAACGTAAACAAAAATGGCCTAAATCATTTTCACGTTTTTTTTAAATTTATTTAAAACATAGAGTTGATAAATTTCAAAAAACAAGTTCGAGATAATAAAAGAAGATTGATGAAATTATCTTGAAAATAAAAATAATATGTGACTTGGATCGTTCATATCTACTACGTTATTCAAAATTTGTTCTTACAAAAATTATCTAAAGATGAAAAGGAAAATAGTGGATGATAAATTTTAGAGAAAGTAAAGAAAATAAAGAATGGAAAACCATAATAGAAATGCACGTTTTAGAGAAATATTTCACCTTAACATGCTACCGTGAATTAGAAACACAGCATGACCAACATTTTACTTGTGAAATATGATTAAAAAAATGATTAGAAAAATTATAATTAACTGCGTTGTTTATAAAGAAGTTTGCGAAAAACAAAACATAAAAATGGGGTACTATTGAAATACCAAAATGCAGCTATATAAATATATTTTGTTTTTTTTTGGATTTTTTGGATATTTACAAAAAAGCAAAAAGGAGGAACTCATCCCCCAAGCTTAAAATCTACATTGTACTCAATGGAGAAGGAGGTTGGAGAACGAGAGAAAAGTAAAGGACATAAAGGAAAGACAGAATGAAAAAAAAAACAGGTACTTCCCCGGTTTTATTTTGCAGGGCAAGTTGAGGGATGCCGCTCCTCCATGCCTGTGCTGTGGATCTTCATGAAACGTCGTCCGGCGGACTTTGTCATGGAAGCAGAACCGTTAGAGCAGGCGATCGCAGAAGTTTCAGCTTGCCGGAGCCATTCGGGACAAAAAGTGTAAAATAAAGAAAACAGAAAAAGATAACTTGGGTTGCCTCCCAAGAGCGCCCTTTGTTTAAAGCGTCGTTTGAGCTCGACGCATCAAAATAAGAGTGTCCCAAATAGTGTTATTTTTTGAAAAATAAAGTTCGAAGAAAGTTCAAAGTTTACGAGAAAAATAAAGTTCAGATTAATCAAATGTCAGGACCGGAAAGATAGAGTTAACATGGTTAAGACTGACATCATCACAGAAATACAGTTTAAGACGCTGACCATTCACTTTGAAAGTACCCTTATCAGGGTGGGAAATTAAAACAATACCATAAGAAAAGACTTCTAAAACAGTAAAAGGCCCCGACCAACGTGATTTTAATTTACCCGGGAATAAACGTAAATGAGAATTATAAAGAAGAACTTGGTCGCCCGACTTAAAGATTTTTGGGTGCCTAAGATGTCGATCGTGCAAACATTTTGTCCGCTCTTTATAAAGTCTGTTATTTTCATATGCGTAAGAGCGCCACTCGTCGAGTTCGTTAAGTTGAAATTTTCTAAAATCGCCGACGGTGTGGGGATCGAAGTTTAAAAATCGTAAGGCCCAAAAGGCGCGGTGTTCTAACTCTACGGGTAAATGACACGATTTTCCATAAACCAACCGATATGGCGTACATCCGAGGGCGGTTTTGTACGCTGTTCGGTAGGCCCATAGAGCATCGTCTAATTTGGCTGACCAGTCTTTTCTAGATGTGGAAACAGTCTTTTCTAAAATTCGTTTTATTTCTCTATTCACTACTTCGACTTGTCCGTTAGTTTGGGGGTGATAGGCAGTGGAAAGCTTATGAGTAACGCCATATTTAGTTAGGATTTTTGAAAATTGCGCGTTACAGAAATGGGAACCCCTATCACTAACGATAGCGCGCGGCGTACCGAATCGAGAAAATAATTTTTTTAGGAAATTAACTACGACTCGGGCGTTATTCATAGGAAGAGCTTGGGCTTCGGCCCAACATGAAACATAATCAACGGCAACTAAAATGTACTTATTCCCGAAGCTAGAAGGAAAAAGGGCGACAAAATCAATCCCCCAGAGGTTGAAAACTTCGCACTCTAGGAAATAATTTTGTGGCATTTCATTTTTATTCGAAATATTCCCCGACCGTTGGCAACTATCACACCTACTCACAAAGGCATGCGCGTCTTTAAACAGGGTAGGCCAGTAAAAACCTGCGCTTAACACTTTGTGAGCGGTGCGAGCAGCTTGATAGTGCCCACCTGTCGGTCCTTCATGCAAATGTTTAATAATATCTAATCCTTCATCAAAGGAAACACACCTCCTGATCACTTGGTCTGCACAGACTTTAAAAAGATGCGGGTCCTCCCAAAAGTAGTTCTTCAACTCAGAAAAGAATTTCTTCTTTTGCTGAGATGAAAACTCTTTTGGGAGCACACGGGCCACTAGATAGTTGGCGATGCAGGCAAACCAAGGAGAAGTAGATGTGTTAATTATGAACAGCTTCTCATCAGGGAAATAGTAATGAAAAGAATTTTCGTCTAATTGTTCTATAAACGGGTTGTCTAGGCGCGAAAGGTGGTCGGCGGCCAAGTTCTCGGCACCTCGCTTATCATGGATCTCTAAGTCAAACTCCTGGAGGAGTAAGACCCAGCGAATCAAGCGAGGCTTGGCATCCATTTTAGAGAGAAGATATTTGAGGGCCGAGTGGTCCGTAAAAACAATAATTTTCGAAAGAGTAATATAAGGGCGAAATTTGTCAAAAGCGAATACTACAGCTAATAGCTCCTTCTCGGTTGTGGTGTAATTTTCCTGTGCAGATGTGAGTGTTTTACTAGCGTAATAAATGGGGTGGAAGTTTTTGGAAATACGTTGACCTAGTACGGCTCCCACCGCAAAACTACTCGCATCACATATTATGTCAAATGGAAGATCCCACACCGGAGCTATCATGATTGGGGCATTAACTAATTTTTCTTTTATTAAATTGAAGGCAGCTAGACAGAGGTCATCAAAGATGAATGGGGCGTCTTTTTCTAAGAGATGGGTAAGGGGCTTGGTGATTTTGGAAAAGTCCTTTATGAAGCGGCGGTAGAAACCCGCATGACCCAGGAAACTTCTTATAGCTTTTATGTTCGTAGGTGGCGGCAGCTTCTCGATAACTTCTATTTTCGCAACGTCTACTTCAATACCCCTTTCAGAAATTTTATGTCCCAAAACTAACCCTTCCCTCACCATAAAATGACATTTTTCCCAATTTAGGGCGAGGTTAGTTTCTTCGCATCGCTCTAAGACTTTTTCAAGGTTCTCTAAGCAACTATCTAAGGAATTCCCGAACACTGAGAAATCATCCATGAAAACTTCCATAATGCTTTCTACGTACTTGTCAAAGATGGCGAGCATACATCGTTGGAATGTAGCTGGCACATTGCACAATCCAAACGGCATTCTTCGGTAGGCGAAGGTGCCGAAGGGACAAGTAAACATAGTTTTCTCCTGGTCCTCGGGGGAGATGGGGATTTGAAGATACCCCGAGAGGCCATCGAGAAAACAATAAAAGCTATGTCTGAAAAGTCGTTCTAAAATTTGATCAATGAACGGCAAGGGGAAGTGATTCTTGCGGGTGGCGTCATTCAACTTACGGTAATCTATACACATTCGCCATCCGGTCACCGTCCGAGTCGGGATTAATTCATTATTTTCATTACTTACGACCGTTATCCCTCCCTTCTTTGGTACTACCTGTACTGGGCTAACCCACTTACTATCGGATATAGGATAGATAATTCCTGCGTCTAACAACTTCATAACCTCGCCCTTAACTACGTCTTTCATGTTTGGGTTTATACGGCGCTGAGGTTGTATCGAGTTACGTGAATTATCTTCCATTAAGATTTTATGAGTGCAAAAAGATGGGCTTATGCCCTTGATATCAGATATCTTCCAAGAAATAGCTTGACGATGCTTTTGTAAAATTGAAAGAAGTTTATCCTTTTGTGCGTCCGTGAGGTAGGCCGAAATTATGACAGGCAGCTTGGAGTCCTTTTTTAAGAAAGCGTATCGAAGGTGCTCTGGTAGTTCTTTCAGTTCCAAGGTAGGGGGGTCATCATACGAGGTTTTGGAAATTTGTTCTCTTTCAAAAACTATGTCCTCGTACACTTTTTTATATGTAAAATTAAAAGGGGTGTTGCTAGCGGCCATGGCGGCTTCGTGCAGCGATTCAGTTGGAAAAGTAGAAGAGGAACAGAAATCAAAAAATTCTTTTTCAAAATCAGAAAGGCGGGTGGAGAATTCTTCACTTAGGTGTAGAGATTCAGTTGGAAGAGTAGGAGAGGAACAAAAAATGGAAAATTCTTTTTCAAAATCAGAGGTGGGAGAGAAGGATTCTTCACTTACGGTATCCATGAAAAAACAGGAGTCATCATTAGCTAGTGTGCTCTTCATCTAGGGGGTGATAGAGAAAGTTACCTCATCGTCGCCCACTCGAAGGAAGAGCTTACCATTGCTTACATCAATGATAGCTCGGGAGGTGGCAAGGAAGGGTAGGCCAAGGATCAGGGGAACCTCGACGTCTTCTTCGATGTCTAAAATGACAAAGTCCACCGGGAAGATGAACTTGTCAACTTTGACTAGGACGTCCTCCACTATTCCTAACGGGTATTTGACTGATCTGTCGACGAGCTGGATACTCATGCGTGTGGGGTTGAGACTACCAATTCCTAACTTTTTAAACAACGAGAAGGGCATAAGATTAATACTCGCACCTAGGTCGGCTAAAGCGTGTTTGACAAAGAGATCACCAAAGACACACGGGATAGAGAAACTACCCGGGTCACTGATTTTCTTCGGTAATCCGTTTGTCAAAACCGCCGAGCATTCGACATTTAACGTGACATGCGAAATGTTCTCTAACTTCTTCTTGTTAGTTAGGAGGTCCTTAGGTATTTTGCGTACTTCGGCATCTGGGATATGGCTTCGTGGAAAGGCAGATTTACGTGGATTTGTTTAAACATTTCCAAAAAATGGGTGTATTGATCATCCTGTCGTTGTTTATTAAGTTCGGAAGGGTATGGCGGGGATGGATTATTTTTAAAGGTGGGTGGTGGAGTGAGTTGTTTTTCTAAAATAGGAGTGATAATTTCTTCGGCAGAGGGTGGAATTTTTAAAACGGGAACGGAGCTTTGATTTTTTAAAGCGGAAGCGGAGATTGCCTCGGGCTCTTCACTTATCGTACCAGGAACTTTCTTCCCACTCCGAAGAGTTATAGCTTTCGCTTGCTCTCTCGGGTTGGGCTCGGTATTGGAAGGAAGAGACCCTACGGGTCGCTCAGAAATCATTTTAGCGAGCTGTCCTACCTGATTTTCTAAATTTTTAACACTTCTGGTTAAGGTTCTAATCGTAGCGTCATTAGCATTCATGTATTTTGAAAACATTTCCTCCAAATTTGGAGGTTTTGGAAAACTTTGAGGAGGTGGTGGTGGTGCAGAAAAATCACTTTGCGTGGCGGGCGCACAGCATTCGATGGATTGCTCCACGAAAAATTCGGATGATTTCTTAACGCAGGATTATAACTATTCGGAAAATTAAAACCAGGAGGATGATAATTCACAGCAGAAAAATTATTAAAAGCAGTTCTAGGCATATTATTTACATAATCCAAATGTTCGGCGGGAGGAGTTGCAGATTCCCATACCTGAGGGGCAGAGGTAGCAGTCATCTCCGTAATTTTTTTGCTTAATATTTCGACTTGTAGTGCGAGTTGGGAGACGTTGTCCACTTCAAAGAGACCTGCAGGTTTGTTTGGGCGGGACCTAGGCATATTCCACTGGTAAGTGTTCATGGCCATGTCTTCAAACAGCTCAAGAGCTGCTTCCGGGGTCTTATGGTTTAAAGTACTGCCAGAAGCTGCGTCTATCATTTGCTTCGTGCTTTGATTTAGCCCATTATAGAACGTCTGCACTTGCAACCATACAAGCAGAGTGTGATGTGGGCATCGTCTTAATAATTCTTTAAATCTTTCCCAGGTTTCATAAAGGGTCTCAGAGTCTATTTGTCCAAAGGCAGAAATGCCATTCCTAAGTTTTGCAGTTTTAGCAGGCGGAAAATACTTGGCCAAAATTTTTCAGTTAATTGCGTCCAAGTAGTTATGCTATTTTTAGGAAGGGTGTTCAGCCACTGCTTAGCCTTAATTCTAAGAGAGAAAGGAAATAATCTTAGCCTAATAGCATCATTTGTGACACCATTTATCTTGAAGGTGTCACAAATCTCAAGAAAGCTGGCTATGTGTGCGTTAGGGTCTTCATCTTGAAGCCCGTCAAATTGCACATACTGCTGCACCATTTGAATTATGCTAGGCTTCAGTTCGAAATTATTATTATTTATTGCAGGGCGAACTATACTAGATTCTGTACCCTCGAGATTCGGTCGTGCATAATAGGACATAGGCCTTTGCACGGCTTCCTCCACGTTGGGTTCTGCCATTCTTAAGGTAGAAAATGACTCGGAATCCTCAACCGGCACTTGGGTAGTAGGGCCTTGAAATCGCGATCTTCTCCGAAGAGTACGCTCAATTTCATGGTCCAGGTCCAAAGTAACCGACGGACTTCCGCGGGTCATATACTAGAAGAAGAGAGGAGAAGAAAGACTAGAAAATAAAAGAGCTAATGAAGTTCGAAAAAAATTTTGAAATAGATTTTTTTATGTTTTAACTCCCGAACTTCCCAAGGGCTGCCCGGTGAAGGGTTCGCAAGGTACTAGACAAGATAGTGGCATTTAGAGCCACTTTGCCCTTTTCGAGAGAATTAGGTGGTGTAGAAAAATTTGTGATGTGGGTTTCTATTAAGTCGGCGGTAATTAAAATCCAGCCATTTAACTCTGAGCGAGTAGGCGGAAAATAAAAGCTACACTCACGCACTCGACAGAAAATTAAAACACACCCACTCTACAGAAAGTAAACACACTCTACTGAAATAAAGCCTGCCAATTAACTCAAGTGAGTAGGCGGAAAAAATAAAAATACGCACAGTTGCTTGAAATAAATCCAGCCAATTAACTCAAGTGAGTAGGCGGAAAAATTAAAAATACGCACACTTAACAAAATCCAGCCATTTAACTCAAGTGACTAGGCGGAAAAAATTTTAAAAGGAGGCTGAGAAAGAGAAGTGAAAAAATTAATAAATTCGAGTTTTCAATTTATCAACGAGCGTTGCGTCCCCGGCAACGGCGCCAAAAACTTGATTGTCTCTTAGATATCTGCAAGGAGAAAATAACCAAACTAACAATTCATCAAGGCAAGTATACCTATCGAAATGCAGCTAGGGGACACAAGTGTCGTATTGAAATCCGGGAATAGTTGAGTAAGCTTACTCTCACGAAATCTATTATTTTATCGACGGAAAAATTAAGTTTTTTAGAAGAAAGCTAAACGTGCTAAAGGAAGAGAACTAATTGCAATGAAAGAGAGCTACTTGCATGAAAAGTTAAAGAGAGCTAAAAGAGCGATTAACTCAAGCTTAATAACGATGAAGGGGAAAATGCACTCGATCAGAAATCACCTCGGCAAGAGTCGTTAGAAAAATACGATAAATAAACCTAAGCTAATTAGGGTAAAGGTCCTTGACCGTGGAGGTTCCATGAATATTGACACGCTTCTCTCGAAGGCCGTGCCTAACTGAGTTTAGGAAGGTCCGACCGACTTTCACCTAAATCGGAGGCCTAAAACTCGCTTTACGCGGTGAACCCCTCTAATGGATTTTACTCCAATCCGGGAGATTTGAATGGCTGCCTCTCTCGAGGGGTGCGAACAACTCCCTTTACTCTTGAGTGCTCATTTCAAACTTTCGGCCTCTCGGCTAGCCCAGAAAGAAAGCAAAGGTGGAGAGTATATATCGATGATATACCTCCAACCCGTGATAAATCAAGAGTAATTCAAGGCTAAACCCTAAAAAGAAGAGGTAAGATTCAAAGCATCATAACCTAATCACTCGAACCTCGGATCATTAAGATCGAGTACATGGAGGATTAGTTAATCATGGTGAGGTGAAGAGAGGGGATGAGTAGAAGAAGAATAATGAAAACAGAGCAGAAACGTAAAAGAAAACAACACTTTTATTAATGGAAACAGAGATCTTACAGCTTGAAAACCAGAGATTACAAGTGCATGAAAAGGTAAACTACACTATCATTAGCATCGTACTACAGAAAGAAGCTAGGAACTAATACAAGGAAAGCATAAAGCTAGAGCTACGAACTAAAAATGAAAAGACATGCTTAAAAAGTTCAGAAATACAAAAGATAGAACCTCCCCTCTCAAAGCCAAAGGTCTCCCTGAACCCTTAGAGTTGGGCTCTATTTATAGAATTTTTCGGGTCGGGTCACGCCCCCCTGTCACGCCCGGGTAGGGCGTGACCCTGGGGCATGACACATTTGGCGCGACTTTTTCAGGCTGGAATTTAATTCTGGTAAGTAGCTGGAGTACACGCCCACTAGTCACGCCCTGGTAGGGCGTGACCCTGGGGCGTGTTCTTTGCGGCGTGACTTTGTTGAGCTGATATTGAATGCTGGAGGTGACGGGCGGAATTGCTGAAGTACACGCCCATATGTCACGCCCGGGTCAGGCGTGACCCTGGGGCGTGATACGTTCGGTGCGACGGTGGAGCGGGAAAAACGAGCGCGCTGCGGCGATTCCTCGGAACCTGGGGACACGCCTCTAGTACACGCCCGTGTCGGGTGTGACACGGGCATGACTGAGGGCGTGTACACTAAGTTTCCACGGAATACAGTTTCAGACCAATTGCTTCATTCCTCTGGGTTACACGCCCTAGGTACACGCCCTGGTAGGGCGTGACCTTGGGGCGTGTCACAGCAAACTTCGGCTGAAAGCCGTGAAAACCTGCAAAAAGCAGAAAAAAATGCATTAGCGACAAAAATATATACAAAGGGGAATCAAAATAAGTACTTTACAAGACATGATTTGCTTTAAAACCCCGAAAATATCCTAATAAAATTGACTGCAAACCATATTATCAGGAATCTGAAGGCGCGGGACAGAGGTCGAAGAAAACGTAGATATAGGGTTTTCCAGAATATGAATCGACAAACTCCGTTCCACAAAAATTAAAAAAAATCTTCGACCTGAGGTCGACGAAATGATTTAGAGTTAAACAATTCGTCGAGCTCAGTCTGAAGATTTGAAGACATTTCGTCGAGCTCCGTTCGACGAAAGTTTTCTGAATCAGATTCGTCGATCTCCGGTCGATGAAAATTGCTTCACTCACAGAGACTTCGTCGATCTCCATTCAATGAATATTTCAAGAAATTTTTCCAGATCGTCGAACTCCATTTGGCGAAATGTGAAAAATTCATCGAGTGCAGACATAAACTAAACTAAGTCTTCTCCATTAATCATTCCAAGCTGATTTATAAAGAACAAGTGATTTCTCTCATCCAAAGGTTTGGTGAATATATCAGTTCTTTGTAAATCAGTATAAATATAGATAAGATTAACTTTGTTTTTGTCTACACACTCTCTAATGAAATGATGTCTCATATCTATATGCTTGGTCCTACTGTGATGAACTAGATTTTGTGCTATGGCTATAACACTTATGTTATCACAAAATAGAGTTGAATTATTTAAGTTGAGACCATAGTCCAGTAGTTGATTCTGAATCCACAACATCTGTGAACAGCAACTCCCAACAGCTATATTTTCTGCTTCAGCTGTTGATGTAGACACAGATGATTGTTTCTTACAAAACCAAGACACTAATCTCATCCCAAGGAACTGGCAAGTTCCTGAGGTGCTTTTTTTATCCACCCTGCATCCTGCAAAGTCAGCATCTGAGTATCCAGTTAACTTAAATTTTGACTCAGTAGGATACCATAAGCCTAGACTAGGACAACTCTTTATATATCTCAAAAATCTTTTTAAGAAAATTAGGTGAGATTCTTTAGGGTTTACCTGGAACTTAGAACAAAGGCATGTGGCAAACATAATATCAGGTCTGCTTGCTGTAAGGTATAGTAGGGACCCAATAATGCCCCTATATAGTTTCTGATCCACATGTTTCCCATGTGCATCAGAGTCTATTACAGCATTTATACCCATGGTGTTTTCTTTGCTGAGGCATCAGCAATCCCAAACTTCTTTATAAGCTCTTTAGTATATTTAGCTTGGGAGATGAAGATGCCATCAGGGAGATGCTTTGTAACACCTCCCCTGTAATGGACGTATAATATGGGTCCGGCCGGGGCCCCACAACATACGAACGCCACAGCTTTAGTATTAAAAGTTGATATAGCTACCCAAACTCAAAACACTTGCACAACACAGCGGAAAACCAAGCACAACTAGAAGTTATCCACTAACCCAAAAGAGTAAACAAATGGCCCTAAGGCCTTACATCAAATGTCCAAAAGGTAAACAGTACAATCAAACATGAATGTGCTCAGCACTCCTAGTCTACCTCGGCATGCAAGCCGGACAAAATAGTCTCAAACATACATCATCAAAAAGTAGTGCTACAAAAGAGAAAACACTTCATGGGCTTAGGCCTTTTTGGCCGGCGTGCTAGCTCCTGCGTGCGGTCCTTGCCCTGTAAAAATTATTAGTAACGTGGGTCAGCAAAGGCTGACCTCAAACTGTGTAACAACACATCTCCTCCCGGCCGCCCCTAACGGACCCCGGGGAACCCTCCAACCTGCAAGTCAGCACTTCATATGCAATATAAATTTCTATAAATAGAAAAACATTAAAACAGGCTTGGATGTCTCAATCAACAAACATGTTCTCTACTGGTTGAGCATATAAAGAAAGGGCCTACTATGCAACATGACATGAATGCAACACCCGGGCTTCACCCAAGGTACCCTACACCGTATGCATCTAGCACAACATCACATCAGTTGGGTACTCACATTTCCCCAATTGGCATAAAGCCTCAAACATTGAGGGAGACACAACTCCCTCACACGGCGCGCAGGCCGCCACATGGAATTCTTGCCAAGGCCCCACCCGCTCGTGGGCTTAGCCCCGGGCTTGCCTGCAAGCTCTGACGTCTCATGTCAGGATTCCAACAACCACAGACTGACCGATTCTAAGAAGCCTTGCTGGACCCCACCCGCTCATGGCCTCTTTGCCCGGGTTTGCCCCAAGCTTGGCATTCTCGTCAGTCTCACAGAAGGGGACTAGTCTCGCCGGGACACTCTCCACACATGACGCACATGTCACGGGATAGCCAGCCGACCACGGAGACATAGCCACGCCTTGGCACAACACAACCAAGACTAAACACATCGCAATCCCTCTTTGTACCGCAGCGTTCCCGCGCACCAAGGAAAACATCTCCAACTCGTGCGGAGCTAACCTTGTCCACCAAGGAAACCATCTCCATTCTCATACGGAGCTAACCTTGTCAAGGAAACCATCTACCACCACGAGGAGCTAACCTTGTCCGGGTTCGACTACATGTACTCTTTTCAAGCAAACGGGACAATCACCACCACAACACAAACTGCATCTTGCCGCAACGGAAATCTCTACGAATCCCTAGTTCGTATGCAACATCACCGAGTCGGACTAACGGTCGCGACTACGGCTTCACCCACCATGCCTAATCCACTAGCGAAGCGGATCTCTAATGCAAAGATATGCCGGGGACGGACTCAATCGACCCAGAAGTTCCTCTTGAAACTTGGCAATCCAAAACCCCTCTCATTTGAGAGTTTGGTGCCCAAAAATTAGAGAAAAGAAAACTAGATGATGCTAAAACGTGCATCCTAAAGACCGAGAGGAGAGATGTCGTTACCTTCCGACTCCTCTTCCTTGCCATGACAAACTAGCCGGATGGAAAACTTCGCAACGCTCCAAGCTTCACGGATCCGGACTCGGCTCGCGATTCGGAGCTCCGAAACCCTTCCTACAGCCCAAGAGTTCTTCTTCTTCCTCCTTGCTCTAGGTTTTCTCAAGATCTTAGAAAGAGAGGACTTGGAAAAAAGTGAGGATCTGCAACCCTAACTTCGGACTTAAATCCCCAGGAGATGGCCTGAACCGCTAGATCCCAAAACCAGAAAAAGAATGGCTGCGATTCGCCTGGAAAACAGAAGACCTGGGCCGAACACGGCCTGGCACACGCCCGTGTCCAGGGCCGTGTGCCTCATTCGCCGTCTCAAATCGACGCGCCTGGAATCAGACACGGGCATTCGACACGCCCGTGTTCAATCCAACACGCCCGTGTCCCCAGCGACACGGCCGTGTGGCCTGCCGTGTGTCTCCAACGACACGGCCCCAACACCAACCCGAGAGGTGACACGGCCTGGGACACGCCCGTGTCCCAAGCCGTGTGCCAAGTCTCGACACCCGTCGACAGGCTTTGTGTCGACACCGCGGAAAAACGTCGAGCGAAGATCGTCGACCAGGCGGGACACGCCCTGTGACACGCCCGTGTCACAGGCCGTGTGCCCCAGTCTAGACACATTGTCGAGCGAAAGTGTCGACACCTGGGCCGAGTGTCGACACGGCCTCGACACGCCCTGTGACACGCCCGTGTCGCAGGCCGTGTGCCCCACTCTCGACACTCTGTCGAGCACAAAGTGTCGACACTTGGGCCGAGTGTCGACACGGCCTCGACACGCCCTGCGACACGCCCGTGTCGCAGGCCGTGTGCCCCACTCTCGACACTCTGTCGAGCACAAAGTGTCGACACTTGGGCCGAGTGTCGACACGGCCTCGACACGCCCTGCGACACGCCCGTGTCGCAGGCCGTGTGTCTCACTCTCGACACTTTGTCGAGCGAAAGTGTCGACACTTGGACCGAGTGTCGACACGGCCTCGACACGCCCTACGACACGCCCGTGTCGCAGGCCGTGTGCCTCCTTCCAGAAATCCAAAAATTTTCCAGAACTGCAGACTGACCATGAAGCAAAAACTGGGGTGTTACAACTCTCCCCCACTTAACAGAATTTCGTCCCGAAATTTTCAAAACGAAAGGGTACAAAACTTAAATTGTACCTGACAAAAATAGTTCTGGATAGTCTTCTAGCATGGCCTGTTCTCGCTCCCACGAGAACTCCTCACGACCGCAGTTGTCCCAACGAACTTTCACGAGCTTGACTTCTTTATTCCGCAACTGCCGAGTCTCCGAATCTTCTATAGCGATTGGAAGGACTCGCGTCCTCAAGTCTTCGTCAATCGGCACCGATGCCGGCTCCATCACCACGCTAGCCTCCACCAAGGCTTTCCTCAACACGGAGACGTGGAAAACGTCATGTAATCCACTCAAATCTGCGGACAATGCCAGACGATAGGCTGCTTCTCCTACCCGCTCAACAATTTCAAAAGGCCCCAAAAACCTCGGACTCAACTTCTTGAGTCGGCGAATCCGCGAGACGCCTTTGAACGGCTTGACCTTCAGATAAACCCAATCACCAACTGCAAATTCTAACTTCCGGTGACGAGCATTAAAATATTTCGCTTGCCTGTCTTGTGCCACCTTCATACGCTCTTGGATGGTCCGTACCATCTCACAAGCGTCAACTACCGCATCCTTTCCCAAAAGTTTGGTGTCTCCCGCCTCTGCCCAAGACATTGGCGTTCGACACCGCCTCCCATACAAAGCTTCGTAAGGCGCCATCTTTATACTAGCTTGAAAACTGTTGTTGTACGCAAATTCTACCATGAAGAGGTGATCCTCCCACCTCTTGCCAAAATCAAGAACGCACATCCTCAACATGTCCTCCATAGTACGGTTCGTTCTCTCCGTTTGCCCATCAGTTTGAGGATGGAACGCCGTACTAAACCTTAGCTTCGTGCCCAAGTTTTTCTGTACCAACCTCCAGTCCTTGGACGTAAACCGTCCATCTCGATCACTGACTATGCTCTTAGGAATTCCGTGCAGTCGCACAATGTTGCGAACATACAACTCCACCAGCTTCTCCACGCTGTCCTCTTTACGGTTCGGGATGAAGTGAGCCACCTTGGTTAGGCGATCCACGATCACCCAAATAGCATCATTCCCATGCTGCGATCTAGGCAACCCATGCACGAAGTCCATGGAGATGTCCTCAAATTTCCATTTAGGAATTGGAAGGGGCTTCAGGAGCCCGCCCGGTTTCTGACATTCGGCCTTCACCAAGGCACATGTTTGGCAACGACTCACATACAAAGCTACATCTCGCTTCAACCCCGGCCACCAAAAGGATTTCTTCATATCCAAGTACATCTTTGTACTGCCCGGGTGAATGGAGTACTTTGAGAAGTGAGCCTCAAACATCAACTCCTCACGGAGATTGCCAAACTGCGGTACACAAACCCGTCCATCCTTTCTCAAGATTCCCCCGATCATCTCCCAGGTGCTGCTCTCACCCGTTTGAGCCTCCAACACAAAAGGTTGAAACTCCACATCTAATCGAGTCGCTTCCCGAATACGATCGGACAAGTCGTTTTGCACTTCAATCCAGTTCAACCGAGCCACGCTAGACTCGCCTCTCGCAACACATTCCAATCCAAGGGACTCCCATTCCCGAACCAACCGCTCATCATGAGCTTCGATCCAATTTCCTTGCCCCGAGTACTTTCTACTCAGCGCATCCGCCACCACATTGGCTTTACCCGGCGTATACTGGATCGCCACTTCGTAGTCTCCAAGAAACTCAACCTATCTGCGTTGCCGCATATTCAAGTCCTTTTGATCCAAGAGATACTTCAGGCTTTTATGGTCCGTGAAGATCTCCACTCTTGCGCCATAAACATAATGCCGCCAAATTTTCAGCGCGAAGATTACCGCCGCCAACTCCAAGTCATGGACGGGGTAATTCCTCTCATGAGGTTTCAGCTGTCTAGACCCAAAAGCTATCACCTTGCCATGCTGCACTAACACGCAACCCAAACCGCATCCCGATGCGTCACTGAAAATTTGAAATCCATCGGTCCCTTGCGGTAAACTCAAGATCGGAGCCATCATAAGCCTCTCCTTTAGGGCCCCAAATGCTTGACCGCACTCTTGGGTCCACACAAATTTATGGTCTTTGCGAGTGAGAGAGGTGAGGGGTAGAGCTATCTTCGAGAAATTCTCCACGAATCTCCTATAATACCCGGCTAGTCCAAGAAAACTTCGGACTTCCGCCACGGTCCTCAACACCGGCCAATCTCTGATGGCCTCCACCTTCGCTGGATCCACTGCCACCCCATCACCACTAATCACGTGGCCCAAAAATGCCACCTTCTCCAACCAAAACTCGCATTTGGAGAATTTTGCATACAACTCGTTCTCCCTCAACACTTGCAAAACTATTCTCAAGTGGGTCTCATGCTCCACTTCCGATTTGGAATACACCAAAATGTCATCAATGAAAACAACCACAAAAGAATCCAAGTATTCCCGGAATACCCGATTCATCAGATCCATGAACACCGATGGTGCGTTCGTCAGCCCGAACGGCATCACCGTAAACTCAAAGTGCCCATACCTTGTCCCAAAAGCAGTCTTGGGTATGTCCTCGTCCCGAATTCGTAGCTGATAGTATCCCGACTTCAAGTCCAACTTCGAATATACCACTGACCCCACCAATTGGTCAAACAGGTCATCTATCCGAGGGATCGGATACTTATTCTTAACGGTCAACTTATTAAGCTCTCGGTAGTCTATGCACAGGCGCATGCTACCGTCTTTCTTCTTAACAAACAACACCGGTGCGCTCCACGGTGAAGAACTGGGTCTAATATACCCTTGCTCCAACAGTTCCTGTAACTGTACCTTAAGTTCCGCTAACTCCTTAGGTGCCATCCTAAAAGGGGGACGTGACACCGGTCTAGCCTCCGGCATTAACTCGATCGAGAAGTCGATCTCCCGCCGAGGAGGCGCTCCAGGAAGTTCATCCGGGAACACATCCTTGAACTCTGCCACCACAGGCACTTCCTCAATCGACAGTTGGGAGAGACGAACCTCCAATAACGCTACAAGCGCTACCCCACCCTGGTTAACCGCCCGCACCAGCTGCATGGCCGATATCAGGGAACAGGCCACTCCACCAAGGCCCTCAAACTTGACTTCTAATTGCCCTTTACTCCTTAAGGTCACCACCTTAGAAAGGCAATCAATACTGGCGCGCTGCTCTGCAAGCCAGTCCATGCCCAAAATGACATCGAACTCTACTAATGGTAACACTGCCGCTTCCAGAGCGAAGACAACTCCATCTAGCTCCCAACAAATGCGCCCTTTAGCCCCGGTGGTCATAGATGACCCATTGGGCATGCGCACTTTCAGCTCTGCTCCCGACGAGAAAGACTCAACTCCTATTCTCCGGATGAAGCTCTCCGCAAGAAAGGAGTGCGATGCTCCCGTATCAAACAACACCCTAGCGGGGTATCCGAAACTAACACGAAGCCTACAACATAGACATTACACAAAAGTCTAAAAGGATGAAGCATAAAATTTAAACTTAAATTCTCTTCATACCTGTCACCACATCAGTTTGGCGGATCGCTTCTTGCTGTCCAAGGTTGTAAGCCCTTGGTTGCACCGGTTGGAACCGAGAAGCGCTCGACTCCGCCATCTTTCCTTTCTCTGCAGCACTGGGGCCCGAGCGCACAGACTGCTCCTGCTTTGACTCTTGCCCCGCTCCCCCTTGCTGACAAGCACGGGCTATGTGCCCAACCTTCCCGCAGTTGTAGCACGTCGGCGGTCCCCTAGAGTAGGAACCCCCAGGCGTCCAGTTGCTCCTCTCACCAGATCTGGAAGTATAAGGCTTCTTCCTCCACCTACTCCCATCAGACTTTCCATGAGATTGGGAAGGCTTCCCTTCCCCTTGCTTGGGAGTAAAACCCTTACGGCGTTGGGTTCGCTCCAAATCATTCTCCAAACTCCTGGCGGCTTCAACTAGCTCATTAAATCCCGCCCTCTTCATGGAGATGAGGGGTTGTCTCAGATTTTCCCTCAACCCTTGGTAGAAGAGGTTATCCCTCTCTACATCATCCGCCATTGTCGTTCCCGCATAACGACCCAAACGGGTGAACTCTTGCACGTACTCATCCACTGTCTTGTCTCGCTGCATTAGATGCAGAAACTGCCTCTGCAGGGCCAACCGAGTTGAAACTGGGATATACCTCTTAAGAAAAGCGTCCCCGAACTCTTCCACTGACGGGGTGCGTCCCGGAAACTGGCGGCCGCTATGGCTCACCCACCACAACTTGGCGTCTCCTTCCAACATGAACGCCGCATACTCAGCTTTCTTTTCCTCTGGCGTCTCTGCCGCCCTTAACAGTTCTTGAATGCGAACCCACCAGTCCTCCGCATCCGTTGGCGTTCCAACACCCTTGAAAGACGGGGGATGGAAACTCAGGAAATACTTCATGTGTCGGTCTCCATGTCCGACAACTACCCTCTCCGCCAAAGGCTCCACTCGCCTGGCTTCTGCTCCTGGCACGGCCGTTGCCGTATCTGGTGTGGCAGGGGCTGCCACCTGAGCTGCTGCTGCAGCTTGAGCTGCCACCATCGCTTCTGCAAGCATGCGGCAGAAGTCGGCCGGGTCTACACCCGTGCCCAAAAGACCTGGAGCAGTAGCACTGCTCGCCGAGAGATCATCCCTTGCTCTTGAAGTGCCCGCCTCGTTGCTTGCACTCTTCAGGAAGACAAGAAATAAGGGATTAGTCTCCAATCTCAAGACTAAAACATAAGGACACTCATGGTCCCGCGTTACTCTTATGTGGATAACTTCTCTACGCACTGACCTTGAATCTAACCTGGCTCTGATACCAAATTGTAACACCTCCCCTGTAATGGACGTATAATATGGGTCCGGCCGGGGCCCCACAACATACGAACGCCACAGCTTTAGTATTAAAAGTTGATATAGCTACCCAAACTCAAAACACTTGCACAACACAGCGGAAAACCAAGCACAACTAGAAGTTATCCACTAACCCAAAAGAGTAAACAAATGGCCCTAAGGCCTTACATCAAATGTCCAAAAGGTAAACAGTACAATCAAACATGAATGTGCTCAGCACTCCTAGTCTACCTCGGCATGCAAGCCGGACAAAATAGTCTCAAACATACATCATCAAAAAGTAGTGCTACAAAAGAGAAAACACTTCATGGGCTTAGGCCTTTTTGGCCGGCGTGCTAGCTCCTGCGTGCGGTCCTTGCCCTGTAAAAATTATTAGTAACGTGGGTCAGCAAAGGCTGACCTCAAACTGTGTAACAACACATCTCCTCCCGGCCGCCCCTAACGGACCCCGGGGAACCCTCCAACCTGCAAGTCAGCACTTCATATGCAATATAAATTTCTATAAATAGAAAAACATTAAAACAGGCTTGGATGTCTCAATCAACAAACATGTTCTCTACTGGTTGAGCATATAAAGAAAGGGCCTACTATGCAACATGACATGAATGCAACACCCGGGCTTCACCCAAGGTACCCTACACCGTATGCATCTAGCACAACATCACATCAGTTGGGTACTCACATTTCCCCAATTGGCATAAAGCCTCAAACATTGAGGGAGACACAACTCCCTCACACGGCGCGCAGGCCGCCACATGGAATTCTTGCCAAGGCCCCACCCGCTCGTGGGCTTAGCCCCGGTCTTGCCTGCAAGCTCTGACGTCTCATGTCAGGATTCCAACAACCACAGACTGACCGATTCTAAGAAGCCTTGCTGGACCCCACCCGCTCATGGCCTCTTTGCCCGGGCTTGCCCCAAGCTTGGCATTCTCGTCAGTCTCACAGAAGGGGACTAGTCTCGCCGGGACACTCTCCACACATGACGCACATGTCACGGGATAGCCAGCCGACCACGGAGACATAGCCACGCCTTGGCACAACACAACCAAGACTAAACACATCGCAATCCCTCTTTGTACCGCAGCGTTCCCGCGCACCAAGGAAAACATCTCCAACTCGTGCGGAGCTAACCTTGTCCACCAAGGAAACCATCTCCATTCTCATACGGAGCTAACCTTGTGAAGGAAACCATCTACCACCACGAGGAGC
Source organism: Platanthera guangdongensis (assembly GCA_039583875.1). Taxonomy (NCBI): domain Eukaryota; kingdom Viridiplantae; phylum Streptophyta; class Magnoliopsida; order Asparagales; family Orchidaceae; genus Platanthera; species Platanthera guangdongensis. The sequence goes on along the minus strand of CM077158.1, from coordinate 95,112,738 downwards.
TAACCTTGTCCGGGTTCGACTACATGTACTCTTTTCAAGCAAACGGGACAATCACCACCACAACACAAACGGCATCTTGCCGCAACAGGAAATCTCTACGAATCCCTAGTTCGTATGCAACATCACCGAGTCGGACTAACGGTCGCGACTACGGCTTCACCCACCATGCCTAATCCACTAGCGAAGCGGATCTCTAATGCAAAGATATGCCGGGGACGGACTCAATCGACCCGGAAGTTCCTCTTGAAACTTGGCAAGCCAAAACCCCTCTCATTTGAGAGTTTGGTGCCCAAAAATTAGAGAAAAGAAAACTAGATGATGCTAAAACGTGCATCCTAAAGACCGAGAGGAGAGATGTCGTTACCTTCCGACTCCTCTTCCTTGCCATGACAAACTAGCCGGATGGAAAACTTCGCAACGCTCCAAGATTCACGGATCTGGACTCGGCTCGCGATTCGGAGCTCCGAAACCCTTCCTACAGCCCAAGAGTTCTTCTTCTTCCTCCTTGCTCTAGGTTTTCTCAAGATCTTAGAAAGAGAGGACTTGGAAAAAAAGTGAGGATCTGCAACCCTAACTTCGGACTTAAATCCCCAGGAGATGGCCTGAACCGCTAGATCCCAAAACCAGAAAAAGAATGGCTGCGATTCGCCTGGAAAATAGAAGACCTGGGCCGAACACGGCATGGCACACGCCCGTGTCCAGGGCCGTGTGCCTCATTCGCCGTCTCAAATCGACGCGCCTGGAATCAGACACGGGCATTCGACACGCCCGTGTTCAATCCAACACGCCCGTGTCCCCAGCGACACGGCCGTGTGGCCTGCCGTGTGTCTCCAACGACACGGCCCCAACACCAACCCGAGAGGTGACACGGCCTGGGACACGCCCGTGTCCCAAGCCGTGTGCCAAGTCTCGACACCCGTCGACAGGCTTTGTGTCGACACCGTGGAAAACCGTCGAGCGAAGATCGTCGACCAGGCGGGACACGCCCTGTGACACGCCCGTGTCACAGGCCGTGTGCCCCAGTCTCGACACATTGTCGAGCGAAAGTGTCGACACCTGGGCCGAGTGTCGACACGGCCTCGACACGCCCTGCGACACGCCCGTGTCGCAGGCCGTGTGCCCCACTCTCGACACTCTGTCGAGCACAAAGTGTCGACACTTGGGCCGAGTGTCAACACGGCCTCGACACGCCCTGCGACACACCCGTGTCGCAGGCCGTGTGCCCCACTCTCGACACTCTGTCGAGCACAAAGTGTCGACACTTGGGCCGAGTGTCGACACGGCCTCGACACGCCCTGCGACACGCCCGTGTCGCAGGCCGTGTGTCTCACTCTCGACACTTTGTCGAGCGAAAGTGTCGACACTTGGACCGAGTGTCGACACGGCCTCGACACGCCCTGCGACACGCCCGTGTCGCAGGCCGTGTGCCTCCTTCCAGAAATCCAAAAATTTTCCAGAACTGCAGACTGACCCTGAAGCAAAAACTGGGGTGTTACATGCTTCACTTGGATGCCAAGGAAGTAGGAGAGCTCACCTATGCTACTCATTTCAAATTTAGAATGCATGAGGTCAGAGAACCTCTTGCATAATTTGGAATCAGTAGACCCAAATATGATGTCATCCACATATAATTGTACTAACAAGGTTTGATCCTTATGATGTCTAGTGAAAAGTGTTTTATCTACTATGCCTCTAATGAATTTATGCTCTATCAAAAAGCTAGCTAGGGTCTCATACCAAGCTCTTGGATCTTACTTTAGACCATAAAGAGCTTTATGCAATTTAAAAACATGATAAGGACGAGTTAGAGAAACAAAACCTAGAGGTTGTTCAACATAAATCTCTTCTTTCAGTACTCCATTTTGAAATGCACTCTTCACATCCATTTGATACACCTTGAATTTCTTGTAGGCAGCATAGGCCAGAAAACTTCTGATGACCTCTAACCTTGCAACTGGTGCAAAGGTCTGATCATAATCTATCCCTTCTTCTTGTCTGTATCCTTGACCAACAAGCCTAGTCTTGTTCCTCACAATTGTACCTTGGGCATCCAGTTTATTTCTATATACCCATTTGGTTCCAATAACTAGGTAGACTTGGGGTCTTGGAACCAAATCCCAAACTCTATATCTCTCAAATTGATTTGGTTCCTCTTGCATAGCAATAATCCAGTGGGGATCCTACTCTGCATCATGTATCGATTGAGGTTCAACCTGGGAGAGAAAATAGACATGCATCAAGTCTTGGTTGAGTTGATGTCTTATCTGTACACCTGCTGACATGTCTCCAATTACTTGAGATCTAGTATGATCCCTTAGTGTGACAAGATCATTTGGTGGAGTTGGTTCAGCAACAACATTTTGAATTAATTCCTCTTGTGGAATTATATTTGTTGTTGGATGAGATTCAGTCACTTCAGTTCCTTCTTCTTCACTTTCTTCTTCATCTTGCGGAGAAGGATGTGTTGGAGCCTCTTGGGTGAAGCTTAGTCAATCCAAATTCTCACACAAGTGAGGTACCTGCAAAGGATTACTGGTATAAACTTCTTTCTCCTTGCAAGACATGTTAGCCTCATCAAATGTAATATGAATAGATTCTTCAATTTTTAAAGATGATTTATTGAATACCCTATAAACTTTGCTTACTTGGGAATATCTTAGAAAAATTCCCTCTTCAGCCTTAGCTTCAAACTTTCTAATGTATTTCTTGTTGTTATTATGTATATAGCATATACAACCAAATACTTTAAAATAGTTGATTTTAGGTTTATTCCCTTTAAGTTATTCATAGGGAGTCTTATTCTTCAGTTTATGTATCAAGCTCCTGTTCAAGACATAGTTTGTTGTGCTTACAGCCTCTGCCCAAAAGGTTAGTGCCATGTAAGCATCTGCAAGTAATGTACCTGCAGCTTCAATTAGGGTCTTATTTTTCCTTTCAGCTACCCCATTTTGTTGGGGAGTTCGAGGAGCTGAGAAGCAGTGCCTGATACCTTCCTTCTCACAGAACTCATGCATAAGAAGAGACTCAAACTATGTACCATGATCACTTCTGATCAATGTAACATAAGTAGAGTACTCAATCTGTATGGTCCTGAGAAAATCTGTAAGAACTTTAAAGGTATCTGACTTAGATCTCAGAAAGGACAGCCAAGTGAACCTTGAGAAGTAATCTACAATAACTAAGGTGTAGGATTTCCCTCCTAGGCTTTGCACAGCAAAGGGTCCAAAAAGATCCATGTGTAGCAAATACAAAATCCTAGGTGAATCACTTTTATTTACTGATTTAAAGCTAGTTTTAGTTTGCTTGCCTAGTTGACAAGACCTGCAAAGGCCTTCCTTCTTGTAGGGACCAGAAGGTAAGCCTATTACAAGACTGTCTTTAGATAACCTGACAATGTTTTTCATGTTAACATGACCTAGCCTTTTATGCCATAATTCATTCTGAGTACTAGATATGTTGAGTAGGCAGATATCTGAATTAGCAGAATAGAAATTAACAAAGTAGATGTTGCCTTGTCTATTCCCAATTAAAACAATTTATTTTTCTTTATTAGAGATAGTGCAGGAGGTTGAGTTAAAGTGTACCTGATAACCTTCATCACATATTTTACTTATGGAGATGAGGTTATGCTTGAGTCCTCTAACATATGTCACTTTCTTGAAGGTGACAGCTCAAATTTTCACTTCCTTCTGACTGGCCACACTTTGAATCACCAAAGATTACCTTTGGCCCCAGCTTGAACTTATAGTTCATTAGGTTGTCCTTACTGCCAGTCATTTGTTTGGAGCAACCACTGTCCAGATACCATGTTTGATTTAACACTGGACAGCCCTTTTCCTGTAGTGAAAACAGTTAGTTGTTCTTGACCCAGGTTACCTTGGGTCCTTTATATTGCTGGTAAGAAAAGATAGATATTACAGAAAACTCTGGTTGAGATTTGTATCCTAGTGGGTGATATCATCTAGGTGGAATTATCCAGTCAGCTAATTGATTAAATGGTTTCCTAGGTTTATTAAAGTTGTTGTTATAGTTATAATTTTTGTTAAGTCTTTCTGGGTTCGACGAATTGTTGTGAGTTTGTCGACCAGAGTTCGACGAATGGGGATGAGATCATCGATCTCTGCCCAGAGAATGAACATGTTCATTTTCTGTGCCCCACGTTCATCGATCTCTGCTCGACGAACCATACAAAGTTCGTCGATCGAAGTTAGACGAATAATTATAGCTTAAGTTTGCGTTCAGCGTTCGTCGACTAGAGTTCGACGAACTGGCCACATTTCGTCGATCTGAGTTCGAGGAAATCTGCTGAACTTTGTTTTTACCTAAGGTTTTCTGATTTTTGTTGTTTTGACCTTTTGATTTGGGAATTTCTTCTATGGTTTGTTTATGGTTTATTATTTCTTTCCCCTTAGCTGAAACAAATTTGGTGGGGGTTGTCAAAATGTTTTTCTTGAGAATGGGGGGCAAACTTGATGAAGCACCCAAGCCCAGCTTGCCATTAAGTCTGGCATTGACTGTGCTTGTAATGTCCATTAGCTTGAGGCTTCTCCCATTGAGAGTTTCCTCAAGTTATTTAGCCTCACATAACTCAGTCTTTAACAGTATGATTTGTTCATTAGCTAAATTCAATTCATCCTTTAACCTATTGTTTTCAGAAAGAACATTTCTATGTTTCCTAGTTTTTCCCTAAGTGTCTTGATTTGTTTTTCTGAATTTATTAGATCTATGCACATGGTTTTAAATTCAGTTTTAAAAGAATCAGAACTATAATCATAAGAAGAAAGTACCTGGTCAGCTTCTGATTCAGAAGCTCCTTCACTGTTTGATTCTTCTTCTTCATCTGAATGACTCCTGGAGGCATCAATGGCCATGTGGCAAACTTCTTTAGCCCTTGCCTCCTCTTCTTCTTCACTGGAGCTGGAAGATGTGGATTCATCCTCAGTTTCACTCCAGCTTTTAGTTACAAAACCTTTCTCCTTCTTGTTGTATCTGCTGGAGGAAGGCCTGCTGCTTTGTTGTCTCCTTGTGTCCTTCTCTCTTCTCTTCTCCTTCTTCTGATTCTCTGGACACTCTGAGAGGAAGTGTCCAGATTTCCTACAGCCAAAGCACACCACTTCTTTAGTGGGGGTTTTTGTCATACCTTGGCTTATCATCCTGCCTGGATGACCTTTTTCTGAAATCTTTCCTTGCCATCTTGTAGAATCTTTTGGCAAGTAGACCCATCAGCTCTTCATTTATTGTTGGAGCTTCTGTCTCCTCAGCAGCCTTGAATGCAATATTGTGCTCCTTCCTTACTGGTGGTGGTGTTCTCTGCTCAGCAGCTTCTCTAGATTTGATGAGCTATTCATAGGACTTGAGCTTTCCTAAAAGAGATTCAGTGGAAATCTCATTCAGGATCCTGGCCTCCTTGATGGGCCAGATCCTTGAATCCCATGAGCTTGGGAAGCACATCAGGATTTTATCATTCACATCTGTGAGGGTGATGTCCTTGTCCAAGGTTTTTAGCTCATTGATGATTGAGCTCAACCTATTGTACATGTCTGCTACTGACTCAGCTTCCTCCTTCTTGAAATTCTCATACTGAGATATGAGATTGGATCTCCTGTCCTTCCTTTCATCTGCAGATCCAGCTACCATTTGATTGAGGGAATCCCAGATGGCCTTGGCTGATGTGCATTCAGCCACTTTTTGAAAAATGTCATCTAACATTGTTTGGGCCAGAATATTCATGGCCTTGGCATCAGCAATTTTTGCCTTCTTCTGGGAATCAGTCCACTCAGGTGGTGGGACTGCATTATTACTGGTTGTTGCTGTAGAGGTGGAGGTAGATGGTTGAGGAAGACCTGTCACAATGGAATTAAAAATGTCCTCATCAATAGAGTTCATATATAATTTGATTCTTGCCTTCCATATGACAAACCTATTTAGGTTGCAAACAGGAGGTCTGGTGCTTGCATAGTCTTTGTTTTGTGCCATGCTATGTGTATTACTATAGTAAAATAAATATTAGATCTAATTCAGGATCTTTGGTTCAAGGGTTATCCTGTACAACCAAAGGAACCTTTCTCGGATACCAATTGAAAGTGAGGGGTTAGATCTGGAATACTCTAGAGGGGGGGGGGGTGAATAGAGTATTTAGGTTTTTTATAAAAGTTTCAACTACTTTAATCTAGTCCTAGTGCTGCAGGAATTAAATTAAAGCATAAATAAAACAATCCTAACTATCACAGCCACAGCAAGAAACAAAAGAAAAGAGCAACCAGATAACACAAGAAATTTATAGTGGTTCCCCAAAACTTGGGTACATCCACTCTTCTACCACCCTGGTAGGAATCCACTCAGGTTTTTGATCAGGTGCCTGACACCAATGAGCTTTTGATCAGGTTCTCAAAAACCAATCCTCAAGTCTTTCGGTCAGGTGACTTACAACCAGGAATAACTTTGAAGGGAGTTAAGAACCCTTTATACAGTGGGGGTGAGAGATTGATTTTGTCTTCTCTTTCTCAATGTACAACTGAGAAGACTTTTGTGGATATGATGTTAGCAACAGGCTCCCCCTGAGATATAGAATGGTTCAGGATATTAGGGCCTTGCTTCAGGGTGATAGGCCTTCAGTCTTTCATCTTTGGCCAGACAAAGTACAGGAACTTCTTGATAGATAGAGGGTTTGTTGTCCTTTGAAGTGTCCTGGAGTATAGAAGAAAGAAGATTCTTGATTTTGATTTGATGTTCTTCTTATTCAAATTGCTGATATTCTTCTGGTCTAGATCTTATATTTCTGTATCAGCTTTCTATCTCTTTTTGTTTGTTTCAGAGTGTTGTCGAGAGAGAGAGAGCAACAGAAGATTCTTGATTCCTGATTCACAAAAAACTGACTGTCTCTGTGTGTCTGTCTCTGAGGAAGGAGAGATGGAAAATCCCTTTTTGTATATTCCATATTATCTTCCTTTTTAAATTTGAAATTCTTCTGCATTCAATGCTGACAACCTGGAGAATGTTTTGCATTGATTGAGTTTCCCCAACTGTCCCGTGGAAAAATGGCAATCAATAATCATGATGAAGACCACAATTAATGCTCCGTCTAACGGTAATATTCAGAGAATATTTTAGCATTAATTACTCAGTAATTATTACAGTAGGAAAGGGACAGAAGGATGGAAATGACCAAGTCTGGATTCGTCGAACTGAGAATAGAAATCGTCGAGCTGAGTCCACAGTTCGTCGAGCTGAGAATTTGACTTCGTCGAGCCGAGTCCAGTGAAGTGTTTTTGGACTTAGATATTTCTGGAATGAAATGCTGAAGTAGAGTATCCAGAAATCGTCGACCTGAGAACTGGGTTCGTCAGGATGAGAACTTCTAACTACTGCTAGATATCTCTTGCCAATTTGGTCTAAGTTCGTCGAGCTGAGTGCACAGTTCTTTAACTTCTTAACACAGCTTCTGTGGAATGTGTCGACACAAGTCCTGCGTGTCGACACAATTGCTTCTTGTCTCGACATAGTTATTATTTTGAAAGAAATCTGGAGTGTGTTGACACAAGTCCTGTGTGTCGACACAATTGCTTCTTGTCTGGACAGATGTTCTACGTGTCGACACAAGTCCTGTGTGTCGACACAGTCTGGCTTCTGGTGTCGACACAGTTGATGTCGACAGATGTTCTGTGTGTCGACACAATCTGGCTTCTGGTGTCGACACAGCTGATGTCGACAGATGTTCTGTGTGTCGACACAAGTCCTGTGTGTCGACACAATTGCTGTCGGCAAATGTTCTGTGTGTCGACACAAGTCCTGTGTGTCGACACAATCTGGCTTCTGGTGTCGACACAGTTGATGTCGACATATGTTATGTGTGTCGACACAAGTCCTGTGTGTCGACATAATCTGGCTTCTGGTATCGACACAGCTTTTCCCAAGTGTCGACATAATTGCTTGAGTCTCTGGCAGCTGTTGAAGGCTGGTCCATGTGATGTTGATTCTAAGGACTTGGCCTAGACTCTAGGACACAACCATGACCCTGGCTATACATGATGGGTCATATGATCCTAACTTAGTGAACCTAGCCCAAATCAAATTAGGGATCCAACAGCCTCCGCCTTAGACTACTCATACTATTCGAATCAACATAAACTCCAAGAAGATGCCAGAGATGCCTTCCCCTTCGGCGAGAAAGAAAGATCCTTCGGCGACTACCACAACGCTGTCGGCAGCCAGCATCCCTTTGCCGCCACCTCCTCCGGCTAAACTGCAGAAACAGGCGACGAGCACGACATTGTCGTCGTCGCTTACGGCAAGCTCGCAACAACCGCCAAGCATTACACTGCCGCCTCCTCCTCCTTTGTCGCCGAGCAATGAAGCTCGCCCACAACTCTGCCCGGAAGTCAAAGTCCCTCGGATCCTGCCGGAGAGCTCGGCGCGAGATCCGAAAAGACGGAGCCCAAACTACTTCCCTCTGAGTACTGAAGGCCACGACCATGGAGGTCGTGGATAAGGGCAGCCAGCCGAGCGCCCTGGAGGCTTATCATCAGGCCCACGAGAACCAACTCGCCGCAGCCATTCCCCTCGGCGATCTCGGTCCCATCAGCAAGGTAACTCGCATTGATGCTGATCTGACCGCTTCTGCTGACTTCTTACTGACTTGGCAACTTCTCTCTGCTCTAACAGGTCGCCCTTCCACTCCTGGAGGTGCTTTCATTGAGGCCCTTGAGATTTCTAGAGACAAGTACTGTTGAGCTACTACTCGTGCCTATGTCAAGCTGGAGACCAAGTTCGATCATCTCACCATTTGAGAGCCTCATTGCCGAATCTCGGCACTCGAGGTGAGGATGGCGAAGATGGAAGAGCTTCGGGATAGCCTGGCAAATTACGAGGCCTGCTTACAAATGATCAAAGAGAATGACCGACGGCTAGCGATGACCGACCATCGTGTCCAGCTCTTCAGCGAGGAGTTGACTGACATGAGCCCGAGCATGTGGTCGGCTGGTCGACTAGTGAGGATGGAGGAGCATATGTAGTGAGGCGATGATGCGATGTCGGTGGCTACCGAACATTATCGACGCGCGCACAATATGGGATGGCTAGGAGACATTCACATCCTCCGGATCGGCCTCCTAGAACATAAAATATTTTCTTTTTTCTTTTATTTCAATTCTCCTCTTGGCGACTATGTAATGAATAGTATTCTTGATTTGTAATAAGCGAGTTTGAATCTCGTATTGTTGGATGCTGAGTTTCTATTTGGTTGCTTTTCTGAATGCTCTTCTCTTTTTTGTGATGTTTCGAATTCGTCGTTCAGGTTCTGGCGAGATCGCGAGATTCTGGGCTGCCTTATACGAGATAGGTCTCATGGCTAGGATCGATCTAACGGTTAGGATGCGACATAGGTGGATACTCGCCCGAGAATGATATATCCCCCTTCCTCTATCTGCAAATAGAGGGGGTAGGTGAGACTTAAGTACGCTGTTGTGATTCCTGACTTTTTTCTCCCGTGTAACTGCCCTTGCTCACGTCTTCCTTCTCATTCTAGCTATACTCGCATTTCCTTTCTCGCGCTCGCCACTCGCTCAAGATGGTTAGTGATGATGCTAATGCTCGCCGATAGGCCCATGCAGCGAACTTTATTGATGCTTTCTTCAATAAGTCTGCCACCACTGAGCGAGATCTGGAGGAATTTCTCCAAAGGCATCTTCCGGAGGGATACTCGGACAAGCTCCCCGCCTGGAACGAGCGACTAAACACCTATATCGAAGGTGAAATATTTGTTGGGTATATTGATCCCAATATCCCAGATTTGTAAGAAGTCAATCGGGTCAATGACATACACACATAATGTATTTGATGTGTGCTTTAGTTCATGCATACAACTAGTCCATGATTGGACAAGTAAAGAAAAATAAGTTGGGCAGTAAACTCAAATTTCGTCGAACTAAGCTCAGAGTTCGTCGAACTCAGCTCGCTGATCGTCAAGCTCAACTTAGCATAACTTAAGAGCTCAGGTTACAGTTCATCGAGCTCAGCCCAACGTTTGTCAAGGTAAAGCAAAAGAAAAATTGACTAAGGCAAACAGTGCTGAGACCACTGAGAAGATCAAAGTTCATCGAGCTCAGTTTGCGGTTCGTCGAGCTCCGCTCAAAGCTTGTCAATGTAAAGCCAGAAAATCTGTCTAAGGCAAAAGCGTTGAGACCGCTGAGAAGAAGGTGTTGAGATCGCCGAGACAGCTGAGACAGCTGGGAAGATAGCGTTGAGACAACTGAAGACAACTGAGAAGTTAGTGTTGAGACAGCTGAGACAGCTGAGACATCTGAGAAGATAGAGTTGAGACAGCAGTGATAGCAGAGACAATACAGGCTGGAAACTTTCTAAGTCCAAAAGCATTGAATGAAGCAGGTTCACTCAATGCTTCTAAATAAAGCAGGAAGCGCTGAGATAGTTAAAAGCAAAAACCACTGAGACCGCTGAGACCAAGGCTTGTCTCGGCTAAAAGTGAAAAACCACTGAGACCGCTGAGACAAAACCGCTGAGACAGTTAAAGTGCAAAAACCACTGAGACGACAGTTAAGAGGAAAGCGCTGAGACATAGGCTTGTCTCAGCTAATAATGAAAAAACACTGAGACCGCTGAGACAAAGCCAGGGAATATTCTAAGTCTAGAAGCGCTGAGAGTCAAGGCTGATGGCGTTGAGTGTCTTAACACCACTCAACGATTGATGAGATTCTGGAAAATTTTCTAAGTCCAGATATTGATGACCACTGCTGACGTCATCAAAGTCAAAATTGCAGGAAGCCATTGCGGGAAAGCTACTACAGCGCCGAAAGATGTTTTGCCCCTTTCTGATGGAGTTGGCTCTCACCAATCCTTGGTGAGCCCACATACTATGGTGTTGTTGATTCAAATCAACGCATATAAAAGGGAAACATGAATGAGATTATGGTTAAAGAATCAAACGAATAAAAAGAGAAATTGATAGAGGCGGCTGGACATTTACTTCCGATCAAGCTTGAAAGCTGAAGTCTAGCCAAGAAAGCCTGAAGGCAAAGAAGGATAGTTGAAGCTCTTCAAGCTCAGCAAGGTTGTTCTCTACAAAACAGTTTAGCTGATTCATCTCCCAGCAAGGTTGAAGCTGCTTATCAGTGCAACAGTATTAAGTGATAGTTGTAGAAGAAGGTTGATTCCTTCTATAGCAGGTGAGCTGGACTGAAACCTGCTCAGTCCAGTAAAGTTAACTCATAGTTATTTATCTGAGTCAATTATTTAATTTTCTTCATTTACTGTTTTATTTCCTGTAGCATTCAGGTTTCCTGAATCTGAGTGTAGGGCACCTTGTGCCTGAGGTAGGTGGCAAATTTGTCACTGAGGTAGGTGCCCTGTTGGGGCACTGAGGTAGGATCCAAGTGAGGATCTGAGCTGTAGGGTTTAAATGCCTGAGGTTAGAGAGTGCTGCTCTCTGAGTGTAGGGCCTTTGTGCCTGAGGTTGGTGACAAGCTTGTCACTGAGCTGTAGGTGCTTAAAGGGGCACTGAGGTAGGTACCTGGAGGGGTACTGAGTTGTAGGAGTGTTGCAACACTCTGAGAGTAGGGTCTTGTGCCTGAAGTTGTAGGGCTGAAAAGCCTGAACTGTAGGCCTTAGATATAAGGCTGAGGTAGGTGGCTTGCGGGTCACTAGGTGTAGGAGCTCTGTAGAGCTCTGAGGTAGGATCCTTTGGGATCTGAGGTAGGTCTGTCCTCCCAGCCTGAGTGTAGGGCTTAACAACCGGAGGTAGGTTGTCTGCTGACCACTGAGTGTAGGCCCTTGTGGCTGAGAAGTGAGTCTTGGAGGAGACTTGAAGATCCTGCGGGATCTGAGGTGTAAGCTCTTATGAGCAGTGTGGAGGAGTTTGCGTCAAGTCCAACAAATAAGCATGGAAAGATGGAGAGGGAAAGTGGATTTACCCAATTGGGAAACCACTATAAATTCTGTTGTTTGCTGTGTGTGCTTGTTTTTCTCTTTGAGTGTAGGACTTAAGGACAAGCTCTAGTTAGAACAAGTTGAAAACAACAAAAGATATATTAAAAGCTCAAAGACCTATTCACCCCCCCCCCTCTCTAGGTGACTAGCTAACCTAAAGTTAAATAACTTTCAAGTGGTATCAGAGGGAGGTTGCTCAAAAAAGATTTAACAATTTGAGTAGATCTCCAAGGTTAGCTAAAAGAAAAGAAATGGGGTCTGATGTAAACTACAAGGAATTAGGAGCCATGAAGTTGCCAATCTGCAGAAAGGAGGTGTTTGGGCTTTGGAAGGAAAGGGTCAGGATGTTCATGGAAGCTGCTGACCCTAGGATGTACATCACAGTCAAAGAGGGATCCTTCATCCCCATAAAGATCTCAGTTCTGGATGCCAACATCCAGACTCCTAAATCATATGAAGAAATGAACAAGGATGATCTCCTTCTTGCCTCCATGGACAAGAGAGCTCAAAATATCATTGCTAGTATAGTAGATGATTCTACATTCCAGAATCTGGTGCACTGCAAGACCTCCAAGGAGATGTGTGACACCCTAGTGGTGTTCATGGAGGGTTCAGAAGAGGTGAGGGGTGACAGGAAATCCATGCTCAACCAGGAGTATGAGGCCTTTAGACAAGGAAAGTTTGAGGGCATTGCTGAAGTTTTGAAAGATTTTTCAGAACTGTTAATGAACTGAGAACTTATGGAAGGGTCTTCAGCTCCTATGAGATGAATGACAAATATCTCAGGTCCCTCACCAAGGATTTGGACACAAAGATCTGTGCCATTAGGGAGATGGGCAGGCTAGCTGATACACAACCTCCAACTCTATTTGGAAAGCTACTGTCCTATGAGATGTAGCTTGCTGTAAGGAAGGAAGAAGAAGAGAAGGGAAGCAAGTCATAGAACAAGGAGAAATATGTGGCTTTCAAAGATGAAGCTTCAACCAAGAGCAGAAGGAAGATCTCTCCAGTAAGGAGAACTGCTATGTCAGAATCTGAGAGCTCCAGGTCCAGCTCATCTGACAACCATACATCTGATGAGAACCTTGCTACCTTCTCTAAGCAGTTTCAGAAATTCATGAAGAAGGGGCATTGGAAGAACAGAAGGCCTTCTTTCTCCACTCAACACAGAAGGAAATCCTCTAAGGAGGACAGGTATACTCCTAACTCTAATAAACAATCTTCCTCTAACATTATTTGTTTTTGCTGCAGCAAACCTGGGCATGTAATTGCTGACTGCCCAGTAAAGATGAGAGAAGAAAGAATGAAGAAGCACCACAAGGGAAAGAAGAAAGAGAAGTCACTAGTGGCCAAGAAGGAGAAGACCTGATCTGATTCTTCCTCTGAGTAAGATAGTGAAGAAGATGAAGCCTATATTGGGCTTATTACTGTTACTAAAGAGGAACCTGAAGAGTTCCCTGCTGCTAGAATAGGGATCAGGGCCCCTCTGTCACACACAGATAGTGACTCAGAGGTGGATGAAGATGAAGAAGGAGAAGCTCAGTGCCATGGACTAATGGCAATGACAGATGAAGAAAGCAGCCAGTATTAGACTGGTCAGACTCAGGTACATGTTAAACCACATTCTTTTATTTCTAGTCATGAGGCTGACTCAGTCTCTGATGCTCAATCATCAAGAGATGAAGGGGACTCAGACTCTGAGGATGATCTAAACTCCATAATTGCAAAGTATGGAGAACTTCTTGAGGATTTCAAGAAATGCAAGCTACTTGCAAAGAGGCATGCAAAAGCGCTTCTTAGTCTTAAAAGCAAGTGTGAAGACCAAGAAAAAGCCCTCACTAACATGGCTGGACATGTAGGCCAACTCAAGGCAATCATTGACAGTGAGTTTGTGGTATGAGTCTCAAATGAGAAACTTATCCAGAAACTTGAAAATGATCTGTTAATGAGAAATTATTGGTGACAAAATTTTCTAAGTCAAGCACTGTGCTACCCTTAATTGATACCAACGTTACCCAAGCTGGTAAGAAAGGGTTGGGATTTAAGGGACCTACTAGACCTTCCAATCCAAGAGGAAAGGGAAAATGGAAGGCACCAGTTGTGCCTCTAGCCTTACTGCCTCAAATTCCGTTTCAGAGAGTATTGTTGCCTTCTAACAGGTATGACCATGAAAGTTGTTGTTGTCACTAGGAGAATGACAGATCCACTGGTATGGACCAATATGGCCTCAGCCATGGTGGATGGTATAGCTATGTGAAAGCCTTTAAGGCTGCCCATGAGGAAATCCAAATGGCCCATCCCGGACCATTTGCTTTTGGAGCCCCAGCCCCAAAACTCAAAGATATTGCTGCTGCTAAAAATCTAAATCATCCAGCAAAAGTTGTGACTCAAGGGGAGTCTTTTGGCAGGGCTACAATGGCAATCTCTGATGTTATCAGATGCATGTTAGCTGAAAAGAGACATGCAACTGGTGGTTCTCAGAGAAAACAACACAGCCAGCAGAAAGACTGTCCTTCAGTCAAATTGCTGCTGAAAGAAAGCAGAAGTATAAAGCATCACATCTCCCCACTGTTCAGGAAGCGTTACAGCCAAATGCTGGTCCCAAAACAAAAAGAAGATATAATATCTATAAGTGATGGTGTTGTAGCAAAGTGGTCCACTATGCTGTAGATTGCTGACACAATCCCTCAATGTCTAGAGGTTGCCAACCTGTGAGGAATTTTGCAGGAAGGCATGGTTATTTCAAGGCTAATGTGAACCTAGGACCCAACAGAAATTGGGGTCCTAAGATAAGGTGACTTGCATTCTTTTCAGGTTAGTTCAAGTACCAATTCCCCTAAATGGTACTTGGACAGTGGATGTTCCAGGCACATGACTGGAATAAAGGAGCTATTGAAGGAGTACACTCCAGTAAAGAATGGACCCAAGGTCATTTTTGGAGGCTCGAAAAAGGGGATAACTAGAGGCTATGGTAATATCTCAAATGACATAATCACCATCACAAAGGTGGCTTATGTGGAGGGGTTGCAACACAACCTCATAAGCATAAGCCAAATATATGATCTTGGTTATGACATTTCCATCCACAAGGATACGTGTCACATTAAGAGGTTAAGTGACCAATGTGTCCTTTTATCCGACACTAGGAGTGGAAATGTTTATTGCTTAAATTTTTCTTGCTTCGATAATAGTTCCCCTATATGCCTAGTTGCAGATGATAAAGTCTCATATTGTGTCCAGTGACATAAGAGACTGGCTTATTTGAATTATAAAACCATTGGTCAGCTCTTCAGTGATGAGTTTGTTAGGAATGGTCCCAAAATGAAATTATCCAAGGAGGGTATCTGTGCTGCTTGCCAAAAGGGTAAGCAGACTAAAACCTCTTTCAAGAGCATTGGGGTCAAGGACTCTGTGAGATGCTTGTATCTCATGAATATGGACTTGTTTGGTCATATTCTTGTTTATAGTATAGGTACGAAGGTATACACCCTTGTGGTGGTTGATGACTATTCCAGGTTTACTAGGGTTTTCATCCTTAGAAGAAAGGATGAAACCCTTGAGGTCTTCACAAATTATGTTAGGCAAATTCAGAATGAGCTTGCATGCTCTGTGGTCAGAATGAGAAGTGACCATGGAACTGAGTTTCATTCTACTGCTATGACTACATTCTATGAAGAGCAAGGGATTCATCAAGATTTCTCCTCTCCATGAACACCACAGCAAAACGGGTTAGTTGAGAGGAAAAATAGGACTCTCATAGAAGCTGGGAGAACACTATTGAGTGACACTTCTCTCCCTAAATATTTCTGGGTTGATGCAGTTAACACTGCATGTCAAGTGCTCAATAGGGATTCT
The DNA here is from genome assembly GCA_039583875.1 of Platanthera guangdongensis. Taxonomy (NCBI): domain Eukaryota; kingdom Viridiplantae; phylum Streptophyta; class Magnoliopsida; order Asparagales; family Orchidaceae; genus Platanthera; species Platanthera guangdongensis. Next base: position 95,096,943 of record CM077158.1, on the reverse strand, counting down.
ATCATCAAAGGCCACATGAAGACTCCCTATGAGATCTTGAAGGGCAGAAAATCAAACATTTCCTACTTCAAGATCTTTGGTTGCAAGTGTTTCATCCTTGACAATGGTAAGTCAAAATTGACTAAAAATGCTGTCAAATCCCATGAGGGGATATTTGTTTGGTACAACAACAATAGTATGGTATATAGAGTCTATAACTTGACAAATCAAGTTATAGAAGAGTCTGTCCTTGTAGTGTTTGATGAGTCATGCATGATTGACAGTGAGCTGTCAAGCTCTTTTCCTAGCTCTGCAGGAACAGAAGTCATGATGGAAAAGCTCTCCATCAAAGATAAAGACCCAGCTTTGCAAGAAGATTGTGGAGATGGATGCTTTCTAGAGGTAGCACATGATGGTCAAGCTAGAAATGAAGACCAACCTGCTGAAGAAAATGATAATTAGCAGGAAGCAGTCAGACTGCCCCTGCAGTCAAATATCTTAGATATAATCCTCTAGAGCAGATAATAGGTGAGGCTAGCCAAGGTGTACAGACCAGAAGCAGGAGTCTCAACACAACACTATATTCCAACTTCCTGTCATAAGAGGATCCCAAGATATTTGAAGAAGTAAATCAAGACCCATTCTGGATTGGTGCAATGGAGGAAGAACTGAACCAGTTCAAAATGTGCAAGGTTTGGAAGGTGGTTCCTAGAACAGATGGACTCAATGTCATTGGAGTCAAGTTTATTTTCAGAAATAAACTCGATGAAAATGGCATTATAATCAAGAATAAAGCCAGACTGGTGGCCAAAGGGTATAGGCAGGAAGAAGGGATTGATTATGATCAAACCTCTGCCCAGTTGCAAGGTTGGGAGCAATCAGAATGTTCCTTGCATTTGTAGCCTTCCAGGGATTCAAGGTATTCCATATGGATGTCAAGTCAGCCTTCCTGAATGGAGACTTGAAGGAAGAGGTTTATGAAGAGCAGCTTCCAGGTTTTATTGACTCTAACTCTCCTACTGCTGTATATAGACTTAGGAAAGCTCTTTATGGGCTTAAGCAAGCCCCAAGAGCATGGTATGAGACATTGTATACCTTCCTCATTGAGAACAAATTCTCAAGGGGAAAGATAGACAAGACACTATTCCTAATGGAATCTAAGGGCAAGATCATCCTAGTCTAGATTTATTTTGATGACATAATATTTGGCTCTATTGATGACAACCTCTATAGGAAGTTTGCAAAACGTATGCAGGGGAATTTTGAGATGAGTAGCATGGGTGAATTGAAGTTTTTCTTGGGACTACAAGTAAAACAGACTGATGATGGTCTATCCATATCCTAGTCAAAATTCATTAGGGAGATAATCAAGAAATATGGCATGGAGAATGCTTCCACCATAAGAACTCCCATGAGCTCAAGTATGCCTATAGGCAAAGATGATCCAGGGAAGACTGTTGATCAAAATCTATATAGAGGTATAGTTGGCTCTCTTCTCTACCTCACAGCAAGTAGGACTAATATTATGTATGCAACATGTGTCTGTGCTAGGTATCAGGCCTACTATAAAGAGTCTCACTATACTGCTGTGAAAAGAATCTTGAGATATCTTAAGGGCACCCCAGATCTTGGCCTTTGGTACCCCAGGAATGAGGAATTTGAACTAACTGGCTATTCAGATGCATATTTTGCAGGCTGCAAGGAGGACAGGAAGAGCACTTCAGGCTCCTATCAATTTCTAGGTGGAAGGCTTATTTCTTGGAGCAGCAAGAAACAAACAAGTGTATCAATCTCAACTGCAGAGTCATAGTATATTTCAGCAGGAAGCTACTGTTCTCAGTTGTTATGGATTCAGGATCACCTTCAAGACTATAATGTTCAGATAAGTAGAACTCCACTCTTTTGTGATTCTACTATTGCAATTTCTATAGCTAGGAATACTGTCTCCCATAGCAGGACTAAGCATATAGAAATTAGGTATCATTTCATTAGAGAACATGTGGAAAGGAACGACATCGCCCTTGAGTTTATCGCCACAGACAAGCAAGTGGCTGATATCTTCACTAAGCCACTAGATGAAGCTAATTAAGTTCAACACCTTCAAATTTGAATTGGGCATGTTGAATATTGTGTAGCTTCAATTCTCTCTTCTACTCCATTTTTATTTTGCAGGTAGAACAAGCTCATCCTCCAGATACTGAAGATGATGTGCAACTTTTGAGGGGGAGCTAGCCCAACAGCTGAGATAGATAGGGGGAGAACAACCTATCAATATGCTCCCTATTGCAGATGTCAAAAAGGGGGAGAAAAGAAGTCAAGGGGCTGAGAAGTATAGCCAAGTGGAACAGTAAGGATGGCTTCATGCAAGGGGGAGTAAGTAATTCTCCACAGGCTGGAGAAATGGTAACATTTTTACTGTTAAATTTTATTATGATGAAATGTTGTGTTGTGAATGAACTGTATTGTTTTGACTTCTTCAAATAGGGAGAGATTGTTGGGTCTATTGATCCCAATATCCCAGATTTGTAAGAAGTCAATCGGGTTAATAACATACACACATAATGTATTTGATGTGTGCTTTAGTTCATGCATACAGGTAGTCCATGATTGGACAAGTAAATAAAAATGAGTTGGGCAGTAAACTCAAATTTCGTCGAACTCAGGTCAGAGTTCGTCGAACTCAGCTCGCTGATCATCAAGCTCAACTCAGCATAAGCTTAAGAGCTCAGGTTACAGTTCGTCTAGCTCAGCCCAACGCTTGTCAAGCTAAAGCAAGAGAAAAATTCACTAAGGTAAACATCGCTGTGATCGCTGAGAAGATCAAAGTTCATCGAGCTCAGTTTGTGGTTAATCAAGCTCAGCTCAAAGCTTGTCATTCTAAAGCCAGAAAATCTATCTCAGGAAGAAGCGCTGAGACCGCTGAGAAGATAGCGTTGAGACTGCTGAGATAGCTAGGAAGATAGAATTGAGATAGCTGAAGACAACTGAGAATTTGGCATTGAGACCGCTGAGATAGCTGAGACAGCTGATAAGATGGCATTGAGATAGCTGAGACAGTAGAGACAATACTGGTTGGAAACTTTCTAAGTCCAGAAGCATTGAGTGAAGCAGGTTCACTCAACGCCTCTAAATAAAGCAGGAAGCGTTGAGACAGTTAAAAGCAAAAACCGCTGAGACAGTTGAGACCAAGGCTTATCTCAGCTAAAAATGAAAAACTACTGAGACCGTTGAGACAAAACCGCTGAGACAGTTAAAGTGCAAAAATCGCTAAGATGACAGTTAAGAGGAAAGTGCTGAGATAAAGGCTTGTCTCAACTAATAATGAAAAACCGCTGAGACCGTTGAGACAAAATCGCTGAGACAAAGCCAAGGAATATTCTAAGTTCAGAAGCGCTGAGAGCCAAGGCTTATGACATTGAGTGTCTTAACACCACTCAACGCTTAATGGGATTCTAGAAAATTTTCCAAGTCCAGATGTTGATGACCACTGCTGACGTCATCAAAGTCAATATTGCAGGAAACCGTTGCGGGAAGGATGCTACAGTACCGAAAGATGTTTTGTCCCTTTATGATAGAGTTGGCTCTCACCAATCCTTAGTGGTCCAACATATTATGGTGTTGTTGATTCAAATCAAAGCATATTAAATGGGAAACAGGAATGAGATTAGGGTTAACGAATCAAACGAACGGAAAGAGAAATTGATAGTGGCGGGTGGACATTTACTTCTGATCAAGCTTGAAAGCTGAAGTCCAGCCATGATAGCTTGAATGCAAAGAAGGATAGTTGAAGCTCTTCAAGCTCAGCAAGGTTGTTCTCTACAGAATAGTTTAGATGATTCATCTCTTAGTAAGGTAGAAGCTGCTCATCAGTGCAGCAGTATTAAGTGATAGCTGTAGAAAAAGGCTGATTCCTTCTACAGTAGGTGAGCTGGACTAAAATTTGCTCAGTACAACAAAGTTGACTCAGAGTTATTTCTCTGTGTCAATTATTTTTTTTCTTCATTTACTGTTGCATTTCCTGTAGGATTCAGGTTTCCTGAATCTGAGTGTAGGGCACCCTGTGCCTGAGGTACGTGGTAAATTTGTCACTGAGGTAGGTGCCCTGTTGGGGCATTGAGGTAGGATCCAAGTGAGCATATGAGCTGTAGGGCTTAAGTACCTTAGGTAGGAGAGTGCTGCTCTCTGAGTGTAGGGCCTTTGTGCCCGAGGTAGGTGACAAGCTTATCATTGAGTTGTAGGTGCATGTAGGGGCACTAAGATAGGTACTTCGAGAGGTACTGAGGTGTAGGAGTGTTGTAGCACTCTGAGAGTAGGGCCTTGTTCCTGAAGTTATAGGGCTGAAAAGCCTGAGCTGTAGGCCTTAGAGATAAGGATGAGGTAGGTGGCTTGTGGGTCACTGAGTGTAAGAGCTCTGTAGAGCTCTGAGGTAGGATCCTTTGGGATCTGAGGTAGGGCTATCCTCCCAGCCTGAGTGTAGGGCTTAACAGCATAAGGTAGGTGGTCTGCTGACCACTGAGTGTAGATGTAATGCCTCGAAACTCATAAGAGCGACGAGAGGCATTTTGAGCCTAGTTTGTAATTTGGCAGGGGTCACACGTCCTGGGACACAGGCGTTTCATAGGCCGTGTCCTTGGCGAGTTGTGGCATGTTTGACACAGTCTGCTGTGTCGAAACAGGGCCTGCTGTGTCGACACAGGGCTTGCTGTGTCGACGCAGGGCCTGCTGTGTCGACACAGGGCCTGCTGTGTCGACACAGGGCCTGCTGTGTCGACATAGGGCCAACTGTGTCGAAACAGGGCCTGCTGTATCAACACAAGGTGCGCTGTATCGACACAGAGTGTCGACACAGATTGTCGACACAGAGTGTCGACACAGAGTGTTGACACAGGGGTGTTGGCAGGGTCTCGACTAAATGTCCCGAAACAGTTTGAGTTTGTTACGGACGTGTCCTGCTCCGATTTGTGAACCGTGCGGTGTTCAGCCCAGTTTTTCCATGTCAGTCCCGGATCGTAGCCGTACATTTCTTTATGTTGGGATCCGACGGCTGGAGGTTATTCCTATTGGGATATACCCGAGTGTAGGGTTTCAAAACCCTCATCTTCTGTTCGATGGTTCTCTGTCTAAGTTCTATAGAGAGGGGAGAGCAACGAGGAAGAAAAAGTCTAGATCTGGTCGCCGATGGAGCTTCGGAGCTCCAAATCCCGAACCGACTTCTGATCTACGGAGGCAAGGAGAGGGCGGTGCATTTCATCTGCATACTTTTCCATGGCACCAAGGAAGAACACCAGGGTAACGATTCTCTACTTGAGCATGTGAAGCTCTTCTTTTCCCTTGCATAGGAAGCCCGCTCTCGCGAGTTTGCGGTGAGTTGGAGCGTTCCTTCGGGTAGACATGAATAGTCCCCGTTGTGTACATGTAGAGTCCGTAATCGAGAATGGATATAGGCATGATGTGTGAAGCCTACCCGGACAAGTTGGTCTAGATTGGTGATGCTGCATTGCATAAATGGTAGGAGAAGACTTCGGGCGAATGTTTGTTTTCGGGTTTTCTACGTGGTAGATTGCAACAGGGAGCCTTGGGTATTAACTCCAAGGTGCACCCAGAAAACTGGGCAGATGCGTGGTTCTGCCAACTTGGTGGCCTGGGAGCAAACTTGAACATAACTGGGTTATGTGAAGTGTCTATCAGAAATGGGACTCGGGAGAAGTTTGACCCGCGCATATGGCTTAAATTGTCGTTGCGATGTGAGTACGGGTTAGACGGAACCGTACCCGCTATTTGTCATTCGGTGTGAGCCGTTGGCATAGATGAGGGTCTTCGGCGGGCTTTGGCTTAAATTGACGTGACCCATGTCAGGAAGACAAAAATGCTCATAGTTTGGCCGTCAAAGTGGCAGTGGTGAGATCAAGGTGTCTATGGCTTAAATTGACGTGACATTGACCAGTTCACCGAGAATGTGCCCTGAGTGCATGGGGCGTGTGGTCGTGCGTGCCAATGCTTGTGATGCAATGTATATATAGTGCTTGGTTATGCTAATAAAGTGCAGGGAAGGAGCCTCGCCGCCCAAAATTGGGGGCGGGATCATTATAATTTGGTCAGCATTGCTGAACGTTGCTTTGGTTTGCCACCGTTGCGGTGGATTGTGCTTGCAGGTGCTGCGGAGCCGAGCGGTAAATAGCGGGCTAAAGCCCAAGTTGTTGAGCCGACCCTTGAAGGCCTAATTTTGAGTGTTTTCTTTTATTCATGTATGGCCGGCCTGCGTGCCGAGGTTTGAAAAACATGTAATTTGAGGAAAACAATTGTAAGGCCATAAGGCAGTACTTGTGTATTTGTACTTCATTCCTGTTGGCTTTGTATTGGACATTCATGCTAGTGTTGGGTTCTTTATTAATGCAACAATTTTTTTTAATTTCTTCCACTAGAATGCTCTGTGTAGGACGTTTGATTAGTTGGATGGTTTCCATTGCGTAACCACCAGGTCTGTCTGTGGTATATGGCGTCGGGCCCTAGCCTGACCTACTGCTATATGCTATGTGACGGATAGGGGGTGTTACAATTTGGTATCAGACTACTGGTTTTGGTCAGGCTTAAAATGAATTTGTGGGCAAATTCTTTTAAGGGGCTGTGAGCACATGTTTGTCCGTCATCGTTATAACAGAAAAAAAACCCATGAATGTCCACTTAGGAATGAAAATACACGTGTCTGAGGAACCTGCGTGTTCCTATAATTGCGTTTTGTAATTTTGTTTGGTCGCTTAACGGTGTTTTGTACCACTATAGGTGACCTGAAGCGGTGCTGGGCCATCAGAATGCCGAGTTTCTGAGGCTAGTAGTGCACCAAACGATGCTCCTGCAACACCTCCATCGGTTGAGACCATACGAATGGTGGCTGAAGCAGTGTTTGCCATGATCAATGCGCTGCGATGGAGCAGGTACCTCTTTCAGAGGTTGAGCCGAGAAGAGTGGAGCAGGTAGTAGTGGAACCGTTGGTGCCGAGGAGGGCAACCGAGAGACAGCTCAAACATGTCATGAGCTTCAATCCTCTGGTATTCTCGGGGTTGGGAACCCCATCTCAAGCTGAATACTGGCTCTTCCGTGTGAAGAGAGTCTTGACAGCGACGGAGATGGAGGAGTAGCAAATGACCACTATAGCTACGTTCCTTTTGGATGGAGACGCTAGTCTATGGTGGGAGTGTTTGGAGCTGCATCTATTGAGAGGAAGGCAACTTACAGACTTCTCGATGGAGGAGTTCTCAAGACTGTTCTTGGCTAGGTACCTCCTTTCGACTCAGAGGATAGCTTTGGAGAATGAGTTCCAGAGGTTGGTACAAGGAGAGAGTAGTGTAGATGAGTATCTCCACGAGTTTACTCATTTGGGTCGGTATGCTAGCTCCACCATCACGGATGAGGAGCGCAAGACAAACGGATTCTACGAAGTTCTAAGAGATGACTTGAGCATACGACTCTCGGGGCCGATGACGCAGGGCTTCTTGACCCTAGTCAACACAGACCGGTCCTTGGAGAAGGACATGAAGAATGTTCAAGCAAAGAAAAGCTTGGGTGATAAGAAGTCTGAGTTCAAGGTGCCGACTAACTCAAACTTTGAGTACCATAAGTTCTTTAAGAAGGCTAGGACTTCGGGTCCAGATCCTTCTTCCGGTGCTTCTGGGGCGACTACGGGTTGGACCCCGGGTGCATGTTTTACTTGTCGGAAGCCGGGGCACTTTGCCCGTGATTGCTGGAGCGGATGTCCCAAGTCCGAAAGGAAGCCGGGAGCAACTTTTGAAGAGAAGAGCAAGTTAAATTTCTTTAAATACTTGTTATGCATATGATACCTTACCACTGCTTGTTTAGGATTTGTTTTGATTTGTGAGAATCCGGCAAGAGCACTCTTTGATATGGGAGCTTCACACTCCTTCTTGTCCGAAGGATTCATATCGCGCATCGGAGTACCTTCTTCGATGGCGAAGGACAAGTTGGATGTGTTATTACCGAATGGGTGTTCGATGCGCGCAGAGAGAATCTGTGGTGTTCAGATTTGTATTGGAAGTCAGGAGTTCCATTTGCTAATGTCGTTACTACCGCTGGTGGAGTTCGACGTAATATTTTCCATGGACTGGCTCTCGGAGCAGCAAGCCTATATTGATTGCGGTCTCAAGGAAGTCAAGTTGGGAGCAAGTCGTGAGATGACTTTTACGGGCTTGAAAGGGTCGAGCAAGATGTTGATGTCTGTTCTTCAGGTGGTGAAGGCGGTTCGTGTAGTGCAGAGCTGTTCTTTACACTAGTGGAGGTTGCAAATCCAAAGCCTATGTTGGATAGTATTTCAGTGGTAGCTGAGTACCCTGATGTGTTCCCCGTAGATCTTCCTAGAGCCCCGCCTCAATGGGAGATAGATTTCACGATTGAGCTAGTTCTAGGTGCGAAGCCTGTGTCACGATCTCCGTATCGGCTAGCGCCTAAGGAAATGGCGGAGCTGAAGGTGCAACTTCAAGAGTTGTTGGAGCAAGGGTTTGTGCATCCAAGTTCGTCGCCTTGGAGCGCACCGGTCCTCTTTGTAAAGAAGAAGGATGGGAGCTTGAGACTTTGTATTGATTATCGGGAGTTAAATAAGCTAACGGAAAAGAACAAGTACCCAATCCCAAGGATTGATGATCTTTTTGATCAGTTGGTCGGGTCAACGGTGTACTCTAAGTTGGATCTCAAGTCTGGTTACTATTAGCTGAGGATAAGGGAGAGTGATATCCCTAAGATAGCGTTCAGTACTAGATACTGGCATTACGAATTTACGGTCATGCCGTTTAGGCTGACTAATGCGCCGTCGGTGTTCATGGATTTGATGAACAGGATGTTCAGGGAGTACTTGGACCATTTTGTGATCGTCTTCATCGACGATATTTTGGTGTACTCGCAGAGTGAGGAAGATCACTTCAGGCATCTTCATTTGGTTTTGGAGACGCCAAGGAGGAATCAATTGTACGCCAAGTTCTCGAAATACGAGTTTTGGTTGTCCTTAGTGGCATTCCTTGGTCATATAGTGAGTGGAGAGGGTACTGTAGTGGATCCAGCGAAGATTATTGCGATATGAGAGTGGCCTGAGCTTTCTACGGTAGCAGAAGTTCGGAGCTTTCTTGGGCTTGTCAGCTATTATGGGCGCTTCGTGGAGAACTTCTCGCGGATTGTGTTACCTCTCACTACTTTGACAAGGAATGAGCAGAAGTTCGTTTGGACGCTGGAGTGCGTGCGAGCTTTTGAGGAGTTGAAGTGTCGGTTGACCACAATGCCAGTTCTAAGTTCGCTGTGTGGGACCGAAGGTTTTGAGATTAATAACGATGCTTCGGGCAGTGGTTTGGGTTATGTGTTGTTACAGCATGGAAGCGTTATAACATATGGCTCGAGACAGCTGAAGGTGCATGAGAGGAACTATCCGGTCCATGACTTGGAGTTAGCGACCATGATTTATGCCTTGAAGCTGTGGAGACATTATTTGTACCGTGTGAAGATTGATATCTACAACGATCACAAGAGCCTGAAGTATTTGCTGGATCAGAAAGATCTGAACATGCGGCAGCGTAGGTGGATGGAGTTCCTGGGGAACTATACATTCAAGATCCACTACGTGCCTGGTAAAGGCAATGCGGTTGCGGACGCGTTGAGTCACCGGGCCCCAGCTCGAGCCAATTGGCTGTCGGTCCATGATGAGCGGTTGGTTCGGGAGTTAGAGGCGTTGGAGATCTCTTGCGTAGACAAGAAATCAAGTGCTGAAGCATTATTGAATTGGTCTGAAGTCCAATATGACATGGCTGATCGGATTCAGCAGGCTCTGGATATGGATGTCCACATGAAGCAGCTCATGTTAGAGGCTCTAGATGGGTCAAATTCCCAATTCGTTGTGGAGGACGGATTACTTTGGAAAGATGACCATCTGTGTATCCCAAACGTGGGCAATTTGTGGGTGGAATTGTTGTACGAGGCACATCATACCAAGTACTCAATTCACCCGGGGAGCACGAAGATGTACCGCGATGTTAAGAAATTATTCTAGTGGCCAGGACTGAAAAAGGATGTGGCGCTATACGTGGCGAAGTGTCAAACTTGCGCCTTAGTGAAAGCAGAGTGCCAAAAGTCGGGAGGATTCTTGAAATCATTGACTATTCCGGAGTGGAAGTTCGACGACATTACTATGGACTTTGTGCACGGGTTGCCAAGGTCGCAAAAAGGGAACGACGCCATTTGGGTGGTCGTAGATCGTCTAACAAAGGTGTCGCATTTCATTCCGCATAGAAAGGATGATCCGGTTGAGAAATTGGCAAAGCTATATGTGGATAATATTGTGCGACTTCATGGTGTGCCCCGCAGCATCGTGAGTGACCGAGATGGGCGGTTCACATCCAATGATTGGAGGCTGGTGCAGCAGATGTTGGGAACAAAGCTGAGTTTTAGCACAGCCTTTCATCCGCAGATGGATGGTCAGACCGAGAGGGTCAATAGGACAATGGAAGACATGCTTCGCATGTGTGTCCTGTACTTTGGAAAGCAATAGGAAGGCCACCTATACTTAGTGGAGTTCGCGTACAACAATAGCTACCAGGCAAGCATACAAATGACGCCCTTCGAGGCACTTTATGGTAGAAGATGTCGCACGCCGTTGTCTTGGTTGGAAACGAGCGATTCAAAGTTGTACAAGCGACTCGAGGTGGAGGATGCTACTTCTTTGGTGAGAACCATTCGGGAGAGGTTGCTAATCGCTCAGGACCGCCAGGCTAAGTACTATAATGCCAAGCACAGGAACGTGGAGTTCGCTGTTGGCAATTGGGTGTACTTGAAGATCAAGCCGTTCAAGGGTGTCTCGCGGGTGCGGCGTTTGAAGAAGCTAAGCCCGAGGTACCTTGGACCGTTTGAGGTTCTGGAGCGGATTGGTGAAGCATCGTACCGGTTGACGCTGTTAGTGGAGCTTAGTGGTCTACATGATGTATTTCATATATCGGTGCTACGGAAGGTGGTGCAAGAGCCTATGCAAGTGATCGCGGTCGATCAAGTGCCGGTCGATAGTGGGTTGACGATGAAGGTCAAGCCCGTACGTATTGAGGACTCGGAAGTCAAGTAGCTACGCAATAAAGAGATCAGGATGGTCAAGGTCCATTCGGACAATTGCGATCAGGAGGAGCTGTAACACCCCCATCCGTCACATGGCATATAACAGAAGGTCTAGCTGGAACCCGACGCCATATACCACAGACAGTCGGAAGGGTTGCTAAATGAATATTCAAACTATCCAATTAAGACTACACGTCCTACACAGAGCATTCTAGCGGAAGTTTTTAAAGTTGAGAGAACCCAAACTTAAATCCAATAAATATGAATGTCCACAACTACAACTACAGGAATGAAACCCCAAATACACTGAAACGGGTACATGACCTTATGGCCTTACAAATGTTCACTTAATAAAACATGTCTTGCATACATCGGCTCGCAGGCCGGCCACACATGATAAAAGTAAAACAACTATTCTACGGCATTCTATGGCCAGCACAGCAACATGGGCTCCAGCCCGCTATTTGGCACTCGGCTCCGCAGCACCTGCAAGAACATACCACCGCACGGTGGCAAACAAATCAACAGTCAGCTAAAAGCCGACCAAATTATAACGACCCCGCCCCTCACTCGGGACGGCGGTGCTCTTTCCCTGCATATCATTAGCCCAATAAAATAATAAAGCGCAACTATACTACGCCACAGGTGTAGGCTCGCACGACCAAACACCCCGTGCACTCAGGGCACATTAACGGTGAATCCGGTCAATTCCGTGGCTTCCCCACCATCCCAAAGATGGCAACCAAGTGAGCATTTAGCCTTTCTGACCACCATCTAAGGCTCCGACTATGCCAACGGCCAGTCCCCATCTTTGGGTCTCTTGCACCGAACCATATAGCCTAGGTCTGATTCCACTTGCCCGTTGCTCACGCCGCCTAGTCAATTTAAGACCTACGCGCGGGCCAAGCTTCTCTCGAATCCCAAAATTTTTCCAAACAATTTCATAACCCAGTTATGATCAAGGCCGGTTCCCAGACCGCCAAGTTAGAAGAACACGTTTCCGCTCAGTTTTTCGGGTGCGCCTTGAAGCTAACCTCCAAGTATCCCTGCTGCAATCTACCACGTAAAAACCCAAAAAACCCAAAGCACGGAGTCTTCTTCGGCAAAAACATAACAAATGCAACATCACTGATCCACATGATACACGTCCGGGTAGGCTTCACACACAATGCCTATGCCCGTACTTATGATTCCGGACTCTATATGCAACACAAGGGGGACTATTCACATCAACCCCAAGGAACACCACACACTCACCGCACATTCGCGGGAGCGGGATTCCCTATGCAGAAAGAAAGAGCTTCAAAGGCTCAAGTTGAGAATCGTTACCCTTGTAGTCCGTTTTGGCGCCATGGAAAAACTATGCGGACAGAACTCTTCGCAATGACCTTCCCTCCACGGATCCGCTATCAGATTTCGAAACGGTGCTCCGGTGCTCCGCCGGCGGCCGGAAACCTCCTTCTTCTTCCTCTTCTCCCTAACACCTTGGAAAGAGAAAGCCTTGGAGAGAAATGAGGGATTAACTCCCCTATTCCCGGCCTTAACAGAGCAGGAACTCATCTAGGTCGTTAAATCTTAATTAAAGAAATCGAACGGCTCAGATCTGCTCAAAAATCTCCAGACCTGGGCCGAACACGGCTTGGCACACGGCCGTGTCCCAGGCCGTGTGCCTCGATCCAGGCACGATCGTCAACCACAGAAAAGACACACGGGCAGAGACACGCCCGTATCTCACTTAATACGCCCGTGTCGTGTCTCTCGACACGCCCGTGTCCGGGGGCGTGTCACGCTTAACCGCCACGGCAACGGACATGACCCAACTGGACACGGGTACAGACACGGGTTGGCACACGCCCGTGTCGGATGACACGCCCGTGTCATCCGGCCGTGTTCCTGGCCGTGTCCTTCTCGGGATGAAAACGACCAAAAATGCCAGCCAGACACGGCCTTGGACATGCCCGTGTCCTAGGCCGTGTACCCCTATACAGGCACCAAAAAATCCCTTTTTCACGACCGACTCACACACAATTTTCGGGGCGTTACAAATCTCCCCCACTTAAGGAATTTCGTCCCGAAATTAAGCAAAGGTACACAAAATCTAAATGATACCTGAGCGAAATAACTCGGGGTATTCCTCCAACATAGCTTGCTCTCGCTCCCAAGAAAGCCCCTCATGTCCGCAATTGTCCCAACGGACTTTAACCATTCGGACCTCCTTGTTGCGGAGTCGTTTGACTGCAACATCTTCAATTCGTACTGGCTTGACCCTTGTTGTTAATTCATAATCAACCGGTACCTGATTGTCCGCAATGATCTGCGAAGGCTCTTGCACTACCTTACGCAACACCGATACGTGGAACACGTCATGCAGCCCACTCAACTCCGCTGACAGCTTCAATCTATATGCCGCCTCGCCAACACGCTCCAGGATTTCGAATGGTCCAAGGTATCTCAGACTCAGCTTCTTCAAGTGTCGAACCCGCGAGACACCCTTGAACGGCTTGATTTTTAAGTACACCCAGTCACCAACATCGAACTCCACATTCCTATGTTTGGCGTTATAGTACTTTGACTTCCTATCCTGAGCGATCTTCAACCTTTCCTGAATTGTCTGTATCATTGAAGTGGCATCTTCCACCGCTTGACGTTTATACAACTTCGATTCGCCTGCCTCCAACCAAGACAACGACGTACGACACTTCCTCCCGTACAAGGCTTCGAAAGGCGCCATTCCAATACTTGCCTGAAAGCTGTTGTTGTATGCAAACTCCACCATATACAGGTGATCTTCCCACTGCTTTCCAAAATCTAGGACGCACATGCGAAGCATGTCTTCCATCGTTCGGTTGACCCTCTCGGTTTGGCCATCCGTCTGCGGGTGAAAGGTTGTACTGAACTTTAGCTTAGTACCCAACAGACTATGCACCAACCTCCAGTCATTCGATGTGAAGCGTCCATCTCGATCACTAACAATACTGCGGGGCACACCATGCAATCGAACAATATTCTCCGCATAGAGTTTGGCTAACTTTTCCACCGGATCATCCTTCCTGACCGGGATAAAGTGTGACACCTTTGTCAACCTATCTACGACCACCCAAATGGCGTCGTTTCCCTTCTGCGACTTCGACAAACCGTGCACAAAATCTATAGATATGTCATCGAATTTCCATTCTGGGATAGGAAGGGATTTCAAGAAACCTACGGGCTTCTGGCATTCTGCCTTCACTAATGCACAAGTACGGCACTTGGCCACATAAAGTGCTACATCGTTCTTCAAACGCGGCCACCAGAATAATTTCTTCATGTCTCTATACATCTTCGTGCTTCCCGGGTGATTGAGTACTTGGTATGATGAGCCTTATACATTAATTCCTCCCGAAGATTATCCGCACTAGGAATGCATAGGCGACCGTCCTTCCTTAGCAACCCATCCTCAACAACAAACTGGGAATTTGACCCATCCAAAGATTCTTCCAAGATCTGTTTCATGCTGCTATCCTGAACCAAAGCCCGCCGAACTGTATCCGCTAGGTCACACTACACCTCTGTCCAAAACAGTTTTGCCTCGGCACTAGACTGCTTGTCAATGCAGGATATCTCCAAAGCCTCCAACTCATGGACCAATCTCTCATCATGTACCGATAACCAGTTGGCTTGTGCGGGAATCTTGCGACTCAACGCATCCGCCACTGCATTTCCCTTCCCAGGCATATAATGTATCTTGAAGGTGTAGTCCCCTAAGAACTCCATCCACCACCGCTGCCTCATGTTCAGATCCTTTTGGTCCAACAGGTACTTCAAGCTCTTATGATCGGTGTAAATATCGACCTTCACACCGTACAGGTAGTGCCTCCAAAGTTTTAGAACAAATATCACGATCGCTAACTCTAAGTCGTGGACCGAATAATTCCTCTCATGAACCTTCAGTTGTCAAGAACCATATGCTATCACTCTCCCATGCTGTAGCAGAACACATCCCAAACCACTGCCCGAAGCATCACTATAGATCTTGAACCCTTCGGTTCCACTTGGCGAACATAAAATAGGCGTCGTGGTCAACCGCCTCTTCAACTCTTCAAAAGTCTATTCGCACTGCAGAGACCCCACAAACTTCTGATCCTTCCTAGTCAACGTCATGAGTGGTAGCGCTATCCGCGAGAAGTTCTCTACGAAGCTCCTGTAGTATCCAGCAAGCCCTAGAAAACTCCGGACCTCTGCCACTGTAGTCAAAGCAGGCCACTCCCGTATCGCCACTATCTTCGTCGGATCCACAGCTATCCCTTCTCCACTGACAACATGACCAAGGAACGCTATCGAGGATAACCAGAATTCACACTTGTAGAACTTAGCATAAAACTGATTTCTCCTCAACGTCTCCAACACCATGTGTAGATGATTATAGTGATCCTCCTTGCACCGCGAATACACCAGGATATCATCGATAAATACTATCATGAAACGATCCAGGTATTCTCTGAACGTTCTATTCATCAGATCCATAAACACGAATGGCACATTCGTCAACCCAAACGACTTGACCGTGAACTCGTAATGCCCACACCGCGTACTGAATGCTGTCTTTGGGATGTTGCTCTCCCTTATCCGTAACTAGTAGTATCCGGATTTCAGATCTAACTTCAAATATACCGTTGACCCAACCAACTGATCAAACAGATCGTTAATCCTCGGGATTGGATATTTATTCTTCTCCATAAGCTTGCTCAATTCCCGGTAATCGCTACAAAGCCGCAAGCTCCCATCTTTCTTCTTAACAAAGAGAACTGGTGCGCTCCAAGGCGATAAACATGGACGCACATAACCTTGCTCTAGCAACTCTTGCAATTGCACCTTCAACTCTGCCATCTCTCTTGGTGCTATCCGATATGGTGAGCGTGACACCGGTTTGGCAACCGGTACCAGCTCTATAGTAAAGTCTATCTCCCGCTGAGGAGGGGCTCCTGGGAGATCATCTGGGAACACATCGGGATACTCAGACACAACTGGGATGCTATCAAGACTTGGCTTAAGCGTCGAAGTCTGCACTAATGTGACAAACAGCTCTGCACCAGACTGAACTGCCTTGAACACTTGAAGGGCCGACATCAAAACTTTCACTGATCCCCTCATGCCCGCAAAAGTTGTCTACCGATCAGTGTTCTGACCCAACTTAACTTCCTTACGGTTGCAATCAATGGAAGCACCCTGCTCCGAGAGACAATCCATACCGACGTCATACACCGCTAACGACAAAAGTGACACTCACAAATAAAAATCCTGGTCTCCAATCTGAATCTTCAATAGGCAGATCCTATCCGCACGCATTGAGCATCCATTGGGCAACAACACATCCAACTTGTTTTCTGCCATCGAGGACGGAACTCCGATGCGCGATATAAATTTTTCGGAAAAGAAGGAATGTGATGCTCCCGAATCAAACAGGGCTCTCGCCGGAAACTCAAAGATCAACACAAATCCTAGCATCAATAATAATAAGCTAACATATACGAAGGTAACAATTATAAAAGTTAAACCACTGCAATTTAACTCATACCTGTCACCACGTCCGCTTGCTTTATGGACTCTTGAAGACCAAGGTTGTAGACTCCAGGCTGGGCTGGAACATGATGGGACGCGGTTGATTCAACCGCCTTCCCTTTCTCCTCCTAAGTCGCTCCACGCTTCCTCTCGGACTTTGCACGTCCACTCCAACACTCACGAGCAAAATGACCCGTCTTCCCGCAGTTGTAGCAAGATCCTGGGACTCGACTTGTAGTTGCCCCCGACGCATCAGCCGAGGGGGCTGAGTTCGAAGTCCTCCGCTTCTTGTTCCACCTGCGGAAACTTGACTTGGCATTTGGCACCTTGAATTCGGACTTCTTTTCTCCTGGGTCCTTCTTCTCTTGAACTTTCTTAGCAACCTTTTCCAACGATCGGGCCGAATTGACCAAGGCTAGGAAACCCTGCGCCTTGGGCCTAGCAAGGAGTAACTGTAAATCACCATGAAGACCCTCATAGAATCGGTTGGTCTTCATCTCTTCGTCCATGAACGTAGCACCAGCATAACGACCCAACCGTGTGAACTCATGCAGATACTCGTCTACGCTTCTGTATCCCTGCGTCAACCCAAGAAATTGATTCTCCATCTCCAACTTTTGAGCCGAGGGTACAAATCTTGCTAGGAACAATCTTGAAAATTCCTCCATCGGCACATCCGCAAGTTGCCTTACCACTAGAAGATGAAACTCCAACGCATCCCACCACAGCCTCGCTTCATCTTCCAACAGAAAAGTCGATATGGTGGTCTTCTGCCACTCCTCAGTTATAGTGGCTGTTAACACCCTCTTTATCGAAGAGAGCCAGTCCTCAGCTTGAGTTGGCGTTCCAACCCAATTGAACCTCGGAGGATTAAAGCCCATCACATGCTTTAGCTGCCTCTCTGTAGCTCTCCTCGGCTCTACCAGATCAACTGCTGCGCGTTCCACCACTCTCAGCTCTGCCGCCCTAACCGGTTCTTGCTCATTTGCAGGAGGTGCGCGATGCATTTGCCCTAAAGGTTGGGCAGTTATCATTACAAACACGGCTTCAGCCACCATCCTGATAGTTTCCGCTGAAGGAGGTGTAGTAGGCACGTCCCTTGGTGCACTACTTTCCGCTGATTGCGGACGTTCTGACTGACCAGCACTGCTCCTAGCTGCCTATAGTAGCAAAGACACACGATTAGACGACACATAAATTGCTAAAAGCAATCATTGGAACACTCAAATTCCACAAAAACAAGTGTATTTTTTCATTCCTAAGTGGACATTCATGGGTTCTTTTTGATGTTATAATGATGACGCACACATGTGCTCACCACCCCTTAAAAGAATTCGCCCACGAATTCATTTAAGCCTGACCGTAACCAGAAGTCTGATACCAAATTGTAACACCCCCATCCGTCACATGGCATATAACATAAGGTCCAGCTGGAACCCGACGCCATATACCACAGACAGACGGAAGGGTTACTAAATGAGTATTCAAACTATCCAATTAAGAATACACGTCCTACACAGAGCATTCTAGCGGAAGTTTTTAAAGTTGAGAGAACTCAAACTTAAATCCAATAAATATGAATTTCCACAACTACAACTACAGGAATGAAACCCCAAATACACTGAAACGGGTACATGACCTTATGGCCTTACAAATGTTCACTTAATAAAACATGTCTTGTATACATCGGCTCGCAGGCCGACCACACATGATAAAAGTAAAACTACTATTCTACGGCCTTCTAGGGCCAGCACAGCAACATGGGCTCCAGCCCGCTATTGGGCACTCGGCTCCGCAGCACCTGCAAGCACATACCACCGCACGGTGGCAAACAAAGTAACGGTCAGCTAAAAGCCGACCAAATTATAACGACCACGCCCCTCACTCGGGACGGCGGTGCTCTTTCCCTGCATATCATTAGCCCAATAAAATAATAAAGCGCAACTATACTACGCCACAGGTGTAGGCTCGCACGGCCAAACACCTCGTGCACTCAGGGCACATTAACGGTGAATCCGGTCAATTCCGTGGCTTCACCACCATCCCAAAGATGGCAACCAAGTGAGCATTTAGCCTTTCTGACCACCGTCTAAGGCTCCGACTATGCCAACGGCCAGTCCCCGTCTTCGGGTCTCTCGCACCGAACCACATAGCCTAGGTCTGATTCCACTTGCCCATTGCTCATGCCGCCTAGTAAATTTAAGTCCTACGCGCAGGCCAAGCTTCTCTCGGATCCCAAAATTTTTCCAAACAATTTCATAACCCAGTTATGATCAAGGCCGGTTCCCAGACCGCCAAGTTAGCAGAACACATTTTCGCTCAGTTTTTTGGGTGCACCTTGAAGCTAACCTCCAAGGATCCATGCTGCAATCTACCGCGTAGAAACCCAAAAAACAGAAAGCACGGAGTCTTCTCCAGCAAAAACATAACAAATGCAACATCACCGATCAAGACGAGACACGTCTGGGTAGGCTTCACACACAATGCCTATGCTCGTACTTATGATTCTGGACTCTATATGGAACACAAGAGGGACTATTCACATCAACCCCAAGGAACACCACGCACTCACCGTACATTCGCGGGAGCGGGATTCTCTATGCAGAAAGAAAGAGCTTCAAACTACGCGGACAATACTCATTACCCTTGTAGTCCGTTTTGGCGCCATGGAAAAACTACGCGGACAGAACTCTTCGCAACGAACTTCCCTCCACGGATCCGCTCTTAGATTTCGAAACGGTGCTCCGGTGCTCCGCCGGCGGCCGTAAACCTCCTTCTTCTTCCTCTTCTCCCTAACACCTTGGAAAGAGAAAGCCTTGGAGAGAAATGAGGGATTAACTCCCCTATTCCCGGCTTTAACAGAGCAGGAACTCATCTGGGCCGTTGGATCTTAATTAAAGAAAATGAACGGCTCACATCCGCTCAAAAATCTCTAGACCTGGGCCGAACACGGCTTGGCACGCGGCCGTGTCCCAAGCCATGTGCCTCGATCCAGGCACGATCGTCGACCACAGAAAAGACACACGGGCAGAGACACGCCCGTGTCTCACCTGACACGCCCGTGTCGGGTCTCTCGACACGCCCGTGTCCGGGGGCGTATCACGCATAACTGCCACGGCAACGGACATGACCCAACTGGACACGGGTATGGACACAGGTTGGCACACGCCCGTGTCGGATGACACGCCCGTGTCGGATGACATGCCCGTGTCATCCGGGCGTGTTCCTGGCCGTGTCCTTCTCGGGATGAAAATGACCAAAAATGCCAGCCAGACACGGCCTTGGACACGCCCATGTCCTAGGTCGTGTACCCCTATACAGGCACAAAAAAATCCCTTTTTCGCGACCGACTCACACACAATTTTCGGGGCGTTACATGTGCTCTCTTGGGAGCGAGAGCAGACTATGCTTGAGGAGTACCCGAAGTTGTTTTACTCAGGTACCGTTTAAGTTTTATGCTTATCTTTTCATTATGTAATTTTGTGGACAAAATTCTTTTAAGAGTGGGAAAGTTGTAAAGCCCCGAAACTCAAAAGAGCGACGGGAGGCGTTTTGAGCCAAGTTTGGAATTTGGCAGGGGTCACATGGCCTAGGACACGGGCGTGTCATAGGCCGTGTCCTTGGCAAGTTGTGGCTTGTTTGACACAGTTTGCTGTGTCGACACAGGGTCTGCTGTGTCGAGACAGGGCCTGCTGTGTCGACACAGGGCCTGCTGTGTCGACAGAGGGCCTGCTGTGTCGACACAGGGCCTACTGTGTCGACACAGGGCCTGATATGTCGACACAGGGCCTGTTGTATCGACACAGGGCCTGCTGTGTTGACACAGGGCCTGCTTTGTCGACATAGGGCCTGCTTTGTCGACACAGGGCCTGCTTTGTCGACACAGGGCCTGCTGTGTCAACACAGGGCCTGCTGTGTCGACATAGGGCCTGCTGTTTTGACATAGGGCCTGCTGTGTCGACACAGGGTGCGCTGTGTCGACACAGGGTGTGCTGTGTCGACACAGAGTGTCGACACTGGAGTCTTAGCAGGGTCTCAACTAAATGTCCCGACAAAGTTTGAGTTTATCGTGGACGTGTCCTGCTCTGGTTTGTGAACCGTGGGTTGTTCGGCCCAGTTTTTCCATGTCAGACCCGGATCGTAGCCGTACATTTCTTTATGTTGGGATCCAATGGCTGGAGGTTATTCCTATTGGGATATACCCGAGTGTAGGGCTTCAAAACCCTCATCTTCTGTTCGCTGGTTCTCTGTCTAAGTTCTAGAGGGAGGGGAGAGCAACGAGGAAGAAGTAGTCTAGATCCGGTCGCCGGCGGAGCTTCAGAGCTCCAAATCGCGAACCGACTTAGGATCTATAGAGGCAAGGAGAGGGCTGTGCTTTTCATCTGCATACTTTACCATGGCGCCAAGGAAGAATGCTAGGGTAACGATTCTCTACTTGAGCATCTGAAGCTCTTCTTTTCCCTTGCATATGAAGCCTGCTCTCGCGAGTTTGCGGTGAGTTGAGGAGTTCCTTCGGGTAGACATGAATAGTACTCGTTGTGTACATGTAGAGTCCGTAATCGAGAACGGATATAGGCATGATGTGTGAAGCCTACCCGGACAAGTTGGTCTGGATCGGTGATGTTGTATTGCATAAATGGTCGGAGAAGACTCCAGGCGAATGTTTGTTTTTCGGGTTTTCTATGTGGTAGATTGCAACAGGGAGCCTAGGGGATTAACTCCAAGGTGAACCCGGAAAACTGGGCAGATGCGTGGTTCTGCCAACGTGGTGGCCTGGGAGCCAACTTGAACATAACCGGTTTATGTGAAGTGTGTATCGGAAACGGGACCCAGGAGAAGTTTGACCCGCGCATATGACTTAAATTATCGTTGCGATGAGAGCACGGGTTAGACGGAACCGTAGCCGCTCTATGTCGTTCGGTGTGAGCCATTGGCATAGATGAGGGTCTTCGAAGGTCTATGGCTTAAATTGACATGACCCATGCCGGGAAGATAAAAATGCTCATAGTTTGGCCGTCAAAGTGGCGGTGGTGAGACCGGGGTGTCTATGGATTAAATTGACGTGACATTGACCGGTTCACCGAGAATGTACCCTGAGTGCACGGGGCGTGTGGTCGTGCGTGCCAACGCCTGTCATGCAATGAATATATATACTGCTTGGTTATGCTAATAAAGTGCAGGGAAGGAGCATCGCCGCCCCGAATTGGGGGCGAGATCGTTATAATTTGGTCAGCATTGCTGACCGTTTCTTTGGTTTGCCACCATTGCGGTGGATTGTGCTTGCAGGTGCTGCGGATCCTAGCGGTAAATAGCGGGTTAAAGCCCAAGTTGCTGAGCCGGCCCTCGAAGGCCTAATTTTGGAGTGTTTTCTTTTATTCATGTATGGCCGGCCTGCGTGCCGATGTTTGAAAAACATGTAATTTGAGGAAAACAATTGTATGGCCATAAGGCCAGTACTTGTGTATTTGTACTTCATTCCTGTTGGCTTTGTAGTGGACATTCATGCTAGTGTTGGGTTCTTTATTAATGCAACAATTTTTTTAATTGCTTCCGCTAGAATGATCTGTGCAGGACGTTTGATTAGTTGGATGGTTTCCATTGAGTAACCACCCGGTCTGTCTATGGTATATGGCGTCGGGCCCCGGCCGGACCTACTGCTATATGCTATGTGACGGATAGGGGGTGTTACAGTAGACCCTTTTGGCTAAGAAGTGAGTCTTGGAGGAGACTTGAAGATCCTGCGGGATCTGAGGTGTAAGCTCTTAGGAGCAGTTTGGAGGAGTTTACGCTGAGTCCAACAAGTAAGATTGGATAGGTGGAGAGGGAAAGTGCATGTACCCAATTGGGGAAACACTATAAATTCTGTTGTTTGCTGTGTGTGCTTGTTTTTCTCTTTGATTGCAGGACTTAAGGACAAGCTCTAGATAGAACAAGTTGAAAACAACAAAAGATATATTAAAATCTCAAAGACCTATTCACCCCCCACCCTCTAGGTGACTAGCTAACATAAAGTTAAATAACTTTCAATAGTCTTGTCACTTTGCCACTGTGAAGTCGGCCTGCGACTTCAATTATGGCCCGAATATCGCCAAATCCTGCAATATTTCAGCATTTGAGCCTGCCCAGATTAATCCCAACGGCGTGGCGATTATCATGGGTTTCCTTTGCTTCCTTTGGGAAGAGAGGATCGTGTTCGACCATTTCGTATTTCAGAATGTCTTCATATTCGCCGTGACTTTGGAGGGAGTCGTCTTCTTTAGCAGTCATGTCTACACGCTAGTAGGGATGGCAAAAAAGGTCCACCGGTGGAGCGCGTTTCTGGTGGTCATCAGTGGTGACTTCGATGGCGTGTTGGGAAGGCCGGATCAACCTGTCGATGTCACATTACTGTCGTCGATCTTGGAAGGCGCGCACGAGAAGCTTTTCGAAGCTTTTCACCGCTGATGGTTCAATGTCATCCACTGGTGTATTAACGTCATCATGCTTGATGAAGTCCTTCCCTGTGAAGGTAAAAACTCACGAGATTCTTTCATGTTCGTCAAATTGTCTCTGCTCGATATTGAACAATGTGCTGACTATTCTTCAATTTGAGGAGGCTCGCGAGCTTCCGCAAAAGCCTCTTTCTCTAGCAAAGGAGGTCGCGTCGTCATGCCAAAACTCTTCAAGCCTTCCACCCACTGAGGTTAGGGAGGACCGGCCCGCGGTCAGCAAGGACCAGGCGCACGCCGGCGACAAAGGTGGCGTGCTGCAGAA
Source organism: Platanthera guangdongensis (assembly GCA_039583875.1). Lineage (NCBI taxonomy): Eukaryota > Viridiplantae > Streptophyta > Magnoliopsida > Asparagales > Orchidaceae > Platanthera > Platanthera guangdongensis. Next base: position 95,073,579 of record CM077158.1, on the reverse strand, counting down.
GAAGCTCGCCAAGGGGAAAGGAAAGGCCAAATCCACGGACCACGCAAGCAAGCAAGCAAGGGTTTACCGCCAGCTGTTTGACGAGAGGGAGTCTCCAGCCGATGTCGGGGATCCTTACTTCCACCCGAACTACAACCTCGGGCGAGGGGGAAATGACGCCAATGGTCGTCCGCTGTTATCATGGTCCGAAAGCGAGCATCGGGTATTACTGAGAACCAACCTGCCTGCCTGGTCGGAAGACTGGGACGACAAGGGGGAGGCCTTTGATGTCGCCTTCGTACTATACAGGTGAGCCGATGCAGAGTCAATACTATATCCCAGCCCGGAGGTGCTCGCCCACTAGACTTCCCGCTCTATCTTGCGGAATGCCGAGCTCGGGCACTATACGGAGAGGAAGCTCCTCGAGACGCAGGAGGCGTTGAAGGTCATCTCAGAGAAGGCGATCGAGCTAGGGATGTAATCTGTCTATTGGAAGGAGTACGAGGTAAGTCGCCTCCTCGGCGCGACTTAGTCGCTTCTGTACTTGAACTTTTGATGACTGCTTGCTGATTGATCCTCGCAGACTACCGAGATCGAGATGGCGAAGAAGTTATCTGAGCTCGAGTAAGAACATGCCAACACCAAGGAGAGCTATAGGCTTCTCAGATCCGGGTCGCCGAGCTAGAAACTCAGCAGACCGCCGTCGAAGATCCTGCGGGTCCTTCTGGTATTCACCCAGCTGAGTCGTAGCAGGTGGTGCCTATGCATGGGATAGGCAAGAGAATCTGTATGTATGAGGATGAGATGCTCGCTATCCGTCGTGGAATAGAGCGGGTAACAGGAGAAATCATTCTCGTGAAATTGTGCGTTGACGGCTTCATCGGCGCAGAGGCCGAGCACCTCACAGTCCAGGACCTCATCCCGGGCCTACTCATTGAGGAGTCCAACTCGCATGATCGCGTCCCCTCCTAGGCTTCTTGTTTGAGCGGCAGCGACAACAGCAATGGAGATAGTAATGAAAATTATGGCAACAAGGATGACGACGAGGATGAGGAGAATGTTACAATCAGAGAATAGGAGTATCAGCCTGATACTGGCGATGATGAGTCGTAGTAGGTCGGCGATCTCCTGTTACTCGCTTGTAAAACAGAAAGTTGAATACTTAGAATATTTTGTAACCTCTAACACTTGCATATAATACAAAAAGTTTTTCGTTACTGTTTGGTCTAATTATTTTACTCGCATGCTCACTCGTTGATGATGCTCGCTAGGTTCATAAGCTCGGAGAGGTTGAGTGCTCATTGTATGCTTACTCGTACGTCGATGTCGATCATACTCATCGAATCAATTCTCGCACCTGCATAATCGCACCAAATACTCGCACGTTGATGCTCGCACATGAATGATTGTAGTCACATACTCGTGCGATGATACTCGCACTTGACGATGGAGGTTGACTCGTGAGGTAAGTAGTCGGCCTATATGTGATAAGCTTGTACAGGGTGCACGGACTACGGCATCACTCATATGAGAAAGCTATCTCACACGAGGGGGTTGGTAGATGATATGCAGGAGAGGAGCTCGTGCAGGGACTCAGACTACTACAACTCCATGGCTTGAGGACTTGTATCGGTGCTGAAGTGATTTGTCATGTTGCTCAAAAAAGGTTACCAAATAATTAACCGCACCATCTTTGAGGATGAGAGAAGTTAATAAAGAGACGACAGTCATCCCTCCGTCAAATTGGGAGGTCGACATCCAGACCTATTCCTAATAGTTCCTCCAGTCATAGGAGAGATGCATTCGGGGGTAGCTAGGCTGACATGCAATGGGGGAGCTGATCTCGACCGCCAATGCAGGGGCTCGGTCTTACAAGGATGCTTAAGTCCCGGAGCATCATCCCATCATCATCCCTGGGCTTTTTAGGAGAAACATGTCATAGGCTCGTATCCCAATCCAACCATGTAGATCATTTCTGGCCTTGCCACTTGGCTACGAAGGCCAGGGTACAAGCGAAGGGGTATGACCCTCGATGGGTCCTGTAGGACACACTCGAGTTTATTATCCTTCCGCAAACTTGTACTTTCCAGAGCTTGGCTGGTTATCCTGCCTTGCTCGTAACAAAGACGTGTTCGGTCCCACAGGACAAATAATTGCTCAGGGCAGGCCCTTTCGTCTTCTCAAAGATCGGTGATGCCTTTAATGGTGAGGTCGATACTTCATCGAATTTAGGAGGTTAGCATATAGACCTGTTCCTGATAGTTCCTCCAGTCGGAGGAGAGATGCAATCGGGGGTATCTATGCCGACATGCAAGGGGGGAGCTGATCTCGGTCGTCAATGTAGGGGCTCGGTCTTAAAAGGATGCTTAAATCCCGAAGCATTGTCCCATCATCCGCCCTGGGCTATTTAGGAGAAACAGGTCGAAGGCTCATTTCCTGAATAAATCTGAGAGTTGAACTTTACCGCTTCTAGCTATCTTGAGATGAATCAACACAAAGAAGGCAACTAGCAATTTCCCATGGCTCTGGGGGCGAGGAAATGCATATATTGAAATATGATTACAAATGAGTAATTAAAGGTTACCGCTAAGGGTAGAACCTTTATAGCTTATCCCCGCTCCAAGTACTCCTGAGTTTCTCTCCCTCCAGGTCTTGCAGACGATTGCCCCCGGTGGCTAAAGCTTCCTGGATGATGAAAGACCACCCAGTTGGGATGCAGCTTGCCAACTACAGCTCCCCTTCCCACAGCGTCCACATTCTTCAAGACCAGGTCACCTGCAAGGAAATGCTTGAGGCAGACATTCTTGTCGAAGTGTTTGTCCATGCGCCTCTTGACTTCCTCCTAACGAATGGAGACTAAGTTGCGGAGTTCCTCGATGTAGTCCAGCAACAGCCTCTGAGCACCTTCATTTTCCACGCGCCACACTTCTCTACCTTCTCCTGCTGTATCACTCTCAGACTACGAACCTCGAACTCCACTGGTATGAGTGCCTCAGACCCATGGGATAACTTGAAGGGTGTTTCCCCCGTGGCTGAGTTCGGAGTCATCCTTAGAGCCTATAGGACTGATGGGAGCTGCTCTGCCCAGTTGCCCTTCAGGTTGGTGACATTCTTCATCAGAAGGTTGATGATGAGATTTTTCGTGGCCTCCACCTGTCTTTTGCTCCGCATATGGTTAACAGAGGTGAATCAAAGATTCATCCCTAGCTACCTGTAGAAATCCTCTAGCTCTAAGCTAGAAAACTGCAGATTGTTGACGGTGATGATGGCAAGAGGGATCCCGAACCTACAGACGATCTCTCTCTAGATGAAATTCTTCACGATATGATAAGTGATCTTAGCATGGGACTTTGCCTCGATCCACTTGGAGAAGCAATCGATCATGATGAGAACGAACTTCCTCTGACCGCTATCTTGGGGGAAAGGGCCGATAAACTCCATTCCCCAGATGGCGAGGGGCCACGGAGTGGTGATCGAGCAAAGATGCTGAGCTGGCTATAACTGAAGAGTTGCGAAGAGTTGGCTTTTCGAACATTTCTTGGAGAAGGCCTCTATGTCCTACTGGATGGTCAGCCATAAGTACCTGTGCGTTAGAATTCTCTACTCTAGAGTGCGGGTCCCCGAGTGGCTATCACATTCTCCGGAATTGATCTCCTCCAGGACTCGAGGAATTCAGCTTCAGACAGACATCTGGCTAGAGGGCCTGAAATGGTCTTGCGATAAAGCTCTCCTTCTTGCAGCAAGTAGTATACAGCCTTGTACCGAAACTTTCTCTGATCTACCTCATTGGCAGTAAGCTGACCTGTCGTCAAGAACGTTATGAATGGGTCTTTCCAAGAAACCCTCTGCTTGATCTCCATCATCTTCCCTTCCTCGATGGACTGTTGAAATAGTTCAGTCACTATTTGATGGCGTGCCCCCTCCTCCACCATTTGAAGACGATGCTGACGATGATGATGATGATCCGGTTGATAAGGCAATACAACTCTAGGACGTGAAGCGGCACGACGACGCTATCGGAAGGCTACGCTACAACCTCCGCCTGCGGCGTGCTGCAGCCACTACAAAGAATTAGCCTTATTTATTTCCTTTTATTGCACTCTATTTTATATTTGGAATATAAAATTATCCTATGTTTAAGTGATAATTTTATATTCATTGCATGTTTTATTATTTTTAATTTTGAATAATTTTAATATTGATGTGCAATTAGCCATTCGGATGGATGAGATTACATCTCCATCATGAAGGGTTAAGGCTTGTTTGTAACTCCTATATAAGGAGGCTTTCTTATGAGATAATTAGAAGATTGAAAACCTAATTTCCTCCTTGTGAAATTTCGGCCAAGAGGAGTGTTCTCCAGGCCGCCGCCCCCCTTGTGTGGTGTGAAGTCGCCGCCCCCTTGCTCCCTCCATCCGTTCGTTGCAACTCCGGCGCGGCTTCCTTCGGTGCGATTCCTTGGAAGAAGGTTGCAAACCATTCAGTGTGACGCCGGTGGATCCGTGGAGAGAGTGATTCTCCCACAGTTATCTTGTGTGAAAGCTTTCCGGTTGGGTAATCTCTCCCCCCTCCCTTGTGTGATTTCTTCTCTTTAGTTGTGGTGGTTTTCGCAAATCATTTTCTCCGGATCGTTAATTTAATCGCTGCAAGTTTTGAATCGAAATCGCCGTTGCAAGGCTTTTTATTTCCGGATCGGGTGGATCCTATTTGCTTGAGTGGATCTTGGCCTATAGCCTTGGTCTTGTTCTCAAAAAGGAGTGGCAACCTTTGTGTTTTCTTGGGGAATATTCCGACTCAAATTTCCGATCGTTGTTTTCGAGTCTACCATTCCTCCTTTGTTGCTTGTGCTGCGTTCTTGTGACAAGGAACTTTTGTGGGCGATAGGTGCTGTGTAGGTGCGGTAAATCTACGACGTGTAGAGCGGAGATAGAGCGTTAGCTTCGTGGAGATCTCTGATCCGACATCCCTACATCAATTTGGTATTAGAGGAAAGAGTTTGGTAAATCCAACACTTATGAATTCAAATTCAATGGCAAAACCATCACTTTGAGGCTGACCATCCCAAAGGAGCCCGTAGTCTTGGCTAAGGACACCACTATTCTGGTTGAATGGAAAACGTTGAATCTAGTTGGTTGGAAAGAGTTTGAGAGAGATCCGTTCTTTGATGGGATTATGTATGCGCTAGTCCTCTTAAGTGCGAAGCCCGATTCTAGCATTTTGGATGAGTTACCTAGTGAGTTACGGGTACTGTTGTAGGAGTATAGGGATGTGTACCCGGATGAGTTGCCGCCCACGTTACCCCCGCTTAGGAATATCCAGCATGCGATAGATCTCATCCCGAGGTCTTCCTTGCCAAATCAGCACCATTATCGACTCCGCCCCGCAGCTCACCTGGAGTTGCAGTCTCAGATCGAAGGCTTGCTAGCGAAAGGTTTTATTAGGACTAGTATGAGTCCATGTGTTGTACCAGCTCTACTTGCCCAAAAGAAGGATGGTACATGGCGGATGTGCGTTGATAGCCGGGCTATCAACAAAATCACCATCAAGTATAGGTTCCCCATTCCCCACCTAGATGATTTGTTGGATGTCTTGTCCAGAGCCACCGTATTCTCCAAATTAGATCTTCGGAGTGGCTATCACCAGATTAGGATATGAGAGGGCGATGAGTGGAAGACGACGTTTAAGTCGAAGGATGGTCTGTACGAATGGCTTGTGATGCCCTTTGGGTTGTCCAATGCCCCTAGTACCTTCTCCAGGATGATGACATATGTCTTTCAGCCATTCATGGGGAAGTTCGTTGTCGTCTACTTTGACGATATTTTGATTTATAACACCTCTACTACCGAGCAAATCTCCCACATGAGAGTGATCCTTTCCACCCTGCGGAAGGAAAATTTATTTCTCAATCTTAAGAAATGCACTTTCTATGTCTCGGAGGTAGAGTTCTTAGGCTATACAGTCGGCTCTGAGGGTATTCGAGTCGATCCGGGCAAGGTTCAGGTCATTAAGGACTGGCCCATGCCAACCACCCTATGTGAGGTGCGTAGTTTCCATGGGTTAGCCACGTTTTATCGTCGTTTCATACGAGACTTCAGAAGTATTATGGCGCCTATAACAGATTGTATAAAGAAGGGAGAGTTTACGTAGACGAAGTCTGCCACCCTTGCTTTTGAATGAATCAAGGATCTTATGACAGAGGCACCTGTCTTACGTCTACCTGACTTTGCTAAAGTCTTTCAGCTCACATGCGATGCGTCTGGGGTAGGGATTGGAGGTGTCTTGAGCCAGGAGGTCCATCCCATTAGTTATTTTAGCGAGAAGTTGTCCGACCCTAAGATGAACTATTCAAATTACGATAGAGAATTTTATGCTGTAGTCCGATGTCTACACCATTGGAGGCACTATCTCCTCTCCAAGGAGTTTGTGATCCTCTCCGATCATGGGGCTTTATGTTTCATCAACGGCCAGCATAAGATCAGCCCACGACACGCTAAGTGGGTCGCTTTCTTACAAGGTTACACATTTAATCTCAAGCACCTTAAGGGAGCTGATAACCGAGTCGCGGATGCCCTTAGTCGTCTTACTCTTTTACTCACCTCTATGGAAGTACATGTTGTAGGATTTGAGCGGATTAAGGATGAGTATGCCACATGTCCTGACTTCTCGGACTTCTATCTATCTACCCAGGATAGCTCCCCCACGACGATATCTGCATACGTCATCAAGGACGGTTACTTATTTAGGAACGGGAAGCTATGTATTCCGCAGTCATCGTTACGACTACATATCATATGGGAGTTGCATAGCGGAGTGTTGAGTGGCCACTTTGGTAGAGATTAGACCATTACGTTAGTCGAGCACAAATTTTATTGGCCAAAACTTAAGGTTATGGTGGGATAGGTAGTGAGTAGCTGCCGTACATGTCAGGTGTCTAAGGGTAGTAAGACCAACGTAGGATTATATACACCCTTGCCTATTCCCTCCATGCCTTGGGTATACGTTAGTATGAATTTTGTATTGGGCCTCCCTATTTCTCTACGCCGTCACGACTCAATTTTTGTAGTTGTGGATAGGTTTTCAAAGATGGCTAATTTCATCCCGTGCAGTAGGACAAATGATGCGTCTCACATCGCTAAACTATATTTTAAAGAAGTCGTTAGTCACCGTGGAGTACCAAAGACCATAGTATCGGATAGGGACGCAAAATTCACTAGTTATTTTTGGAAGACTCTTTTGATATTAATGGGAACAAAATTATTGTTTTCCTCCGCCTATCATCCCCAAACCGATGGGCAGACGGAAGTGGTTACTCAGAGCTTAGGAAATTTGTTACGATGCCTTGTGAGTGATCACAAGAGCACTTGGGATCTTATCCTTCCCCATGCCCAATTAGCCTATAATAATTCCAAGAATAGGTCTACGAGTCTGTCTCCAAATGAGATTTTCCACGGGTATAAGGCTCCTGTGCCGCTTGACTTGGTGTCGTTGCCCCCAACGTACAAGGCAAGTCAGTTTGCACAATCCTTAGCCCAGCACATCCATGATTTACATGCATGTATACGGGCCACCTTGACTACGCAATAAGACTCTTATCAAGCGTACGCTAATTTACATAGGAGAGTATCAGACTTCAAAATTGGCGATCTAGTTTTAGTCTGTTTGGTTCCCGAACGCTTGCCAACTGGCACCGTTAAAAAGTTAGCACCCAAGCGCGCCGGCCATTTTCAGATTATTAATAAGTTAGGTGACAACGCTTTCGTTTTGGACTTGCGTGCTGATTGGGGTATCTCCCCCATTTTTAATGTTTCGGATTTAACGATGTTTGTGTCACCACCACAAGAGTTGATTTCTTTGTCGTATTCTTCTCCCACTCTAAATTCTCATGGGTTGGGGAGTGGTAGTATGGATGATCTCTCTCTTTCGGTCCCCACATGTATATCATCGGATGGTAAGTTGCCTTCTTTCCTGCCTACTGCTAATATGTTCCCCAGGTTTCCACGGACATTCTCCACTCCAGAGATGATACTTGATGCTGAGCCTGTTACCAGTGCTGATGGCGACACCCACCGCTTTCTCATCCGTTGGCATGATCGGCCCCCTTCGGATGACTCTTGGATACTCAAGATGGAACAACAGAGTTTGGATGCCGCTCTACTTCACCGCTATCGCTTGGACCACGCAACGGAGATGCGTGCATTTGAGCGGGGGAGGATTTATGGCGTGCCTCCTCCTCCACCATTTGAAGATGATGCTGACGATGATGATGATGATCCGGTTGATAAGGCAATACAACTCAAGGACGTGAAGCGGCATGATGACGCTAACGGAAGGCTACGCTACAACCTCCGCCTGCGGCGTGCTGCAGCCACTACAAAGAATTAGCCTTATTTATTTCCTTTTATTGCACTCTATTTTATATTTGGAATATAAAATTATCCTATGTTTAAGTGATAATTTTATATTCATTGCATGTTTTATTATTTTTAATTTTGAACAATTTTAATATTGATGTGCAATTAGCCATTCAGATGGATGAGATTACGTCTCCATCATGAAGGGTTAAGGCTTGTTTGTAACTCCTATATAAGGAGGCTTTCTTATGAGATAATTAGAAGATTGAAAACCTAATTTACTCCTTGTGAAATTTCGGCCAAGTGGAGTGTTCTCCAAGCCGCCGCCCCCTTGTGTGGTGTGAAGCCGCCGCCTCCTTGCTCCCTCCATCCGTTCGGTGCGACTCCGGCGCGGCTTCCTTCGGTGCGACTCCTTGGAAGAAGGTTGCAAACCATTCGGTGTGACGCCGGTGGATCCATGAAGAGAGTGATTCTCCCACAGTTATCTTGTGTGAAAGCTTTCCGGTTGGGTAATCTCTCCCCCCTCCCTTGTGTGATTTCTTCTCTTTAGTTGTGGTGGTTTTCGCAAATCGTTTTCTCCGGATCGTTAATTTAATCGCTGCAAGTTTTGAATCGAAATCGCAGTTGCAAGGCTTTTTATTTCCAGATCGGGTGGATCCTATTTGCTTGAGTGGATCTTGCTCATAGCCTTGGTCTTGTTCTTAAAAAGGAGTGGCAACCTTTGTGTTTTCTTGGGGAATATTCCGACTCAAATTTCCGATCGTTGTTTTCGAGTCGACCATTCCTCCTTTGTTGTGTGTGCTGTGTTCTTGTGACGAGGAACTTTTGTGGGCGATAGGTGCTGTGTAGGTGCGGTAAATCTACGACGTGTAGAGCGGAGATAGAGCGTTAGCTTCGTGGAGATCTCCGATCCGATATCCCTACATCACTATTTCCTAACCTTGTGACCATACTTGGCAAGGTAATTTGCCTCTGAATTCTTCTCTCGGGGTACATGCTCGGTGAAGAAGGACTGAAGCCCCCCGACCAAACCTTTGACTTTGACCAAGTACTTCTGTAAGACGGGGTTGTGCACCTTAAACTCTCCTCTAATCTGCAACGAGACCACCATCGAATCGGTAAAGGCCCTAAGATCCTAGATACCCAACTCCTTGGCGAGATGCAAGCCTGCCACCATGGCTTAACATTCTGCCTGATTGTTCATGACGGGGAAGTGTATCTCAACAGCTTGCTCGATCCTAGTTCCTAACGGGCTCACTAGCACTACTCCGTCTCCCACGGAATACTTGCCTAAAGCCCCGTCCATGAGCATCCTCCAAGAGAATGGGCTGGAAGAGCCTTCGTATCCTCATACCTTAGACGAAAAGTAGGCTACGAAGTCTGCCACTGCCTGAGCCTTGATCACCACCCTCAGAGAATAGGAGATGTCCAACTTGCTAAGCTCTACCGTCGACTTTGGCAACCTGCCTGAATGCTCCACTCCATCCAAGATACTGTGCAGCAGATGATCTGAAATGACCCTGATGGAGTGAGCTTGGAAATATTGGCAGAGCCTCCTAACTGAAACTACCAAGGCAAAAACCAACTTCTCTAGGATAGGGTATCTCGTTTCTGCCTGCCGCAACACTCTACTCACATAGTAGATGGGATGCTACTTCTTTCCTTCATCTTTAACTAATACTAAACTAACTACTTTCGCTCCCACTCCTAAATAGAGTAGGAGGTCTTCATTTCCCTGTGGGCCTTGCATGAGAGGAGCTTGAGTTAGCTGCTTCTTGAGCTTTCCAAAAGACACCTCACACTCCGCGGTCCACTCAAACTTCTGACTGCCTCAAAGATCTTTGAAAAAAGGAGAGCACTTCTCCCTTGCTTTGGAGAGAAAGTGGTTAAGGCCAGCCAGCCTTTTGGTCAACCTCTGGAATTCCATGGGATCTTTATGCGATGTCATCTACAGAATGGCCTTGACCTTGTCGGGGTTAGGCTCCACCCTCCATGGAGTAAGGAGGTGACCTAAAAACTTCCCCCTTCCTGCTCCAAAGATGCAATTGGTCAGTTTGAGTCGCATCTTGTACCTCCTCAGGGTGGCAAAGGTCTCCACCAGGTCCTCTATATTCTATGTGATGCTCTTGCTCTTGATAAGGAGGTCATCTGCATACACTTCCATGTTCCTCCCCTTCTACTCTTTGAAGACTTGATCCATCATCCTTAGAAAGGTCGCGCCCGCATTCTTGAGCCGAAAGGGCATCATCATCTTATAGTTGTAGCATCCATCGCTGGTGATGAAAGAAACATCGTGGCAGTAAGGGGGATGCATCTTGATCTGGTGATACCCTGAAAAAGAACCAAGGAAACTCATTACAGGAAACCCGATGGCTGTATCAACCAGTGTGTTTGTTTGAGGCAAGGGGTAGCAATCCTTTGGGAAGGCTTTATTTAACATAGAAAAATTAATACATAAACGCCAGCCCCCTCTAGACTTCTTCACCATTACAATATTGGAGACCCAGCCTAGATACTGGATCTTCGAAACAATCCCCACCTCCAGCAGCTTCTTCACCTCCTCTCGGATCGGCCTGGCCAGCATTATGGCGCTCTTCCTTTGCTTCTGACAGATGGGGCTATCTTGGGATCTAGGTTGAGGCGATTGCAGGCAACATCGACATCAATCCGTATCATCTCTGTGTTGAAGTATTAGACCGGGCGGCTTAGCGGTCTGATCCAGCGGTTTGTTAACCGTGCGGTCTGGCAGTCTATCTGGTGCCTGGAGACCGGGCGGTCTATCGGTCTACCTCTGCGGCCTGTTCTATCCTGCTGGAGTTGCCGAGCGGTTAGCCCATCTGTCTAACCGCGCGGCCTATGCGGTCTCCATTATTCTAGCCGCCCAGTACTGTAAATGTTTAGTCCCACATTGTTTGTATACTCTCTTTCTTATCTCCTCCATTCTATTTAAGGGAGGCCATACCTTTGTAAATGAGATCTTTTTTGGATAATAAAATTTCGATTATTCAAAAGTTTATTCGCTTGTTCTCTACTTTTCGCTTCTTTTCTCTACTTTCTAACATGGTATCAGAGGACACGGTCATTTCCTTCTGATTTTGTGCGCTCTCTGTTGTTCGCGGCTTGTTTTCCGCATTCTGCGACTTGCTTCGCGACTTGGCTTCTCTATGTCCGCGCGGCTTGTTTCTATCCGCGCGGCTTGTTTCTGTCCGCTGCCCTGTTCGCGCGGCTTGCTTCTTCTTCTTCTCTTCTCCTACTGCTCTTTGTCGCCGCGACCTGTTTCCTTGTCGCCACGCTTCTTGTTCTTTTCTCCCGCTCCGACTTCCTAGTCGTTGCGGTCTGTACCTATCCGCGTGTGTTGTCTCTCTACTCGCGGCTTGCTGCTGTGATCTGCCTGACCGTGCGGGTTGTTCCTTTCTCACCCGCATCTTGGTCGCGGTCATCAGCTCGTCTCCTCTCTTCTATTCGCTCGGCCTTTTTAGTCCGCGCGACCTCTTCCCCGCTGTGCCTTTGACCGCCTTCTCGCCGCTGCTGTGATCTGCCTGACCGTGCGGGTTATTCCTTTCTTACCCGCATCTTGGTCGCGGTCACCTGCTCTTCTCCTCTCTGCTTTTCGCTCGGCCTTTTCAGTCCGCGCGACCTCTTCCCCGCTGTGCCTTTGACTTCTTTCTAGCCGCTACTGTTCGCGCGGCTTCGTCTGTTTTCTAACCGCTTCAGTTCGCGCGGCTTCTTCTGCTTGCCGGGTTCTATGACTACCTCCGGTCTCACCACTACTCCTGATGCTCCTTCTCCTCCTCCTCCTTCGGGCAACCTTGGCACCCTTTCCAAGCTTGTGGGCTCCAACTATCCCGATTGGAGAGTCTCTTTCACCTTTCTCCTTCGTTCTCAACGCAAGCGTCATCACCTCACCGATGACCCTCCTCCTCGCACCTCTCCTGAGTTTGATGACTGGGATGCGAGTGATGCTCTTGTTCGCACCTGGCTGGCCAACAGCCTTTCTGATGAGTGCCTTCCCGTCATTCGCCATGATGAGACGGTCAAGGCCGCATGGATTCACCTCGCTGCTCTCTATTCTAAGGGGGGCCAGACGTCCCGCATTTATACTCTCTATGCGGACCTCTTCGCCCGCCCTTCCATGTCCCCAGCTGCGGCTTATCAGCAGGTTCAGGCTCTTGGGGCTGAAATCCTCCAGAATCGCCCCTTCTCCGCGGACTTGGCCGACCAGCACAAACACTTCCAGGAACTCCTGGTTGTTTGTTATCTTCTTCGTCTTCCCGACTCTTATGATATGATACGCCAGCAGATCTTGGGTGAGGCGGAATCTCCTACTTTGGATGCCACTGCGGCTCGCATTGCCGTCGTTACTTCGCTACTCCAGCGGCCTCTGTTGGCCTCCCCCCCTTCCCAGGACTCCTTTGCTCACCAAGCTCAGCGGGGGGGCCCTAGTGGCCGTGGCTCCTCTGGCGGACGGGGTTCCTCCCGGTTCTTCTGCTCTCACTGTGGTCGTACTGGCCATACTGTTGACCGCTGCTGGCAGAAACATCCTCATCTTCGCCCTTCCGGTGATGCTCCTTCTTCGGCCTCCGCCTCTTCTAGGCCGTCTGCCTCTGTGGCCACGACGTCAGGTAGTGCCCACGTCGTTACCCAAGGTAAATGGCTGATTGACTCCGGTGCCACCAATCATATGACGGGCAATCCTCATTGCTTCTCCCGTCTTGAGACCCATGACCGCTTACCCCCAGTTCGTGTGGCGGATGGTTCCCCGTCTCCGGTTCATGGGACGGGCATGGTTCAACTCACTCCTTCGCTTTGCTTGGAGGATACCCTCTATGTCCCGAAGTTCCCGTGCAATTTGTTATCAGTTACTACTTTAGGCCGTCAACTTCAGTGCTCCGTTTTATTCACTCCCACTACTTGTTCTTTTCAGGACCCGAGGACCCAGCGGACGATTGCTACTGGGACTGAGAGCGGCGGCCTCTACTTCCTCGACGATGTTTCAGCTCTTTCTGCCTACTCCTCCTCCACCGATCTCCTTCAGTGGCATCTTCGTCTTGGACATCCTCCTCCTCGGCTTATTCGTCAGCTTCTGCCCCACTTACCTCCCACCAGTTCTCCGCTCAACTGTGATGTGTGTCAGCTTGGCAAACATCATCGCTCCTCCTTCCCACCGAAGCAAGGCCGTGGCTCCTCTCGCATTTTTGATCTTATTCATTCTGATGTATGGGGTCCTGCTCCTACCCTCATAGTTGGTAGGGGCAGTTCCTATTTTGTCACTTTTTTCGATGATTTTACTCGATGTACCTGGGTGTATCTATTAAAGGATCGCTCTGAGCTCTTTTCTGTTTGGCAATCTTTTTACTTTATGATTAAGACTCAATTTGCTATTTCTATTAAAGTCTTACGTTCTGATAATGCCAAGGAATATCTGTCTCATGAGTTCTCCGCGTTCTTTCACCAACACGGCCTCATTCATCAAACGACTTGTGTTTACACCTCCCAACAGAATGGGGTGGCGGAGCGTAAAAACCGTCACCTGCTTGATGTTGCGCGTACTCTCATGACGCAGATGCACGTCCCTCGCTCCTACTGGGGCTACGCTGTGCTTCTCGCTTGCTATCTCATCAATCGCATTCCCTCCACGGTCCTCCACGGCCGGACTCCCTTCTCCCTTCTCTACCCCCACCAGGAACCTTTTCCTCTTCCTCTCCGTGTCTTTGGCTGTACGGCCTTTGTTCACGCTCCCTCCGCTACCCGTGACAAGCTTTCCCCCCGTTCCACTAAGTGTGTCTTTTTGGGGTACTCTACCACTCAAAAAGGCTATTGCTGCTTTGACCCCCTTCTCCGCAAGCAGTTTGTCTCCGCAGATGTGACTTTTTTCGAAAATGCTTCCTATTTCTCTCCTTCCTCTTCTCTTCCTTCTCTTCCTTCTGATATCTCCGTTTCTTCCACACCTCTTCACGTTTTCCCACCTTCATCTCCTCCTCCACCCACTCCTTCCCAGTCCATCTCCCCACCCACCCCTCCACCCTCCTCTCCGCTGCCGTCTCTCTCTAGTCCCGGGCCAGCCTTCTCCGCCACGGACGCTCCGGTCGCTGACGCTCCTGTCGCCGACGCTCCCGATGATCTGGATGTTCCCATTGCCCTTCGCAAAGGGGTGCGGGCGTGTACTCAACACCCGCTCACGGCTGTTGTTTCTTATGATCAGCTTTCTCCTTCTCGCAGGTCGTTTGCCTTGGCTATCTCTGCTACTTCTACTCCCCGTACCTACCAGGAGGCTCTCGCTCTCCCTCATTGGAAGTCTGCCATGGATGAGGAGATGGCTACTCTTACTGAACGGGGTACCTGGACACTGGTTCCTCCTCCCGTGGGCACTGATGTGGTTGGCTGTCGCTGGGTCTTTGTTGTGAAGTTTCGCCCCGATGGCACTGTGGATCGCTACAAAGCCCGGCTGGTGGCCAAGGGCTTTACTCAGACTTATGGCGTTGATTACTTTGATACCTTCTCTCCGGTTGCTCGCCTCAGCACCATCCGGGTTCTCTTTTCTGTGGCCGTTAACCGGGCTTGGGCTATTTCCCAGCTTGATGTGAAGAATGCCTTTCTCTATGGCGATCTTCAGGAGGACGTCTATATGGAGCAACCTCCTGGGTATGTTGCTCAGGGGGAGACACGTGTCTGTCATTTGAAGAAGGCCATTTATGGCCTAAAGCAGAGCCCTCGGGCATGGTTCGAAAAATTCAGTGGTATTGTGGCAACCATCGGCTTTCAAAGGAGTTCGGCCGATCACTCCTTGTTTATTCGCAAAATGGCCTCGGGACTGGTGGTTTTAGCCGTATATGTGGATGATATTCTCCTTACTGGTGATGACCAAGATGAGGTGGACTTGACGAAGAAGCACCTCCGTCAGCACTTGGTCACGAAGGATATGGGCTCCCCAAAATACTTTTTGGGGATAGAAATCTCTCGGAAGCCTGACTCCTTGGTTCTCTCTCAACGGAAGTATGCCCTTGATCTTCTTCGAGAAGCAGGCTTGACAGGTGCCAAACCAGCTCATCTTCCCATGGCTGTTGGAGAGGACAAAACGTGGACGGATGAATCGCCTCCTCTATCTGATGTCACACGGTACAGACGTTTGGTAGGCAAACTCATCTATCTCACGGTGACTAGACCCGACATCGCCTACGCTGTAGGAAAGGTCAGTCAGTTTATGCAAGCTCCCAGGGAGTCTCATCTTCAGTCCGCCCTGAAGATTTTAGAGTATATCAAAGCAGCACCGGGCAGAGGGTTACTCTTCCAGAAGAATGGCCATCTGAGGGTTGAGGCCTACTCAGATTCAAGCTACGCAGATGACAAAGGCGATCGTAAATCCACGTCCGGTTTTTGTACCTTTGTTGGAGGTAATCTCGTAAGTTGGAAGAGCAAGAAACAGTCTGTTGTTTCCAGATCCAGTGCCGAAGCAGAATACCGGAGTATGGCATCCACTACGTGTGAGTTAAAGTGGTTGCGAGCTCTCATGCTTGACCTGGGCGAGGTATATGATTGTCCTCTCCCTATGTTCTGTGACAACAAGGCCGCTATACACATATCCAGGAATCCGGTCTTTCATGAGAGAACGAAGCATATAGAGGTTGACTGTCACTTCATTCGGGAGGAGATTTTGAAGAAACAGATTTGTACTCCTTTTGTCACCTCTGACAAGGAGTTGGCAGATATCTTCACCAAGCCGGTTTCTACTTCCTTCTTCCGCATTTGTGACAAGCTGGGCATGATTGATATCTATGCTCCAGCTTGAGGGGGAGTGTTGAAGTATTAGACCGGGCGGCTTAGCGGTCTGATCCAGCGGTTTGTTAACCGTGCGGTCTGGCGGTCTATCTGGTGCCTGGAGACCGGGCGGTCTATCGGTCTACCTCTGCGGCCTGTTCTATCCTGCTGGAGTTGCCGAGCGGTTAGCCCATCTGTCTAACCGCGCGGCCTATGCGGTCTCCATTATTCTAGCCGCCCAGTACTGTAAATGTTTAGTCCCACATTGTTTGTATACTCTCTTTCTTATCTCCTCCATTCTATTTAAGGGAGGCCATACCTTTGTAAATGAGATCTTTTTTGGATAATAAAATTTCGATTATTCAAAAGTTTATTCGCTTGTTCTCTACTTTTCGCTTCTTTTCTCTACTTTCTAACACTCTGCAACACTCCATGCGAAGATGTCCACATTCTTGTATATACATGTATCCATCTCCAACTTCCCCTCTAGCATCAGAGATCCTCCGACCTACAGCAGCCCCGGATCTCCTCTCTGGTAGATCACTTCCAGCTCCTCCAGCTCTTTGGCAGCTTGTAAACCATCCTCCCTCTCCAGCAGCTTCTCCAACCTCTCTGTGTCCTACATCTAGCTGATGGTACTGACGACATTCAGGTAGCACTCCCTGGCGACCTTCGGATCTCCCCTGATCCTCACTTGGACATCTCCACGGCAGTGCTTTAGGACTTGCTTATATGATGATGGAACCTTGAAGTAGTTGATGAGGGGATGCCCAAAGATGACATTGTAGCAGATCGGCGCATCGACGAAGACAAAGCGACATCGGATCAAAGTGCCACCAAGGGTGACTAAAAGGTCCACTCCTCTCTCCACCTCTTTCTTCTCTCTTGAGAAGCCAAAGTGGGGTCCATCTGTATCCTGGACCCTGGATGCCTCCACCTACAGTCTGACAAAGGTTCTCTTGAAAATGACATTCACCGAACTCCCGTTATCCACAAGGATTTGGTTGATGGTGAAGTCCTTGATGGCAGCTTAGATGACGAGGGCATCATGGAAGGGTTTCTCATTCCCTAACATGTACTCCTCAGAAAAGGTGATCTCATCTAATAGTGGCGGATTCTGAGAGGTTGAGATGACGCTCTGAGAGGTAGAGGTGACCCTCTTTTGATAGATCTGATGGAGGCTCCTCTTACGGGAAGCTCTGAGTCCATCCCCATCTTTGATCAGTCCAACTTGCCCACCTCCTAGGTCGTGGATCACCTCTCCGCGACCAACTAGGTCGACCAAGTCCTCGTTCCTCCTCCTTATCGGAGCTTGGAATGCTACAGGCCCTACTGGTACCTCCTGCCTCGGATGCTCCCTCTTCTCTACCCCAGCTTCCAACCTCCTCCTCACCTCCTGAAACTCTGGGCAGGACATCGTCTCATTCCCCTCTACCTGATGTATGTCGTGCGGTAAAGGGGAATTTCTGCCTCCTGGTGCCTGGCATGTTGCTCCCTCTGGTGACGCTTATTTTCCTGACGGACAATGGCCATTGCTTCTCTTGGAACTCCTCCTCGGCCTCCTTCCTGCTGGTGGCTGTTCCTCCTCTCATGATGCTGGAACCACAGCCTAACTGGTGGCCTCCACTGGGGCCGATTCGCGGGGTACTGGAATCGCCGTTCTTATCTCCTCCTCTCTAGAGACTCTGCGAAACTCCTCTCTTCCTGCCTCTGAGGCCTCTCCTATTTCCTCCGCTCCTCCGCCCTCCTGGGCTTTTCTCTCTTCCTCTGCTCCTTTCTTCTCCTCGGCTCCTCCCTTCTCCTCTCAACCTGCCTCTCCGACAGCCTTCCAGCCCTCACCTCTGAAGGTCCTACTCCCTCTTCCTAATGGATCATCTCCATCCAGTCGCGCCACGAAGTCCATGTTCTTATCATCCCCCTGGTCGAATGTATTCGACCTCTCCACCATCTCCTCAAAGAACCTCGGGGGTTTGGATCCCATCTCCATGCTGAAGAGACCCTACTTTAGACCAAACTTCAGGGTCAGTATCAGAGTGAAGCAGTCCACCTCCTCTAATTCCAAGATCTCCTCCTAGAAACGATCGATGTAGTGGCCAAGACTCTCGTGCTACCCATGGGCAATATTAAAGAGGGCAGTTGCCTCCTTCTTTCTCTTCTTGGATGTCGCGAACCTTTCTATAAGACCCCGACGCAGATCGTTGAAGCAATAAACACAACAGGCTGGCAATTGGTCGAACCAATCCCTCGCATTACCCTTGAAGATAATTGAGAAGAAGCTACACTTGAAGGCATCTGACATATCGTGGAAGGACACCACGTCCTAAAACCACTAGAGATGCCTGACCAGGTCATCTCTATAGGTGTAGTAGGTTAGGATGGGCTCCCAAAAGCCTTCGAGAATAGGGGATACAAGGATCTCATCACAGAAGGGGCTCCTCCCACCTTGGCGGAGGTGAGTTTCATCCTCGCTGGTATCATCCTTATACTCACTTCATGTGCGAGTATCATAATACCTCGCCAGCATCTCTGGATCTCGGAACCTGATCCCTTGGCTACTCGCTGGGTGGTGTCGTGTCTACATCGGTCGGTCCACTCTCTCCCAAACACGCTTCTTCCCTGGTCGCCTCGGATACGTTTCCTCATCCGACGGTGTCACGCGATGGGGTGAGGTCGTCATGATATCGGGGCGATGAGAGAACCCGACAAGGATGGTCCTCTTGATCCTCCTCGAAAACTCCTCGAATGCAGCTACGGTCACAAACTCTCCTCCTCGCGCCAAGTTACCAACTCTCGCCGAGTTTCCATCTAGCTCGCCCTACTCGCCTACACTCACCATCTCGCCTATCAGCGAAGCTTTACCTCCTTGGCTGCAATCCACGCTCACCGCACCAAGTGTTGAAGCCGGGAAAATTTCTTACTCCATAAATCGGATTAGGGCATCCTAAGGTTATCGGCTCAACGGTCGGGCTTGATGGCTAGCAGGATAAAATATGGAATTCGTCGAACAATAAATAGGACCGCAGGCACTGCGGCAGGAAGGTCCCACCACATACTCGGAAGTTTAGAAGAAGCAACCCCTCCACATCAAAAAATGACCAAGCAGTTTACGAGGAAGACTAGCTGGTAAATAAGTAGCGGCGACTAAAGACGATATTCACAAGCTCGTGAACAAGTCTCTCTGAAAAAGGAATTCAAAGGCTCAGCTGATGTCCAAGAAAAGAGCTTGAGAGATCTCGGCGAGACTCTAAAGTGTCTCTCCTCATACCCCTGGGGTCCTATTTATAGGGAAATTTAAAGGGAGGGGGATCTTATTTATAACCCCACCCCTCGACAACTAGGTGACTTCCCGGAAGAGCTCGCACGGCTGGGCGAGTAGCTGGCCTAGTCTCCTACCTAGCGAGTATGCGAGGGGAGATCACCATACTCGCCCAGGCCTTCTACTGCATGGCATGTTGACTCTGATCTCTGTCTTGACTTGCTGACTTTGAAATCTACTGACCTATCTCTAGAGGGGTCCACCCTCGACGAATATGGGTTGTACGAGCTCGCCATACTCACTCAGGCCTTCTGCTGCCTAGCGCATTGACCCTAACCTCTATCTTGACTTGCTAACTTTGACTTATGCTGACCTGGCTCTGAAGGAGTCCACCCTCGACAAATATTGGTTGTACACTACTTATGTGGAGCCTAGAAAGAACTACCAAGGATGGACCCGTCTCCGTGACTTTGGTGCAAGTTCTTTAAAGGCACCTTATGAAGAAATAACTCTTAAAGTGTATGGTCCCTGCATTCACGGACCAAGTATTAAGAAAGCACCAAAAGCCAAAACTGTTGTTCCCATGCCTAAGGAGACATTGAACTCATGTGTTTACAACAATCATGAGACTACCACCTCCAAGTCTATAGCACCTTTTAGAGCTCTCATTCAGAAGGTGAAGCAGGAATATAAAAGAAGGTATAATAGGTTTGACTGTTGTTGTGTGGCAAGATTGGTCACTTTGTCGTAGATTGTTGGTTTCATCCAGATAAAAATAAAACTCCATGAGTTAACGTTGTGAGACCGACCACTCAAAACGTTAATGTTCCTGGTGGTGTTAAGCTAACTAGGAACCAATGACCCAATTTTTTTTTGGATTCCTAAGGGTAAATGATTTATGAATGCATGTATGTCCAAAGGCCACTAAAACTCTGATTTGGTATATTTGGATAGTGGATGCTCTCGGCATATGACCGAGATAAGAATCCTACTTCTAGAGTATACCCCTGTTGAGGACATCCCAAAAGTCATTTTTGGCAGCTCAGACAAGGGAGTAAGTCTACGATATGATTTCTAATAGCATAGTCTCCTTCACAGACGTGGATTATGTTAAAGGATTACAACATAATCTCATAAGCATAATCCAATTATGTAATAAAGGCTATATCGTCGAGTTCAACAAGGACAAATGTTTGATAAAATCGTCTGCCAATTTAGAGACTATCTAAAAAGGAACTCGAGGTAGAAATATTTTCTATTTAAATTTTCTTTGTTTAGACAATTCTACAGCAGTGTCTTTTAGTAAAAGATAGTGCATCTCTCTATGACCAATGACACAAGAGATTAGCACATATTAATTTTAAAACTATAAGTATGTTATTTTCTCAAAACTTAGTACGTGATGATCCTAGCATTAAGTGCCTTAAGGAGAGTCCATGTCACGCATACCAAATGGGTAAGCAGACAAGGGATATCTTTAAGGGTATTGTTGAAAAAGATTCTTCTAGAAGTATATATCTACTTCATATGGACTTATTTGATCATATGTCAATTCACATTTTAGGAGGTAAAGTTTATACTTTAGTTATTGTTGATGACTACACTCATTTTACTTGAGTGTTCTTTCTGAAACACAAGTCAGACACATTAGAAGCTTTTACAAATTTTGTTAGGAAAATTTAAAATGAATTGAACTGCTCAGTGGTCAAAATCAGAAGTGACCACGGAACAAAATTTGAGTTCGGGTCCATGACAAAATTTTGTGCTAGTTCAGGTATCTTTTATGAGTTTTCCACCCGCATACTCCACAATAAAATGGAGTTGCCGAGAGAAGGAACAAAACACTCATTGAAGCATGTACAACTATGTTGAATGACTCTTCACTTCTAGAATACTTCTGGGCTGAAGCAGTCAGCATTGTGTGTCACATGTAAAATAGAGCATTAATCAATAAAAGCCAATGTAAGACACCTTATAAACTATTGAAGGGCAGAAACGTGACTGTGTCGTACTTTAGGATTTGGGCAGCAATGGCTTCGTACGTAACAGTGGAAAGTATTATCATACGAAGTTTGGTGAAAAATGTTTTGAAGATATTTTTGTAGGTTATATTAGTCACAATAAGGCATATAGGATTTTCAATATGATAGCCCTGGTTATAGAGGAGTCTATTAATATTGTATTTGATGAGACAAGTATGCTTTATATCATCTCGTCTATTGTTGTTGGTGTAGATGGAGGTGCCATGATTAAAGAACTGAACTTGGAAGAAGCAGTCAAGGAAGGTGCTCCAAGCTCTATCAAAATTGTTAATCCCAGTATGGTTAAAGAGGAAAGACAAGATGAAGATCTCCATCCACTTGTTGAAGGTGCACCAGGCATGGAAAAACCTCCTGGTGGGATGGGAAGGAATCTAGTGTTCAGACACACAAGAGATCACCCTATAGATATGATCATCGGAGATCCTCATGTTGGCATAAGAACTAGAATAGGTACATCTAATGAAGTTTTGCATCTTCGCTTTCTCTCTCAGGTTGAGCCAAAGAAATTTGAAGAAGCAAACAAGACTGTTTCTTGGATAATGGCTATACAAGACGAGCTCAACCAGTTTGAAAGGTACAGAGTTTGGGAGCTGGTGTCAAGTCCCAAAGGACAAAATGTGATTAGAATGAAGTGGATATTCAAAAACATGCTGGATGAAAATGAAGTAATCATAAAGAATAAAGCCAGGCTTGTAGTACAGGTATACAGACAAGAAGAAGGAATTGTCTAGATCAAACATTTGCTCCAATGGCAAGACTCGAAGCAATTAGGTTGTTTCTTGCATATGTTTCTCACAAAGGTTTCAAAGTCTATCAAATGCACGTGAAATCAACATTCCTCAACAGTAATCTGAAAGAGAAAGTTTACGGATCTTAACCTCCTTGTTATATCAATTCAACTCTCCCTGATCATGTTTATTTTATTAATAAAGCTTTGTATGGTCTAAAACAAGCTCCCCGAGCTTGGTATGAAACATTATCTAACTTTCTTCTTGAAAAACGTTCACATGGGGAAAGATAGATAAAACATTATTTTGTAGGGAAGTAAGCAACAAGATTTTGCAAATACAAATATATTTCAATGACATTATCTTTGGATCTACAAATGATCACCTTCGTAAGAAGTTTTCTAAACTTATGCAAGGGATGTTTGAAATGAGTCGTATAGGTGAGCTAAAGTATTTCTTAGGACTCCAGGTGAAACAATCTGACAATGGAATGTTCATCTCTTCGATGAAGTTCACTAATGAGTTAATTAAGAAATTCGAAAAGAGAATGCAACCTTTAAGAGGACTCCAATGGGTTCAGCTATGTCTCTGAACAATGATGAGAAAGAGAAACCTTTTGATGAACCAAGTACATAAGCATAATTTGATCCTTGCTCTACCTTACTACTAGTGAGCCAAACATAATGTTTTCAACATGTGTATGTGATAGATATCAGGTGAATACTAAGGAATCTCATTACACCACTGCAAAGAGGATTTTGAGATAGCTTAAGAGTACACCAAAACTTGGCTTATGGTATCCAAAAAGTAATGACTGCGAGCGAATTGGCTTTTCAGATGCTGATTTTGCAGGTAGTAGAGATGACAGGAAAAGCACTACTAGAACCTGTCATTTCCTAGGAAGATGGTTGATTTCTTGGAGCAGCAAGAAATAAAATTGTGTGGCTATCTCAACTGCTGAGTCAAAGTACATCTCTGCAGGCAGTTGTTGCACACAACTTCTTTGGATAAGGAATCGGCTCAAAGATTACAACATGCAGATAAAAGAGATTCTTATGTTTTGCGACTTGTCTAGTGCGATTGCAATTACTAATAATCCAGTCTCCAACAGCTAGAAAAAGCACATCGAGATACAATATCATTTTATCCAGGAGCATGTGGAGAATAGGGACATCAAGCTTAGTTATGTCCGACGGATAAACAAGTCGCAGATATTTTCAGGAAGCAGCTGGATGAGGCCATGTTCTCTTTCTTCAAAATGGAACTTGGTATGCCCAACAAGGACTCATGAAGATGGTCAAGGATTCAGACTAGCCAAGGAATTCTCTTGGATCTCAGGAATTATTCATTTCAGAAAGTCAGAAAAAGTCTAAGGGAAATTCATAGTATATACCAGTGGAATCTCGACGAATTCGTCGAGTTTGGCTAAGAGATTTTGATGATTTTTGATGAATGGGGCTCTTCACCCATGTTATTTTGACAAATTATCGGGATTACTCAAGGAATTTCGACGAATTTTACTTTAGACATTTTTTCCTTCTTTCTTTATTGGATCCAAAGAGCCACTTCCAGCAAGGTACGTGCTTCTCTCTCTTATTTAAAATATTAATTTTATACATAAATAAGACCGATGAGGGCAAACGGATTTCACTTTCGTCGAAACCTTTCAGACTTCTCTCAACTGATTCGGCATATTGTTCATCTTCTGTGACTGTTCGCATCGTCGTTTCTTATTCCTCTCTTCTCGATTGAATTTCAAGGCTCCAAGAGGTATGAGAAATCTTCAGGTAGGTGGAGAACTTATTCGAACAGGGTTTTCCACCGCCTCCGACAAGTTCTGCAATGTTCGTTTGATGATAGAAGCCGCCAGACTTTCCTTCATTCTGGAACATCATTGCAAGGTATTGGATATAGATGTTTTCGATTTTTTCCCTCATGCAAGCTCCACGAGAGGTCATAGTGATCAAAAGCAAGGTCAAGGAATCTGTCTATCAAGATGAAGGCCTCCATCCTCACCTGATTCCTGATGCTTCCAGAAGTTGCAAAGGCTGAACTTGTTGAAGATAATGACTTCACTAGAGCTCTGCTATTATGTGTACTACCGAGAGGAACTACAACTATCAAGAGAAAAGTCATGAATGATGAAGTCAAACTCCTCTCTGATGTTATTGGAAAAGTTTTGTTATGCAAGGTAGGTTCTCATGACTACCTCTCAAACGACATGTTCAAGCTCATCATCGCAATCCTATGCAGCAAGAGAATAGATTGGGGAGAAGTACTATTTGGCAGAATCAAAAATAGTCTGCGTTCGCCAAATTTTGGCATGATTCTCAGTCTTTACTTGAACCAGGTGGACAGTAACACGTTTGATATGACGAAAGGTGTACCAATCCATCGCCTCAAGAGGATTGACTCTTCAAACTACTCTAGATGGGAAAGGAGAATCCCAAGGCAAGGTAGACTCAGGGAAGTGCATAAAGAAGAGGAAGAGTTTGTTCCTGATGATAGGATTCCTACTCCTACCCTCCATGAAACTCCAGAAAGCTCTGGTGTGGGAGTTGAGGGGAAGTCAGCTTTGGCTCATGTGACTACTGATATTCTAGTGCATCCTACTATTCAAATTTCTACTGAGCCAATTTTTCTAGATTCAGTTAGTGCAGAGACAGTTGTTCGAGATACAGTTGTTGCTGAGATAATGATTAATGTTGTAGTTCCAGATTCAGATGATGGTCTTGCTGTTGCTATTGTTGTTAAGATTGTGCCTGATGAGACTACTAAAGAGACAGTTGATGATGAGGATTTGGCTGCTGAATTTGATGACTTTGCTGAGGTTGAGATAGCTGATCTTGATGTTGTTGCTAACAAGATTGGTGAGAGAATTGCAGATAAGGAGATTATTACCTCTGATGAGATTGTTGCTTTTGAGAACATGATTGTAAGTCTCCTAGAGATTCATCCAGCAGAAGCTGAGGGGGAGCAAATTCATCCTTCTGTATTAGTTCAAACTGAACTTGATAGATCCATTTTCAACGTAAACATAAGGATTGCTAAGATTCCAGGTAGGTCTCCTATTTAGGGGGAGGACATCGTGGAAATATCTGATGAGGAAGGAGAGGCTGAGTTATTTCTTGCTGTCCTAGAGGCTCAAGATACAGCTTTATTACTGAAAGCCCATTTATCTCCAGTGAAAGAGACTTCTAGTGACTCTGAAGACATTATTGATCTTCCCTCTCCTCCAATAATATAGACTGTAGACACTCCAAGCTCAAGTATAAATAATTTCTTGTCAAATCTTTTGAAGCAATGATGGCCAAAAAACGAGCACATTATGATGAATCGCTAAAGATAGTACTATTCAAAGTGAAAGGTGTTGAACAAGATATGTACAATGACCTTGCTGAAGTCAAGGTTCGTTTTGATAAATTTGAAGCAAACCTGGACACATGGCTGGTCCAAGGAGGGAAAGCTATAGTTCACACTATGATAGGGCTGAAGAAAAATCATGATGTGGTTACATTGATGAGAATTCTAAAACCATTATTACAGCTCAGAACATCAGAATGAACTATTTTGATGAACAAATGGTATATTACAGTAATGAGATAACAAAGGCTATACTTTTAGAAGTCAAAAGGGGGAGGACGAACTCAAAAGTAAGGTGGCTGCGATTCAAGCCACATTAAAAGAACATTTTCATGATGTCAACACCAGCAGTTATGACAATTTCAGTTGGCTATATAAAGAACTTTTTGGAGGTTCAGGAACTGCTGAAGTAAGTATGCAAGTACCAGTACATGTTGATGTTCAGCCTGCACAAGATTATTCTCAATACTGGTCAGAAACTCAAGAACTTCCTCAAGACTTTTATCAATATGGAACAGATGTTACTGCTGTTAATCTTGAAACTGAGCCAGTTAAGGATATTCCTCAACCTATAACAAAGAAAAGAAGGTTTGAGAAGGCCCATCTGCTCACAGGTCTGATTCTAGCAGGGAACTATGTGAAGTATGAAGCCAGATCTCCAAGGGAATCATTCTTGATACTTTCACACCAGTTGACACTGGAAATGAAGACCGGTGGAAACATTATAGTAGGGAAGAATGGAAGAAACATGAGGTAGCAAATGCTAGGAGAAGAATTCATTTCAAAAAATTCAGAGGAGATGATGTTAATGCTCCTCCTGTGCCGTCAAAGTATTTTATAAACCCCAATGCTTATTTTGACAGGCAAAATCAGAAGTCCCATAGGAAACATGTCTAATGTTTTTATAATTACTTGATGTTGTGTGAAAATTGTTTACCCCGATAGAACTCTTTATATATACATTAATATTTTGACTGAGATAGAACTTTTTCTTATTTGCATTTATGTTCCTTTCCTGATTCGTGTTTATTATTATTTTGTGTGCAATCCATCTTAGTATATAGGGTTTTGACTTCTTCAAATATGGGAGATTGTTGGGTATTGTATCCATAATGACCTATATTTTAAGAAGTGTCCCTTGAACTAAAAAGAATTGAGTTTGTATTTGATGTTGTTTTATTAGTCATGTGCTTGCAGGTTTTATTGTTAATTAGAAACCAATGTTAGGTTACAGTGGGTCATGAAACACAGGACTATATAATGTAATCCCTTATTGTGTAGGCCACTATGTTTACTCATATATAATCTCTCTATTGTATTTTACTTCTTTTATAAATGCATTAGAAGTTCAAGGAAGGACAAGTTGCTGGATTTAGAAGAAATAGGAAATTTTCCCAAGTAAAATTCGTCGAGTATAGTAGTGGATACTCGTCAAATTCGTCGAGATTAATTATGAATACTCGTCGAATTTGTCATGTATACTTACTGACACTCATCGAATTCATCATGTTTACTTGGAGAATAATTTAACTGGACTTGGAAATCGGTTAAGTAAGATTCGTCGAGTATCCACAAGTATACTCGTCGAATTCGTTGAGTGTACTCATTGACATCGTCAAATCATCGAATATACCAGTCGATACACATTGACTTCATCGAGACTCACTAGAAAAGCATTGAGTTCTCGAATCTACTTTCTGGATTTTTCAAAGGGAAATTCCTCGGATATCAAAGCCTATTCGTTGTATATCGTTGTTCATGGATATACAACGATACTCGACGAATGGACTTAGCGAATTTTTTCCTAAATTCTGTCTGACGTGTTTCTGTTTCAAGCTGATGTCCATGTACTGTACGCGTGGACGTTTCATTTTGGAAAGAATTTTCTAGCCATTAGAAGAAGCATTCCTTTAAATACCGAGGGTAATTTTCCATCAACCCTAATCACTCTTCTGAACTTTCAAATCGTGAAAGGTCGTTGTTCTCTGTCACACATACAATCATCAGAAATCTTTTTCGCGACATAGCTTTGCACGATCGGAGATTCGTTCGAAGTGTTGATTTGACAGATCTCTTCTCTATATTTCTCAAAGTTATCAAATCTCGTCAAGTCAAAGATTTCAGATCAAGCATTCAAGTTTCGTTTCAAGTCTTCTTCTTCGTCAAAGCTCTCAAGATTTTCTTTCCAAGGAAGAAGAAGATTGAATAGTCTCAAATATGAAGAAATAGATGATTCTCAATCTAAAAGCATTGTATAAACTCTTTTGTATTTTTAGGAAGATTTTTCTTCTGAGTTGTAGATCCTTGTGTTAGGATCGAGATGTAGGATAGTTTTGTTCATCGATTGTAGGAGAGGTTGTTCTCTGAGAAGTAAGAGTTGTGACACCGAGTTGTAAGATTTGTTTAAATTTGAGAAATGTGAAGTAGCTGAATCTATCCCTTCATGGTAGATAGGCGAGGAGGGACAGTGGACGTACCCAAATCGGGGAACCACTATAAACTCATGTATTGTGTTGTGATTGTTTTGTGTGAATGCTTATTATAATTTTTAATCTGCTATTAGACACAAAACTCACCTATTCACCCCCTATAGGTGATTTAGGTAGGAAACTAGACTCTTTCACAAGTCTTTCTGATCTATCAGATTTTTTAGGCTCTTATGGTTCATAAAGATATTGACTTGCATGTCATACAGATAGTGCCTCCAAAGCTTCATATTGAATATCACGGCTGCTAACTCTGAGTCATGTATAGGATAACTCTCGTGCACTTTCAACTGGCATTACCCATACACTATGATCTTCCCATAATGAAGTAAAACGTAGCCTAAGCTGCTCCATGAGGCATCATTGTAGATTTCATAGCCCTCCATACCACATGGCGAGCACAAAATAGGCATTGTGGTTAGACGACATTTCAAATCGTCAAAAGCTTTTGGGCATGTTGGCGACCAAACAAACTTCTGATCCTTTCTTGTCAAGATAGTGAGTGTAAAGCTATCTATGAGAAGTTCTCTATATAGCAGATGTAGTAGCCGGCAAGTCCAAGGAAACTCCGAACTTTCGCCAGTAGACAACACAGGCCACTCCCGTTTCGCGACTATCTTCGCCGATCCAACGCAATTCCCTCTCCACTAACCACATAACCGAGGAACGCTTCTGAAGATATCCAAAACTCACAATTCGAGAACTTGGCGTATAAACGACACCCCCTCAGGGTCTCCAAAATAGTATGTAAGTGATCTGTATGTTTTTCTCAGACTGAGAGTACACCAGGATATCGTCAATGTAGTATAACATCCCTTTTTCCTTCTATATCCCTTAACTCAAATTAGGGTAGGACATGTGGTGAGTGTGAATGGGTTAGACTAGATAGTGACTTTATGGTCCAATGAGATAGGGTGAGTACACATTGGGCCTACAATAGTGTTCAAGTCAAATTACTTATGTCAAACTAGCCTAAATTGAAACCACAAGTACAGATTGACCTCACAACGATGTCCCTAATCCTAAAGGAAACCTAAGTGACCCAAAATCCCTATCATATGGTCACCAAATTGGCCAAATTGACAAAGTGCCCTTTAAGTCAACACAAGTCAACTCAACCCTAATTGGCCAAGTAGGCATCACATGGTCAAGTTGACCCCACCACTAAACTCAAGCCCTAATTGGAGTGTATTGGACCCTGAAGCCCAACACATGGTCACCCATTGGGCCAATTTGACCAAAGTCAACCTTAACCCTAATTTGGTCAAAATCACACACATGGGTTCAAATAACCCAAGCTGGGCATCGTCATGGCCAACCAATGTTGGGTGGTGTCATAGGACTCGGGACCATCATGTGAGGTCAACCCACTCATCAAGTTGACCAAGTCACCAAAACTCAACCATGCTCAACATTAATCCTAAGTGGGGAATTAAAGAAACAAGCTCATTCCTAATAGGCTAACTCCATGGACCATGGCCCATCAGCAGCCCATTAACAAATGAACATCCATGCCCTAATTTTGGAGAGAGATGACATGCACAAGCCATTTTTGTCATTTCCCCTAAAATCAAGAGAGAGGAGAGAGGGAATGAGGGATGAAGCCATGTGTCCCTCCCTTCTCTGCCCAACCTCATTTCTAAATCCACACAATAATTCCCAGCAAATTTCTAGGGACGGTGGACACTTTGAGCTCATGGTGAAGCATCCAAATCTTGAGGTTGTCCACCTATGATGACATCTACTTATACAACCAAATCCAGCCAAATTGACTATTCCATCACCTCAGAGCACTGAGAGGAGTTGATTCGAGTCTGGATCAAAGCTTTAGGTGGAGAAATGAGTTCGAGAGCAAGCTCTCCGAAAAACAATCGGCCATGCCACACTGCCACCCACCCGCCGCCAAGCCCATCTACAGGTCGATTTCTTCTCCCCTCCCCTTGTGCTAGCTTTCTATATCAAGTAAGAGAGACATCGTTCTTAATTGAGCCCAATACCATGAGATAAAAGTGGGGAATTTTGAGCTTTCTCTTCTTGCTCCGGTTCGCCGGAGGAGTAGCCTCCGGCAGCCATGTCATCGGGAAACACAAGTCATCACCTCAACGGAGGTGGTGGTAATGATAGACTACGGTGGTGGTGGCCAAAGTGGCCGAAATTTAAGGTTTGAAGTTGTACAGGATGGGATGATGTCAGTTGTTGGCTGGCTGGGGAAGATGAAGGGATGTCGTCGATTTCATGTATATTAAATTGTAGGTTATTTAAATTATTGTCACACTTCGTACAATACTTTGCATGTTAAATTTGGCCCTTTAGGCGCAGATTCATAAAATGTTCCGAACATGAAGGTGTAGCCCTTTATATTACATTTAATTATGTACCTTAATCAAGTTATTTGGAGTACTGTAGATCCTTGTAGCTCTATTTCCTAGGACTGCTCCTAGCCAAGGTAAAAAAATATAATGAGTATATATGATAGATGACAACTTCACATGTGATGAAATTTGGACCATGCATGTGTATGTACGAGACCTAGCTTGTGCCCCAAAAATCAGATTTTTAGAAGAAGAACATTTCTCTATAGTTTTATTTCATTATTTGATTTATCAAATTATAGTGATTTGGGGAGTTTTACAACTCCAATAACCCAAATTTGGTGGTATTACTATGATGTCATTTTAGGACCATGGTAAAAATTTTGGGTAAATTGTACCTCTGCATGTTGGAGGATCCAACTTGCAAGTCAAAGGTATAGGTGTATTATGTGTGCCTTTAGCAAAAAGGGTAAAAATGGGGGATTAGCACATTTGACTCATTGCATGTCAATGAAACTCGGGCTATGAGTTTATGGAGATGTAATACATCATTTATGGTGAAGTTAGGATTTTTGAAATCAAAAACCTCGTGGTTTTAATTTATTTTTAATTATAACACATGTTTATGTCACAATAGGAAATAGGGGTAATTTAACTTTAAAATTTTAGAACTCTGTCACAAGCCCTAAGATGATATTTTAATGCTCTGTAAAATTTAGTCAAATTTTAGGATTTATTTCATTAGGAGAATTGTTCAAATTTCAATTATTCCCTTAGGTGTTTTGATTAAAAAGGTGACAAATATGATTTGGAAAATCATGAAATTTTTACTAGGTGACCTTAAGACTTTAGGTTTGCTCAAGAGTAACATTGAGAGTGGATTATTAATAATGTGTAGTCACCAATAAATGTAATTGTCCTGCAAGGGGATTTGGGCTTCATCCTATCGTATTCCCTAGTACCGCTGCGAGCCCTTCACCATGTAGACCTTGGGAAGTCCAGGATTAACTATAAATCTCTAAGTACGACAAAATTAGTAAAAGAGTAGCTTAATAGGTTAGGTTGAAGGAACAATAAAGCAATCTCACCCATATTGGGTTGGAGTGATATCAGGACGGGTTGGTCATGCGAGTTGAAAGCTCCGGTAGTTTTACATCAGGACGGGTTGGTCCTGTGAGCTGGAGGCTCGGGAGTTTTATATCAAGACGGGTTGTCTTGCTAGCTGGAGGCTCGGTAGTTTTATATCAGAACAAGTTAGTCCTGCGAGTTGGAGGCTCGGGTTGAGTTAACTTGCATGTGCATAGAAAAAATTAGTGGCAGGTCATCTGTACTGGGTCATTCATCACACAGATGGCAGTATGTTGACTCTGGCGAGGTGTGAGCATTTGAGGGGATAGTAGGGTTGTTTATACTGCAGTCTGGCAGGACGATCCCCAAATGCACACTCAAACATTAAGACTGGTAGGATAGCCAGCAAATAGTATGCAGAGACTCTAAAGTTCATGTATGATGTGTATAGAGGCGCATGAGAGGTTTAGACCTGGTAGTGTGTATACCCGCCTAGGAGTGGAGACGCCTTCTCCACTGCTTTTGTAGCCACAACGGTGGTACCAGAGAGTTTATCTAACTCCAAAAAGTGGGAACTAAATATCTGTGATCACGTAGTCATGTGAGTGAGTTTCAGTTGTATGAATCATATCATGCATAACATATCATAACATTCATACATACTAAGTCATCCATATTGCCGATCCTTATCATATATATTGGTATATGCTCTTTTATATATAAGTCGATATTCTTGAAACCTTACTTATAAGTTTGTATGGCATTCATATTGAAAAATGTTTAGGTTGTCTACCTAAATCACCTAGAGGTGGGTGAATAGGTCAGTTCTGTGTCATTTTGCGGAATAAAAATTGAACGAGCGATGCACAGAAAATAAGCAAGCATACACAGACGACCAAGAATTATAGTGGTTCCCCAACCTTGGGTACATCCACTTTCCACCTCACCGATCTAGCAACGCACTAGACTCGGCTACTCCACTATTCTCAGATTGAAACAATCCTACCACTCGGAATAAAGTTCCTACAGCTCGATCCCTCAAAATAGGATCGACAGTCGGAAGAGAAACTTCCTATAATAACTCGAAGAACAAAGCTCCTACCCTCGGAGAATAACCTCCTATAAGAGTAAAATTAAATACAAAGATATACAAACATTATTAATCTCAGATCTGAACACCTCAGCCTTCTTCTTCCTTGAACTTTGAAGCTCTGTCAGAAATAGATTGAAGAAGACACGACAAATCTCTGGATCTGAAAATTCTGGACTCAGGACAATCAAGAAAAGAATCTGCCGATGTAGAAGATCTTAATCTATTGAATAACTTGTTCTGAATCTCTGGATCGAAAGCAGATCAGCAATGAAGACAATGAAATCGGCGGCTTCCGAATTTGAAAGAGAAAACGCGATTCAGAATACATAGGGATTCTTCTTATGGTTTGGTCGATTATGATAGACCTTTTATAGGACTTACCTAATGGTCATAATCATATTAAATGCATGACACGTGGACCAATCATGCTCTAATCACTTTTGAAATCACGTCTGTCGAAACTTAGAAAAATTCAGAAAACAGTACAGTATTTCTTGAGAGAATGATGTACTCAATAAAAGGTTTTCTGATTCTCAAGAAGAATGATGAGGATCTCGAGAAAATACTTAGTAAAAAATGTGGAGGTGGAAATCAACAATTTTGAGAATGAAGGAAAGTACTCGAGAAGAATAAAGTTTTATTCTCGAGAACAATCATTCTGGTACTCGAGAACAAAGAAGTATCTCAAGAACAGTTTGTCTGGCTCTCGAGAAAACATTCTAGGTCTCGAGAAATATTTCCTACTTCTCGAGAACTAAACATTGTCTTCGAGAAAAAATCCTTGGCATCTCAAGAAAAGGACTTAGAAAATATTCTATCTGGAAAAGAAGTAACTCAAGAAAAATGAACTTCTATTCTCGAGAACATATTCTGTTACTCGAGAAATAAATCTGTTACTCGAGAAATGATTTCTAGTTCTCGAGAAGTAATACTGAGCTTCTCGAGAAATAACATGTGGCTTCTCGAGACAAATAAATTTCTTCTCGAGAAAAAGACTTAGAAAAGTATCATGACTGAGACTGAAGTAACTCGAGAAGGAAAGTCATTGGTACTCGAGAAACATGGCTTTCTCGATAATAGCACTAAGCTTTCTCGAGAACTATTTCTACAACTCGAGTTCATGAGAAGTCTTACTCGAGAATAAACTTAAGTTCTACTCAAGTATAAGGTTTCCTACTCGAGTATAAGGTTTCCTACTCGAGAAAAAGACTTAAGAGTTTTTTCTGAAAATCTGTAAACTTAATTTCTTCAAGATATACAGCTGCCAACTTTTCTTCTATGTCTTTAGTGCTTGAAAAAGAAGTGTGTCCCAAGAGATGTTGCACATAGTCAACACCATGGATCACATAATGAGGGATTACATTGTATGGTCCTGTGTTTGTGACTCATTGTAGACTGATATTGGTCTACACTTGGCAATTGTATCTTGCAAACCTCAACTAAAAATACATCAAATACAAACTTAATTCATCTTAGTTCAAGGGTGACTTCATACAAATCTGTGTTATTATGGATGCAATACCCAATAATCTCTCCCTATTTTTAGAAGTCAGAACTGTCTACACTAAGGTGAATATATCAAGATAAACAAGTAAAGAAATTAATAACCATGATAGAAGAAAAGCTGTAATATAGAAAAATCAGATCAGCAAAAATAAATGTTTATATTTACCGAAATTGTCCAAGAAAAATTCAATTCACAAGATTTTAAAAAATTGAATTTTCTAATCATCAAACATATCTACTGGTTCTGGTGTTGTTGCTGTCTTTCTTGCTTTTGTTGTTGTCTTTCTGTCAGCTGTAGGGTTTTGGGAAATATTTGGAGGTCTGGGTGGAGCTTTGGGATTGTTTCTTCCATATTCTCGTCATACAAACTTCTCTTGCTAAGAGATTTTCATATAGATCCCATTCATAAGAGCTGTAATGTATGTTCCTATCTTCATTAAATTCAACTACAAGTTTAGTATCAAGAATTAGAGCTTTGAAAGTTGGATTCCAAACTTCAAAGAATTATTGAGGTCTTCTCCTCTCTAGCTTCAGGATGAGGATTGATCTGTTGGCTGACGCACCATCACCATATTTCTTCTTTTGGCTTTCTGAATCTCTGGAGGTGCTTGAGGAGGCATATTTGCTTGTTCTAATTCCCAACTTCCTCATAGTTTTTTAGAGGTGGTCCTTCAAAATAGTCAGGAGGTGGTCCTTCAAAGTATTCAGAGGAGGAGATGTTAGCCTATTCATATCCAAGTGTGCAGGAGGGGTACAGAAGGATCATTGCTAGATCAGGGAAGAGTTGTTTACATCCAAATGGTAGTATCATATGTGTATAACTTTGTGCTTTTAGCTTCTTGGGCACTAGAGTCTGGATCTCTTTCAGTTGATCATCCCACTAATTTTTCATTATTTGCACTTGTTTCTCAAGCTATTCTTTAACTAATCTCCCCCTTTCTGACTTCTAGAGACAGGTTGCTAATTACATCTTCTTGAACTGTCCAGCTTCTTCACAGTTTTGAAGTTACGTCTTGGGCTTTCTTTTCAAGTTGAATCTGATTATTTGCGAGGGTAACTGATTGTCAGTAATGCCGGTAATGGTATGATCTATTGCTTTTCCTCCAATTTGTAACAGCCTTTAAATTCATCAGTATTATTTTGGATTTCAGCAAATCCACGGCTCATTTCTTTTCCAATGCAGTTACTTTTTTCAGTTAAAAGAAAAGAAACAATAGCATTTTCAATAAGGAACGAATCAAAGTAATGGTTCTCTAAGCACCTAGCAGTGCTTCAACTCTTGCATCTAGTAA